>OX411311.1:29675619-30978274 GCA_948150685.1 Rhaphigaster nebulosa
GTGTGTTAACTGAACATCGGTATTCAGTGACCAACAGCGAATGAGACAAGCCAGATTTCAGTCCGACTTATGGGCCATTTCCAAAATTCCTTCATGGATTCTATGCTGACTGGTTTCATTCTTTCCTTAAGAAGGGTAAAAAAATGTGAGGGAGGAAGAACAAATAATTAATTCATATATATTTTTTCAGGTGGTGATGTATGGGTTTTGGCTGTGAAAGAGGTCAACAGAAATGACTCTGGCCTTTATTCTTGTGAAGTAAACAGCGTACCTGAAGTAAGAAGCTACCACCAGCTTAATGGTAAGTAACTAATTATTTTTCAATATATAATATAATTTTATACAAATTATTTTTAACCTAACTTTTAAAACCATTACATGGATAAAAAGTAATAAACAAATACTTCATGAATTTTATAAAGAAATTATGTTTCCTCAAGTATCTGTGAAAACTGATGATTGTTCATTTTAATTTAAAATTTATTACTGATGTGAGTCCCCTTCTGTTGTTTTTCAATTGAGTCCTCTACTGACAAACAACGGAGGAGGGCTGTTGTAAGTTTAATGTACATATTAGCCTGATGAAGGTCTAAAGACCGAAACCGGTTGCGCAATAAATATTGCACAGGAAGACGTCTTCTTATCCTTATACAGATAATTCTGTAATATTGATGCATAATTTAAGAAAATGTTTTCGGTCATTTCAAAACATGAATGACCCATTTGCCATAACAATTTAAATGTATTTTGATGTTGAGCGAAATGATTCCAGGACATGAGAAATTATTTAAGTTGAGAGTTAAGATAAAGAAGTTAAGATTTGGCCACAAAGAAAATTATTCAACTAAAGCACACTTAAAATTAAACTGTTCAACTTAACATTTGGCAATGGATTGTACTTTGACTTCCTATGTTTATTAGACTTCCTATGTTTATTATTTTCTTTTTTATATTAAAATTGTTGGCAGCCCGCACTTTCGCAATCTTATGGGCTAGATGTTATAAAAACTAAAAGTAATTATCAAGAACGAAGCGCCCTGACTCATGAACTCATACCATAACAGTCTTAACGACTAAACTGAAAACGCAAACTAAAAGTAGTTCTATCTCTAATCCTTGAATAACTAAATTTTGTTTGAATCAATTTTGTAGTTATTGATTATTAGAAACTCATATTTATGATATTCACATTGTAAAAACGCATAGTTATACTATTTCAATGATAAAAAGTTGGTTATTTAATCATATTTTGCTTCACGTTATGCCAACAATTAATAATAAATGTTATTTTTTTAGTGTTGTCTCGTGACTTGGTTCCTCCAACACAGGACTCAGCAACAGATCGTTCTGGAGATCACAACTACACAGAATGTTGCATAGCCTTAAATGTCAGTCAATCCTGTCTTGGTTTTTGCAACATTCAAAGCATTCTCGAAGGAACCACGGGTCAAGATCCAGAACATTGTGAAACAGATTTTCAATCGATAGTCAGGTGTATGGCAGGTGAGAATAAATATTTGTATTATTTTCCTGATCTTAGGAAGTGTGAATTTTAAATAATTATTGAAATTTAATGATTTAAGAGATATGAAGGAAAAAGTAAAGAAATAACAGCAAAAATAATCAAATAAAAATAGAAATAAAGTATTAAAAAATAAATAAAATTTACCATATTGACCTCACAGCAAATCGAGTCACTATTTATCACAAATTAGACTAAAGCACAAGAGTTATTATTTGAGCAAAAGTTTTTATTTATGTATTGTACTCTTCGTAAATATTGTTCACTGAGTTAGTCTTATCAAAGGCAGTATGATCTAACACTCAATGAAGTGATAGTATTTATTAAATTAATAGAATAGTTTTTGGATTTTTTTTTTTTTCTCATCAGATACACAAAATAAAAATCAATAAGTATTTTCCGGGTCATTTAAGTAATTGATGATATATGAATATGAATTATACCGCTGTATTTTTTTTTATTTCCATTAATATTTATGAAGGAAGTGATGGGGGTTGATATTTTTCTGAATCCCTCTTATAGATGGAAAAGTTAATATTGGAAAATTTAGTTAATGAATAAAAATTAAAGGCATGCACAAATGGAACTAAAAATTTGATACTCCTGCTCATCACATCCAGTTTGGTTTGATAAAACTCACATCAATAATTTTCTTCACTCCTTACAGCCCAAGGAAGAACAAGATACACCAAACCTCTCATAAACAATCCATACCTACATGATTGTTTATTATGTGCTTATTCGCATCCAACATTTCTTTTCAAGCTATTCATTAGCCTAATATATAGGTCTACCTGCATATTTGTGAGCACAATACTAGTTTATATTTAAGAGTTGGCTAGGATAAACTATTATGGATTGTACAGTTTCTTTAAAAATAGTCATGATTGCTATTATTACTCTTATTTAGTATTAATTCACATTAAATCTAACTAATTCATTTACATACATTTTGGCACAAAATTTCTTATCGCTCTTAGGCTTCAAGGATTTCATCATTTTAGAAAATTCGCTGGCAGCAATTCTGGCTGTACATGGAAATAGGTCCATCTATACCTGGAAAAGGTGTTTGGTAGCTGAAGCCTATTGGAAAAACAAATATGATGGATACTAACATAAGTCTTCCACTGGGGCCTGGTCATTGTGGTTTGTCTGGAAATGAGAAGGCGGATACACACACAAACTGGAGAGCCAAAAACTCACAGCCATCACTACCAAAATATGAGGTTGGAACATATGAAATGTCAATTCCTAGGGTGTGAGGCGTATGAAAAAAAAAACCTTTAATGATAATATTTTTATTTAAAGTAGCTCCTATTATCTTCACTAAATTTCTCCCAATGACTAACACGGTTTTTTTATCCTTTATTTGAAGATTGTTTTTGGCTTTCAATCTTATTGATTTATATTTGTAATTTTTTTTTAATTTTACTGACAAACATGTAACAATACATGTTATGAAAATTGAACATCCACCACCTGACTTGTCTGCAACTAATGACCATTTTTCAGAATGTTAGGCATATTTTTAATGAACAAAATACTCCAAAATGAAAACGAGGGAAAATTTTTCATTTCTTGAGATTATTGATCCAATGCCAAATAGTTTCTTCAAAGAAGGGATAAAAAACCTTGTTGGCCATTTGAAGAAATGTATTGAAGCTAACGGAAGTTAATTTGGATAAAAATAATATTGTTTAAGTTTGTTTTTCTTTATTTTTCTCATACCATAGGAACTGACATTTAATATGTTCCAACCAGCCAACTGATTCAACTAAACCTTTCATAAAAACAAGCTAGGCAGAAAAGCTGAATCTTAGTCAAATCGATGTGGCAACTGGGAAGAAATATTGGAAGCTTGCTCAGGAACACATACCTCCGGAACCTCAAAAAAAAAAAGTTTGGCATGTTTCTATCATAATGTTTGGCTCATGATTATCTCAAGTAAGGTGCCTGCACAAGATAGAGAAAACTACAATCCCAGCATCTGTTATTTGTCATGCAGGAATCATGGGCAAAGACTATTAAGACTTAATTTCAGATACAAGGGAAAAATAAAAAATGAAAAGTAGCTGTAGAAGAAAATTTCAACTCTAATGAACTCCATTAAGTCAGATGACAGAATTACTAACAATATAGGCATAGAAAAAAAAGAGGCTATTAAGACTTACTAAAAGTTATTGTCAGTGGTTGGAAGTAACAATAATTTTAAATGACTAAAAAAAATAACATTATTTTTGTAGAGAATTTTTTTGAGGTATTATTACTATACAATGGTTAACGAGAAATGGTTTATCAACATTTACTGTAATTAATAGTTCACCAAAGATATAATGTGAAAAGATATTAACAATATGACAAATAACTGCTATTGTATGACCAATATTATTCCTGAACAATGTTGTAAGATATTAATTTTATTTTTATATTAAATACAAGTTTCACTAAAACTTTTTGAATTCATGGAAACAACAAATAAATTACGTTTATAAAGAATTTTCCAACAATTAATTAAAATTGCTTAGAAAAACTCAAAATAGCCTTCATGTTTTGAAGAAAAAATATCTACTATCACCTGATGAAACCTATTATTCAGCATTTATTTCTCGGCAATTATTTTATTATACACCCATTCCTTGGAACAGTAGTGACTGGATTCAAAACTATAAATTTGTAGTGATGCAATGCTTTTTGATATAAAAATTAATGCCTATTTAAATTCTCTTGTTAAATTCAAAGAAATAATGACCTTAAAAAATGATGATATAAATATCTGCAGAGAAACATAGGGTAATTGTGAACAAGCGATGTCAGAGCACTCTGTAGTGCTGATGAAAAACTGAAGATTATAGAAACTCAAGATGAGATAATCTTCGAATGACTAAAGGACTTTCCTACCATTGTTCCCGTCCACTTTGTTATAAAAGCTGATAATATTAAGGTTATAACAAAAATTGTGAACTACATTTGCTTCTGGTCCCCAGTTTCTTCTCATCCCGCACATCCTAATTGAAAGTTATTTTTTTTCCTTGATATTATTAGTTTGTCCTCTTAGCTGTAAGAAATGCTCATTTATTTGTCTCTATAATTTTTTGTAGAACCACAATTGACTGTTCTCAATTACCCCATAAAAATTAGTCTTGGGACAATTGTGAACACATTTTTTCTATTCAAATTATGTCTGTTGAGAACTCAGATGATAAAATGCTCGATTTGAATCTACAGCATATAGTCATCCCTGAGAAGCAATCAGCTTTTGCAAGACCAGCAGTGCTACTAATATTGTAGAGATGTTTTCGAGGAACTTGACAAAAAAATGTGATAATAAAGCCAACTTTAGTCCAGTCAACAGAAAAGGAACTCATGTCAAATTCACACCTATGGTGTAGTTTTCATAAACAATGCTTGGTTAGACCAAAATGTGTCCTCACAATTGCCCCATTTTTCAGGCGAAATTGTGAATAAACCCATTAAATAGCAAGAATGTTATATTGAAAAACTATGGGTGAAATCAGAAAGTGGTCAAACAGGAGAATTGAATGGTCTGGTTTTAATTTTCTTAATCAAATTTACAAATGATATATAAGATTCAAGTTAGAATTAAAGAAGTCTGTACACAATTATCTTCCTGTTAATCAATTACAATAAAAGGATGTTATCTGAAAATAATTTTAATAAATTTTAAATTAGACCTCTAAACAAATAAAAGATTGAAGACCTCAAAAATATTTTCAAAAGATATGATTAATAAATAATAAATTCATAACTAGTCTGCATGCATAATATTATTTCCTTGCTAGTATATAACTTATGAAATAATAAAAATCAAAAATTAAAGAATTAACAATTAAATCATGTTATATCATATAAAAATGTGAGCAATAAATGTTTCACTGCTAAGTACATTTATGGTGATATGAAGTTACGAGAAATGTAGAAGAAATAAAATATTAAAAACCTGACATAAAGATAATTAAATACGAGCAAAAATAATTATATTTTTCATTTGCAAAAAAAAAATTATACTAGTTTTCTTTTCAACATTAAACATAGAACAAAAAAAATTCATTTTAAATAATTTAAATTATTACCTTAATCATCAAACAAGTACTTTCGTAAAGCTACCTGCCTACTTGAGAATAAATCATGCTAGAATTCTTATTAGGAAAATAACTCTCTGAGAGAGCACCACCTATTTCTGGCTGGGACTCCAGAATCTCAAGAGTGAAGTGGACAGTAGCTTAATACTCACTTTCAACAAAATTATATAATAATTTCTTTTAGTAATATTCATCTAATTATATTGGTATGGTGTAATGGAAAAAATTAAACATTCCTATAACTAAAAATTAGAAATAATTTCACATATTGTTGGTTAAACTACCAAACCACATAACTCCAATAATTTTTGCTATAAGTTATTCAGTAAATGATAGGCTAATGCAAATTCTACTAAATATACATTCGAAACTTACATAGTCTCCATCGGAAGCCATTACGTATTTGTTAATAGGACATCTAAATAGAAAATAAAACAAAGATTGAGTGAAAACGTAAGTTATAAGAAATTTGGATTAGTGATTAATCCAATTAACAATTAGCAGAATATAATTGCTTAATTTTATAATACCTGAACACTAATATTAAAATAATTAAAACATTTTTCAAGCGACAATTACAAGCCAACTATAAACGGCAAGAATTCAAGATGGTACTGGCGCTGAAGACAATTACGATTGGCGGAGTTATTCCGTATCATAATTTGTAATGTTTTTTTAGCATTTTATAATTTTTTTTGTGTATAATTTAATTTAAAAAATGTTATACAATTTATTTTATTGGTTTGTTCGGAATTTGTGTTCGATATTGGTTCATGTCTATGTGTTGGTAAAACTGACTATCCTTTTAAATCAGGTGTCTTCGCCCTAATTCAATTTTCAGTTTCCTGTGTATTCTGAGCCAATAATTTATGAGTATAAATTGTTAATTTTGATGTAAATTTTAGGCCGATGTTCAGTTTATATCGGGTTTCGATATTATCGTTGAAATTTTCATAGTCCTATTATTTCATGATGATTTGGTGCCAAATATTTATTTTTTATTTTAATCGTCGTTATATAATTTTTGTTATATGGTTTATACGTGTGTATCCCTATTTACGTTTTGTAGCCTGATAATTTTTATTTCTGGCCTTACTGCCGCTTATGTTGAGGCTAGTCTTCATAATGTGGTATGGTTTGGGATTCTTCTGTAATAGAAAATTAATTTCACTTTATGTGGTAAAAACCAAAAGTTACTTTTTGGGACTACAATCAAGCTCACTTGTTATGAATAATTTTGTTATAGTGCTGCAGTATTAATATTTCTCTATTTTTTGGCATACTGTTCTCTGATATTTATTTGTATGTGCTAATTTCAATATCTACTTAGTCTAAGTGTGGCTTAGTATTTATGGTACAAGATTTTTATTAAGTTTATTCATTTATTTATAGATGGTAGAAACCATGTTCCCTGTTGCATGGAAGAGAAGGTACCTGATATTTGCCAAGATGTATGCCGAGGCGAATATACTGTAATAACTGACAACATCAAAACCCACTTTTCATGTGCAGCTTATACCGAACAAACTCTTGCCTGCATCGTTGAGGGAATAGGTAAAAACATTTGTTTAAGTTTTATGATGATAATTACTTTAATGTTTAAATATGATAATTATTTTGTTGAAAGCATGGACCAATTAATTTGTTCTTTCGTAGAACTCTTGCCGAGTCAGCCTCTAGATGTGCAAGTTATCCCGTTGACTGATTCATCTTTCGGGGTGGAGTGGAAGTCACCATACAATATTCCTTTTAATCTGACTGAATATACAGTCAATGTAACAATGTTAAAGAGCTTTGATTCTGCATCTGTGACTGACATCGCTTCTGAAGAACAAAACAACAGTCAAGCCATTGTAACTCCTCATAGTGTCCAAGTAAATGTTAAAGTAAGTACAATGTAATTTTTAAATACCATATTCCAACTTAATGGCTTTTCTTAGTGATTTTATATAATGTAGTTTCAATGTTTTTACTAATACCTTTGTTTGATAACAATTATAACTTTGATGTTCTGATTTTAATTAATCTGTTGCATTATTTATTTTTAAGCTTAATTGATTTATAAATAATAGTTTTGTTATTAATGTTTAAACATCTTTGCCATATATTTTGGTTCATAATTGGCATTATGAACTATACATTTGAAAGTACGTAATTATTTTATCAATGCCTTGGAATAACTTAAATAGTCCATAATAAAATAAGTGCATCGTAAATATAACTTTTGGGGAACCTCTGGTCTGGAACCATGTCATTTACCTTGATAAAACTAGGTAGTATTCTAATAGCTTGTATAAATCAAGAATCTTTGGAAATAAAACAATAGAATTAAATTAGACTAGCCTACTCATATAATAGAAAACGTTTTTTGAATGATTAGAGTAACTATTGTAGTAAATATTATATGATTATAGTAAATATTTTACTCTATTTTTATGTAACCTGAATTTATAAACATCTTTAATTAGAAAATTCTGAAACCCTTGATGAAAATTGAAATATGTTCTACAGGTGGATTTATCATTTTTTTTTTTTTTTTTATCTTGGAACTTCATTTATTTATTTTTTTTAAAATTTATATAGAAATAAATGTGAATGGCATTTTCATTATTTAGGTTTAGCATATTTGTAGTAGTAGTAAATTTTTATTTTCTTGTAGTAAATTTTTATTTTCTTGTTAGATTATTAGCTATATTTTTTAACAGGTAACAGACAACCAAAGCAACTACGTTGTGATAAAAGAACTAGTCCCTTTTACCATGTACGAAGTAACCCTTGTCGCCAAAAATAAGCACGGATCTAGTCTTCCTTCAAATCCAGTGCGCTCACTTACACTTACTCCTGGAGGTATGCGAAGTGTTATACCAAAGAAAGTTCCTACATTGCCTGACATTCCTCGATGCTGTGCTGATAACGGCATTCAGGAAAAAGGGTAAGAGCAGTTTTATCTTTATTTGAGTGAAAGCAAAGTCTGTGTGTTTTTACGTTTATGTCTTTTGTTAGTCCTCATTCATTCCCAGCTATCTAATTACATTGAGCGATACAATTTTTACCTTATATTTTTTTTTCTTTGGGTTATTTATAGAACAATAAGTTCCTTTTGTTAAGTATCTTTACAACTGCTATTTTCTGTAATATTGGTTTGCCTGCTGAATTTCCATTTGAGTGGAGATGAGATTGAAACTAACGGAAGTCCACAAATTACAAAAAATGAGATATCTTTTTTCACATCCATTAACAATTATGTAGTCTAGAATTAAGTTAATTGAGTCACCTAGTACAACTACAAATTCAAAGGCTTAAATTAATTGCACAGATTTGCCAGGACGTGCCGAGGATTTCTATTGTATGTTATTTAGTTGTTTTTCTTTTTTTTTTTTTTTTTTTTTACAAAATAACTCTCTGGGGACATTAGTGACTTAAACAATGATTTTATTTATATGCAGTAATAGTTAAATTTCCATCTAAAACATATTTCATACTTTTATTTGCTTGTATTTACTTAATATCTCAAAATTGTCTAAAGAGGATTTTAAACTTTCATTGTGAACGACTCAATTTAAAATAAATGATGATAGCTTCTAAAAAACTTTATGCTCTTACAAATATCTGAAGCATTTTTATTCTGTAATTTTCAGTTGTGTTGACAAGTTATGTGGCCTCGTTGAAAACAAAGGAGCACAATTAGAAGTAGCAAATCTAATGATTTGCGCACCCTGGGCAACAACGGCTTTCAAGTGTCTTGCCAATGGAATGGATCATACTCCTTGTTGTCGAGCAAGAGGTCTGCCAAGGATCTGTCAAGATTTATGCTCTGGAAACTTAACTCAGTTTGATTTTTCGTATTTCAGGTAAAAAAATTTCAGTTTGAAAGTTGAAAATGTATATTTTACATATAATGCTAATTTTATTGTTTTTCAGGTGCATTAAATATATGCCAAGTTACGTAAGCTGCCTAATGGAGGGGTATGGAGTTCTTCCCGGTAATCCTGTAGGAGTCAAAATTTCAAATGTTGACCTCGATTTTGCTATTGTGCATTGGGAGTCACCAAAAAGTCTTGGAGATACCGTTGTTAATTACAATGTGTATTATCGACCTCTTCATGATAATCAGGAATATTCTGTTATAACTGATGTAAGTTAGATCATAAATACCTCAATTGTTTGCATTCCATATAATAAGGATATAATAGTCATAAAATTAATTCAGATAATTCAAAGAAAAAGTTTTGTTCCTAAAATTGGTTTTTATTTGCTTAATTTTAATTTATTCTCTGGGATATATAAACTAACTGTAGTATAAGGCATTATGAAAAGATTATTTTTTGTAATCCTTGTTTTTAAATGAAAATCAATATTTTGTTTATTTATTTTGATTTCTTAATATTAAAATAATTTAAAATTATAAAGTAATATTATCCAATTGATTACCTCTTTCTTTATTTATATTTTAAAAAGTTTATCTAACAAAATTAAATTTTGAGGTCATGGTGGCCGAGTGTTAAGGCGTCACATTAGCAGTCTCGAGACTGCTATGGCGCCGGTTCTACAATTTTACATTGTTGTCATAACTGTCCTGATTAAAATATGCTCACAATACAAATACAAAATAATATGTTAAATTACTTATTAAAGTTTTTCAAAGGGATTATGAATAATGTTACATAATTTTCAATTATAGGTAAACTCTCCATTGATTTTAGAACATTTGCAAAGTAATACAATGTATGAAGTATATGTTGCTGCTGCCAATGTTCATGGTATTGGAGATCCTTCTCAAAGGGTTATGTTTTCTACTCTAAGCCAGGTAATTGTGATAACTACTTTTCTTGTTCTTTACTTACTTACTTATTATGAAAATACTATAAAGTATTTATAATACGGCCGTTCGCTAGTCTGGCACATCCAGTAATCTGGAGGGATATTTGTTTTCATGTCTCCATTTTGCTGTAAGAGTGATAGAATGTTCTTCACTGTAGTATACACTACTAGTGTGTTGTCTGTGACTGTGGTATGTAATATTTAGCCTGTCACGAGTGATTGTTCTGTGCAGTCAGCGTGTTGATTAAGACTTTCTTTTAATAGAAAAAGTATTATTAACTTTTTCACTACTAACACTTAAGCACACATTTCAAATTTTTATTTGGAGTAGTTTAAGGATTCGTTCTCTAACGATTTACTCTGTGTACATTAATGTATTGTTTAAAATATTTTCTTTATGTTATAATAGTGATTTTTACTAAATTTCAAATTACAAATTACTATCATTCATTTAAATCAAATTTTTAAATAGCTTCTTAAGTAATTATATTATGAGGTTTTCACTTTTAAGTGGATATTATATTGATTTTTTTTTCCTGATTAATCATATTTTTCACATAAATACATTTTCAGAAGTATGAAGCTGAATTAGAAATGAATGAAAACGACTACAACGTTACTGCATGCTGCGTCAATGCTGGTCTAAGTACGTCATGCATGCCGTTGTGTTCATATGATGCAAGTATGTCTCAGTTGAAAATGTTGGCTGGAGTGTGTGGAGCTGAATTCTTTAAACTGATTCGTTGCGGTGCTGGAGGCAGAAACCATACACCTTGCTGTACGAGGCGTGGTGTATCTCCTCCATGCTTACCAGTTTGCTCTGGTACTTTGATACAGTCCTTGATAACGACCACTCATACCTGCATTCCATACATAGGAAACATCGTGCAATGTTTTGAAGAAGGTAATGCGCCATTTTTTTATTATAATTTTTTTTTTTTTTTAAGCCTGCTGAATTGAGCCAATGAGCATTAATTATAAATGTTCATAAAATACCTATAAGGCGATGGTGAAAAAAAATGTCTGTATATTACTCAATCACTGCTATCTTTGTTTGCTTCAGTAGTTATTGTTTTGAAAATTTAGATTCAATATTAATTTTTTTTTTTAATAATTAGATTAGATTAAGTTGCTGAAATGGTCATAGTACAGGATCATAAAAGGAGAAAAAAGTGAGAAATCATGCTAATGGTTGTTTATTTCTAATTTTTTATATTCCTTTTAAATCTTGTCCATTACAAAAAAAATCTAAGTTTTTGATTTACCCTCTTGTGCGTGTGGTATGATGCAAGTAACTTCAAAATGTTTGCAGTTTTTTTAAGTTTTCTTTCATATTGTTATCCAGCAATTTCCACAGATTAGATTGAAGCATTTTTGTTATTTAGGACACATTTTATTTTTTTCATTTTCAGCACCATTTAATGAATTAAGTGTTTCTATATTTTTTACAGGTACTGGAAAGCTTCCAGGACCGATTTCAGAATTGCATGCCCTGGAAATCACTGATGCTGATATTACACTAACATGGAAACCACCTACTGAAGGCGCTAATGTAACAGATTATCTTATAAATTATAAGAAGGTTGATAACACATCAATACATGAAACTGTATTGAAGCTGGACAATGTAAGCTTATTTTAGTGTAAAGAAATAAATTATAGGTAGAATAAAAACAACTTTAACACTTTTGATATCTTGATCACAAGAGTTGGGATTTGTTTTGGCAATCTTTCGTCCAATCCTAGTGAACATATGGGTTAAAAAATTCATTAATTAAAACTACTCTGAATTGGTTTTTATGTTTAGTTGGTTGAGAGCTCGTTTTAGTTGACTAAAGTTTACATTTTTTTTTTTTTTTTAAATATCAAATGAACTTAATTATTATATTTAGTTAGGGATTGTAATAATAATTTTCAGGGAATGGCAGTTCAGGTTAATACCATTATATATCATATTTTGTGGGCCTTGTTTATCTTAGCCAATTATATAGATAATCATTCGTTTCTTTCACATTATTGAACTCTAAACAGTTGTAATTAGTTTTCCTTTCTGTTTAGTTAAAAAAAAAAAAAAAACCAATTGGATCTGAAAATGTTGGTAAATAAAATAAAATCATTGATTTTTTACATTAAAATGATAATTTTTAACTCTATGGATTCTAATGTTCTTGCTATGTGTAACTTTTTAAAATGTGTAACTTTTTTGTGCAAATCATTTTTTTTATTGTTTATGGGTACATATGAAAATATTTTTATTGGTAGCAATATTGTTATATTTTGATTGATAGCAATATTTTATTTATTTTAGCAAATGAATACTACCTCAACAACTGAAAAAATAACTGGATTAGAAACTGGAAAGCTCTATAAAATATTTGTTGTTGCCAGAAACGAGCATGGTACATCTCTTCCATCTTCAATTCTTCATGTTAATATCACAAAGACAGGTAGGAAACAGATCTTGTTGAATAGATTAGATTAATTTATTTTCTAATGCGTATATATATGCATCTGTGATTGCAGATTTTTTTACAAAAGTACTATTAAAATTTAATAAGGACATGTATTGAAAATATGCAACAAAAGTACAACTACAATTTAATTAGGACATGTATTAAAAATATGCAAACATACATAAAAATTAATTGATTTTTGTTTTCGTGCAAAATAGCTTCTATTTTATGTGTAATTCACCACCGAAGTCATGTTTAGGAGCCATGCTCACAACAAGAAAGGCAAAGTTAAACTGAATTCAAAATGAACATTTCACTCTCTTGTTGTTAGGAAAGAGATTCGGAGAATTTAGGTACGCCTATGCTTGTTCAGAGACAAGATCTTCAATAAATTTCCACTGCTTTCCAAAGTGGAACAATTTTTATTTCTTATTTAATTATTAACCATTCTTATATATGTAAATTAAGTAATCTTTTTTATGACAATCACAATTTTATATTGGTTTAAATGGGAAATGGTTATATATATTATAAATGGTTTGGTGTATATAACTTTTATTCGATATACAGAATATTTTTTTCTAATAAAAATTCAAGGTTCCTAAAAAAGTTCGATATATAGAAATTTTCGATGTATGGAAGTTCAATATACAGAAGTATATCTGTACCTGTTATATTCGATATAAATGTACCTGTTATATTCGATATAACTATACCTGTTATATTCGATATAACTGTACACATATACAAGAAAGGAAAGATACCAGTCACTGACTCATAAACGACAATGTCTATGAAGCTGTAACTTTGAATGTTAGTTCCCCTTAAGCTGTAGATGTGCAATAATACCAGGTTTGAAAAAATTCATATTCTAAGTGGTTAAAAAAAAAAAACATTATTTCTAAATCCTAAAACACATGGATTTTTCACTTTTTACCTGCTTTTCACGGATTCCAATCACAGTTGGTTGCCTTATTTAGAGGAAGAACTATCTCTTCAATGACCAATCAATCAGTCCAACAACCTGGTTTCCCTTCTCCAAGCCAAAAGCCACACAGTTCAGCAATAAACTGCGAGTATCTGATAGAACCATCCTACAATACAATCAATCTATCTGAAAGGATATGAAATCACTATATCTGTGGCTTCAATATAACCATTATAGTCTACTTATTTGTCATTATATTGTAGGAAAATTCTCAGAAGATCAGAAATGAAACAGATAATCAGAAATTAAATTGTGCACTTAAATAAATTAAGAGATAAGGTTGGCCTAGGAGACTCTGTGATCAGTGACTCTTACACTGTACTGCATGACCCTCCAGACTAATGAACGCACCTGGATTAGTCTCTTATAACGTACCACCGTAACATCTACACATACCATTTGCTAGTAGCCAGAATAGTAACTCGATATTAATGTTTTAGCTTCTAAACATAACTGTTTAAAATATATATAACAGTTATTATATACATTATAATTATTCTTACCATGAGTGTAAGATTCTTACGAGCGTAAATTAAAACAAAATCGCAGAAAGAAATGAAATATTCACGCGTATAGCTGCGGATAACAGCTAGTTAATTTTTAAATTTAAGAACATTGTAATATCAATTTTTTCGGAAAAATTTGTAGCTATTGTAATGAATACTGTAGCCTATGTATAGATAATTCAAAATGAGACATGGTAACTTATATCGCTACTAGCTTTATTTTATCTCTTAAGGTCCAATCAGTTTTTAATTTTATTTTGATATGGTAAAATCCTTTGCTTTATTTCTGTTAAAATTTGTTGATTTATTAATAGAAATGTAAGTCCTTGGATAAGCTAATAAAGTACATTAAATGAACGTAGAATGGAAATTTTGTAGAAGTTAGAAGGGCAAGAGATTTGATATGAGTAGGCACTAAGGACTTAGTCATCAGTTCATAACCATTAAATAATTTAGCTCAGTTGATCAAATGGCTTGAATACGAGTGAAAAAGAATATAAAAAGTTACCAGAATTTGACTCTTATTAAAATTGAAATTAAGCTATAAAATTTTAAAGTAAACTGAGCTGAAAGTCAGCTAGTGTAGCAGAGATGCAGGTACCAATAAAAGATCCCTAGAGTGAGTAACATTATTCATCAGTTAAAATGTTTTAAAATTTTTTATATACCCATTTAAACTCGTAATATTTTCTAACAATTACTTTTACATTGGTAGGTTTGTTTCAGATCTAATTAGTATTTCTAAACAATCAAATTTTTCTAGTGGTTGGAGATAAGGGCCTGGCTGCTGTAACCACACCACCTCATTCTTTGGCCGTATCCAGTCATAGCGCAACTTATGTAACTATTTCATGGCAACCTCCTGAATTCAGTCAGCCAGCAGAGCAGCTGATTTATAGGTACTTTCATTTTTTAACCTGTAATGAAATAATTTATTGCTCTTTGAGATAAATAATAATAATTTTTTATTGTTAGGGTGTTTTATAAAGCCAGTTCGGAGACGAACTTTTATTCCTCTGATACTACTGTTACATCCCATACTCTGGAACATCTTCGTCCAAACACACAGTACATTTTCTATATAACCGCTATATTGCCAAAGAAAGGTCAAAGTCTACCATCAGAAACGCTGATAGCTTGGACTGATCCTGCATACCCAGCATTTGTTGAGGTAAAGTATTCACAATAGTACTTCTATTGTGACATCTCTAATTTGGATTTTTAATCTTAAATATAAATATTCTTACGATGGTGAATCAAATACAACTAATAGTTATTTTTGGGTATTTCTTAATGCATTATCAAACAACTTGCTTCTTTATGCTTAAAAATGTCATAACCTAAGTATTTAATTAATTTTTGTATTTTTTTATGTAGTTCAGTTTTAATTCATGTATTTTTTTAATAAAGATGAATTTTTCCAGCCTCCAACAGTTCATCCTATTAACCTTGTGGTTGAAGGTAGCAGTATGACTATTTTGTGTATTGCGATGGGCACTCCAATGCCAACTATCTCTCTCTACATATCGGGTAGATTGGTCCGCCAAGAGATCACTCGGCACATGGTTACCGTAGTTCACAATGTGACCAGAGACATGAACCATATTTCATGCTATGCTGACAATGGTTATGGAACTCCGATGGAAGCAAGGAGGAGAATCATCATCAGTTGTATGTCACTTTATTTTTATGCCTGTTACTGATATTTAAATGTTTAAAAATCATATTATTCAAATTTTGGTCAAAATTACAGATCAACCCCATCTGACAGCAAATGGAATCAAAATGGCCACACATGGTGATACGGTAACTCTTGAGTGTTTAGTAGAAGCACACCCTGATCCAAAAATGGTATTTTGGAAAGATTTTGCTAATAGGGTTCCAGTGATACAAGATCCCAAACATGAGATTGTTATCATTAAAAATAATGAGGTATGGATATAAGCCTTTATTTTATTTCTTTTTTGTTAGTTTTTTGATTTTTAAGTCTTAAGGAGAATGATATTTTAGTTTCAAAAATATTGCAACCGTCAAATTAGGACATTTGGGTGTTCATATCTTATATATTCAATCCTATAAGAATGTTTTTGTTCCTACTATCTATGTCAATGTTTACTTTGATTAATCCTTTAATTCCTTGGGACTTGAGTTGGTTTTATAGAGTCATTTACATTTTTAAAACATATGGCGATGTGAGAAGAAAAAATTGTGATTCGGGGTCTTTTGAGACATTACTGGAAAAACATTTAAGCACAAAGGCAGCCACCAAAGAATTTTGTGCCATAGAAGGAGAATCAATTATCCATCGAAATACTGCCGCACAACCCAGATCAGGTCACCCATTGGTCTTTGATGATTACGTTCTTCTTGAATGTGTGAACCAGGCCCCACATGTAACTACTCCTGATTTATCGGTCATAGTAGGGTCTCAAACCTTTACTGTGAATAGCTAGGAAGAGTTCATGCAGTTTTGAGTACAAGGTACCCCGCTTTGGTCAACAGGAACCAAGCCATTTTGCAACATAACAATGCCCCTGCACATCGTTCTCGTTATATAGTTATATTAGGGGCAGGGATAGCCAACTTTTTGCATACCATGTGCCAATTTTTTCACTGATGAATTCAGATGCGCCATATTGCTTGAGCAGTATATATGCATTCTTCGTGGTTAGGTTAAAAGTGAGATAAGGATAAGACCTCCTTCGCTTAGGGGAGGAAAATGAATAACATAACCAAGGAATTAAGTCAATTAATGTGCCCCAGTTTCTTAAAGCACCAATCTACAATACGCATAAATGATCTTTTGTATGAGAGGGTGCTTCCTGGTGATGTTACAGCTGCCAGGGAGTTTCTACCATAATCTATAGATCATAATATTCTGGACCCACAATAGTTGGTATTGAAAATGAGATTAGCTTGGTACATGGATTTGTCTGTTCTCTCTGCTTGAAAAGGATCTTGGTCCTGGCATATGTTTAATAATATTTTTAATAAAATTATATTTATAGACATGGCATCCAAAAAGTATAGATTTGAATCAACGGTCAAAGCCCACAATTTAAAAATACACATAGGTGCAAAGATGCAATTTGCCACCGTTTGGCTACCCCTGGTTTAGGGTGTTTCAGTAAACAAATTTTCTATGATGCATTTATATCTTTTTAAATGAAAACCTTATTATGTGACATAGAATAGGTAATAAGTTTGATTACTTTATTATAACTGATAGCCAGTTTATTTGATAAGTCTGATTATATGATGTAATTTTAAATGATAGACTGATGAAGTAACAAAATTCTTTTCATGTTATTGTGTTAATTTTTGTTCAAAATATTTAATTGTTGTTGCATTTTCTTAGTTTCAAAGCCGTTTGTGATATTGATTTCATTGCATTTTGTATAATTGAATTTTACCTGTTAATAGTAATTATTAAAGTAAAATATGCTCAGAACTAAATTGTCGAAAATGACCTCTTTCCACCAAGTAACGTCAACAATTTTTTGGCATGCTGCACTTAGTGCAAAAAATAGCACCCAGTCGTAGCAAAAAATAGTACACAGTCATAGCAAAAATGACTGTGTCCGCAAAGCGCGTCTGGCAGAGTCACAATGGGTTGTGATTTGATATTTATGTACATAAGGGACAGGGAAATTTAGCTAATCATGATAGAATATTTACCAAAACTAAATCCCAACAAATGTTATTATAACTTCAGCAAATTTGTTAGCAGTTTAAAAATAAAATAATGTTTTCTGTCCATTTTAATTGAATAAATAAAGCATAAAACTGAAATAATATTGTTTCCTGGCCCCATTTCGACCACTGTGTGATCCTAGTTTATATAAATAGATAAAAGAAAATTAGGAGTATTGATCTTAAGATAATGATGGATAAGATGGTCTTGATGGCGGTATTTCTATACCTTCTATTCATTTCTATGGATCTCAAAATAGTTATGGCTTATAAAAAATAGTTTAACTATTTTCTATTTTAAGATTCATTTCTTGACTACTTACCGGACCATTTCATCCTTCAAAAAAAAAAAAAAATTTAAAAGCCAGGAAAAAATTTAATACAGGCCAGGAAAAAAAAAGAAAAAAAAATTATTTGGGATTCCATATAATCAAAATTTATATAATTGTCATTCTAATGGATATTATTCCATTTAAATATACATTATTATCTCCATTTATTCCAATTCTCTACATTTTTTAAATTTATTATATTTTATTATTATAGTATTCTTTTATTATTTAGTTGTTCTGTTATAATCAGTTTTTTTTATAAAAATAAAATAAAATGCTCACAAGCTGAGTTACTACTCATACCAATTCTTCTCTTAATTTTAGAAAGAATTCTGTCCTTTTTTTTATTTTATTTTTTTATTACATATGCAAGTCTGCAATTATTAGGCATTAAAGTACTTAAAGATCTCTCCCTTTATAATGACATTTATGAATGAATTTTTAAATCATTGCATTTTCAGGAAGAGGATAAGTGGACAATGCATCTAGTAATTAAAAACATTGACGATTCAGATGGTGGGGAGTACTATTGTCATGCAGAAAATGGTTTTGGTAATGCTACACAAGCCGTGTCTGTTCGACTACGTAATGTTGTTAGTATTTTTTATTAATAAGATATTGGTTTTGAGGTGTACCCTGTTATATATTTGTCTCTTAATGCTTTAAAGGTTAGTGATAATTAACCTGATTTTGATCAGAAGGATTTAAAATTCTTTGATTTCTTACTTATTTTACATATTTACCTAGCCCTCGATAATGATTTTAGTTGATACCTACTTATTACCATCATAATGACTTAAAATTTTAGTTGCTTATTACATTATTAAATCAATTCTGAATGAACATTTTTTAGCATTCCCCCTTTGGCCACTAAGCCTGTCACTTGTTACTATTAAGTTATATTTGTTATTATATATTTGAATTTGACTTTATCATTCTACATCCTTTTGTTTTTACAGCCTGCTGTAAACAACGTCACACAGTGTTGCATTGAACAAAATGTCACTTCCGCTTGTATGGACGCTTGTTCTTTCTATTTGGATATTGATGCTGTAATTGACAGGCCTGAATGTATTGGCGAATTTGACAAACTAATGAAATGTGCATCTGGTGAGGCTTTAATGAGAATAATTTATTTTTGATGATCATATTGCTATATAAACATTTTTTTAAATTAGTTATTTGCGCAGTAAATCCGTTGCCTTCAGGTTCGCTCAAAAAATTGTTATATACCTACAACTGGACAGGCTAAACGCATTACCTTCCTTTGGCTATGATGTAGTCGACTAATTCATCTCCTTTGTTTATAATTTTTATCTTTATAATGTATTTATATATTTCATATCATAGATTCTATTATTGAACACAGCTCAAATCATTTCTTAGGCCAGAGCTCTGCAACCTCTGGCTCATTGACTAGTTCCATTCAGCAAAAAGTCCTCGAAATTGACTGTATATTTTGTAATAAGATCTCAAACTTTTTTTTAAACTCTAAAGGAGAAAATAAGATTTTGGATATCAAATTGATACAAGCTATTTTTATCAATTTCGTTCTAATGCAATTATTTAAATACAGTTTGTTATCAAAATCAAATTGCTTTAAAATTATTATACAGCATAATTATAACAATAATTAAAAGAACCAATAGTATATGTTTATGTATATATCTTGTCGCCACCACGTTTTAAGTTACATATGTGAATATAGCTACTTTTCAGGAGACCAAATAAAAAGTTTATTTTTTACTTTTCTGAGCCCTATATTTGTTTTTATATTGCAAATATACTTTTGGTAAATTAATGAAACTAAGGAATTAGAAAAATGCGATTTTTCACAATCGTTAATTATAAGTTGTGGAAAAGATATTTGGAATTTATGAATTAATATGCTAAAATATTATAAAGAAATTACACATTTTAATAATTCCAAAAATTATTTTGTGTTTAGATGGTTCTGATCACCGTGCTTGCTGTGCTCAAAATAACGTTGAAAGAAGCTGCCTTGATTGGTGCCGGGGAGAGCCCTTAGTTTCTGATGATAATAAATTATGTTTACTTCAATACACAAAACGCATCATGTCCTGTTTCAGAGAAGGACGAGGTAATTTAATTTAGGTTTTAAATATTTATATTTGAAATTTTTTCTAGGGATTTTTGTTGCCACTAAGGCTAACACTTATTAATTTAATTTAATATTTAAAAGGTAATAGCCATTTTTATAGCAATTATTTTTTATTCTCTAGACCGCTTGCCTGGACCTCCTCAAAACGTTCGAGTCGAGAGAATAGATGACCATTCTGTTTTGGTTAGATGGGATCCTCCTTTGAAAAATCCGCACACAGTGGAAATGTACAGGTGATGAAAAATACTGTCATTCTCATTTTTTATAACTATTTTACTCATGTTTTAACGTAAACATGATATTCTAGAGTCTTCTGGCGACCAGCTAATTCAAAGAGTCCAGCTTACAAGAATGATAGCAAAACGACAAGTTTAAAAATTTCAAGTCTCAAGTCTGGTGTCATTTATGAATGTGTTGTGAAAGCTGGTAACATCAGAGGGACCAGTACCCTAACAGAGCCATTAAGATTTTCAACAGATGAAAAATACATCACATCTGCAGCAAGTGTCGGTTAGTATTTTAGCTATGTATTGTATTGTTACTCCATTAAAACAAAAAAGTGAGCAGCAGAGCTCTGTCACTAAAATCATATTTTCATGAAAGTACAAAATTGTGGATATCGAAATGGCGGGGGTGGGAGAAAAAAAGTTGAGACCCCCAAAAGGCTATCTCTATTCCCATACAAATTTTCAAGCCTCTAACTCAATTTGGAGTGACTGTTGTAGAGGTGTGCAAAAACTTGAAAAAACATTTGGACATCCTGAAATTTACCCCCACTTCTATGGTATTGTTCGTTCTAGAAAACAATCATGTGTACCTTTTTTTTTATTAGCTTCCTTTCTAACTCCAAATAAGGCAAACAGGACGGGTTATTCCTACTGGTTACCAACCTATTATAACCATAGTAGGTAGGTCAAGATTCATTCTGTGGATTTGCCACAAAATAAATTTCAACCCACCCAAGCCGGATTCGAACCACAGCCGCAGCAGACTCGAAGTGGCTAAGGTGACACCTTAACACTTTCGGCCATTACGTTCTCCAAATTTCATATGTACCAAATTTCAGCTCATTTGATTTGAAGGGGGGTGCTGAAAGTGCCCAAATGTAGTGGAAAAATATAGTTTGTTTGAAACCTCGCACAGGTATATTCTGATTGATGTATTAGTTTCCAAATAGCGGTAATTATTGCTGGAAAATGAAAATATTTTTAATTATTTCTTTTCCTTATTCTTTCGTTTATATAAAAAAATTGCACTTATGTTCTTTTATTAGGTGAGGAACATTCACAATTTGGAATGGCTGCTGGATTAGTATTTATGATAGTATTCCTTGTTGGAGTCGTTGCTGGAGCAGTATGGTTTGTAAGGACAAGAAGCTTGCTCGGCCATAAATCAACTGGTGGAGTCGCGTTTGAAAATCCTAGTTACTTAAGGGAAGTCAACATGGATCATATCCAGGTATCAAATATAATTATAAAATAAAGGTTTACATATTAAATTATAAATTGATTAATTTATAATTTTGAACAAATCTTTGAAATAAGTATAACTAGTATACCCGAGGCGAGATCTCTCGCATTACATATCTTAATGAATCCTTAATGAAATCGAAGTATAAGCGATAAACAATATAATATTATCAAGAAAGTTTATTTAACACACACATTTGGTGAAGCTTTATAATAAGTTTATAATGACTGTTCAAGTAATAGTTAATACTTAATATGTAATTAGCTTGCCCTACTGGAAATTACCCCCTCAGTTTAACATTTAAGTAATAAGACTCTCCTATACCACTTTCTGTTTGTAGTATTCTATCATTCATGGAAAAATAAAAACAATATTTTATTTACAAAACGTTTTCACAGTTATTAATACGTTTTTGTTAACAGTCTCAACTGGCTTTAAAAAGTATAAAGTTGCTATGACTACGGCACGTACGTACGCAAGATGGCATAAGATCCGTGCGGATCTATATCGTGCATTATCTCGAAAACGGTAGGTTTTTAAGCTTTAAAACGCGGGGCCAATACGCTCCATAGGAGCGTATATGATTTTGATGCCCGCGTCAAAATCTTTAAAACCCAATTTATCCCGTCTCAATCCGCCGACTCTCAGTCGTCAAAGTTTTGAAACCTTCCAGTTTTTTCATCACTTTTATTTAAGCCCTAATAAGAATTTAACAATCGAAATTAGGATTCGTCACTTCTCTATGAAATTCCTTTTCTTTTGATACCTCATTCGTCAAAATCCATCGCTCCTGAGAGCCGGAAAAGGGATCTATACTACCCTAATAATATATAGTAGTGATGTGATTTATAACTAAAATAAAAGAATGGTGCAAGATAGATAATAGTGAAAGTTTTGGAACATTAAATGTTAATATTATTTTTGAAACATTTAATTTCATTTTGAATACTACTTTCAATACAGTGTGTTCATTTTTTAAGAAACTTCCTTTATTGAAAAGTACTCTTTGGTTGTTACAAAAATTTTCGTGCATTAATTCATTGCTAACATTATAGTCCCCATTTTACTTGACTTGAAGTTGTTTACTTTGACCAATACTTTATTTAATTGTATAGCAATATACATAATTATGTATAGCAACTGCCTCTACCCTTCATTCTGTTATATAAATTTCACTGAAGATGTTTGAGGAAGTAGCATTAACCCTTTATAGATAGCAAGATGAAAGGATAGAGTGGGCTCCTAGGACATCGACCTTGGAGAGGCAGATAGGCCTCTGGAATGGAATGCTTTTGCTTGGGAATCGGTTTCCACAATACCACATATTTGAACTAATTTTTGATACATTTAGTTTTTTTTATGTTTAATCCTACCAGGTGCAAGTAAATAGATAAATACTATATAATTCAGAAAGTTAGATCAATCCCAGGTACCTGGGAATAGTTCACAAATAAAAAGTGACAGTTGGTGATGGTTGAGAGCGAGGTTTCAGGAATCTCAACCCCCTCTCAATTAACTGAAATCTTACGATATCTAGTGGCAGAAGTGAGTACTACAACTTCCCTAGATTGCCCATCTGCCCGATCGTTAACTGGAAAGAAAACAGTGAGCTGGTCTGCTAGCACAAGTCATCATCCGTGGAGCCTCCCTCCCTAATAACTGTACAACAGTGGATCTCCATTGTTAAATGGTTAAGTGTATCTTTGAGATACCTACCAGACCTCATCAAAATCTCAGTTTCGGTTTGAAGTTATAATTTCATGAAATTTGTCGATGATAAGTTATCTTATCATTGTTCATATAAATGAAACCTTTTTTTAATACATCTTCCAACGTGCATTAAAATAGGTTTTATTTCTGTATTTTCCACGAGTCAATTTATTATTATCAAGCTTTGTTGTTGAGTGTTTTATTGCACAGTTGAGGATTATTCTATCAAAAGTCAATATATCAACTTTTGGAAAAGTATTTATTATATGTAAATTATAGAGACATCTAATGGGGATAGAGTAAATTTTTATTGAAAATTTCAATTTGTAAATCCTATTTAGCAGGAGAAAAATTAAGATTTGAAATAAACTGAATTATTTTTAGATGTAGAATCATCCAAAAAATCTTGTTTTATGAGAAGTTGATACATATATTAACTTTGGATAGAAAACTCCTCTGTTATACAAGAATTGACTAAAGCTGGAATTTTTACTCCAATAATTAGTAATAATTCTTTGTGAAAGTCAAAAGTAAGCATTGTATTCAATTTTTTTAATTTGACTTGTCGGACTCATTCCCGTTCCAATGATTTTTCTCAGATAAATGCAGGTTTTTAATAAATAGTTATTTATATTAAATTTACCAATAAAACTACAGTTTGTTATTAATTAGCCAAATTATGTTTTTAAAACAATTAAAAAAATTGTCGGGCCCATAGTAGGAGGATATACATTTCAGCTAAAGTCTATTCTTGTAGAACATGTTAATAGGAAATTTAAAAAAAGTTTAGCTTTGTATTAATAAGCCAAATTTTTGCATGTCGGTTCCCGGACTAAGCTATTCAAAAGATCTTTGTGGAATCATCTCAGAGGGAACTCGCATAGCAAAAAAAAATTTTAAAAAATTCATGAAGGGTCTTGGGTTCAGTATTTAGTAAGGACTGTTTTTTAGGCCAATGGCTGTGTAAAGAGATGATTGACCAAGATCACGCTCAACCGTCAGATTTTTTCCCCCAATTAAGGGTACCACTTTACTGAGGCTGGGTGGGCCACAGAAAGTTTTCTTGACCTCAGGGTCAATCCACAGCTGAAATAACAGAATAAATTATTATCATATGAATACAAAAAAAAAAGTAAGATTTTAAAAAACATGATAAATTTTTATTCTGTTCTTAAAGTGTCTGCTATATCTTGGCAAATTGTGTTCAAATGGCATGTTTTCATTAGCTCCATTCTTGGTTGTTTTCATATTAAAGAAGTTCTATTGTATTTGCATTTGTGCTATTTTCAATCTGATTCCTAAAACCAGTAGTGGATGTTTTAACTATTGTTAGATAAAATACTGATATCTCACACATTTTTCATTTATATTTTATTTGTATAGGATAATAGGGCTTTCCTTTATGAATTATTTGTTTAAAAAAAACAATTAAAAAAAAAAACATTGCAGTGGAACCTCTCATAATGAGCATAATTCATTCCAGAGTCTTGTTTGTAGTGCAAAACGATTTTTCCCACTTACATAAATTAATTTAAAATATCATGTAATCACAAACGGCTCTAAAATACTAGCGCGACACATGCTGAACGCAGAAGGATGCAATTCTGGCAAAGAAAGCGTACAAGCAAGTGACTTGAAGATGTGATTTCTCCTTTCTTTGTCCTTGGTTATGCAAAACATCATACATTAAGGAAGCCATTTTTCACAATTTATTTTGCTCGTAACGTGAAATAGCCATTATGAGAGGTACTCATTAAGTGAGCTTCCAGTGTATTTTAAAAATTAAAATTAACGGCATCCAGAACTGATATAATGTCATGTAGTTCCTTAAATAACAGATTTATTGCAAAATAGCAGTCAGTCTATTTCTGGGAGTGCTAAAATATGATTAAATGCTATTAGCTTAACAAAATAACTGACTACTAATGAACTTAGTACCTAGCCCTCTGCTTTAAACAGTTTAACATTTTAAGTTGTAACTCTTTAATAGTTAGTATGAACTTGAAAAAATAGGAAATCTGATATTTTTATGACTGTTAACAACTGCTGAAAGGAAATTGGATTCATTACATGTTTTAAAACCATTGCACTGAACTCAAATCAAAGAATAAAGCGCCACCTTAACTCTCATTGACTTTGATCATGTGAGGTAAGTATCCACTAGATTTTCGAAAGTTCGACTTTACATGACTGTAAAATATTTATTTTTGTCGCTAGATCTTTTTTATTTTGTAAATATGTTCCTTAGATGACTATTTTTAAATATTACATTCAAGCCTACTTTTCAGCCATGTCCATTTCGATGAGATTGATAATTCAATTTAGTAGTACTTTGTACGCACTTGCTCCTGCCTTAAGGAGTAAATGCGTAGAAGGTATCTGGAAGAATCATTATTCAAGCAGTAGCGGTTGTGAGGGAATTGCAATATAGTTCATTTCCGGAGGATTATTATACTGATCTGATCATCAAAAAAAGTTTAAACTTGTCTGATAATCACATTTTACAATTTTCAGTGAGCGTTTTATGGAAAGGGTTGTGAAATATAATTGAATAAATGTATTTAAAAAAAAAAAAATTATTTCAATGCGCTAGCCCACAGTTGCCCTGGCAAAACATGACAGTAAAGGTTAGTTTACACCACACGCACTTGTCCCACAACACAGATCTCCACTTACTCTTATTATCATGTTTTGCCGGGTAACTGCAGACAAGCAATTAAAAATAGAATACTGTCATGTGTAAATCACAAAGTATTTTGAAGAACAGGTTCTGAAGGCTCCACTTACAACAAAAATATTAAGTCCTAGTGGTGGGTAAACACCGATATAGCTGAACAGCAGAAGTTGAAAAATCCAATTTATCAACTATTCTAATCAACCCGTTAGAATTGATATTTTTACAACTGGTTATACATCATCTAGCAAACTCTTGTGGCTGAATTGTGACACATCAGAGTTTAGACTTGATGCTCCCAAGAGGGCAGTTCTTGCAAATTCAGGATATGGATTTAACGAGATAATTATGCTCTCATCACATTTCCTTCCTAGCCACTTTATATTATTTAAAGAAGGAATATGTGATAAAGGTAGAATAATACTCAGAACATATTTTTCTTCAGTATGTTCAGTTATACAAAAATGTGAATTCACTTTGTCAATATTCGTTTATAGTTAAATATTAAGATCGAATAACTATTTAAATTATTCAATAGAACCAGTCAATGTTTTAGAATTGTATTAATTAAGATTTTTTTTTTTTTTTTTTATATTAGTCTGGAGATGCGAACACAAGTAGTGGTATGAACCATTCCGGATGGAAACATGAACAACTCCATGTACCATCATCGACTGAAGTAGCACCGTCGATCTATGAGGAACTGAAGCTCGGCCAGGATGGTGTAGGATTCAAGAGATTAAAACCATAGTGCCAGGTTTCTTTCATTCAGTCAAATGTGTGATATGTATAAAAAGTACTCTGTTCTCATTCACACGTATGCTCACAGTAAACATCTATTTTCAAAACCACTCAGAAAAGAATTTATATAACCCCTTTAGAGCTAAATTTAAATCATGTAATGTTTGATAAAATCCTGGAATACTCTAAAAAAAGAAGAAAAAAAAGTAAACAGAAAAAAAAAGCGTGTAAATGTTTAAGTATAGTGTTTAGTGTGAACTTTTACTGACTTAAGTCGAAGACTTTTATAACTGCAGATCTTGATGTTATTTTTTTATCATAAAATTTTTATTTTATTATCTTTGTATTTTAGTTTAAATAGCTCTTTATTAGAGAAAAAAACTTGTGGTTATGATGGGTGTAATTCCTATTGCATGATGGCAAGTAGAGCAAAAAGCTTCTGTAGAACTTAAAATGTAAAATAGATCACTGTTTACTTTGAAAGAGTAATTTTCTATTAAAAAAAAAAAATTAATTGTATGAAATAGTGGTGCAGAGTTAATATTGAAAGTATGTGAAAATTTTAAGTCCCACATTTTTATATTACTTTAATGGTAAAAACAAAACAAAAAACATATCTAGTCCAGCAACTAAAAAGTTGAATGGTTATAGATGCTCTTAGTTTTATGCAAGACGAGAAGGCGAAATAAATTTGTTTTGAGTTATGGTGCAATGTTGACGCATTGAAAAGAAAATGCAGGGTCGTATGTTTATAACTTGCATAACGGCGTTAGAGCTGTTAGAGGATTCTTATTGTGTATAGTTTAGGGACATTGTTGTAAATAGTTATAAATAAGAAAATATTTTGGCATTGTTTTATTAAACATGCTAAATGGATGTTATAGTCTTTAATGATACTTATAAATTATTAAAGTAGTTTGACTGTTATAGATTGATTATTATAACTGAACTGAGTGTCACTTGAATGTTGTGATGGTAAAAATAATATGTCAGCTAGTCGGCATATCATTTATCCACAAACCTGTGCCTTGAGGTATACTTAGATTTCATCTTTATAATATCTTGTAATTATATTTCTTTCTTTCTTTTTCAATTTTTTTTTTTTTTTTTTGATATTTTCGTTGTGGTATTTTGTAGATTCAGCTACAAATTTTATAGTGAAATTATATGATATATTTTCTTTCAATTAGTAGCAGTTTAAAAATGAATTAAGAAAATTATGTACCTACTTAATAAAAAAAGTAAGGAGACTAGTTGCTCGTAAAATTTATCTGATATTATTTTTTTCAAAAATGTATTGTATTGAAGGGACCATATGCACATCAATTATTTTTAACCATGAGCTACTAAGATTTAAATATACTTAAGATACCAGGGACCGAAACAAATAACTTTTATTCTGCAAAAAAAAAAAAAGTTATATATGTATATTTATTTTTATTATTTATTTCGGTGAAGCTAAAGTTTTATTTTAAATTAAAAAAAAAAAAATTAAATCCTTTCATAGTATTTATTTTAAAACTTTTATTTTTCAAGCAATTACCTTAATAAAGTTTTGTTATAATTTGTATTTGATGTGTGGAAAAACTTTTAATAAATTAGAAATGATTTCAAAAAAATCAATCAATAATTAAATAATCTAACATATATTTCGTTTTATAATTTTGTATCAATTTAATTTAAAGCATTACAAAAAAATAATTTTTTTATAACCATTTTAAGAACTAATGCAGACCGCATAGTGCAGCAGCGATTAGGTCCCATTTTTATTGTCTTTCATCGTGTTTGTATGTCCCTACATGTTTTTTTTTTCTCCACCTCATAATGAATTTTCTGTTAACGGAAATTTTTTCATTAAAAATGTGGTATCTTTTACAATAAAAAAAAGAAGACTAATGTTCATATCATCAGCCCAACCCAGAATGCCAATTGAGTTTCACCATTTATATCCTCAACTGCGTCAATACCCAGACAAATTCCATTATTATTTTCAAATGAATATTAGTACGTTTGATTACATCCTAGCAAAAATTGAACCTAGATTAATCAAGAAGTGGACAAATTTCAATAACAATCCCCTAAAATAAATAAAATTTAATTAAATTAAAAAATATAAATAACAATTAAACAATAAAATTGTTTGTCTAATTAAATAATCAGTTTTAATTAATTTGTTAATTCAATAATTAGAATCATTAGGGAGAGTTGAAACTGAAATAATACATACTTCAGAATTAAATAATAAATATAAATATTGGATTGTTGTTTTCAGTAGTGATAGTGACAGGATTAATCTTTACTCCTCGATATTAAGTGGGACAAAATGTGAATCTCAAATCACTGTTAATATAATTATTGACATAATTGAAAATTTTAAACTTTTATTTCCTTAAAGCTTTTTAAATATATGCCAATAAAACTCTAAGTTGAACCAAAAGATAAAAAAAAAAAAAAAAAAAAAAAATGTTTTATTAAAACTATATGTGTTAGGTAATCAACTGATCCGGTCCCTGAATGGTACAATAAAAAAGTTATAGTTTCTCTAATTATTATATCAACTTGTAAGACAATCAGCAAAGCTCAGGAAAATTGTTTTGCGCCAGCAATGAATCTTTTGAAGTTAGACCAATTTTTTAAAATACTTTTATAACTTTTCATAAGGATAAAGTTTTTATTTATAAAATTATAAGTTTTGGTATCTTTAACTCTTTAATTGTTGTAATGTTTTAAATTAAAAAATGTTAATCACAAATTTTATTTTTTTTTCAAATTTACTTCTGTTGCAGTAAATAATAAAATTTGAAATCTTACCAATCTTGTAATTAGCTCTCCTTGCTCTTTTTACATGGAGTATAAAAAAAGAAATTTTAATTAGGATATGCGATTTATTTTAATCAACAATAGGGTATTTCTTGTTAAAAATTCTTTTCTTTCCACTGTTGCAGTAGTTAGTACTTGTGATATCAAAAATTTATAATGATCCATTGTTAAATAAAATTAAAATGTAGCCCGTCAGTGTAAATAATCTTATAAGACCTTTTAGGGTGACTTAGTGAGTTTTTACTTGTGAAATAACCACAAATTTAAAGAATATTCTAGTATTTTTCTTTTTTGTTTACACCAGACCTACATTGATAATATATTGAAAAATTATATTATCAATATCCCAAAGAGCTGTACAATTTATATATAACTTGAAAAATAACAAACATGACACATCTAAGTGAAAAATGCACTTCTAAGAAGAAAATATATGTGTTTTTTTTTCTTATTTTTTTTTTAATGAACACTTGGTGTGTAATTTAACAATTGTTGTGAAAGAAAAAAAAACAATAAAAACTGAACTATTGTACTGAGTATTATTTTTTCTCCTTGGTTCCACATCAGGGATTTGGTTTAGTTCAAGACTAAGCTACACACTGACCCTATCTTTTAGTTTCAGAATAAGCTTAGTTGTGAAATAAATTGTTTAAAGAATTAGTTTACTCTGAGACTAAATGAAAAGTGGCCAATCTTTTTTTTTTTTTTTTTTTTTTTTCAGTTCAAATTTTCAACAAGCAATTTTCAGTGGATCTGGGTCATTCTCACAGAAGTGGGAACTTTTAAACTTACAAATTTAACAATAACAAACTAAATAACAAACTTACAAAAAAAAATTATTCTTACAAATTTATTTTTTTTATTTTTATATTCCTTCAACTATCTAAAAGCAAGCAACGTTACTTGGAGAGCACCTATACATTCCAGACTTAAAATATATCAGAATAAAAGTATCCAGGGTAGAGATGTTTTGACGTTGCAAATGCAGGTCCAGGATCAACAAGATGCTCTGATAAAGTTCAGAGACACTGTTGATTGAGGGTTGCGTATTCATTTTCCTTGTATTTAACTACAGCTGTATGAAGAGAATATTGTTGCCAGCTACCACCAAAGTGAATTGCTTGTTTTTCAGTGGTATATTTCATTGTCTAATTTTCACTGTAATTTCTATGAATCAATACTTCATCATAAGCTAAATTTTGTCCAAAGTTTCATTTCTCTGTCAGTATTTTTCCTTTGTCATTTTTTATTCACATTAGCACAGAGGAATGAACTTAAAAGCTTTTTTCAAATACTGTTAAAAGAAAAAAGTAAATTTAAGCAGTGCCATTCATTATTGAATTAATAAGTTAAGAAAAGACTTGCTCCATAAAAACTGTAAGAGACAGGGGAATAATACCATTTCAGTGAATCGACAGATATAGATGATAGGAGAGGAATCAAACTAACTGAACTTGTGTTTTTCATTATTTTTCCGCCCAAGCAGATCGGCGGTAATCAAGATTCGAAAATTCCCAGAGGAATGAACTTTTACCTGAGGGACAGTTTAGAAACTAGTTTTTTCATTTCAATTATCCTTTTTTGCCAAGAATTTGACAATGCTTCTGAAACTATGTCATTTAAAACACAGTTAACAAAAATTAAAATTGATAAAGTAGATAGCCACAGAGCCCGTATGGTCAACTGACTCAGAGCTTGGGACATCAAAGAGGAATAAATCTGGATCACTTTAGGGTATGTTTTGGTACATGTAAGTATAATTCAAAAACATTTAAAATGTGGACTAGTTTTTGCAAGAAGCCTGCTTTAGTAACATTTATTTCTTTGAGTCCTAAGATATTCCAAATTGAAATAAATATCATAGGACACAAAAGTACCCATCTATGTGGTCCAGTGCCCAATTGGCGCTATAACCCGTGGTGGGTCTTGGCCTCCTCGATGAGCTTCTGCCCTCCAGTTCCTCGTTTACGGCGTCTATCCATCTTAGCCTGGGCCTACCTCTACCTCTTTTTCTGTCCAGCATTCCCTCTAACAACTTCTTTGTGACCTCTTCATCAGCCATTCTCGCCAAGTGCCTAACCCACCTTAACCTTGATAATTTAATCAGGTGCACCACCAGTTCGTTAAAGAGCTGATGAACCTATTGGTTGTTGCATCTCCTCCATTGGTCTCTCTCCTTTATGGCACCAAAAATATATCGAAGAACCATTCTTTCAAAAACCTGCAGCTTTTTCTCTTCTGCTTTAGTCCACGTCTCGGCAGCATAAATAAGTACCGGTCTAATAAGTGCTTTATATAGCATGGCTTTTGTTTGCCTGGAGATTTGTGAACTGCTAAGGTGCCTATGCAGTACTTGATAACACCAATTTCTAAGCCCACGTTATTAGAGGAGCTCACTACTGATCCCAAATAGGAGAATTGGTCCACTCTGTCAAATATGTAGGGGCCTATTTCAATATATTGCTCAGCATCTGCTACAAGTGCCGCCTTCATATATTTTGTTTTTTCTTGGTTTATAACCAAACTGATCTTCAGGGCTGCATTCGTGAGAGCAATGAAAGCCTCTTTTAGGGATTTTTGTGATCTAGATACGATGTCTAAATCATCTGCAAAGGCAAGAATCTGTAGTAGTCTGTTGTATATAGTACCGTTAGCTTGGATACCGAGTCTCTGACCACCTTTTCCAGGGCAAAATTAAAGAATAAGCAATCCGTCAATCTGCCTCACCCCTCTTCTTGTTGTGAACTAAGGAGAGAGTTCAGATTGCATTCAGACAGCATATTTAACTTTGTCTGAAGTCATCATAATGAGTCGGATAAGTTTAGACGGTATTCCGAATTCCTTCATGGCTTCATAAAGCATGTTGTTGTATGCACCCTTAAAATCGACCAACAGATGGTAAGTGGTCATCCTATACTCAATGGATTTCTCCAAGATGGTCCTGATGCTGAATATTTGGTCCTTTCCTGGTACTTTCCAACTACCCTCTCAGCGAAAGGCAGTAGTTTATTATAAAAAATGTTCTCTGAAATCAAAAAACACATTTTCCGGCATTTGTTTCTCTGTCTGTGCCACAATTATCTCTTGAAAGGATGGACCGATTTTGTTCCCTATCAAAAAAGAACTTTTCTGTTTGATATAATTTACTTAAACCTTGGTGAGTACCAACATGTATTTGATTTCTTGTCTTAATTAAATTCATAATTGTTTTATAATACTAATTTATATTACATTTAATTTAATATCTATAATAATACCAAACTGTATTTTGAATTGCTTATTTTTGAATTTTTTTTTGTGTGTTTTAAGAACTGAAGATGAATGTATAACATTCGAAACTAGTCTTCAATAAAAACAAAATTATATTAGTGGCAAATAATTTATTAATCCCTAATGTAAGATTCTTATTCATTACAATTATTAATGCTTTAATTACATATTATTTAAAATTGTTAGTGCTGTCGACTTCCGGTAGTCTGGGAAAGTTGTACCTAAAGCAAGCAGTAGTAATTTAAATTACGACATCAACTGAAAAGGATTTTTTGGGGGTTTGTATATCTCTTGAGCAAGCGGAAGTCGACAGCTGTGACCTAATTAAAGCAGTAATAACTGAAATTATAATAAGGCCCCGATGTCAACTAAAAAGGATCTGTTTGTTTAACTCTTGAGCGAAGTCGGCAGCTCTAATAATTTTAAATTATATCTAATTAAAGCAATGGCAGTATCACTGCTGTGGCAGGTATTGTCAACTATCACATCAAACCTGGTGATGAAATAGTACTGGCATGACCATTAATACTGCTAAGACAGCAACCGTCCTACAGTCTGCATGATGGCAGTAGTTGCTGCTACTACAGCAACTATCCTACAGTTTACATAAGGGCAGTAGTTGCAATCGCTGCAACTGTCATCATTTAAAGGGGTCTTAATTCTGTTGTAGATTCATTTGCTATATAATGGTATAAGTGTAATGGTATTTTTCACCTATGGCAAATAATATAGTCAGCGGCATTGAATTTAGATTAATTAAGTACAACAAAAATTGAACATTGGTAACAAGCATAATAATGTTTGTTTGATTGATGAGATATTATCTCAACTGGCCTTTGGTTTGGACATGAAAAAGATTTTAGAGGTTTAGGCATCACTTCTAAAGCAAAATTTGAAACAACAAAATATAGTAAGAAGTAGAAACCTAAATTCAATGTTCAACTTCAATCATATTGCTAAGTATAAATATATCATGTTAAAAAAATGAATAAGGATTATAGTTGATTGTATCACATGGGGCATCTGCATTTAGTGCAACATAAATCAAGCACCAATGTATTGACAATTAATGAATTAATATAAATAAACTCTATTGACACCTTTACCGATCACTTTGTAGAGAATGAACCTTTTAATTGATTCCTCATAATAATTCAGAGAGCAGAAAGAGAAAGCAATTCATGGAAGTCATTATTGATACTACCAATGCTATGCAATACTCAGATATTAGAACTGAAAAATAATAGTCTACGCCAAAAAATAATTGATAAGCCTGATGAATATCTTAGGGAAAGAGAAACAAAATAAAATTATGAGATCTCATGGACAACTTTTTTTTATTACCAAATAGTATACTCAATGCAATGACAAACAAATAGTATACACAATGTTTTTTTTTCTTCCTTTTTATTATCCATATGTTGGTGTTCTTTTAGAGAACTATTATAGGATAAGCGGGAGAATTCATTGCCTGTACTTGTGTTCCATCTTCTGGTTGACCATGGTTATATATCATTATAAGATTTTTTAATCATTGGCATCAATTTGTATTTTTTTAAGAAAATAATTATGAACATTAAAAAAATTAAATACTAAAAATTTATTTACAAAATTATTTACAACTAAAGTATTAAGAAGTTGACAGAGTCCTCATTGAATCTTCTACATTTTGGGTATCGGTGACACTTTTCATCGAACATTTAACCTCATCCATCAGACGTTGTTGGCAAAGAGCATAAATATCTTTACATCGACAGATCCCAATGTCCATCGTATCCAACAAAAGCTGCAGGTCCATTTCACCATTCTGATAATAATGAGTGATCTGTAAGCAATTAATTTAATATTTAAAATAAAATATAGCTTACATCATTCATACTGATCTTAAATTCCTAATTTCTTTGGGACTGTATTTTGTCCCAATATAGCATTTGACGTCAAATAATTTATAAAATAATATGAGTTATGATATTCTTCTGTTAATTTACTTCAGTTCAAGAAAGCCAACTCAATAATACAGCACGCAATGTCATTGCTTACAAACCTGGAGAGGTAGGTTTAATTCCTGATATACCAAAGAAATTGTTTCAAATAAAGTCTGATTCACTCAACATTTTGAGAATAAATGAGGAGGTACAAAAAAATAATATTAAAATAAAATATCTGATGTGAACACTGCATGAATTCCTTGTAATAAAATATAATAAAAAGTGATCCTGAATTTAGTTACCAATTTCCGAAGATAGCAGTATCTCAAAAATGACACTCGGCGTCGCGAAGTCCATCTATTGTCTCACACACATACACATATAGGCAAACACACACGGTTAGTACGGACCTTGAAATGTGCTTATTCATGAAAACCTCGATTTGTGGTTTTTTCTTACGATTCGTATACCTCCCTTCTGAAAAGGAGGGAGGTAAAAAAAAAAAAAAAAATTCCAGTTTCAGGTAAAATCTAAAATATTATTTATGTTGTTAATGAAATTATTTATATATATTTATTATATTATTAATTTTAACCAAAATCTGGAATGTTATTTATATTAATATATTATTTTTATGTACCAAATATGAAAAAATTTGAATCATTTTCAAATGTAATTTTTTATGAAAATCTATTATGACCTTTAAGTAAAGTACCACTTTTGACTAGCTAATTTTAGCCGAAATGTAGTATATTATTTATATTGATATAAAAGTTTTGTATATCAAATTTGGGATGGTTTGTATTCTATTTTAAAATAATTTTTTATGAAAGTCCATTATGACCTTCAAGTAAAGTACCACGTTCGGTTTGCTAATTTAACATGGTAACACAGTGCCTTATCACTGAGCTAATCCGCTCCTATCATCTAGTGACCAAAAAGGTAGGTTCACAACTAGATTTTACAACAATCATAAATACAAATTTTTAACTTTCTAACCGTTTTTGAGTTATGTGAGATATGAACAAACCTAAATAGAAGTCATGACGAAACCAATCAAAATAGATATTTTGGTTGAAATCTGAAATATTGAACCATTTCCTTAATCTTTAAAGTAGGTTTTCTAAGCTGGACCATTACCTACGTTTTCAAATAGCTACTCTCTTACGGAACTTATACCCTTAAAAGTTTCACATGAAACACGGGAATACAACCCTTCCAGGTTTTTGAGCGACAACACTAGTTTGGCGCCGAAACGACTAGTTCAAAATATCATTACATAAGTAGAAACAAAATGTGAAATAAAACATTAACAGATATATTGTGTACACAATAAAAAATTTAAACATTACATTGAAAAAATTCATGGTGACATGATGGTCTATTTGAAGACAAATAAAACAATATGTAATTTATAAAATAAATTAAAATTACCTGATCAGCAGTACTCATATATGACAATGTTATGAGGCCATGATTTTGGGAAGTGGAATTTTTTTCATAAGACATGCATAGAGCTTCTTCCTTGTCTGTTGGATCAATAAATAATAAATCACCATGTAAACCCTGAAAATCATTAACATAGATTGAATTTATCAATAAATAAGCATAGACACTATAATTGAATTGACAGCTTTTGCTTTCATTCCTTGAGACAGATACAATTGCTATCATAGCATAATGAAGCTAATTCACAGTATCATGCTTTCATAAAAGATACATACTGTAAACTGGGATAACTGTAAGACTGACAGGATAACTTTAAGACAAACTTTTTAAGTGGGCTCATTGTTAACGCCTTTCGTTTAGTTTTCCTGTAGAAAAAGTTGGTGACAATGAGCCCACTTAAAAAGTTCAAATTTGAAATCTCGATTGATTTAAAGCTACACCAGTTTACGATACAATTTTAATGTTGATGCTTGATTTATACAATTTAAAGTATTCAACTTCTTATATTAAATATAGGTAAATGATGAATCTCAAGCAAAAAGCATATGTATGCTGAAACTTCGAAATACATTAAAGTATACTAAAATCATAAATAAATACATTTTTGCAGAAAACTAAATGAACTAATTCTCATCAGTTATTCAAGATTTTTTCTCCGGAAGGGAGTATATCGACAGTACTATGAAAAAAACTTATATGTCTATTTTACCAGATTTAATTGATATTACCAGAAAGGTTATGACATAAAAGTTACTTCTTCGGCCACAAGACGTAAAAAAGGAGATAACCAAATGACACAATATTTTAAACAGAGATCCACAGGAGTTTGCTGTCTTGATTGTTATTAAAAGACTAAAGAGTTTTTTTGGACAAACAATGATTTATCGTTCTACTGTCGATATTTATCTTCTTCCTGGTATTTGGTCCACATCTTCTACGGGACTTATACATAGAGATTCATTTCAATAGATGTGCCCAAGATGGTGTTGGCAAAATCCTAAAAACTACACTAACTCATTCTCTTCATAACTGTCATCAAAAAATATTTTCATTGAATAACTTTGCATACACTTCATGAAACATGCCTCCTTTATTTTAAAAGTCAAAATATAAAATCTTTCTGATAGTTTGCACGTCTTATCCTTCCTGTTCTAGTACAGAAGGGCATTGTGCCTGTCTTTTTCCTTCCATTTTTACATCAATACATCATCAAACTTGGCATATACTTTCTTAGTCTGATGTGTAATTCATTTCTCTAAAATCTGGCCCCTCGATCTATAATAATAATTTAAGTACTATGCCCTTCTTTATTGATCTTGCGCAACTTCTGTTATTGATCCTGTGACTTACGAATATCAGACCTGTTATCTACTTTTATGGCCTCTTGTGTAGGAATAGCATTTCTATCAAAATATTTTTACTTTATTCACGAATTCCAGAAAATGTTTTCTCGACTTCTTATGTATCTAACCACCAGTTAATGCAATTCTAATCTAAATAGATCACATTTTAGCTATACTCAAAACATTCTAATAGAGGCTCCTTATATAGTTAAGAGTAGAACGATTCCTAAGAATAATGAAAAATCTCAAAGCTGATAATTTTCTATTTATTTGATGAAACAAGAGTTCAAAGATATCTAATTTAAACAAAATTGAATTTTATAGAGACGTAGAACGAAGAAAATTATTAAAAGATGTCTAAACAGACATTTGCAGACATTAACGCATTTGAGGTACTGATAAAACGTAAAATTATAAAAACAGAAAAAGAAGAACATTAATAAATTAAAAAAAAAGTAAGATAATCAGGAATATATAGACCAATGACTGACAGCAAAACTCCCACATAATTTTCAAAATATACGAAACTTTCATTACTGCATTTAACGATCAGGACTTGAGGATGGCATTGGAATATTATTAAAAGGAGGTAAACATTCAACATGGTTCTACTAATTTTCTATCGACAAAACTGTCGTTTAAACATATTTCCCTATTAAGTAACTTCATTTGTCACCCAACATAGTTCTCAATACTTACAATCGTAACTGAGGTCAGGATATCAAAAATTGGTAATCTTGCATGAGCTAGTGCGAGGCTCGCTGCAGTTATAGCGGCAGCAAGGGCAGAACCACTAGCATCCAAAATCATTACAGATACCGAAATCTCCAAATTAGGAAATTCGTGCTGAAAACAAAATACAGTATATAAATAAACAACAATTGGCCAAACAACAATTTAAATTATTTTATAGTTGTCTCCTAAAACTTACTCGGCAAAATGATGGTTCTAAAGCTCTCTTTAAGGCATCACTGTAGGCTTTATCAGATTGTGATGCAGGATGAGATTCCACGACACAGTCAACAGAGCCAAGTTCAGTGTAACCCTGAAGGTATGGTATCTCCCTTGGGCCACTTACACCACAAAGAACTTTAGTTTCACCCATTTCAAGATAACAAGAGCCTCTAGCTTCAACTAAAGCTCCAAGTTTTATATCTGGAAAGGATTCAAAGTGAAAGCCATTAACATTAGAAAATATGGTTAACTTTACATATTATCTGGTATTTGATACTAACACATTTTCCGGCTTTCATCACTGGTTCGTCCATCAGCTCTTTTCCCATCGGTGCATATTTCACTTAATTTCGCTTGATAAGTCTTAAACTTAACATTCTCGGGAAGGAAGCTTTCGTAGGGAATATTTTCTTCATACTTCTTCTGATCTAATATAAAATCCTCAATTGCTACGGAGTCCAACATTTTAAGAAAATTGTTCTTACAGAGTGAGAGGTTATAACAGCAGGTTATATAAAAAGGCGGTTGGCCAAAGAACATATATACAAAAAATTGATGAAGTAGAAAAAATAAATTGTAAAGAGTTTGATTACTCACTGTGATCAAATGTTACCTAATTTAAATATAAGTATACATTTAGAACATCAAGATTTTATTATTTACTGTTGAATAAAATACCCTTTTGAAGAATTGTATATTATAATAAATAAAATAAAATAAATAAATGTTTTGATATTGATTCAAATTTTCAAAATAACATATCATTTTTGAACATGTTTGGTGTAACAGACTATTTTTAATAATATCCACATCTTTCTCTCCTTAGGTTTAAGTAGATTATATCAAACAGAAAAGGTTGCATTGGTTTGTTCTCGCTCTGAACTAATAATGGAAGAAAGATGGGGTGTTTGTAGATAATAGTACGGTTAAGGGGTCGGGGTTTTTCCAGTGATTTTGGTGAGCAATTGTTTTTTCTGTTATGGGTGGGAATAAACTTAAGATTGGACTATTGGAGATATTTATTTGACCATTCAAGCAAAAAACTGGATTGGATTTGAAGGATTTTATTATTTCAAGTGCTTAATATATATTTAATTTGAAACACAGTCTCAATAATATTAATTATAATAAATTAAAGTAGAACTTTAGGTTGAAAATAAAAAGATAAATAAATAAATACCTTTTTTCGTATCGCCTTTATCAAGTTGTATTACTTGTTTTAAGTATTAAAATTTATTATGAAATAATGTTTTCCTCCCTATTTGTGAGCTGAACAAGTCTGTAGCAGGAGAATAAGATATAAGTTAAGCGAGTTCTTCCACTTAAAATGTTCAAACCGTCGATTTCTAATGTTTTATCTAGTGACATACAGTTCTAATGTTGACAAGGAACACGAAAAAACCTCTTGGAATCTTATTACAAAAGAAAACGACATATAATAACGGAATAAGACCTCCAGAAACAAGAGTGTGTTTGTCAATAGATGTATGTCGCGACGCCGAGTGTCGTTTTTGAGATTTTGAAATCTTCAGAAACTAGTAACCAAATTCAGGATCACTTTTTGAGCCAACGATTTATAGTTTAATAGGCACACAAGGAAGCCATGTGTTGTCCACATCAGATGTTTTAAAATTTATTTTCTTTCCAACGTCGCCTTTACAGCTATACGGGATTCGGCACTGTTATAAAGTTTTCGTTAATTTAAACATGATTTCTTATGCAGGGCGGCCTCCTTCTTCCGACTGTCTTCACGTTACTGGTCCTTTTATATTTGGATTATCTGGATTGCAGTGAGGTAGTGCCACTGTCGACTTCCAGCCATATATGAATTCCTTGAACCGCGAGAAATTATCTTCATTCACCAGTCTAGGAAATTCTTCCTCAGCGAGGACGTAGATTCCCGCGGTTCTCGTCATTTTAGCCCTTAATGCTTGAAATGCGGTCCAGATCGTGATCACATGCTCAGCTATCTTCGGAACATCGCATGTGGGGCATAGGGGATTAATATATATTTGACAAGGTATCTGTCTTAAGTTATGTAGAGGAAAAAGGCTTCCCCATTCTTCAGCGTAACCTGTTATGTTCCTCCCACAAGGGTTTTCCTCTTCACAGAATTGTTGATCTGGACTATTAGGCTGCAGGGCAAAAAAGTCGAAATCTAGTTTTGCCTGAACGTCAATGTTGACGATATAGAAAAATAATTGTTCAACGAAGTAAGATTTATTCAAAACACAAAGATTAGATAAGACTACTAAGCTAATTACATGAGAAAATTATGATCTAGAATGAAGGCCGTGATGTCTGGAGTAGGGGGTATATACTTTAAGTGATGACCATTGCTTAAATAAGGTTTCTTTGACGCCTTAATTATATCGAATTCGTCTCTGTCCACCAACACATTTCTGCAAGAACCAAGCCTACCTATCAGCAACCACAGTTTCTAGAGCAGATTTTGGGGCATCTACACGTCACAAGCTTCTGCAATACAGGGGTGATTGGTTCAAGATCGTTTCTGATTCCCTTCCACACGTTTCTCCACTAATATCCATTGTTGAACCTGATGGTACACTCTAAATGGATACAGCTGTTGAATGTGGTAAGTTCTGCTATTTATAGCTGATATATCAGATTTATAAATAATTTAAGTAATTTCCTCATTATTCAAGACGATGTTTGAGTATCGGACGCAAATTTGAGTATGTTGCGGCTTTTCAGAGCAGAATTTCACTAATTATAATACCGATTTCAAGAGAAAATAATTAAATGGAACGAGAATTTGTGTGTGTGAATGTGTTTTGTAGATTTCTAGTGCTACTCTTTATAATTTCAACATTTTCAAGAAATCTTAAAAAAAACAAATCGGACAGAAATTCTTTTGGAGCAGAATTCGGTTGATTATAATGGTGCTAATTTCCAAGAAAATTGATGAAAAATGGACGAAGATTTTCGTGTTCTAAAGATTTCTTAGATCAGAATATTTAGCTTTAATGTCACCCGTTTCAAGAGAATTTTTAATAATAGGATGAAAAGTTGGGTGTTTTAAAGATTTATGGAGCAGAATTCAGCTCATTATATTTTTCATAATCAGGAGCGAATAGTCAAGATTTTGAATCTTTCAGGAACAGAGTTTAGGTCGTTATAATGTATCCCTTTCCAAGACAATTTTTGAAAATTCGAAACGAATTCGGCTATTTTGGTGCTTTCTGGAACAGAATTAAGCTCGCGTAAATTTCAGGGTCATTTCATCACATTTCGCCAAGGATGTAGAATTTCATATGATAGCTGTTCGGCTCCCTGAGGATATCGTTTCTGTCGGGTAAAAAATTTCACTTAATGCATAATAATTTTGTTCGTTAAAATTGTTGATTTCTTAATAATGTCATTGATCTACTAATATCGATAAATTTAAAACTATCAGTTTGAACAATTTTAAAAATTAAGTTCAAGTTTTGAATGAAAAATAGTCTCCCCATCCCTTTTTTTTCTAACATAATTTCCTTTTTTTCCCTTTCTCATAATTTAATAATTATCCTTTTGATCTTTTGGGAGAGGCAAGACCTTCTGCAGACCGGCGTGCTCATAAAATGAAACCAGATAACGTTCCACTGCTTGTTCTACACTTTGGTAAGTAACCTGTGATTTTTGGAAAACACTCGAAATTGCAGCAAGATCGAGGTTATTGTAAAGCGTTTTCACAAACATACATTTATATTGATCGAAGAGGACGAAATTGTCTCACAGCCACTTAAAGAACGCAAGAACATGATATGCTTATAAAAAGTTTTGTTGTTAATTGGTAAAATCAGAGATTAAGGGGAAAAAAAGGTGTAAAAATGTGAAGCTTTATTGCCATTTTGATAAATTTATTATCATTTTGATCCTGCTCGTAGAAAACGTCTAAATGAAATGAGAATTATTCTAAACAATGCAGTCCATTACAGAGAAAAATGTTCACCCCTTTGGCCTTGGAATATTTAGCCAAAATTTTTGTTGGTCACTGGTTGTTTCATCGAAAGTTCTGCTAGCCCCCCTTAAGAGTTCTAATAATTGAAGCGTAGAAATGGAAAAGAGTCTAAAGTGCCTTTAGAAAATGTTTTCAGAATTCAAGTTTAAACTTGAAAAATACTAAAGAATTATGACTTAAAACAAAACACACTTTTTTTCTAATTGCCTATGGTTGTATAAGTAATAAAATCACATTTATAACAGTACTTATCAGCTTATCAATAATAAATTGATTGTTTTTTGTAAAAAAACATCCTGTTTCTTCCTTTCCTGTCATTCCACATAGCCATTGCAAGGAAAGTCAGGATATTCAATTCAATGATGGGTTTCCTTGGTGAATCTATGTTCACTATGAATCTATGTTTTTTTCATATAGCAGTAAGTATGATGAAATGTGCAGTATATAATTAATGTGTAAAAAATAAAAATAAAAGTTAAACTTAAACCTTTTTTTTTAAAAGATGTTTTGTACAAACTTTACAGTATAATGATTATGGTTAGTAGGAACGATATGAACAATAATCCTGTCTTCTGTTATTCACATTATCTTTTAAAAACTAAACAGAAAAAACTTGAAATTTGGAAGAGTATTTAACTCGCAATTCTTTTCAGGGGCAACGCCCTGCGAGTACAGCTAGTTAAAGATAAAATTCAAAAATGAATAAGAAAAGAATGTGCTGGTCGATTTTCTCAAAGCACTTTTCTGCATAATCCATTTATGTATAAAAGTTTCTCACTCTTTTCTATTATAAATTTGAAACTAAGTAAAATTTCGAAAACTGGACGCAATGACTGAACAAAATGAAAAATAAACGAATAAAAGTGTAATGCCAAAATATATTGTCCATGATTCAATTTATGAAGCAAGTCTGTGAATCCTCCCAGTATTCGTTTTTTTTTGCGAAACTAACAGAAAGTAATCAGTGCAGCCAAACTAAAGCGTGGGGTAATTTGAAATGTGTTCTGTAATTAGAGAAATGCAAAGGTAGGTAACGTCAGGACAGTTGTCTATGTCTGCCAGAGTAATCGAGTTTTATTTTAGTCTGTTGTTATCTAGAATAGAAAAACAATTATTTATCCACCAGGGACAGTCTGAATGGGAAGCCAAGAAGCATGGGTCTCACCTGTGGCCTTTCAGCAGGGTGTGTTAGGGTCCCTCAACTACTTATAGTGGTATATGCCTGGGATGTTACAGCAACTTTTTTTCTAAAATTGACTTATCAGAAGTGCCACTTTTTACGATGTTTAATTAAATGGTCTTTAATATCAACTAGGCCTTATCCTCATTGAAATAGTCTGGCAGGGGTTTAATGCCGAAATTTTCTCTAAAGTACCTTTAATTTTATTTATTTGAAATAACTAACCATATCTCATCGTAACAATAAAAATGGATCAATATAAATTAAGAAAGAATTTGACAATTAACTAATAAAGGAGAAATATTTTTCAATCAATGATCGATAACCTCTTTTCATGATCTTGGAATCTAGGGATATGGTATAAATACCTTCCAGGAATTTATTACCATTCAGATTTCGGGATTTCGAGAAAAAAATAAAAAGCTTTGTTCATTGGAAGAAAGTAATAGAAGTCATATATATTTTAAATGATTAATAAAAATAAATAGCATAAAAAAAAAAAAATTAAGCAATACAACTAGATATAATGATATTTCAGGTTTGCCGTTAAAAAAAAAAATAATAAAACAAAAAAAAAATCTATATTTTTACAAAAAATATTTACAGACATAATGCTAAATGCCTAACAGAAAATTTAAATCAGATTATTGATATTATATCCTAGTACATATAGAAAAAATAAAAATTGTAAACTAATTAACAATTGAATAATTGAGGGCAGCTTTATTATATATATGTATATATTTCATCTTTTTTGGCACAAACAAATATATAAAATATTTTTATCTAGCAATGTGTAAAATTAAAAGAGTAAAAAGAAATATACTATATTTAAGACAGTTTAAATTAATTTATTGAAAACACTGAGCCTATACTTTTATACATTTTTAACAAGAAAACAGTACATGTCACAACAGTGTTACCATATATAACTTGTTGCTCATTAAATTTACATTCTTCATTCTCATTTAATATAAAGTATATATAAATATCTAAATATATTATTCTATTTTTTACATTACTTTGATATTCAAAGCTTTAAAGGCACATTAAAAACAATACCATGTCTGAATGACAAAAATAAAGTTGTCAGAGAAGTAATTGGTTCCTTATAAAACTCATAATAAAAAGATGCTTAATCAGCTGTCCCAATCTCAAGGGCTGTTGCAACATTTTGTAGCAAATTTGGTGTAAAAAATATGATAGTATAAATAAGAAAAAAACATCACTCAGTCGTTAGTATACAGGTAAAAACTATATTTTTATATTATTTTTCTCTTATTATAGTAATAAATAAACTTATTGTCATATAATTTTCATTGCTCTACAGAACAGTTTATGACAGTCACTAATAAAACGTCTTTTAGCACGGGTTCGACTGTAATAAAATATTTATAAATAATAATATACATTAAAAACATGGGTATGCACTAAAATATGGCATAAATGCTTGTCATTATTATCAAAAGTTTACAAACGCATTTCTATTTGATTGTCAATGGTTTAAGTTCATTTTCATAATTATCTGCATCTTTAACAATGACTTAATTTAAATTATATAAATATAATACAAATGTATGTCTGAGAGATACGAAACTCCAACAGAGTCCAGGAAGGATGAATTTAGAAATCTGCATCCCAACCCGAGAGATCATCTGGCGGAGGTCCTTCAGAATCAGCAGGGTAATCATCAAAGTTAGAAGTGTCGGTTACGCTCCTGACTTTAGGGGTTATGGGAGGCGTGAGGGTTCTAGCGCGTAGTCCTTCCCAATTGAAGCCATCAAACCATCTGTGAGCACAAAGTCGTCATAAAAGCATATATTTTAAAAATTATTTTGGTAAATAAAACTGAGATGATCATTATTATTGTCATTATTGGTGTTAATTTCATTAAATATTGTGAAATTTCTCAACAATAAAGAATTGCCGAGACTATGCAATACCACAGTACAGTATTGTGTTGGTAAAACCAAAGAAAATTGGAAAACATTTCAAACTAATAAAAGTTTTCCCAGAATTTCAGTCTTTTTTTTTCTTAAGATAAATTTAAATTTTATTAAACTTAATATTTTTTAATTTGTTAAAATAAAAATATGGCCATATTTTACATTTTTATCAATAAAGCATGTCATTCCTTTTTACTTCCTTGTACGATGTAAAGGAAGTATTGTAATCGCGAAAATTTTTGGTTTTCAGATTTCAACAGCTATATCCATTTTGACCATCCCTGAATCCATTTCGACTAGTTTCATTGTGACGTCGGTACGTACGTGTGTATCTCGCATAACTCAAAAATGGATAGACGTAGAAAGTTAAAATTTTATATTTAGGATTGCTGTAAAATCTAGTTGTGAATCTCCCTTTTTTTTGATTTTTTTTGATTACCAGAAGTGGTACTTTACTTGAAGGCCATTATTGATTTTCATCAAAAATTATATTAAAATATAATGTAAAACTTCTCAAATTAGGTATATAAGACTAACATATTAATATAAATGATATAATAAATTTTGGTTAACATTGGAAGACCGGAAATGGTACTTTACTTAAAGGTCATATTAGACTTACATCAAAAATTATATTATAATATAATAAAAAACATCTCAAATTTGGTAAATAGGACTTCTATATAAATATGAATGTAGTTAATAGATTTTAGTTAAAATTGATGAGCCGAAAAGGGTACTTCCCCTTAAAATGTCGAAACTGTCAATTTTCAATGCTTTATTTAATGACAATGGCATTCTAATGTTCGTCACGGAACATGAAGAAATCTCTTGGAAACTAGTTATCTTCTGAAAGAAAACGACATATAATAACGGATGAGACCTCTAGAAACAAGAGTATGTGTGTGTGTCAATAGATGGATGTCGCGACGCCAAGTGTCGTTTTTGAGATACTGCAATCTTCGGAAACTAGTAACCAAATTCAGGATCAATTTTTGAGCTACCAATTTTATAAGCGTACAAGGATATCGTGTTGTCCAATTATCAGATATCAGATATTTTATATGAATATTAATGTTATTATTAATATATTTATAAATTACCATTTTACCAATTAATACATATAAAATAACAATTATAAAAACTACGAACTTGTGCTTTTGTATTTCACTGATTCCCCCTTTTTGGTAGCCTAACCTTTCAGCTGGGTTATCCCTGGAAAAAAAAAATAATAATAAATAATTATAAATTAATTATTTTGATTATTTACCTTCAAGGAGATATAATTACCTGCAAAGTTTTTTAATCAGTACATTTGCATTACGTGTTATGTTTCTCGGGAATTCAATTGCATCTATGCCTTTCAAAATTATGTTATAAGTTTTCATAGGATCTGCACCAGTAAAGGGAGGTGTCCCTACGTAACAGAAATCATTTGATAAATAATATGACCAATGTGTAACACAATGGTAATGATAATACTACCAATATAAAATATGATGATAATACCATCAAAGTAAAATATGATAAAATACTAGCAATAATATTATTATTTCTAATTTTTAAGATTAGAAACCTTTCACTAACCAGTAAGCAATTCAAACATCAAAACGCCCAGTGACCAGTAATCGGCGCTGATGTCATGGCCTCTGTTTAATATCACTTCTGGAGCCACATATTCTGGCGTGCCACAAAAAGTCCATGTTTTCCGCCCATGCTAGGATTAAATAAATGACATTAATAGTGAAACTAATTTAGAAAGAACTATTTCTTAACATTTATTTTGCAGTTATCAAAAGAGAATTTAAAGAGTTGGTAGAAGTTTCAAAACTTAAAAATAAAATTCATTTTTAAATTTTTTTGAAATAGTCGACAACTTTTAGCTTAAAAATAAAGTCTATCCAGAAGAAGTTGGAAGAAAATCTTTATTTATTTAAACTTTAGTAACTGCTAAAGATATATATTTTACAGAACTGGGATGAGATACTGAGTGGAAAGAATGAGCTGAGGCATCAGTGAGTGATGAAGCCCCTCCGTTAATTTAATACAATTTATAGATTATAAAACATTAACAAGTACATAAAAATGTATTATTTAAAGACAAATTATTAGTTAAAACATTAATTTAACTTTCAAAAATTATTATATATAATTGAAGGGTTAGGCTGAATAATGGTCTATGTAGGTTTTTTTTAATTTACAGGTCCATAAAAATTGGCCTTTAATTGGGTTAAGACCTTTTTTTTGATAAAAAATAACATAGACCGTTATTCCTTCAAACTCTTATGGATGTGGTACCATAATAAGTTTACGTTAAGAGCGTGTGATGGAAGGTATACAGAACGTTATTCAGTCAAAAACCCGGCTTCCCAAAAATTCAACATAGATCTTTATTTGGCCGAATCCTTCAATTATAGATAATCAACTCGTATGGAAAAGTGAACTATATTAAATTACCTGTAATTTCTTAGCAAAACCAAAATCAACTAGTTTTACATAACCGGTTATATCTAAAAGGAGATTTTCAGGCTTTAGGTCCCTATAAATGATATTTCTCGAATGTAAATAATCAAAAGCTTCAATGACACAAGCTGTATAAAATCGAGTGGTGCTATCATCAAAATGACCTTTATCCCTGAAAAATAATAAGATGTAAATTATGAGGATCACATAGTATTTTATAAGTCGATTCAAGAATTTTAAAATGATTTTAATGTATATAACAAACCTGAGAATTGTCCAGAGTTCTCCACCCAGGCAAGATTCCATTAGCATATATAAATATTTCCTATCTTTGAATGTTCTGTACAATTTTACAATAAAATCACAATTCGCCTCTCCCATTATTTCTTTTTCAGACATGATGTGCTGCTGTTGCCGCGTTTCAACTATCTGCAAAAAACAAAACAAGACAAGTAAGTAACAAACATTGAATATAAATATAAATAATTAGGATACATTAAAGTAAATGGAAAGAAATATTTTTATTGCCTTAGATAGGTATATGCCTGAGATGTTATAGCAACTTTTTTGTATATATAAAATAGAATATTTTCCCAGGTTGAAAACAAATTTCTGGAAATTAGAGTAGTAATATAGATGTATAATGTTATAGCTTACATTTGTTTTAACTAGATTTTGAACAAATTTCTGGATCATATTTTCACTTTTCAGAAGCGATCCAGTGGAAATTGGAGATTTCCTTCTTTCTTTAGACAACTCATCTCATAAATGATAAATATGGCTTAAATTTGGGCATCATGGCCACATTTATGATTTGATGGAAACATTCTTCCAATATCAAAAGGATGGATGACTAAAACCTTAGAATGACCATTTTTTTTCTTCCAAATAAAATTTGTAGAAGTACTGGTAATACGATGCCTCAAATATCCAACATTTAGATCATACAATTATTTATTTTTGTGGCACCAAGTTATCTATATTTAACAAATAATTGTTACAAACCTGACTTTTCTTCATTTGTTTCAAAGCAAAGGATCTGGAAGCATCAGTTGAAATCTGAACAAGCTCTACACGTCCGAAACCACCAACCCCTAGAGTCGCTAAAGCTTTCAGGTCGCTCAGTCTCAGACCCTCAAACTCTTCATTCAACCTATATATCAATGAAAAAACCATATGAAATTGTTTCAAAATTATAACATACATTAAAATAATACTAAACACTAAAACTAAATAATAAAGTTGATAGTTGGTAATAAATAAAAAATAGATGTAAAATATTGCTTTATTTAATATTTAGTTCCTTTTTGACTATATAACTAAAATGTGAAATTTCAAACAGATACATTATAAGGAAATATCAGGAACTATCCATGACTTTGGAACATTGAAAACTTACAGAATATTTTTCAAGCGTTTTTTCTTTTTTATAAAACCCATTAAAAACCAACACGTTTTGTCAATGAACATTTTTTTATTGCAAAATGAACTTTTTGTATGAAATAATTGTATATATAATTGGCCAAGAAAATAGGTTAAGTGCAATGCCATTTTTTAAACTAGCATGTGTTATAAAAAAAAAATAAATAAATGAATTGAATAGGTAACACCTCAAAGGATGATCTATAGTTTTCAAAATATGAATTTAATATATACATATATGAACATTTTTAAGCAAAAAAATATATCTATATGTATTTTCAAATTAAAAAAAGAATTCTTTATTTGTATTTTTGACATAATAAAATCTTACCTTTTATGATTTCCAAAATCCTAGTGTGCCATTTGTAAAAAAATTTAAATTAATACTAATTTAAAGTATTGACAATGATTTTATAGCAAGAATTAAATAACCATTTACTTGAATAGAATAACAATAGAAATACACATTTGAATGATTAATTATTAAAACATGACAAAAATTTCTGCTTCGTATAATCAACATAATTTAATCTATTGTAGTATAATATTCTTCTAAACTGATAAAAATAATTTTAACGATAAAATACTATTGCAATTTTCTTTTTTTTCAAAATGGAATAAGTCCATTAATTAAAATAAATAATTGAAACATCAAATTATATTGATTATTCATAATTAAAGTTCATTTTAGAAATTTTTTGATTTAGTGAATTTCAAAGATGCAATTACCAAACAAGATTTCTTTTTATATAAAATAATGAATACAAATTTGACTAGATATTTTGAATTTTTCAAAAATTCATAACCTTTTCGCCAATCTCTTGAGAAATCCTTGTTTAATCTAAAAAAAAAACACAAGAGACTGATTGGAAACATTTTTAAGGAAGAATTGTAGCTCTGGGAGGAATAAACTATTTACCTCTAAAATAAGAAAAATTCAGTTGAAGACAAATTTATTATTTGGAGTTTAACATCCATATCAACTCCAATTAAGGCAGACAGGATGGGTTATCCTACAGGTTACCAACCTATTCTAGCCAGAATGGAAAGGTCTAGACCATACTGTAGGTCCGCCACAAAATAAACTTCAACTCTCCTAGGCCGGATTCAAACCGGCACTGCTTTAGACTCGAGGTTGCTAACGTGACACTTTAACACTCTTGGCCACTTCCAATTTGCATATTTAACTAACCTTATAAATAAAAACGCACCAAATGTGTGAAAATATATTTATGTTTCACCTCATCATACTTTCTTCACTTAAGTTCCTCCTCTCCTTTATCTTTCATAAAAATATTACATCTATAACTTGAAATGTCACAAAAGCCAACCTATTTCATTACTTAATGAAATTTTTGTTTTAAAAGATATTTAGAACATAAAAGTGAGTTTTGTTGTATTTAAATGTAAGGTTGATGTTTTGGAATTTTAAAATACGAATATTAAACAATATTCAATATATTATATAATATTAAGCAATCAAAAACCAATGGTGATGGGGATCTCAACAAGTCTTGTTGACAGTTGAGAATTTTCCCAGCGCTGAGACTAATAAGGTTCATATGCTCTACAAGAACAAGCGAACATTATTGTGTTTGTAAATTGGCCTTTACCTAGAACCCTAAATGCCAGGAAATTTTTCTTAAGAACAAAATTTAAAAAAAACAATTACCTCTTTCTGTCAATGGCTTCGTCCTTGTACCTTGTTCGTATTTCATCAAGACCAGAAATAAGTTGGTTGAATGTTTCTCGATCAATAACAAGACAGGAAACACCATCAGGGTCATCAGCTATAATATTGGCAGTTCTTAAATCATCACTGAAAAAAAAAGAAATTAATCAATTTGATTTTTAAAGCTTAAAACAAAAAATATTAATACAGCCTATGCAAATCCTCGAACACAGACCATGGTAGAGCTGCCTTTCAAGAATAACTTTAGTGAATAGCACTGTGCTTCAAATGCATGATTTATTCCTTAACTAATTTATCAAGTTAAGGAACTTGATCCCATTAGGGTTGAATGGGTCCAATACCAAGGAAAAGGCAATTCAATTTACATAATTGATATTAATAAATGTCCAAAATATCATTATTACTGTTAAATGTTAGCTCCTTTCTAAATATTACAAACAGTAAGGCGTTGCTCATTAAAACTAATGGAATCTGAGGACAGTTCATACATTGAAAAATTAAATTATTTATGTAGCTATTATTTACATGGGTCAAATACAATTAATTGTTTAATATAAAATTGGATGGAACAGTAGAATTAAGAAACAAAATATTGCAGCCACTCCTCCTTAGGTAGAGGATAAGGAAAATAAAATCCATTAGCAGTTTAAGTGGCAAAAGTTGGATTTTACACCATTTAAACACTCCTGATTTCTACAACTTTTCCACAAACAACAATGATTTGCAGTCATTGAGAGAAACCGACCATTGTCTAGCAAGTTGTTAATTGGGTTTGATGTACTCCAACTAGGGCAGGAAGAGGAGGCTATCTTACAGGTAATCAACCTATTCTAGTCAGTGAGAAGGTCCAGATTCAGCAAATGGGTTCACAGTGAATTATAAATAAATCACAGACTTGATTCAAAATAGTACTGTTTAAGACTCTTAAAAGTCTCTACTGGTATTGGGGTGGAGAAATAGTCTGGCAAGTGGGCCTTGTGGTCCTTCTTGCCAACTCTTGACGGCTATCATTATGTGGCTGCCCCGTACTAACCAGAATAGGAGTGTCAAGATTCGTTTCTGGGACGTTCAAAAAATAAATATTAACTGACCCTGGTGGGAATCGAACCCACATCGTTCCGGACCGAGCAGCACTATGGGACCTTCATCGTGATGTGCTAGGCCATCATGGACTTTTAAAAGACTCTAGGGTGCTATTACATGCTCGGTCAAGCCTTAGCGTAATAAATTCTAATAATATACATTAAAATTAATTAAATTAAAAATTAAAAAAAAAACTGAAAGGCATTCAATGATTTGGTATAAAAATATCTATTATAATAGATCCTGAAAAATTGTATTATAACTACTTTTTGATGCAAATGAAGCAACATATACAAATGTGAATAGGTTCACATTATCTTTGTCCTCCATGTACAGGTTATTTACAAAATACTTGAATTGTGGTAATAGAAAAAGCAACATTTATGGACATGCATTTTATATATTTATGCAAATGATTGCTTTAGTCAGTCACTTATGATTGCATTGTAATACTAACAATTAGGATTTTTAAGACTAATATTTAATATACGAAGAGTGAATGTGCAATTAAATTTATGATGTAATGAATTTAAATGACAACAAATTGTTAAATAATATTTAAAATTAATTGGAGATGATGCATTCTGAAACTCCATTCCATGTTGATAAACAATCTAACTAAAAATTCCCAAGCACGTTCCTCTTTAGTGTTAGTCACCATACAACTTCTAACAAAATGAAAAATGATTTATCATATTAAACAATTGCTAAAATGAAATTATTAATTTAGTGAGGTGAGTTAGCATTTGACACCCATATACTTATCGTACCCAAGGAAAATTCCATTTTGCCGAACGACATCCAACAATCTAAACATTTATGATTAGTTTAGTTGACTCAAAAAAACATATCTTTCATTTTGTAATATTCAATATTGACCATATATTTGAAATTAATAAAAAAGTAATGGGGTCTCTTCAGAATTCCAAATTAAATATTTAATCAATAAGAATTTTAATTTATTACAAAAAAATAATAGATTTTTAAATCAAAAATTTAATGCAAAATTTGACAGACCAAATAATAGCCAACAAAAATAAGAATTTCTAAAATTATGTTGAATCAATACTGATATAAAATTTAGAATTATTATTTTTAAAAATTGAATAACAATGTATAGATAAATGAAATTTTTTTTTCAATTCCATCATTTTTTCCATTATACCTGAATATAAAGAAAATAGGGAGCCTATTATTTAAGAATATTGCAGTCGTGACAAATAAGTAATTATAGTAGCTGGCTGCAATGATGATAATGATTTTATATCTGACCAAAGTAATGATTTTTTTTTTTAAACCCTCTGTCGTATACAATAGATCTTAGAGAAGAAGCAGTCAGATTTTTCCTGATAATTCCTTTAAGTTCCCAATAGCTGCCTAGTTCTTCATCACATATATAACTATAGATCCATTTTTTATTTTTCAAATGCACTACTAAACCTAGTATAGACAGATAACCTATTAGATCAAAGTGGACTGATTACATATTTTCAATTTTATCATTATAAATTTTTTTGGGAAATATAGCAGGATTATTTAGTCTATATTGGGAGGGTGTGTAGTGTCAACTTATTGTTTACAATAATGAAAAACATTATGATTTTGCATTAAAAAATTTTTAAGAACCTGTACAAAAATTAAAGCCTAGTCCACACTAGGATGCACGTTGCCCGATTTTGTTCTCAGAGATATCGCTTAGCACTTTAATTAGGGATTGATCCTTTTATAGCATCATGGGATGTCAACTGCTTAGCACTTTGTCTAAAGTCACCATGTGAATCACCTTAGAAGAATTGGCATCTACAGACTTGTTGCGAGACAAAAAATCTTCAGTCTCTTTCCTGCTTCTGAGAGTGAGTTAAAATTATAATTAATAGATTTGAAGGTCAGTTGAATGATTTTTAGTTCATATAAATGTACAATGTTAATATTCCAGGCCAGATTTATAAAAGAGATGTATAGCCCTATAATAGCTACTAATCTATTAATCATTCTAATGACAATGATTAATAAATTAATATTAGATTGATGCGCTTTTTATAAGAAAAATTCAGGTTTATTGACCTGTTCAGTTTTAATATCTACGTTAAGTTTCTTCTGAGAACAACTCGCATGCCCAACAAGATTTACGTTTTTTTCACTTAAAGGGAGGACCATACAGGCACTCATCCCATACACATTAATATCAGCCATGAGGAAGAGATGAGAATAACTTGACTAAAACAAATATAGGTGTGGACGGTAGACCAAGACAATAAACGGTCTCAGAGGAAAGTCTATAGACAATGTCTCGAGATTGTTTATAGAACGCCTATAGACATATTGTGCAACATGTCTACTAGTGAGGACTAGGCTTAAGAAATAATCATTTTGTTTATTTTTTAATTAATTGTATTGCCTAATAAAATTTTTGTCTACATTAATATTATTATTGTGCCAAGAAAAAAAAAAAAACTTTCTGAGCTAAATATCATTTCTTTGATGATTGATTTTTATCGGTTTAAACTGTTAGAAATATTTGTTTTATTTTTTTGTTAACTGTACTGTCCTTTTCTGAAACTAAGGATTGAATTTATTGCAATACACCAATTTTTCCATTTTTCAGATGAGATTAATTATGAATAAAAAATCATTAAAATTTGTTGTTCCTTTATGTATCTGAGATGAAGAAAACACGATCTCTAGGCGCCCTCTGACTGGGGCGAGTTCCTCAGTCCAATTCGGAGAAAGGTATCAGTTTAGTTCACATCTGAGTGGTTTTATATTTTATTATATTTTATAATAAAGAAAAGGGTGCCAACCTCTAGAGAGTTATGGTTTCAGTAAAATAAGCCCATAACAGACTTCAGTGCTAGTCCGAGCCAACTTACAATTAACTCATTCATTAACTGTTTATTGTCTTTTAACATAAACTACTTTCCTTTTTAGGTTAAATGCAAGCTAAAAATATTACAAAAATTCCTTTAGTGTTTTTTCACTAAAATTAAATTTATTAGTTTTGTAACTAATTAAATGCTAACTTCTCAAAGGCGAAAGGTATACCAAAATGGTGACATGGTACCGGTTTTCGAAGATGCTTTCTGAAATGGTGAGAAAGGCTTCTCTGAAGGACAGGGAAGCACAGAGACAGAATAAATACTGAAGGGAATGAGCTTAACGTCATGTTTCAGTCATTGAGAAGGGACTTAATGAGCACACAGTCATTGAGAAAGGATTTAATGAGGGCACAGGTGTACTCACAGTAAGTAATGGGGTAAACAGGCTAGGCTAGTACCCCATAATAAAAAAATTGAGATTAAGATAATTTTATTTTCAGAAAATAATCTGAAATACAGGTTATTAATTTTAAGGAACTAGTTGTAAGTGTTTTATTAATTCTACATCTTGTTATATAATAAACCTTTTCCTAAATTTGACCACCTGATCTCTTAGATACAATGCCACAAAATGTTTTAGGATTTTTCTTTGCACCCAACAGAGAGTAGGATGATTGGTTCATAATTAGTAGTTCAGGGATATGATAAATTGTTTTCATTACTAGTCAATTCATTTCATAGTAGTTAAAATTGTTATTTGGAGGAAAGTTAGGGAGATCCATCACTTTTGAATTAATGCGACAGTTGAGTAAACTATTTATGTAATAAAAAAAAAAAAAAAATACATTTCCTTACCCTTGAAGGGCTTTTTCACCGAAAAAGTCTCCTTTCCTAAGTGTTCTAATAAATTTCTCCTCCAAACAATTTGGTTGTTTGATTGTAACCTTTACCTGAAATCAAAATTAATTTTTTTTATTTAAACTCTTAAAAGCTGTTTCAGTAGGAAAATAGACCAAACAACAATTAATTTCATCCACATTGAGAGTTGAATACCTTTTTTATTATTAAAATCAGAAAAACTTAATAAACCTTGCAATGAAATGGCAAGGAATACTTTTTTAATAGAAACTAAAGAAATTGAACTAATGAATTAAACTATGGCTTAGTTTTTAGGTTTTACCAAGCATGCATATTTTCGAAAAAATATAAATTGCCACGACTGAAACATACCTGTCCTTTACTTATTATGAAAAAGGTATCTCCTCTAGCTCCTTGTCGGATGATGTAATCACCTTCATTATAGTAAGTCTGAAAACGGAATAATAAACAATTAAAACTATATAATTTAAAAAAACTTTAAAAAAAAATAAAGATATATCTATAGTTATATATTGCAAGTGATACTGAAGTATAAGATCTAAGTAAATAAGTATTATATTCATAAAATAAAACTATAAAAACCTTAATTAATTATTTGAACAAAATTATGGTGTGTACAGAGAGGAATGTTAAATATAAATTTTAAAAATACAGTAATAAGTGTGTATGGATATAATAGTAATAATATTTTTGTTTAGCACTCAGTAATTTCCAATTTAACATATTTTAAAATTTTAGAAGATTAAATTCAAACAAAGCGAACTTTTAAGAGCTGAATTATCTTGGTTTTGCTTTTCTTTTCTTTTTTAAAATGTAAAAGTAAATTATATCAAAGCAATCGATATGAATATCACCAGCACAATTGTAAAAGTAAGAAATAAATGCACCCATAGTAGTTTTCTGATTGAACAGATTATAAGAATGTGATACACGGGATAAGACATGTCATGACATGAAATTTATAAATATATTTACCAAATACAAATAAGCCATTTACTTACTTACTTTAGCCTTCTTACTTACTAGAAGGAAGTATCCGATTAGTAAATTAATAATTCTATCTATTAATTACATATTTTATAAATCTTCAAATGGATGTATAATATGAATTTTTTTTTTTACTCACCTCCTCCAAAACATCAGAAATTTTGATGAGGGTTTCTTCTGGTAAGTTTTTAAATATTGGTACACTGAAAAAAAAAAAGAAGGTTAATTTTGAACTGTCTAGCATCCAACTAAAAGATATTACATTAGTTATTATTTCATTAAACTCAATTTTCATAGCAGTTTGGTTAAAATATTAATCTCCAATTAAATCACTTGATAATACTACAAGATTGTGTTACAATACTAAAAACAAATCTTGAGAATCATAGACGAGTTAAGAACTTTATACTAATTGATAAAAAATTAAAACTAATTCTTGAAATAATATTCATAAACTTGTACTTAGATCTAAAGTACAGATTAGCATACGCTCATGGGTACATATATAATGAATAATGAAGACTGAGGAAAGTTTTACAAGACAAAAGAGCAGTAACCTATAATTGCCAAAGTATGATTACAAATACCAGTATCATAAGAGGGGGGAGTTTTATCTATTGTGTTCTCACATTTTAAAGCATTAAATAGCATTTTATTATTATTAGCATTTAAACATAATAAAGATGTGATCATAAAAAAATGAAATAAAGAACATTCAAAGTAATAATAAAATATAAAATATTCTTGAATCACCATCTTAACAATGGTAATATAGATATTATAGGCATTATTATTATAACATTGCTAATGAAGAATTTAGAGCTTGGAAAAAGCTAAATACCTCAAGGAATTCCATCCAAGGTGAGTGGTAATGAATGAGATGAATAGATTTGAGACACTCTGTCGTATAATATGGTATCTAACATTTTTTATGAATTGAAATTTTTGGCAACACCGGATTCCTTATAACTGATTTCACAAGTTGTTGAAATACTGCAGGAAATTTGTTTTTTTAAAGTATAATGTTTTTAGTATTAGTGGGATTGACCATGATAATCGGATTTGAAGTAAACCAAGCGAAAACGAAGTATCTTGTGACAGGGAAAGTGTCTGGTCTGAATGAGAGCGAAGCCTTTGGAGAATACAGTTTTGAAAAGGTTCAAGATTTGGTGTACCTAGACTCTGTCTCTGGAATCGTCTCTGCCAACCGATGTTATTTTGGGGTAAGAAAACAGTTCATCAGCTACATTTTTTCGAGGCATACTAAAGTCCATCTGTATAGAAACCTGATTCGTCCTGTTCTGCTATATGGCTCAGAAACTTGGACTCTGACAAAAATCAATGAACAAGATCTCCTTATCTTCGAAAGAAAGATCTTCCGAAGGAGGTTTGATGGAGTGTTCGTGGATGGAATTTGGAGATGGACTAACCAGGAAGTATACAAAGTGTTTATAGAGCCCGACATCGTCCAGATTTTAAAATTAGGCAAATTTCGATGGGCGGGACATCTGGCACGGATTGAAGAAAAGAAAATATCAAAGAGAATGCTTACAGAGCCACTCCATGGGACCAGGAAAAGACAGACCAAAACTGAGGTGGATAGACGGAGGAGTGACAGACTAAAGGGACATCCTTGGTGTCAGGAATTGGATGAAAACTGTACAGGATCGTGACGATTGGCAGAAGCTGTTGGTGGAGGCCGAGACCCATCACCAGGTTGTCGCGCCACAATAATAATAATAAAGTATAATATTGGTATTAAGTTATGATAAAACATTGTTTTAACTGCTGGTTGAAGATAAAACATTGTAACTAACAAATATCTAAATATTGTAGAAGTTCTCATTTTGTCAGTAATCATGTTTAACAACCTAGTGGCCTAATTTCTTCAACACAGAACATTGAGCATTAGATAAATTATTCATAAATCATAGATTCCTACGTATAATAAGAAAATATACAAATGAAAAAACCTGAACTTCCAAGAGAATTTTAATATTATATTGTAAAATTTACAACACTTATTTTTTTGTTTGTTTATATTTTATCTGAGATTGGTTCGGACTGAGAACAGCTAAACCACAAAAGTTATTGTTGATAGATGGGAAAAATTAAAGAGGAAAACAAGAAGAAATAGTAAAAATAATACAATAAGAACATATCTTGGTTCAAAACCAGTTTAGCAATGCATAACCCAGAATCAACTTTATTTGTACTTTATTGCTATGTTCAATGAATGAAAGAAGAGGATTGCGAAGCAGAGAAACAAAACAAGTTAGTCACATGAGGAAGAGGTATAATGGCAATTTCAAGCAAGGGTTTCATGATAGGAAAAGGAAGGAAAAAGAAGGTTGTGATATAGGACTGGGAAAGATGGAGAAAGATATATTGCCGCTTCAGAGCAGAAGAAGTTTAACTCCAAAAAATAAATTTTACAGGGTGGTTTTTTGTTTTATTGTTTCATGAGATTGTTTCTAGTTAAACCCTGAAATTGGCAGAACATTTTTGTTAATTTTTTAAAATATTTTTACAAATTAAAAAAAAAAATGTATATATGTAAATTTATTATAAAAATAAATATCCCTCAACTTGGCAAACAATTTGCATAATAATACTTTATCATGAGAATAAGGGAATAAAATAACTATGTCATCTGAAAATAACACATTGCCAAGTTTAGGGTTAAGTATTATAGATAGAGATACAGTACTTCTACATCAAACCATGTTAGTCTCAACTATATTAAGTGATAAAAAACAAAAAAAGCTTTGGAGATAGAATAGTTCTGCTCTGAAGCAATGAAATATGGCCTGTATATAAGAGCGGTATAAGAGGAAGATTAAGTATGCATGCGAATTACTTTGTATATAAATTTTATAATTAATTATAAATTAATTAATAATAATAAAATTCTTTAATAACTAAATTATGCCAGTTATGGCCTGTTACTGAATAATAAATAAAATATTCTCACAAATGCTCATATAGAAAACAAATAAATAAAAAATCAATACCTCTTCAAAAAGTCTGTATATTCTGCTTGTCTGATGAGACCAGTCCTCATCATAATTGTCTGGAAACATTGTCTTTCGATAGCCCATAGTTTGCAATCAGTAGCAGCTGTAAAAGTTCACAAATAAATTAGGTTAATTACAAATTAAAAACAATGACAATGATTTAAATATTTTAAAGTTCATATTGATTAATCTGAATATGCATCGTTAATTGGATGTTTAATAGGAACAAACAATATATTATAAACCATATATTGTTACTAAATATATACCATCAATACTAAGCCATGTTGCAGTCCATTACTCAAATTATATTCTCCATTATGCATTTATGCATGAATACTTTTTCTCTCATTCTATTAAATCTAATATTTAAATGTGAAATCTGTTGATTGCATTTAAAAAAAAAACAGAAATTTTTTTTTTTCGAAATTTGTTTTAATTTTTAAAATAAAAAGGAGTTTTACTGATACTGGTAATGGTGTGGGATCTAGTCCAAAAAGGGGCCCTGCAGGTCCTTTTTTCCTATCCCAAAAATAACACAGGCACAAAAAGAACAATTTTTTTTTTGGTGTCTAGGATTTTGGAACTGATTTTAGCTATATTTGAGGCACTGAATTTAAATATGAAATCAGTTTTTTTTTCTATCAGCTCTACTTTTTGAGATAATTGTAAAAAAAGAAGTAAAACCGCCTGTTTGACCAGGCTGGGAATCCCCACTTCGTCACTGCGAATCCCATCCTTCATTTCAATGCTTCAACTAAATTTGAGGTTGGTTTGTGAGTTTTAGCCGTGCAGAATGGATCGAATTTGATAAAAAATGATTTTAAGTAGAAAAAGTTGTGTAAATCATCCTGATGTGTTTTGCCACATATGCGAAGAATACACATTAAAAGATAACAGAAAGACTGTTACCTTATAAAGAGAGCTTATTATGGATACTTTGGTGTTAAACTTGGTGTTAAGGATCAATCCAGGGCACCGCATCAGATCTGTAAAATTTGTACAGAACATTTACGCCAGTGGACTACCGGGAAAAGAAAAAAATTGAAATTCAGTGTACTGATAGTTTGGAGAGAACCCAAAAAGCACATCAATGATTGTTATTGCTGTCAAGTAACTATTACTGGAATCAATCGAAACAACCGTGGCAAGTGGACTTATCCTGATTTAGTCTCTGCAAGACACCCCTCACTCAGAGAAAGTACTGAACCCAGCATTTCACCAGCTTCCAGAGCTTTCTAAGGACGAGTGTTATCCCTATAATCAAATACTAATGAAGGTGACAGTGATTATGGTCAATAATTCCTCAATGTTTCAACCAGGATGAGTTAAATGGCCTAGTCAGAGATCTTAACCTGTCAAAAGAAGCTTCTGAATTACTTGCTACTAGGTTGAACGACAAAAGTTTACTGGAACAAGGAACCAAAATTACTTTTTACCATACAAGAGAAAAGGATCTGCTACCATTCTTCTCTCAAGAAGAAAATCTTGTATTTTGTCACGATATTAGAGGACTCTTGGAAAAAATGAGTCTTCCTGAATTTTTTCAAGATGATTGGTGCCTATTAATGATAGCTCAAAGCGAAGCTCGAAATGTGTACTTCTACACAATGGAAACAAATATGTTTCAATACCATTTACTCAATGACAATGAAAGAAACATACAACATCATAGCTTTGGTCATGGAGAAGATAAAGTTTTTTGAACATCAATGGGTGATTTGTGTGGACTTAAAAATGGTAAACTTTCTAAATTAGCAATCTCCCAACTAACTTTTCTCCACCAATTGAATTAGATAAGAGTGGCCTAAGAGAGAAGACAGGGTCATTCGAAAATTAACATATCATGGAGGAAAAAATTAAAGCAGGAATATTTAATGGCCCAGAAATAAGAAAATTCATGAGGGACAAAGCCTTCGTAAATTCCATAAATGAGGCTGAGCGAAAATCCTGGACCTCATTTGTTGCAGTAGTCGGAAATTCGGGGCCAACGATGACAGAAAACCATGTTGAACTGTTAAACAATATGCTTCAAAATTTCTATCAATGACTAGATACTACTATCTTCGTATATACTAATAATATTTGTATAATATAATAATATTTTTATAATATAAGAACATTTGTGTAATTTGATAATAAAAATTTCATGTTTAATTTTTAGATTTTACTAAAATCTTCTATCTTTGAAATTTTGTCTCCTAAGCAAAAACTAATGTCATATTTGAATTCATGGCACCAAATTCATATGAAATCAGCTCCAAATACCCCGGCACTAACTGTTGGCCAGTGCTATTATTCCTTCATGTTAAACCTTCTTGTTTTTCTAATAAAATCCAATAAGGATGGCCATTCAATGCTCCTCGATAATAATTTGGGGGCGGGTATGGTCGAAAGCTATGGTCAAAACGACGATTTTATGTAATTAGGGATCGATAAATTATTTTCCACTTCTATAATTTTGTTTTTATTGAAAACTAGTTGTGAATGTTATACATTCATCTTCAGTTCAAGGTTTAAATGGATTATATCAAACAGAAAAGTTTGCACTAGTTTCCTCTCGCACCTGAGACTCCCACACCTGTCAAGCCTTTCCTAGATCCGTAACAGGAAAGGCTGTCTTTTTGAGTTTTTACTAGCACTTGTGCCCAATCTGAAGTCTTTGGATAAAGATTGCTGACTTTAGAGTTAAAGATAAGTATTCTATCAAACGATGGTTTGATAGAATACTTATTAAGCAGTATTGTAGAATTGGTGCCACTTTGGCTATTATTAAGTGGCGAGCAGGTTCTGCTGTCTCTTGCCATTGTCTCATAGTAGTCTAAATTTTATAGTTTATCAAATACACAATATAATTTTTATTGGGATCAAAGATAAATAAGATATTAAAAGTAGTCTTATTACCTCGTTTATCTTTAAGACCAATAAAAATTAATATTGTATATTCAATAAGCCATAAAGTCTAATATTACACTTTATGTTGTGATAAACAGTTCCGGTTAATAAGTCAGGCATTCATGAATTTTAGTCTTAGTAAAAATTTCAGTGATAGCCAAATTCAATAAAGTAAAAGGGGTTTGGAAGTTTACCCACTTTTCAAGAATCACTTTTCTACTCTAGATCATCCAGAAATAACAGCAAAAATGATAAGAATGAACGTTTTGACATAAACAAGACAAAAATAAAATAAGTGAATTTGATTAATGATTTGAAAAAATAAAATAATGAGTTTGGTTAATCCCTGTACATACCTTTTATTGTAGCAGTTCTTTTGCAGTTGTATAGGATAGCCAATTCACCAAAAACTTTGCCTGGTGCAAGTGTGCTAAGGTACTTGTTTTCTCTTGAAACTTCAACACGACCCTCTGAAAAAAATAAAAAAAAACAAAAATATTAATATAATTTATAAACAAATTGAAAAATAAAACAAAATTGTGGTTTTATATGCTCAGTAACATTACACAACTATGGTACGAGGTGGAAAAGTCTGATCCGATACTATAGATATAATATTAAATATATGTGTTCTTATCAGTTTAATATCTCGTCAGAAGTGACACATTTTTCAAACATTAAGCTTTATTTTATGCGGCTGTTTGAAGCATAATTGTTGATGAAAAGGAAAATCCATTTAACATTAATTCTGATCTATTAGATGGCGGTTTTTATCAAAAACATATGCCATACTAAAATAAAATGTTCCTGAAGTATTACATTTAATAATTTGGTCAATACATAATTTAAATTTATATACAGCGGCCCACCGATCCGCAGTTTTCGACAGATCTTTTCTTGTCCAATCCTCATCCTTGTGGAATTCCATACCTCCTTCCATTCGTCGCTCCAATACTCTTATCACTTTCAAATCCCGCTTATTCAATCACTTATTTTCCATTCAGTTCCAAAAAACATTGTAAATAGATTTTCTCTTATTTCACTCAGCATTTGTAAATATGTTACTTCATATCTAATTTTGTTATATCTTATCAACATAAGAAGTTCGTGTGGTTTTTGTTTTAAGGCGTAATCAATTAGACTATTAATACCAATTTCATATCCTAGAAGTTATTGCATTATGACTTGTTATAATTTTCATTTGTATTTATTTATTGACTTTTCTTTTTTTTTTTTCCTTTTTTAATTATCTGTTAACGCATACGTTCTTATATCATCTACTCTAAGACTCTGAAGCCCACCTATCACTGCCTGTAATTGTTATTCTAAAGGGACTTGTCCCAGAGTAAATAAAGAGTTTATTATTATTAAAAAAAAAAATATTTATACTTCATGTTGAGAAATAAATGCTCCAGTGAAAATATAACCCCATAATCCACATGCAAATAAGTTCTAAGAATCTAGGCTACTATCAGAATAAAGACATAGATATATGCTTAATGACAGAGCAATTCGGTATAAATGAAGCCAAGAGTTTTACCTTTCTTACTAGTCTGGCAACCAATGAAGTATGAGCCCATGCTTAGTGATTTGCTTATCTCTTATGTAAGCAAAGTAAGGAGAAGTCGACAGCAGCGTGCTCACTAAAGCTTTATATCACCAGCAGTTCTTAACAATAACAAAAAGTGTTCTTAGGCCTATTATTTAATATGGATTGGAGGTTACAGAGCAGTATAAACCAGAGACTTTAACAAATACTCCGAGTCATGCTACAACTAAAAATGAAGTAATGGCTGATAATTTCAATGAAAATAAATATATTCAATTTATAATAATAAAATTATCCAAGAGAAAATATAAGGAGGTTATGCATACACTTGTAAGGATTTGCAAGACTAAACAAATAATGAGAAGTGCTGGGCGGTTGACTGCATTTATTTATAATAATATTTATTCTGTCAATGGTATGGTCAAAGCAAAACCTAAACTAGTTTTGTTTTTATTTTGACCATAACATCTACTGATTTCAACAATAAATAATCATAATAAACAAATAACGAGAAACGATTGGTTGAATTTGCTACCTTTTCTTACAAACACATCTAAAACCGCGTATACGCTAAGCAAATCTATGCCAACAAACGACAACCAACCACTTCGATAGCAGAGATTCGAGATTCAGACAGTGTGTATTGGAGGGCCTCGGCACGAGGGGGGCCTCGAATTGGCCCTTTATAATAATAAAATATATCAAATTGTATTTGTATGTAGTAATACAATATTATATGAAGCACCTAATACAATTAATAACTAACATTGTATTATTATGTATAACACACAGCCACATCTTAGAACTTTGAGAAAAAAGCTTAGGGGGCCTCAAAACTTGATTGCCACGGGCCTATAAATTTATACTTACGCTACTGGATGGATGAGAGACCAATCGCCAGCTGTTAATGAAGAACGTTCGCCCCAATACATTGGCAGTCGTTCGTTGGCGCAATAGTTTGTTTTACGTGCTCGAGGTCTATTTACGAATTTAGCGACTTAAAAAAAATCGATGAAGTAAAAGATCAAAATTCTTCCATAATTTCATTTTAGAAACTATCACGAAATTTTTATGTTTAATCTTTATTAAGTCCGAAGTTAGTTGGATAAAATGTCAATCATTCAATCCAATCAACTAGACAATTACGGACAGGAATTCGAAATAGAACCGTTAAACAGGCACTATGTAATTTTCTTTGAAGCCATAGTTCCATTATTGAGCTACTAGCCGTTACATAAGGAAACCCAGAATGCCTTACGAAAGGTGGCCGAAAGAAATAAGCCAATTTCACGAGTAATTCAGCCAGCTACACGGAACGATCTGCAGCCTTCAATTTCATGTTCCGAAGCAATATTTGAGCAAATTTCACAGATAATAATGCAAGGATCTGGGATGAACTATATTAGGTTTTCATATGAAAAGAAAATATCAATAATTTTTAGGCTATGACGACCGATCGTGTTAGAACATCATTTTGGGATGCGCGAACCAGAAGAGAATGACGGTTCGATTCTCGCTGAGGGTCGACTCTTATTTAATGGAGGAAATAATTAGGACCTTCTTCCTATGGCTAGATTACCAGCAGAGGCATATTATGTTCCACGATAAATGTGACCCTTTGACAGGATAATAACTGATAGCTCAGGACAATATTTCTCAGGATTCATAAAAAACGAAATAATAAAAAAACAAGGAGAGAAAAAAAAATCAGTTCACTCAAGATAGGTTTTGATAACTTTAATTACCTCCCATAGCTCCGCTGAGAAACATTTTTATTTTATCTCATTGTGTTCTTGACAACTCTAAATTAATATCTAAACATCATTAAAACTTCACCAAAACGGTTCAATAGTTTACAATAACAAGAAATGAGGCGAAGGTAACCAAATTAGGAGCGACAACGATATTACGTAACGATAAATATTTTGAACTCTAAACACTCCTTCTTAATTAAGTCGGATGATATATGTATGTATACATGAGTTTCCTATGTAATTTAAGTTAAATTTAGTTTAAACGTAAAAGTAATCAACAGTAGAACAAACCAATTAACTTCGCCCCTAGTGTCAATAATAAAACTCGTATTAGGCCAATTCTTTGACTGTCGTACCTATCGTCTTTAAATATGCGAAATATGTATCTAAACTTTAGATTCTAAAGTCATGTATGAGTCAAAATGAATAGACATGTATCACGGATGAACAGAATGACACAGATCTGTTGTTCACTGACCTGGAAAATGAGGAGACATGGCAGAAGTCGGGAACCGAAAGACAACCACCGCGCGATTACTTGCTGAGTGGGAGGGAGGTTGATTCATTCATTGCGAGCTGTCTACAACTGGCATCCGCTCGTAAAATCGTTTCAACCCACTGTAAATTGCCAGGAGTGCATGAATGGAGTCTGTGCATACTCGGAAAAGATATATCATTTCAGGTATTTGCTTCAGAGAGAGGAGCACGCAGAATTTTTTTTTCGGGGGACATATTAAGAAGAAGGCAAGTAATCACCAAATTGAAAGTAAGTTTTAAGGATATATATGAAAATTGGATACAAAATTACCAAAAATATTACTTAAAATACAAACTTAACATTTCGGGAGGAAGAGGGAATATATCCCCTAATTATTCCCCCAAATTCGTACGTCACTGGCTTCAGACCTCAGGAACAAGAAGTTCGGGTTCCCACCAATACATTAAATATTGGAAGTGTCTAATACGCAATGATGTCGAAGTTACTGGTGCACACCAAGTAGCAGGGCTATGTCGTTAACCAGCGTGTCGAGGATTAAGACATTTAACTGCACACAGCTTTCTTTCTATGCTAAATTGAAAATAAATAGAGAAATGTAAGAAATAAAAAAATAAAAGTCATAATACCAAAGGACGATCGTTGTGAAACATTAGATAAAATATTTTCCACCTATCTATTCCACGGACAACGCGGTGTTTCTAAAGCATTTATTATATTTTCCTAAGATTATTAAATAAAATATATTTAATCAAGTAGAGAAAATAAATAATTACTAAAGGCAGAAGATATAATCTCATATTGATTACACTCATTGTCTTAGTCAATTATTCCTGCCATTAATGACCAAATTGAACTTTCATGAGGCTAAACGGACTATATATTATCTATGTTAAAACAAATTTAAAATAACAATGTAGATCATAAATAACTTATATATCAGAAAATAGAGAGATACATCAATTAAATCAACCTGACGTAATTTATCTTCGTCATCTATGAGTGATTTTGTATCAAGCTGAAAGATCAAAAAACTTTATTCACTTTATTCAAAGGCACTGCCGTATAAGAAAGAGACATATTCCGAACTGTAACGAATTTCCAGAGGAGTTGTGCCTAGCCTAGATGGTAAGGAGTACGAACAGCCAGACATCTGAGGAGTGTGGGTTACGGAATGTGTAATTATTGGCGGAGTAGAAAAGCCATTCCAACGGTCTGCTGTTGCGCTGAGCATTGTGCAACCATTACGGCGGTATCTGTATGCAACTGGATTAGCTCTTTATTGTCCAGCTACAGCCAGTCTTAACTAAGACCCGAAGCACATGTGCGCCTTCTGACTTAATATTTCAATCAGTTATTTTCTTCTTTTGGCTTTTCTAGTTGAATTAATTCAGTGTCTTGGCAGTCCTATTTAAAAGAGAAAACCTACCGAATCAGTTAAGGGCCTTAGGAAGATCCTTCCAAACTTGTCCCAGTTTTCCAATACCGGATAAGAAAGACTTTCATTCAACAGCAATTTAATTTTCTACGCCCTACTGAATGTAATGATCTAAAATGTAGAAACAACAATAATTAAAAAACTAACTTAATTAATTCATTTTTTAAATTAATGGTAATGGTCTGGACACTTCTTATTAAAAGTTAGAATCAGATTCTGCTTATCATACATTTAAAAAATAAAATATTATGATTATTAAACACTAATATTGATTAATGTAGGCAATGCTTCTATTTCAAGTACCAATATAATAATAAAAAAATAATCGATGCTTTTAATTGACATTGTACTTACAATTAGTTCAAAAATCAAGAAAAAATTACTCTTTTGGACTAACATAGTTTCGAACGTTAATTTTGAAAAACATTTGACAAATTTAAGATATTTATATGAATATTGTAAAACAAATAGAGATCGTATGATTTAATCATGAATTTTTCATTAAAAGTAACTCTTCTTTTTTTCTAATAATTGAGAATTCTTTACTAAAACAATACAAACAATAAAAATATTTTTTTAAAACAAAAATATTTACAAACTTAATGAAAATAACAAATAATGAATGATAAGTTGGCCTAATATTAAATTTAGGCGATTTAATAATTATTTAAATAAATTTGAAAAATGTTTTTTAAGCAAGTTTTAAACTTAATCGATTATTTTGACAAAAGATAAAAAAACTAGATAGAAGATAAAACTTTTAATGAAAACGTTAAAGTCACTTTAAATAATATCCTGTACAATATAATCTTGAAATATATATATATATATATATATATATATATATATATATATATATATATATATATATATACATATATATATATATATATATTAATAATATTTAACCAGGCTCGAAAAAGTAATATATAAAAATAATATTCATTATATTATTTACTAAAAAAAAAAAATATTCATATAATCTATTTGCTTCTTTAAAAAATTGCCTAAACAAAGAAAACAAAACCCTGTATATATTTATTTAGATTTACTGAAAAATCTACAGCATATATCAAGAAATATAAGATATCCAGTGACACCGAACTGAAAGTTCAGAGAAAGTATAACTCGATTCACGAAAAAAAAAAAAACTTGTGACATTTTCTTTTTTCTGCTCTTCTGAAAATATATGAGGGAAGAGTCAAGCGAAAACTACCAATAATTATACACTTCATCCACATATCAAAACAACAGAATACACTTAACAAGAATCTTAATTTTCTCGAGAGGAAAGATGCTTTTCGTCATTTTTAAACCTTTTAAAACCTCGAAAGGATTTATATAATTTTAAATAATTTTTTTAAAATAATTTCTTCAAATCAAAACCGAGCATAAAATCCCCACATGACCATTAAACAGAAATTTGCAGATCAAACGTGCATTCCAGTAATTGCAGGCCTAGGAAGGCTCATCCACATCTCTTTTCATCGCTTGTTTTTGAAGCGGTAATTTTGAAAACAAGACAGTAAGATAAAATTACAGTACACAAAGCACTTGCAGGTGGATTCGCACACAGCAACAACAAAAAAATAAGCAGGTATTAAGCAAAAAGTTAGAACATGTTTCAACCGCTTTCTGGTTGTGCTCACGTATCTAAAATTATTCTTTTATTTTCATTAGTTTTTTTTTTTGAGGGGGGGAAGGGAGGGAGAGGCATTACTAGTTGTCTAACAAGAGCCTATCAGCATTCTTTTTACATGAGCCCAATGCAATCCTTAAATACATGTTGTTCCACATCCCAAAAATCCACAGTATTGCTATTTTATTTAATTTTTTAACATTCAAAAAGAAGGTGATTTATTATACATATATATATATATATATATATATATATATATATATATATATATATATATGCATTTTAATATAATAAAAATAATGCCTACTATACTAGTCTGTACTAATATATCAAACTGAAGAGTTTCTTTGTTTGAAGGTGGTAATTTCAGAAATTACTAGTCTGATTTAAAAAATTCTTTTGCCTCAGATAGTCTGTCTCTAAGCCCTGAGAAAGGCTTTAGGCTTTACAGGCAACGGCCCGTAGGAAAGGAGCAGTAACCATAAATAAATTGCTTATAGAAAAAGCGTCCAACACGCCTAAGTTTCGTCGTACTAAGAACTTTATACCCGTGGAAGCAAGCGTTGATCAGACAAACTTTTTAATAAGTGTGAAATTATTGTTTGAAACCTCTGCACGCAGCGGACATTTAAGCAGCTTTGCCTTGGAATACCTACCTTCGGGTAATGTAAGGACTTGAGATATGACATTGTATACATATTGTTCATCTATGTATGTAAAAGAGATTATTAAATAAACGGAGGACAGGAAAATATATATTGTTTGAAAACTTTATCTTGTAAATAAAATGAGAGGCAAAAAAAGGGAGGAAAATTTGTGAAAATGTAAAACGTATTTAAGTGAAACTTTATTTCCATTTATAAAAATTTATTGTCGTTTTGATCCTGTTCCTTGGAAATACCTACAACAAATAAGAACGAATAAAAAATAATAGGCTGTTATTTTAAAGTTTATTTTGTATTATAGGGGGTTATTCCAAATTTAATGCTGGTAAACCCGCTGGGCATACCTAGTTATATTATTGAATAATTCTAATAACACCTAAGATTCATATTAGAAGTCTAAGATAACTGTTTGCCAGAGATAAAAAGGATGTAATTCATCCTTGGGCATCTGGACGTCGTGATATTGGAGCTAAAATAAGCCACATGAGAGATAGAGCATGTGCTAGCTAATTGTCTTCCATCATCCTTCGCCGCTTATATTAATCCATCTAACATCAATCATACGGTTAGAACATCTCCATGATGCTATTATACAGCAATGCCCTCAATAATATATAATTTTTCATCTCATTTACAATAGCATTAAATAAAAATCCAATAAAATAGTTTAAAAAATCCGTGAGCAGTAGAACTCACGTCACTAAAGTCATATTTCAATTTAAAAAAATATATTATAAAAATGGGGGAATAAGAAAAAAATTCGAAACACACAAAAAACAGTTCCCTAGCAAACCGAAATTTACCCGTACTTTTAGCGTTCTGCATCTCTGCTAATCTTCTATACAAAAAAAATATACATCAGAAAATAGGACTGTTGAAATAGCCATTATCTATGCTAATACAGGCCCGATTTCGATGAAACCTCTTTAGTTTTCCAATGCAACAGGTGTGAGCTCCCTAACTTAATTTGGAAGAGTTTTAAAGGTGCGCAAATATTTAAAAAAATCAAAAACCAAGTCGAGACGCCCAAAAGATACTTCTCCAACACCAACTCAATTCACATACAAATTTTCAACCCTATAAACTAATATGGTGGAGCTGTAGAGATACCGAAATTTTGACTGGAATTTATCCATTCTTTAATGTTATCGTTCTGCCTGGAAGAAAGCCCTACATACCGAATTTCAGCTTATTTGACCCAAAGGTGGCCGCTGGAGGTTCTCAAATGAAGCGATGGGGAAAAATATATATATATATATATATATATATATATATATATATATATATATATATATATATATATATATATATATATTAGATGTCTCCAAATTTTCCATAATCGTGCTCTAGGAGTTATGAAACGTATCGAAAACGTAGTCCTGCCGCTCACCGCCGACCTTCGAACCCACTGCAAAAATAGTCTATTTTTTTCGAGGAAAATACGACTAAAAAGTTAAACAATGGTATATACGGGTTTGCTCCGAGCGAGTAACTTTCCTAGCAATTTGACAGTTAACTACTACGTCAGCTAGCACGGTCAGTTACTTTTACTCCGACGTTTACACGAGAAATTTTAATTGTCTGTTGTTGGCGTGAAACAGAGCGAGCTGGTAGAACAGAAAATTGCGTCGAGCCAAAGAAATAATATAAAACGGTCAGTGATAAGATCTTTAACAATGTGTGATGAAATGGAAAAAAAAAATTGTTGAAAATAACAAAAGAAAATCATCTAGGGCAACAAGTACCATCTTGGAAGAGAGTATCGTGTACATCATGAAAGCAGTAATGAGATTGCCCCTAAGCTATTCCAGTTTCATTGTTAATTTAATTGAATTGATAATTTCGAAAAGTTTTCAGAAGACACAAAACTGAATTTCTGTTGAACCAATGGATTTACCTGAACATATTTTATTTTCTTCGTTTATTTCGTCACAATGATAACCAGATTTCAGGAGTTCTAGCTCGGAAAAAGTCGGTCTGTATTTTCTTCAATATCCATTTTGAATAAAACTCGATATGAGCCCTTTTCGAAATTTATAAATCAAATTGCAACAAAAATAAAAATAAACTAATTAATTGCTTCTGAATTTCCCTGGCGTTTTCAATGGAACTTCACGGGTACGTAGCGACTAGTGCCGAGTTCTTAAAAACAAAAAGTTTAAATAAATGAATGAAAAAAATAAAATGAATATATGAGCAGCCGAAGTAGTTTCCGTTGTATAACGACGACTGGAATTAATTCAAATCGTTCTTCAGAAACTTCAGAAACAGAAAGCAGAGCTTCGTCATTAAGATCGTATTTTTACTAAAATAAAAAACTGAAAATATCAAAATGGCGGGAGGTGGGAGAAAAAGTTGAGATCCCAAAAAGGCAGTTCTCTAACGCTAATTCAATCAATATACAAATTTTCAACACTCCAACTCAATTTGAAGGGGTTGTAGAGATACGCAAACCTCAAAAAACGCGAAAAACCGGTTGCCGTGATAGAATCCGAAATTTTGATATAATTATTTTGCTTAGGAAACGACCTTACATACCTAATTTCAGCACATTTGATCCAAAGGGCATATGCTGGAAGTGCATATGCATACCCATATGTATATGCATGTATGTACATATACACAAAACTGTTTTGTAGTGGTTATGAAACGGATTTAAAATTAGCTCTACCTTCCTCCGATGACCTTTAATACAGTGCAAAAGTCTATTATTTTCGAGGAAAATATGAATAAAAAATAAAAATGATTTTATTCAAGATATTAATCAATCGTATCAACAATGCATGATTTTGATCGACTTAAAAAATAAAGAAAAGAAGAAAAGCAATGTTTCACTTTTTCTGTGGATGTTCTGACTGTTTTTTCTCATTATTAGCTAATCGATGAATACTGAATAAAATTGTATACATAATTTGTTTTTAATTTTCCGACAATATGTATTTTTTCTTTTTATATTACTTACACAACTGTCAAATACAAAATTGACAGTGCTGTCATGAAGAACATTACCCATTGGTACATCTGAGGCTTGATTACAGCTTTCTTTTTAATTAGAGATTCATAAATTAGATTGATCCTTCTATACCATCATGCGTACGTCAACTGAAATTTCTTCTTATCACAAAAATCGTCTCAAAACATATCCGAAATATTAGTAAATGGAATTGTTACCAGCATATTAAATAAATTGTACTTAAGCATTTAGTACTTAAGTTGTTAAAAGTTAAACAGAAGAATTATGCAATCTTAATAATTATTTAAAACTCGGAAACATTACAGAAAGTAGGCGTGGTTCAATGACTGTGACACAACACTGCCAATTTGTGCAGAGTTCCAACCAGTGGAAACCTTACTGAAACAAGCCTTTCTACTGTCACATCCCAAGAGAAACGGCAGCCAACTATAAATCATTATATAAGAACTTGAGGACAAGGGCTAAGTGAGAATCCCTGCAAGACATCGTGGTCGAGGACATCTTGGCAGTTTGGAAGGTGGAGGAGGTACGTTGCCTGTGGCCTGTCCAGTCTTCCAGATCATGACCACATTTCCTCTTCCTCAGGAAAGATGTTAGATACCACTTACTGCCATCCTGTCCGTCACGTGTACTTATTCCATTCAAAGAAGTTATAACGATTAGAGAATATTGAATCAATCATGGGATCTAGAAAGGAAGGACTGTTTCTTTCATTTACTTATGCAAAACAAAATCATGGAGTTTTATATCGATCTAAAATTGTCTGACTCATTTCACAATTCTCTCGCCTTGTACTACCACACGACATTTTAAAACATAAGAACAAAAATCTAACCACATTTCTTCATTCTAAAATGAAACACTTTGAGGTTTATATACAATAGTCAGCAAGGTCATTATGAAAGAGAGTTAAGAAATCAGTGCGAGGCCGATCAACAAGCTTGATATATTCCATAAGTATTCCATTCCTTAATTTCTTATATTGTCAATAAAATCAAAAATACATTATAAATACATATAAAAATTATGTTCCTATATATATATATATATATATATATATATATATATATATATATATATATATACTATATTACGTACGTTTAACGTGAAGTAATTGTTAAAAAATCGATGGGTTGGGGGAGGGATAAAATTTTATCGGGGAATATTTTGCACAACTTTGGGAAACAGTGCTGGAAGTACAAGAGTTCCACTAAGAACAGGAAATATCGCGGAAAAATGGCAAACCCACGAAATGAACCTCGACCTTTCCACTGTGACTAGAATAGGTTGGTAACCAGCAGGATAACCCGTCTTTTCTGCCTTAATTGGAGTTGGTAATCAAATAATAATTTCTCATACATAATTAGTTTTCTCATACTTCTCACTTTTTATTTTATTTTATTAATTGTTTTATTAACTGAATTGTAGATTAAGATATAACTAAAAAAAAAAATTGGTTTTTAAGATTTTTTAAAGGAAAATCGCTGAAAGGAAGAATTCTGGTAAACAATTTTTATACGTCGTTAAATGTGTATAATGTGTAGACCAAAAATTCATATTTCATTAACTTCATAAATTTTTAGATGTCATTTATTTTAATAATTAATAATATAATCCGAAGAAGAGATCTGCTTCGATCAATTTATATCCATTTTGATTACATTGAAATTAGTAATTACGCGGCACTTACTGATTTATATTGTCCTGAATGATGGCCAAATATTCCCCAAAAATCTGAACTCGCGTTTAGGAGAATACCCTACCTAACTTTAAAATAATTTCTTTTTTTTTTATGAACATAAAATAATAATACTAATTAATTATCCGTGTACCATTATTTTCCATCATGGTGTCCAACGTCTAAAATTTATTATTAAATATTATTAGATTCTTATAAAATTCGTAACTGACTATAAAGCGATGTGTCGATCCTAATTGGCTTGTTTTGGCATTCATCTTATAGGTACAAATTTAAAATAATGAAAAAAATGAAATATTATTATTTTTTTCTTAGTTAATGCATACATTTTTCGCTTATAGGTTCATCCTTTTTTAAAAAAAAAAAAAAAAAATCGAACGATTAAATACCAAAATAAACAATAAGAAATACAAAAGTATATCGAATCTGCGAATAAATAAGAAAATTAATGCATATTTTAAATTTAAGCCTGATAATTCATCTCCAGAATAAACGATCGTCAATATCAAACGCTTATTAAGAGGTCGTGAAGACAATTAAAACAAAAATTAAAATGAAAACTGGCCAACTGTTATACGTCATTGTCTAATTAGCCTCCGACACGCAATCAGCAGAACCATCTGCCATTAATGATATTTTTGCAAGCTGCATAAAGTTATCATCCTCATGATTATTTATAATATTTATTTTACATAGAAAATATTTTTAATTTAAATATATAAAATTTGATTAAAAAAAAAATCCCGGAGTTGACCAAAATATAGACGGGTACTATTAGGTTTGAGCACGTTGTTTCAATTCGACATAACGTTTCACAAATTTCCGATAATATTTAGCGTATTTAATCTCTTTATAACACAATTTATACTTTAATTAATACTTTTATTATACTTTCAGTTAAAGAAAAAAAGTTGAATTACGTCACCGGTGATCTCTCACGTTTTAGCCTTATTTAAATAACATTTCGAGGATCACATTATTTCTTTTTTTTTTTTCTTTGTGCCCCAATGAACTATTTTCTGTTCAAGATTCATAATATATAATCCTGGTACTGCATCTACTACGATGCAGAGGATGATCTTAAGATATATATGATTGTATACACCCGTACACGCATATACAGAATAAAATTTTCTTTGCAAATAATATCTCTGAATTATTGTAATTTAAATATATATATATATATATATATATATATATATATATATATATATATATATATATATATATATATAAAACAAAAAAAAATGCAAGGATTACATGATATCGTCGGTGCAATGCCAAAGTGGTGTATAAGCAAATTTGGCTATTTTTGGGTTTCGTTGTATTTTAACATTTGGTTTTCTATTCTCTTCGGAATACCAAAAATACCTAACTGAATATATTACGTCACTAATTATGAATACAAAATACGGCCAATTTAATTAAGAAATTAGCTAGCATACTTCTGTAACCATAATTCAGACCCAATTTTCTCAGTTTGAAAAATTCTCAGATATGCCACATTGCATAGACGATATTATGTAACTATACCTGAAGATGAAGGATCTTTTATGTGACTAATTTTTAATGCTAATTTAATAATAACAGTAATTAAGAGCAAGGTTGATGTCCAAAGTGCATTTATGTCAAGGCCGAACTAATAAACATCTATGCTTATCAGTTGTGTCTTGAGCTATTAAATGCATCTCTTTTAATCTGAATTAGATAATAATTCTTCAAATGAGATTAAATCTGTTTAAATACAATCAGAATCTGGATCTAATAAAAGTAAATTCCAATGTAAATGACAGATATTAGAGAAAGAAGTTTTTCAAGGGGAGAAAAAACATAACAAGGTTAGAAAACGGCAGATAATAATCCTGAAGCTCAATAATAAAAGGTCGTGCTACAACAGGGTATCATTTCTGAATTAATTTTTAATTTTTTTGCTGTCAGACTAAAATTGTTAAGTTGTGCATGGTATTCAACCAATTCTTCCCGATTCGCAAACTTTAATTCCTTACTTAAAATAAATGATTTGAATCCCCATTCTTAATTACCTTCTTAATTAATCCACTAATCAATGTTACATATTCCTCAACCTTTACTTTATTAACAGAGCTATTTATTCAGATTGAAAAACCTATAAATACAATTTCCAATCATCATAAACGTTCAACATTTGAGCTCCAAGGATCTACAAATAGTCGTATCTGCACATTTACATTCGCACGACATCCTGCTTTCTCCTTTAAATCAATCCATGTTCTTCTACAAGAAAGTGGAAGGCTTGAAAAGATTTGAAGACCTTTATGACGGCTCTGGCACATTGCCAGCAGCAGCTTCATGCTTAGCATCCCAACCATCCCGCAGGGGTGAAAGCAATCCTCAAAGAGCATTCCGGTCGCGTACGTGAAGAGGCAGCGTCCACGTGCGCGAAATCCATCGGCACCATTTAAAGATCTCTTTACGTGCTCAAAAAGAAACCTTTTCGATGGGGTTTTTATCCCGATCGGAAGAAAACGGAGGACTGGGTCGCACCTGCCTCAGGAAAGGGAAGAACAGGCGGGAAATCAGAAGGTGAAAACGAAAGCACGAAATGTGGATGAGCTTCTTAGGTGAGGAAGGAACAAACGCGCCACGTAACCCCGTTTCATCTTCATAACTAGCTGCCTTAACGTTGCCTATCATTATAATTGACGTTTTTCATTAAGAAAAAAAGGTCTGTTTATAGCTTTAATGTAAAGGTATAGGGCAGGAATTATGGACTAATATATTCGATAATGAAAATGAACACAACATTGTTCGGTAGCATACAATAAATAAAATGGCTAATGGAACTGGAAGGTTCGACAATCGCTGCATGCATACCTCAATCCGCAGACCCTCCTCAAAACACAACTACACGAGGTCAGCCTCAACAGAATCCTCCCGCTTACGCCTCAGTCTACTTCCTGGAGTTTTAAGCTAGTAAACTTACATGAACCCCTTCATTACTAAGCTCAACAACATTAAATGATTCATTTCTAACGTCGCAATGCTATAACTTCAATTATGTTTCAAAATGCCCCACAATTGTGTTGCCTCCTCAAGTGAATTCATCTTTCTTACAGCCAAAAATACAAAAATCTTTATTTTCGAAGACGCTGGGTTAGTCATTTTTTTTTTTTTTTTATATCTTAAATGGAAATCCCATTGGTTCAAGTTATATTCTCGTCCTGCGTTTGAACACAAAATTAACTTTATTCTTGGACTACGTCCCCCAAGAAAAAAAAGCCAATGAACAAATATAACTTCTTATGGTCAACAGCTAGACTAAAATAACTTATATATTAAAAAAAAAAGAAGAAATTTGTAGGCTAAAGAATCAAATTTATGCATACATTCATTTTACATTTGACCGGAGGACTGATTTTTAATGATGTGAAGAAATCAAGTGAGTATTACCGTCAAAGATTGGGATAATGCAACTTTAATTCAATGTAATAGCCTTAGATATGGATGCGTTTGGGAACTTCAAAGATAAATCTTATAAAACAATTCTTAAGACGCTTTGATTTCACTTCTAGTTCTTTTTTAAGTCCTCCATATACCAGCAACCGTAATCACACTGACGGGTTTTAATGGTAAGGATTCACGGAATCTTTGGTACTGCTCAAGGATGATAATGGATTTTCGGGATATTTTTGATACATGATTACTCCAGGAAAGGTATTGGTCGAAGATGACACTGAGATTTTTGACAGAGTTATGGAGTGGAATAGAAATGTTGTCGAGAAAAAGTAAAGGATAATAAGGAAGGGAATGCAAGAACGGTTTGGAACCAATGAAGGGGTTCCTAACCTCACCGATCTAATGTAATAATTAACACTGCCCTTCCGAAGGCGAAAACCCCCCGAGGACCTCCTAGAGCCACCAGTGAAAGCCACTCTCACTGAAACATTCCACTTCACCTTACCGCTTCGCAACCAGGTTAGGCTATGTCTTGACGAAAGAGCTAGGCTTCACAAGATATACAGCTTTCTTTAAACGGGACTTACAGGAAGGAATTTCACGTCATACCATACCTTACGCTTGTACGGAGTTTTCCAACAGGATAATGGAGAGTTTTGAAAGTGAATCATATAAGAGAAATGAATGAAGAAAAAAATGTTTTGTGTCATAGAGTTGTGTTCATACGCATGACGATAATACAACTTGAAACCAATATGATTTCCGTTTAAGATATAAAAAAAAAGGCTAGTGTCTTTTTGGGTTAAGGCTAAAGATTTATCAGAGTTTGGAATTTACTGTGCGATGAAGACCTTCTTTATAGCCATTTATATATATTTTATAGCCATTGAGTTTATTGATGATCATGAAATGTTGATAAAAAGAGACATTAGCAAATGATTATCTAATAAACATAACGAAAACAAAAATACAAAAATAAGTACAATGTTAAATAAAGAAATAGTTCATAATAAATTATTCAAAGCAAAGCAAGAAATTAGAAAAATAGTCAAATAAAGTTTAAGAATAAGAATTAAGTGCCACTTTCTGCTAGCATAGTTATTTGTAGAATAAACTGTAAATAACTAATTAAGTATAGAAGCAAAATAAAACATTTCGACAATGTTTAATGTAACACACAACTTAATCATTTCAGAGGAAATTATTACAAATAATTTTTAAAAAGCAATGATTAATAATAGCGTCAGTAAGATGTGATCACCAAATTTTTATTAGTAATTCACAGAAAAGTGAATCCTCATCAAAAATGGTTCCTCATGAGTTGACCACTGAGAAAGCACGATGTCGTAGAAATTTTTCAACAACTTTTGAAAACCCAAATGATCATCAGTCCATTAAAAGTATTGTTACCTGCGATGAAAAGTGGACAGTCGGAATGTAATCAGTCTGCTGTGCCAGCCGTTAAGCAAGGGCAATTGGAAAAAAAAGATGATTCTCTCTGTATTTTGGAATTACGAAGGCATGATTCATTATGAATTCATTCCAGAAGTTCGAACCATTAATTTAGAATTTTATAGTGATTATTTACAAAGACTCTATGACGTGAAACACAGGATTAATAAACAGAAATCGGGTTTTGTTTCAACAAGATGACACCCGACCACACACTTTTCGTTGTATGAAACAAAAAAAAAAAAAAATAGAAATGGATGGGACTGAGCTTTCTGGCATACTCACAGCCCGAATTGGTACTTTTAGACAACCATCTGTTACAATCAATAGCTCACTATCTCCAAATAAAAACCTTCAATGTTCTGGACGAGTTCTCATTCTGGATAATGGAGGTGCAGAATTATTCCGTTCAAAAATCAAAAGGGTGGTATTGTGAAGGAATCCGGCAGGCAGATAGATTCAGGATGGAAAAAAAAATAGAACACAGCGTTGTTATATTTGAAAATAAATTGTGTTAAAATAAAATCATTTTTAAATTATCAAGAAAAACGTAAAAAAGGTAATTTTTTTAATGACTAATCCCATTAAATATCCAATATGTTAAATATTTTTCTCCTAACAGATACCTATCCTTCCAATATAAATTCCATACCTACACGAACCTTTTGGTTTCTAACCTGACTTGTAAACAGATTCCTAATAATCCTCCGAAGTTTCGGAAAAGAAGTTGACTTCGGGAACTTCTAACATAGAACTTAAATTAATACCCATAAGTACCACTTCAACGAAATGATTAATTGACAAGGAACTGTTATATCATGATAATCAGACAGCAGATTTACCAGTTATACTTTTAAGACAGACGTAAATTTAAATAAAGGAATCTATATCGATAATTATATTATAGATTTCTGCCCTGATAACTTGAAAGACTCCAACTCCAAATGATTTTTCTTAATACACTTTTGTAATGTACCAGAATTGGCCCAAATATTATACTATTTTGTGGCATTAGAAATTCCTTAATCCAATGGTTAGATCCAAATATTCGACTTTAGGGCTCTCTAATTACATAAAACGGTATTTTTAGACCAATTCGAATAGAATACTAAAATGTATTTAGAAAAATAATTTAAGGTCTTTTAACTTATGACGGCAGATTTATCTTAACGGTAATTCGTAGGGTAGGAGAGAAAATTCGAAAAAAATAATATAATTAATTAATTAAAATATTAGTATTCAATAGTAACGAAGTTATTTATATAATATTTTAGAGGATGACGTAATGACCGCTATTTGGATGTGAGTCGGTTGGCAGTGAACTGCTTCTCGGATAATGACAGCACCGCCCACTGTAGCTTACTCATCCCTCCTAATTAACATTTGCTAAGTCAGGTTTCAGCGAAAGTGTAACTGTAGTCGAATCACTATGCAGATAAACTTTCCCAGCCATACTCGTTCCATATTGAAATTTTTATTTTATGGGATGAGAATCACAAACTACGTATGCAAAAAAAGGAGATATGCGGGGATTCAGGTTGGAGGGAAAATATTCACAGATATTAAATCCTCTTTCTATTATTGAAAAAGGAGTCTAAAATATATTTTTCAAATTTGATATATTTCATCTTGATATATTTGGTATTCATATGCACATGAAAATATAAAATATTAATTAGGGATTGATAAATTATTTGCCACTTCTATAAATTTGTTTTATTGAAAACTAGTTTCGAATATTGTACATTCATCCTCAGTTCAAGGTTTAAATTGATTATATCAAACAGAAAAGTTTGTACTGGTTTCTTCTCGCATTGAACTAACAATTGTTTCGCATTGCCAGTTCAATGCGAGAAGGAACCAGTATAAACTTTTCTGTTTGATATAATCCATTTAAACCTTGAACTGAGGATGAATGTATAACATTCGAAACTAGTTTTCAATAAAACAAATTTATAGAAGTGGCAAATAATTTATCAATCCTAATTAGATTGATCCTTCTATACCATCATCAACTGATTATAAAATATTATATTAGAGGAAGAATGATGGAGAGGGGAGTCGTATTATGTAATAGTATGACAGTGATCCGAGTGTGTGAGGCCATCTTTTTGTTTTGAAAGGCCAATATGAAAAAATATGAATATGAAAAACAAGAAAAAATAAATGTAGCTATTTATAGTAAGAAAAATAGTCTATTTTATGTTATTTATTAATAATCGTTTAAAAATAAAATAAAATTTGTTAAACGCATATATAGCCACAATCTTTTCTATGCCTGCAACAGTAGAGAAACAAATTAAAGAAAATGAAAACCTATTCATGAACAAGAAGAAAATTTTAATAAACAACTTATGACAGGAAACTATTTCAAACTAAAATTGCATGATTTCAACGCGCTCGCTCCAAGAGAAAATATTTCGTAATAGAAAATAAAGGAAAGTTTGTTTATTATATTTTTGTTGCTTCCATAAAATCCAGAGTCAATATAGAATCATAATCATAAACAAAAAAAAATAAATAACAATAATAAAATAACTTAATATTATAAATGTAATGTGCTTACATTTCTTTAATTTATTAATTTTGAATAAATTTTTTTTTTGTAAATAGTTATAGTTCAGTAAAACAAATCTAAAACATCCTATTTTGAAATTGATATATAAAAATAGCTAGATATGGATAGGATAGAGGTCTTTATTCATTTAATTATTACTCTAAAGGCACATCTTAGTACAAGCAAGCTTCGTTATGGTGGCTTAAATTATAACATCATAGAGCAATTGTTTCAAGATATTTTTCAAAAACTACCTTTATGATTTTTAGAATTTAATCTATTAATCGAGGAATTTCATATTTTTACTGAAATGAGGAGAAAATAACCTGGTCAGAATGTAAGACAATGTGTTTTAGATTTTTGTTAAGATGGCTAATGCAATAACAACAGAAATTTGTTCTATTGAAATAAAATCATACTAATCCTATTAACGAATATTTTATATTTTTCCTGGCAGGGACAGCTTTCTCACAAGTTTCATAACTTCCCGTTACTTAATGGCCATTCAAAAACACTAGCAAATGTTGTGAAATAAATTTTAGTTCTCTAAGACGTCAGTTCTACATCGATATTGCGGAGTTCAGATATTTCATTTTTTTTTTTTTTTTTTGCACAGACCATGTGAAACACATTGTCCCATTTAAGTTGCACGAAATGGCTAATTGAGTCGAATCAGGTCGGGCGGTGTCAGCTGGAAAGGAGCTCTCCATGTCGCGCCACATGCAACATCTACTTAGGCAAGCCAAGACACGCATGCTCTCTGGGAGAAAGTTCGGCTAACATCATTTATCTTACCGGTAGTTTCAATTCGTGATTTTTTCCAAATTTTCTCTATTCTTCACAAGCTTGTTGCAAACCTCCTTCATTATGGGAACGTATTAAGTAAATTAGTAAATAAATAATTAATTAATCATCTGGGCTATTAATAGAAGATGCCAAGCGAAACCTTTATTTAGTCTTTGGAATAGCAGTTAATTTATAAGGTCAACGTTTTGCTGATTCAGGCATCTTCAGCGTTGCAGACTACAAAATCACATTAATAGTGCATCTCATGTCAACAGACTAACCAAAGAGAGACTGTACATGTTTCGCTATCAGTACTATATAAATAGCTATGTTGAAGAAAAAGGAGATAACGTAAAGGAGTTACATTTTACAACTGTTCATTAATATCAAACTGAAAGTACAAGATATTATATTTAACAGAAACACTACGACCATATACAAACTATTTCATAGGATTAAAATTAAATGCAGATTAACTGAATCATATTTATTAGTATTTAAAAACGCTGAAAATGACTACATGACAAATATAGTTACAAATATTCCTTGGCAAGTTAGAAAAGGCTCTCCCAATTCTTCCAATCTTCCACAGTTCGGCTTCCTTTAACTTGCCAAAGTTTAAATTAGTTATAAATAAGAAAATAGAGTTTTTTTTTAATATAATAATTCTTGTAATATAAGCTATTATATAAGTATAATATAGGCTATAATATAAATATATATATATATATATATATATATATATATATATATATATATATATAAAGTATATTAATACCAAATAATTATATTATATGTATATTAATTATTATACTAAATAAGCCTTGGTATAATAATTCTAAAAAACTCTGGCGGATAATAATATCGAGTTCTAAGGATCATCCTGAAATGACGGTGGACAGACGAATTTTTTTTTTTTTTTTATAAAATTCAATGCTTCTTGTTAAACCTAAAATCTTGAAGGAGGGGTTAATTTTTACTTTCCCTTATCTATATACGAAGTATATAGTAATGGTAAGTATTGCGATCATGAAAATTTTCGAATTCGAGTTTTCGACGGAAATACACGTTTTAAGATCCCCTGGTCCAAATGACCAAGTCTCGCAAAATGGTCTGTGTGTATGTGAACAGCCTAGCTCAAAAACGAAAAGTTGTACGATACTGAAATTACGTATTTAGGGTTGGCACATGCATGCGATGTTACAGCAACATTTTCGTCAAAATCGACTAACCGGAAGTGCCACTTTATATAATCGATTTTACACTTTTTTTTTTTACAATTTTCTCGAAAACGGCTCTAACGATTTTGATGAAACTTGCCTAAATTATTCTTCATAAAGAGCTTTAACTTTTCATATAAGTGGTACATCACCGAGGAAATGCAGGGAAAAAAGTTATGATGAAAAAAATATTTTATTGGCGCATAACTTCAAAAGCGTGCAATTTATGGTAAATTATGTATATACTTATATGAAAGGTGAATGAAAATCATCTAAAAAACAAAAACAGAATCATCAAAATCGGACCAATAATAGCAAAGATACAGCGCATTGGATTAACAGAAAGTGGCAATTATATCTTGGATTTTACAATCTTCTCGTAAACGTCTCAAACGATTTTGATGAAACTTGTCTAATGTCTTCTCCTTAAAGGCCTTTAACTTTTCATTTGTGTAGTGTATCACCGAGGAAATGCAGCGAAAAAAGTTATGATGAAAAGAATATTTTATTTGCGCTTAACTTAAAAAGCATGCAATTTATAGAAAATTATGTAAACAAAAAAAGAATCATCAAAATCGGACCAGTATTAGAAAAGATACAGCGTATTGTATGAGGAGCACAAGACCCTAGATGGATAACCGAGCGCATCTGAAAGGAGACGGATGCGACCGAACCTTCTCCCACCGATCTGTTATAAGCAATATATTCTGTAATAAAGTAATTTAAGAATACAAAAGCGGAAATTAACTTAATAATTTCTACTTTCATATTATTTGGTGGAAATAAAATATTTCTATGAAAACTAAACCGAAACTTTTAAAGTACATTTGCAACTTGACGAAGTTAAAATATATAGGTAGTGTTCTGAATGTTTGTACTAAAATTGCTTAAAAAACTGTTTTATTGTACTGAAGTGGAAGAAGATGTGAAGAAGTGAATGCTGCTGAGTTTATTTCAAGCATTATTTATGTGAAATTTTTAAAATTATATTAAAAAGATAATTATTATAGGTCGGTAAGGGAAAATTGTGTGATGCGCTCACCGCACCAGATTTTTTTTTCGTGTACGTAAAGAACAATAGCAAGTACAATACAAAGTTTTTTTTTAATTCTTAGTTTCAGCTTTTTAGGTAGTTCTTACATTGACGACATATAACTGAGCGTCTAATTCGTAGAAATATATAAATTCAAACTCTTATATAAATTAAAGTTTGTCATACTGGAAATTAAAAGGAATGATTGGACAATAAAGTTTATTTCTGGACTTGGAGCGAGAAAAAAAAAACGAGAAAGGCCGTCCTCGACCGAACTTGTTTTATTTTCTCTAAAAAAGGTCGCAGCCTCAAGGATATCCAGCCCTGTGACGACTGCTCCTTCGAAACCGGGCTAAATGTCAGCGCATGTTAGTACATGTGAGGAGTACCAGTCTGCTCCCAATCAATTGTTAACATGCAAATAAATATATCTTAAGATATTAACACTTATGTTACACTTCACGAAATAGTTAGTGCACTTATCAAAATATGATTTAAGATAAATTAAATAACTATACACACTAAATCAATTCTTAGAAACTTTATTTAAGGAAAACTTACAATACTGAACTAGATTCAAACCTATAGGAAGCTACAAGCATGAATAACTTGACGGAAATGAATGAGATGCTCTAGATCTGAGGGATATACGAGTATATACTAGAACCATTATACTGCTCACTCAGCAGAGGTTGCTGAGGATTAGGTGAGTCCATAACTTTAAAATCTTTAAGGTACACAAATTCCAGAAAGAATATATGATAATATATTTATTTGTTTCGTTGTTATTTGGTGCGAAAGAGTGACGTAGGCAAAATATTTTTTTCGGGGCGAGAAGGGGGATTTAATAAGAAGAAAACAAATAATCACCTGATGTCTATAATAGCAAATTGAGCGCATGTTTTAAGGATGACTATGAAAATTGGATAAAAAATTATTGTTAAAAATTATTCAAAATACTAACACTGTAATTAGGGATTGATAAATTATTTGCTACTTCTACAATTATCTTTTTATTGAAAACTAGTTTCGAATGTTATACATTCATCTTCAGTTCTAAAAATAGTAATGGAAATGACTGTTATGGAAGAAAGGTGAGGTGTCTGCAGGTAAATGGTCCGGTTTAGGGGTCGGGGTTTTTCCTGTAATTCCGGCGAGTAATTGTTTTTTCTATTATGGATGGGAATAAATTTAATATTGGACTATTGGAGATATTTATTTGGTCATTTAAAAAAAAAAATTTAAATATATCTAAATTTAAAAACAAAATTATAGAAGTGGCAAATAATTTATCGATCCCTAATTAGACTGATCCTTCTATACTATCATGTGGACGTCAATTGATTACTAACATTGTGTTGGTGGGTATGAAAATCATTTTTGTTTGTGGAATTCGGGAGATTATATTCCCCTGATCTCCCTCTGCGTATGCCACTGGTATAAAGCCCTATAATTACTGACATAATTGAATAGCACAGGAAAAAAAAAACAATCTCCAGTTTTCCAAATATATGGTAAATAACAAAAAACTTTCTCGCTCCTCCTTTGCCTCCATATTGCATTTGGTTTAGTTAAAAAATCAAGAAAATTTTTTCAGATTAGCATAGTTTCATAAATTAATGTAGACAAATATTCGATATATATACATAAGTATGGATCCGATCACGAATTTTTCATAAAAAAACGATAAAAGCAAGTCTTCTTTTTTGTAATGATTGAAAAATCTTTATAAAAAACTAAACAAAACAATATAAATACATTTTGGGGACAAAAAGGTTTACAAAATTATTTAAAAAAAAAGAATGAATGATAAGTTAGCCAATTACTAAATTCAGGCAATTTAAAAACTATCTAAACAAATAGAAAAATATAATGAACATTTTATGCAAGTTGTAAATTGATTGAATATTTTGACAAAAGAGAAAAAAATATTTGGAGCATAAAACTTGAAATGAAAACCTGGAATCTTGAACAATACTACTATGTAGACTTAATTATAATGAGCTACTATAGCTAGTAGTATAAAGTTAATTAAGAATACATCTCTTTTTGCACATCAGAATCCATTACTGCTGTCATCAAACGCTGTAATATTAGAAAGTACACATGGAATAACTTAGTTGTAATAGGGCGGTGAATTACAACCACAATTATAATGCTCTAATAGCATTCAAAATGTTATACTAAACGATTTTCTACATCCCTGATTTTTAAATTGCTTAGAGAAACTTACTCATAAGGATTTATTGAGCCTGGATTAATCAACCGAACCTTAACAAATCGAGGAGATTGTTTGTTTTGATCCTAAATCTAATGACTATACATACTTTTTCGATAGAATGTGGCAGGGTTTGATCAAAACAAACTGCGCTATTAACGGAGATTTTTTTTGATCATATACTACTCAATTGTTCAATAATGATTTACAGCTGTTTTAGTTTTGTTATTTTATACCATTTAAAACCAATAAAAGTATTATAAGATACTGAGAGTTACAACCATAATCAGACTAATAGGTGTCAGCATTCTCTGAATGCGAAGTAAAGAATTCGTCCTTATAAAGTATGGTAATTGTATAGTAAGACTCTTTCGATTTATTACGGTGGTCAAGTTTTAAAAAATAAAAATATTTACTTGCTCCTAAAGTATTTATAATTGTAATGTTTTAAACAAATAACTTCAATTTGAAGCTTTAAAAAAATTTAAACATGCTTTAAGCCAATATAAAAAACAATTATATATAAAATAAACGATTTTTTTTATTTCAGTAATACTTATAAGAGAATTAGAAAATATCAAATAGTTGCATTAGAAAATTATGATTACGTTTATAATCGATTCCGCTGATTCAACAAAACACAAGCAAATATTTAAGTTTATATTTTATTTGGCAAGCGGTGAACGCATAAAAAATTCTAATAAAACATCGAAAAGATATTTTAATTCCTAATATAAAAAAAAATAATAAGAAAGAATCGAGAATATTAATAATATTATAAATGTAAAATATTTATATATTCTTCCACAACTCCTGAGTTTTTAATGCAAATTTTATTTTTAAAGGTTTGAGGTCTGAAATGGATATAACCATTCTAGTAAAAAAAAAAAAAAAAAAATGTGGAGTCACTTGGAATAAAGACGTAATACTGAAGAGAAACACTTATTCATAGTTATCGAAAAGTCATCCTCTACGGTCTGGATTCGAACAGACGCCGCTTCAGACGAGAACAGAAGTTCTGGAGTGATACCCGAACACGCTCGGCATTATTCATCTGTATCCTCGTGATACAGAAAAAGGGTTGAAAAAAACATGGTCCAGGGATCTCCTGAGTGATAAATGACAATCAGGCAATTTATTTCAATTAGTAAGATCTAGATTAAGATAAAACATCAAATTATATTTCTCTGATTTATATTATAATAATGGTGTTAGGAATATTTTTTATTAGCAGAATTTGAAAATACTCTATAAACTAGATAACCAAGGCGACAATAGCGAGAGAAAGTGAAAATCCACTCCAGTCTGAATACAGACTGGGTTGGGTAAGGTCATGCGACATAATCTAATCTCTTGATATAGGGCTTTTGAAAGTCTTTGTTGATACAAGAGCTGAACCATTTGGTACAAAGCCAGATCTGTGCCGCTATCAGCCATAGATATCCTAAGGGTTTGGCCCGAGTCATTGTGTGCCAAGCATTGGGGACGTCTTAATATGGCAGCTGGGTTTCTCAACAACAGACTTTATAGAAGGTAATAATAACTTCTGTTGCACGACTATAACTTGATGAAATATAATTTAAAATAAATGCATGTTACAATACAATTATTATATTCGCTGTAAAGATCAAAGCTGTTTGGGTACCATGGATGATTATCAGTAGCTGATTGTAAAGTATTTGGCAAGCTTAAAAAGCATGGTTAAACAAGCATAATGAAAGATGGCGCATCTATTTTCAATTAAGTCTGTGGCATATTTCATACTATGATTTGCATAAATAGTTTTATGAATCGCATAAAAAAAGATTTTAGGGTTTCAGATATTTATTAATCATAACGTACTACTGTAGGTAATTACAAACGGACAGAATCCAGAAACAGTTTCTTGCAGAAGTTCTATCAAAATATTCTAACAATCAACATCTAACAAGCGAATAAGAGTATTAGAATGCTGAAAATTTTCCATCCACACTCATTAGTTCGTAACCGAGTTTCCAATTTCCTATAGTCCTCCGAGACTTCAGAAAATAAGAGTGTACTTTTTAACATAGGTAGTTTCTCCACAAATCATAGTAATTTATTTACTTTATGTTAAGTATATTTGTAAATTTCATTTTCTTAAATTAAGAATATGAATTAAAATGTCATTAATGCCAGATATCGCAAAAGACTGTTAGCTGCATAAATGGACTTTTGGAGGAGGGTAACGAGAAAATCCAGACAGAAAAGGATAAAAAATGTAAGAATTCGAGAACTAAGAAAAGGAACATCATCTCAAATATAGAAGAAAAAAGATTAATTCGGTTTGGGCATAGCAAAAGAACGTCTCATCAAAGATTACCAAAGATACTAATGAAATGAAAATCGAAGAAAAAAAGGAAAAAGAAAAGAAGAATAAAGGTAAAATGGAGATAAGAAGTGGAAGCTTGGCAGGGCGTGGTATCAGGAAGAGCAAGACTTGGATGAAGAAGAATGAATTTTTTTATTGAAAAATATTTAGGTCAACGATAATCACATTAATGGAAAATTTCTTTTAAAAAAATGGAAAATTTCTTTTAAAAAATTGAAAAATATTAACACAATATCGTCAAAGTAGGTTTTAGAACAAATTTGTCTTTAATATTTTACATCACGCCTTAAAAAATTACAAAAAAATCCAAGAGACGCTAACGCATAAATTATAGGCTTTCTATTAAAAAACACTATGACTTATTACTAAGTAAATAAATGACCGAATTGTGTGCAATGATATACCTACATATTCTGATAATTCTGACTTTTTATAACAAACTTAACAATTATCCCGACAAATTCTAAAGAACATTTTGTGTTAATAAGACAGCAAGAGACTGAAGGTATCAACGGATAGAGACCATTTAATAGTTCGAATTGTTTTTAAGAAGTAAGAGCGAAATTGCTGGTTCTATAATTTTGACATAATCGAAATTTTGGAATTATAGGTTTTGCAAATATTAAGAAAATCTGGATTCAAAATTTACAATAATTAATTATTATCGACCGTCTCTACACCGTGGTTTCCATTGGAACTGCGTGTTTTTAGCTAATTGCTGAGTACCGTCTTGTTGAGTGAACAAACGAAAGAAGTTTGAAGATTTTTAATTAATCTTCCTGAAATATAATACTTAAATAGTTACCCATTGACAAATATAGAACATTATTTATGAAGAATAAAAAGAAAAGCAAAACTACCAGGAATATTGGACGCTTCTCTCCAATATTCGTATTCAGAACTATGGAAGTTAGCTGGGGAGAATCTGTAAAAATGAACTCAAGGGTAGTTTTCAATAAATTTAAAAAATTTAAAAAAATCACAAGTGGAATGAAGAAGGAACACAAACAGAAAAAAACTAACTCTATTCTAATAAGTAAAAATTAAAAAAAAAAAGATTAATTTATTAGATAGGTTCTTTATTTAAATCATTAAAAATGGAACTCCTTTCTATTCCAGGCTAACCGGAGAAAGACATAAGGACAACCGGTCTGAATCACGTGGGCAGAAATGAACCAGGAATCGGCGTGTGCTCACGTATAACTAAGCTGATTATAATTTACGTTAAGACGGGTAACAAATGAATAACTAACTGCCAATCAGGGAAACGATTCACCAAACTATAAGTCGGATGGCCAGTATGTGGAAGCGTGACCGTACAGAAAGGATTCATCTCAAATACCACTAGGTCGATTCCAGGAGAGTTCAACGCTGGAATGTAAAGATTCCGTAGGAGTCAGGCAGAATCTTGAACCTTCAAAATCACGCAATAGAAGGAAAAATTTATATTTTAAATAAAAGTATTCAAAGATATTTATTTACGAGTATGTTTGTATGTATTATTTCGATTAAAATAAACTCGTAAAAAAATAAAATAAATAAGAATAAAGAAATATATAAATCCAAAATTTTCAAAAACACTCATCAACTCTATTGCAAATTAAATAAAAAAATATGTTATTTTAAAGTTTTTGATAAAAATTGTGTATGTCTGATTTATTTTTCAATGTAATGTTTTTAAGATTTTGTAACTATTAACTTTCAATTGAAATTCTAAAATGAATTATCAACGACCTTAGTTCAGAAGTTTTGGGGGAAAAAAAAATAACAAAAGAATATTTAGAGGCAATTTTGGCAACAAAACCTTGAAAAGTTGTAATTGCAGTAGGAATTAATGGTTAATAATGAATTGTACTTATTTCACACGCACACAAACACAAAGTGTTTGTATATAATTTTTTTTTCCTCCATGGATTTGAAAATTGAATTGGACTTAGAGTTAAAAATAGACCTTAACTATCGCATGACGTATGCAACAAATAGTGAAAAAAATGTATTTTTAAAATCTAGGCAAGGAATCAACAAAAATTTACACATTAGGGATTGATATATTATTTGCCACTTCTATAGATTTGTTTTATTGAAAACTAGTTTCGAATGTTATACATTTATCTTACCTTTCTTTAATCCTACTTACATTTCTTTCTGTGTTAGTTCAATGCGAGAAGGAACCAGTACTAACTTTCCTGTTTGATATAATCCATTTAAACCATGGTGAGTACCAGCATGTATATGATTACTTGTCTTAATTAAATCCATAATTCATAAATGTTTTATAATACTGATTTATATTGCATCTAATTTAATATGTATAATAATATCAAACTATATTTTGAATTGTTTATTTTTGAATATTTTGTGTGTTTTTAGAACTGAAGATGAATGTATAACATTCGAAACTAGTTTTCAATAAAACATATTTATAGAAGTGGCAAATAATTTATCAATCCCTAATTAGATTGATCCTTCTATACTGAAAATTTACACAGTTGAAAACTAGACTGCTAAAGGATGTTTATAGCCATCATACTTCCTATTCCTAAGATAATTCGAAGAATTAACAATGAGAGGATTTTTGTTTTATCTTGCTCGATTTTACAAAAATTTCACATCTATTTTACCCCGATTTTTAGCATTCGGGACACAAGAACATTTCTTGATTATTCGGCAAAGGGAAAGATATTTTTTTTTTAGTTTTAAAAGACTTTTTCTTAAGGCTACATCGCCTGTATGATATAAGTTAATCAAAACCGGTAGATCAACATTTCCAGTAAAGTGTTACATTGTTTACAAAAAAGGTCGTGATTAGTTTCTGAATTCTTTTTTTTTTGGCGTGGAACATACTTTTTTTTTAGGAAATTATAAGAAAAAGTAAATAAAAATTCATATACATAATTCCATTAATACATCATTACCATAAATACCGAAAAACTCGCTTAAACTGTTAGTTGTTTAGTTCTTTACTTTAGTTGTTAAATAGTTTTAATAAACAGACTATCATATTTCCCTTTTTAATTTATTCCTGATAATTTTGACACTAGAAAATTTTAAACATTTTCTATTTCTATTCTATTCTATTCTATTTCTTTTAAAGTTACATTAATCAATCCAAATTAACAGCCTAATAATAGGTTAAAAATATATTTCTTTTTTTTACCGTAATAAATTTCAGAGCTGTCTTTTTCATGAAACTACTCAAATGATAAGTAAGACTGTATTTTACCTGAATTAAGAAAACTGATTTCCAAAAATAAATGTGTTTAACAAGAGTTACAATACCTTTAAGAGTCTTCCTGACTGACAAAATTAATGCTGATAAACGTTTCAAAATCGAAGGATAGGAAACGTACATGCATTATTATAATTTCGCATTTTTCGAAAAATTACTAACGGTAGAATTCATTAGAATTCAATAAGATTTTTTTTTCGATTATCCATAAGACGAAGATAAAGAAAACGGCCGATAATATGAGGTCATTCTCATCATAACAATACCTAATAAATGTAAGTACTTACAATAGTGTGATATACATCAAACTGCACTCAACGATTATCAAAATCCTCACCTAAAAAAAATAAAAAAATATATTATAACATTTTATTATAAGATAATTCAAATTTAAAAAAATTAACATATAATTGAATATAGGGTGGAGTGGGGTACTTATGTACCGTTTTCGGCAAAAGTTTCAAGTGACTCTCCTTATAACAAAAATTAATTATTTTTAATTATATCACTCAGCGCTGTTTCGATAGATTGTACATCGCTCACTAAAAATAAAATTAAAAAAATTCATATCCAGCGATTTTGCTTTTGGGACAGATTTATACAAAAGAACAGTGTCACAGTGAAACTCACAACTGAGTATTCTTGTGACTTTGTGCTGACAATATACCCCAAGTACACATTTACCCATTTTGCACTAACCATCCTGTGCTCAGCTGGCAAAATGTTATCAGCAACTTTTTTCTACGAAAATTTTTTCACATTCGGGAATCTAATTCGTTATGAGTTCAACGAAAACTTACATCACGAACTCACAAAACCCATAGCAGACTCAATTCATGAAGCTTTCATACATAATTCATAGACTGACTTGGAAGAAACAAAAGTAATTAAAATTATTTAAAAAAATTTAGTACCGATGCAAGGTTTCGATCTGTAAAGAGTTATCATACATTAGAAATTTTAAAAAAATATCTCTGATTTCTGTTAGTGGAAAATTTTTCGAAAAACCTATTGCGTTCTAATCCTAATCATAGATTATCTTCTCAATAAAAAATCAGGCAAGTTTCATCAAAATCATTAGAGCCGTTTTCGAGAAAATTGTAAAAAAAAAATGATAAAATAATTTCATAGCGAAACATCAATTGGTTAATTTCGTGGAATTTGTATTGGGATCTAAATTAAAAATTACAGCTGTGCCATTTGACTTCAAACTAGCATTTGAACAAGCCTGGTCTCCTTAAATAATGAAAACATCCGCCAATGGTCTTGTCATGAGGATATTTTGTCTCTAATTTAAAATTATCTAGTTGTTAGAAGAAGCTAAGATACAGGTGCAGGGATAGATAGGGCGATAGGTCTACACGAAGCGGTAAAGCTGAGGAAGAGAGGGGGGATACATAGAACGATGGATGAAGAATGGAGATTTTTTGTTTAGAACTGTTTTGTTTGTTGTATTAAAAAAACAAAATTAACATTCTTATAAATCATAATTTTATTTATAAATATCTGTTGTTTTATTTAATTATTCATCCGCAAGGTGTATTGATTTGAAAATAATAACATTTCTGAAAATGGTGATATTCCTAAACAAGGCAGCATACAAAAAAGATAACACCGAGATTGCCAGAATTGTTTACTAAAACATATAACGTCATTGATGGCAGGAAAATCAAGCTATTCAAATAATCAGTAATCTTTTGAGCCACCTTATCTTCAAATCCTACGGATTTAAAAAAAAAAAAAGAGAGAGAGATTAGTATAGACAATCTTTCTACGACGATTCCAGTTTTTTTTTTGTCTTCTCTTAGTAAAGAACCAGAAATAGACCCCCTTTAATAAAGCACCGAAAAAAAGATTTCTCATCGACTCTTTATCATCGATAAAAGATTTTATCAACATTTAAATTTCGAAATAGAATAGGTCGAGTAGATTTCCAAAAAGTTTCATAAATTAACAACTTACCATAATTTAACAGTTACGGTAATACTTTAATAATATTAATATTAATAATAATAATATTAATAATACGGTATTACCTTCTCTGCACATGAACATGAGTAATAAAATGACACACTAAAGATAATGAGATGGTGATTAGTCTATCCATTAATCTCTAATTTGCATGGAAAATTGAAAACAAAAAATTAAAGAAACTTCTTTAAGCGTCGAGCAGAAAGAAAATGTTTAGACAAAATGTTAGACTAGCACATGGGAACCTTTCTAAATATTTATTTTCTGTTTATTGATGGAAATTAAAAGTTTCCACGGCGTACACAGAAGCCGACGTATGAGACCACTAACAGACCTGGCACCTGAGTTTATGGATGTTTGTATAGGAACTTGTTTATGTTTGCGGGAGATTTTAATGGAGTGTGGAGTCTGTGGGAGAAACCACGTGTACTATTTGTGGATCTTGTATGTGTTCCTATACCGAACTCTTTTAGTACAAGTCAGAAGTACTTCGGCAGTTTAATGGAGGTAATAAGCGGCCATCCGTTGATATCTAATTCGGAAAACCTGAGGAGGAGTAAAGCGATGAGGTGGAATTAAGAAAGAATACAAAACCTTGTCAGATATAATTAGATGCTAACTTTATCCGATATGGTAATAAAATAATAATAAAAACTATAAATAGAAGACCATAGTTTTGAACTTTCTTGAGAGGTATCCTCAAATTAGAAAGATATTCAAGGAGATTAAAGATTTAAGTATCAATACAGAGATCTCTGTTCTCCATATAATGGAACTCTTTGGGTACAGCAAAAAAGGATAGGAGTATAATTTAAAATCAATCGTAATAATAATTATCGGACGTGAAAAGAAGATAAATATTTTTAATCAACATATCAACAAGAACAAGAATATCAACATTAGTCCGAAATACTTTTTAGTTTAATTACTATTAATATTTAGAACGTTTGTTTCCTTGAGCAATATTGTCAGCATTGTATGGCAAAGCGTATGCGAGGTCAAAACCAAGATCAAGGCTGTCTAGGTACTATCATAGGCCCTCTGAAATCTTAATACAACTTTATAACATTATTTGACGTGATTTAATAAAGTACCTTTGAAAGCCTAATCCAAAGATGATATTAAGCCAAAACAAAAGAAACATTAATACCTAATCATTTAGATATTTTTTTGTTCATTTTATAGTTCACTAACAATAAGTCCAGAACTTGATTCTCTTAAACAGAGGTTACCATCCAGAAACAGCCCAGGGCTACATTGAAAAACAGGGAAACATTAAAATAATTAAAGACAATATATAATAAATAACCCAATTTTATACTCGCTAAAAGGAAATCAAAGTATGCGTAATTGTTTAGCGTAAATTATTATACTCACTGATAATGACTTTATGTTCTTTATAAAAATATCTACAGAATATAAATGTAACGCCAAATGTTATGTGATAGAATTTTTTGAGCATTCTAATTTTATTTGATTGATTATTCATTAATATATGAGGAGTATTCTATCAAAAGTCAATATATCCATTTTCGGAAAATTATTTCCAAAAAAACGCGAAAATTATAAGGGAGCATCTCATATAGAAAAATTAAATTTTCATTGAAAAGATTGATTTTTAACAATTACTTGACGAGGAAAGTTTTGTAGGAAATTTAAAATAATCTGTCAAGAAATATTTTTGATATATAAGTTGATATATATGTGTGTGTGTGTGTATATATATATATATATATATATATATATATATATATATATATATATATATATATATTTATATATATATATATATATATATATATATATATATATATACACATATATATATAATTCCTCACATTGTCTGCGTTAAAGGAAAACAATAAATTCTAAATTAATATTTTATATTCACAGTTAATTTCTTCGCTTAGCAAACCAAATATTTTCACCAGGCAAACATCACTGTCATTCAATCCTTAAATTGCTTTAATTTGATAGATAAATTCATTTAGTCCATGTATGTTGGTTTTTTACTATACAGAAATCATGATCATACAAAACTAACTTGATTTGCTCCAACGCCTACGATATTTAATTGTTTAATCGGTTATGGTACCTATGTAATAATTTCTACCCTTTGATATTAAGTATTTAAATTTATTGATATTTAAATATATAAATATATTTTATATATTATATTTAGCTTTGGATGCTATTCAGAGATGGTGTCGGTGCAGGAACCTTAAGGTTACTAAGGTTAAGATCCGTAAGGTTACTGACCTTAAGGTTTTTCTTATTTGAACTATCATATGTTAGTTAAAATTTATCAATTTTGGATGCTTTTGAAAACTGCATAGTATTAATTAACATATTAATTAATGAAAAAAATACAAAATTATAATTAGTTAATTATTGGAATATTTCAGGACGGAGCCTTTTATTTAGCCTAGTAAGTAACTTAACCATTCAACGCTGCGCAAATTCAGACATCATCAGGAGTGAAAAACATAAGATCACATAAACGCAGACCAGAGATAGCCCATTACACTTCAGCAGCCTTAACAGTAACTTAATAGTAATAATGCATCATTCTGTATGGTTCAATATATACTGATATTGCTTTGGAATCTTTCAATAATAAACTATTAAATGATTGAATAAAAAATAAAAGTCAACATTTTACTTTTTAAGACAGATAATATGAGGAAATGACGAATTAAATAATGGCCAGAGCAGTGGAGTAGCTTTGAAGAGTTACTAACCATGGAAGGTTGAGGGCTACATGGTCCACCGAGCTAGGACAAAGGAAACAGAGAGGATGGGGCTAAGCATCCACCCTTGAGGGACGAACATATAGAATTAATTATTAAAAACATAGCAGAAATATATCGAAAATATCGCCATTTCGAATCAGTTATTCTAAAGTATATTCCAACAAAAAAACTCCTAGTAGTATTGTTAACGCTGGCATATTCATTCATGAATTCGATTATGTACATCATCAACGATTCAGCAATAACGTATCATAGCAATCTATTTTACACCCATTACCATTTCTATTCAATGATGATAAACCATTTAGTATAACACGAAACCTCCGTGAAGATGCTAAATGATTTTACTGTCGTAATAGATTACATTAATACTAGGTACTTAACGCTATATAGCGTTTTATCAAAAACGAGTAATGAATACAGTTTTATTTTAATATTTTATGAATTATTGGCCATAATGTTTATCTTACCTAAAGAGAGATTTAAAGTAAGATTAAAGAGATCTGGTATAGATTTAACTGTAATTTTTTTTTGTGGCATTCACAAGTAACGTGATTCAGAAGGCGCCTATTATATTATAATTTTTTTTTTTTTTTTGGTTGGCACTATAGACCATGGAGATCTTTGGCCGCGCGATGTGGTATTCATACAGACATGTATTGCTTGAGGAAGATTGCTCTGTATTGCTGTATTGCTCTGCTGTCACCCAACCTCACGTTGCTACGAACAATAGCTTCCATGGTGCAGCGGCAATTTTTAGTATACAAAAGTATAAATTTATAATTTATAAAAAAGTATAAATTTAGTATACATAGCTCCACAACCTGTCCCTTTGGAGCCTATTAGGCAGTGTCCTTCCCACCGACTCTCTCGGGTTCAAGGACAGTGACAAACCGGTCAAGATCCACGGATTATGACTGTTCGGAGTCAGCAGGCGCACGAGGACCTATATTTCTTTCCCCGAAGCAGACCGTCCAAGGACCAAACCTTTGGGCGGCTATTTTACGTCCTGGAAAACCACGCCGCGATTCGCAATTTAGGTATACGGGGTAGGGTCATGTGAGTTGCCTCCAGTAGGCTGACGGCCCTCACATACCCGGGGCAGAGGGGTGATAAATTGCTTGAATTATTAATTTAATTAAATTCGAGTAATACCGGTACCGGAATTCGAACTCACAACCTTTTGGGTTTGTGAGCAGGTGCAATTTTGCAAGCGCGTTAACCCGCTCTGTCACCCCGACTCGGATAATATATATATATGTATATATATATATATATATATATATATATATATATATATATATATATATATATATATATATATATATATATATATATATATATATTATATGTATATTTACATTTGTTTCCAGAGAAGAAATTTACGCAAATAGAGTCTTATCTCTAAATTACCATCATTTTCCACTTTCCTTTTTTATTTCTACTTCCTATTGCCGAATATTGTAAACGCATATTACAGATATACCTATAAACAATTGCACTGAAGAAAGTACTATATTTAGTAATGACTAAAAAAAAAAAAATAATAATTTCGTAGTATTACATTTAAATTTTAAATAAAAAATTTATCATTTGAGAATTTTTAAAAAAGATTATGCTAAATGATAGCAACTGATTTTTAATAACTATTAATTATTGTATAAAGAATGGGATAAAAAAAATTGAATTTAGCATATTTTATTTAAATTATTAATTATAAAATTATTACTAAATTTAAATTTACATCTATATTAAAAATAATTACTAATAAATTTAAATATAAGTAGTAAAAATAAAAAGTAATGTTGCAATAAGAAGTTTTAAAACAAGGTATAGCCATTGTTGGAATACAAAGTTTTGTCACAAAAAACTTGTCTTAGAACACAAAATGCGTTTAAACAAAAATGCCCGCTTACAGTGAATCCAAAGTTAATCCTTATTGCTCCCGATTAAACTATTAACGATTTTTAAACACAATATAAATATATATATATATATATATATATATATATATATATATATATATATATATTTGTCATCCCCAACAGTACCCCATTTCCAGAATTTAACTTATGTACTCGATACAGTTTGATACTAAGAACTAAATATTTGTAATTTTGTATAAAAATCTGAAAAATTATCCTTGCGTCTTTCTGTATTGCTATTTTATCCTCGACTTCGAGCAGACTTAACTCTGTCCTCAAGACCTCAAATCAGATAGACCTCTTACGGCCAGTCTTAGCCGAAGACCCTCAGGGATCAATTCACATGTTTTTATATATGATAGATACACGGGCATGTTATGTCCCTAACGCTTAAATTGACTGAAGCAGATTCGCAGGAAGATTTCACAACGTACCGTCTTGGATGTGACACCAATCTTGCACACCAGTAATCATTACACAACGAACATCTTAATCGAATGATTCATTTACGAACTCAGTAGGATAATCTTCCATTTTTCTACTTATTTACACTAATAGACGAGGTGATATATAAGCTTGTTATGCATGTAATGTCTTTTACATCATCAACTACACACTCCTCTGGATATCAATCGACATCCATTCCAAGCGACCTTCCCATTCCTTTGTATTATCCTTACCATCCTTGACCTTATCTCTGACAGAAGGAGTTCCATCCTTTCGCGTAGCCTATCGTGGCGTTTCATAACTTTGCGGTACAATGGGTCGAAGGCATCTGATAAGATTGTCATATTCTTCAGGATAAAGTCCTTGGCACCTCTGGCTTGGATGGTACATCGCGATGTGCCGTCATGCGTACGACATTTCGGGCCGAATTACAACAGTATTGTTATTTAGTGGGGCATTGTAAAATGAATTTCATTCAATTAATGATTACTTTAATTATTTAGCTTTTAGGGTTCCTACAAGGATAAGGTTTAAAAGGATCTTTATATGAAACATTTTAATAAAAATCATTCCATATTTCACTCAATATTTTTCTCAATAAACTTTTTGTTCTATGTTTGATTTACTGATTGAGAAAATCAAAATTTATGCTGTGGGTCCAACACGAAATCGCCTCCCTCAGAAATGATTTGAGTTTACAGTTTAGAGACAAAAGTTATGACACAACTAACGAAAACAAAAATTAAAATGCTACAAATTATTATATTATGGTTTATGATTTCCAAATAGTTATAAATCCTCCCCCGAAAAAAAATCTCTATCTATCTATCAATCCAACTATATATTTATTTATACATATATATATATATATATATATATATATATATATATATATATATATATATAATCCAAAAAATATAAAATGTTTATGGGTGTATCGAAACTTAGTAATGACAAGGTTCCAACAGAAAAAAAAATTAAAGAAAATGAGTTGATAGACACATGATTCTGACTTCTACAAGTTGAACCTACTCGTGCTGAAATAAATGAATATTTAAGGCAAGTTACAAGAACGCATGATCACAAGTTTTCAGAGGTTGTTCGCAGCAGCAGTTTTACAAAGAATGAGGTAAGAGTTGTTGGCATTGTATTAAAACTGTTTTGTAAATGTTCTTTTGTAGTTGATTGTGACAAGCATCGACCAGTACCATATCAAAAAATCGCCCATGGAAGCGAATAATGATTTAATGAAACTTTAACATCAGTTTACTCGAAATATATGAATTGCTAGATGGAAATACATTCCAAAGGTTCGGTATGTCTCAAATCGGATGCCATTATGGAACAAACTGGAAATCCACTATGTGGTTAGTTCCAAAAGAACTTCTACATTAACTTTATTAACTGATACAAATAAATATAATCAAAAGACGTTTTACAGAATGATTTAAAGTATAAAGTATTTCCCAGACAAAGGAAACGAAGGCAGAAGAGAGACTGCTCGAATGCGTGACTGAAGTAAGATTCGAATTGGACTTATCTTTGTTACATTTAGAAACTGGAGCGCATTAATACATCTTAGCTCGGAGCAGCGAAGAGAAGTCTGTAATGTCACCGAATCGTAAACGTAAGACTTCTAGAGCAGGATGACGAAGAAGATGTAACAAGGGGAAGTTGAGATAACTAACAATCTAGCACGTAATTGTTTCATAACAGGGTGATACAGGGAACGGTTTAACTTAGTCACCGTTCACTAGAAAGAGGTGTTGAATACAAAAATATTAACAATCAGAATAGACATACAAGTAGCAAGTGGATGCGATAACGCTAGATGCCTTGTTAAATAAAAAGATACAAATTAATAACATTCATCTTGCTACTGAAAAATAAAAAAAAGCACTATCATAAAAAATTTTAATCCCAATACATTATTGTATAGGTAAATTGTAAGAAAATACAAGAGATTTTATTTCAAACAGTTTCCAGGAATAATATGTTTTATTTTAATGGTGTTTAATAATAAATAAATAAATTAATAAATAATAATGGTATTTATTTAAATGGTGATTTATTTTAATAGTACATTGAAGCAGATTTTCTACCAATCTGTACTTTCGATTATTATCAAAAATACACAAAACAGATACACCATATTCAGTAAATATTTAATTCCTGAAAATATATGAAATTCATTTATATATGAGTAGTGTTATTATTTTCTTCCGTGATTTATAATTGAAATAATTTCTCAGGGTCAGATACAAAATATTATACAATTCACGTTTTTAATAACGAAAAAAAGAAGTAAAAATATTCTTTCTGCAATAAACATAAAATGAAAATGTGGATACTTACAGATCTAATACTTATTGCCCTTGAATGTGGAAGTTGTATTATTTTTTATCAATAAAATATAAATAAATTAAAATAAGGAAATAAAATGCGATTGATATAATGAGGTTATGTAATTACAGTGTTTCCTTATGTGTTGGCGCACAGTATGTTACGGTAATTTTTTTTTATAATTTATTCTGGAAGTGATAAAGTATTTGACTGTTATAGTAATCATAAATAATTATTAATTTTTGATCAGTCAAGAAGCGGAATGGAGTAGCTCAGTGGAAAGGCGCTGTGTTACAATGCTCCCGGTCCCGGGTTAGAGACCGGCTGAGGCAGGTAATTATTTATTCTGTTATCAGCCGCCGATCGATCCTGTGGTATCGGGAGACCCTCCTGGGGATCACCCAGCCTCTATAAAGTGGGTACCCGTAATTGGGGGAAAAACCTGGCGGTTGAGCGTGATCCCGGCCAAATCACCTCCTAGCACAACCGTTGGCTTAGAAACAGTACGGTCCTTACCTAGTATTGAACTCAAGGCCAGATATAAAATATAGTGCAATTCATGCTTTTATTAATTTTTTTTTTAAAAATGTAAACAAATTCTTTCTGCAAATTTAATGATTTGTAGCAAAAATTGTTAAGTGCCATCGTCCTTCCTAAGCCTCTCTTCCTTAATCACTCCCAAATAAAATGTATTCAAAACTTTGGAATGATGCGTAATATCTTATTCAGCTTTGGGTTCAAAAACTTAAATACAGTAATTAGAAATTCAATATATTAAAAAATAAAATAAATCAAAATGAATGTGATCATTACAGTAAATATAAAACTGAGTTAATAAGAAACCAACACGGGCAATGTTCTAAAGAGTGAATGAAAACATTTTACAAGACATGACCTCTATGGTATGCTAATGTATAATGGGACATTCTTTTCGCTATACTGCCTACAGTCACCAAGTTTTGCAAATTGATTAAGATTTTTGAGTATTATAGTACTTCGTGCTACGGATGGAAAAATATGGCGGACATACTCGATTATTAGATGCCAATCCAATCAAGTCCGTGTTAAAGACATTTAGAAACGATCTCATTGGCTGACAGTCATAATCGTTGAGAAATCGTGATGGACCAACCGATAGCGCAGAACGCTTTGCTCTCATTAACATCGCACAAGAGACAGAGGCAATTGGACTGAATTTCTAATCCTCGAAAGTGAAAACAGTAATAAAAATAACTTTTCCTTTAGAAGAAGAGGACGATTTCACATTTGCATTTTACATTCTGCAGGACGAATGCAATTCCCTGAAGGAATACCAAGGCGGATGGAAGTTAGCATGGCTGGCGCGCCACGCCTGCGGTTTTGCCTTCGATACCAGACCAGGTTTCAAAACTGATTAACTTTCTGGGAAAATCTCTTGGGTAATTGATATTTCGTAAGAGATGGGAGGGTTAGGTAACTGGAAGCGGCCTGCTTGCCACCCACGATATGGTAGCAATTGCAAATAATAATTAACTGAGAATTAAGTAATGATAATATTAATAAGTAAAATATATGGTGAAACATATGAATATGAGGTTCATTATCAATATACGAACTCATTAAACACCGGATTTATTTTTGGATATAAAAAAAAATTGTTGCGATGCATTTGCCAGAACTAATCAAGTGTTAGTTGCATCCAAGTATTCCGTAAATGATTAGTCGTAGATGTAACCATATAATGGTCATATATATATATATATATATATATATATATATATATATATATATATATATATATATATATATATATAAACCTTAACATCCTAGTTTTTGTTTATTAGACTAGCAGAGTGTCTAATAAAGTAGCTTGAAGAAATTCCCTGGCCAAAAATAGAAAAATTTACTTAAATCAAAATTTGTTAATACATTAGGTATGCAATAAATACTTATGATTATGCGCCATTAACTACCATTTAGATAAGAAAGGTATTGTAATCGGGCCAAAAGACAAAAAAAATAAAATCTATCCTAATAATTTTGCATTTGTTTTCAACTATGTGGAAGTAATAAATCCTAATGTAATAATTTGAAGTGTTTTACATTTTGTTTTATTAATTCCAACAATGAACCTTTGTGAGCGACCAAGAAAATAATAATTAGTTCCCTCCTCCTTCTGAAAATTTGAGGTTTCACGTTTCATGATATGTAGAATCCAAGACCACAAAAAAAAAAAATTCCGTCCGACCGCCATCAGCGACTTTTCTCCTGGACCGCTAGGCCGATTTATTTCGGATTTAGCACCAAAATCTCAAGTTACCTCAAGATGATCCTCGAAAATTGACATTACCATTCCATATCTCAGTCATTTATGAAGGTAAAATATAATTTAAAAAAAAATCAGTATACCAAAGCACAAAGTTCTTAAAGTTCCATATCGTTTATGATCTATATTCCAAGAAACAATAAATGCCCATTTTTGAACGTTAATTTTCTCATTGCGCCTGTTTTCCCAGTTTGTTCTTGGATTCCCTAACTTTTTCCTGTTTTCCAGGACCCCCTAACCAGTTTACTTAATTTTGGGGGAGAGTTCATACAGTACACGGTTAAGTTTAACCATAGGCTCAACAGAGAGTTATGTTCACAAGCAAAAGGTTTGGATTAGATACAGGACTCTCCTAGAAAAATTTAAAATAAATTTTAACTGATATCTTTAACAGCGGTACTTATTCAAATATATATCTTATTAACAATCTTCAAAAGACATTGAACTCAATGTTGAATTCGTTAAAAACCAAAAGGAACAAGGGAAATCAAGAAAATGATAATATCGCCCATTAGTTTTCCCTAAATAATTCAGCCACCTAGTTTTATGGTATCATAGCAATCCATTTCTTAATAACTAAATGACGTTTTAAAGTCACTGAATCAAAAGACGTTTGATATTCTGTCGTTTTAATTTTCGATAAATCGAAAACATATTTCATCCTATATTTATTTTAAGGAAATTAATTTTATTTTCAATTATGAGTTCAATTATTTTTACTATGATTGAATTAATAATAATTTACGTTCTCTCAAATTATCACTCTTCGTTGAAAAATAACGAGAAAAAAAATTGTTTTCACATCAAGAAGAATGCATCAAGATGAATTTTAGAACATTAAATCATCTAATGTTGGGTTTTAAGAGAAAAATGGATAGCACAAAGTCAAGCTTTCAAAAAAAAAAGCACAAAAAAGCTTTCACTCCGTTGGGTATAAATAGATACACTAGTTAAATCAATGTATCAACTTTCAGAACAGATACAAGGAACAAATACATGTGTAGGGGGTAATGCGTTACAGAGATCCGGGTGTAGCTCGATACCATTCATCAGGGAATTAGAGGGTCGTGTCGCATGGGACCAGCTGCTCTTTTAAAAAAAAGACAGCTCGTGACCCTCTTAGAGAGAAAGTCCCCGTTTACAGCCTCAGCAGGATGAAGATTCTCGTCGTCTTCAAGTGGAATGACAGGGGGCAAGTCATAGTCGAGGATTTGACAGGGAGGGATGAGGAAACGTTTCACAACCAGAGATCTTCGCCCCTGTCGGAAGAGTAAATAAAGATGTACATAATTGAAAAAAAAAAAAAGTTACGAATAATCTGTTAAAGCTTGACTATTGACAGATGTCGCACTTATAGTAGACTATCTTCTTTAGTTGAAATCTTCTTGGCCAGGGGGCCCCAGACTTGATGTCACCACGTACTTTTACATACTTCTACTTTTCAGATAGCTGGGCGTACCACTTCATGATCTTATCATATTAGTATTAAAGGTTAGTATTCATAAAAAAATACAAACAGATTTACAAAAGTTTATTAAATAAACTAAACATACATAAACAATATATATATATATATATATATATATATATATATATATATATATATATATATATATAATTACAGTAAATGTGCTTAAGAAAATAATAAATTAAAATTAAAGTTCAAAAATTAAAACTGGAATTGATATCAAATAACAACAGCAACAGCAAGATTAACAGCACCAACAATTCTGCAGATAAAAGTTCATCCATCAATATAAAAAAATTGGACAATATTTTATATTTGGAGGCATATTGTTGCTTATTTACAATCAGAGGATCAATTTTAAGCTTGATGGAGCTCAACTTGATTCTTTTGAAGTCCTCTTCAACGCTGAGTGCTTTCACCTTTATTCCGGTAACCATCGTTAATCATTTTTATCAATTGTAGATTGTGATTATTCATCTTATAATTGATAAAAAATGATTCCTCATTGAACGTGTTAAAAAGATTTTATTCATGTTTGGTTGCTTGTTCGCTTAGCCCTCTTGCGTAGCTGTTCTAATCTTACACGTGTTCTAAAATATCGTAAAAATTACAATTCTTGGTTTCTTTTTTGAATTGCGACTCCCAAAAAATATATATGAATACATCATGATATATTTATTTTTTCTTTGTTGTCTCTTGTGGTAATCCTAGATAATGCATGTATGCATACGCATATTTTTTAAACAATATGTTAGATGTAGTATATATAACCATATTTAAATCATTTTTGAGAGTGACATTTTTCTTTTATAATTATTTTTCGTATGTTTTCTGTTGTTCTAATGCATTTTCACACACAATCTATATATACATATATTTTTTTAAATATGATTGACATTTCGTAAATATCTACATAAAATAAAAGATTTTTTTTTTCCCGCAATTTCATTAGACCCCATAAAAAAAAGTGTATTACTAATATTTATAATGTGATTTTTTTTATATTACTTGTACCAATTATAATTTTGTTTTTGATAATATTTATATCGACTCGAGATCTGAGAATGAAGATCGCTTATTACATTTCTGTCCATTTATCGCTTAATAGATATATATCACTTAAAAGGATTAAATGAACTAAACAATAACAATAATACAATAGCTCATAAGGATAACGTATAATAAATTCAATTTACATACATACTACGCATACAGCCTGAATAATTATGAAAAATGTTGGACTATACTCATTGAGCTTACATTATAATCCGATATGTAAAAAATGATCATATCGTGATATGAATATTTTTATCTATAAAGAATTATTTAGAGGAATGATTATATCATTAAAAGTAATGAAATCATAATATAAAATATTTTTTTATAAGATATTTTTTGTAAAATTATGTTAATCCGGTAATATTTTCTCCAATAATTAAAATAATATCATTCACTAAGTTTACAAAACATATCAGACAATAAAATATATAAATTTTCGAGAGCTTACAAATATGAATTTTTGAGAATAATTTATAAAACAATATCATATAACATAATAACATATAAGCATTGTTAGTACAATGCGAGAAGAAACCAGTACAAACTTTTCTGTTTGATATAATCCATTTAAACCTTGAACTGAGGATGAATGTATAACATTAGAAACTAGTTTTCAATAAAACAAATTTATAGAAGTGGCAAATAATTTATCAATCCCTAATAACATATAAATATATACATGAATATTGACAAACAACAAAAGAAAGATTAATTTAATTATTAAATTATTTTGCATGGAAGAATGACAAATCTCTGTATTATGGTTCAACATAATTCTAATAAATTATTTAAAACATGTTCGACATTTAACAATTAAAAATTAAGAGAAATAGTAACAATTTGGATTTTATCGTGACAAAAAAAGTGTATAATGGTATTACTGGAAGACACGGATGATATAAGGTAGACCAGTATATATATAAATTAATAACTAACTGTTACATTTTTAGCATGTTGTAAATAATTTATTTGAATTCTAGTTATGTTGTTCTATAATACAAAGATTTAAGATTTACTTCAAAGATGGGGAAATACCCCAAAACGTCGATGAAAATGATTTAAACAAAATTCTAATAGAATAAGGACACTGGAAGAAATTACTACTCTGGAAAATCAACTAAGAGAGGAACGTAAGTTACAGTGAAAACGGAGGATATGAACAGAATAGACAAAGAAAGAAGAAGAAAAAGGCGGCGAAGTCCCGTTAGCGACAAACCAGAGTTGCACCAAGAGTCATATCCAACGCTGAGCCACTTTTACCAGCTCTTGCAGCCATGACCTTTTCCCCGCCTCCCTCTGCCCTTTCACTCTTAGATATCTTACCTTTGTGCCTGGGCAATGGTAACGAGATATCTCTGGGATACAAGGGTCGAGAAGATGGCGACTATGTTAGACCAAAGATCGTCCAGAAGCAATTTGTGGTCAGTGGTAAATTGAAAAAATATATAAGTTGCAAAAGATGTTACAAAACCATCCGGGGAACTTTTTTTTTTCCTCAAAACATGTTGCAAATGTGTAGCAACGCTGGTCGGAAAGATTCAGAAGCATTCTGATCCTACTACATCAACATTCAATAAAATTATCAGTGGTTTACAATGGGACACCAAAAATACTTTAATTTCACATATTAATTCAAATAGATCAATTTTTATGCTAAAAAAAAGAGACCAAAAAAAAAAACTGTCTACTGAAGGAAAACACATTAATTAAAACAAATCGATTAAAACACATTAATTAAAACAAATCGATTAAAACACATTAATAAAAGCACGTTTTACATCAACTGCTTAAACAGCTGAACACTATTTGAAAAATAAATGTTTTTTTTTTGCAATCTTCCAAGAAAAATAGACTAATTTTTTTACACATCTTTTATTCGATAACAACAATTATTAACATACAATAATAATAAAAAATAATAATAATAATAAGAAACATAATAACCAAGAACCAGAGATTAACACAAAGAAAATACAAACTTTCATTAAAACAGATCACACTACATGAAATGATTATTTGTAATTATTAAATTATATATATAATTTTATATATATATATATATATATATATATATATATATATATATATATATATATATATATATATATATTGAAGAAGATCGGCACAACTCCAAAAGCTATACTTATGAGAAAACGACGCTTGAAGTTTTCATTATCAAAATTAAACTTATTATTACAGGATTCCTTACAATTGTATAAATAGTATGTTGAACATATTTGCAAGTAGATACTTGGAGGTAACTTGTGTAAGGTATCTTTTTATTCCAAACATATTTTTATATGTTTTATTTTTGGGCTTTGCCGGTCTTCTTCCGATATATTAAAATATACATATAAAACATACATATTATAGAATATATAATTATTTATAATTCGTTGATCACTTATTAGTTATTATAACTGATCTACGAATTTGATTAAATAAACCATTGGCATCATTAATGAGATATTTTGAATGAACCCTGTGTAAAAGAGAAAAAAAAAATAAGTAAAATATATGGCTTATTTGCTACAGCAACGTCAAACTCGAAAATCTTGATTTTTAAATTAATAACACAGAAACAGTTGTAAAGATGTGATCTTTTAACTAGTAGAGTGCCGTTTCTGAGATTTCAAAACCCTTTTTATTTGGTACCATGGCTTTAGATACATTAATACAGCATTTAAAATTTCATATGCGTTATCTAAATTTAAAAAAAACGTGTATTTCGAGTTATGACGTAGTTGCAGCAAGCGATATTAAAAAAACAAAAAACATTAAATGTTAACCAAATGGGTAATTGCCAATCGTAAGCATTAACCAAACCTAATGTATTTCCATAAACCTAATAGTTCTTAGCTTTAATAAAGTCACTTCAGGAGAGGGAAAGCTATTGTAATAATAATCGTTTAAAAAAAATAAAATTCTCATTTCCTCTTATCGGATCATTTTCCATCTTTTGGCTACCAACTTGCCGAGAGTCTTGTTTATGGAACGCCTCGACGAAGCCTGAGGCCTGTCCCATTCCCGGTAAGTTTCTACCGCACCTTCCTTCACTTCTTCCCGTTCTGTGTCCTTCCTCCTCTTCGTCCTGAAGCTGAAGCCATTGTCGCTCATGGACATCTGCACAGCTGCGATAACCCAGCGCATGAAAGTTGGGACGCACATTCTCCTACTGCCTTCTGGCATCTCTCTCATTCCCTTTCCAGCTAGAAATAAATAAAAAAAAAAATCCGATACCTATCATTGGAATACAGCATGGAGGGTTGCAATTCAAGCGGGGAAGCCTTGCTACATTCATTTCGAAGCAGCTTATGTCATCACTCTATTTCATCCTACATTTAAGACGGCCTCCAACGCAAAAGCTTTCTACATACTCTAATCTACTGCAGCATGGCTAATCAAATTTTATTTATATACATGAGAAAATAATTATACAACATAAATCTTTGAAAAATCTTATTACAATAAAACATCTAAATAAGCGGCAAATATATTTTGTATAAAAACTAAACAAAAAACAAGTACAAGGAATAAATAAAATTACAGAAAAGGTTTAAATATTGATTGTAACTAATAACAAAAGCAAGGGTGTGTCTAGTTAACGAATCGGATATTAAAGTACTTCAACAAAAAGTTTCTTGAAGTTTTTATGGTTTATTATTTATAAAAAAAAATTATTTGTTTCAAGTCCGTTGAAGACAGAGTCCGAGAACCGACATGCAAAAAACCAACTTATTAATTCCGAATTAAAACTTTTGGGAGAGCTTCTTGGCAAAGTCAACTTTCCGTAACTCGAATTTCAAAGGAATGAGAAATCACTTCGAGTTATGCTTAGTTCGAATTAAACATTTTAAGTTATAGAGGTTAAGCTTTTAGACATGTCGAGATACAGAGGTATATATTTCATTGAAATTTAAGAGCTTAAATGACAAAAATAGTTGAGGTACGGTGATAAAACTATATAAATATGATAGTGCATTCAAATACAAACATATATTAATTTCGTATTTGCAATCTAATATCATAAGAAAAATAAATTATATGCGAATTCCAATTATAATAAAATATCTTTTGAAGAGTAAATTTTTAAATTAAACGAGAGAAAACATATAACATAACTTATGTTCTAGCATGTAATTTTGGTTTCACGAATCTAAGGGATAATTAATGGAAAATAAGAAGTATTAAACCTCCTAATTTTAAGTACAGATCGTGAAGAACTATCAGAGGTATCTAATATAACCTTCCGCACGATTCCTCGCTCTTAAACATTTAAAGAAGACACGAGAATTAAAAGAAGTGCTTAAATTCGTATCGCTTTGACCTTGATCCGTTTCCGCCCCACTTACATCCGGCTCTTCCGAAGAACCGTCCTCCTTAAGACATGCGAAGCCTCGATACATCTTACCTCAACATATCCAAGTACCTATATAATCAAATATTGAATCTTAAAGTATGCATATGACTTAAGATATTAATAATAGATATTGATTTCATATTTAGCTTTCCTCAAAAATTCAGAATCAGAATCATTATAGAAATTGAAATTTAAGAGAGGAACTAGGAAATGATCATGACCTTTAGATACCGCATTTATTTACTAGATAACGCTTCAAGGATCTTATATTTGATAACAATCGTGCAAGGTTCTAAAATGCAGCATACGCATTAAATTTTATTCTTAACGGTTTCGAAATTCTTGATTAAGAAAGACATAAATATATTAATTTATTCTTATTTTTGAAAATGTAATGATATTTTATAAATCTAAAAATTCAAATTTATGATTCATTTCTCCTTTCCTCTCTCTCTCTCTCCCGATTTATGTAAAAACTGTATCATTGTTAACTTACAATTTTTTGTTGTTGTAATCTTGCCTGTATTTATTTGTCGATAAAAACCAAAATTATCTGATGAAAGTATATAAACTTTTAGCAGGATCGAAGGATTTCAAATTTTTCGTTAATGGAACATTGTTTCATATTACTAACTGTAAGATGCGTAAGGTTATTTATTTAATGGACTTCATTTAATCAGTTGACATCCGCATGATGGTATAGAAGGATCAATCTAATTAGGGATTGATAAATTATTTGCCACTTCTATAAATTTGTTTTATTGAAAACTAGTTTCGAATAGTTTCGAACATTCGAAACTAGTTTTCAATAAAACAAATTTATAGAAGCGGCAAAAGATATATCAATCCCTAATTAGACTTAATTTAAGCTACCACAAATCACACAAGATGGATAAGGTATAAGGCAATATCAAGAGACAAATAGGTGATCAACTAACAACACGTGTTAGACGAAACAACCTGGGGGCTTCTATGTCAAACTTAACTCTATTATACACATGCTAAATTCGTTCAAAAAAAAAAAAAAAAAAAAAAAGAGTTAGTGAGTTTTGTTCCTTTAATTCTGTTCCGACAAAACATTAGCAAGAAAATTAAATTACAATAATTAAAATTCGCTTATAAAGAGAGAGACGGGAGGATGCGGCGAGAGATATGAGACTGCAAGTGGGACGACGTAGGAAGTAAAAGTGGAACATAGTTAGGGTGGATGAAGGTCGAAATTACGTCAAGGCGGTAATCATCATGAGACAGGACGATCATAAGGACGAGCCCTTCATAATAATACACCAAGCCTGTGATAATGTGCAGCTGAGATAATGGTGTACCACTGGAATGCCAAGGGTTCTCCAACATCGAACACCATCCGCATCCTTGCTATATGATCTATATCGGCAATCACAAGGTAAAATGTGTGCATTGAAGTCGAAAATAACTTATACAGTTCCCTAATTTAAATCAATAACGAATCAAAGCGAAATAATTATAGCTTATAATGTAATTCCTCACCCTGGCCTCCAACCTTGATACAAGAGGAAGCAGTCATTTTCAAATTAGGAACCATATTCTTTGAGGTTGGCTACTTTCTAAGTAATTCTAAACTCGGAAATAGTCATCAGGAAATGATTTTAAATCTTTGATGGCTGTTAAAGAAATGTGGATAATGAGCATAAAGTACTTACGAAATAAAATAATATATTGCTTCGGTGTAATTCGCTTTAAGTACTTACCTTATTTTATTTACAAAAAAAAGCTTATCAGCTCAAATTCTCTAACCTATTAAAATTTAAAAATCCGTTACATAAGTATGTTTATAATATTTAACGCACATTTGATAAATTCAGATCATTTCTTAAAGATTATAATTTTATTTCTCTTTTTTTTTTTTTCCATTATTTTGATTTAATAAACTACCGTTCAGGGATTCTGCCTGTTGCTCAACAAGCCGATGGGATCTATATGATATAATTGTTAAGTAAGACATGAGGGAGGTTTGTCACCTACGCTCCTAACTTAAAAAAGATTTTATTCAACGAGATTCCTAAAGTAAACTACTTCAGGTATTTTGATGGCTATATATTCAATAAGTTAGTTGATGTGATGATGGCGTAACAGGGTGTACGAATGATGAGTTTTAATGTTTTCCATGGGCCTCAGTTTTTTTTTAAATTTAAGCCTTATTATCTGTAATGGAACTGCCCAACATCAGGCACCCATTTTAATAATGTAGCTATGGAGTTATCAAGCTAGTATCAAAACAGGATGGGAAATACATTGCTATGATCCATAAACCATTCTAGTCATAAATGTTCTGCACCGAATTCCTAACGATTTTTTTATTTTTATTAATGATATATATTTCTACAATCCCCTTCCAAGTTCAGACCCGATCTTTATTAAGGGGTAACATGTTAATTAGATCGTGACTTATGAACGTTAAAAATTCCAGCGAGATGAGAAAGGGCACCCAGGAAAAGGATTCAAAAAATCGAAGGGCATGGCGTCAAGGCCTTTATTCGTTTTCCCACACCCTGTCCTTGAGGAGAACCGGCAACCAGTCGCTAAAGGAAATAAAAGGGGTCTATTATAGTCGAAAATTCGGTTCTTAAAAAAAAAAAAAAATTGAATACATTATATGAAAATAAGTACAATATTCCTTTCTGTAGAACTCCAAACTGTATCAAATACCATTAACATCTAAAGAAATCAATAATAAATATTTAAAAAATGACATCAAAGCTAATAACCAGTTCTTTTAACAGAATAAAAATTCAGTCTGACATATAATTATCTTATTGTAATTTTCTGTTAATTTTTTTTTTCATTTTGTGCCACAGCGAATCATTAGAAATATTCCATTTCATTAAGAATCGGAATCCAGTGCATTAGAGTTGGCTGATCCGCTCATGATGTATTTCAAAGATCAAGGCCCTCTTCATCTGAGATAATGAAAGGAATGTCGTTCATGAATAAAATGTACTTCTATAAAAAAAGATACTGTCAATCACACATCCTCGAGGCTTCAAAGACCTAGAATTACTTGGATGCAGCTATGCCATTTATATTTATTACATATAATAAAATAATATATGTGAGCGTTGACGTCATCAACTAACACTCAAAATTGGTCAACTTTACACGCTAACTGTAAATCCGCCTTAAGACCGAATCCAAATATTCTTTTTTCCTTCTCTAATAGTACATTTTCTCTGTTAAAAGATACCAGTTCTTGTTTTCTATCATCTACAAAAATGGAGCTATGAACGTTAAAAAATGACACCAAGAGCATCTAAAATTGTTTCTGTCCTAACACCCCAGAGGGAGGAACGTAATTTTACCTTAAAATATCTGATGTGGACAACACATGACTTCTCTGTATGCCAATAAACTATAAATCGGTTCCTCAAAAAGTGATCCTGAATTCGATTACTAGTTTCCGAATATTGCAGTATCTCAAAAACGACACTCGGCATCGGGACATCAATCTCTTGAGACACTCCCACACAAGCTCTTGTTTCCGGAGGTCTCATTCCATTATTATATTACATTTTCTTTCAGTAGGTAAAAAGTAAAAACTGCCAATGTCACTAGATAAAGCATTGGAAATCGAAAGTTTCGACATTTTAGGCGGAAGAACCCACATAACTTGTACCTTATTTTCCTGCAGCTGACTTGTTCTTCTCACAAATGGCGAGGAAAACCAGTATTTTACACTCAATTTTAACACTCAAAAAAAGTAATAAGAATGTTTAATTGGAGTAGAAACCAAATTTCGTTTGTAACCTTTATTACCGAAACATATGATCAATGAAATTAATTTAAATATAATTTTTGATGAAAGCTTATTATGACCTTCAAGTACCCTTTTCGGCTTACCAATTTTAACCAAAATATAGTAAATACATTCATATCGATATAAAAGTCCTATTTACCAAATTTTAGATAACACATTATATTTTAATATAATTTTTGATGAAAGTCTAATATAACCTTCAAGCAAAGTACCGCTTCCGGTTTTCCAATTTAGACCAAAATCTAGTATGTTATTTAGGTCAATAAATACTAATTAACTAAAATTATAAATACTAAATTTCAGAAGATTTGTATAGTATTTTAATATAATTTTTGATGGAAATCAATTATGACCTTCAAGTAAAGTACTACTTCCGGTAATCAAGCAGTGACCAAAAAGGAAGGTTCACAACTAGACTTTACAATAATCCTAAATACAAAATTACGACTTTCTACAGCTAACCGTTTTTGAGTTATGCGAGATACGAACGTACGAACGTTGTATCACGAAACTAGTCAAAATGGATTCAGGGATGGTCAAAATGGATATTTCCGTCGAAATCTGAAAACCGAAAATTTTCGCGAATACAATACTTCCTTTACTTCGTACAAGGAAGTAAAAAGAGCGACAGATTCATTAAGTCATGAATATTCATGACTAAGAGATTATATAATAATATTTGTATAGAAAGATATATTATAACAAGCGCCCAACGAAAATTTCTGTTTACATATTTTGAATAAATTAAAAGTTATAAATTTTTAACTGTTTGTTTTCACATTCACTAACGTAGTTACATAATTATGCAAATATTTATATTGTTTTGCAAACTGCATTAATAGAATTTCATTAATATCAAGATTTCTTTATTTAATGATCATATCTTATTCATAATCTCCGAGAATTCTTCAGCATAGCCCTACATTACTTCGGAAACTGTGTCTATTTTGTCCGAGCAGCGCAGTTGTTCTATTTGATAAAGCATAAAAGGATTAACACAAGCCAGAGGGGAAAAATATTTTTTCCAGCCTGAGACAATGATTAGCCAACACGCGCTAACCATACTCAAGGAATTAGCTGATAGATGACAAATACAGAAACAGTTGCCTTTAACTGGATTTTACCGGCGACACCTCAAAAGGGGACGTCCTTGTATCGGGGTGGGGACTACTTTCTGATCCAGAGATTGGAAAAATACTGGGTATTGCGGAGTGCATGCCTCATCGAAAACCGAATCTAAGATCATAGAGGTCATGTCCGCCTATAGGAGACATGAGCAGAAATTGAGTTTATTTTTTTACCAACCTTCAATTTATAAACTATCGATATCACCATTCATATCAGATTTTTTAAAGTAATTTTCCATTTCATACAGAAGAAAATCCCCAACCTCACATTTGAGAAAAAAAAAAAATGTGAAACAAAGATTCGGCTCCTTTTGATAGCACCAAGTTACACGGTCATGTGACTCAGTCAGCGGGTAACATATCGGTACGGGGTGAGGAAAGCAATTTTCCAAGTGAGGAAAATCATGAAAGAGTCTTCACGCTTTCCCGAAACGTGGGAGCCGAGAAAACCCAGGAGCACAAACAGCTTGTGGATTTGGCAAGGCCACTTCCTTCGCACACACAGTTTGTTTATCTGAAAACGTGACTATTTTTTTGTTTTTCATTAAAACGGGGAAAATTGAATTCTTTCCATACTTAGATAACCAAACAGAGAACAGAGAAAATATCACCATTCAATTAGAATTTTATCCTGATAAATCAATTAGCGATACGAGAAACTATATTTATTTATTTATCTTTTTATTTTCAACCTAAAGCTCTACTTTAATTTATTATAATTATTATTATTGAGACTGTGTTTCAAATTAAATATATACTCGTATATGAAACACTTGAAATAATAAAATCCTTCAAATCCAATCCAGATATTTGCTTAAATGATCAAATAAATATCTCCAATAGTCCAACATTAAATTTATTCGCATCCATAACAGAAAAAAACAATTGCTCACCGGAATTACTGGAAAAAACCCGACCCCTTAACCGTACCATTTATCAACGAATACTCCACCTTCCTTCCATTACAGTAATTTCCATTACTAGTTCAGTGCGAGAACAAACCAATGCAATCATTGATTTATTCTACTTAAACCTGGGTGAGTATTTGATTTCTTGTCTTAATTAAATTCATAATTCATAAATGTTTTATAATACTAATTTATATTACATTTAATTTAATATGTATAACAATACAAAACTGTATTTTAAATTGCTTATTTTTGAATTTTTGTGTGTCTTCAGAACTGAAAATTAATGTATAACATTCGAAACTAGTTTTCAATAAAAACTAGAAGTGTAAAAATTATAGAAGTGGCAAATAATTTATCAATCCCTAATTAGATTGATCCTTCTGTACAATCATGCGGACGTCAACTGTTTAATTTTTATATCATAAATTTTTTAACTTTTAAGCAGTATATACATAAAAACACATACGTATAAATATAAACATGTACTCAAAAATTTTCAAAAGCATGAAACAGATTATAAAAACCCATTCAATGCTTAGAGGGAGAAGGGGGAAGGGAGAAGATTTATCGTAATTTCCAAGTATAAAAGAGCGAAAACTCAAAAAGTGTAAGTTTTTTTAGGCAGCTCGTAAGAGTATTGTCCAACTCTAGTGCCAACATAGAATGCCATTAAGCAAAGCCATATAATTATTTTTGTAATCAAAGATCAAAAAATATATAATTGTCTAAGTTTAAAAGCAATGCCTAAAAATATCGTCGTATACACATATTTCTGTCACTTTCACGTAACCACTCAACCTCCCCGTAACAGTATTTTATTTCCAAGCTCTTACGAGATTTCAGGAAACTCAAACCAGGATCGATCAGCAATTTTCAAAGATATAATGGATTCGGCTCCCACATAACCCCGCTGACTCCTTCCCGACGAGAAAGCCTGACAAGATGTCTGGTCTGTCAGAGCAATGAGTGGACGGATAATGTCTGATTTCTCCAGGACGTCTAGCAAGAACCCACGCCGCTTGTCTTCCGGTCTACACCCACACCTATGTCTCAGTCGAGGACTATTAAGACGATATTCCAAGTGGGCTCGTGTGGCAGGACAACCCACGCAAAGTTCTATACAGGTTTAATTTACTGCTGATTGGGTTTACACTTCTTTTTATTTTGGGGTAGGTTTGTAGTCCATAAATTGAGATAAAAAACTATAAACAGCGTAAGGTTTGGCTATTGATTTTGTATGTGGTTAACTAAAGCCATTAAAGTATGAATAGTTAATACCTAATTTGGCAAAAAGTGATTGCAACACTTTTTGCCAAATTAGTCTCAGAGAAAAGCCACGGACAGATTTTTTTCCTTTTCAATATTTGAATTCTAAGTAACTTGAAACTTCAGCTCATTTCTTTTCACAGGGCTAGATCCAACATAAACGAACCTTTGAAACTATACAGAATATTACACCATTTATATCTTGAATAAATATTTTTTAAATAGTATAAGTCGTCTAAAAATGATTTCAATAGAAGAGTTTTGATACCAAATTATTTTCTTTAAATATTATGGCACAAAAAGAATAAAAAAATAATCAGGATTACGAGGACTTAGTTTTCTTAAAAGCTAATCTAACTGAAATTAACTAAATTAAATGGCTGTTCTGGAATAAACGGATATGTCCCTAGAGATGGGTAAATACACCGAAACGTAGACAAAAATAATGTAAAGAAAATTCTAATAAAATAATAAGAATACTGGTGCAAAATTACTTCACCAAAATTACCCAAAATAGATATTTACTACTTATATGCATTGATTCATCCATTGACTAGAAATGAATGCAGATGCTAATATACCATAAAAACATATCATTGTAATAGTGGTAAATTTATTTTAAATATATTCAAAACAAAATAATGAGTTTATTTATTTATTTTTTGGGGAGGGAAGAGATATTTTATTATCTCCTCACTTCCTAAAGGCGTAAATATCAATGCAATAATTTCATGACGTGGTCTTCCGGTGACCTTAAATTGCTATCGTATTTGTTTGTCAGTTGCATTCTAAAAATCACTTCTTTAATCAAATAACAGATCGGTAAATTTTTGTACTGATTACGAATACAGTATTTTATAAACTGTTTTTCAAATACAATTCGATACATACATAGAAGGACAAATGTTATAAATCAAACTTTTGAAATAAAAATCATACTGCTGATTCCTAACTAAGTTTTTAAATACAGAATCTCAAGTTGCTAGATAAAATATATAAATAGATAAAGTTTTCCTTATTCCTCACGTGTTCAAATTTCAAACACCAAATATTTATTATTCCCACTTCCAGGTAGAAAGGAAAGGCTACTAACACTTCCCCACATCATTCTGAAAATGCTTACTATTGAATCGATTAACAGGATATACTCTAATATGTTTCTTTCAGTCAACATTTTCTTCGTAGAGGAATATGAAAAATAAATTAGCCATTCATACATAATAAATACTAATTGTTTCCTGGAATCTATTGACTAAATTCTTATGTTAATAAACCGCATATATTTTAAAATCCTTTTACTCATTACTTTCCTTTCTTTAATTCTTCCCACTGTAATTAATTACTTATTATTTCGTTTGCATATATAATTCTCATCTGGATTGTTCTCCATTTCACTTTATTATATATGTATTTTTTTATATATATAGCCCAACTTTCTTTATTGCAGGGCCCTAACTAGGAGGAAGGAAGGGCGCTTGCTACGGGTGGCAAAATTTCGAGCGAAATTTTATTTTTAGGTTGAGTGAAAAATATTCTTTTCTTCTTTTTTATTCTTTTGTCTTTAATTAATTATAAAATTAATTAAGGTTATCAGATGAAGATATGTATTTCGAAATATATTAGCTAAAATATTGCTGACTTTTATTGGAAGCCGTGAAAGAAGGGGCGGCAAAATTAAGTTTGCTATTTCTGGCGAAAATCCTAATTCAAGCACTGCTTTATTATTTTGTTTTCTATGCTAGAGATTTTATCACAGATTATAACACAGTTTTATAACAGATTATCACCACAGCACCTTGAAAAAACGTAACATTTTTATTATTTTTTTTAAATATTATTTTTTTAATAATAATAATTTAAATAATTTTTTTTTAAATTATTTTTTAATAAGTATTGTTAAGATAGGGAACGAATAATGCCTAATACATTATTTATACCTCAAAACAGCATTTCATAAAACTTACGTATAGAGAAATAAAAATCTATCAAGAATGAAAATAGGTCATTAATTACAAAAAAAAAATAAAAAATGGATATACAATACTATTTTTATACAAATCTAGTGTTGTTGCATTTTAGTAAAATATATACCTAACATACTTTAATCAAATTTATTAAAGAGTCAGTAAAAATTATTGACATATTTCAAAAGTTAAAGAATTTATTGAAGCAGAATAATTCAAGGAATTTATTAAACCAGAAATTAATGACCTGGACTAACCACCATGTACTTTTAAAATTTAATCTTAATCATTTTTTTTAACAGATCATAATTTGATTATAGTTATAATAATTAAAATTCTTCATTTAGGATTTTTTCACAAAATTGTGGAAGTTTGAATTATAGAAATTATACTTTCAACATGAGATTTATTCATCAAAAGAAACGATGATCGTAATAACTAATAGGTTGTTAATCTTTTTTAATCTTTTACTATAACCTTGATTGAGAGCAAAAGTTTAACCTTAGAACCAAGGTTAGGTAAACGTGAGCGATTAGTATAGAGCAATATGGTTCCTCCATGAAAACGTGCTGTTCACTGGAACACGTGATGAAGCAGAATTTTTTTCTGTCATAACAACTGAGTGAAAGTAGGCAAATAAATACTAACTTGGCACGTAATCATTAGTGAAATTTCACTACACCGGACAATATTCTAAAAACGAATTTCCAAAACAAACTAAGGTGTTAGATAACTTAGGGTACGACTGACTTATAGTCCAGATCTTAAACTTGGAAAATTTTAAATGATGAATCTTTTCTATCAAATTTTCTCGGAGTTATAGTTTTTGTAATAATTTAAAACTTCATTAATATTATTTCCATTATATGAATTATCTTTTTTACTCACTTCATTTCCATTTTTCTTGAATTAAAATATATATATATATTATTTTTACTCCTATTTTTCATGATATCTAACTAACAATGTAGTCCTTTCGAATAAAAATATAGTGACTATCTCTAACATATCTTCTTTGGCCCTTGTTAGAAATAGACACTTCTATACAAACTTATATTCTAACATTATAATTTAATTCAAAAGGACGATATTGTAAAATAGATATTATGATAAAGAAGAGTATAAATAATATACATAAATACTAATTCAAGAAAAATTGTATATCTGATGATAAGGATAAGATCCCTAAAGGTCAAAAAATGGAAATGAAATATAAGAGATAAAAAAATAGATCACAGAATGGAAGACCTGATTCGCTACTAATCAAAGAAATTCCTGAACACTTCCCTATAAATTATAACTAAAAGATTTTAAGCTGCATACAGAAATTAAAATGAATACAGAAATGTTTTATTTAAAATAAAAAGGTAAAAAGTAAAGTTAAGGTATTAAAGATTACTTGATAGGGATAAAATCCGTTTTTCACAACTCTTTGATATTTACACATAACAAATGTAAATTAAAAATTATTACTTAATTACAATAAAAATAATTTGTAATATCTTGAAACGCAAAACTTCAATTTTTGGATGAGGGTTAATTTTTTTTTCCTTAGTCGATTACAAAGGTTCATTATTGAAAATAATTGACCAAGATTACCAAAATTTTAATGAATATTTGAATATGGCTACTATCAGTAATATTATTTAATAAATAATATTAATGATCTAAAAAACCAAATATTGGGCATTTATAAAGAGGTGAGTCCCATCACCATGATGGAAAGATATGAAAAAGTTGGTTAGATTAAAATAAAATAGTGAATTAGAAAAACCTTAAAATGTATCTAAGATACAGTAAAAGGTTGTTGATCTTGTACATTACAATACAAAACTTTTTAAACCGGGGATAAGAAAAAAAAATATTGGGCGCCTATTATGTGAAAAGAATTTTCTAATTCAGATAAATATTATATTAGTATGCCAGAGGTTTGATATGAAAATTAAAAAGTTTATATTTTAAACTCAGGATTAAATATTGCTTGAAATATGTGTAATTTTTTGTCATTATTTCATTCTGATTTTAGTCAAGCATTTTATATTTATGCAATCTATTTTAGTTTTGCCAACGTGATTCTTCTATTTTCTTCTCATATCTTGTTTACTTAGCTCTGAAGAAGGCCAACCATGTAGGCCGAAAGGTCGTCACACGTAAATAGTAAAAATACATTATTGGGAAGGGGATGGTCCCGACATTTATCTTATAGATTTCATCAACAGTCAACTGGATTTCCAAAATTAACTTTTTTTGTCTTATCACAAATTAATTCAAATGGAGAAATCTCATATTTTTATAATAAAAATAATAATAATAATGCGTGAATAAAAAATAGTAACGTTATTTCCAAATTACAGTAAATGTAAATTTCGATTAAGAGTTAATTTTATAACTGTTAATTGAATCAAAAGTTTTTGTCATATCTAGTTGATATTTTTAACAATAGGCGCAATATTATTAGAAGAAGATTACGAGGATTGTTTTTTTTTGTTCTTTGACTAATGTATAATGGACAAGGTGTAACAGAATCTATTATATAGTTCCCTCTTGCATCACTGATCCTTACAGGAGATGCATAACAAAGATATTGTCAAGTCAGCATATTTTCATCATAAATCAATAAAATAGCGTAGACGTCCCAGGTTAGGAGAACTCAGCTGCCGTATCGGCATAACTTTCAGGGCAGAACGCTACCAGCGTATCTAAACGAAACCACGTAACACGTCAACAGCTGATAGTCAACACGTTATCCAAACGAGGCTGGAACTGATACTTCCTGGTACAGTATTGTTCTAAGGATCCGGGTCAGGATGGATGAGGGGAGAGGGGAGAGAGGGGAAATGCTGCAACTCGCTGAAACCTGATATACTTAAAGATCACGGGACATTTCTAAAGGTTTCTATTGCTTATAGGTTTTCTACTTCACAAAAAAAAATAAAAAAAAAAATTTGAGACGAGAGAAACACTATTATTTTTTACTTTTGCTATATATCTATACCACAGCTTACTGTATCAATAATTGGTTTAAAAAAATAAATAATAATAATCATTTCTCCTTGTAACATCCTAAAATTGTTATTTTTTTTTTTACTTATTTTTTTTTCTTTAAGTGTTGTGCGAACTTAAAGTAGCTCAAATAGGGCAAAATAAAATGCTATCGGTGTAGCCTGTAAAATTGATTTATCGTGTTTTAAAACTATGATTTATGTATTTCAAGCCAGAACGTACAACGGTCAGGTAAAATAAAAAAAAAAAATGTAGGTAATTCATTGATTAAAGCGATAGGTTCAAAACCAACTCAATCCACTTTTTTAGCAACACGTTTTTATTATATTTTTAACAAGTTCTTAATGCTCTGCATCACCTAGCAAAGCCGTGTACACCAGAAGTGTAGAAATAGGATCAAGCTCAAAGGTTTAACTAGTTCAAATACGGCCCTATGATATCGCACCTTTTGTAAAATAAAGGTACAACTCAGAAATTGTAAATCATACCTAAAGATTTTTGTCTACCCTTTTGAATACCTTATGATTAAAACTCACTGAACATTCGTAATACCCTACGTACTGGTATCAAGAATGTTCAGAGTATTGTAATGAGAAAGTATTCAAAAGTATAGCAAATAAAAATAAATTTAAATATGAATTTCCAACAATTTGTAATTTTGAGTTGTACATTTATTCTATGATAGGCGCGATATTCTTTGATGTCCACAGTAAATTTTTGAAAATGGATTTATCTGGAACTTATCGATTTATTTATACCAATACCGGATTGAGAAAAAAAATGTATTACTTCTTACTACTTTGATTTTCTATAGTTATTAAAATTCTAGAACATTATATCATACCTGATGATCAAAATAAAATTAAAACATAAATCATTGATAAACAAATTATGTAATGCTATTAGAATAAATTGAATGACTATGATGCCTATATAAAATTTTTATTTTAATAATAGACACCAGATTTAAGGAAAACATTATTAATAATATAAATGAAATAAAAAATTAAACCTATGATGATTACATAATAGAATAAATTAAAAAATATAGTCGGTTTACGTATTTATTCATCCGGTTGCATGTCAAAATATTTCCTGGTGATAAACCAGCATGAATCATGGTAACTATCTTTCAGCTACCGAATCACGTAAGAATGGCGAGGAAGCATTTATGTACGTATTCACTAACTGGGAAACTAAAATGAGTAATACAAAAAAAAAAAGGGATATTAGGGAAAATATAAAAAAATTGTCGTTAGAAAATAGTAATTAAATAATGTTAAAATTAAAATATTTTATAAACATAAATTATATGCGATTCAGCTGAAATTTAGTATAATATTCCTATTAGTACTACATTCCTCATTGACTTTATAATAACACTATATGATGAAAGAACAAAGTAAGTATTAGGATCAAGTTATGTTAGTCAACTTTATTTCTAAAGATGAGATAGGTCTGCGATCATTTTATATACACTTGTTTGATTTAATTTACAATGAAATGGGTTTTCGAGTAAATGGGTTAGCAATATTACACGATTTTCATCAAAATTTCTGAAACATACTCTTAAACTATACTAATTTAAAATCTATAAAAAATACAAGCAAATTAATTTTCTCTTAAACTATACTAATTTAAAATCTATAAAAAAAATAAAAAATACAAGCAAATTAATTTTCTCTTAAACTATACTAATTTAAAATCTATAAAAAAATAAAAAATACAAGCAAATTAATTTTTTGAAAGGCACCTAGATGCGACTTTCTATGGACTGTACAACATCTGGGTTTCTATTGACAATGGATAATGCTAAGGGGTGAGGGGAAATACACCCTTCTGATTGCCTATTCTACAGACTTGGTTCCTCCCTTGCGTCCCAATAACATACCCAACGTGCATTAAAAAAGATACAAACGTGTCTGCGCTTGTGTACATATAGAAAAATATTTGTTAAAAAAACTGTTTAAGAAAAGTTTTATCAAACACACAATTTAAAATTATTGGTAAAAAAATAACGAATACAAATAATTTATAAATGTCCAATCGAAATTTTTTTATAATCGAACTAATAAAATAATAATAAAACAAAAATATAGATAAACGATTTTCCAAAAATGGATTAATGGATTAATATTTTTACTGGTCTAGATGACCCTAAAAGAAAAAAAAAAAAGAGAAAAACTTTAATATAAACACATATTTTTTTTATATCCGTTGATTGCATATTAAAAGTTCTAAAAATTAAAACACTAGGTACTTACTCTTAACATAAATAAATAAGTACAGCCTTTATACTTTTTAAAAGAATATAAAACCCACCTGAAACAGAAAATTAAATAAATTAGAATGATACCTTTACCATTAAATAAATAAATTAGAAGCTAGTATTACAAAAATATTGTAAATTAAAATTTGCATATTCGATATTTAGAACGAAACAGCATCAAATAGAAATATTCGATTAAATAGACATTTAACTGTATAATTCATTCGTTTTTATTTTTGTAACCAAAATTTTCTATTTTTGCATTTACACTGTTTTGATCCATGTGTGCGATATGATCGTGCGGTAAAGTTATAGTCAAAATTATTTTAAGGTTCTTCTCTTCGGACAGATACTGACTTAAATGTTCAAAGAGTTTGCTAGAATGTACAACCAAAAAGAAGTCAAAAATGAAATTATGGATGCCGCCAGTTATTGTTCACGTAACTGTTTATTCGGCCATTGAAACCTGTTACTTTTAAGACCGAGGAGAATCACGGGTCGTGATAGAACTCAAGTTTCGTTACTTTCGGTACTCTAGTGACACAGCAGGTCCGTCTCTAAGGCATCCCAGTATAAAAACGAAATTAGGAAAGCTGTTTACTCCTATAAAAAAAATTAAATTAAAAAATAAGCATGAAATAAACTGCATAGTCGAAGAAATAATTTATTCAAAAAAATATTTCTTAAGAATAAGTACAAGAATTGACAGAAATAATGGAAAAAATTATCCAATCCGCAGACGCGAAACTTTAGTAAAATTATGAATTTTAATCCAATATTTTGTTCATTACTAAACTCTTTAACAGAGAAATTTCAAAAATTAATTTTAAAGAACTATGCAAATAATAATTCTAAATTTACGATTTTATAATTTTATTGCATTACATCAAAACTCTTCAAGATTAACAAAATGCCAGTATGTACAGTTTTTATGTAATTCTATAAATAAATTACATAAATCGAATCCCAAATACTTTAAAAAAAAGAATTCGAAAGAAAGAAAAGTGCTTTGGTCACCAACGCAATATTTGATCTGTCAGTGTGCCAAAAATGACAGGAAGGTATTTATAAACACATAAACCAAAACACCAAAACTATTTACTGGCTGTGGCTTTGTTTGTTTTGGCATAATGCAAAAAAATCCTTCGACGATTTATACAATAATTTCAGTTTTTAACCACAAGGAATATTTAAAAATAGGTATGCGACAAAAAAGATTCTTTTTTTATTTTACATATTTTAAATCTCATTTTGTTTTAAACAAAATACAATAGTATAGTGGCAAGAGACCACGCGACCTCAAGAGACTTAATGCAAATCGGCAGATAAAATAAAAGAATATTGATAAAATGTGTCGATTTGGTGTAACAAATAAGTGTGTGGATAAATAGTGTTAACCGTAATCCGTTATTTTTAAACTGTTATTTCTCATATAGATAACTATAAAAATATCAAGCTAGTTTTCCTAGTTAATAGCAATCCTGTAGGCTAGGATTTTATTTCTAAGGATTCCATATTTTAAAATATTACATCTATTTTTTGAAATCAATAATTTTTATTTTACTATTACTTTACCTACAAACATTTCCGGTAACTAAATTATATAATATATAAGACGAACTACACGCACTAACAATATTCTGATTGCTGATTATATATTTTTAAAATATAAATAATTATTAACATAAATTAGAATTTAATAATTAAACCTAATTTAGAATAAATTATAAAAGTAAGTAATCGAAGATAAAATAGACTAAGTAGATTTATTTAGAAAAATTTATGAAATGAAATAATATAATATTTATAATAAGTTACAACAAAATTGTAAGCTGCACTTAATGTTTTTCAGTCACTGCAGGAAAAATTATTTATAATAATTAGGAATTTAATTAATTAAGTACAAGTTGAAATGAAATAGAAAAAGATAATTTAAGCAAAAAGGAAGCACGAATTATAATAGCATTAAATGAATAAAACTTGATTATTAAATAAGTATAATAAATTGAAAATAATATATAAGTTTTATAAGAATATAATATAATAGAAGAATAAATTCGTTTTTGGATTTATTCAATTGAAAATTTGTCTACCATTAAATTAAGTTTTAAAAGATAAAATAAGATTTAATTACCAAAAACTGATACAACTATAGTGATACTATTACTTAAATAATGTAATGACTACTAAATGTTTTCCAATAAAGAGAATAAACAAAAATGGAATATATAAAGTAATAGAAGAATGATAAAACAAATCGGATAAATAGAAAAGATATATTACTAAATAATAGTAAAGTAAAAAACATATAAAGCAGGTTTTCTGCAACAATATTTGCGAATTACTTGAAATAGTGCATTAAAATTTAATTTTATAATTTTTTTGCAACAGAAATTATTTGCCATAGGTTACTACCACACTGCGATGAAATAAAAATTTTTAAGCTGAATAATAGAACCTTTTAATAAAATAAAATAAAATTTTCATTTAATTTGGCAATAGCAATAGCTAGTAAATTCTGCCGATTGGCAATAATAATTTTACCTACGCCAGCTCTTTCATTGAGTAAATTAGTCAATTCTTATTCTTATCATCTTATAGTTCATAGTTATAAAGTTGAGATGGCAGTGTTAATACGACAAAGTATTAATCATCAACTCGTCTTTAAATTTGGATTTCCGCCGGAAGATGACTTACTTCTCAAATACTCTGTATAGTAGTAGGTCAATACTATTTATTAGTCATTTCAAGCGTTTTAAATTTTAACACAAAATACTGTCGCCATCTCTGTTTGTGTTTCTGTTCTACATTCAAATATTATTTTAATGGAAAAAATATAATAGTAAAATCTTCTAACAAAAGCGAGCCATTAAGTACTGGGCATTATTCCAAAATCGCATTCAGTTTGTGCCGTATATAAAAGGCAAAGGAATGGGAAATTCGCTTATAAAAAAATTAATAGTGGAGAAAGTTTAAAGCTGATTTTGTCACAACTCGAATGCGCTGGATGTAGATATGAGTTTATAAATATAAATTTGAAATTAGTTAAACACTTATTTCCTTTTAGCAGTTGTTAAACAGATTCCTTTATTTGAAAGTTCTAAATAAATTCTTCTCTATCCTCATTCAAATCCATCCTTTTCCAACACCTAAAATTTCAATTTAGGATTAACATCTAAATCAGAAGGGAATAATAGTTTTTAATGCACAAGCTTCAACTTTGCTAACCAACTCATTATTTTTGTATTTTCTATGTTCTCTCTTTTTCTTTTTGTTCTGTTCTTTTTTTTTTTTAATTTTGTTTACATGAATTATAGTTTTCGAGACAACAATTTATATTGTGTGCCTTTTATTTAATTTAAAACATTAATTTATTTTTATTTATTTTAATTTATTTTAAGTCTTATGGCCAGATAGTGTTTCTGTTTTATTTATTCAATTCTGTTGTTCTTAAGGGAACTAATCCCAGAATAAAGTTATTCTATCGATTTATTTAAATATCAAATAGTCAAAATATTGATAAAATTTGCAGCTAACGATAACATCTAAATTAACGGCCTTAGGGTTGAAATTTGTAATTCAGCCATCTGTTATTTTAAAAAAATTATTCTTTATTGTTGCTGACCTTACCGCTAACTAAGCAGCCTTAAATGTCTACTATTAAGGAATACGTAATTTATGAACTGCATACAATTATATCAGAGTTTTGTCCACGTTTCAGTTTAATAAATCTGTCAACAGAAATTCATTTTTCTTAAACAAATTATTTCTATTGGAGAAAGTATATTTCAATCATATCTTAAAAACTGTTAAAAATAGAAACAGCAATAATAATCAGTACTGACAGTAACTATTAAAAATAACCATCAAGGGCTTGAAATGCTAATTAAATTGAACAATTTTTCTTATCTCTATCTGGTTAGACCTCGCAGATTTATGAGATCGTATATTGCATTTTTTCAGCGAGAAGAGTTAGAGGTGTACAACATGAATTATTGTGCACAGTTCACTATCCACTATGATATGAAAAATTTGTTCATTTATAAAATTTAAATTTCTTTTTTACTTCCTTGTACGAAGTAAAGAAAGTATTGTAATCGCGAAAATTTTCGGTTTTCAGATTTTAACGGAAATATCCATTTTGACCATCCCTGTATCCATTTTGACAAGTTTCGTCGTGGCGTCTGTACGTACGTACGTTCGTATCTCGCATAACTCAAAAACGGTTAGAAAGTTGAAACTTTGTATTTAGAATTGTTGTAAAATCTAGTTGTGAACCTCCCTTTTTGGTCACTGCTTGATCACCGGAAGTGGTACTTTACTTGAAGGTCATAATTTATTTCCATCAAAAATTATATTGAAATACTATGCAAAACTTCTCAAATTTAGTATTTATAACTTATATATAGATTTAAATAACATACTAAATTTTGGTCTAAATTGGAAATTCGGAACTTGAAGGTCATATTAGACTTTCATCAAAAATTATATTAAGATATAATGTAAAACATCTCAAATTTGGTAAATAGGACTTTTATATCGATATGAATGTATTTACTATATTTTGGTTAAAATTGGTGAGCCGAAAAAGGTACTTTACTTGAAGGTCATAATGAGCTTAAATCAAAAATTATATTTAAATTAAATACATAAATCATATGTTTTCGTAATAAAGGTTTCAAACGCAATTTGGTTTCCAATCTAATTAAGTGTTAAAATTGAGTGTAAAATACTTTCCTCCACATTTGTGTGTGCGTGCGTCAATAGATGGATGTCGCGACGCCGAGTGTCGTTTTTGAGATACTGCAATCTCCCGAAACTAGTAACCAAATTGCAACCAACTAGTAACCAAATATCACTTTTTGAGCCACCGATTTATAGTTTGATAGGCGTACAAAGGAGTCATGTGTTGTCCACATCAGATATTTTTTTTTTATAATACAGCATATCGACAGTATACCTGAAAAACATCGTAAGTGCTTCTGGTATAATTTTTCGTTAGACAGACAAAATGCAACCCCTCTGAATCCTACTAAACTTTCAGGTTGTTACAACTGGTCATAGGCAAGTGATAACCCTGATAACGTAAAAATGGCGCCCTCCATTCGATCCGTAACCTTTTGCTTTCTGGTAGAGATGTAAAACTTTTATTTAAATAAAAATGGGATTTACAACGTTTTGCAGGTATACTCAATATTTTATGATCTTAGCTGAATGTTTCATAAAGCACATAAGTATGAAATTATTTCATTATCCACTAAAATAGAAGATATTTTTATTTGACACGGCAAATAAATAATTGGGAAACAAAATTCTTACTAAAGAATAATTTTTTTTTCTTCTACTTATTTTATTAATTTTCGGTGCCATGTCATTTGATCAGTAAATAAAAAACAAAAGGCCAATCGGTCACCAAATATTTTATTTGATTTCGTACATTTCGGCCAACTTTGGTCATTCTCAAGTCTGCAAAAAACATAATTGTTTAGTCCATATATACATTTAATTTTATATTGTAGGATAATACATGTTTTAACTTTTATATAAACATTAAACAATTATTTCATTTATTAAATACCCACTGTGTAAACGTACTACATTTTATTCTTTATATGAAAACAAATGTCATAACTATATTATTATAGTAGCGGGGTGGGTTTATATCATGAAATTCAAAATGGACGGGAGCTTTAGAAGATAAAGGGTTATTAGTTTTATTAATTTACTATTTTATATTCTAATTTTATCTATTGTGCCTGCGTAAAACGTATTTATCTTAATAACGTCATTATCTTGTTTTGTTGATTGACCGATCTTTTTATGTTTTTGTATATAAAAATAAATTCTATCATTCTTGGTTTATTTATAATATTTTCTTTATGCAAGATAGATGCACCATTAAAATCGAATTCATTGTTGTTTATTGAAGGGTATTGTGCTAATCCGGTAGCTAATTTAGGTTTTTTAATTACAATTTTGTTTATGGTGTAGTATTCTGCGTTCGAACCAATGTGAAGTTTGATCGTAATATGCTTTTTTTTTTCTTTTTTTTTTGCAACTTTTACAATTAATTTTGTAAACGACATTCGTTAATTTTTCTTTAGATATACTGTCCTTAGTTCTTGAGCATATTTTATTTAATTTTTTAAAAGATTTTTTTTTTCTAAATTTTATTTCGTTTAAGTCGTATTTTAAAATAAATGTAAATATCGACTATACAATTATGTTTTTTTTTTGAGACTTTGAAATGGCCCAAGGTGGCCGAAACGTCGAAATAGTATGAAATAAAATATTTGGTGACCGATTAGCAATTGTTTTTATTTACTGAATTTATTTTTTCTTCTAAAATATATAAGGAATAATGCATTACAATAATACAGTCTGCGCAGTTCTAAAGGGTATACGTTACATATAAGTAATAAGGTTCATACATAGTAGGTTGGATTCTCATTTGTATAGAAGTTGCAATAAATGGAAATAGAAAAGACTGTTTAACCTCTAATTAAAAATTATACTGTAAGAATGAGATCAACAGTTGTTATGTTTAACAGTTAACGAGAAAATAATTATAACACATTTACTCCAGAACAGGGAGTTTACATTTAGCAACATTCCTTCGCGCGAACGCTCTAACATTACTAATGTGAGTCGGTGCAGCGCTTGAGGGAGAAAGTGGGTTTTTTCCAAGTTCTATTTGTATTTGGCAACTTGTGAACAGTCTAGTCACGCAATGAAGAACTCTTGGTGCTCTAGAAAATATAAATAACACCAGAGAAAAGTTGGATTTTTCGATAGTTTAAGAAATTTCAAAACAAATAATATACCTTTCTGGCACATATCGGCAGCAACAAACATAGTAATGTAAGTTACAAACATCGAAACAAGAGACTTACTTAATATTTTCAGTTAAACTATTAGCAATATCAGAGCTTATGGTTAAAAATAATTTCGTAATTAATCAAGTACCAAGTTCACTAAAAATTTAATTTATTACTTTGTTTGCCATTCAAATATATATTAATTCTGTTAACTCTTTGATCACGGAAGAAGATCTCTCATCCAGGACTTTGTTAGGATCCTCATCCTATTGTAGGGAATGCCAAACGCCGGCATTTCCTGAATTAGCGTATTGAGATGTCCATGTAGGTTGTTACGGAATCGTTGGGAAAGTCTTTATTTGTTGTTTGATCGTCGGTAGTTGTGTGTATGTACGTAGGGTTTTATTAGTAACGTTTCGAGGTGCTTTAAACAGCTGACGTCCATAGAAGGATCAATCTAATTGAGGGATTGATAAATTATTTGCCACTTCTGTAATTTTGTTTTTATTGAAAACTAGTTCCAAATGTTATATGGTACATTCATCTTCGGTTTAAGGTTTAAGTAGATAATATCAAACAGAAAAGTTTGTATTGGTTGGTTCTCGCACTGTACAAGTAAGTGCAAGTTACTAGAGTAAGTTAATTCAGTGCGAGAACAAACCAATACCATCTTTTCTGCTTGATATAATCTACTTAAACCCTGAACTGAAGATGAATGTATAACATTTTAAACTGGTTTTCAATAAAAACAAAATTATAGAAGTGGCAAATAATTTATCAATCCCTAATAAGGCGCTTTAATATTAGTCGTAAGTAATATTTTTGATTGGAAAATTAGCAGTTTCTACTTTTAAGTGAGCCTTTTTTAGCTAAAACGCACATCTGAGAGGCGTATGGTTAAAATTTCTGTCTAATTTTAAGTTTTGAAGATACCAAAAATGATTTGAAACGTTTGTTAAGGATCATCTGTTCCATTTTAGCACGTGGGCACTAGTCATCCTTCTGTCGAATGTAAGTCCAAAGCAGAGTACAGTATCCGTCTGAGGAATTCGGCTGTCGTTGGTTCAGATTTTTCGTAATTTAGTCGGATTTTTCATAGAGTACCAGTTCTGTAACCCAGTAAGTGATGTAAAGTTAATAAATTGTATTGTTTTGTCAGAAAAATCTATCGAATAAGAAAGATTGAAGTTTGAGATGAGTAAGCACATGGTAGTATGGTAGTTTTAAGCGTATTTTTGAATGCCGCTCTGACATTCTAAAAAGACTGGCACTATGAACTTCTGTTTAAAATCAAGATCACTAAAAAATTCCAGTTCAAATCTCTTTAATTGTGCTTATGGCCTTTTTCACGAAACACCATTCCAAATTATTTATGATATTTGCTGAATTCTAAAACCTTGTCGTGCAAGGAAAAATGTTAGCTGTTTCCAGAGAGCGTTGCATAATCTTAAACGTAATCTTTCTATGAGATAAGAACATAGTAATCGTTGTAAGAGATGAGAAAACATTCCATCGAAGAGACGCATCTCTTGGATGTGGACCAGGCGAGCCATACCATCCAACGAGGACCTGGATCTGCGATTGCAGCACCCAAAGGACATTAGTAGATGAGTTCAACGAACTGAGATTAGGTGACTCCCCGTAAACAGCACTGACTCAGTGGATCAGTGTTTGGCATTGCGAGCGCGTCCTGCCTCATAGATCTAGGTCAATAACTGCCAGTGCCATTTGAATAAGACATGACTGAGTGGAAGGAGTTACACTAAGTCTTCAATTCATGCAATGTACAAAAGGAGTTACTATTTATAATAAATCATGGCCTGTTAAAAAAAAAAATAATATTTTAACTTTACCAACATTGTAGGATACATTCACCACCTAATATAGAGCCTATTCCATTTTTTAAAAGTATGCTAAAATAAATAAATTTTCGTTTCATACAGTAACAACAGAGGAGAAAAAATTAGGGTAATCCCTGATGATACTACAATTTCATAATCTACTGAAGAAAACAAACAAAAAATTGGTTGGCAACTCCAAATTCTGTCATTAACCTTTCGAGACCCACTAAAGCAAGAATTCGAAATCGTAAAAAACCAAAACTATCCACTAAGATCATACTAACAAACATCATGCTGCCTCGACCCAAAATGGATCCATTCCTTCCAAACTCAACGATCACATGATAGAACAGCATAATACTTTTGGCAAAAAAATCTCGTTTATTTTAACCATTTTTATCTTGAAGGCTTGACTACATTCTTCTGGAAGTATTTTAATATTAAAACCTTCTAAAAACTGTAATTATCTTATGCACTGGCGAATTTGCGCACAAGCAAACAAGGCACTTTTTCGTGAGCAGCAAAATTTGAGAAAAATATTTTTAGATTTAAAGGAATTTGTAAGTATAAAAAATAGTCAAATTATGCACAAATAAATATAAAATGTGAGATGGGAAACAGAGGGAATGAAAGAGACATAGATCTATAAAAAATGATAGATAGGAGCCGCTGAAGGGGTCGGTCATAAAAAAGTATAAAATATTCCCTTCAATGAAATGTTTCTACAGAGATCTGAAAAGGATTAAGCTCCAAGTTTCAAGCAACAAGTACTGATCAGGTAGTATCAATTCCTGTAGGCAAATAATTGCGCAGACCTTGCAACTTGAGTTACTTGCACTTTTGCAACGGCGTCAGTGACAGATAATTGGGCGAGGAGACATTGAATAGAGCGAAGGTAATGAGATGGCAGGAGGCTAACAAGAGCGATCCAGTATTGTGATGGAGCCTCATCATCAGCTGATAATGGCGTCCGCTGACAATGGCTCTTTGTTGTGTCCATCTCCGGTCACGATCGTCTCTGGGAGAGGTCTTCAGGGTCCTTCCAGTTCCTTAACTACTTCCTACTCCAGCTCCTGGAAGAGTCGTTAGCGCTAACCTCCGCACCGTTATGGAAGAATTGGGCAGTGGCAGAATTCTTTAAGGTCTTTAGGGTGTCGTAGAGGACGCTATTGCACCGCAAAGTTAACAAGACCAATGATGAAGAGTTTAGTGGGAACAGACATTCCAAAATGACAACATGAACCGACTATTCTTCCTTAACTTGAAACCTCTACACAACGATTTATTCCTTCATCAATAAATGAAATAAAACAAAAAAAAAAAGTTTTCTTTTATTGGGACAGCCAGCGTTCCCGCGCAACTATAAATTTTCAGGGATACAACATATTTCGTCTTACATATAATTATTCCTTCTTCATCCTAATAACTTCTTCGAAAAATATTCTTAAATGAGAATAAAATATTTTATTATTATTTTTAATTATTTCATTTTTAATCATCATTGTCTCATATGATGATTTAATCATTGTTTAAGCATGAAGATGATGGCCTTTAAAATTGGCTGTAACAATGAAAGAATAACTTTTGCTTTTGTAAAAGCTTTGATGTTTTTCTTTTCTTTTACCTGATTTATTTTTGACTAAATAAATCATTAGAAAGTACAAGCAAAGGTCAAGCCCCCATCACTTCTAAATTATATCTTTAAATAAAATGATTGAATACATCTTTTATGCGATCCTTTTCTCTGTCACAATTGCATGTGCATTTTCGTTACATACATTCCTACCTTTATATACCCTTCCTAGCTTCAAATCCGCACTATTAAATCAATTCCTGATCAACCAATAAATTGTAAAAAATATTTAAATAATTGTAAATAGAGTTTCCTTATTTTCAATAAAATTTTATGAATATTTATTAATAGATTATTTAAATATTTATATTATTATTGTATTGCTTACACGAAAATATTCAAACCAAAAATATTCATTACAAATAATTACTAGACATAATCGTACGTTTCTTTTACGTCGAAGATTCGAAGATTTTTTCAAAGCAGTATTGAAATTAAGTTTTATGTTACAGTTAAAAATGTTAGGGAAATAAATTGAGTTATAAAATCTTATCATTAAAGGTATTCGATCGAGACTATACAATACTCCATCAAATCATTTAGAAGGATATGGTTGCAGTGAGTTTTATAGAACGAATCCATTAGAAAGTTTTTCAAAAGTCAGACATTTCTAGAAGCTCAGTAAGCTTTTCAGTTCAGGTAAAAATGAAACTGAGAACATCTATGTTGTAGATGCTTAAAAAGACTTTCTATTTAAGGAAACTTTACGATTAGAACCCTAGATACTTAACTCTTGATAAATAAACACTTCTAAAATGCTGCATGAGGAGCAGACTACAGAAGCTCTAATATTATTCTCTATTCCGTGAGCGGTCCGAGGACCGTTAACAGCCCTCGTTGGAACCTTAAAAGGTGACCGCTCTAAGGACAATGTCTTCCCAACATTTAACTATGGCTGTCTATTCTTAAACAACACAGCCTATTGTCAAAGGAGTGAATGTTAAACAACAACGCTGAGACTATATTCATAAAGCCATTAAATAGAGATAAACTCCCAGAGACAAAAAGTTAACAATAATTTTATAGAGATATTAGTTAATTATGAGGTTTTAAAGGCGCAGAATTACTTGGAATGAAAGTAATGAAAATTGTAAAGGAATTTGTCAATTTTATTCGTCTTGCAAAATTTCTTTTTGCAATCTCTAATGGCACATTTTCTCTGTTAAATGATACCAATTCTTGCTTTCTAACTCTTATAGAAGTGGAGCTATGAGCGTTTAAAAATGACACCAAAGTCATGAAATTTTTTGGTCTTAACACTCGAGATAAAGTAACGTAACTCTTCGTAAAAAAAAAAAAAAAAAAAAAAAAAAAAAAATGGTTTGAATAATTATCGGATGGGCCAGGCAATATATATATATATATATATATATATATATATATATATATATATATATATATAATCAGTATAGACAATATATATAATAGTTAAACTGAAGCTCTGTATATATAGAACATCCACAAATATTTTCAATAAATATTTTTTTTTAGAATCCTAAACACCCATTAAAATTGAAGACAGTTCAATAATTAAAAGAAGCAATTGGAAGAATATAAATAATTCCCATATGCCGTAAGTAAATTTATAACAGCTAATTCTGAAATTGAATGGTTGAAAACGGTTGAAACATTGGCAAAATAACGTCTCTCACTCTCTATCTTTATCTCTCTCTCTCTCTCTCTCTCTCTCTCTCTCTCTCTCTCTCTCTTCCTCTCTCTCTCTCTCTCTATATATATATATATATATATATATATATATATATAAATCTAATTAATTTATCTTAACTTCTTTTTTTTTCCGTATAATCTCTTATATTCTACGTTTACATTAAACATAAACCAAAATTTGTGTTCATTTAATAATTCAATATTTGAAAAATAATAATAGTTTAAATATAAACATATAAATTAATACTTAAAAAAAGCTAAAAACTATACGTATAACTAAATGAGATCAGATACGTACTTAAATATCAATAAACAAATAACAACAAAAAATATTCTTAAAATAATGGTTAAACACGACTTATTTTAAACATTACTACAATAATCATACTTTTTTTTTTTTATAACTTTCAACTCTTTTTTCACACCTTTCAGAGAAGTGTTAAAATCAGGAAATATTATACTAAACAAGAAAAGGTAAAAGGCACTTAGAAAAATATATTTTTAATTCAAGGACTTGATCCTTGAGGTTTCTTCAAATCATACTCAGAGGCCATACATACGACAATTCAACGCGTAAAAACTCAGAACTAAGAAAATATTAAATAGGTATATTACATGAATCGTATTAATAATAATATAATTTATATTTCCATCAAATATATTTTGAAAGGAATATAGCCTATTCGAATATAATAATTGTTGAAACAGTGCATTCAGCTTTGCCGATATTAAAAGAGCTTAGTCAGCAAAATTTTCCTCTAGAACTAGAGTTTAACTATAAATAATTTTTTTACTTTTCAATTAGCTATATAATTACACGTATATTTTCGTTAGTATAATCCCAAGCAATCATTGAAAAAAAAATTCAATACGGAACATCACATTTTTTATTTATATTTTAATATTCTCCTTTAATTATAAAAAAATATTTAAGGAATTTAACTTATTTTTGGTTATAGTTCCAATCGGTGATAACTTAGACGAAACAATTTTTAACTTTTTATGCAAATTAGGTAAAGTTAATAACTTAGCAAATAGTAGCTTTAGCACTTTACATGCTATAGCATAATAATAACAATAGTAAATAAAAACGAATGGGATAGTTAAGAGGTTAAGGTCAGTCTCTAGATAAATATATATATATATATATATATATATAATATTCTGCTTTAAAAATTTTTACTGTGGTCCAAGCTTTTCAAATGTTTTCTTACGATTTGGAAAAAATTTATTTTCTTAAATAGATATCTTTATTTCATATTTTTAGTCCTTAACCTTAAGGTTTCAACAAAATCGTTTTAATGCGATTTCGTAAATTATAATTACAATGTAATACAAATTATATTTTTTATTGAAATTATACAATTTTTTAACTCTGGGGTCAAACATATCCTAAACAAATTTTAGTTTTCGGGAGCCTAGGTTTGCTTTCAGAGGTCCACCTGATAACAGATGGAGATGAACAAAATCCACCACCATTCATCGAAACTGACGTAAGAGCTAAGATAAGATTGATATTACGTGTGTGATATTACCACGGCGTTAGCGTTCACAACACGTGCCTGAGGTCTGTTGTAATCGTACATACAGGTCTTACGTAGGACAACATAGCTTAGTGAGTGGTGCAAAAGTAAATTAAAACCTTAGCTACTAAAAATATATACGTAATCGTAAACATAAAAATGTTATGTATAGTAGCTCTGACGTGAGAGAAAATTTTTAATCCACGAAAAAAATAAAGACAAATATCGTTAACATATTTGCACAAGAATATCGAAATAATAGTTAAAATTAAGTTTACAAATAAGTGGTATATGAGTATATATCAAACGTGTCAATATAATTGTTACAATATACCCCTCAGACGGTCAATATATTGATGAAATTCGATATTGATTCAATAATATTGACCGTGGAAGCCGGGTTAAGATAGATATCTTCAAATTAGATATATATTTACAAGATCTGATTATACCATCCCAAACAATTGCTGTTACCATCCCTTTCGTTAAAATACTTCCAACTTTTTCACTATTTTATTTCAATTTTTTTTCTTTTTTAATGTAATTTTTCTCCCATGATATACTAATTATTTTGATTACATTTATCACTGATCACGATGTTTTGAGTCATTCAATAAAACAACCAACCAAATATCCTATATTGCCAAAATCAAATTTATGTATATTTATACAAAGGGCGATCATGGTCTGTCTACAGCCATGGTCTGTCCACTTTAAGTTCTCGTGTATCAACACATACAGTAAAACGAATTACAAGATTTCGGGAACTGAAGTTATTACATTTGTTAAAAAAATGAAATTAGAAATTTTTTAAAAAGTTAAAAAACAAAAACAGTTTTTTTACTTTATTTATTTTCAAAAAGAATTTTCAGTTCTGGAATTATTGGCATTGACTGAAATGCCTTTAAAATCATAATGTTTATCAACAATTAATGTTCACTGTGAAAATAGAAATTTTGTTATAAAAGAATCAAAAACTGACACAAAAATATAAAGGAATGGATCACCGCTGAAAAGTTAATCGTAACTCAGCAACTGGATTCCAACAAGAGATTTTCACTGAAAGCTTAATGATTTCTTATTTCCTTGATAGTTTATTGTCAGAAGGTCAACCTAATTCCTTAATAACGATCAACGATAAATAGAAAAGATTGGTAGTTAGTAGTTACAACAGAGAAAACCATAACAATTTAATAATAAACACAAAAATTCAAGTATTTTTTAAAAATTACTAAACAATATTATAAAGTTGCTTGTTATATAAAATCATATTTTCAGGCAGAGTTTAAGAGTTTATTGCCTATAATGAGGGATTAATTTTCCTTTACCAAATATCAAATATGTTTTTAAATTTAAATTTAAATTTAAAAAGTTATATTTATAATTTTAAACACATGGAATCCAGATTCCATCCTTAATAGATTGCCATTCGGTGTTCCGTATAACATAGATTCTGTTCATTCGAACGGATCTGACTTGCCTTGAATATTTAGAGCAAGTATCGAATATTTTCCAACAATGGTAAACCTACTTCTGTCATGTGTGAAATGGGGTTGACAATTTTTTCTCTTTGTCGAAATTTTCTGAAGTACGTGTCTCCTGATTTCGAAGTTCTTCTGGAAGGTAAAGCAGGTCATCCACTCACCTTTAGGAAAAGAAAAAAATGCAAGCAGCACTTCACGACTATAAAAACATGTCAGGAGGCTTCGTAATAATTTCCTTTGAAAGAAAGTTGCATTGTATTCTCCCAATATTTTGTACCTAGACTAAATCAGGCTTCATCATCATCATTTCCAGAACAATAATTAAATTAATAATAAATTTTTTGCAAACAAAATATTGGAATCTTGAAAACTGCAGTAAAATTTACGGTTAAAACAATTAATAAAAAATATATTTAACTGAAAGGATAGTACTACCAAACTAAATGCATAAATCCAATAACTAATAATAAAGTATTATTATAAAGCCAAACGTTAGTTTTCTTTCTATTAAAGTAATAGAAGAGCAAAGCAAGCGGAAGAACAGGCTATGAGAAATTTTAGGAAAAAAATGAATTTTTACTTAGAAGAATACCAGAAGATGAAAATTGAGTGATCCAGTCAAAAATAACAATAAATAACCTTTAATTTAAATTTTTCTCAGATTCGAATTTTAGGTCTTCAATTTTAGTTGAAATTATTTTTATATTGTAAATTTATATTATATTTAATTACTTTCGCCAAGTTTTCAAACATTCAAATCGGCTTCTTAAGGCCATTTTGGATAGGTGATCAATAGTATGTGGGCATAGTGTACACAAACTTTATTAACATTCATAGTGACATAAAAAAAAAAATTAATTAAAAAAAATTTGATTAAATTTAATTTGAAATGTTAACAAAAAAAATATAAACTCAATAACGTCATGATTCAGTATAGTTATTGTAGTATAGTTATTTTTTCCTCCTTTTATCGTAACCCAATGGAAGGGTTATGTATTCTATACATTATTCTATTAAAAGTTATTCTAGTTTGCAAATTAACATATAACCTACATTGTACAGTGCCTTTAGATATTAATATCAGTTGTCTTGCAGGTGCTGAAAGTAGTTGAGTTTTCAAAATCCAAGGACCGAATTTTGTCAATGGATATTAGCTGAGAACAACTCAAAGATAAATAATCCGGATTTTTTTTTTTTTTTTTTAATTTCCCTCCTATTAAAGCAGCCCAGACAAATTAGACTTTTGAAGTGAATTAATTCAAACAAAGCTGGTAATGATTCAAATCCACTTTGGGCATCCCAAATTAAAGAATATTATAAATTCACTTTGAGCATCCCAAATTAAAGAATATTACAAGTTTTCGACGGTTTCGGAGATGAGTTAAACTTTTGGGATCCATAAAACATCAAAATTTTGGCTTACTCAACCACTTTTAATTAAAGTCTGCCCTATTAATCAAAATTAAAAGGATATAAATGTTAATGAAACAAAAAAAAAGATATAAAAAACAGAAACAGTAAGTAAATAGAATATTAAATAAATTATAAGCAATATTAAAACAAACAATTAGCAAATAAAAATAAGAAGCAGATAAATAAATATATACAAAAATTTTAAATAAATTTACTTATTTTAAAAATAAATGTTGCTTTTCTCCCTTTCTTAGTAACATTGACCCTACTCAGTGAGATAGTAGAACATCCTTTCGACATTCTTTCATTTATGATACAATGACATTATGGTATTATGAAAAAATAAAATATGGTATTTCAAGAAAATGAAGAGGCAGCTATTACAATCATCCCTAGAACAACCTATGTAAATTTCTGATTAGTCTATTTATTTTTATGCAAGAAACACAAATTCTAGCAATGGAACTTATCGGCTTTGACCTTCACGAAACCAATGCCATTTTAGTATTTGTTTGCATTTAAAATTTCCGAGTGTTTTAATGACTCTTAACCGTACGTGATAAATTTTGGCATTCGCTGTACTTGCATTAAATCCACACATATACTTTCTCGTCTGATACAACATAAGACTACATTATAGGTTATTCATACAGCAATAAAAAGTCATACTTTTAAAACGCAATAGTCCAATTTCAATGGAAAACAAGCTGTCAAAACGTGTATGAAAGCGCTCCCAGTTAAAATTCTGAATGGTCCATATTGCAAAAATACATATATTTTTATTTTAAAACAACTGCGAATTATAGAAATGAAATAGTAAATAAATTCAATTTGTAATACTGAAAGCAAAGCCTCTGGCTTCTTGATTTTGAGAATAAAAAGTTTAAAAAAATTATTATTTTTTCTTAATTTATTTCTTTATGTGAAATAGTGATATTGTATTGGAAATTGTTAACATCGGCGATGCTAATGAAGGAAATTATATGAATACCTCCACAAAAGGATGGAAGTTTGTTGTTTACATACGCTTGCCATTTAAAAATAATATAAGTAATAATTACAAATTTTTTTTTGGTTTTGAATAATTATAATTTTATTTTTAATTATAGTCATTTTATTGAAAATTTTAAAATGAATTTATCGCCGCTTCAAAGAAGAAGTAGCTTAACTCCGAAAATCAAATTTTACTGGATAGTGTTTTTTTACTTTTTGTTTATCGTTTCATGATATAAATAGATAAAACCAATTTTTCTAATTTCTAGCTTAGCCCTAAATTTGGCAAAACATTTTTGTGATTTATTTTTAAATATTTTAAAACAATATTATTTACTAAAAATTTTAAATTTAATATTTAAAAAAAATTATTAAAATGATATGTATCCCTATGCCTGGTAGGCAATTTAAATAATAGAACTGTATTAAGAGAATGGTTGAATAAAATAACTGTGCCATGTATGGACACATTGTCAAATTTAGAGTTAAGCATCAAATCTGCAGTAGTCTGAACCATCGTAAGTGATAAAAAAACAGAAGAAGCCAACCTTGGAGATAGAAATGTTCTGTTCTGATGCGGCGATAGATATTCGTATATATATTTTTAGTGTTGAAATTATCTGTATTAGGAATAATCCCGTTGAATAAATATTAAACAGTTTAAATCCTCGAAATATAAAAATAAACGACTCTGTCAATCTATGGAAGTTAATTTTTAATTGGCGATATGAAATTCGAAATCTATGCGATTATTACACGAACTTGTATTTAATAAATGATATCGTAATCACAAACGGGGCATGAAAAAATACATATTTCTTGTTTTTTGTTACAGCCATAGTTGAAGGTAAAACTTCTAGTAGTATGACTTGACATTTAAAGTGAGAAATAGGACGGAGGTCGCAGACAAAAAAGACCAATAAAAAGGTGCATATAACAGTGCAAGGCGATTGTCACACTCTTGCAACACTCAACCGTTGCAACAAACAACTCCGAGCCCATAAAGACTGCAGTAAATCCGAACGTCCAATACGTTCTTCCACGTCGATCACTCTATTGCAAATGCGAAATTGCATAGGTCAAGGGACTATTAGAAGACTCGTCTTAAGTCCCATTAAAACGATGTTCCTAAAAACACCGAAGGCAATAAAAAATGTACCCTCTTCCGAACAAGGATAGCATTTGGAAGCATTCACTTTCAAAGTTCTTTATGGTCCCGTATAACGCGATGTTATGCGTCACACTAAACCAAATGAATACATTAATGTACCCTACGCAAACGCTCAATGTCATACTAATAATGCCTAAGTACATACTATTAATCAACAGATATCGTATTATTAGATGCAGAAGCGTAACAATTATAGTTATTAAGAAAACATAATAAAATATTAAATTTTATTAAATATTTATTTGTATAATAAAATATTGAATTTTATTAAACATTAAAACTTATTTAACATTTAAACATTTGATAATTTTTATAAAAACTCTGCAGTGCAAAGAAAAAAAAAATCTATGTGAAACATATTAGCGCATGAAATTTAATATAAATATCATATGAATATAATAGAATTTTATAATGAAATATAAAAGAATACTTATACTAATTAATTGTCTTTATCTGCTATTTCGTGATTTAAATTCCTCATCAACTGGCTAAGCTGTTATTAATTCATTTTTAATAATAAAATATTTACATTACAAGTAATTTTTTTTTTTTTCCTTTTTGTCTCTAATACAAGTATATTTGATTTTTTTTTCTTTTTTTTTTTACATTTACCTATAAAAACGTATTAATGTAATAAAAACGTGATTTGACTATTTACCCATATCAGGTATTTTTATAAATTTTTCACTAGCTGTATCTGAACACATAATTAAACGAAAGAAGCTTGAATATAGTAAATAAAAAACAACAACAGAAAATAATAAATAAAATACCGAAACCTTGGAATTATATAAAATTGTTTTGAAAAACAAAAACAAATTGCAAGGAAGAACCTTAAGGCCGAATAAATTTGTTTTTACCATTAAATATTAACTAGTGGTTTGAAAAAAAAAAAAAACTACAGGTTTTTAATCTTTTCAATACTTAAATAAAATTATTCAAAATTTAAAAAGACGTGAGTTAGACAAGTCCTGTCCATTTAGACAAATTCGAGGAATCACAGTTTCGTAAAAAGAGATGAAACAATTAAAGGTGGTGTATTTTATCGACTTAAAATAATAAAAAAATTTATCAAGATGGACCAATTACCTTTTTTTCTATGTCTTTACAATAGCGAGAATAGCTTAGCAATCTTTAAAATTATCAGCTACATAATTTTAATTTTTTTTTCATATTAATGTTGATGGGACCAAAAACAGTTAAAAGGATGCCTTGTTTACTGGTTACCAACCTATTCCAACAAGAATGATTAAGGTAGAGACTTATTGAGCGGGCCCACCTTATTTATCATTATTTAAATCAGTTAATAGGTAGTTATGAGGAATTACTGTTGTATTATATACCACGCTGAATTTGAAATCCGATTATTAATTAAAAAATCTGCATAATACTGGACTTCGATTTAAAAAGTTATAAGCAAAACCTACCGAGTGACTATAAGCTTTAATATACGAGTAAGACTACCATGCTTTAATATAAGACCTCAACTTTGCATTAAAAGCATTACAGGTAAAGGTTCCCCTTTGGTTAGCTTGATAATAAGTTGACCGAGAGTGACCTCAGCTAAGTAGCGAAGGCTGTCCCACTACTTAACCTAAGAGAGAGAAAACATGAACAGTTAAGCCCCTTCTTCGACTACAGCCTGGACTCCTGACGGCCAGGCTGAATTCTATTAACGGGACTTTATATTCAAAGCATATCAAGCTCCTTGAGCGACAGCTAACGAAGGCTATGCAGTCTTCATATAAGTTTCCCATGTTTTCATAACATTTAAAAAAAAGAAATATTAAAAAAAAAAATGACATGCCATTTTTGTAAATGATTGTTTCGGAAGTAATTCAAGTTCATTCCGCAAAAATTGCGAAATACACCTTTTAAAAATATTATTTCTGTTTTAAAATACTTTTTTTTTTTTTAATTATACGTATGAATCGTTTTCCACAAAAAGTCAACTTCATTATAATTTATTTTATTTATTAATTTTTTATACTAATTTATTTAATATTTAAGCTGCAAATAAACTAACTTGGCCAAACATGTATTCTGTCAAATAGTATGGAACATATTTTAAATCGTTAAGTACTACATACTTGGGGGCTAACCACTGAAGGGTAAAGAATGAACAGAATGCTAAGACAAAAAGTAAAATTTAATCTGGAAACTTGCCTCTTAAACTATACGTATGATCAAACGTGAATTTATTTCTTTTAATATGGGTGTAAAACAAACAATTCAAGATTTAAAAGTTGAGAATACCGTAGTGACATTTAAAAAACAACAATTATTAAAGCAATACTCTAAATTAATTTCCCGTGTCATGTCTCATAAAATATCACATAAAAAAAAAAGGTTTTAAAAAGACAAAGCTCATGGGCCATTCTCAAATAAATTGCCTCTTTGATATCCTGAACTCTTAATGTGTGTTAGAGTGAATAGTCCTGTATTTTTTCAGGTTTCAATAAAATTTACATTTTAAAGTATATTTTGAAAAAAAAATATGAACAAATAAAACTAAATAACGATTTGTATTCTTGAGAACCTAACGAGCGTTCCGGAATACGTTTTTTTTGGAATTTTGAGCAATTTTATTGTTACTAAATTGTTTCAAAAGAAAAAATATATGTGGTGCATAACTTCGTAATTAGTATAAAATAAACTGATGACACATAATATACATTATTTTTTGAGAGGATAGTTTTAAATAATTAAAAAAAAAACTTTGTCCGAAATATCTCTAACGAGCGTAACGTTTTGGCAAAATGACGGGCTAAGTTGGCACAACAAGGTAGCGGAAAGACGGTGGATGGGGTAGGTAACTCAATAAGTGAATATCAGTTTAGATATTCCCGATTAATAATTTATTTAATTAATAATTAATAAAGTCCCGATTATTCACGAGTGCAGCGATTTTTTTTTAAATTATGAACCTAAAAAAAAAAAATGTTGTTGCAACGAAATTGTTTTGCAGCAGGTAGACGGATTGATTTAATAATTAGAGGAACAAGCCCACGATGCACATCTGGCAGTTAAGGAAATCTGGATGTTAAGGAAAGTGCAATTTAGAGTACAGAAAAGATGTTTCCAAAGCAAGAAGCAAAAACGAGTGACTGATTTTTTTTTTTTAAATGTCTAACTGAACACTTTTGGTACATACAGTAAGTACATACATAGGTATTGTTTTTTGTTTACTGTTCTTTGTTTTAGTAGTTTAGACGTAGAGCAAAGGTTTCTGCTGTACTGTACATATATATGTATTTTGCAAGTTTTATTATGTTTTTTTGTACAATAAAATATAGCTTTTATGTTGAAATATTTTTTGCCGTATTTTTGGCGGTTATCCGCGGTGTCCTTTCCATCCAATTCCGCGGATAATCGGAGCTTAACTGTATTGGGATTCCTTCATAGCATGCAGTCTTGGAAAGACCGTTACTTAACAATTAAAATGGTATGCATTTTTATTTAACCTGACGCGCGTAACTCATATTATTTAAATGTATTTTTCATAATTTGCCAAACCAAGTAACATTTAGAGTTAAGATGCTATAATTAATTCCGTTTAAAAACCTTTTTTGTTGTTGAACAGGTAACCTAATATTTAAAATTTTAGTTTGAAAATTTACTATCGTTACTCTAACGGTCGTAAAGTTTTGGAAAGCGAGACCTCTTCAAGTTTATTTTAGAACGTGTTGATGACCAAATAAATTTTAAATACAATTATAAAACTGTATGGTTATCGATAAGTATTCATCACATATGTCGAGATTCAATTGTTTGTTTTGTTTATAGACCAGATATTTTTATTATATACTTACGATGGTATTACAGGTTTGACGTACAGTGTCCAAAATCTTTGCAGTTCCAGCGAACATTTAACCTTTGTATTTATGCACATAAATAAAGATTATAAATTTGTATTATTATAGGACATTCTGATTTCTTTTTTCTCTCTTTCAGTACAGTTAATTAATAAAGCGTTATTTCATTCATTTTGTTTATTATATTATTTTCATTAATGAACCTTCTTAATCGACCAAAATATAACAAAAATTTTGACCCCTCCTCCTTCAAAATTTGAGATTTTACGTTTCAAGACACATAGAACCCAAAAATCGAATAGAAAAAAAAAATCCGTCCGCCCTTGGATTTCTCCATGACCACTGGATCGCTTGTTTTATTGAGATTTAGTAAGTGTCAGATAAATAAAGTACGAAATTAATTAACAGTATGCTGCACCAGAGTAGCTGCTGTAGTATTTGCTAGGAAACTCTAGAATAAAAAATCGATGTTTATAACGATGTTCATAACACTGAAAAAAGATTTTGCCATTTACAAGAATTTATACATAACAAATCAAAAAAAAGGTCAAACACACAAAATACATCAAAACACGTCTGTGGACTTTGAATTAAATTTCCAATATTTTTTTTTTTTTCTAGTTTCCTCAGCCACCAATAAAACAAAGTGGCAGTTGATTTGAGAATAACCCTCATAGTAATTAAAACGCTTATTAAATAAATAAAACTCCATAAATCCTTCTCCTTACAAATGATTTCTAATATAATGAAAAAATATATCATTTTTAAAAAATATATTCATGGAAACAATGGGGTTTACTAGTTTCGAGAAGCTTCTAAAAATAGAAAGAAAAATCCTAATACGTATCCACGGACCAAAAAAAGTAGGAGAAGAATACTGGCCTAATAAGGAAAAGGAGACTAAAATGTTTCGGGTACATGAAAAGAATGAAAGAAAAGAGGTTGAAATATTCGAAAAAGTGATGGGACTAAGAAACATCAGAGGATACCACAGTCAGATAAAAGATGAAATAACAAGACTTGGCATTAAAGAAAAAGAATACCAGGACAGAAAAAAATTCAGAAAATACACTAAGGTCCTTGTAGTGAAAAAAAAGGAGAGAAGGGAAAAAATGGACAGACGAGCGAAATAGAGAGATGAGTGAGGAAATGAAGAGAATACGGGCTACTAAGAAGGCCGAAAAATGATATACGCGTGGTCCTCAGATAGCCATAATCGCGAAATAATAACATTCATATTAAAAAAAACATCACTTAAAAAGGGATACAATAAATGAATAAATATAATAAATCTTTATTTAATTAGTTTTAAATTGTAACTGAGTCTGAAATGAAAGTGTTATCAATGATCCTAAACAAAAATAAATAAATACTGGAATATTCTAGCATGGTGTAAAAAAATAAAATTCACATCGACAGATTTACACTAATTCAATCACAAAATTAAAAATTAAATTTATTCATCCGTAATAAAAAATAATAATACCAACTCAAATCATTTTACAACCAATAGTGAAAACACATCATGAAAAGGCTAATTAAAAAATAAAATATTATGAATTAAGTCTATTTGAAATTCGTCCTAATTTCTGTAATCAATCCGTTTATAGCAATCAGAATAAAACATCAACAAGAAACAGGTTATAAGAAAATGAGCGTCTTCCTTTCGTGAAAGTTGGTCTAAATTACATACAGCGTGTGAAAGTTGGGATGAGCACTACACCCTGAGGGACAACTCACGGCTGATGCGGGCTCTTACAAGTACAGTCCCTCAAGGAATGGTGTCAAGGCTTCATTGCCAATTAAACACGATACTGACATTAATCGATCATTGCTGCCAAATCGTAGGCCAAATTTAGGGAGCTAAATCATAAGATGAATTGCCCAGTAGATTTATTTATTTCTTTGTTTGGTCTTGGGGATAATAAGTCTTAGAGAAAAAAATATGGTCTAAACTCAACATAGGGATAGTCTGGTACAAATTATATGTGGCTGCTTAAATATTTATAGTAAGGGAGACCTTCAGTCTCCAGCCGACCGCCTCCAAAAAAGCCAGTCCGGTCCTGATAATCCTTAAATATGTGAAAGAGCCCAAGGATGGGCCGAAAAGTACTTAGCTAAACTCTGATTTTTTTATATCCTGTGTTACTAAACGGGTATTTTTTAAAACAAAATTGTTTCTTTACATTTTCATAAGATTTCTTTATAGAAGGCATATTGTAGGAATAAGACACACAGTTAATTCCAAGCCCATATCACATCACTCACTATTAATAATTAATTAAGAGCTTGCCCGATTTCGATTATTTATTAAACTTAAACTGAAACAATTAGGCAATAACCATGAGTTCTACAATCCTGTACTAATAGACGGTTATTAATTGCAAGGCGTAATTATGGAAAGTTGCATATTAAAAAAAAATGTTACTTACTAACTTAATGTCTAGCAATCTGAGAAGATGAACAATTACCTGAAAAAAAGGAAAAAAAAAATTAAATTATTAAACATGGTCATAAAAAATTAAATTATTAAACATGGTCATAAAAAATTAACAGTAACTTCTTTTAACGTCATATCTCAACAAACGTGATTTTTTAGGAGAGTGATTTTAAAGTTTAGAAGTATAATAAAATTTAAAAAAAATAAATATCAAGCCACTGATTGAACTTTTTATTTACTATGCTTCAGATCTATTAATATAAGACCTGACTTTTTTTTCTTTGTTTTAAGAAGAATTAGTGTATAAAAATATTGTTCTTAATAAAAGAAATAATTTATAATGCAAATTCTGATGGCTAGCGATAAAGTTACAAATATGGAGATTTTGCAGAAATATACTACTCTTTCAGAGCATTTTGAAAACAGGTATAATAAAAATCGCCAGTTTTTGAAATATGACATTGTTGAAAAGAGTGAGAGATATGCAAAGGCACAAAATTAAATTATTTATTAATTTAAAAATATTTTAAAAAGAACAAACATTCATAAATAAAAATTTAAAAAGAATTGCTCATTCAAATGCTATTTCACCATCAATAAAATAACATGGGAGAAGGCTTAGATGCAAGCAAGTTCATCCAGGCGTAAAAAAAATTGCAGGTTTTGAAACTTCTGGTTTAGCTTTTTTTTATTCAGCTTTCAAGGATAATGGACAATAATTTGAAATCATCATCATTAATTTTCCATTAACTTTCGGTCACAAAAGAAAAAAAAAATGAGTTTATAATAGAAATAAGAAGGGTAATTTAAACCAAAAACGAAAAAAAAAAACTAATGTCTTTAAAGAATATTATAATTCTTTCGCTAACAGTGGTTTCGTGACATATAACGAAAAAAAAATTACCTAAAAACATCTTAACTTAATGCGTATAAATGGGTGGGCATCCATGGTTATTAGAAATTTTGTTTGTCCATTTTTATTTTTATTTATATCATGTTACTTATATAATTAAAAAAAAAGAAAAGAGATAATATTCCTAGTTCATGGTACTTCAACAAAGTAAGGATAAGACCAAGGTATATTTAGGGATTCATAAATTATTTTCCACTTCTATAAATTTGTTTTATTGAAAACTATAATAGTTTCGAATGTTATACATTCATCCTCAGTTCAAAATTTAAATGGATTATAACAAACAGAAAAGTTAGTACTGGTTTCTTCTCGCATTGAACTAACAATGCGAGAACTAACATTGTTAGTTCAATGCGAGAAGAAACCAGTACAAACTTTTCTGTTTGATATAATCCATTTAAACATTGAACTGAGGATGAATGTATAACATTCGAAACTAGTTTTCAATAAAACAAATTTATAGAAGTGGCAAATAATTTATCAATCCCTAATTAGATTGATCCTTCTATATCATCATGCGGATGTCAACTGAAGGTATATTTAATCAACAATTACATTATTTTTTAAATCACAAATCGAAAAATTAGTAAATATATAATTTTAATAACGAGATGACCAAGAATTACCGAAATAATTAAGCAGCAAACAAATGCATATTATCACGAATTGATTAAATATGATTAATTCGATACGAAACATGTTCTGACGGTGAAAATATATCTCGCTCTATAAAACTCTTAAGAAAAAAATTAATGATACACTATCGTAACATGTTAGGTTATATACTTCTGATTACGTTACCAAGATAAAAAAAATAATTAGTGTATAAATTATGATAATATTGGAGTATTGAGATCAGCTTTCTTTAATCAAGTTGTAAAATTATTTTATAATACCCAAGAGATTATTTGTACGCAATAAAATGCAAAAATACTTAGCTGTAATTAACAGTACTTAGTACATACCTAAAGTAGTAGTACATACCGTAATAAAAACTTTAGAAATTTAAATACCGCTTTCTTAAATAACCGGTTACTAATACATACGAATTGGAAAAGGAAATTACTGTAGTTCAGTTTAATTGCAGAAATAATGATTTCAACTTTATAATTATCGCATACCTATATAATTTATTGTAATATTAATATATTATATTTTTTAGTATGAAGGGTAAAAAACATCTTTACACTAAAAAAAAATGCTAAAAACTAATTTACGCTAATTTAATGGCATCAGAGATTGATAAATTATTTGCCACTTCTATAAGTTTGTCTTTATTGAAAACTAGTTTCGAATGTTATACATTCATCTTCAGTTCTAAAAACACACAAAAATTCAAAAATAAGCATTTCAAAATACAGTTTGGTATTATTATAAATATTAAATTAAATGTTGAATATAATTAAAAATTTAATTAAGACAAGAAATCAAATACATATCGGTACTCACCAAGGTTTGAGTAGACTATCTCAAACAGATATGTTTGTATTGGTTTGTTCTCGCACTGAACTAGCAATGGAAGAAAGGTGGGGTGTTTATAGGTAAACGGTTTAGGGGTCGGGGTTTTTCCAGTAATTTCAGTGAGCAACTGTTTTTATATTATAGATGGGAATAAATTTAAGATTGGATTATTGGAGATATTTATTTCGTTATTTAAGCAAAAATCTGGATTGGATTTGAAGGATTTTTATTATTTCAAATGCTTTATAAATATTTAATTTGAGACTGCTTTCAACGTGATGTATTAATTTATTAATTTAATTTTTTCAATTCCTGAGTCTTTGATGAATTTATGCTTTTTTTTCATTTAAATGAATTGCAAAGTTGGAATTCTCTGTCTTATTATTATATGCACGTATTTGTTCCTTTAATCTCTGATTTAGTGATCTTCCAGTTTTTCCCGTGTATTTGGCTGCACAATCATTACAATTTAGTTCGGATACTCCGCTTTTTTGGAAAGTCTATTTTGTCTATAGGATAAGGGAAATATGAGGATATGGTTTTTTATATAACATGGAATCAAGACATAATGTTTCGGGATGGGCCTGTCTTGAATAGATATCATTAATTGTCTTTTTTGTAGTTGTTTTTTTAAAATGTGATTGATAGTAGTTTTATTGTACCCGTTATTTCTTGCTATGGAATATATCATTTAAATTTCTTTATTATAATTCTTTTCATTTAATGGTACGTTCAAAAGACGGTAAATCATGATATTAAAGGCTGCGAGTTTATGTGCTCCTAGCTTCATTGTTTATAACGACATCCGTGTGGGTGGGTTTCCGGTAAATTCCAAATTCATGAAGTTTGTTTTTATTGAAACTTCTAAATCTAAAAAGTGATTGTATAACATTCAAAACTAGTTTTCAATAAAAATAAAATTATAGAAGTGGTAAATAATTTATTAATCTAATTAGGGATTGATCCTTCTATATCATCATCAAATAATTTAATAGAGATAAGGTTTAATGAGCCGTAACTTTGTTGATGCTGGTCCGATTTCGATTATTCTCCTTTTGTTTTAAAGGTTAATTAATTATCTTTAAAATACAATAAACAAATGCGGAAAACCGCGGAGTGAGGGAGGAAAAATTTGAGGCCCCCAAAAAGCACTTTCCTGACACCAATTCTGTTTACATACAAATTGTCAACATTCTAACTTGATTTTGTAGGGTTGTAGAGATGCGCAAAACTTTAAGGATCACGGAATTTCAGGTAAACATACCGAAGTTTTGACTGAAATTTTTCGTCATTTTTATGGTATCGTTCTACCTAAAAAACAACCCCAAATAAAGAATTTCAGCTCATTTAACCAAAAGAGGACCGCTGGAAAGGCCCAAATTTAGTGGGAGAAAAAAAAAACGAAATTTCTGGTCTCTAGTGATTAATATTAAGTTAGATAAATGGGGATTTTGCAGGAATATACTGCTCCGTCAGGTCATTCTGAAAATTTTTGAGCGATATATGCTGGAGTTATGAAAGAAGAGGGATATAGTTTGGAAGTTAGGGATATAGTATTTCTACAGTGTACTATGTAAAATATATAATCTGAATATAATAGTAAAAACCAATAAATAAATTAAAAATATTAAATATCATCATTATATGTACTAAGGAATAGTCCGTTTGTTTTTTTCAAATAACTCAAGATATTTAAAAAAAAACAGATAATTTCGAATGCTGTATTCGATTCTTATTCTAAATACCAGCGATAAGAGACGAACGCAAGGATTAAGATGTAGCCATATTATCCTAAATATAATGAGTAGAATTACCATGGATAAATATAGAAGCGCAATTAGAGGTATATTAAACACAGCTTTAAAGTGTTTAGAGCGAAAGTTAATTGAAGGGCGGTCTTGAGAAATCTGTGGTTTTCCGCATGGTTTGCCACTAGTTTGTGCAACCTTCTTGCCACTTCTGGAATATGGGGGAGTATTGTCTCCTTTGGAATTGTCTGCTTCTTGAGTAACAGAAACAATAAGCCTACACAATGTCGGTCTTCAACTCATCAAACAAGCCATAAAATTACTCAGATATTGTTGTTTCCTCAATTTTACAACTCTGCGTGAAATTAGAAAATTAAATTATCATACTTGCACAATTTTAAACTGAATATTTAAATATTGGTATTATATACTTCTAATATAAACTATTGGTTCGTTATTAGGAGGAGTAAAACAACACTTCAACAGGAAAATCATCTCATATTAGTAGATTATATAATATGATAAAATCCTTCATAATATAAAAAAAAGAAAATTGATTGGGAGGCTAATTGGAGAACCTTAAATGGGTTGGAAGGAAAACCTGGAGTTTCAGCGTGGATGTCGACCACATCACCTCCCTGATTCACAGGAGTCATTAAGATGTGCTTCCATATCAAGTATCGAGCTCAAGACCTTTAGTGCGTTGTTTATAATATACACATAGGTACATAATTGCATACATATACATATTTGCATATAATATAAGACCTCAAACGTAGGCCCCATGATAAATCTTAACTGTATAAAGATAACGGATCTCCGACAGTATTCTTACAAGATAATGATTCATAAAAGATAAGGATAAAAAATAAAAATGTGGAATTAAAAGTCATCTATTTAAAAAAATAATAGTTATAAATCTAAATTAAAAAATAATTTTATTAGTATAGATTCGAAAATATATGAATTGAAACGTAAAAAAATAAAACAACTAACTAAATAAAATAGGTGAAATTGTTAGGTTCAGCCTTTTATTTTTTTTAAAAGAAAATATAATAATATAAATAAAATTTATTCAAAATCAATAATAAAAGTTTTATAAATAAGTTTCAAATTTTTATTATTTAAGAAGAACGGGTACTAGTAGCCCTGTAAAGAAAAGATGCTGTTGGAGGGATTCGTATGGTTACAGGCCAGTATTTAATAAAACATCTGCATAGATCCTCCACTCTACAATCTGCCATTCGGAAGCAATTATGAATGCAGTGCATTTAAAACCATCTTCACGCGTATAGGGCATAAGTATTAAGTCAGAGGGATGATTAAAAATTAAAAAAATAAAATAAAATAATTGAAAATAATAAATCAAAAGCATTTACAGATAAAGATTTATTTATTTATTTTTAATGCCTTGTTAAGCTGATTTCAAAACACCTTACATTTCCCCTCTACCTTTAGAAATGGCCGAGTTACGGGCATATGAGATCTTAAATCGGCAATCATTTAGATTTTTTAAATTTTATTTTATTGCCTTGTTATGCTGATTCTAAAACACCTTACATTTCCCCTTTATCTTTATAAATGGCCGAGTTATGGCCTTATAAGATCTCTAATCGGCCACCATTTTGATATGAACAGAGGGGTGTCGAGTTCCGAGGATCATCCTGGGGTGACCTGTAACATTGGTATCGAATCTCAAGAAAATCGGTCCAATGGTCTCGAAGAAAAGCATCGGACGACGTACGGCGGACGGACTGATTTTTTTTTTATTTGATATTTGGATTCTACGTTTCTTGAAACGTAAAACCTCAATTTTTGAGGGGGGTTACAAACGTGTTTTCCTTGGCCGATTCCAAAAGTCTATTATTGAAAATAATAAACCAAAAATGTGTCATTCATAATTAGTTCTCGCTGAGACAAAATATCCATTAAAACTTTCAACCGAAATACTAATGCCAATTCAATAGCCTCTTTAAAGAAACGCTTGGGAGCACATCCATGAAAGATGGATGTATTTCTATATTTTTGAATAATATTCTATAGCACTTATCATTAATCCGATACGAAGTGAATAATAGTTATTCGCCTTCTTTTTTAAAAAAAAAAAGAACAACTAAGAAATCTTTAGCAATGAATAGGAAGTTGATTAGCGATACAGAAAATAGAATTCCAGATGGAGTTAGTCAGCCAGGCACTGGAAAGGAACTGTTAGTCACGGAACCGAGTTGGAAATACGCCAAGAGGAATGAGTAACAAGGACATTCCGAAGAACGTGTTTGTAAATAAAAAATAAAAAAAACAAAATAAAAATTTAGAAAAATAGTCCACAGGCTTTTTATTTACATCCATTAATTAAATTAATATGTATCTTAAGATTTTACAAAACATTTTTCAATACAACACAACAAAGAAACTTTAGCAAGGTCCAATTTTGTTTTCTAAAAAACCTGTTAGATGTATTTTATAACTCTTTTCGATTTTTCCCAAAATAAAAATATATATTTTTTTAAATTTTATTGTTTATGGCATAGAGTAGGATTTAATACCTGGCAAAACCTTTATATTTACAATATATTTTAAAAGATTCTAGCACTGGCTTAGATCAGGTTGATGACAGAGAGCCGTTGATATTTGCTGCTTACTTCACCAATATTAGATTTTTAGACTATTTCCAATTTTTTTTTTTATTTATCGTGAACGGGAATGGATAGAGGTGGCGTTTACGCCCCAAAATCAATTGAAACTTAAATTTCGAATATTTGGCGTTTAAGCCTTTTTCCAAAAAATACGTCGATATATCAAATATATTGCAGTACTTTAACGATATAATACAAAAAAAAAAAATCTCCAGAAGGTGATTTTAAGGTATTACGAGGCACGTCTCAAGAATACAAGCAATACCCGAATGTCTATTGACCCCGAGAACGTAGGGTCACGAAAGCTATCGTAGTAAGTTTATTTGCCATCAGTCCGAAGAAAGTAGATAAATCTCACGAAAGAGAAAGCAAAAGAGGCAAGAAGGAATTACCCAAAGGTACCGAAATTAGATATAGCCAAATGCAACCAGTTTAAGAGGGCTTTCTCTGTTTAAAATTCTATCCTGGTATAATCTCAAGGTTTTTTTATCCTCTTTCTTCTTCCCCTGGGAATAGTTCCCGTATATACCTAGGGTTACATGCATCTCACTGACTCTAATATGTAAAATTATCTATTGTGAGATGTAAACACGACTAGCTTCTTCTAATTTAATTAGGGATTGATAAATTATTTCCTACTTCTATAAATTTGTTTTATTGAAAAATAGTTTCGAATGTTATACATTCATCTTCAGTTCAAGGTTTAAATGGATTATATCAAACAGAAAAGTTTGTACTGATTTCTTCTCGGATTGAACTAACAATGTCTTCTAATTTAGTTACGAAGATTTTGATGTAAAAAAAAAAAATAAATAAATAAATGACTGGAGAAGAAATCATAAAGCAGTTTAAAAAAAATATATATATTATGTTGAGTCTGATCCAAGAAAATTGTCTGAACATAGACTTCAGGTAAAAAAGAAATGACACGATATTTTGCTACCGTAGAATAAGCTCAAATTAGAGAGCAACAGGACCACAAACATTGAGGTGTTAAATTCTCTATTCTGGAGTGGCAATATCCTTAGTAAGACAAAGTAGTTAATACATACTGCACTTGTCGAAAGTATAATGTTGTATGGCTCCGAGAATTGGAACCTCAATAGAGTACAGGAAAAACGACTTTTGACAGTGAAGATGGATTTCAGGAGGTCTGTCAGAGTTTCTAGGATGGAGCAATTCGAGAACAGCGAAATCAGAGAAAGAATGGATGTAAAAAGAAACATCTTAGAAGTGATCGAAGAAAGAAGCTCACTTAAAACGGATTGATTCAAATGAAATGCCGAAATTGATGATGGAATGGGAGGCAGAAGGTATAAGAAAGAGATGAAGGCCCCAAATACAGAGGAAACATAAAGTAAATGAAAGCATGGCAGGCCAGGGATTGACGCAAGAGGATGCAATGGATAGGAAGAAATGGAGAGAGAGGCTTAAGGAGGAATTAGGTTGAGGAAAACTTCATACGTGAAGAAAATAAAAAAAATAATCACAAACTACTTTCATCCTTCTAGATTCATAAGTAATCATAACATGTAATTAAAGTTTCGTGAAATACGATTTGAGATCAGAAGAACGAGGGATGCTTAGAAACCAGGGGCTATCCATCACTGAAGAAAATGGTTTAACTGTGGAAAAAATAATGTTTCGCATGATAAGCATATTTCCTCTAACTCAGTTAATCGAGAAAGTATAAAATTCATTATTCATGTATTAAACTGCGAAACTAATTGTTCATAAGATTACGAAAGGAACTAAACATCAAGATTCGCTACACTTTCGTCAAGAGGCCATAGCACAAAGAACTATTACTACCGATTGGAGACACAATGCGCAGATCCTCCGAGAGCATGGGTTCAACGAACCAATAGGACAAGCCCCTTTGGTTTATAGCTCATCCACAAAAGGCTCTAACAATAGCCAGGCGTTTCTCGGGATCTGCTACAAAAAGGATTCTCCGATACAAGGGCCACTGCTTATCGATCTTCATCTAATGCTAGTCCGAATTCAAGAGAACCATTATTGGAACATTCGGATGTAAGCAATATCTGGGTCTGCTTTTTAAACAATATTAAAAATAAAATTATTATTAAGTTAAAAATTTCTTAAATATGATAAAGGAAAATGTTGTTAGTGTTCATAACTTGATGAAATTAATGGGAGGAACCAATATACATTTCAGGTACTTGATGTTACTTATTTATAGAATATAAATAGAAGATTCCAAAAACAAAGCCGAGTGTCTCTAAAACAGCGGTAAACAACCAACCAGTTGACGTTTCGCCAATTTAGGCATCCTCAGGGCAGAAAAAAAGAATATTACAAAAATGGAGACAAAATACGGCACACCTCACATCAACAATCTTGAGGCTTAGACAAAAAGAGCGCGATCTGCGATCTCAGCCCGCGACGTGTTGGCGATCTAATGTGTAACTACTTACTGCACTACACATGCCACACAGAAGGCGATGTATCACAGAGAGCCAGTCTTGATCCAGCCCGGCAGCGATCCATTTCTGTACTGTAGAGAGATCGCAGGTCGTCACGACAGATCGCGTTCTGTGTGCCTGAGCCTTAAAAAGACACGCCAATACGAGACTATCTCTGTCCAAGGCATATACGCAAACACTGAAAGAAAACGGAAATGAATTTGCGAAACGTCGACTGGATATTTTTTTAACCCGTTTTATGATTATTTCAGAGCTTGCGTTCGTCTATATTTCTTATTTCAGAAAAAGATATGGGCCATTCTTCTGGAAAGAGTCAATTGCAGTTTTGAAATTTTGTAAACATTATCTTCCAAAAAAAATTCGGAGTGCTCAGTTCGATATTAAAACGTAAACATATTATAGCCAGTATTATACCCATATTGTACCCAGTACCCATTATTTTTTGAACGGAATATTTTCGAACAAGTGTCTTCCAAGCGTGCAATGAACATTGGCTTTTTTAAACCTTCAATAAGTAATGGAAGTTTTCATGGGCCCGGCAATGACAGGTGTCTTTCTTTTGGGTGTATTACCCAAAACCATTTTAGCCAGTAGAAATACGAATAGATCTTATAAGACTGAATAGATCTTAAATGAACTCCTTTCAAAAATGAAAAGTAAGCGAATGAACTATAATAAAAATACCTCTAGATCAACACATTCGGACATGTATGTCTCTTGAAGCCTCTGGAAGCTGCGAGACCTATGACCGTCTATTTAATGCTCATTTGATACTTAAATCCGCGCTTAAATTCAAATTACCACCTGGTGCGGGGATGAAACCAAACTCTGAGACACTTTCAATACGCTACCTATCCTCTTAGGATATCTTTAAAACTCTGAGGTGAAGAATTTTAGAATCTTCTAACCATATCTTATCAGTCCTGATATAACTGAAACGAAATAATTATCCAGTTTGCCTTATATTTTTTAATTTTCAAAACATTGTTTAGGACAGAGTGAGGGAACGAAAAATTTGATGATAAAATCATTGTTATTAGTCCTTTACTCTACTAATAATATCTTAATTCATAGAAAAAAATCTGCCATATTCCATTGTCTGAGAAACCACAAAAGCGAGCGGACAAGGATTCGCGTGATGAATGAACCGGATAACAAAGGTCATATGGAAAAGATACATAAATAAACCAAGCGACAAAGTATAATTTGCGCAGTCACAGAGAAATATTCATATTATGACTGATAAGTAGAACCAATATGTACCTTGATATTAGATTACATTTTTTACCACTTGAGCCGTAGCTTATCTAAGCTTAGGACCAAAATGCTATCTGCGATCTGCATTTACAGCAAAAAGCATATTTTATTAATTAATGATGATTAATGTTTTTCAACATTGAATGACTAACGTCTATTCGAAAAGCTTTGTTATAACTTTGTTAATGGAATCGAAATATTTTGAACTGTTAAAACACCCATGTAAGGTCCACCAAGCCGATTTGGAAATAAAAAAGTATTAAAAAAAAAAAAAAAAGAAAAAGAATCTTCAAGGATTAAAACCTGAGCCACGAAGTTATGGGTTCAGTACAGACACTGAACAAAACCAAGATTTGTATGAAATAGATTCCAATACATTGATACAAAACAGTAGAGAAAGTCCATTGAATTTATTTACATATACCTGAATAATCTTTAAAATTTCCTTATTAAAAACGTTACCAATTTATTCAACAGCACTATAATATAAAACAACAGGTATTTAAACACCGTTTTATGGGGAAAAAGAAACAATTAATAACCAATAGTTAATATTTCTTCGTGAATATTCACTGAAAAAATATGGGAACTTATAAAATATAGGTACTTTGATTGAGAATCTTATTTTGATTTTCACACTTATACATGAATTCATTGACCTAATTCGCAAGTCAATGTTTCATCCAAAGTAGATCTAACTGAAGGAGAGTTTTATCCAGTGAGTGGAAAAAATTCCGTTAATGGAGGCATCTAGTTATAACTGCGATGGTTAAACCTGGCAATTGGAGCGTGATGCTTTAAACTTAGATATCAGAAGCGACCGTTAGTCTAGATATAGTCTATCTTTCCGATCCAAAATATTGGCACTTTTTTCAGTTTATGTCTTATAACATCAGAAGGATTCATCCTACAGAAAATTTGCCTATTCGGACTACCGATTCTGACCTAACACAGCCGGACACAACGAACAAAATTATATAGATTCCAGGAATAAGTTCGAAAGATAAATTTTTACGACGTCACTAGCTTTCAATAGAATGCTAACCACACTTTACAACAGCCAGACGCGCAGTTCGGTATTGAGACGACACTAATATTTTTAAATTACTTCCAGGTGTATGCTCAACTGGTGACCTTCATCTCCCACTGACTCCTAGACTGTTATGTATGATTGTGACTAGGTGTTCTTTTTCTATTTAATTATAGTTAGTTTGGTTACAATTTATTAATTTATATTTTATATATGAAATGAATGTTACCCAGTTAGCACCATTGCCTATTCTTATAATTTATTAATATTTAATAATTGGTAATAAAGCTTTAGAATATAATCCAATTACAACAAAAGTACCTGATATATCACCAAATATCAATTATTCCTTTGGAGATAAAAATAATATAAATTTAAAAATCTTAAATGTTTTCGTCGTATTTGAAATTTATAATATACGTTTGACATAGAATAATCAAGATTTTCTTTATAAGATATTATATCTAAGAATAGAATGTTTAACAATACTTCATTTAAATAATAAATAATAAAGTAAGAATTGATTAAACCTAAAGAACATAAACGATTTATTTTAATCTTCTTCTTTTCTTATTTACTATTTAGTTGATATTTCATTTTCAGCTTCTGATTTTCATCAGATTCTATCATCAGAGTCGCGTAGTTGCTGATTAAAATCCCCTTTAAAAAAACAACGGCATGACAAGGGAGCAACAAGGGAAGTGACCTTGGTCTCTGTCAGAATGGTTTTTTGTACCTTTTTTTTTTTTTTGTAAAAAGTTAGAGAAAATAAATAAGAAAAAATAAAGCCGTATAACATCTGTTGAAGGTGCCTGCTGCTCCTGAAGATGACAAGGAGCAGGTGAGATGACTGACTGGACCCCGCCCTTACCACATCCTGCCAGCTGGTCGAAACCTCAGAAGGGTTCTCCAGCATCATACCTGGATTCCGAATCAGGGTATTCAGGTACTCTTCTATTTAATAAGATATTAGAGAGTAGGGGTAGGCTGTAGACAATAATTCAGACTATTCTTAATTCGGTAATGGAGAAATGTTTTTTTAAATTTCAATTATTTTCTAATTTTGTTAACATTAACAACGGCAAACTGACCAAAAGAAAAATAAAAAATTATTTTCCATTAAATTCCAAAAAGGAGGATTAAATTCAAAAATAGATTTCATTTGATTAACATAAAATTTCATTAAACAATTAGAAAGCAAAACGAAATTTACAAAATATGAAACAGGAATCCAATTGAACACTAATTATTTAGATAATCGTAATTATTACAAATGATATATGATGAATTCCCAAATGAAAATATAACATCTTATGTCATATTATAACATGTTATGAAAGTTCATAAATTCAAGCACCTTTTATTCAACAAAAAATATTTCATTCAATTAAAAATTATAAAAGACTACTAAGTTAATTAAACAGAATTTTTTTAAAATACATTCTGTCACACAAAACTTTTAAGCATTAAAATAAAATGCATTTTATTTAATTCCTATTAATTTACCTTTTTTCATCTTCAATGATTTGTATAGATTTACTCTTCGTATAACTTGTTTCTCTTTTTCTTTCCGTATCTATGCTATTCCGTAGATAGTGTTGTGTTAAGCATGCATTATTGATAATATTTATTTTAGATTGTTTATTTTTTTAATTTATTTATTTATTTTTTTTTGTAAACTTTTAAAATAATCCTTGACATATAATTAACCTGAATTGAGGAGAATTCTATTTACATAAAGGTTTCCCTCCCAAAAAAAAAATATATTTTTTTTAAATAATGATAATTACGTTATGATTCAACCTTCGCTTGAAAAAGAATTACTTTATAGTTGAGATAAAAACAATAAAAACAGTTAGATATGCAAAATTGTTTCTAAATCATATTTTGTCTATAAATTAAAAACGCAATTTACAGACATTTGATGATTATGAGGCTGATATAATATACCATATATAATATTATACCAGCCTTTAAATTAAAAAAGAAATTATGGTGACGATGGTGGATTCGTTCTTTCAAAGAGCGCTTCATATTATCATTTCTGCTGGGCTATTAATAACCAATCCTCGAGTCCACAACAGGTTCTTTCTATAATAAAAAAATATGATTCAGAAAAAAATATTACAAAGTAATGTAAATATTAATAGAACATGGACAGGCGAAATCTAACATGTTTTAAATTGAGCCAAAATAATGTTCGTTCTCAGTACTAAGTATTAAAACAAATACTATATGACTCAGAGATCCTATGCGAATCCCTTTCATGACCTATTGCAATTTATGACCTATTGCTATAACCCGACCGTAATAAAATAAATCATCTCGTAATGTGTTGATCTTTAACTTTAATATCAATAAAATACTGATAGCTCACGTAAATAAGACGTCGATTGATCCAAGATATTTCAAGAGTGTTCACAACGGATCTTGCCTAAGAAGTAGGGAACGCTTATCAAGTTGCTCCTGGCTAAGGAGAAAATAAAACCACAAGCAGACCAGCAGACCGCTAGACGTTTCTATGCCTTTATTCAAATCTGCATCAGGCTACAGAAGCTATAATGAGAACGGATCCCTAAGCGGTATAAACATCGCGTGGGAACCTGTCCTATCTATCCACTGCCTCAATGGGAGTTTTTAAACGGCTATTTCTTCTCCTCGGTTATTACCTTGATCTAAAGGGTCATCGCTGTCAGCTGGACGATTAAATCTAACCTCCTGGCTTAGGAAGAAATATGAACTGCAGGAGAAGATAACACGAGGTACATCATATATATGTAAACGCACACTCATACATATATATATATATTTAGAAATTTGTGGAATCTTAAAGTCGATATAAGGATAACCTCGTCATATAAGGATCACATGAAATAATATCAGGGCACATAAAATAAATAATCGGATTATACTCTTCCACTTAATCCACTCTTAGTTAATGCATATGAAATAAAACATATGAACTATAAAAATCAAGTTAATTTTATTAACCATTTAAAAAATTAAAAGATATAAGTAGGATCAAAAATAAGAACGATTTCAGAAGGAACTTAAACAATCAAATCCCGATAACTTAGATAAGATGATTCTTACCATGTCCCTAATAGACAGATAATTTCGATCAGTTGAAAATAAAATAAAAAATATATAAATAATAAAATAATAACAAAGAATTTACCACTTCAAGTCGAAGAAGCAGATTAATAAGGTATTCGCAAACCACAAAATTAATAAAGACATTACTTTGGCCAATAGAATATTCAAACTTCTGTATCCCACATTCTCTGTATTGAAATCCTCTATATCTCGAAGAGAAAAATTAACCTATATTAATGATAAAGTTCAAAAGGTATAATGTATTATTGAAACTATTTTTAACTCAAACAATTTGTATGCTTCGAAGTAATTTCTTATTCTGTTAGTATGGGCCGATCGTACAATATTTAAAAAAGAATCACATGAATCGGTCATTAACACAAAAATATCCTATTGCATTCTAAAAAACGAAGTCAAAAATTTTTATAAAATAAATCAGAAGTTTCACATGTCGATAAAATACTCGATATTTAATAATAAATTTGAAGACGCAGTACATTTTATTCCACAATAAATTATTCCAAAATACCCTTAACACTAATAAGCTCCTAATTACGAACAAATCGCAGCGCACAATCAGGAACAATTAATCGAGGTTAGACAATTTATTATATCTTAGGTCACGATCGCCTAATTCACCACGGACCCATTACTCGAAGATAAGGCACAGAGAAGAGAGACCATTAAAACACTGAAAGAGATATCCACTGAGGAGAGTTGAATCGAATCCAATCTTCGTTAGCACATCCTCAAGCAACTATCGCGGCTTTTATCAGCGAGGGAATCCTTACGTAACAATACTTTTCGCCAATCAAAGAGCGTGAGCTGCGATACTGATATCAATCAACTGTGATTTGGCAGGTGAAAACCAGGTAGCATCATTCCAATTAAATAATTTCATAGTTTTGTTAAGTATAATAAAATGAAAACGCACATTATAATAACTAATATTTAAATATCAAAGTTTTGATTGTTTATTAATATCAAACTTTGATTTTAATATCAAAGTTTTGAAGTTTTTTAGATTTTTCAGGTTGAAAATATATTTTAAAAATTTCGGTTCAGATTCCATGGAAGTTTCATTTAGTTTCCATGGAAACATTTTTAATTTTTCCATTCAATTAAACAGTTTCCTTTAAATAATATAAAAGTAGAAATTATTAAGTTAATTTCTACTTTTATGTTCTTATATTAAATTAATACTGTCTGTATTGTTGGAGGCTTGGTGGAAGGAGGTTCGGTCGTATCCGTCCCCTTATGGACGCGCTCGGCTTTCCATCTAGGGTCTTGTAGTCCTTCTAAGATCTTTGCTAATACAGGTCCTACTTCGATAATTCCTTTTTTTGTTTTATTTTTTACAGAATTTAATTACCTAGTATATGATCATAGAAATAATTCACCATAAAATGCATGCTTTGAGTTATGCAAAAATAAAATTTTCTTTTAGCTATAACTTTTTTCTCTGAATTTTCTCGGTGATATACTAAATAAGAAAAGTTAAGGATCTTTACGAAGAATATTTTAGGCAAGTTTCATCACAATCTTTACGAGCCGTTTTCAAGAAAATTGTAAAAAAGTGTAAAATCATATATATAAAGTGACACTTCCGGTTAGTCGATTTTTATGAAAAATTTGCTGTAACATTACAGGTATATATATATATATATACCTACTCTAAATACATAATTTCAGTTTCGGACAAATTTTCGTTTTTGAGCTAGGCTGTTCACATACATAACAGACACACGGACCATTTTGCGATATTTGGACTCAGGGACCTTAAAAGGTGCATTACCGTTGAAAACTCGAATTCGAAAATTTTCACGATCGCAATACTTCCCTTTCCCTCACTGTATATCTCATATGCAGTTAAGGGAAAGTAAAAATTAATAACAAAAGACTTAGGGAATCCCAATGTCGATGTCCTCAAGGTCGGACCTAAAACTATCTTCTCATCTACGTTTCAGTTAACCCTCAGTACGCTTGCCCATCAGATTAAATAAATAGAGGATATATGATTACTAATTGGTTTTTATTTTGAATTTTTTTTATAAGTTTTTCACAATTCATTTCCGTTCTTAAAAGTATCTCAGTATATTCACTAATAAAAGTCACTCAATTTACATCATTTAGAAGTCTGACTTTTAAGTAAGCTTGGAATGTCATAAGGACAGACGAATCAATAACAAAATTAAAAAAAACACAATAGCCCTTAAACGATATGAACTCCATTCATAAATATGTTATACCCAGAGGGTCGCCCAGAAGATCCGAACAATGGCCGATAACCTTGACATCATACAGAAGTAACCTCTTTGCATAACATTTCCGTTGTCGAACGGAAACAGCGAAGAAATTAACAATTCTATACAACGGCTCCGATGAAGTTGTAGGCCAATGATTCGATCGAGGAAGTATGAGGCTATCTTTTGTCTTCTTTTCGGCTTCTTCCTCGGTGAAACGTCGAGGAAAACCGAATGCCATGACATCTGACCACGTTACGATAACGTACTTGCATCACTGATGGCCTTTCAGGCGAACGGGAAAACCATTCAGTTAGGGATACTTTCCCATTACATAACGATGGGTGACAGATGGGAATCCCCCCCACAAAAAATTAAATCACAATCCAAGTACAGTTTTTTTTATAATATTCATATTATTTTTTATTTTATTAACTTGACGGTTCCTAGAATAAAATACTAATGTAAAAAAAAAATAATACTAACGCAAATACATATTTAACTTCAAAATAAATAAAGACCATAAGAGAAGAATGAAAACTTAAATTTTTAGGGATTAATACTCATTTCAGATTTAATAAAGAAAAAAACAGCATTGACATTATTACAATGATTTCCCAAATATTTTAACTCATGCTATCAATTGATTTAGAAATTTCTCGATACTATCGAAGACATACTAATAATACATTTCTTTAAAAAAAGGGGGGGGGGAATCGAAATTAGATAATAAAAAAAAAATAATGGGCCACTTGAAAACACGAAGAGCTCTTCATTTATATTTAATCTCTTATTATTTCACTATTGTTTATCAAGCATTTAAGGGAGAAAGTACTTGAAGGTAACTCGATCATAATTGCTTATTGCTCCGTTTAACATGAAATTTTTTATGATTGATGACTAAAAACTATATTTTTAATAACGTATTCACACTCCAATAACAGAGTAATTATGCCTTGCCAATAGGTTTAAAAATAACAATAATAAATAAAGTAGAACATTAAAGTGTTATTTCATTGTTTCAAATAGGTAATAATGCTGCTTTGTTAATTACCAGTTAACGATTAACAGATTGCAATCATCAGCGCAATAATAATCCATGCAATTAGCAGTATAATTACAGAGATATTGTAAATGGGATCATGAAAATTATTATCATTAATTATAAGATAATCTGAAATTATAAGGTTTTAAATCATTAATTATCTTCTGTAAGAATGTATAATACAATAGCTACGGTAGCAGTCATGGAAATAGAAACATGGGATAGATTTTTCTGAAATGTTAACATAAAATAAATGATTAGTTTTTGAGAATTAAATTTCATAGATGGGAGAGGAGTTATTTCATAATACGCATTTCATATACCAACACGCATATGCAAAAAATTAATTATTAATTAGTTGAAGCTAGTTCAATGCGAGAAGAAACCAGTACAAACTTTTCTGTTTGATATAATCCATTTAAACCTTGAACTGAGGATGAATGTATAACATTCGAAACTAGTTTTCAATAAAACAAATTTATAGAAGTGGCAAATAATTTATCAATCCCTAATCATTAATTGTATGTAAACATTTTAAACAAATCGATCCTATGTTTATAATTCCGTGATGTCTGCTATAGAACATGAAGGGCTGGGTTTTCTTCTCGGTTACCAAGCTATTCTAACCAGGGTAAGAAAATACGGCAATTATCACGTGGATTCTCCATGGAATAAATGCCAATTATTCAAGGCCGGATTCGAACCGGCGCCGGTTCTGAGTCGAGAATGCAGAAGTGCTGCTTGAGCACGATCGACTATTATGACTTCCATTTTTGTTTTAATTATTTCTTCAGTTCCTGAATAAAACGGGAGAACTGGGAATTTCTTTTCAAATTATTATGTTAATTCCAATACTATGTAACATTACAATGCTACTTAAGTCATACTCTTTCAGGAGCGCGAAAAGATGTTCCATTGATATCAGAGAAAATTAATGAGGATCAGGGAAATATTATCACAAACACAAAACAAAAACCAATAATATATTTCAAACAATATTCAATACTCACCAGGTGAAAACATCTAATAACGCAACCGTTTAAATAATTATCATGTTATTGTCAAATTTTGTAACATTTTTAATAGATATTTTTGAAAATTATCGATATAAATCAAAGTCCTTAACTTCATATATTTATTGCTTTAATTTATAAATAATAAAATTTACTTTACACTATTTTTATAATTAAATATCTATAATTTCATTTCGACCAGAAAGTCATATTCTAATGATAACGAATCAATTTGCAAAATCCAGTATTAATACAAATATTATCTATACCAAAAGATTGTCCATCCTCATGTTCTTAAACAATATTTTTTAACTAATAGTAGAAAAAAACTATGGTGGTTTTGGAAACAAAAGTTGGAACTTGAGGCGAAAAGAGGTGCACAAAAAAGATTAATAGTTTATAAACTCGATAGATCAGAGACTTTATACATGGGAATAATTATGAATTACAACATTAGGAGTTTGAAATGAAAATCTATTTTATATGTTACTTGTTAACATTTATGCGGGCGAAAATGTTTGTCTAAAAGCCATAATTCTGCACCATATAATTTTTAAAAAATGTACGCCGGCAGGCGCATTCGATACACCATACCGCATAACAGTCATGGAATTATATTGCACAGATTGGGCTATATATATGTCGGAGTATTTTGTTGGATTTGATTTTACAATCGTATTTTTCGACTATGAGTTTCGTAAAATAACTAAAAGGGTAGGAGTATGCATACCTTCAAATATAAAGGCTGATCACCATCGACAACAACCAATAAATTAATATATGAAACCTCATTTTGTTCTCCTGTAACCATTTTGAAAATGACACAGCTGTAGACATTGAACTATAGTGAGCAAATGAGCTGAGGGAAATCACGTTTATTAGGACAAAGTATTCAAATGAAATAAAATGGCCTCTGACTGAGTGATCCGTCTTCAGACATGCAGACGATGGGAAATTTGAAAGAATGGACGAAAAAATAATGGGTATATGATCAGCAATAGGATTGGGTTTTTCTGGGTAATGTGAATTTGGCTCTATCGACATAGTATACATTTATTTATTCATATTCCTTATGTATTTATTATTTTGTTTATCAATTTCTTTTATTTAAATGTTTTAGAATTTGTACTACCTAAACCTAAATTGTATCCAAGAAAGCGCTGAATTAGACCCCTGGAAGGTTGGGAACTGGAGAAGTGGTAGCAACAAAGCCTGAGAGGTAGAGGCTAATTATAGGCTATATGGATCGCTCCCGCTCTCCTCTTCAACTATTATTACATTCAATATTACACGCTAGACAATTCAGCCCTTAACTTTCTGATTTCACGTCCCTTCAAGGGGAAAGCGTCGCTTTATGCATTTAATCAAAGGGGCTAATTCATGCCTTGTAGCAGGCCGAGACAATAAGTTAAATGTTATATAAATAGGAAGAAATTATATTTAGAAAGTTGTGTAATGTCATACATTAAATACAATAGCACACCACAGACTAAATTAATGAACAAAATTAAATAATAATTAATCCAGTAGTTCCTTTAACCCATTATTTACATTTTTTAAGCGAAACTTCCATTGCTTCAACATCCCTATCCTAAAGCTTAAACCCAAAGTCGTCAGGTAAGGTTGTGCATGCGATTTAACAGGTAAGCCGTTGGAACTGAAGCCCGAGTTTGATGCGAATTCATAGTAACTATTTATATCATTAAAAGTTATAAAAATAGCGTAACATTCATTTTTGTTCAAATCTCTATTCATCTGATTTCTTACCCTTTACTATCGACAGCAAGTAAATTATAATGTTTATAGTACTTTAATTTTCTAAATTATTCTCTCAGTTTTGTATATTCTTGATAATGCTCATCATCAGAATAATCAATTCTCATCTACTACTCTTACAGCGTGAGGTGCCTTTCTGTATAGCCTGCACCGTCCTCAATCATTTCTCTTCTCATGTCCTATTCCAGACCTCTCTGGAATGTTACAAAACATTCTCGTATTCCATCCTCCCAAGTATGGCGGGGTCTTCCTCTAAATATCGCTTCAACCTAAGGCTTTTATATCATTCAGGCAAGGGTTGCCATTCTTGAAACGTGTCGAAACCATCTTGGACACTGTTCTTCAATAACCTTTTCGACACCGCAAGTTCGACACCGAGGCTTTTTCTACTTTAATTTTCTAAATTATTCTCTCAGTTTTGTATATTCTTGATAATGCTCACCATCAGAATAATCAATTCTCATCTACTACTCTTACAGCGTGAGGTGCCTTTCTGTATAGCCTGCACCGTCCTCAATCATTTCTCTTCTCATGTCCTATTCCAGACCTCTCTGGAATGTTACAAAACATTCTCGTATTCCATCCTCCCAAGTATGGCGGGGTCTTCCTCTAAATATCGCTTCAACCTAAGGCTTTTATATCATTCAGGCAAGGATTGCCATTCTTGAAACGTGTCGAAACCATCTTGGACACTGTTCTTCAATAACCTTTTCGACACCGCAAGTTCGACACCGAGGCTTGATCTGATGGTCGTATTATGGACGGTAAGTGACCAAATTTCGGAAGCTTCTATTTCGTTTCTATGCTTATTGGTTACTGGACATAATTCGGAGAAGCAACTTCGGGGAGAAAAATCGATTTATACATCATTAATTTTGTGTTCTTGGAGACTTCCCATTCATTTAAATGTTACTTTTTTTAGCATAGAACATCTTTCCAGCTGCGTTCACTGTCTTTTTGATTTCAACATCGCTGATTCCGTTCTTATCTGGGCTCCTAGATACTTAAAACTTAGAAACAGTTCGATGGGTCTTTAATTCTTATAACTCTCATCACTCGCCGAGGCATCCGCCTATTCTCATCACCTTTGTTCTATCAGGGCTTATTTCCATATTAACTTTTTATAGTTCTGCTTGAAGAATCCTAATACTGTAAATTAAATCACTGTCTTTGTTGACAAGGACAACTATATCATCGGCGAAGACCCCGATAAAAGACAGGTCGAAGTATCTAAATTCCAATTTCTTAAGGTCAACTTCTCATCTGGGCCTTGGCCTGAAAGATACCGGATTCAAGAACTAGATTAAATTGAAGAGGGATTGAGCTGCCCATTTCATTATGCTGTCGTTAAAAAAAAAAAAAAATGAACTTTTAAAAATATATGTGGACACAGTTAAATTTAAAAAAATACCTAGTCTATTTAATATCGAATATAAAATATTTTAATCAAAACGCATTTTTTTTTTATGGATGTTTAGTGGGGAATATTAATATATTTTTCAATTAGTTCATTTAAGAACAATTAACAAATATTAGGGATGTAAAAAAATAATTGTTGATATAAAAATAGCAGACAGGCTATACTTAGGAACAATATTTTTCTTGTGGTCGGTTGTCGTGATACAGGGAACCAACCACACACAGAGCTAAGGTCAGCTCTTACCACACCTATCCAACTGACCTTGCCTCAAGTCGGTCTCAAATTTCTCTCCTCTTGTTTCAACAAAAGAACAATAAATTATTAATGAGCACTTAGGACAAAAAGAGGGCATTGTAACAATATCTACTTTCATTAGAAATCCGAACAGGCATTGTCTCAAAATTCAATATGCCTGAATGCATTTAAAATTTAAATGGATTTTTTTTTGGACTACTGTCTCCCGAGTTTTTAAAATAGGTAAATTAAATGAGATTTCGAAAACATCATTGGATCTATTACGATAATCTACAGTCAGAGGTCTTTGAAGAAGCAATAAGGATCTTTCACGGACTAGTAAAAATAATGTCTTACAAAATACAGGATATAAAAATAATACAAGTTATAATCAGCGTGCTAGGTAAAAATACAAAAGCGTGGGCATAACCTTCCAACGTTCTTTCTTTAACTTCTTATATTCATTTTTTTTTTTTTTTTTTGGACGATTACAGATATAACTCGAACTTCAACAGGATACTACTGAGGAAGGCACAAAGAGGAGAACACTCAAAAAGAAAAGAAAAAAAAAACTCCATACAAGAGATGCTCGAGGAAGAAACGAAGGAGCAATATGAATGCAAGGACCTAAAGCAACGAAGGCTCAAGGCTGCCAAAGAAAGTCTTCATTGTTGGAGGCCTAGAGGCTACCAAGGACGACGGAAAGTTGGGACCATAGTAATTAATTCTCTCGGAGCATGTAATACACATGTTTTAAGGGATCTTATTGGGTCTCGATTTATTATGGTGCAATCTTCAAGTGAAATTGAAAATCCACGAAGTATGAAAAAAAAAGGACAATCAATCAGTAGAAATCATAAGGGAGTGGGATAGTTGAGCGAGCTAGAGTGATAGCTATTGATACTAAAATTATAATCGCAAGCACAGCCTAGCATGCTAAGCACTTGGATGGATGCAGTGCTAAATAGACTGCAATTGTACGCTGAGAACAGTACGTATAGGCAAGCAACTATAAGGAAGAACCTTGTGGGTGGAGCAAAAACCGGGATGTTACGCTAAAGTAAAAGAAAAGTCATCTCCCTTCCTAACCTCAGAGAGATACCTTGCAAAATACCTTGCAAAATATACCAACTTGAATTTTTTTTTTTTAACCTTCTTCCAATAGTGAACACTAATTCGTTATTAGATTGTTATTTCAATAACAAATGATTATTTTAGGCTCATCCGCACTAAAAGATCCTACAGATGGTGACTAGTCTACCCATGGGTGGAGTGAATTCAGAGTTGCCATTTGGCAATAACATAAGTTGGCAAGGGCCAGAACAATAATAGAAAAGTCGGATTAAAAAATAAATAATATATTTTTCAAACGCAGACGGCCATAAAAATAGCTAAACTATTTGTAATAATCAACAATAAAGGTTTAGCGAACCCAAATATTTGGGTTATGGTACTGCCAATCGTCCCAACATACTTCCACTGAACCCCGTCAAAATTTAAATAAACGAACCAAGCTTAGCACAATCATCCCAAATACGTTTATCCTTCGTATTCATTGCGAGACTTAATTCTTTATCAGTTTTCATAAACATTATTCATAAAAAATTAGAAGAAAAAATTGACTAATACATCTTTATCTTGCTTATTAAAGCAGTATAAAAATCTGTGATTACAACTTCTAGCAATTAAATCTTGATATGAATCTGTTTTATACACGATGCTAGTTGTACAAATTGCAATCCACGTGTTTTCGAGTTTCTAGAACAAACAACAAGGAATAGCAACCAACCACTTGATGTCTTAATCACTGAGAGTCTCTTACTAGTATTTCACCTGCTACTGAAGTTGGAATGCCTACAATGCACTGCAAACAAGGCACCATTACAGTTAAACGGCGACATTCGAAGAAGCTGAGGATCGGACCTGGAAGACCGTAGACATAAAAACAAATTGACGCGAGACTTCTAGATTCCAACCGTCGATACAACGTCCTACCGAGGACCAATTACAGTGGCATACTGCCCCACCTGTCGACCTCTCGATAAAAAAAAAAAAGAAAAGACTATGGAGCTTCCGGCTTCCTCCGATCTATGTTTGTAGGGCGACCGGACTGCCAGCGACTACTGGAATCCCTTAAAGGTTCACCGGCCATCGGAGTGAAAGCATTTGTTTACCTAGAATCCTAGATACCAAAACCATTATTTTTTTTTTAAATTTCCTAGGAAATATTATTATAATCGGTAGAGCAGTTTCAAGAATATAATAAAAATACTACATACAAAATAAACTAACCATTATTAATAGGAATCAGAATCGCCGAAAACCACAATGCATTTTTTATTTTAGATGATCTGTGAAACTGGTCCGGTGATTCTCGCAAGGATATCTGAGTACCTTCATAAATAAAGCTGTAGCCATCTTCTTTAGTTAAGGTAATAAGGAATAACATATCGCTGAATTTTATGTGCTAATTACCTAACACTACCTTCTCTGAAATCTAGTTTTATCCGTATTTTTCAGATTTTAAGCTAATAACTGAACTTTATCCTTCAGTCTGAATTATATTATTCATCATTTCATAGTTTATATTTTATTCTTTCTTCTTCTTTTACCAGCATATGCTAGTATTTCACTAAAGCCAATAGATTCGTGGCTGTCATCATAATATCATCCATAGCTTTATTGATCAAGCGGACCCTTCTTCTGCCCTCCATTCTTAGTACAGTAGACCCTCATTATACCGCGGATTCAGATATAACGCGTATCTAGCCCTGGTCTCAATCTCTGATAAGTCTAATAATAATAGGATAATATTATAATTTTTTTATAAACCAACAGGCCTTTAGAGACGCTTTGTCAAAGTATTTGGAAGCGTTTATTTACATATGATAAAAATCAGGTAACATTTTGACGCAAACATTTCAAAAATCATGGATAGAATCGATTTTCCTTGTTTATTTCGTAAGACAATAACTACTTGTATGGCACAGTACTATAGTCAGAATCCCAGCTCTAGTCACCATTTTTTTTTCAGTCCGTTTCAAATAAATCGAGAGCCGGAAGATATATAGACCGGTCTATCGACCTAGAACCGTTGAGGACAGAATAGACACTAATACATTTTTCTGTCGAGACATGAACCCGGAACCATTCCATTATTTATAAAGCAAAGCCACTCCCCTCTGTCTCAAGGCCTACCGTTCACTAAATCTTAAATAAAAGGTATACGCAACGTCAGCCATTACTGACGTTATTAGTTTCCAATCGTACTTGTTAAATATAATTAATTAATGTGATGTACTATTGAAACATACGAGCTCAGAAAAACAAGAAAAAAAAGTATCATAAGAAAGTGAATGAGGCAGTAAATAAACAGTAGTAAAAATTAAAATACCAAATAAACTAATCAGATCCACCTATCACTTCCGCATTCGCAGAAGTAACCGTTAAAGACCTCTATTGAGTTTAAAAAACAAACCACATATTGGCATTTATTTATCATATTTGTAAGCAAATAATTTCGAATTATTAATACGAAAAATGTTTCATTTTCAAATTTTTTCAAAGCCAAAAATTATGTACATATATCCTGTTCAGCGAATTTAAAGTTTAGAACTTACTGTAATACCATTAACTAGGTGCAAATATCCAATAAGCGCCAGTAACGAAATTGTAGAACATGCTGAACTGATGTATACTTATACGTAAGATATTAATTAATATTTAAAAATTCACTTGCGTTGAGGAAGTTGTGAAACGAAATTGAAACCGAGATATTATGTCGGTTATGCATAGGGTCATGCACATGTGTGCTGTATATCAGGGCGTGTCGAAGTGTCGAAATCCGCGAATAACAATGGAAAACAATATTTCTGTCTATATAGTACATTAATTAATATATTATAACGTTAACAACGCAATAACCTTGGCCATTTATGAAGAATTAGCATTCATGATCTTCTGATAAGATAAAAAATAATCTATTTAAATGTGACGAAAGTATTATAATTATTTCGTCTCTGAGTGAAAAGATTAATGATAAATTCTTAAAAGTTAAGATGCGGATATTGCGTGTTTTGCAGTAAACATGAAGATTGTTGCATACCTAGGACTTTTTTTTTTATGGAATAACTACTTAAGTAAACTTATATCAACAATTCGAAAGCGATTAGACAAGGCGTTTTAATAGTGAGGACTAGAGGATTTGCCGTTTCACAAAAATAAAATGAAATATACATAAAATTTATTGATGCAATTTAATCCAAGGTCATAACATTCTATTACCGGTAGTCTAAAATAGGAATCTTTTATTCTTGTAATCGAAATAAATTTATTTAACATTAAAATGGATCTGAAAACTTACTTCGTTACTATGTATCAATTAAAAAATATAATAACAGCCCACTCGATCATTTTTTTCTTCTTTCTTTAGAATCCAAAGGCCGATCACTATTTGCCTACTTCCAGGTTCTTTCTTCAAGATAATTGTTGTGTCATAAGTTATGACTAATAAACAAATGGAGCAAAAACTGAAGCGAGGGGCACAAAACGCCAAGGCTAGACTAGTTAGGTTTTTCCTTTCTTAGGTAAAAGGTCAGAGAAAAAGCAGTGAGACAGCCAGAAAAAAAATTGGAGGTCAGTCACAACGATAGTTAAACTGTGATAAATAAATGAATAATAGATTTATGTTAGAAACGGAATATTTAATGGTATTGGAGAGACTTGAGGTTTTGTATTGGAATCGTTTAATATTATACTAAAATAAAATAATATTAATAATATCAAACAATGATTATTTAAAATTTTAATTCCATCTAGCAAAATGCTCACACAGTCGAGTTTTTCAATGCACAATCGCCTAAAGGAAATTGTTATGCACTGCAGACGAGTGAGCTGGACAGTTTATAGATATGGCTAAGAAATTATTATTTAAATGAGAAACAATAATTTCTTAATGTAGTTAAGAAACAATATCACAATTAGAAATATAATATTTAAATATGGGATCACCAGACTACTTTTTAAAAAAATTTCTGGAATAATTTAGCTTAAATTATTTTCAATTAGAGACATTTGTAATAGACCAAGGAAAAAAAATTAATTCCTCCCTCAAAATTTGAAGTTTTACGTTTCAAGATAAGTAGAATCCAAATATCGAATTTAAAAAAATCCGTCCGTCCGCCGTCCGCGGCTTGCCTCCGAGACTACTGAACCGATTTTCTTGAGGTTCGGCACCAAAGTCAAAGGTCACTGTCCCAGGATGATCCTCGGAACTTGACATTTACCATCCGTCTTTTGTTTTCAAAATGGCGGCCGATTAGAGATTTTATAAGCCTATAACGCGGCTATTTATAAAGATACAGGGGGAATGTAAGGTGTTTTGGAATCAGCATATCAAGGCATTTAAAAAAAAAAAAATGTAAAAGACAAAAAACCTATATAAATGCTTTGGTTTATTATTTTCAATAATTGACCTTTGTAATCGACCAAGAATTTTTTTTTTTTAACCTCTCTCAAAATTTGAGGTTTTACGTTTCAAGATACTCAGAATCCAAATATCGAATAAACAAAAATCCCTTCGTCCAAAATTTATTTGATTTTATGTATGATTAATCGAAATGTGATAAAATGTTCTTCAAAATAAATCATTTAAATCGGACCAGTATTAGCTGAGATATAGCGTAATGAGCTTAGTAGACTAATTTCCAGGCGCTACTGGTCTGCGTGGCCCTAGGCATCCTGGCATCATTTGTGGCCTCCTGGCTTCCTCGCATCTCTCTATTTCATCCTTTGTCGGATTATTTCTCCACTTCCTTCAGCTTCTTGGTTATTTGTTCTTTTTTTTTTTTTTTTTTCTTTTTTCACTGAAGTGCATCTGCAACATTTTCCTCTATACCATTTCACCCTCTGATTACATGTCGTAACCATCTCAGCCTACTTGGTTTGGTACAGTTTCTTCTTATAACTCTCAGGTCGGCACTCTCACGGCGATCATCTTGGGAAAAGCTTCGAATTTCTGCTCCCCATGCTCCTACTGTTAAATTTCTTTGCTGAACTTGGTAGATATGTTTTATCAATTATTCTGCACATGTTCCTTTTCCGAAACATTCCAAATGCTCATTTGAAAGATAATCTAATTATCTGAAGTGTAAGCCAAAGCGATATGCAGAGTCCAGGGAATGGGCAGAGCAGATATTTTTGATATAGTACTATTGGGAAATAATAAACCATTATGTAATAATTGGCAGCCTTTTTTTACTATAATCTTATATCGAAACATAAAAAAAAACTATGTATATATAAATAAATAAACATTACACCCTATTTCATTGGAAGATTCAATTTCATCCAAACAAATCAGTGGATTTACACATATTTATGATTACCAATACGTAATAGTTAAGAATATGGCATGACCTACAAAAATTATCCCACATCAATCAGGAAAAAAAAAAACCACACCATTCTTTGTTCTGTGACGAAATTGACTTCCATTGAGCAAAGAATGGTAAGCTATTTCTCAGACAAGCAAACCCCTAGCACAATTAGCATTATGTGATCAGAAACTATAATGAGTTACGCAAGAAAATATAAAATAATAGTTCTAAGTCTTGATAGCATACTAATCAAGGAGCCTGTATGTCGTATATTTAAGGATTGGTCAATCAAATCAGCAATTAGAAAGTAGTCCAAGGTATCTGGTGAGTGTTGAGGCTGGTGCGTTACGCAAATTAGAGTGGACGTATGCATTTATAAAAATCGTGTTAACTTAGTTTTGAACGTATAAACGTAAGATTATAAACGTAGGAGAAACTATTTAATTCAAATAAAATTAAATATTTGAAAAAATATCCTCTATGCCTTAATACTGAATTTCTCTGTAAAAATCTCGTCTTATTTGATACTAATAAAGAAAAGTCATACTAAGTTGTTTTGAAAAAGAATATGCATTGCAAATTAAATTAAATGTCTTGCAATAGATGCAAAAGTGCAAATAATAATTAAGATTTTAAAATTTTAATTGCACTCACAAGAATAAGGTTGAATAAGATTTTTCCACGAACAGCAAGCAACTAACAGATAAAATTATGTTAATAATAAACAAAACATACTACCACAATATTTAAATTTATATATGCCATACGTACACTGTTAATTAATTTTATTTTAATTTGACATTTAATTTATATAGACTTAATTTTGATTTTATTAATTTTAGTCAATTCAGTAATTTAGTTTAGCCCTGAGGATTTGATCTGTTAATGTGTAAGCATTTTTTTTCCATTAAAAGAACACTTATATTTACGTTATTTTACTATAATAATGTTTTTTTACACGAAAAAAAGAAACAGAATGAGGTTGCATGATACTACAGCTCGAGCCAATAGTTGTTTTTAGGATTAATTCCCCTTCCAAAAAAAAAAAAATAAAATAAACATAACTAAATAAGAAATAACATCATAATTGAATAAGTATCTCGTCTTAACAATAAGTCAATGCTCAATTGTAATTCACCAAAATTTAAAAAATTTAATGCTTAATGAATACAATATTTTCTTCGATAACTTACTGAACCTGCAGAATAATTTGGTCAATTACACAAATTATGTGTAATTTTAATGGCCTTCTTCAATTCAATAATAATGATTATAATTTCAAAATAAAATAATAAAAACATAATTATTATGACATCATAATAATTAAAAATGTAACAATTATGTAAAAATATTTTCATTCATAGGTCAAAAAGCGGCAAGTTGAGAAAATGTTTATAAATATTATTCTGTTGGAATAGCATTTATAAGCTATTGGTCGCAAATTGAACGGTAATGAACAGTTATCGCCGTCAATAAAATAACTGGCAGTAAAAATGCATTAAAATCGCCATAAAAAAATAATAATCAATTGTAATAAGGCATAAAATTGAGAGATCTGTGACTGACATTATAAATGCAACAGAAGGACCTTGGTAGGGCAACTTTCACACCAGAACCATAAAGAAAGCTTGTTTTATTCCTTTTTTTTCCAGTGTGTCAGTGGTTTTATGTGAAATGATATTTTTTTAAGATAAATGTAAAACTGTTATCCTATTATAAAAACGTAAGAAATAAACAAGAATAATTAAAATTGAATTAAAAGTATAACGAAATGGGATATCTAGCATAGAAGGAATGAATAACAAATTAAAAACTTGATAAGATGTAAGAAGGAGCTTGATAAAAACTACAGAAGTAAAAAGAAGAGGAATATAATTTTCATTTTGCGGTTCTTCACGAAGAATAATTATAATAAAAGAAACTCTACTTAAAACAATTTGTAAAGAAGTTATGATTTAATACAGAAAAAAAGAGGAGAAAAACAAATGATAATGATAAGCCCATGGAATATTCGATAAGAATAGATTGTTACTTTACTTTTTTTTCTGTTTTTGCGGGTGTAGGTAGGAAGAAGCGGGTTCGAAAATGGGAAGGGTAAGAATAGTGGTGGTTGCGAAGGAGTTCTGTAAGATGGAAAAATGAGATCTGAGGAATAGCTTCAACTGCCTGGTTTAATGGAAACTTACAGATGACCATAAGCTTAGTGCTTTGTCACTATAAGAAAGAGATGATGCATTTTAAGATAATGCAGCCGATTAAGCATTGTCGAGGCAATAAGTAGTATAATCTACTTATACACATTCCTAACTATGTACAATATTTACATTCTGCCCACGGAAACTCCGAACCAAGTTTTGTCCCTCACGTACTGCAAGTTGTGTATTTTCAAGAAAACAACGGAAAATGGATCGAAATTGGTGAAGGGAAAAATAAAATGTTAGCAAAGAATCCTATTCCTATATAAAAGATAAGTCGAGAAGAAGGATTAAGGGCTAGAAAGGATTTATTTGGTTCATATAAAACAGAAAGGAATCAGAAAGAATTATTAAAGTAAATATAATACTGTTATAGCTGTGGATTAATATTGATAAATTTAGTATTAGAAAGCCTTATAATTGAGCATTAACTGTGGAGATAATTTATAATAGTGATACAAAACTGGAAACCAATAAGAAATATAAAACAGTGGCTCCAGCCAAAAAGAATTAGGACAATAAAAAAAAAAAAAAACCTTAGAACGATTTTTGAACGTATTCAATTCGCTACTCAATTCAACTAACGATATCAGACGCTCCCGGAAAAATCTTTCATCTAACTCAGGAATTACTATTTATTAGAAATTTCTAATCTCCATAATAATTATCCATCATTAAATTACAACTTATTTCAATTATCATCATCATTAGACCGGGAGGATCATTATGATTGCATTAATAGCATATGATAGCAATGATAATGATAGTAAATAATAAGCGAGTTTAAATTGAGAAGTAATGAGTAGCTTCTTAGCCGAAGATCAATTTTAATAACCACTATTATAACACATATTAAGAGAGCGGTTAAAATCACGAGGAAGAGCAGTTAATGCAAATAATGAACATAATGGGTTTTAGTTTTAGTATTATGTTTAAAGTGTAGTTATTGGGATGTTATGTCTCATTATGGGGAAAGCTTGAGCAGCATAATGATGTACTTACTCTCAACTATCAGGAAACAATGTAGCAATGTTAATAGCAGTAATTCTATTGTATTAGGCTAAGTGGTGGAATTGAAAAGGAATATATAAAGTAAAAGCTGGAATTCTGAGCACAACTTTAACCTACTAATCTATACATGTTACAATAACATTTAAATGGCATGATAATTTTATAGCTACAGAGTATTACTTGATCTGGCTCGTCAATAAAAAAATATTTAAAATTAACTACTCAATTATTTAAAATACTCTAGACAAACGGTATCCAAAAAACTGCCTCTCGTCGCGAAAAACCCAGTAATCGGTTTCATCACCGTCCCTACGTTTTTTGAGGTGTTGGATCCGAATTTGGGCTATCCGACAAATTTTCCTAGTTCGCTATGAGATATTCGTAAAAACAGCAAAATTTGCGCATTTTATTTATTTTTATATATTATATGTAAAAGGGAGCGGGGTAGCTCAGTGGGTTAGGCACAGCGCTACTAATCTCAAGGTCCCGGGTTCGAGACCGGCTGAGGCAGGTAATTATTTATTCTGTATTCAGTCGCGGATCGACCCTGTGGGATCGGGGGACCCTCCTGGGGCTCACCCAGCCTCTATAAAGTGGGTACCTTAATTGGGGGAAAAACCTGGCGGTTGAGCGTGATCTCGGCCAAACCACCTCCTTACACAACCGTTGTCTTAGAAACAGTACGGTCCTTACCCCAAGTACTGAGCCCAAGACCCTTCACGGGTTGTAGTGGTACAGGTTTTTATATGTATAAATATAGGATAGCTCAATATTCGGATTCAGCACCCCAAAAACATAGAAAACAATAATAAAACCGATAACTAGATTTTTCGAAACCATTTGCGTCGACTAAAATGCAATTTTTAACCAGAAAAAAGTTTTTTTTTACTTCTGTATACAGTCTTAACAATCCGGTTGTCTAATTTTTGTTCAAATTTTGCGAAACAAAATTTTACCAACTGACTTGAGAGTTATCACTTTAGACTTAACTACTAACGATTCCACGAAAAACCAAATTAAAGATGTATTATTCACTTCTTTCATACCAGAGAATACTAGAAGTCTAAAAAGGAGGGCCTAATTACGTAATTAGATAAGGCAATTAAAATCAAGGAAGGGCTGCCTCATGGTACTGAATTTCAGGAGTCAGTTTTTGCTCGGATCCAGAAACGTTGAACTGAAGTAATTTAAAATAATAATAGTTAACAAAAAAGAGAATTATTTCTTCTGGTTTCTTTTTCTATTACCAAATTTAAATTAAAATTAAAAAATTTGAATTTCACGTATAAGTGGTCTTAAATTATCCCTAAAATCCATTCAGGATTCACCATCTATTCAGTAAAAAGATGAAACTAGTTTGAATGTTATGATTACCATATAATCATTAATTATCTAGTCATTGCAGTCATCAGTCAAACAACAATAAATGACCAACAAAACGTTTGAAGTATTAGTTATTCTATTAATTTGGCGAAGAGGAGAGGTAAATAATTTACCTTGATAAACCACAAGTGCTATCTTATACAAGGTCCTGAAACACACGATTTTATATTATTAGCAACAGCGATATGCACTCACCTGAGATACAGTATTGATATATTTTTTAGATAAAGGAGCATTCATTTTTATTTTTAATTATTTACCTATATTTTTTTTTGCATCGTAGATTTTTTATCAATATACGGGAAAAATCTCTGTTGATCGATTGCTACATTTAAACTAAACAAAACAAACAGGAATATTTAAAATAAATACAATACGAGGAAAATAGTCTCTACTACGAAAACACTGGAGTTTCATTCTTCAGTAATACGATAAAAAAATTAAATTAATAAATTATTGCAATAGCATAGCCTGCTAATGAATGCGTAATATACGTATACGTAAATCTAATAAATATAATTAAGTACTTACTGTTCAGAATACAACAAGACCATGAAGAAAAGACTCACCTGAAATAATAAAAAAATAAATGTTAGCTAGGGCACAAAAAATTAAAACAAATAAAATATTCCTATTGAAGAAATACAATATTAAAAAAAAAAAAATTAACCAATATATTAAACATTCCTTCACCAGTCATCATATTTCACAATTGAAGTAATAACTTGTCATCTACGAGTGTGAGAGGATATTTAACAATATAACATTGGCTAATTACAAATTGATATTACTCAATGATATATTTGCGTAAGATTTATAAAAGAATTTGTGTTAAATAATCAGGTGATCCATATATCGGTCACCCGGAATGAAAGAGCACCTACTCAAAATTTTTAACCTCAGAAATTTTAATAGTTGGACCCCTATCATTCCAAAGAGCAGCTTGCTCTCAAATATCAGACCAAACCAATAGACACAACAGGTGATCTACCAGTAACATAAGAAATAAGAAAGAGAAAATATCCTGAGGGCTTCTATGTAGGACTTAACCTGTATCTAATGTTCGTTCTGACAAAAACAAGTTCCTGTAATTCAGTCCGGTACCTACATGAAATGTCAATGTGAATAGATATTTTTTGTTCTTTATGCTACAAGAGTTTGCTTTTAAAACCTTACATTAGAGTTAAAGCATTTCATTTCCTTTTATTGGAATAACAAATTTTCAATGTAAGCTGCTCATTTTTTTTTTTATAGTTTGTTAAACATAAGAGTAGATAAGGGATTTTACACCTGGATTTAGTTGTTTGAATATTGATAAGGAGGATATCAGGATGAATTATGCAAAATCATAAGGATGTTTTAATATAAAAATTGTTTCTCAGTAAATACAGTGTTGTTAAAATTTACGATATTGATTGGATACAATATTTTTTTTAAATATTGATATGAATAACTTATAATTTTGTTTAATTTTTTACTATCAACTATGTTAGAAAATACTTATAAGTGTTAATTATAAGTAAAAAAACATTTTTAGTGGATTTATAATTTCTAAAATGCATTTGTTTTCAAATATTTTTTGGAGAGGGGGTGAAGATTATTTAATGTTTTTGCTATTGTAGAGCCACTATTTATAACCTCATTAATGCATATCTATGTGAGCATAAATCACTACCTGTTGGTAAAAAATGGAATAATGGAGTGGCGTGATCTGGTACTTAACTCCAAGTACTGCAGCTGTTCGATTAAGTATTCCATGTTCCATTTGGAGTGATCATCAGTGGCCCCATTAACAGTAAATGTTGGATTGTCTTGGAATGATATACTATCTATTTTGGCAGGTCTTTTTTTAGACAGTTGATGTGAGATGTTACTGTCTGCATTTATAGAATCATATCTTTTTTTGACATGGCGTATCGTTGACTGGCTGGTTATTTATTGGTATTTGAAGGACTTAAGGTTTAGTTTTGGATTGTTATTTTAACGTCTAGTTATCTTCGTTGCTAACAAGTAAGCTTTAAGATAGAAGAATTAACGTTTTTAAACGTTTAGATCAAAATGAGATTTTTGTTACACGCATTTTTCTCATCTGATTAGAACATCCTTAGGACTCGACCTCATCCAGGAAGTCCTTGGACAATTGAAGAGAATAGACCCAGACCTTACTATTCAACCAGACGCTACTTAAGTGTCTTAAGTCTATTCAGCCTTGCATTCCAACGGGTCCATTCATCGAGAGTAGAAGGGTCTTAAATTACAAATCATTCCTTCAACTAGAGGGCTTAGCAGGAGAGAACGAATAGAAAACAAACCTTGTGATGATAGGATGGGCGAATTGCTCATTATTGTTATTATTCACTGAGATGAATGCCTTTTGATCTACTACTTTAAATTCATGATACATAACGCATCATGTTAATTAAGTATCTCGTCGATGGTTATACACAAACATCAGCAATATATATTCAATACGATTTATACCTTATGCATATTAAGTCGAAGCACATAAAAAAATTATCATACATGATTTCGAGTGTCTGTCAGTGGTAAGAAACCTCAGTGCCGATATCCTTTGAACATAATTCATTTTAAAGAAAACATATAACAAAGAAAATCACCATAAATTGGTATTTATAAATGATAACAGTTAATAGCTGATGCATTACTTAATTGAGACTAAGCATGGCAATGGCAGGATGGAAACCGTTGAGTTCAATGGCACAGAGCTGTAAACTGATAACTATCTCCTTCCTACGTGTTTATTTCAACCAGATTACTATAAAAAAAATCCTACCTAATATAGTGAGGATGCTACGTGATTTTTTTAATATTTTAAATTTTTGTTATTGTTTTTTGCAACATTGATAAATCAACGAACGGAAATACTATAAAAGGATCATTTATGAATTCAAGAAGGATACAATGAAATGAAAAGTTTTAAAAATTAGTTAATCAATTTTTATTATAGAAAATAAATACAAGTTACAAAATTAATAATTAATATTTAATAGACATGCAGAAGTTCTGGCAAGACTGATGTGAAGCGCTTTTTATGCTGAATTTATGACACTTTTATTACTGGTCGTTCATAGTCATAAATATACTATCTACAGATACCTCAGTAGACCATGCCTATTTTTTATTGATTTATTTATTATTTACTCAGGTAGCCCAGCTAAAAGTCAAAAGATCAAATATCTATAGTCAATGAAATAACTTCGAGGGAATAATGGAATAAGTAGGTAAGTCGAAAAATGGTCCTCCTGAGTTGTGGGTATTTTGATCATCTACAAAGCCTTCTGAAAACAGTGAAGTTTAGTTTAGTTAACTATTATTAGTGTATTATTAGTGTTAACTAGTGTATTAGTTAGTGAGTTATCACAGCTCTCTTCAGTACCACGGGAAGATTTAGAGCTGTGAGTTAGCAACTTCTTCAAAGAGTTCAGAAGGCTTGGGAGATGATCAGAAGACACATAACTCATTTTCGACTTATTAACTTATTCCGTGTGATCATAAATATATTCCTTTAAAAAAAATTAAATTATGTATAAAATATTTTATAACCGAGCGGAGATCCTTGGGAGTGAGGTAGCCAAGAAAATAAAACTAAGAAACCCGAAAGAACTCCTGACAGAAAATAAGTGGGATTAGTCGGAATGGGAGCCATTTTTAATAAGACTTTTATGGGTCTATCTAAAAAATGACAGGCAGTTGGAACAGCGTGCTGACTCAAGAACACCTTCAAGTCTAGAAGCATGCTCAACCATTACCTTCCCTCTGCGACCCTCACCCTTCTTGGGTTGTAGTAGAGCTACTTTATATGAAGTATCTAGTTTGGGTTAAATCTGCAACATATGGAACATTATAGCCATTATAGATAAGTTTATTCCTGCCATAATGAGGAGCATTAAGGAATTTCTATTGTAAGGACAGTTATGAATTGTATAGTTTAATGAAGCCTCAAAGCGCAACTTCGCAAGTCTAAATAGGCCTAATAGTGGTAATTTCTGATGCTTTTTGTAATAAATTGGATAGATGATGTATTTATCAAATAAATATTGGAAAAGACGTTTTGGTCGTTTTAGTTTCAGTGAAAATTATAATTTTAATAATGCCAGGAACAGATTTGATACATTTTCTTGAAAATCCAAATTCCAACATTATATTTGAAATAGATGGAAAATTTTGATTTATAAACCATACTTTGAAGAGTCCTGCTGTTGTACAAAACTCCATCATACAGGTAAGCTTCAAACTACTGATCTAACTATGGTCAAAGACCGCCTGCCTGGCAGCTAACAAATTGCCACTTAAGAAACAGGTGTATATGACCAGGTAAGGCAGATGCTCTCCAAGGACTCACCGTATAGTAGCTACCTCAAGAGTCCTGCTTCAGTGGATTTAAACCGTTTCTTAATTCTAATAATATTAATTGTTTAAATTAATCCATTTAAATTTTAATTATGTATTTAATAGTAGAAGATGGTTCCCTGGCAGCCAAATTAAAAAAAAAAACAATAGTGTAAACAACTATTAAATGATTGCCAACGCTTTGGTAAATAGTGCAGGCCTTCTTCAGGACTACAAAGACAAGATAGAATAATAATGAGAATTATAAAAATATAAAGAATGAAAGTATGTAAATTGAAAAAAAAAAAGAAAAGAAGAAAGAAAGGGAAAGAAAATTGAGAGTACGGGAGGTTACTTTGTGGCAAGACCAATTTTGTACGTTTCTTTTTAATTTGGCGCCTAAACATAGCTACAGCAATGATACCCATGAGTTAGGTATTAATATCTTACCTCAAAGATATCATTTTTATAACTAGGTGCCAAATTAAAAAAAAGGGGGTTTTGTCATAAAGTATTTAACCCCATCTTACGGTAATATAAAGAAAAAATTGTCTATGCGATTCGAACAACTTTAAATATCGTTATTATACAAGATTACTAGATCTGAAAGCATTCTTTAAACTGTCAAGTTACACAATCCCTTCAGTTCCATTTACTATGGCATTGAATAAACGTTTCAATTGGCATTATTAAAAATATCACAGAGGTGAAAGGAGATATAAAGATCTAAAAACGGCATTGCAAAATTTCTGAAGGGAATTATGCAAGACGACATAAGCTCAAAGATGCCTTTCAGTTTAAATATGAGCTTAAGAGAACTTATATCACCGCTCGTAAAGTCCGTGATGCAATCAGTCTGTAATGATGGGAAAGAAAAAAATGTTACAACAATGGGGTAAAGGATGAGAACTGGGTAAATAACAGTACTGGAGATGTAATTTATCATTTCAAATTTTCTTATCCGACTATGTTGATTGTTTGTATAGGGATGGAATCAAAGAAGTCGTAGAATTAAACTATTTTCATATTTCCACGATTCTTTTTTGGGAAAATAAATAATTCAAATGGCGTTGATTTTGTTAATCATATTGTCATTAAATATTTTATTGATGTTTGTTCAGGTTATTAATTCAGGTGCATTTTCATTTCTAAATTTTAAAACGATTACAATTTAAAAAAAACACAATATTTTATTACAATTTTAAAAAATTACAATTTTTAAAACAAAAAAAAAATTTGAATCTTTATTCGGCTTCGATTTCACAAATTTTATTGGAAGAACCTATAACTGTAACGATGTAAATTATTATTATACTTTTTTTTAAAGAAGAAAAAAAAATAAACATAAAAATTTTCAGCTTATCCTAGTCGATCATCAAGGATTTGGTTAGCATTTAGGATGGATTTCTTCATCTCTTTGCTTTCATAACGATAGCTGTAATAAATAATGTTAAAAATGTTAAAACAGAGTGCTCTTTGCTATCAGATGTTTGCATTGTGGCATTAATAATTAATAAATAATAACACTCCCTTAATTCATGTGACCAGACTCACATATCGTCGCCACCATGTTGAAGTAATGAATGTGAAAAATCACTGTTTTCTTCACGAATTTTTTAGTTGTATTTAATTTACCAGGAGCATATTTTAAAAATAAAATATTAAAAACAAATCTAGAGATCAGGGAAGTAAAAAGGCCAAGAGATAAAAGCCTTATTCACAATGGGGAAGTTAAAAGTGAAATGTAAAGATCTTTTTTGGTCTCCTGAAAAATAGCTATGTTCACATTCGTTACTTTAACGTGGTGGTGACGATATTGATTCCCTACAGAGCGGGATCCAGAAATTTGAAAAGAAATCTTCCAGAAAGCTTTTAGAATGTCAAGGTCATGACATATGGAGAACTAAGAAGAAACTTTTTATCGAAACAGCACGAAGCAATCCATGAGAGTGTCTTTAAACAGAACCATGAATACAGCAGTAGTCGGGAGACCACGTGAGAAAAAAAATAGATAGACAGAACTTACAAACAAATACCACAGTGCTATAAGTCATAAATTGGAAATCAAAAGCCAAGAATAGAAAGAGATGGGACAGGTTGGTTATGAGATCTGGAGTAAAGGTGACGAAGAAAAAAAAAATCCATCGGATTTGGCTTGCTACTGCCAAGCATGAGTCATTCTTACTCATTTATTGAATTTAATCATTTTATCAAACTATATCGACATCGTCGTTTTTTGAAAAAGGCTAAAGCACCAAAAAATCATAATTTAAGTTTTGATTTATTAAGGGGTGTAAACTCCAAGTCTACCGATTCCAGCTCTCTGCATATTGAAAAAAAAATCTAAAAATTAACTATTGATGACGTCAGCACCAAATATGGCGTGCTCTCTCCCCTCCTCCCCCATCTAGATACGCCAATTATCCCTATTTAGTTAGACTTTTTTAATACTATATCTATCGGTATCAATCAGCTATCTTTGGTCAGTATTTACGCAATCTTATATTTTTCTGTACTGATAATGCCTGATTTGGCGAAATTCTGGCTGATTAGTAATTTACCACAATCTGAGAGACTTATAGCTTTGTTTTGGAAGTAAAAACTACAACGCGAAAATATATAGTTAACCCAGAGTATCCGTGGTCTACTGCTCAGGAAAAAAAAAGTGATGGTCTACATATGCTAATTGTAATGAAAGTGGAAAAGCTAGCAGGCAGCCGTAATGCTTTTCATGCCCTGAAAACTTTAACCAGAACCAGACCTCGATATTTCGCTTATATCCCGTTAAAGGGAATTGCGATCAAAAGATGAGTAAACTGAAGAGGTGATACAAAATATTCATATTTTATTAAATATATTATTCTTTAATTACTACCCTAAAGAAGGATGAGAAGAGAGCTAGATAGAGCAGAATGTTAGATCGCGGAGAACTCAATGCTAAGGAAGGGAGCAACCACCTCCTTCCAAAGAACATCCGCGCAGACCATTCTCTTCGGAGGCCTATAGAATCGCCAAAGACAGTACGGCAAAGTCAATGTCTCCCGAAGGTTCGTTCAACTCCTCAAGACCGTTACCATGCCGGGAGTAATGAAGAATGCAATCAAATGCACGAGGACAAAGAAGAGCAGTTATTAATCTTCTTTTCTTCTTCTCTTCTTCGCTATTAGCCCCCGGATAATGGGAGTCCGGGAGCAATTAGTGGGGACCCTCACCTGGTCGATCCATTCGGTAATGGAGGGTCCAAAAGAAAGAAGAAAGAAGTGAAAGTGAATTGCGACAATGAAGATAACAACTTAAAAAACGATACAATTAACACATTTAAAAGAGAAAAGATAACCTGTAACTTATAATACACAATTAATATTTTAATGGCGATCTAGATGGTAGTTAATGAAATCACGGAGGCAATGGTCATGGACATGGTTAGAAAGAAAATACACAGTAATGAAACATTGTCAAAGTTGTAGGCCTTCATATGGGCTAAGAAAAACAAGATACGAGCATAATAGAAATGAGAAATTAGACATGGAGAGATTCATATTGGAGGAACAAAAAAAAAGAACGTAAAATTATTTATATAATAATATATAAAGGGCTTAACGCAAATGATGTCCGAAAATGACTGTTAATTGTACCGATTTTAAGTAAGAATAATTTTCAAGAGATAATAGACCTAAAATTCAACAGAAAAGTTCATAACGGCTAAACGTCTGGTTCCGAAAAAAGGAGTAAATTTAAATTTCGTGTTTTGTTTTTTTAAGGTTACGTTTTTATTGAACAAGGACCGATTACAAAAAAACTATTTAAGTAAGGTAATTCCTAACTACAACATTGTGAACTAGACCAAATTTTCTTCAAAAACAATTAGAATTGGCTTTGTTCAAACCATTCGAAGGAAGCTTTCAAGCGGCTAAATTACGCAACGTTCTATTTTTCGTAAATTCGTGGATTATTCCCGATTTTTTTTTTTAACCAGCATCCTACTGGAATCCAGATTCATCACTTTTAGAAAATATTCTTTGTTTTATAAGGTTTAAATCCATGTTAATTAAGTTGCGATCTGTTTTAGAATAAGCTGAAATTCACCTCTAGTTATATAAAACAATTATGAGATATGAAATTCTGTCTCCTCTAAGTAATGGTACTTACACTGGTGTTTCCAGCAAAAATAATTTCAATAAATTATTACAAAGCTTTTATTTTTATTTATTCTGTGAACTGGGATGTATTATAATAAATTATTTATTAAAATCCCTAAATTTAGGGATTTTTTTAATTTTTACATATATATGCAATATAAAATATTAGAATATAAAAAAAAAATGAGGTTATAAAAAATCAAATTCTCCTTTAAAAGATAATGAAATTTAGAAATTGACTTAAAATAATAAAACTTAATAATAATACTTAATATTCCTGGTAATGTTAATTTTAATGAAAATTTTCAACGGGCCTTCCACTCTGGGTACGGCATTCCATCGTCCTTTCCAATACGGCACCGTAGGAAATTATAGTTAGGAATCAGGGACGTGATACAACTAACATTTTTGATTCAGGTTTATGAAATTATAACCTAATAAAACACAACCTGGGTTTTAGGTTTATAAGAGATTACTAATTATCAGCACAAGATTACAGACTTAAGATAGCAGACCGACAATTATATACATTACGAGCGTGTACGACAGAAATAAAAATTAAGTATAATGAATAGTGTATATAATTTACAGTGGTAATAATATTTTAAGTGTAGTATAATGGCCGTTCCCATCCTTAAGGTAGCAATAGATAATGAACAATTTAATTACAGACATTAGAAGTTCATTTATGGTGACATAAAGATTTCAAAAGTAGTAATAGGAGAGGAAAAAAAAAATTAAACATAGAGTATTTATAATGTATATAATTTATAATTTAATTTATAATCTCATAAATGTCTGCAACCTTCATATAGTTAGGATATGCTGGTTTTATTAAAATGAGTAGAAGAACATTAATACAATCCGTTTAACAAAAAAGAAGAAAAGTCGATGCTTCGAGGATATTTTGGGAAAAATGAAACTTGTAGAAATAGGTAAGCTGTCTGTAATTTAAAAAGAAAATAATACATTTCATATAGATAGAAATGTTTTTTTTTTTTCACTTTGGGTCGAACCCAACATCATAAATCAACATGTGGGGCATTGATGTCATATGGGGATTTTACAAAGGATTTGAGATTGTTAGTTCGGGATACGGAAGGAATTCTATGGTTTAATGGAGCCCCAAAGCACAACAGCATGTGTTCAAATTGGTCTGATTATATCCGCGTAAATGAACTTTTTCATAATAAATTGGAAGTATAGAGCGTACATTTTCAAGAGGTTGGTAACGTGGAGTAGTTTCTTGTAATTCTAGTCTTTTAAGAAGTTCTAAGTTATTTGCTTTTACGTATAAAATATAAAATATCTGGTGTTTTAGGTTTATATTTATTTCATATTACTTAAAAACGTTAACAATACAAATAAATTAACAATACAACATTAAAGATTATTGGGAACTGACAATTTAATTAGATTGGAAACAGAAATCTATATAATGGGCTTGAGGTACACTCTACAAATACATGAATCTTACACCAAACCCAATAAAGAGCCCTTGATAAGTACAAAGTCAAGGTTAGTTCGATAAAATATACGCAATATTACACTTTTATTTCGTTTACGAGTAGATGTACTTAGAAGTCGAGCTTGTGGCGTAAGAGGGGGGAGAGGATTAGGTTTGATATATATCCTTCTCCAAAATTTATGAAAAATTTGATTTTCGTTTAAGTTTGGAATTTTAGTAATAATTTTTGATCCAATATTCATTCGTATCCTTAAAATTTACGCCCTATTTGTCGATTATTAGCACTTAATTTGCCTTCTCATTAAATCCCTCTCCTTCCCTCTAAAAAAATTGAAATCCCTCTCTCGAAAAAAATTAAATGTCCCCACTCCCGAAAAAAATTCTGAGTACGCGCCTGACTTCGAATAGATTTTTAAAGGGATTTGAATTTCATTTTATGCTGACTAAGTCAGAGATAGTGGATCTGTTAACAAAAATGCACGGAATATTATTAAAGGAGACTATAGAACATGATATCCACGGCTAAGTATAGAGGGTAGCTATTAATCCTAAATAGCTTTCAAGGATTTGTAATAACTAGGTTTCCCAGATAAGATTCCACCCACCATGTTCTTCCTTACCATGGCCAATACTGCAATCGTTAGGATAGAGAACTTAAGGTGAAAATTAAAATATATATGTAATCAAGAGGATATGTTTATTTCTCTTCATTCCGAGATTCGATCAGGGCCAAGCAAACATCAAATGATTAATGTTTAAATCTATAGGCACATTTACAGCTGCATTCGAAGGAAGGAACAGCGATAAGGCAAACCGCAATGGGGTACCAGATGTATTAATGATCTTGAGTCGTGAGTCCGAGTCACGAGCAACTTTTATGAGCCTTATCCTTTTAACTGTCCTGCAACTCGGAGGTGTAACGACCCTTATTGATACCACAGCATGGATTATTGTTGGAAGGAGATAATACACGATCAATCACCAAAGGATCATGGATGATAAGATAAGAACTTGGTTCTGAACGTCGAAGGTATCCAGCAAGGAAAGAATAGTGAAGGTTACATATCCCCACATCAGAGCAGAAATAGCTTAACTCTGAAAATTAAGCTTTACACGAGAGGGTTTTACTTTTTGGTTTATTATTTTCAATAATGAACATTTGTAATAGAGCAAGAAAAAAAAAAATGTAATCATTACTCAAAATTTGAGTTTTACGTTTCAAGAAATCCAAATATCGAATAAAAAAAAATCTGTCCGTCCGCCATAAGCGACTTTTCTCCGAGACTACTGCACCGATTTTCTTGAGATTTGGTAACTAAATCACAGTTCACCCTCTGAAGATCCTCGGAACTCGACACTACTATCCACCTTCCCGTTTTAATACGGCAGCCGATAAGGGGATTCGAACCGATAAAATGTTACACGCTCATAACTCGGATATTTATAAAGATAGAGAGGAAATGTAAGGTGTCTTATGAATCAGTGCACCAAGGTTAAAAAAAAAAATCTATGTAATAACTTTTGGTTTATTTTTTTATTTTTTTTTTGTTATAGTAAATAGAAACCTAATGAAATTTACTATAAAAAAAAAAGGAAATAAAAAAAATCGAAATCGGACCAGTTTTAGCTGAGATATAGCGTATGAACTTTCCTTCCTTTGATTCATCCTCCACTTCCACCGGCTTCTAGGTATTTTTCCATGAAGTGTGGTCCTTCAACATTTTCCCCTCCTTTCCGATTTAGAATAATACACCAATGTGTAATAATTTGCGTTTTGTTTTATCGTATCATAATGCATAAATGGATAAAATAAAATTGTTGACTTTCCAGCTTAGGCATCATACAAAGAGATAAGAGTACTTCTGTATCAAATCCGCATTAGTCTAAACTGCTTTAAGAGATAAAAAACATAAAAAGAAAAATTTGAAGATAGGGTAATCCTGTTCAGAAGCAGCGATACAAAATTGGTTCGACACCATTATGTATGAGACAAGTCCTACCGATGCCTGCCGTGTGTAGATATGGCGAAGAGTATTCTTTTGACTTCATTGTCTTTCCTTAGAACAACTCTATACCACTCATTAATTTAGGTACTACTGGACGCGTTTCTAGTCGAAAAGTTCGAAACGGTTTTTTTTTTAATCCGGAATCAAATTCGTATCTCCATGCCCCATGGTCAAAGGGAGAAAAAAAAATTAGGAAAATATAAAATACAGGAACGTCCAAGAAAGGAATGAGAATCAGAAATATATGTATTCCAACTCAAGATAATATCCTCAGGAGGATGTTCTGAGGCAAAACTGGTTTTTATCAGACAACATTCTGTCTTGTCATATTATTAATAATATGGAGAAGAATATTTGCAGATCTTTCCTTTATTCTTATATGTGCTTGTAAATATATCCACTTAAATAGTTGTGTAACAATGAAATATGATGTCTCGTTTATATCATTCACAGTTTATATCTAACTACAAATGTTCGACATAAAATCAGGAGTCTTGCCCACCCAACCAACAGTTCGACAGGACAAATAATTGAAGCTTTAACTAAACCCGATGCAGGTCAAGGTCCGAGACTTCCAGACACGCCCAAGGGGGGAAATAGATCACGGGCACTAGAAAGTGATAGCCAGCCTGAAAGATGCGGGTTGATCGTTGATTGCTCGACAGGATCGGTGAAAGTATGCGTGTCCAATGCCTGATAGCCGGTACCATTGTGAGGGGAGAGAAAGGTGGGTACCTAAACCGCGGTTGGCTTCGGGTGAGAGGGCAGCTATCGTCTAGGGCCAAATTTCCAATGAATTGTATTAGTCAGAGAATTTTATTAAATCTAATTCTTAAAGGGCCTGTTAATGGGGTGTGGGGAGTTCTGGATGGAAATGATGGAACGGCCTAAATTGACTTCGGGATTTTGTTAGGACTAGTAAAGACGTAAACATACTAAAAGTCCTGGGATCTAGGAGCAGAGGCAAAGAGAAGAGAGGGAAAGAAGTCATGGTTTTCCGTTTTTCGTTTATATCTCGAAAACGGTCGGCCCTAGTTTAAAACTTGTGTGTTAAAATTGAAGAGCATTAATTTCTTGCAAGAATGTTCCTGTTAATTTTATTCATATCTGATATAGTTTAACAAAAGTGATGTTCAAAGTAACAAACGGTAAAGACAATAAAAGGAAAATTGCAGTCCATGAAACCAAACGTTTTTTTTTCTTCAAATTTGTTATTTTGAAACAACTTAAAAATGAGTTTCAGTAGGTTTACCTCTTAACTAGCCCAAAGCCCTTGGGCCGTCCCATCGTTCTCGTATACACCCCCATTTTGAGTATTCATTGGCTGGAATTTAATGCAGAATCAACATGAATTCACTCACTTAAAAAGTGAACAATACATCATCTAAAATTTATAATAATTCTGTTAAAAACGTACAAAGGAGATTCAAGACATATAAAAAATAAATGAATTTATATAATAAAAATTTCTATTATGTTAAGGACAACTATACTGATCACATCCAAATAATTTTCATTTTAAAAAGAATCAAATGCGAAATAGAAATCAATAAATAGCTAAAGTATAAAGAAATAAATCACAAATGAAAAGTAATCTAAAACCGATCATCAATCGGTCGGACAATCTGTTTCAATTAACTATACACACTCTCCTAATGGACTGTCTGCGCAAGATATTACATTAATGTATTCATTTATATAACAGTATCTTGCAGTGTTTTAAATTATATAATAAGATAATAAAACTAAATTATTTATTTATTAAAAATTGATGACTTAAAAATGATTAAAAAACTCTTCAACCACTTGAAGAATTTTTGCCCTGTATTAAGCTTACAAACATTTGGAAATTGCAAAAGTTAAGTTCAGTCACAAAAAGGGGGAAAAAATATATATACAACTTTTTTAAAACAGCAATTTTTCAAATTCAATAATTTAAATTAAATTTCAATTTAATAGAAATAAATTAAAAGTTAAATAAAAATAATTATAACTAAAATCATTTCAAATTTGGTAACCAACATGAGTATTCGAACATAGCATTCTTTAAAGTGCAAGAAAGCCACCTTTTTCTGACAGTGAATCTAAACATTTTGATCACTTTTGATAATGAGAGTCAAAACGACAAAAAATAAAAATAAAGATATTCAATTTTCTAAGTAATTGTTTTTATAACCTTGAAATCATCAGGCATTTAGAAGTAATTATTTTTTTTATCCAATCAGTCGAACTATCAGTTATTTCGAGTTGAAGCCAAAAAGTACCGGTTATTAGTTAATAATTCGACATTTAAAACTAGTGATGTCGAGATCAAAGATATTCAAAGAAAAAAAAATTATAACAATAAAAAATACAAAAGCAAGGAGAATCATCAAAGACCTAGACGGAAAGTCCTATAACTCACTCCAACTTCCTAATGACGACGGATCGTCGGACCCGTTAGGAATATATTACTTCCTCTAAAGGACGAACATGGAGGAACGAAGCCTATAGAAATTTAACGGCTATACAAATGCAATAAAAGTTGTTATTACTTAAAACTCAATAGATCCCATGGGAAAATTAAACAACTTAACTGTTTCTAATTTTACACTAGTGAGGTTTATATAGTTTCTAGGCAATAAAATCCTAGACGACATTATGAATTCGAAGCCTAAATTAAAAAAAAAAATAGCACGGCACAACATAATTTTTATTTTTTTTAATTTCATGAAGTTAATAAAACAGAAGAATGTTTAGGAAGAATTAATTATTTTTATTTAAATTCTTTCGAATAACGGAAATTAGTTTTACAAATAGCTAAACAATCAAGTCATATTTTTTTTATTTCATGAAAGTAAAATAAGTTAATAAAATACCCAGTTATTAAATATTGTCATTATTATTATTTCCCTTCTTTTTTTTTGTACTGTTTTAGTGCATCGATTAAAATTGTTTATGCCCCTCTTTGTCTGACTAGTAAGACTTCTTATTATATTCTTCAAATGTATCACGAATTTCAATTGAAGTATCAATGCCCTTATGATGCCTGAATGAGCAAAAATTTTTACTGTGGCCATTTTATTTTGAATTTTTTTTAATTAATGTTTTAAAGAGTAAAGATGTTTTTTTTTTTTTTTAATATTATCTATGAATCAGTTCACAATTACTGGAGATCATAATTTCAAAAAAAGAGATACCGAAATCGCTGACAAACAATGAAAGGTATAGTTATGGAGATTCACTGAAAAAATTTACCAATTCTTGAATCACTGATCAATAGGTCAGTAAAAGAACTAGTGCTTTGAATCAGTTCATAAACTGCTATTTTTATCAGTTCATGAGCGGATCGGCTATCTGTAGACTTTGCGGTTGTTTACAAGTTTTATAAATTTTTTTTTTTTTTAACAAAAAAAATTCTCCCTAAACTCTGAACTCAAATCAAATATCACATTTAAATTTAAAAGCCTGTTTTTTTATTTAGTCATTTTTGTACACAAGTGTAAAATATGCAGATGTGATACACTTCGACTTCAACAACAAACAAAAACACTCAAGGAAGTTTTATTAGGCTCTGTTTTTCTACATCTAAATATATTTCCATCTAAAGTGCCCTTAGACAAAAGAAAGAAGAGATATAGAGCAAGCAAGAGGGTGTCGAGGCCGGTACCAAAAGCGGTTCAACGCCCGCGGAGCACCACCTCGGCTTTAGACTTAACCTCGGTTGATGTTCACGAATTAATCATAACTATTAATTAATTACATAATTAATTGATTGATTAATAAGTAATATGACTAAACGGTGTGTATTTTGTAGCCTTTGTATTTTTGTAAAATACAAATACAGGTATTCTTAGGGCCCAGAAAAAAATGCTAGGTACTTATCAACTTGCGTGATCGATTGTTCTTCATAATTGAATTAAGAGAATAAATATTTTGATTCAAGTTCTATGAAGAAAAAGATAAAAAAAAAAAAAAAAAAGAAGCAGACAAAAACAAAATTATGTCATATCGTGACCAACATAGGTTTATGTGACGAATGTGAATACAGTTATTTTTCAGAAGACCAAAATGGAACATTTATTTATTTATTAACAGCATCCACCCACAGGCTAAAGCCTAATTACAGCTAGTAAAACAAAACAAAATAGTGCTTATAATATATCAAAATAACTATAACTACATAATAATATTAAGAAAAATATGAAATGAGTTTAAAAAAAAAATTAAATGCACAAACTGTAAGCAACTTAAGTTACATAAAATAAAATAACTAAACAAAATAAATAATGTAATAAAAAAAAAGTTAAGAAAAGAGAAACACAAAAAAGAAAGAAAAATTAACCTTAGCTCTGAGTCATTTAAATATACACATAAGTAAGAAACAATATCTTAATGATCTTAAATTCATGTTGATCTTTTAACATACAAAAGACAATTCCCTGAAATGCCACTTGTTATTTGGTTTATATAATTTTTAATAGAATCAGAGTAACTGCTTGATTAAGTACTTTTAAAATTGTAGATTATACAAAGTATTAAATGTATTAAATGACTGACAAATGCTTTCCTAAAACATGCCCAATATGATTCAAAGAAAAACTCAGATCAAGATCCAATATGCCATCTAGAAAGTTCCACAGTTCAGCAATGTACAGAGTAGGGCTCCTACCAAATGGCTGATATTGTATACCTATCTTTTAAAGTGAGTTTGGCATTAAACTCCAGCATTAAATAATTATATTAGATTTTCCATCAGGGTAGAATGAATATTTCCTAAGGAATAAATATTTTACTTTTAACTTCCCCATAAAGAATAATATTTATTTTTCTTGGCGTTTTTACTTCTCTGAGACCCAGAATTGTTTATAAGATTTTATTTTGCAAATATGATTCTGGTTAATTGAAACAACTAAGGTATTTGAAAAATGCGAAACGTGGTGACGACTAAAAATATGATATCAATTCCATTTCAATCATTTTTGGACTCTTCTTTCCTTCTTTAACTAATGTTAAAGCAATACTCGAAAAAAAATAATAATAAAATAGAAGAACAGCTGAAACCAAGTTATCAAATTTTTTTTTAAATATTTTTGAAAATTAGATTAGATAAAATCGGCAAAATTAAAATTTATTATAATATAATAAATGATAAATATAAATTATATTATATTTATAACAATTATTTAATTTATTATAATTTCTCAAGTATTTAGTAAAAAATTTAAAAAATCGTATTTAAATATACATGTTGTACAAAATCAGGGTGATAAAAAAAAAAAAAAAAAAAAAAAAAGGCAATGAGTACATTCCGAAATTAATAATTTGTCATAATACAACGTTATTATTACATAAAAATGAAAAGCGAATTATTGTTTAATTCTACTAAGAAAATAGAAAGTAATTTCCTAAAGAAAAAAGTATAAAGTACTGGGCAAAATGAGTGAATATAGAAAGTAGAACGCTCAACTGAAGGTATATAAGACAGGGTAATACTTAGCTTCCTGTGCAATATGAATTTAATAATAACGGCCATCAACCCTAGGTGGTATAAATACATCTTTGGTAATTTCATGGCTATCCCGAGACCATAAAGAACGATATTGGGAATCATTACATGGACTCAATTGTTAAAATGTCACAGCAATAAGAGTGACGTAATAAATGTTATAAAGGGCTTTGTCGGACGGTCACGAATTTACGAGCGTGAAGCGGTGTCCTAACCGGCTGTCACGAGCGCCCAATTTCATATCGGCAGCCCTTTCAGGCCAATTTCTTCACCGTCCCGGGACCGATTCAGCCGGTCCGATTTTCGTCAATGCATGGTGTAGTCAGGTGGTGGCGTGCCGTTGAAACATTATCGGTATAACATGGATGTTATAGAATTAAATTAAAAGTTGAATTTCCTTCAACGGAAATTCCACCATTTCCTTATAACAACAGTGTTAATTTACACACTTAAAAAATAACAATATGTGAACTAATTCCTAAGTGCATAATGCTGAATTTTAACCGAATAAATAAAATTAAATACAATTTAAGCGTAAAATTATCGTACATTGAAAAATCTGGGAATTACAAGCAATTCCGTGGTGTTAGCGTAAAGGGGTACAAGTCATTTTTTTGCGACAATGGATTTAAGTAATATTTTGTTCTTTTTAACGAATTTCACCTTGAGAAAAAGGCTATTAGTCACTGAAACAGTGTTCACTAGGGAGGCAAATACTGTTTTAATTAATCATTTCCTTTTTCTTAAAGGTAAAGTTCATTAAAAATAATATAATAGAACTTAATACGCATTGTCGCAAAAAATTACTTGGACCCAAGTTCATTAAAAAGAACAAAATATAACTTGAACCCATTGTCACATAAAATGACTTGCACCCCTTTACCCAAACAGCATAGAATGAAATGATAAATCCAAGTTAGTGGCGATTTTCAACTTCTTTGGATTCATAAATTTTAACAATCATCACATGTTATAGCTATTTTAAACGTTTTGGGGTCACTTATAACCAGCATCAGAAATACACTTCCCGTGGAATAATATTTACTACACTGTCAGTTTACTTACACATGGCTATCTTTTAAGACGTCTCCCACATGAAGCACCGACATGCCAAAAGTGCAACAATACCCTACAAACAATAATTCACTTACTACTAGAGTGTACCCAATTCGAACAAATCAGAAAAAAATTAGAAATATCGGAAACATTAACATAAATACGGAAAGATAAAGAAGAGCAAGTCATCACTTTGTTTGAATTTTTGAAAAGCATAACAAAGTATTACAACAGAATATAAGTTATTACTTGACGCCAATTTCCCTTAAGGGTAGAGGTGTAGAAACAAATAAAATAAAAAAAAATACTATTATTACATATTATATTAACAATTCATTCACGCTAATATCTTATAACTAATCCAAAATTCATTTTAATTACATAATATAATTATTTTGTCTTTATACATTTATCATTCCTATTTCTCCTTTATCCACCAAATAATTTCGTCATTTACATATTTCAAATAGTTAAAATATTATTTAATACAAGAGTTTCTATTTATAACCTCTCCATACTACCACAAATAAACTATTTTATTTTAAATCTATAAATTTTGTATTTATTTGATTTAGTTTTATAAAGTTTAAAATCACTATGAATTTAAGAATAATCCAAGAATTTTTTTAAATAAATATAATATCAAGATAAATCTAAAAATAATGAAAAATGAACGTCCCGAAATACTCCCTCTCATGATAAACATTCCCTACAGAAGACTTTAATATATCATCTGCAATTTACCTCTACTAATTAAACGCTCATCTAAATACAAGATCAAAAAAAGAAGTACAATATAAGTTAATACCTAGTATTAATTTATTTAAGTTGTAGTCAGCCAATGACAGTATTAGCATTTTTCACATCTCTAAAGCATCTAATAACAACATATCTACCTCTAAAATTTCCCTCTCAAATTCAAGAGATCTAAAAATATCTTAGCGAACAAAACTAGACCAGGCCGTTTAGATGAAATTAGTGAACGGAACATTGAAACTCGGGCACAATCGAAAGAAGCCTGTGAAGTTGTGAAGTGAGTCAAGTGAAAGGATTAGTGGCACATAAAGGCTGGCCTTACTTTCCAGTTCTCTGGTTCTGGGAGAGCCGTCAGGGATAATACAGTAGGAGGATAGCAAGGGAAATATGAGGGATTTGGGAAGGAATAAATGGATTTTTGTCAAGTAATTTGCGGTATAAATCACTATCGTAATAGATAATATTATCGATGGAATAAGTTGAGAGCTGGTTGAGGAGGACCCTTCCAGGAGCAGGTTGCGTGGGAGGTGGCAGAATTTATCAAGGAGCTATTCAAAATAAGGTAAAGTCCGAGGAAGGAAGGGTCTGCAGAAGAATTCAGGAAGTTACACACCCTTTTAATAAAATCGCGATGGTTGAAATGGGCATGTAAAGATTCGGGCTCAGTAATGGTTATATGCGCTTGAATGTTTGAATGTTTATATGCGCTGAGCTAACTAGACTGAGGCGTAGGTGAGAGTATTCCGTTAAGGCTGATCCTAAGGATTTGGATTTGGAAGGTAGTCGTATAGACAGCAATTAGTGGCATCGGCATTGAATTTTCGGCGAGTTCGCTGAGCCTTTTATTATTGTTATATTAATCTCAGCTAGAGTGACCAATAAAAAAACAATTAGGGTATGTGGGGATAAATGTATACAATGGAATTTTAGGAAAAACTCTACTACAGCTGATAAAAGGTTGTACACTAAATCCTGTCCAACCAAAAGCCAATACGCAATTATATATAGATTATAATTATAAGCTAAAATTATTTTAGATATGTTACAATTATTTTTCTTCACAACAACTAAATAGAAAGTAAGATTTTTATAAAATGTTTAAATCGCTGTTGAGCTAAAGATATCCAATAAAGGTGTTGACGGATATCTAATAAAGTATTAACAAATAATAAAAAAAAAACTGTTTTTTTCAAAACACAAGCAAAAATTTCAGCTAAACTTATTAAGTTATCTTCAGGAGTTGAGGAAAAATCGTAGTTCAGTTTACCCCACGAACTTTAAGCAATGACGGATTATTATTTTTTAGAGGTGTGGAAAAACATCTAAATATAAAAAAATTATTAAATCCGTATACAATAATGAAAAATAAAAATTGATCTTACAGCCAGAAAAAATCATTAATTTTTGTTCGTATTTATTATTCTCAAGGGATTTTGTTCCAGAATGAAGGTTTTTTTTTCTATTATATTATATTCTAATGCAATGATAATAAAAAGAATCCAGCAGGAACGTCAATAAAAATTAATATAAAATATACAAAGGTCTACAAAAATGTAACAAATAAACATGCCAAAAGGTCCTCTATTCTTGAGAAAGATGGTGAGACCTAAAGCAATCCTCCCATATACGTCTCTGTCTAGCCTCCGGACGTTTAATTGTCAATATAGTGCTGAATAACTGTCTATTGATATGTTCCTTACCCAGTCTAACAAGTATACACGACCATTTTAATCGTCCCGTAAATCAAAACAGCAATAAATTCAATGCCGTATTCTGCAGCCGGTTTCACTCAGTTGATGCTGCATTCAAGAGACATAAGATTTTAGATATTTTTGAAAAGTAATGTCGGAATAAAAACGCAACAATCCTCATAGAAAAAAAAAATTGGACTTCATCGTCACGGTAAATATTTGAACAAATGTGCCTCCTTTATAAATATTCAATGAATCCATTTGATAATAGTCGTAGTATGAAAAGGTGTTGATGTTCAATATTAATCTTAAGGATAAATGATCATCGGAAGTGTTGAACTAAGGGTTAGATAACAAGTTACCCAACTCATATATTAAGTATACCTATTAATTACAGATATTTGAATACAAATATTTCATTAATATTCAAGAAAAATTATTTCCTTTTTTTTTTATTAAGAGACGAAAAATGGCTGTAAAATTAGTAAAATCGGGTATTTTCTTAATATGTTTAATATTTATCATTGTACATCAAGGGACCACCCTAGCCTATTCATAACAAACAAAGCCATCTGCTTGTGACGTCAGTCTACAAAACTACCAAACGAAAATATTTAAAGATTGTATTTTCAGTTCTTTAAAAGATTTGTTTCCGAATACAATAAATATAAGAGAATTTTAAATAAATTTTAGTTAAAGTCCATTTTCGATGACCGCTATGCTTCAATCGAGGTTCTTCTAGGTGTGTTAGAATCAACGTTATCAGCAAAAAACGTTAAATTTGTTTTTATTTTGTAATCACATTTTTTTACAAAGATGTAAGATAATGCAATATATGTTTACATGAATTGTGAAAAGAAATTTCCCTCTTTCTGGATACAGTGAGAACATCAAAACGAAACGTAATTTCGTGGGTTAAAAATTTTGAAACTCCTCGGAATTGAAAACATTTTTATGAAAATCTGCGAAACTTTATGGTGTAAAATTATATCAGGCTATATTACTTAATAGTTTAAATATCTTTTCAAATAAATTTGACTAAAAAGCAATTATTTCTTAAAGTTTATATTTTACCTTTAATATACTCTGAGTTTTTTTTTTTTTGCTGGAAATAACATGTGGACATAATTTTTCTAACTCGAGATATAAAATTAAGCATTTTCAGAGGGATTTTTTTTCCCCTCAACTCCTAGGACCGATTGTATGAAACAATTGAGAAGCACATGTCGACTTTTTTTTTCAACATAGGATCATCAAGAAGATTTTGATGGAAATCGGCGACGAGCACACTGTGCACTACCACAGATAGTTAAAAATGAGATATTACTCATTTAAAAAAAAAAAAAATCTGAAAAAATCAACCGATTTTTTTACTTTTTAAACAAACGAAAATCGGCCATAGAAGATTTTTCTATAAACGTATTAGGTTCCTTAAAACTCCGAAAAAAAAACACTTGCATATCATAAAATATCGTCGAAAGCAGTTCGGTAATTTACAAAAACAAGAGATAATTAAAAGTAGAGAACGACAATGATTTGACAATTTTATTTTACATTGCCTCATCTTTATTATGCTGATAAACGAGATATCATTTAAGCTCTCAGAGAACTATGCTTGTTGCTATAAAATAATAAAACACCGCATTTGATGCTAACTACATAAAAAAAATTCTTATTAATGCCTTCATTAATAAGAATTTATTAAGCGTATAAGACGTCCATTTTTTTAATAAAAAATTTAAACAGTTGCAACTTATGAATTATATATTTATGAAACAAAAGTACTTAGGCATAAAAAAAAATATAAAAAAAAGCATAAAAAAAACCTTAAAAGAAATAATAATTTTAGATTTAATAAACATATTTAATGCAGATGAATACATTGAATTATTGTTTAGAAAGAGGTTGGCAAGACGATGACTGGGAGATGGTCAAAAACCTTGACTATACGCCAGGAGATTTGAGGCTATGAACCGACACAAGATTAATGCTCATAGTTCACCTTGGGGAGGTCCTCCATTTAGAAGCAGGGGAAGGAAATGGCTTATATTAGGCGACAATGGCGTAAGTCAATGTGAAACATCAAAATTCATATAAGGAAATTACAACGTAGCATAGAATACATTGAACAATAATTAAAAACAGCAAACTAGTCAATTCATAAATTAATGTATTCGTTTAAACAATTATTTAAATTTATACACGTTTCACAAGAAAATAAAAATACTTGCTAATTCTAAAATGATATTTGAGCGAAGAAAATAATTATACAGAAAAAAAAAATTCAGAAAGGCCAATCTGCATCTACACTGAAGTAAGAAAGTAGGAAAGGTTTCGATTTGATCGAGTTACCTTCATGCAATAGATTCCAATATAAATGAAAAAATTTCTTAACGATACAAATACTGTAAATACTACTAATTGACTAAATTAAAATCACAGCCAATAAATTAATGTTAATTTTATAATACCATATATTTTTTCTATTTTTTTTTTTATAATTATTACTTAAAAATAAAATTAGAGAAAAATATAATGATTGCGTTATGTTTAAAAGTTTATAGGTAACAGGAGCTTACGCCAATCTATTTTTTTTTTTTTTTTTATAACTTTATTTCACAATAGAGCAACACAATAATACATTACTAATTAATTTAGGATTCAACGTTGAACTTGACAAGTTCGATAAAGCTTTTTACATACAAAATTATAATTCAACTGCATTAGAATCCCTCTTATCCAACCTAGGACATCGCCGATTAAGAGAGTGGACCGGTCAATCTGATGTATATAAAAGAAAAAAATCTTTAATATTAATTAAACTCGTATATTTGGTAAAAATCAAAATACAGTACAAAAGTTAATTTATATGTCATATGTATATTGATATATAAAGAAGTTAAATTTACTAGGCCAATTACTTATAACTTTAAATAAAAATGTTTTTAGATAAAAGGTTAATTTAAGAAAAAAAAAATTCGTTCTGTTTTTAATAATAATTGGAATACCGGTATTTTTAAACCGAACTTATTTTCATATCAGTAGTATAGTGTTTCCAATTTTTTGTGTTACCTAAAAACCTTTTAGTTTGAATAATTCAGTTCTGATGATGGTTTAAATGCTAAAGCTAGTTAACTCAGTGAAAAATACACATATATATATATATATATATATATATATATATATATATATATATTTTTTTTTTTTTTTTTCTTCTGTTTACCGCTGGTTAACCCGGAGAGTCGGTTAAGCGGAGTTCTACTAGTTTCATACATATTTATGTTTTTTAAATAACAGCACTTATAATTCCATGTTTAAAGCACAATGTGTTTAATCCTCTTGTGCTTATATCTGCGTATAGTTGTTTTTGAAAGACCTATTTTGATAATTAGTGTTTTAAATAAATCGTTCGAAAACCGTATCAATGTGACTTTATTGTATTAACGTGTCTTCCAATAAACATTTATCATTAAAATTGTCTGATTAGCTAATTTTTTTTAATATTTCATTTGAATTTCACGCCAACATAAAAGACTGAACTAGAGGAAAAACGCAACTTATTTTCTTAATTTTTAGATCTAACAGATCATAAGATTCTAGATCTATAATTAACAATTGTTAATTAATTACAAAATTAAAGATTTTTAACAGGCGCTAGAAATAGAAATCTAAAAGCTGAACCTTGTGCATGAGTGGGATGAATTGGATCATTATATAATCAGGGATATAGCCCAACCAACTGCTGTGGCCTGCTACACAACCTAGCACAATATCTTCTCCAGATTCTATTTAATTATTGTAAACAATAAACAATAGTCAAATATATTGTAAATTTGAAATTAATGTTGATGAGATGATGATTTATAGAATATTTCATTAGAATGAGAGGAAGGTAAAACCTAAAACGATTAAAAAACTATATTCGAACTTCGATAAAACATTTTCTTTTTTCTCCTGGCTTATAGGATAGCCGAATTCAATGAGCGATAAACCAAAATGAATTGAGAAAATATCTTATCTGAAATGAGCAATAAAATTTACGAGATGTTGGTTTTGCACTTCTTTCAATTTAATGATCAAATTATCAACAGTAAAATCGGCAGAAATGCATGAAAAAAATAATAAAACAATTGAAATCTTCAATGGCTATCCTCAGAAATAAACAAGTAGAGAGACGGCCAACACTTCCATCCAATCATTTGTAATTGTAGCTGAAGATGTGATTAGAACAAACCAATGCGAGTACGACCTTCCTTCGTCTATTTAATGGTCTTCGGAAAAACCAGCGGACCGTTGAAGTGAAACCACTACTCAACATTTCAAGGGGAAAATTACTTTTAAAAAAAAACAAATCCATTGACCTCGATTTTTTTTTTTTACTTTTTTTAAGTTTTGTATTTTCTAAAACTATAGAAAAGCCGAGTGCCATTCATTTGGAAATAATTAAGGCATCAATGGATAGTTGTGAGTGAATAATGGTAAAGAACTGAATTTTTATTAAAGAGAAAATAATCCATAAATATTTTACATAAATAAAAAAATATTGTCAGGCTATAATGTTTTTGTTTTTTTTTCAATTGAGCCAATAAAACGAAAAAGGAGTAAATCAAGTCTGGACTGGTATATAATCTCAGGAATTGAGTGGGCATTTTTTGTGTAACTCTATAAAAAAATATGATTTAAAAATCTAACTTCAAGTACACTTAAGTAATCCATGTCTGAACTCTCATTATTTTCTGTAGTCAGACAATCTGAATAGTAGTAAAATATATGAAAAGACAACTTTATATTTAATAGGTGCGAACTAATACTGAATTAATAATAATATTGAAATAAAAATTTTAGAGAAAGAGAAATTTTTATATCAATATTTCATGGTGTATGTTAAGAGTAATTATAAATATTTTGTATGGATATTGTAGAAAATTTAATTCTCTACAAAATTGGTTATTATCCGTTTTGCACTAAAAAATAGTTATTATGGCGAAGCCTCTTAACATCCAAATGTTTGCGTTTAAGACCCCGCATCTCAGTAGTTGTTCCCAATTTTAAAAAATATTACAAATAAAACATACAGAAAATTTAACATTCTTTAAAATTGGTTATGTCAAAAATTTGCTTAAAACGCACTGTAAACGAGCTACTGAGGAAAATCTGAAAAAAAATCCACTTTCAGATTAATTAATTACAATATTGTTGGCATCTGTTGGGAGTAATTACAAATATTTTATATGAATCTTGTAGGAAATTTGATCTTAGACAAGAATGGTTTTGATGCATTCTGGAATAAAGTGCACTGAAAAATATTTATTAAGGCGAAACCAACTTTTTTTGACATTTTGCAGATTTGTACGGCTGTTGCAGTAGCTGTTCCGACTTTTAGAAAATACTAAACATAAAAATTGCAGGAAATTTAACGTTCTATAAAATCGGGAATGTCAAAGTGTTACCTAAAATGCACTGGGAGCGAGTTACAGATGAAAATCTGGAAAAAAAAAAAAAAAAAAAGGTGACGAAAATGACGATTCGTTGACCTATAAAATTTTATTGCAACCAATCTAGGTTGGCAGACATTCATATTTCCAATCTATTATGAGAGTACTTTCGGTCTAGACGTTAAAAAAAATTCTTGAAATTTTAAACGTTTTTTGGCCTCAGCTCCGCTTTAGGTATTTGTTTCACCGCGTTTATTTTTATTATTTTATAAAGCTTCGGCAGGAAGAGCCATCTTCAGGTAAATCTAAAAAGACTCAAAATATATTAAAATTACAAATGCATAACATTTCACAACTAATTGGTATATTAATGTTTCATTCTTACATTAAACAAACATGGGTACACTTAGGCCGTGCTGGTGCTGAAAGAGCCAATGATGTTTGCGATTTCAGTAAATAATTTTTGATTTGATGTTCATTTAAAAATCTTAATGATATAAGTTACTCTTTATCCCGTTTTGTTTTACCTAGTTTTAGAAAATTTTAAACAATTTTTCGTGACTTTTTTTGCACTCCTCATTTTTTATCGTGCTTTATTAAAAGCTTACTGTGAATCATCGTTTTCGAATTGAAAGTATTTAGTAAACTTGTTATGGGCGTATTTGATTAAATATTAAAACAAAAAAATTTCACATTTTTAAACATAAATTTAAAAATAAATCGTCCTTCCTGATATGGTAAAACAAATACAGAAGACTAAAGTACAGAAAAGAGTTAGATTGCGTTTACCTAGGGTATTGTAAAACTGAAAAGAATCGTTCTAGAATATACAGTGTAATTGTTTTCGGATTGTAGAAAATTAACGCATGGTTGCTAAAAATGTCTAACAGATAAACAAATAGATGAAGATATGAGATTTTTCTTAACATGCTATGTAATGTTGACAAAGCGACGACTTTAAATTCAAGCAAATTACTAGTTTGATAAAATGCTACTGATGGCAGAATCAATTGCCAACAAACAACAGAACATAGAAAATCAAGAATCGAAACGATAAGACAAATTAAAACAATATTCAATAGTTTGTTTAAGTTATAGTTTATAGTAATAGATTAGATAATCTAGAACATGGTACGATTGAGTCTAAAGCCAGATACATGCATAGAGAATATTCAAAAGATAGATGGAGGTAGACGAGACTGGTTAAGGTAGCATAAGATCAAATACGTCAATATAGCCAAATAGAGATTCCAAATAATTTATGAGGATCTCTGAGAGACAGATAGAAGTACACGCCATACCTCAAAGGGTCAGATGACAATGGAGTAAAAGGCCCTTAGTCTAGGGCCAACCATGGCAGGTACTTTAGTAGGAGAATGTTCGAGGTAGAGGGTTCTACTAATACTACATAGAAAGTATTTGTTTTTATTATTAACAATTTTTTATACAACTAAACACTAATCTTGAGAATTGACTAACTTTCATACGGTGATCCAATAGCTCCATAGGTGATCCATTGCGACCGTTCCAATGAACGGTTGGACCCGCGGTAGAAGCTATGCACTAATTAAGTATGAACTGAGTAAGTATATTTGGACTTCATATAATATAGCATAGTACAAATATGCACAATTTCTTCCGGGACAAATAGTACATATTTATACTTTTGTTGATGCGTAAAAGTAAGCATAATCCATTTTTTACATCGTGCAAAAGGCAAGGTAGGGTGACAATAAAATAACTATATAAATTTAGAGGGTAGCAAACTGCCTTCTGCAATACTTCAGCGAGGAAGCACCTTGTACCTGTGCGTCAGAGATAAACTGTCGTATATCCAATTTTGCCAAATTTGGTATTCATATCTTGTTTACACTATTCTGGCCACATTTTTCGAATCTAAGTACCGTTAATAAGCTCAAAGGATAATAATATATGCAACACTTAAGAAAGAAATATTGACCAGTATCCATATGAAGCAATACGTGCGGTCTGAAATATCTTTCTGTTCTGTAAACATTCAAAAATTGTAATTACAATAGTTTACCTCTGACCTAAAGATATGGCGTTAATGTAAAGATCAATATAAATAATGCTCGAATTGAGAGGGTCAGGAATGTGATGACCCGTACAAGATAATAAAGAAACCATGCACTATATTACTACCTCGAAGGTATTAGCACAATAAGGCGAGTTAGGCTGAAGATATACCATCCTTAGAACGCTACTCGTTAGGACTATTGTTTTGACAACTACTTAAGAAGATAATGACTAAGTTATGTATAGAAAGCATCAACAGTGCAGGTTAGGTAGAGTTCTTTGAAAGAGATTTTAATGCCTTTCCGATAACATAGATCCAAAGCAAGTACCCTAGACACTAAGATAGATAAATCACACTACCTGGACAAGATTTATGGTGCGTTCTGCTGTCCTGCCGCTGAGAGGACTCCTTGGAGTTGACCTGCTCGCCGCTACCGGTCCGCGGACTGTGCAGGTTTCCCGTCCTCCGCTTCCTGATCCCATAGGTGTGTACAGGGACTATGAGCTTGGGTCTGGGGATGAGGAACTCCTCTTCGCGGTCGGCGTCCAGGAGGAGCCTCGGGAGGTACTCGAAGGATGACGCAGTGGTGGTGATGGACGGGGCCGCCCATAGCTGGTCCAGCCCGGCCCAGCTGGCCTCGTAGCTGAGCATCGCCCGGCCAGGGTAAGCTCGCACTTTCATCGGATCATAGCTCCACTTAGCAACCTCACGTCGCTACGGTTCCCGCACTACTGAGCACTCAGGGCAAGAGTGGGGAGCCGGTCGTTTACTCCCCCCACCACTCACCCTTCACCAGCTGATCATTGGATCTGATCATTCTCAATCAAACTCAAATCATATAATATCCTAATTCAACACCATAAAATCGACTGATTTACTGTATTTATTCTCATACAATAATAATTACATCTAATGATGGGAGTATGGATGACCGTGGAAATATATGTGGGAGAAGCTGAGGAGTTCGTGTGCTTGAAAGAGTTACTTTTAGGGATAACCAGCCCGATTACAAAAAGTCTTTTAGCGTTAGACAGGCCGTGCGTTGAGAAAGGCTTTAATCTTTTTATCACGCTACGACCGAAAGGAACAAAGCAGTAATAAAAAATAAATCGCTAAGAGAAAAGTATCTAACTTACGTACGTTTCTTTACTATGACAACCTCATACCCGTGGAACTAAGACCTAGTTTGTGTATTAAAAAGATTCAAAAAAATTAAAAAGTTTATGCGAACGCCGATGCTAATAAATCAGCAATAACGTCAAAAAAAAACTCCAGCAATTTCTGAACAGCGTGCTGAATTGTGAGACACACCATACATTACATGAGACAAAAACGGACTTATTCCATACGAACCTCGAACTTCCAACAGTAACTGACTTTATCAAAAGGAGGTATATCAAAATTTTTGATAGCCTCGAACAGACGACGAACCCACTATTTAGGACACTTGCCCCGACAGGACGGCCACAGAGGTGGCAAACATACAAAAAGCCTTAGACTAGGCTGAATATAATTAACTGGACTGACACTATATTACTGGTGAGCCCTATAACTAGAAACGTTTAATCATGTTAATACCAACGACTCCCAAATATTCCTCTCCTCAGACGCCCCTTAAAATGCATCATAAGCAGTAAAAGAAATCCAAAATCCTATACCAACCTCTGAAATCAAGATCACATTCCAAGGGGCTTTAAAATAAATTTAAAAAAAAATGTGTATTCAACTCAGTTGACTACACCAACTTTTAAATTTTGGTTGTTTATGTAGTTGACCGTAGATGTAATGTAACGAGAAGTTGGCATAATATACCAGTTTACTTATTTTTACTTATATATATATTTTTTGTACTACTAGTTTCATACTTTAGAGGATAGCAATTCTATCCTGTTTTTTTCGCTTAGTCTCTGACGAAGGCCTATAACTTAGGCCGAAACGTTGGTACACAATAAAAAAATAAGCTAAACTTATTAGTGTATTTTTCTTCATTGGCCGCACCCTCCTACCAACTTCTTCTTAAATTAAACTTTTTAAAAAGTGTGACATTAACGTGACAAAACGTTATTTTGTAAATAAAATGGGAGTATAAGCTGGAAAAAGTGTGAAAACGTCAAACTTTGTTTCGTTTATAAAATTTTGTTATCGCTTTGACCCCCTCGTCCTTGAAAATTTCTGCAACAAATTAGACTAAACGACATGTCATAGATTAATATTTAAAATATTATATTTTGTATTTTAGGGGACAATCCAAATTTAACGCGGATATAATCACGGGGCACGACCAGTATCATATAAAATCGAAACTCAACTCCATGAAACCGACTAATTTACTGTATTTATTCATGTAAAGTAATAATCACATAGACAATCTCCATATTAGATAATCTAATTTTGTTGGGATGCCGTCTTCAAGAAAATTATTGTGAAAAGTGCAGCCAAAATAATGTAACTTGATACAAGAGAAAAAAAAAAAAAGGAGATGGAAAAGAGAAACAATTTACAATGGAAAACCTTTTGAAGATGTGATAGAAATCGCGGAACGTTCATGATAAAATAAATAAAAAATATAAAAATAAAAACTATGAAAAATAAACTGTTTAGTACCACAAAACATACTAGTCTTCAACACGTGCTGCAGATGAATAGATTTTTTTTTTACAGAATTATTCATAGGTCACAGTGGCTGAAGGCAATGACGAATGAATTTGGAGATCCGTTGCACAGAGGCAATAGGCTCTCTATGCTTTTTATTCAAAATTTTAAGGCGTGGCTGTGTGTTATACATAATGATAATAATATAACTTGATATTGTATTTTTATTGTTATAAAGGCTAAACCAAAGCCCCCTTTGCGTAAAGGGGACAAAGGGATATGTTTTAAATAAACTTTTTCCTCAGCAAAATTTTATCAAATTATGTCTAATATGATCATATATAATAGACAAATTATTAATAGATCATATAGTCTAATATTTTTAAATTGTGTAGGTAGTCTTTCTAATTAAAAATAAAGTTGATGGCTACAGGATATCCGTTTTCATAATCGTTTATTATTTTTAAAAAAATATTAAATCGTAAACTTGTTTACGTTTCGGGGCCTCCTATCCCATCTTCAGAACAAAAGAATTGTATAAAATTATTCTCAATTCCTGTTGTCAATATATCCATAGTATTTCGTATAACATCAATAAAACAGTTAACAATAAATAAAATAATTGAAGAATGGTGTCCTTTAACTCTGTCCATCTGATGTAGTGCAGATCGAACACCAAGAAGCACTGGAAATAAGCAGTAGGGATAATGCGTTGATCAATTATCATAGAAGAAATCAAAAGAAGACATAGTCTCAGCCAATCGATAACATCAAATTATAGGAAAAATAAAAATAATTAGGGGTTAGGCCCTGATAGGTAGAAGCAAGAAGGAGTTAGAGTTATAGATCACTTCTTCAACTGAAACAAAAGGCAGGAACACATCTTATCTAACATTCTTTTCTTATGGTAATTTAAAAAACGAGCAGTAAGTACTGTTACGCTGTACAGTCTCAAGTTAGCTCTGTTGTACACAACAGAAAAAATATATACCCTCAGGAATTTTAAAATTATAATTTAATTTAAGGAATTAAAAAAAAATATATATATATACATAACTTGAAAGGTTTTAAACTATGCAATTTAACACTTGCTACTTCCATGAGATATTGTGTTAATCATTTTTAGATAAAATGTGGAAATTTAATTTGATTAGCTTGGTTTTTATCGCTACCCAAAAATCACCAAGAGATAACCATAAATAAGTTTCAATTTCAGCTTCTGGATTTATTTTATTCCTGTAAACGGGATTGAATATTGTTCCAACTTGTTTTAAAAACGCTGGAGGGTTTGATAAACCTTCAACCTAACTGTAAAGATAAATAGATACATTAAATTGACATGATATGTTGAAATGCACTAGGTATCTTGGTAAAATTACGACTATTAACCATATATCAAATAAAACTTGTGTTAAACCAACGGGTAAAAGTCCGAGGAGTATATCGAGGGGTAGGATTGTGTAAGTCCTGACCTTATAAATTGGGGTTTTGAAGGGTTTCAGTGAATGGAGGCAGGCAACAACTGCTAGCGGTATCAGCTTTGAACCTTCGGGTTCGCTAAGCATTGTTATTAGTAATAACTTAAAAACTTGATAAAAAATAATAAAAGCTTAGAAGAATTATTTTATAAGAAGATTGCGCTCAATTAAACATTAAATTTAAATATTTACAAAAAAAAAAATTCACAAATGTTTTTGGAAAGAAAACATGAGTTAAGTGGTGATGATATATTGGTACGAAATCCAGGAGACGAATCAGCTCAAATTAAGTTAAGTGCCTTTTCAATTTTATCTGAGAAAAAAATCGTTTATTAAAGTCTCACCTCCATATAAAAATAATAAAGTAAATGACAAAAAAAAAAAAGAAGACTACTACTACAACAGAAGAAGACTCTTGTGTTCAGTACTTAGTGAGTAAGTTCTAGACCAAAGGTTATACAAGGAGGTGATGTGATCAGCATCTATGCACAACTATCTGGTTTATCCACCATTTCAATTAAAAGGTATCCACTTTATACAGGCACAGTATGCCACCCGGGAACGTCACCCCACAACAGAGTCAACCCGCAGTTGATAAAACAAAGAACAAATTAGGTCAAGAATCCAATGCCTTACCCACTGACCTAGCCCCTCCTCAATAATAAAATATGAATTAAAAAAAAATATACTTTTACCATAAATAATAGTTAATGTTATTTTAAATATTCAACTGTTAATCACCCCTTCCCATGTTTTCGACAGCTGAATATCCTCATTTCTATAACATTAAGACATCAATGCTGCGGAACTTATCGATGTCTGGGTTTAAAAACTCAAATTATTAATATTATTTGATGACGATTTGTTCCAAAGCTTTGGATAATATGAATGTTTTTCCTTAAAACAAAAAACAATCTATATAATAAAACCCTTAGTTGCGTCCGACCAGGTCCGTCATTCAGACCTGCTAAACCTTCATAACTGTTTAGTATTGGAGACATTGTACAGCCTACCCCGTGCCCATTTCTAAATTCCATATATCAATAGACATTTTTTTAAGATCTTATAGTGAATATAGAGATTAAGTCAAGACACCTTTACCTTGGAGAGGATCTAAGTTAAATAAGGCTAAATAAATAGTTAATTCATTAATACATCAGGCTAAATAAATATATATAAATAATGTTTAATATTCATCTAAGTGATTATAACCGTCCTTTATAATATTAAGATTAAATAATTGCTATCTGATGCATCCTTCTGAAGTGGGTCACGGAGGATCGACAAGGATGAAACACTGAGATTCGACCAGTCTCATTATTTTGCGAACAGAACTTGACTTATGATATTTACTTCAGTTTGCAAATATATGCAAATATCTTGGGTTGATCTGATTGGATCGAACACTCAAGTATATTTGCATCTTCGAGCCGAGTAATATTCAAAGGTTATCAGAGCCTGAAAACGTGTATCAACCAAATTATTGAAATATTACTATAATTAATTTAATTAATATAATTAATTAATATAATTTTTTATATATTTTCTTATTCTTTAACGATAGAAATTTATTATATAAACATGAAATAAAATAATTCATAAATCACGAATTTATTTACCTACCATTCCCTTGAAAAATAGCCATGAACTTAGTACTTTAGTTTCGTCGCTGAATAAACATAATGGGATAGTGAATAATCATAAAATCACTGAACAAAACGTTCCGAATGTTTATTTATCTAAGTAATGCAATATTTCAAATTATGTAATTATAGAATTTAGATTAATATAGAAATAATAAGGCACTATTAATGAATTAAGGAATTACATAAATTACGTAGAAAAAATTCAATTAAAACTATTTTTTTTAAATTAAATAAATACTAAATTCAATAAAACAATAAAATAAAAGTAATAGTGTATATTCAATAAACAGAAAAATAATATTTTATATTTAATGTGCTTCAGAATCTATTAAAACATAGATTAGAATAATAATAATAATATAAGACAATAATACTTCATGAGACGTAAGACGACGTGAATAATAATTATGGATCTATGTGTTAGTATGGTGAATGTATTTTATGAATATACAATTTAAAGTAATTAAAATATAATAGCTTTTATGGGAAATAGTGGGATCAAATACTAAAATTGCAGGACTTTAAACAACTCTAAAACTATCATAAGTCTAATATGATAGTACAAAACTATCAGTAGTTCATCTAACACTATTGATGTTTTATTTTAAGTATTAAATTTAGCTCTGTAAATACATCTAATCCAAATTGAATAAATCCCTTACTCATCAAATTATTCTTATTTTTACTTGATCTGCGCAATTTTTTCATTTAATTATAGGTCTTCAATTGCACGGTATGACTTGTTTAACATTACGTTATAGTTGTTTCGAACAACGTTACGAAGTACCGATCATCTTCAAGTAATCTGGCATGTCTTTCTGAGATCACATTCCTTCACATCTACACTTACTGGATCTGTGAAGGAAGGCGCGCGGACAGCGTGAAGCAGAAACTTAAGAGTAAAAACAAAGGAGCATGCTTGCCTTTCGTGGGAAAACAGGAGCCACTTAAGGACAGCCCGCATGATGCATGATTAAAGGGCCTAAATCATGTGAATGGGGAAGGACATCAAATTCCAAGACATTATTCTTCAATATGTTTCAAAGGTGACTAGTGTGAAATTATTCGAAGTCATTGCAATGGTGTGCATATTAGTTAAATATAAATATAAAGCATATAGAGGCGAGAGAGTTGTGTGTGGGGAGGAGTGTGTGTGTGTTTGTGTGTGTGTGTGTGTGAGAGAGAGAGAGAGAGTGAGAGAGAGAGAGAGAGAGAGAGAGAGTGAGAGAGAGATAGAGAGAGAGAGAGAGAGAGAGAGAGAGAGAGAGAGAGAGAGAGAGAGAGAGAGAGAGAGAGAGAGAGAGAGAGAGAGAGAGAGAGAGAGAATGAGAGATTGTCTTGAAATATTTTGCAATATTAAATATGTTGAAGCAGGGCCGGGATTAAGCCCAGTAGGTACGCCTAGACAATGAAAATCTGAGGACCCCTCCCCCTTTTCAATTCAATTTTATTGCAGACACAATGAAATGAAGAATAGAGCTAATATCTAATGTCCTATAACGTCCATCACTCTGACCATGTTCACTTCAATACAGGTTTCACAGTAATAAATCAAATTTAGGTGGCATTTAATTAAATTTTATACCAAAACCTAATTTTAATATAAAAGTATTAATGCATAACTAAACTAAGATTATAACAACGATTTATTTCTCGATTAACTTAAGTGCTACACATCACCATTATCAGTCAGAATATAGAATTAAACGCATTCAAATATTAAGTCGTGTTTTCAAAATATTAACTTTCCAATAATTAAGTTAATGTTTACTGTTTACTGTTCTCTGTTCTATATACATGTATCTGAATGTCCCCTATCCATGTAGTTTCGTCGAATTTCTCAAAGCACTTTTCGGAACAATCCATCAGTAAAAATATCGAACTCTTTTAAGAATTTGAAACGTAGTAAAAACTTCGAAAAACTCAACAAAATTGACGATAGCAATGATTGAACAAAATAAACGAATAAAGGTCTAATATAAAAATATCGAGGGAAAACCACTGAATCTGTTGATGAATTTTAATGATAAATGATTTCTATCTGGTGAAAAAACAACACACATGGACTAAATGAATTTATTAATCAAATTAGAGCCAAATAAGACATTGAAAGACTAAGTGATGTTTGCAAGGTAAAAATATATGGTTTTCTAATTGAAAAAATTACCTATGAATGTGAAATTTGGATTTTTTTATAATTTTTGACTAACATTAGTTTTGTTTGAATACCCGCGATGTATTGTCTACGATTCAACGAACCGAGCTAGGCGAAACCTCTCGGTATTTTTTTAATAATGAGATAAGTGATTTAGGTAGCTCATTCTAGTGGGTACCGACCGTCCTAAGCTCGAGGTAGTTCCTTTTACTGTGTCCGTGAATCATGAAAACGAGCTGGCTCTTTGCCGTGGGCGAATCGTCACTAGGGTACGGATGGGCATTACTGTTTATATTTATAAAATTAACATTAATAATAAAAACATTATAAGCTGCCTTTTTACCTTTTGACTCTTTTTTATCATTTTAGAAATACAAATAATTATTTACGATTAAAAATATAATATATTTTTTCTTAGACTTTTTAATATAAGTGCTTTAAAGGGTCGAGGACTAGACATTAAATCAGCATTCGAGCCGACCTAAAAAAAATATATATACTGCAAGAACTCTCTCAAAGAGACATTAACATAAGACCCGAGCTGAGGGTAGCACTTTCACAGCCCAGACCGCATATCATTTCGATAAAAGAAACAGCTACCATTTCACTTACTGCTAATCTGTTGTTTTATTGGATAGAAACCGCGAACGTATCACAACGAAAAGGAGTGCAGACTCAGTGCATTAAGGAGAGAAATCAGGATACATAAATATTATTTTCTAATTATTCTTGGCATGCATAAGTTTGTAAGCATTATACATACGTTTGAAATAAACTTTGCGAACTCTAAATTTAATAGACTTTACTTTTTAGGCAAACTTTCGGATAAAGTAACCACTATTATTTTTATCATCTCCATTGACTCCTAGAGGGGCATAGGACATCTACAAGTGCGTACCAATCCTTTCTTTTTGCTGCAATCATTTTCGCCTCTTGCCAAATCTTGCCGGTCTGACCCAGGTTCTACTGTACCGATCTGCGCCCCGTCTCTCTTGGTCTTCCTCTTCTTCTTGCTCCCTGGGGATTCCATTGAAGAGCTTCTTTCTCGATGGCACTATCTGGTTTCCTTAATGTGTGTCCTGTCCACCTCCATTTCTTTTTTCTGATTTCGAGGTGCATAGGAAACTGCTCTGTCGTACTCCACAGCTGGCGAGGGTTCGAGATCCTCTTTGGCCACCAGATCCTCAGGATTCTTCGCAAGCAGTTGTTGATGAAGGTCTGAAGTCGGGTAACAGTATCAGCCACTTTCCATGTTTCACATCCATAGAGCAGAATTGACTTTACGCTGGTAATGAATAGCGTTATTTTTGTTTTCTTGTTCTCCCATACTGGATACAGCTGAAAAAATGCCCCACTAGCTTTTTTTATTCAGTTTTGACATCCTCCAGCGAGCCCCATTCTTTAATGAACACGCTTTCCAAGTAGACGAATGATTCCATCTGGTCTACGGCCTTTTCCTCCAGAACAAGTCCCTCAATCGCATTTCTGTTGTAGATTCGTAGTCCAACTTGGTTGGCGATTCGGCTGAAAGCATCTAACTTGCCCTACAGATCGCTGAACCGCTATGCTAGAAGACATAGGTCATCGGCGTAGCGGAGATCCTCCAGCCTCTCTCTTACACCCCACTGGATTCCACGTCTTCGTCTCCCAAGCGTAGCTCTCATCATGCCATCGAGAACAACGGTGAAGAGACATTCCGATCATTAAACGTAGAGAAATTTGAAAGGAACAAAATAAAAATAGTTGCAGAGCATTGCCACAAAAAATAGTGCAAACTCCTGCAGTAAAAACTATTTAATAAAAACACTTTACTTCCTTTGTAACGATATAAATTTCAAATTATTCATAAAACTAGAACTCAAAAAATAATTATTTCAAGTTCAACGGACGGCTGCTAAGTTGCCTAGTGAAATCGGTAAAGACCTCTGAGAAACTAAATACATTATGAGACCGTGCAGAGTTTATCCCAGTGGATTTTCATAATCTCAGTACAACGCCATCAACGTTAATCCTCATTGGTTTCTCGAAATTCAAAGGCGCTCGGTAGTTTCTTCTAAAACACTCTTTCGTAACCTCCGTCATTATAATACGTGGAAACGATCTTAGCTACGTAATGACAGAGAGTATTTTTTATTTTTCACTGCACTTTTACTACGGCAGAGTCATTAGGCAAAAGTGATGGCGAGCTCTGAATCTTCTGTGAAGAAATCCGATGCTCCTGCGAAATCTCAATCTCTTCTTCGTCACTTTCCTTTTCATTGAACGACAAATCAAAATCTGAACTACAGCCCTGCACTCAGGATTCTGCATCTGACTCTTTGGTATTTTTTCTCCATTTATTTCCCCCAAGTGAATTTTAGTATTTTCCCGCAAAAAGCTGCGGTGATTTGCCCCGTTTGGAACACGAATCTCTCTTATGGTGTTTTTAAACAAAGCGCAGCAAAGGTTTCCCCCACAACGTTGATTCTTAAGTGTAGTAATACTTACTGATAATTTGTTAATTAATTTAGTACCACCCTACTCCAAACAATGTTGAAGTGAAATATCATAAAAATAATAAAAAAAGTGCAGAAAACAAAGTTACTCATTTTCTCAGCTCATAATCGGTCGAACGCCATGAATTTTAATTAGGGATTGATAAATTATTTGCCACTTCTATAACTTTGTTTTTATCGAAAACTAGTTCCGAATGTCATATATTCATCTTCAGTTCTAAAAACACACAATAATTAAATAAACACCCAAGAAATACTTTTTCTGTCTGATAAAATCTATTTAAACTTTGGTGAGTACCAACATGTATTTGATTTCTTGTCTTAATTAAATTCATAATTCATAAATTTTTTATAATACTAATTTATATTACACTTAATTTAATATGTATAATAATACCAAACTGTATTTTTAATGGCTTATTTTTTAATTTTTGTGTGTTTTTAGAACTGAAGATGAATGCACAACATTCGAAACTAGTTTTCAATAAAAAAAAAAAATTATAGAATTGGCAAATAATTAACAATCCCTAATTAGATTCATCCTTCTATACCATCATGCGGACGTCAACTAGCCATGAATTCTGATGTTCTGTAGACCTATACTGACCTGTCGTCAGTTCACAAACCATAGGCATTCATGAGTTCTATTCAAAAACTCAGCGGAAGGCTTTGTCTCCAGCTATTTGGTTTAAATTCGTTAAAAGGAAGAAGAGTCACTAACCTATTTTAGGCAGAGCGGGAATATTCAGACTTATTTCGTGTACTCAAAATGAAAATAGAGTAAATGCTCAAATGAACCCCATCTCGGCAACGACAGCCTTCTAGTAGGTTATTTATTTGATGTTTCATTGCAGGAAGATTTAAATAAACACCAATATCTCTTCATAGCAATACATAGAACTAATTTAGATAAGTCCTAGGTCTATTTTTTGTTGTTTAACATAATACATTTTATCAGAAGTAGTCCACTCTAGAATAGAGCTTCTCAATCTACAGTATTATCTTACTCAAGAGTAGAGCTGATCTAATCTATAGTAGTATCCTGCTCTAGAGTAAAGCTACTCAATCTATAGTCGTATCCTGCTCTAGAGTAGAATTACTCTAATCTATAGCAGTATTTTCCTCTAGAGTAGAACTACTCTAATCAATAATAGTATTCCTGCTCTAGAGTGGAGCTACTCTAATCTACATCAGTAGCTTGCTCTAAGTAGAGCTAATCTAATCTACAGCAGTAGCCTGTTCTAGAGTAAAGCTACCAATATATAGTCGTATTCTGCTCTAGAGTAGTTCTACTTAAAAATTAAAATACCATCACAGCCTAGCAGGTACCCATTATTTCCAATATTTCAATTAATAATCTGCAGAATTATCATTAAAAAAGAAACTGAGAGTCCAAGGAAGAAAGGGGAAAAGCACTTTTTTTTTCAAAATGTAGTCACACACATCAATATGTTCATATCGCTCAGTTGAATAAGTTGGCGAAAAGAAACAGCCGGAAAAATGGATTGTCGGTTTGTTAGAAGCGTTTGAATAATAGTCATAGACTGAAGAAGGTAGGAGCTCCAAACTTTAAAACTTGATTTTCTCGAAATGCAATATGACTCTCCCCCTTTCTTCCGTGGACTCTTCAACTTCAAATAAAAAAAAAGAATAGCTTTTTCATAAAAGGAGAAGAAAATAAAATAATAGGAGCTAAAATCCAACTTATTCTTCTAGATTTTATTGAAAGAAGTGGTGATAAGAGAAAAAAAAGTAGAATTAAAAAATTACAAAGATAACTGAAATTATAGAACAAATTATAAATAGTATCCCCTGGTATTAACAAGGATTCATAAAAGTTGTTTCAGTGGGGATGGATTTAGAAGAATGGATAAGTCGGAGGAAGAGGAATGTCTGTTGAAAGTTTCAAAGATGTTACATAAGCCAATCTTTTGTCTGTGGAGCATAAAGTTTCCCATAATCGAAAGCTTAGCTTTCAAACCATTCACTGGTTTTGATACACTAATATCTTTTCTAAACATAAAGTTCGATTGAAAGTCTAATTGCACTAAACAGAAATATTGGTGTGATACGAAATGTAGAAGTGTACCAGAATGTAGGTGTGAAATGGTACTTAAAATAGATAGGAACTTTCAATTTCCAATCGGCAATCTCAGGCCGACGGAACCAATCGGTTATATCAGCTTTCAACGTCGCAAAATTTTCCAGCGAGGGGGGCCCGTTCACTTTTGTTCACAAGTAGAACAGCGCGGATCGGACCGTATCCAGGAAATCGCAATCCTTCGTGAAGAATCGTGTAGCAGAGGTACCCTTGTCCGCAAACTGGCCTTGTGGCTTTCGTCCCTGGAGAATTTCTCAAAAAGACGTAATTTCGTGGATACTGCCATGCTACCAGAGCGCAAAGTTTTGCTTGTGAAATGCCGTTTCACATGAACTGTCGAAAGATAATGCTGAACCAATATTTACTAATCAGGGAGCAAGTTCATGGGTACATTCCCATGAGACAAGATAAACAATTGTACCGAGGTGAAGAAATGCTTGGTCAAATGGCTTCACACGTCTTTCTTTCACTGTTAGTCTTTTCAAATCCTATAAAAAATTATTTATAAATATAAGTACTAAGATGGTTTATTTTATTTCAATTTTAAATACATGAAAAAAATATATTATTTACTTATTTTACCGTTATTTAATTTATTTCTTTTTTTCCCCAGTAAAGATCAAATGAATGACAACATATGACACACATATTCACTATTAACTACTGCCATTAACCAACCAGTTCCCAATGTCACCCACGGCTGACAATTGTTTAAAATGTTGTATAATCGATGCAAAACGTTTTTGACAACTGAAACCTCTTTGGACGTATTATTTTAGATGTTTGGCAACATTGAATGACCCTTTATCTTCAATTTTAGTGGAGCAAGATAAGTCATAACGTTATAAATGTAACAAGCGCGAATAAAAATTAGATTTACTGATTTTTTGCTGCAAAATTCGTTATAATGCCCAACAAAACTTAAGTAGATGTATAATTTCAATTTATATTGTATTTAGAATATTTTCATGATGTGATTTCGAACAAAACGAATTTAGTTTTGTTTCTAAATTACAAAATAAAGTTATGTGTCACCTACAGGTGACATCGGTCATTTTCACAGTTTTCATTTCTTTTGTTCTATCGAATTCTCTCCGAATTATTTTAATATTTCTATTTTAAGTATATCCTCCATCCCCAATGAAATGAAACATAATTATTAATGTGATATTTAAAAAAAATATTTATCTTTTTAATTAGCTTTTGCCACCACCGAACTGTATTATTTTTTTTTTCAGTTATCCTGTTACTTTTGTTGCTTACTGCCCAATTTTTCTTTTTTTCCTTATCATTGAAGATTGACAGCGGGAGAATGTATAAAAATAATGAAACGTTTTGTTAAATATTGTTAGGAAACTGGAGGATTAAGTGTGGCTATAGGCAATAAGCCGATTGCAGTATTTTACAATAAACAAAAACAGTTTGTCACTCTTAAATATCAGAACGATATTTTACTAGTACATATGTAATTTTCAAATGTATAAATGCCGACCAGCCAGTCAAAAAACATTATATAAAGATAATGAGCCATTATTTTATTTAAAATACGATTCTATAAAATATAAACATCTTACCCCGAAAGGATAAAGAATTGGAAGGATAAAAAAAAAAATAGTTTATTGACCAGAAGAAAAAATAAATCTTCCACGGAATACAATGCTATTTTCATCCTTATTATAGTTCATAAAACAGAATTAGATAAATAAAAACTTTAGATATTTTTAGGAATTGCTGGATTCATAAATTCAATCATAAATGCATAAGTATGGCCAACCCTCTCTCCCCCCACCAAAAAATAGATCAACTATTAAAAAAATGCGAGCCTAACCCAAATTCTATACTCTTTGGTGGAATTTTTTTTCTAGTTATATAATATTTTATAAAAATAAGTTTTTGCCATTTTGTATATGGGACTGTTGTTGATAGTTTGTACAGCTGAAATTTAAATAAGTACTGACTCATTATCAATGAATAATGTTTACTGTACAAGATGGATTAGTAAGCATGAAAATAGTGATTTTTTACAAAAACGTCAAACCTATAAACGAAGCAAATTTTATGTATTAATCCTTCACCACTATCAAATTAACAATTTTTTTCATAGCTGTCTGTAAAAGAGATTATTAACTCGAATTAATAATCTCTTTATCTCTTGCTATATCGAAGTATAAAACTTCTAGAGGTCAATAAAAGCGTAAGCTATTTCGAAATAAATTATTGCTGGTTTATAAAAAAATTTTAAATCGTAATTAACTTTTATTTTATTTATGTGGTTAAAGTATTGTTGTATGGTTATGTTGTCCAACAATGGTGATAGTTAGACAACTGTCTGTTTTAGGGTAATAAAATTTAGAACATATTTATTTTTATTTAAATAAAAATAAATCACTTAAATTTAAATAATTTAAAGAAAAATAAATAAAACAAATTACTCCTAGGGCGTAGGAGTGATGACTCTACCCCGTGCTCCTTAATTGCGAATCGCGCTGTGGTTTTCCAGGACGTAAAATAGCCGTCCGGGGTTTTGGTCCATGGACGGTCTGCTTCGGAGAAAGAAATATTGGTCCTCGTGCGCTCGCTGAACCCCGAACAGCCATAATCCGTGGATCTAGACGGATTTGTCACCGTCCTTGAACCCGAGTGAGTATGTGGGGAGGACACCGCCAAATTGGTCGCGAAGGGACCGATTCTGGAGCAATGGGCAGCCTGCCGCTGCACCATGGAAGCCATGGTTCGCAACAACGTGAGGTTGGGTGACCTCCTCCAGGGCTGTCTGTACTCCCGCAAGCAATACATGTCAGTATGAATACCATATCGCGCAGCCAAAGATCTCTATGATCTATAGTGCCAGCAGAAAAAAAATAATATATATATATATATATATATATATATATATATATATATACCATATATATTTTTATTTTTCAAAGAGCAGGAGGAGCCTTTGACTAAATCAAACATTTTTTTTCATTTAAGATTAAATTATATGTTTAATTAATTGATTAATAATTAATTATTATTATATACTTAATTTTGATTTGATTTCTTTATCAGTAAAATTATTTATCTACTTTTACTGTCAGACTTTTTCTCTATCTCTTACTATATATATTTTTATTAAATATTGTCTTTATTAGGCTGATCGGTATACTCTGCAAATTAACAAAGCAAAACAGTTGAGCAGCCACTCATAATTTAATAAAGTGTTTTTGGTTGTCAATAAGTTCTAATTTCCAACTAAGCGTGGAATAAAAGGATTATGTAACTGCCGAATAAAAAAAACAATAAAATTCTTGAAATCGATAGACTTTTAAGATCGATTAAGTAATATAAGCACGAAAATGAAACCTTGCTAGTAAATTAATGTGATGTGTGTCGTAAAAAAAAAAAAAAAGTGAAAGGGTTAAACAAATCCTTTATAATGCATGGAACAGAGAGAAGGTTCCCTTGTATATCGATTTAAAAGCAGCATCAATGATTGTGAAACTGGCCGAGAAGCGGTTGAGTAAAAGCCTTTCAATTATACTGACACTATAACGGTCTTCGTCCTGCGGGGAAAAGCGTAAATTGTGGGTGGCCCTCTCCCCCTTAAGAACGAAATAAGAGAATTATTACTACAAATAATGAGAGAAAAACTCAATGAGATAAAAAAATAATTAGGTTCCATCTGAATATTCCAAAATAAAACCTTTAGTCTCATAAATTGTAGTTAATAATTGACCAGTCAACGTTTCCCCTATTCAGGCATCATTGGACTGAAAATCATAAAATCACATTAAAGCAGACTAGTGACAGTATTCCAATATGCTTATTGATAACAGATAGAAATCAGAGATTGAATTTGAGAATTTTTTTTAAAGGGAAAAATTCAAATAATGAATAGGTTTTTATTCGTATAATTTAAAAATCATTTTTTAAATTTAAAAATCATCAAGGAATAGCTCTGATTTATTTTTACAACAGATTGAAAATCACCTCAGAATATTATTGTTGAGTGAACAAATTTAAATAAAAAATAACTCTTATTTTTGAGCGTTTTTTTTGCTCAAAATAAAACTCAAAGCGTTATAACCTGTTTAAAATTAGAGGTAGCAAACTGAGGTTGGTGCCATTTAATTCAGCGTGAAAAAAATATTAAAAAGACGGTAATTTAACCACTTCTTTATTAACGTGATGTGCAGGAAAATAAACTACTGACAAACCAAATATAAAACTTAAAGTGAACAATTATATTTTTTCTATATTATAACTATTTTTTATTATAATAACTATTTGAAATATCTAAAGATTAAAGTTAATCTTTAATTATTATTTCAAAATATGTTAAAACAAGTTGTTTACTATTCTTTTAAGAGATTCTTTTAAGTTATTATGTGGAGAATTTCTCAAGTTGTCAAAGGTCAAAAAAGTGACAAAAGTCGGTTTTTTTGTTAATACATATCTTGTTTCCTATGCGTTCTAGGCCGTTGGAGGTTATTATAAACGCAAACCGTTAATGCGTAACATATAAACGCAAAAACGCTGCATTTAACCGTAAACATCTCATCAACATAATTGGTTTTAACTACAATTGTTACTCGAAGCAGAATATGTTTCTGGAGTTAATAAGTAGGTAATTGTAGTTAATAAGTAGCAATAGTCCTACTTAGTTTATTAAAAATTAATCTATAAATTTACGATGGATGCAATATTATTTTTTTAAATTTAATATTAAATTTGTTAGGCATAGCAACCTCATTGTTGATTTTTGATTAGTTTTTCTGCCATTTCATTTCATTATTATTTCAAATATTTGGTTTCATATATTCATGGCATCCATTAATCCAAACACTGTTTTTTTGTAACATTTTTGTATTTATGTTGCCAGAGTGATAGAGTGCATTGGTGGACATTCTGTGAAGATGATTGGGTTGAAATGTGTCAGCTGTAAAAATAAATAAAAAAACAAAACATATTGTTTTATTTTGATCTTGATCATTGACTAATTCTCATAAATAATTTAACTCATAATTACTTCAACCCACTCAAACCCATATTTCTAGAATAAACCATTTGCTAATGCTTTACATTGCTAATATTTATTTAACAAATCACATTTTGATCTGGTTAATTAAACAATTAATTTATGTTGTTTATTTATGATATTTAATAATTCTCTCTTATAATCACTATTGTATTCATATTTCACATTAAATGTTTCGAGTATGTTTTTTCTGTACTTTGTTTTTTATTAATTTATTTTCCTGTTATTAATTCATATGACAAAATTTTCAATAAATTAATGAGCATTATATTTATTTTACATTCATAAAAAAAAGTTTTTATTTGTTGTTTTTATTGCAACTTGGCTTATCGAATAGTACTACTTAAAAAGGGGTTGATAATTAACAATCTGTAATTACTTAACTGTTTTTTGCTGTTGGAAACTGTAGATCCTAGCAGCTCCATCTAATATTTTCATTTTCATTTAATTTTGTATATATTTTTAAAATAGGAGTTCATTTATTAAAAATACATTTATTTATTACATATTCTCGATTTCGATTTATTTAATTTTTTTCTTTTACGAAATGAAATTCTTTTTCTATAATCTTGTTTTGTGAATGCAGTCTCAGATAATTTTTGAAGGTTGTTTAGAATGATTTTCTGCCAAATGTCTGAAAATTCTGCTTTAGGAAGTTAAGAGATTATCATTTTATTTCAGAGTTTAATCGGTTAAAAATTAAAACATTGGAGAGCCTTCAACTTATTTTTTTAAATGTTATTTATTTTGTTTTAAATGGACGTTTTAAAAATTTAACCTGTTTAAATATTTAAAATCAAGGAATATTCTGAAAACAAGTTAGGGGCTATTGAGTAATAGTATATTCCTTTCATTTAAAAACTATATAAACAGGACTGAATTTTATGATCTCACTAATTTAAACACTTTCAAACCTCCTAGTATGAATTTAAATGTTCTTTTCACAAGTGTGTGAGAAGTACACTACATATCGTCTCCACCACATATAACTAATGGAATGTGAAAAATCACATTTTTGGAATTCCTTAGTTTTATTAATTTACCAGAACCATATTTGACAAATAAAATTTAAAAACACAAATCTAGGGCTAAGATAACTTAATAGGCTGAGAGATAATAAAATTATTCATAAAGGGTTTGCTTTATGATATATATAAGGTTTGCTTTCTGGACAAGTAGATTGCTGTTGAAGTAGATAAATATTGATTAACATTCATTTGTTATACGTGGTGGCGACGATAGGGTGGTAGTCAGATCATGATATTGATATATATTTAATTGAACAATGAAAACAGGATAATTTAACCAAAGTTTAACAGAATTTTTTAAAAGAGCAAAATGAGAGAAATTTGGTTATAGTGAATAATAGGAAGTAATGAGAAATTTCTTCAAATCTTAATTATGAAAAAAAATAAATAAAACCTATACAAAGTTATATAAATATGAAACTATACATGAATGATCTTTCTAAATAAAAACTATTTAGATTCAACATCGATAAATGTTCCTTCTAAAATAAAAAATAGAAGTAAACATACACATTTAGGACCATTCATATGGTCTGAAAATTAAAACTATAAAAATTTGACACTAAACTAAAAAAAATAATTTTACTAAGGTCATGAAAAAAGCGAATAAATAATTCATTAAGCAACCAAAGATTTGGTTGAAAGAAGTTTTTCCATTAGAGCCAATATGAAGTGAACTATTCCAAACATTTGAATTTATTGAAATTAATAACTTACAGATTAACATCTAATAAAACAATCAAATAACACAACTAAAGTCTATTAAAATCCAAAGTTTAACAAATACATATCTTTCCTGAATCAGATTTAATACTTTTATATAACTATCTATATCGAACCAATTTATCAAATGAGTAGCTTGTGTAATACGATTCATTACTTAATTTAAAGAAGTATTTTCGTAATTTTAGAGATTTTTAAAAATTCAAAACCTAATTACAATTATTGAAATATTGATAACGTTTTTTAAGAAATGTGAAGAAATAGCATCTTCTTCATAATTACATTTCCATTATGTACTTATTCTAAAAAAATTTAATGAAAAGAAATGCATCCTTTTATATATAGCAACATAATCACTTCATTACAAAAGATAATATTCAATTCTTTCAATATTCAATGGTATTTTATGAAATTTACAAGCAAGAGGCATCTAGCGGTGAAATCTTGAAACACCGTACTCATAGTTCAACGCAATGGCGCTAGGTAGCGCTTGCGTCTAAATAAAAAATAATGTGAGTTGTTATTAATAAAAATTCATATTCATTTTTCAGTGTAAACATGTAAGTATACAAAACAAATTGACATCATATGTAACTTAAATTCTGATCTTCAATTCTTAACTGGCATTTTAAATTTCAAGCAACTAAAAAAATTGTTTATTGTAGTCTTACTTCAAGTAAAAACAATGTATCATTATACTGCAAGTTAATGTAGCCGTTGGATTGTATTTATTATAGGTTGTTCACCCGCCTTCTTCAAATAAAACCTTGTTAGAATCCTTTAAAAGATAATTAAGGTTCTTGGAGGAGGGCCAAGATTGAGAATGAATTCTGCCAAATCTCATCACCTAATAAAGCTGAGGATCACAGGAAATTTCATATTTTCAAAAATATTACATTTATTTATGTCTATAAGTCAAGATTATTTCTTTAAGAACAGGCCAAAGATGACTGCTAACTTTTAAAGAACGTTAAATCACAGTGTCAATTGAAATTATGACTACTAGTCACCTAACTGGCAAAATATGAATGATTATTGGATGAGAGAAGACATGATAAATAATAATTTCGGGATTAAATGGAAAATCATAAAATGAAATGTTTTTTTAATGGTTCAGTATTGAATGAAAGAAACCTCAATTTTAGTTTATGATTTTGCAATTGCTTATAATACTTCATAACAGTCAATAAGAAGTTTGATAATGCAGTAAACAGCATGATACAATTAACTAAATCCTTCCCTGAACAAAAGATGTCAGGATTAAGAAGTCTAATGTAATATACCTGTTGGGCAGCATGGATTTCGTCTGTTCACAATTAAAATATTTTATTGAACTATAACGATTTAATAAAAGTTAAGAGTTGTGTATTTTAACATAATATCATTCTTGTTGTTTCAATGATCACTATTCATTATTGAATAAAAAATGTTAGATTAGTTTTGTCTTTTTTATTATAAAGATGTTGTGGGTTAAGTCACTCGAGTCCAGTAAGTGAATTTTGTGTGATAAATGAAATCTAACTGGTGAAAAACAGCATACATGGACTAAATGAATTTTAAACATTGATAACAGCCAAATAAGGCATTGAATGGTTTAGTTCTGAATGCCAGATAAAATATACAATTTGCTAAGCAAAGAAATGAAGTGTAAATATGAAAATTTAATTTTTTACAATTTTAGAGAATGATTTTTGCTCGAATGCACACAATGCATTTGAAGTTTTGTATTTTTCCTTTCTGTGCGCATTTACATATTTGAATCTATGTAATTATGTTTATGTTTAGTCGAACATCTGTGACATTTATTATTTCAATATCAGTATCAGTTATATAAAGATATACAGATGACTAAATTCTAGCCTATAATATAGTCTAGATAAGTTATTTTAAGGTAAAATATTAAATAATTAGACTTAAAACCTTCCATAACACAACCAACTTTGATTTCACTGTTATAATTTTAAAAAACAAACAAATATTCGAAATCAGTTTTAGCTATTCTATTTTCAACTACCGAAACCACCTTAGTAATTCATCCAAGCAGCAGATTAAAATGTAGACAACAGTGTTGGCCTTATTCGGGGGGTGCTTCAATGTGTCTTCAACATTATTAGAATTTTTACGGCTAAATTTATTTAAAATATTCATCAAAATGTACATCAGTGTGGCCATACACATTTAACATTCAGATAAAACACAATGCAATGTTCCATAATGTAACATTGAACTAATGTAGACACAATCACTTCAGAAATGTTTAGTTTTTATTAAGTAGGAATAATGTGTTTATTACATTCCATTTGTTATCACTGAACTAGTCGATGAAAATCAATTAGTTTGGAATACAAATTTTATGATAATCTTATAATTCACAATTTTATAACATCTAGCTAAATTATGAGGAGATAGACAATTTTCAGATTAATTGAGAGATTTAAATTATTTTCCACATAGTTTAAAGCTACTTAAAGTTGATATCATTTCAATAAAAAAATATATTACAATATGTACACAAACCATACTAACAATGCCATAAATATGTTTATATAAATTATATAATTTACTTCTAGTAATAGAGTTGCTCTGAATGATTTGATTCATTTGAAGAAAATTATTATATATTTATTATCTTTAAAATGCTATTTAATAAATTTTTAACTGCTAAAATATGTTTCTCTTAACCGAACTTTTGTTAATTTTTTTTTAATCAAATACTCTAATAAACATATTTATTTTTGACAATTTCAATGTTTTGTGGCAAAAAGTGTCTCAAAACATCTGCTTTTTTTTTCTTCTTCAAAACTACTCAACAGAAATAGATGAAAATTAATTGGATATTTTTTAATAAAACACAAGTATAAAAATTATGAAAAGTTTTTGGGGAAAAAAAATGTAGGTAAAAACTAAAAAATTTGAAAAATTCGAAATGTTAACCTGACACTTCAGACTTACACTTACTCAACATATAAGCAGAATTCATTGGTGTTTCCCAAAATTTAAATAGGAGTAAATCACAAGGAAGGATGGTTAAACAAATAAATAAAATAAGATAAAACAAATTAGAATAAATAATTAAAGGTTATAGATAGATAAGAATGAAAACGGTACACAGACAAAACACTTTTTATATTAATGATTCCTGGAGAATGCCAATGAGTAGTTTCAGAAATAACTATTTTAGCTAGCTAAACATTCAATTAAATACCAACAGAGCGATGAAACCGATATCTTGTTATTTATAGATGTAAATATTGTAGTCAATGTCTGGGCAGAGAATATCTTATATAAAAAAAAAGGTTTTCATCATAGAAAAAACCTTTAAAGGGACAATAATTCCTGATTTTATGCTTTAAAGACCAAACTAAATTCGCTAAAGATTACCAAGGAGGCAAATTCCACGACAGTAGAAAATATAGTCATTGGGTGGTTAAGGAAACTTATCTTAGTATGTATAATTTAAAATTAAATATTTCTAAGACTTTTGGATGGCTTAATGCCTAGTTTGTGGATCCGTTAGTGAAGGTGGAGAAAGCCAGCATAATAAACAACGTAACAAGTAATTCTCTATTCGTGAAGGAATCGTTAACCAGGTGGAGACTGCACAACTTCAACCTGAATAAATGTCGTGAGCGGTTAATAAAGGTGCATCGCTCAGCTGTGCGACTTAAGGAAGTCACGAAAATATGCAACAACTGAGCCCTTCAAGAAATGCTCTTCAAGTATTTCTAAATTACAATATGTTTCCTTTGATTTCTATTAATTTTCATACTCCTAATAACATTATTTACAAGTCAAACTCAACAACAGAAAAATATTGTTAGTTTTAATGTAGAGTGAACGCCGAAGAGAAAACGATGGATACAAATTCGAAAAATACAGACTTTCCCATTTAAATTTCTAAGACTGATAACAGAATCACCTTCTTACGTGCAAAACGAAACGCTCCATACTTATGCTGCTCGACAGTCATGAAACAAATCCATTCAATCTGTTGACTGATTCACTCCAAACTACATGGACACCACATCTGACAGGTATATAAATCGTACAATTCCAGGCATCACTTGGCGTAGAATGAAGAGGGACGTAGAGGGAAGAGGGATCTCCTGGTCTAACCCATGGATGTCGCCGCAGGGAGGATATGAGCGGAAGTCAAACCTCCTTCCTCCAATAATTTGAAAGCCCTCCGATAATTTGAACTTAAAACTGCAAAAATTGTTGTAAAACATTTTACTCAAAAAGTTACTAAAATTTAATACCAATACCTTTCAAGTTAAGAAATTGAGATTTTTATCGATACAATGTTGTGTTTGAATAGATAAAACACAAAAACATTGTCAAGTGTCAACAGTCACAACAGGTAGGTGAAAAGTTCAAATCCAAAAAAGTTGGGAAATTTTAAATATTTCATAAAATAGTTGGGAAAAATAAATTATTTAAAATAGTTGGGAAATCTGATCAACATTGTTGGGAAATTTTAGATTTTGTTTCACTTGCACCCAATAAATTTTTGTAGCAACGTCCCATATCTATCCACACTAGCAGAAGATCTGGATATTTTACCGCTGGCAACTGGGCTCACTAATCCCTGATTATGTCATTGATGTAATGCAGCCCATTTGATGATTCTGATTGTTATATATTATAATTAATTACGGTTGCGAATGAAATACTTAAATAAAAAAAATGGAAAAAGGACTGAATATCTAATAACATTTTCTCACGAACTCTAATTTACTTTTTACAGTTCAAAACTCTTCATGCGAATATAAATTGTTATAAAATGCTGGCTTACGACAGGTCATATTTTTTAAATTAGGGAAAACCAATAATTGTTTGTTTAGACGTTGAATACATGAATAACGTTAATATGTGTAAATATTAGTTCCTTATCAATTATTAAAGTTACGTAAAATTATTACTTCGCCACATAAATAAAATCCAACACCCATTTACTTAAAAAAACAACCAAAGAACCATAAAGAGAACGCCAATAAAACAGCCCATAAAAAGAAGACTATTCAGATATTCCTCTAACTATAAATAGCAGCCGTTAACTTATATCACTACTTCGAAATAGATCTAAGTCGGTCCACAGGGTATCCATCTTGCAATAAGTTGCAGCTGAAAGGTTTCTCCACAGCTCGCTTGTATACTCAATCCATTATGATCTATTGCAGTTGGGCGGATAGCAGTACTAGGAGCTATTTGTATTTTAGTGTGATGGGATGCATTAATATCCATTGCTGTGATGAATTTTAGAGGTTGTTTCCATCTCTCAGGCGAGACTATATATCGTATAGTGATCAACTCTTTATCTATTTTATTTGTAGGTTTGATATGTGAGAAGTGTCAAATTTCTCGCATTTCAAACCTATATCATACCATATAAGTTGGTAGGAACTCATTTATATTATATTACATTTGTAGTTCTTTGAACAGTAGATCTATCGAAGAAATCTAAAATCTATTCTTTATTGCAGCTTTTATTAAAGAATTAGTCAATGTTGTCACTGATTAAAAAGGCCAACATTGTTTTCAGGGATATCGGACATTATAATTTGTTGAAATTCAAACCTCAATGTATATTTTTGATTCTTTAATTATCAATAAATCTAATGTCGTACCAATTCAGGGATTTTGATTCTGTTTATTCCAATCACAACGCAAATCTGCTGAATATGACTGTGACTTTTCATAAACCTCTTTCGCCGCAGTTTACATTGGCATTGTCTGTCCTGTAATATCGACGACACTAGTAATATAATTGACCAAAAAATCACCAACATTCGAGTTAGATATATCAAAGAAAATTTACAAATAATCAAAGAACCCATTGTACCATTGATAAATTTTTAGTCGTATTCGTATCGTATCCGAAAATAATATATTTTTGGATTGTACCGAAGACTATAGGAGGGGGGTATTCATTTTAAATCTGTTTCATAATCCCTAAAAAACAATTTGGTGGATTTCGGAGATACCTGATATAATTAACTAACTACCCGGCGCTACAGGCCAGCATGACTCTTGGCTTCCTGAGTCATTCTCCTCCACTTCTCTCTGTCCTGTGTTTCTTTCTATCTTTCAATTGCGGACTCCTAGCTTCCTCGCGTTGCGGGATGCCTGATATAAATATATATTTGGATTCCGCAATATTTGGGCGCTTCCAACGGCTCCCTTCGGATCAAATGAGCTGAAATTCGGTATGGAAGGTTTTTTTATTGGCAGAACAATACCATAGAAGCGAGGAAAGATTTTAGTTAAAATTTAGGCCAGTATAACGATATTACTAGATTTTTAAGGTTATGCGCAACTCCAAGTTGGAAGTTTGTATGCATGTGCATATTGGGGTCTTAACTTTTTTCTCCCATTCCCACCATATTGGTGTTTTTAATTTGGTATTTTAGTTATTACTAAAGATAATTTAAAATAAAACCTTCGGATAATATAAGGACTAGATATGTATATTATATACATATTGTTCATTTATGTATGTAAAAGAGATTTTAAATAAACGGAGGATAGGAAAAAAAAAATAATAATTTAAAATACGATTTTAGTGACAGAGCTCTGCTGCCCACACTTTTATTTTTCATTCAAAATGTATTATAATCTCCTCACAATTTGTTTTACCTTCGGCATTCGTGTCACTGAAGAAAAAAAAAATTCAATTTTGATTTTTTTCGGAGAGAAAGCGTCAAGAATTCCCAACCCTAACTCATGCTACGTTACTACCTAGTTATATCAAATTATGCTTCAATGTTTGGGAACAACATAAATAATCCGAAGCCGTGATGCCCGATGAATTGTATTCTCGAGCCAAAAGCAGTATCAGTTGACATCCGCATGATGGTACAGAAGGATCAATCCCTAATTAAAAGCAGTATCGGTTCAATCCGGATTGAAGGAGTAGACTTTAACTTAATAGCAGGCAAGAGCAATAAAATTCGACCTTCTCACTCTGGTTAGAAAAGATTAGTTACATATAGGTGATTGAGATTTGTACTTGTAGGATAATCCCGTACGTCCTAGCCTAGTTGGAGTACATAAGGAAGTTCAGCCTATATGCACATTAATATAGAGAAGAAGGAGAAATATGTTGACATACCTTCCATGACGTAGACGATGGAGCCGACATCCCCCTCCTTTATGATGAGGCTGCCGGCAGCATACTCCACGGGGTACATGCAATCCACGATCTCCCGGATCTGCGTCATTTCTAGGTTCTTCATGAAGTCGTTGTCTAATATGGCAGCCTTGATCAACTCCCGCGATCTGAAAATAAGTCATTCAACTTGATTAATATAGTAGAAATGGAATTATTCAAAAAATCTGTAATTAAATATAGAATATAAGAAAAATGTATTTCATTGTTTAGGAGGTTGGCTAGCTTAACATATGCATACATAAACTGCATATGCCGTTAATACTAACAGCCATGTGTGGAAGTATTATTAAAGAGAAAACTGAACAAGCGTGTGCAATGATCTGACTGTCTACATTCAGACGTTTCAATGAAGCAATAAAACTTTGAATATAATATTATATCAAATCTGGAAATTTTCTTTTATGTCCTTCCATAGGAACCCAACGAGAGGATCGTGCATTTTATATTTTTTTTTACAGATTTAATTAATAAATAAAATAAATTAACAAATTACCTGCATTGTCATCGTAATGATCGTAGATATGAGGATCAGTCAATGAAAATTTGTAAAATGTAATAAACGATAGCGAAAAAATATTTATTTATTTATTAACAATTGTGGGCACTTCAACCACATGGATTATTTCTGCCCTGTACTTAGCTTACAGACATTGATAACTTGGTAATTTAAATTTTGGTATAAATTTCAATTTGTTTGAGAAATATTCATCATGGTGGCAGATGCAGTGGCGTAGCAAGAGGGGAGGGGAGACCTTTCCTGCCTCCCCGAAGTTATAAAATACTTTTACTTATTCTTATCTGTAAACGAAAATTGTATTACTTATTTCAATGCTATTTCATAAATAATATATCTAGATATAAAAAATATTATAATTGGGGAGGACTCCTTTATGTACCCGGTTGGAGTGGGTTTCTTTAAAGAGTATCCTTGAATGGACATTTCCAGAAACGAAATCTTGGCTACACTACTGGGCAGTTGTATGTGTATTTCTAAGATTCAAATAATATTTAGTTTGTCCACGTTCCAGCAGCAGGAGTGTTACTTTGTAACGTGTGCTTTTGGTCTCTCGTGATTTTGTAGAATGACGTTTGAAATGTACTGGCGCAAAGGTTATGCATGGAAACGTGTTAAATGTCTAATTCGCAAGCCTCAAAATTATATAAGGAATCGCTGTTTATATTATTGCTCTATGCTGAATTCGTTACTTAATAACATCGGGAATTTTGAATGTATTGTGAAGGTGTAAATGCGATTTCTATTTCATCAGAGTGAAATAATATTTCAAAAGCGAGGTAAAAGCCATCAAGTTACTTGTTCATTTCTAACACATTACTTAGGATTCACCTTCGACAGAAGGATCACTTGGTGGCCACACATTAAACAGAAACCTTTAATCCTAAACAGGCTTCTAAACTCACTTCTACACAAACTATTAACTTTAAAAATTAGACAAAGACTGAATACTTACAGTCTCTAAAACCCATGTTGAACTAGCTTCACAAATTCAAGACTCAGATTAAAAAATTCAAACCACTTGTTCACCCTGGTATGTAAACATACCATTACATATGGACTTGTACATACTCTAGGTACAACATCACATTCGGATTTCATATATAAAACTGCATGACCAACTTCACGGACATATCAATAAACTTAAAATAAGCTGGTTAAGGGATCTCCTAGAGTTAATTCTTTTTTTATTAAGTTCAAGTTAGGAGTAGGAACCGATGGTTATTGACCTCGCTCATGCTTGACAAGCAACTTTTATCAGGCAATACTTATTATCACAGGCGAGCGACAGGTATGGATTCAAAAATAAAAGATAAAAAAAAATGTCTACACAAATATAAGATGGCTTATTCCATTACTTCTTCCTGTATGCTCGGCAGGAAAATAGCTTCAGGTACGGTTGAACTTTCTTAAAACAAAGACAAAGGTGAAATAACCTTTGGTTTTACAGGACTTGCTTGAATAGAGTTCGAGGAAACTTCCTAAACTGGCAATGATCCAGAGGTCAGACCCAAGGCACAGCGACTCCACTTAAAAAAAATCGTACGGTCAGTTCTGTCTTGATGTTTTTCCGAACGAAACTCAAATAGCTTGATCATTGAAGAGGTCATCAAAATATAAAATGAAATGAAATTATTGAAAACGTAATAAAAAATAAATTTGTTCATCAAGTGGCGAGATTATGATTTTGGAGAGAAGAGTAAACATTAGAGATTTAATAAATTGAAAGGAATGAAGAATCGGAGTTTAAAGGGAAAACGAGATTTCCAGAAAGTTTGTAGAGCAATAAACAAACACAAATAAACAAAAATATTCATTACAAATTTTATTTTAAATTCAATATTGTTTGCAGAAAATTTATTAAAAGTATATATATCTAAACTTGACGGAAAATTTTGAATAATAGAACCGTAACATGAGAATAAGTGAATAAAAGAACTGTCATGAGTGACAAATTGTTTAGCAAATACCGGAAGGAGCTGCTTAAATTAGCCACTTTAATCAACCTGCAATGACAATGCATACTCAAGCCTTAACTCCCACCATCTTTAGTTTGTGGTGGTTTAGATTTTCTATTTTCATTTATTCTATTTATATTTTATTTAAGTACCTTTTGGTTAGCTATTTATCCAAGAGCCACTATTATTCAATTGTTCATTTTTTATTTTAGTTATGGTTTTAGTATATATTTTTATTTTATATATATAGTAAATAATTTTGTATGTTATATAATTTTATATTTTGTATAGTACTTACATCAATTGTATCTGTTTATTATCTAATTGTATTTTTTAGTTTAATTGTAAAATTATAGTATTTTGTATATTATTTACTCGTATTATTTTGTTTAATTTTCAATATTTTCAAGTTCAGGTTAAGATTAAATATTTGTTTTCTTTATTTTTTTTTTAATGATGTTTTGTTTATTTGTCTTTTGTTTTCTCATTTTTCTCATACCTTATTCTTTTGTGTATTCCTATGTTTATATTTCTTCAACAATCGATGTTATTATATAATGTAACTAAAACATTGCGATACAGGTAGGAACCTGTAAGTTGTATAAACACACAACCCTTTCATAGGATTACTATGGAAGGGAGGGGGAATGCGTAACACATTGCCAAGTTTCAGGTTAAGAATTACAGATAATGATAGGCTGCTTCAAATCCAATCTGCAATAGGCTGAACTATCTTATGTGATAAAAACAGAAAAAAGCCAAATTTGGATATGCGATAGTTCTGCTCTGAATTCAAGCAGTGCTAGGCTATGATTCCATTTTAGTATAGATAGGTTTGTTTTAGGTCAAAAATCTCAAAAATGGATGTCTTAAGACTCATCTCGGTCATGTTGTGAAATGACCGCTCAATCATACCATATCCAGGACATATTGAAATAACTAAAAATTTCCCTGATGAGTCTAAAATACTATGCAACGCGAGGATTTCATTCCGACATAAGAGATACGGTTTAGTCAATTAGGTTAGGAGACATGTCGGCAGGTTGTGACAGATGGTCACCAGCAGTTCGGTCAATCATTTATCACGATATATTTATCATAATATCCGATCCTGTCCGCTCGAAAAAAAGGGAAAAAGGTATAAGAGCGAGAATTCGATATCATTATGGAGATATTTATACAACAAATTATAGCGGATGTTGCTACACCACTTACCTAATAAATAATTTTCGATTAATTCCAAGGAGATTCTTGCCCTATCTGATATCGCTATGGGTCGCATACTTCAGCCAAGGCATGAGGTCCAAACCCCTAAAGTGGAAGAAAATTAACTGAATTTATGTTCCACTAAAAGACGAATTAATACCTGACCTTTCGGATTTTTTCTACCAATATCGATTCTAAAACAGCACCATTAAATGATCGACTATCTAAAATGTATCGTAAAAAAAGTATTAAAACAATAAAATTAAATGATTTATAGTCGAAGAAGTAAAAAGAACAAAAAGAAGCTATACAAAAAGAAGTGTATTTACGTGATAAAAATCTTCTATGATTAAATAAAACTTTTAACAGCACTGATATTTACTTCATTTGATAACGAATTATTACTACGTAGATAAACAAGTATAAGGCTAATAATAATATTAACTGATAATAATCCAAGCTTTAACTTCTCATTACAGTAGTAACTGTAATATGGTAATACTATACTTTAATGCGAGCAATGCATGTCTTCCTACAAAATGGATCATGAAATCCCACAGAAGAATTTTTTTGCTTAAAATTTTAAAATAGAGGTTTTTGAGCCTCATTCAATAAGTATTCTATTCATTAATAAAAAACAAGATGATCTCAACTTATTTATTTTTTTAAATTTTCACGTTTCGGTCCTATAGATCATTATCAAGGAAAATCCTTTAACAAACAGCATTATTAACAATTATAAACTTATGAATCAACAATTTTATATTTAAGATACCTTACATTATGATATTTTTGTATAATGTTTTAATTATCTTATATTACTTCCTTGTAGGAAGTAAAGGAAGTATTGTAATCGCGAAAATTTTCGGTTTTCAGATTTCAACGGAAATATCCATTTTGACCATCCCTGAATCCATTTTGACTAGTTTCGTCGTGCCGTCTGCCCGTACGTACGTACGTTCGTTCGTATTTCGCATAACTCAAAAACGGTTAGCCGTAGAAAGTTGAAAATTTTGTATTTAGGATTGTTGTAAAATCTAGTTGAGAACCTCCCTTTTTGGTCACTGCTTGATCAACGGAAGTGCTACTTTACTTGAAGGTCATAATTGATTTCCATCAAAAATTATATTAATATACTTTGAAAAACTTCTCAAATTTGGTATTTATAACTTATATATTGACTTAAATAACATACTAGATTTTGGTCTAAATTGGAAAACCGGAAGCGGTACTTTACTTGAAGGTCATATTAGACTTTCATCAAAAATTATATTAAAATACAATGTAAAACATCTCAAATTTGGTAAATAGGACTTTTATATTGATGTGAATGTATTTACTATATTTTGGTTAAAATTGGTGAGCCGAAAACGGTACTTTACTTGAAGGTCATAATAAGCTTACATCAAAAATTATATTTAAATTAAATGCATAAATCATATGTTTCGGTAATAAAGGCTATAATCGCTTAATAACTATTAATAAATAATAGAAAACCTACCTTCACAAGGCCTAATTTCATCAGTATAGTTCAGTGCCTAATCATTACTAATACTTATTTTATTATTTTACATTACTAAAAATTAAAATGATTACTTTTTTATTACTTAATTATCTTTAGTTTAAATTATCATAATATAATCGTACAGCCATTTAATTTGAACAATAACAATTATTTCACAGCCAAACATTTAATACTTAAATTATTCATCGTAAAAAAATTACAGTTTCGTAATTATTGTTTTCATTTTAAAACATTCACTTATAATTATATATTCTAATATAAACATAAAATTTCTTTCTTTGAATATTAAATTATTATATTTATTGTTCTATTTCTTAATTTTATATTTCAGCTTGTTCCAAATTTCTTTTCATTCATCTATTTTTTCTAATAACGTTTTTAAGTGAAAACTTTGATACTTGAATGTATATTGACATTTCCAAACCATTATATATTAGGGATTGATAAATTATTTGCCACTTCTATAAATTTGTTTTATTGAAAACTAGTTTCGAATGTCATACGTTCATCTCCAGTTCTAAAAACACACAAAAAATTCAAAAATAAGCAATTCAAAATATAGTTTGGTATTATTATGCATATTAAATTAGATGTCAGATAAATCAGTATTATAAAACATTTATGAATTATGAATTTAATTAAGACAAGGAATCAAATACATGTTGCTACTCACCAAGGTTTAAATGGATTATATCAAACAGAAAAGTTTGTACTAGTTTCTTCTCGCATTGTACTGGCAATGAACGAGAGATAGACAATGTTTATAGGTAAACGGTTTAAGGGTCTGGGGTTTTCCAGTAATACCGGTGAATAATTGGTTTTTCTGTTATAGATGGGAATAAATTTAAGATTGGACTGTTGGAGATATTTATTTGGCCATTTAAGCAAAAATCTGGATTAGATTAGAAGGATTATATTATTTCAAGTGCTTCATATAAATTTAATTTGATTTAATCCTTCTATACCATCATGCGGATGTCTACTCATTATATATTAATTCTGCTCAGTATTTCCGCATGTTGATGATTTAAATTTTTCGAATCTGATATGAAATTCACAATATAATTAATATTTTCAGATAAGTGAAATTATATTTTAACCACTTATTATCGCAGGTCGGACTGGTGTAGGTTAAAAAAAAAATCTTGCAATAATAATAAAATAAAAAAAATCAATGTCTTTATATTTATAATCCTTTAAGCTCTAATTACCATGCTAATACTGATTGAGGATAGCAGCGGTACCATATCTAGTAATACCTGCAATATGATACCCGATGTATTACACATCTAGAAATTCTAGAGCAGAAACTGCCCGACCAGATGACAGCTTTGTCCTACAAAATAGATTTCAGATTATAACTTCTGACAGATCGTACAGAATGCTTGACATGGCTGCTACGAAAGTTTTTTTATTAATACAATTTTTAAACTTAGTCATTATAAACGAATTGCGAAAACCTCTGCGAAAAGAGCAATCTGAAATGCAAATTGTTTCTCTACGATAAGATCAGCCGCCAGTCATAAACTCTTATCGTTTTATTGTGCAGTTCTAAATAATTTTGAGCGGTTGTGAAACGCTACACTGATTCATGAAGTAAAGATCATTCGAATCTGACACTTACTTTAACATTATCCTTCATGGTAATATTCTGAAAGACGAAGCTATCGAAAAATAAGAATTAGTAACGGAGTGGCTGTCCTGCCTATGAGGAAACATTACTCCAAAACATAACATTAAATTAATAATTCTCGGATGAAAAAAAAAAAAAATCAGGACAGTGATACCGCAGTCCACAGCGGAAGCGAACGATAACATACTAGAAGTAGGCAAGTGCGCATATTTATCAGAAATAAAAATATCTGATGTGGACAACACATGACTTCCTTGTATGCCTATTTAACTATAAATCGCTGGCTCAAAAAGTGATCCTCAATTTGGTTACTAGTTTCCGATGCAGCGTCGCGACATCCACCTATTGACACACACAAACACTCTTGTTTCTGGAGGTCCTATTCCGTTATTATATGTCGTTTTCTTTCAGTAGGTAACAAGTTTCCAAGAGATTTCTTCTTGTTCCGTGACAACATTAGAACTGTCGATGCCACTAGATAAAGCATTAGAAATCGACAGTTTCCACATTTTAAGCGGAAGAACCCACTTAACTTAAATCTTATTCTCCTACTGCAGGCTTGTTCATCTCACAAATGGGGAGGAAAACCAGTATTTTACTCATAATTTTAACAATTGAAACAAGTAATAAAAATTTTTAATTGGAGTGGAAAAAAAATCGCATTGTAACCTTTATTACCGAAACATATGATCTCTGGATTTAATTATGACCTTCAAGTAAAGAACCCTTTTCGGCTCACCAATTATCAATCGAAATCAAGTAAATACATTCGTACTTGTATAAAAGCCCTATTTACATCATATTTTAATGTAATTTTTTATGGAAGTCTAATATGACCTTCAAGTAAAGTACCACTTCCAGTCTGCCAATGTTAATAAAAATTCATCAAGTTATTTATATTAATGTGAAAGTCTTTTATACCTAATTTGAGAAGTTTTGCATTATATTTTAATATAATTTTTGATGAAAATCAATAATGACCTTCAAGTAAAGTAGCACTTCCGGTAATCATGTAGTGACCAAAAAGGGAGGTTCACAAATAGATTTTACAGCAATCCTAAATACAAAATTTTGACTTTCTACGACTAACCGTTTTTGAGTTATGCGAGATACGTACGTACATACGTCACGACGAAACTAGACAAAATGGATTCAGGGATGGTCAAAATGGATATTTCCGTTGAAATCTGAAAACCGAATATTTTCGTGATTACAATACTTCATTTACTTCGTACAAGGAAGTAAAAATTACTAACTTCTCCAGTTGCAAAACATCTCAAAACTGTTTCTAAACTTAAGCGTAATTTTTCTTTGAAAGTTTTGTAAGGACAAAGTATACCATTTGTAATTGAAGAGATCTGATATATTTTATTTGACAATACCATGCATGGGTTAATATATGAATTTTTCGATTAGTAAATAAATATTAATTCGAAATCTATTTTAAAAAATGCATGAATAGGTTTAGGGTGGAATTCATTTTCAAATTAAAAGGTGAAAACTCAAAGGTGGTGAAAAATAGCACAGTTTGTCTTTCATTTCAAGTCTCTCCTTTATATATATATATCTTTATACATTTATATCCAAGCATGATCAAGGCATAAAGGCAGACCCAAAAAAAATCTGACGGATTTCCATAAAATTTAATAGTGTCACTCAAATAAACTATTACGAAGATTTAGAATTATCCCTCTAAGCTAGCTGAAGAAACACTCCAAACCATACGAGTCCTAGCAGTAGGATGCTTATTTATGGCAGGGAAGTTTAATGTTTACTCTGATGTCAGCGAACGGTTGCCTGAGTCCTTTATGTAAGAAACAAAAGGACGTCTGTTGGAAGAGCTCCAGAAACTTGAAAAAACAAACAAACAAATGATCCGTCACCCATCTGGTTGAGCTCTATTTCCGTTTCTTATAGCACTCTAAAAAAAGAAAAAAAAAATTCGGATTTTCTTAACGAGTCATATTTAATTGAAAATAAAGTAAGGATGCTACATGTAAACTGATTAGAATATACTTTATTGAATATAAATGTTTAAACAATAAAATCCTCGACAAATCTACGAGTATTAGGACTAGTTCATTGTCAGTCATTTGTCATTGAAAAAATTAGTGGAATTGAATAATATGCTAGAACATACAGTCCACATCTACATTTGTTTAACATAGTGCAACGTATGTTGTAGCAGCTTTCTGACTCTGGCCACACCAAACCTTGCATGGGTTAGAGGGAGAAAACCTTGGAAGGCCTTGATGCCCAAACACGTAGGCGCCGTGCAATTTTCAGGGGTTCGATTCCCACCACATTCGAAGAAGAATTATTTTAAAGTAAACGAAAAGAGATAAGGAGAGTACTACATAAAGAGGAACTTACAGAATTCAGCTCTGGGGTTGTACCAAGAAAAGTAATATACAGATAATTCAGACCTTCCAAAACAAAGTTCTTAGAAGTATAATCGATGCTCTCTGGTACAAAAAGAACGAAAATCTGTAGACCTTAAAATCGACCTTGTCAGTGAAGAAATAACAAAATATGCGACTAGCCATGATATAATACAAACTCACGCTAATTCCGAAATACTGTGCTTAGTTCAGGAAGCTTCGCATCAAATAAGGCGGCTTAAAAGAGTGAAGCCTTATGACTTGGTAACATAATAAATTACCCATAGTAAACTAGTAAAAATTCTAAAAGGTATATCCCACATCCGAGATGTTGGACCAGCTCAGTTTAGTGGGTTGGAGTACCACACTGCCCGAAAATGTGGGTCTTCAGGTGTTTATTGAGATTTCCACATTGTAAAAACAGAAAAGAAAGAGTGACAAACAAAGGAAAGAAAAAAATAACGAAGAAGGTAATACCTAGCAAAACACAATTTCTATCAATGTGCTCTTCTAAGCCGGCAAATCTGTCTGATAATCATAAATAAATCAATTTAGCATAGCCAGTTTATGTGCCATGTTAAAATAAAATGTTTTCCATCAATTTTACGCGAGGTACATCCAAGAGTTTACATCCATAACGAATCTGCTAGTTTTTGAACAAGTATCTAACTATTAGTATGTTATAATAACAAGCATATAATTAATAAAGAAATACAAATAAGTTAATAAGAAGAAGTGGAGTAGAATTTCGAACACCTAGACCCAGATTTGAGTAGAGCAACTATATAAAACTATTATCTGTTTTATCTGGGATCGGAAGACATTTCCAAGCAAACCCCAACTTATTAAATTATTAGCTTTGATGAATTTAGGAAAAAATCCAGAAGTTTAGTGTGATTCTGACCATTCCACAACATGAAAAAATACTCCCTCATCAAGTACTTATGTACTTATCTTATGTACTTGATGGTTTTTAATCTTACAGGTTTTTTTTTTTTTTTTATTGAGGCTTATAATGGTATCTTTAATCTTTTGCTGTTTTTAGTCAACGGAGGGAATGAAAATTATAAGATCAAATTAAGTTATGTGAAGAAAAGAACGGATCATTTAGTAGGCGAGTAATAGTAATAATAATTCTCAACTAATTCATCGAAAATATCCAGTTCATTGCCTTATATGGAAACTGAACGGATCGGCGCATTTATACCTGCCATTAAGGGAATTCCAAAATGGAAAAAAAAAAAAAAACATACTTTCTAACTCCGTCAAAGAGTTATATTAATCAGCGGGTACATATCTCCTTAAAGGTAAAGACGACAAAAAAAAACATTCGATTCTCCTTGCGAATGCTTGACCGAGTTCCAGTCGCAAAAATAAGAGGGGGAGGTTCTTGACGCCTTTGGAAAGGCCGGTGAGGATCAAACGTTGGAATTTATGGCCTTGGGGAAACATTGAGGGGGGAAGAATCAATTAAAGAAAACCGAAGACCAATTAGTACCGTAAAGTGGGGTAGACCTGGAGAAAGGGATAGGTGGAATAATGCCCAGTAAATCATTATCTGTAATAACATAAAAAGGTTCCCATGATCAGAAACTTGTAAATTAAAGGGAACGGTTTCGGAATTTTAGAATTAAAGCCTAAGGGAAGACATCTCGCAGTTGCCTGCTTATCCATAGAGGCAATATAGGCAACTGCCTATGGGCACCGCGTCTTCTAGGGAATCCGCGGCCCATGAGAAAATTATGACCAAGTAATTTTAATTTTTCTCAGGTTTATTTTTAAAGGACAAAATGTTTCTCAAAATAAGCTTATAACGTATCTACATAATTATTTGTTGTCTAAAATAAAACCTCAGCATTACTCTGTAATGTTTCAATATAATTTCAGAACGCTTTCCAAATTAACTCCACGTACTTTTATTGTTTAGTTTGGCATAACTGATTATTTGCTGTTTGTTTCACATGAAAACCGCCTCCCTCGAAACGAAAATATATATTTATATTAAACGTTTATTCGTTCATTTTTTATTTTGTTCACTACATTGTGCCTCTATTTTAGTTTATGTAATAAAGTGAATCGAATTGAAAAGGGGAGTTCAGCATTGCCCACGGCCAACTACACAGCTTAATCCGGACAGCTTGCGGATTTCATAGCTAGTAAGTTCAGCTATCAACCTTACACATCTTATTAATCTTCAGTAACTTATTTAATATATTATTACCTTGAAAATAGATAGATGCATTACTCAAGAGATACACAATCGTAAAGGAAATGTCGAGAAAAACTTTACGATGTAAGAACATTCAATCATAACTGTAATGATCATGGTAGGGAATAACAAGTTCACTAGATTAATTGCAAAAACCATTAAATTGCAAATAATCTGTCAAGACGAAATACGCAGTAAACAGTTCTGCAGCAGAATCTTTATATCAGCATTTATGGAATTGAAACGATATCCGGGAATATAACTATTTATAGCCGAGAAAACTGAACCAGTGTTGGCTTTTATATCAATTCAACAGGAGTTTTATAATGTTGAAAAATAAGAGCCAACATGATTTACATATATCTAATGCAAGCCGCGATAAAAAAAAAAACACACGATGATGAAACACCTTCAACTCAGATTTAATTTTTTTTTATGTTTTCTCCTCGACAGGGCAACATTCATAGAGTTTTTATTGCCTACTTGAAAATATTTAACTAAATTAATCATTTAAAATCATTACATACATAATACCTATTACAATATAGTTTAATAAGAAACAGAGATAAAAAAGTTTTAAATCCCTTTCCAATTGTATACACACATCGCACATCCCAGATTGAAAGAGGCACCCAAAAAATGTGTTTTTGTTATAACAAACATAGACCTAGGTAAAGTTCCATAGAAGTCCCCACCCCACGGTGCTTCCTCTAACACATATTGCTGGGAAATGATGTATATTGTCTGCTAAGAAAATATTGGTGTTTACAATGCCAGTGGTTACCGAAAAAAGTTCCTATATCGATTGCTAGTGCAGTGGTATCTTCTTGCCTCTTTTTAAGAGCGCCTAGTGTCACTCTCGCTCAGATAAGCAGCAAGCTAAAATTGTTTGTTCAACCCCACTATTGCTAAACCGACATTTTGTTTCAACTCATGTTCAGTTCTTTCCAATTATGTTTCATTTAATCACCACAACGCTTAATTTATCTTCCGCTGTTTCTGTTCTACCTTCTTATCAAGATATTCTATTCTCGTTCATCGTTTTGTAAGTTCTCCCGACCACATTATTTTCTAAATCCTTATCACGCCACCTTCATTCAATTCTTATCAGTGATCTATCGTAGATAACATCACTAGAGTTTTCAACACATTTTAAGTAGTCATAATTTATCTTGTAATATTTGTATTTTATTGTAGTCCAATATAAACGTTCTTTTATATTTCGTGTGCAACTGGCTAATTCGCGTAATTCATATCATCTTTCATAAAATTACTTCTGTATATATCAATAAAGTGGTCCTCCGATTAGTTCATATTATTATATTGTTCGTAATTGGATTTGGGCTAATATTAGAGGGCTGGCTTTTCTTCAAGGGTCTAACTATTAAAATTTCTGACGTTAGAAATTTCGATTTGTGCCTCTTTTATTTAGGATATTTGACATCTTGGTTGTCGAATAAAAGATCAATGGTGATGAACTCAACTATCATAATTCTTAAATACTGCTGATATTTTCTGGTTTTAAATTTTAAATGAAGTTTTAATAATATGCAACTGGATGATTCTATAACAAAGCTTTTTAAAACTGACCGGTCATTGTTTCACTGATAAGGAATGATAACAAAATTACAGAAATGCAGACGTCATAGCACATCTCACATCATCGGTCTAGAAAAGATTAAACAAATAAAGACAGTATATAGAACTCCAAAATCAGTTCAAGATATACTAATATATTTACATAGAAAGTAAATATATTACTAGGTTAGTATTAAATTTTGTTGTGATGTTGATGTGAGATGTGCTATAATTTGTCTGCATTTATATGATCTTATGTTTTTCTTTTCTATTGGTTCTTCAATTGGCAAAACAACTGATTGACTGGTTAGTTATTAACCGCTATTTGATGGACTTAAGGCTTTGCTCGAGAATCTTCCCATCATATGATATAATTCAAATTTATATATATATATATATATATATATATATATATATATATATATATATATATATATATTAATATTCTCTTTTTTTAATTAATTTATATAATAATATACCTAATTTGGGAACTGCCAAAAAATATTGTGATTATTTTTGTAAAATACTACCAATATAATAGTTATCAGTCGACCAGAAGCCAGAACAATTAATAAAGAGTAAACAATTTTTTGGCTGTGTGCTTAAATTTAATATTATTATACAAGAAAGCTTGATCTATGAGCAGTAAATACACGTTTTCCATTTCTTAAATCAAAGATTTATCTAAAGTGCTTTTGACATAGAAAATAATCATAATTTGATACTTTGGTTTTTTTTTTAGCGTGTAATTTAAAATTGCTTAATGGGCGATGGGTATAGTTTGAGATTAATCTTCAATTAAGCTTTTTTTAATTAACTAGTATTATCGAGTTCAATGACAGGCTATTACAGTAAAAAGTAGCCGTGTAGCCAGTTCTATTTGTAAAATTTAGCCGTCAGCTATAATAGAGTAGATAGAGGTGTTGCTAGATAAGAGGCAAGATACCTCGGTAATGGATGAACTAGCTGTTCCAGATAAGCCGGTTAATATCCAGTTAATCTTGTAGGCCTGATATAGTGGCCGTGTAGGAGCTTCTGGATGATCCATCTTAAAGACTGCCCCTATGTGTAGTTCTGTCCACGGGGTCTGGGGATGGGAAATCTAACTCTTGTAGCGTGGAGGAGGGACGGCAAGTAGATGCAGGGACTAGTTGCCTTTAACTTGCTTACAGATAAAAATCTGCAGGACAAGTAGAAATGTGCACATGCTGATAAACAGGACCCGAATATTTATTTATTTAAAAATGGCAAATATTTAAATGCAACATTTAACAAAAAAAGTGGAATATTTACTAAAAACGCAATATATTTATTAACTTCTTTTAATATACAAATCCCATAAATGATACAATTTACAATAAATCAAGCTTATACTAAAAATCACCAGTTTACACTGCAAATAAATGGGTTTTTTAAATGATCGAAAGTAAAAATTTTCAGATTATCTTAAATTACATTCGGGAAAAATTCGAAGTGGCAAAGTTAAAATTCGTAATCTGCACCCTAAAAAATGTAAATAACCAAAACTTTCCACCGAGATCCCTTTCTGGTCACCATTTGACTGAACCTCATTAGATTAAGAGTGGATGCACCTAAACGAAGCCATGGACAAAAAAATCAAATAGCATAAAAATGCAAGGCATTTACTCTTATTTAATTTATTATAAGCTGATACTGCTTAAAAATGTATGTTTTTCATACTATGGGAGAAAAAACGGAAAAAGATAAATTTGTTGGGCATTTTTGCAATTTTTTTTTATATTTATGGAAATAATTTGAGGTAAGAAAGTTGAAATTCGTTACCAGCACCCCAAAAAACATAAATGAGCAAATTTTCAGAACTTCTCCAAAACGTTTCTCCGATACCCCAGTTCTCCAGCTCAGAGCTGAGTTAAAGTATTGGTTTATTGGAAAATTGTATTTCTATTAATATTCTCGTCTTCTTCGTACATTACTGTTTTAGGAAGAGAATTAAAAAATATTTAGATTAAATGAGAAATCATTTTTTCATTTTCTCAAACAAACCAAATATTTATATATCCTAAAAAATTGAAAAATATATGTATATATATATATATATATATATATATATATATATATATATATATATATATATATATATATATATATATATATATATATATATATATATGTATGTAATTTATATGTAATATATATATATATATATATATATATATATATATATATATATATATATATATATGTAATTTAGTGTTATCTTTTTCTTTTTATACTTCATACTTTTTTTATGTTACTTATAATTTCTGTTTTTATCATTTTTTACTGTTACTGGTACTACCTCTGTCGTTTTTCATTGTTGTTATTTTGTTCTCCTTTTAGCCCTGAAGATGGCCTAAAACTTAGGTCGAAACGTTGGCACAAAATATATATAAGTTTACTTATAAAAGTGTAACTTTTTGACCGCACCCCCCGACCAATTTCTCTCTTAAGATATACATCTACGGTCAACGAAAACTCTCTCCAATATGAAAAATATATATTAAAATTCCAAAAATATTTATTTAAATAAAGATCCGGACCCTACTGATAAGTAACCATTAACAGCTACCATATTATTCTTTCCTTATTATTTTTTTCTCTTTATGTTGAACACAGAGAAGTAAGTACTACGCCCATTCTCAACCAACAATAAAGTAAGCAAATTAAAAAATAATTAATAACATATTGAGAACTTGTGATGAATTTTTGGGATGCATGATGAATCAGAGTCTTGGATTTAACCGCTATTAATATTAAAATGATATTTAAGATCTTACGGTTTTAGCATGCGACGGAGTAGGAACTTATGAGCTAAATTAAAATGCAGTATTAGTGCACTAAAGAGTAGTATATTAGTTCCAAAAATTCAGTAGTTGGATTGGTTTTGTCAACAATTTAAGTTAACACACAAAGCCAGTGGTTCTTATTAACAAAAGTTTATGAGTTATTGTTAATGCAGATGAAATAACATAAAAACACTTAGAAATGTAATCTTTTTTTTAATAATTGTTTTAATTATTTATTTAATTTAATTTAATTCTTAAATTTTTAAGAAACCTATTATTAAAAATTTTCGCACCACTGTCCTAAACATTAGTTACGTGCGGATGAGATGATTGAGAATCTGAATTACAAAAGTCATTTACGTCATTATTTAAAAATTAAGATTAAAGAGTTTTAGAGGATTTTTTTTTTTTTTTTAACATAGAATTAGCTTCCTCCATCTGGGGCATTATGACAGAAAAATGTCAAGACGCTTTTGGTATCATTTTTATACGCTCACAGCTCCGCTTCTATAATTGCTAGAAAGCCAGAATTGGTATAATTTAACTGAGAAAATGTGCCATTATTTAATGCAAATAGAATTTTGGGATTTGGACTTAAGGCGAAAGTACAGTAAGCGTGTAAAGTTGATAAATTTTGAGTGCTGAGTCGATGACATAACCGCTTCTCTTTCGCAGAAATTAATGAATCTATTTCGATTTGATGATTCTGATGTAGGTTGTTATTTATTCGCATGCTGAACACACTTCAAATTCAGCCGAGATTTAACATTATTATACGAAGCCGAGGTGATCGAACGTCTTGAGGCAGCACCTCAGCATTCTCGAGTTAAAAATGCTACCGGTTCGAATCCGGCCTGGGCGGGTTGACTGTTATTTTGTTGTCGACTCAAGGAATAATTCATGACCTTTCCACTCTGGTTAGAATAAATGAATGAATAGAATGAATGAAAAAATAATTTTATTCCGGGACGAAAGTTCAATAAGAATAATTACAATGTCTAGTCTTTTTGAAAATTTGTCTACATTACGTTCAAAAAAGCGCACTTGCCAATTACCTAGTAGAAATTGTTATTACAGTAATACATATTGTTTATATCGACGGTGTGGTTTGATGATAATAATAGATGAAGAAATAACTGCTGCTAAAAGGCAATGACGAATGTAGATATGGATTAAGAATCCCAAAAAGAGGTAGCACGAACGACGAAGGATTTGCAGAAGGAAGCAGTTCTATAGAAGGGAACATATGAATCAATAGGCAGAGATCTTGTATTTAGAGAGTGAATAGAGTAACGTCGAGAGAGGAGGTCAAGGATGTGAGGAGGTTTCTTGGTTCTAAGGACTTGGAAAAGAAAGACACCAAGGAAGTTTTGCCATCGCAAAGTAGTATAAAGCCACTTCAACTCGGTATACCAACTGGAGGCATAGGAACCCCTGGGAAACCCGAAGATGAATCTTGTGAAACAATTCGCGAGTCTCTTTAATCTCATCTCTAGCCCAGCAGACAGCCCTCGGTATACTAGACAACTATAGTCGAAGTGAGGGAAAACCAGAGAATATAATAGGAGCTCCGGGGTATTTTGAGGAATGAAATCACGGAATAGGATTTTCAATCCAAAGGTCAGCAAAGGATTTTCATGTGATCTGGGGAATAAGGTTGTTAACCTCTAAGAAAACACTTCCTTCCCTTTCTGTTCTAGTTGGAGAAGATAAGGCCATTAAGAAAAAGATATTACTATACTTTGTTATTCCTTTAAAGGAAAGACTTATAGAAGAACGAGATAAAACACTTAAGTACCATCTCTTCTAAAGAAAAAAAAATCCAATCATGACGATACTATCTGAAGATGAATAATTGTGCTTTCGATATTCGGAATGCATCCCAAGAGCATGTAGATGAAACTGGAATTATATCTCAGACAAAAATTATACCGCGATCCAATCCGTACCTATCTACAAAGCCTTGTAAATATTTAATCAGAGCTACCATTTAAAGGTCAGGAGAATAAAATGCTCTCGACAGAAGAATCCGGTGTCTCCCTTGTATTTATTAATCAGGTAGCGTGTTCTCAGATCTTATCACCGCGACTGGATGCTACTCGCTACTCGCTACCTCCTGTCTCGGAGCAGTCTCTATTCCCTTCTGCTCATCTCAGTCTCCAATAATTATTAATTCCTCATTAAGAAATATTAATTAGAACAATTTATATAGATAATAATATTCAAGCAAATGCCAAATAAGAAATCCTATATAAGTTACCTGAATGAGAGAAAGATTTTTATAATGATTATATTGATTTGTTTTAGCACTTTTCCTTCCATGAGGAACCTCAGTTCCCCTTTCTTTAGTTCATGATTTTCCCTCTATGCTTAGAGGTAGGACCGTCTCTGCCATATCCAAGTATTCAGAGATTAATGAAAAACGGTTAAACTTGAATAATATAATTCACAAGTAACAGTGAATAAACCAGTTCACGACACAACAGAGGGAAAGACGCAGTTTACAATTGAGCTGAGGTCAATACACCCAAATCTGAAGAAGAAACACCAAAATAAAATAAAATCCTCAACAACAAGGACCTGAACCAAAATAAATTAAAAAACCAACAGACCATAAAACCGTATCAAAGACAACACAACCATTGCAAACATTACAAGACGAAGGTGCGCTGTTTTGGTCAGTGAGGAGAAAGGGTTCAGGACTTCGAAGTACAAGATCATTTGTTACAACCCGATCCAATAACCACACTCTTAAATTTCGTGCGGAAGTCGAAATGTAAAAAATTACTTTGTACAAAACAACAATAAAATATCACATCGTAGTTGTCACGAGAAAATATCCAATATGCCATCAAATATTCTATGTGATTTTAATATTTTGGCGTTTATATTTTTTAGTTACACTAAATAATTAAGTATATCAATTTTTTTAATTCTCTAAGTAGTAATTATGTTTTGGTTCATTCTCAATTAGTCTTGAAACTAACATTTAAATAATTTTATTACACAATGGTGATAGGAGGGATAAGATAATTTTTTTTTTTCATTTAAAAATAGATAAGAATAGAATAGAATAGAAAGACCATTTTATTCTGGGACAAAGTCCCCTAGACTAACTATGTTATACAAACAAAAATAACAATTCTGGATTAAATATTGAAATAAACAAATAATAGTCATAAATAATAAAGAAAAAAGAATTCTTGTTAAGAAATATAAACCAGTACTTATACGATGAAAAAGAGAAGAGAAAATTACATTCATCCGTTTGACAAAACTTCATCATTAAAATAATTATTTAAATATCCTAGTATATTTATATATATTTATATATATATATATATATATATATATATATATATATATATATATATATATATATATATACATATAGATAAATTTACATTGTGATATGATACATAAAAAAATAAAATAATATAAGCAAAAAAAAAAAAGAAGTAAATAAAGAGAATTAATATGCAAAAAACATTTATACAAAATTAACAACATAGAGAGCATATTTGAACTTATTAACAATCAAGTTATAAATATCATTGTAGAAAAAATAATTCATAAATAAAAAGAAAAGAATCCTTGAGATTTACAAATCAAACAACAATGAAACGAATTTTACATAAAAGGTACGTTGTGAAAACTGATGCATTACAGTATAATTCTATGGTTAGACAGCGGACTAATTATTAGGTAAATAAATATATTATGGAAAAGTATTTTAATATCACACAAAGTGTAGTAAATATTGTATCAGGAAGGTCAATTTCACATCACTAGAACAAATTAACATAACGAATTGGACTATTGTTTTTTCCGCATTTCTCTCGTCTGTCCTCCAGAGCAGATGGATTATAATTTCGCAAACAAATCCAACACGAAAATGCTCTCAGAGAAAGATTAGGCCGTCGTTGTCTTAACAAGAGCCCTACTAAAAGGCGGCATGTTTCTCTTTGTTTCAACTCGAGCTAGACTCCGAAACTGGTTATCATGTTTGGAAATAAATTTTTGAAAACCTCTTTTCTGTTCGGCATAGATTTATGACCGATGTAGGGCCTCTACACTCGGCGAAAACAACTAATATAGCTTTGGTATACATTTTTAAGTTCTGATATGAATTATTGCGGTGCGGTGAACAGGAAATTTTAATTTATTTTCTACCTTTTTTGGTTGATATGCATTTCGTTCTTGTGCTGAATCATTTCTGAAGAGCATTTTATATGATTTATCATTTATTTCTTATACACAACTTTTACTCGATTATAATAGTAAATGAATGAGCGGGTATTACATACATTTTAAAAACTGTATAATTAATAATAATTTCCAAGGTTATTTGGTGCTGAATCCATTTTATACCCTCACCTCATTTTTCTTCTTTTATACACAAACTTTTTTTTCAGTCTTGTTATTATCTAGAAATAAGTATATTTTTTATAAGATGTTTTAATTTGTTTTTAGTTTTTCCACCTTTATATATATATATATATATATATATATATATATATATATATATATATATATATATATATATATATATACATATATATATACACACACACACACATATATATACTTAGCTACTATGTTTAGTTTAGTTTATTTTTTATTTGAGGTTTAATTTTATAATTTGATCGAGATATTTAAATTGCTAAATGGCTTTTTAAAGGTTTATTTGAAACTCTTTTGGTTATTTCATCAAGAAATTATGATCCATTGGATGTATGTTCATAATCGTAAAAAGAGGATATCTATATCTTATTAAATATACTATGAACTTATAAGTTATGACTTTAGGGGCCCACACCTAAAGATTGAAGAATTCCGCTATATTTACACTTGAAAAGTATCTTGAGTAAAGGTAAGATCTTAATAAAAAATTAAGCTTTTCTGATGCAGTTTAAAACTTAATTTTGATATTTTTTTAATCAAAACTTGGAACACATTAGAAAAAATAGTAATCGATTAGAAGCGGTTTATTGAAGAGTGAAAAATATTTAAAAAAATATAATATAATATAAGTATATTATACTTATACCTAAGTATTTAGGTATTTAGTAGATAGTAACAAACCTCATCTTAGCAAAAATGTTAGTTGATCATTTTTACACTCAACCTGACGATATATTAATATAATGATAATAATAATTAATGTTTTAACATCGTTTATTGGTAAAGTTCGATCGAGCCAAATTCGATGAAATTTATTTTAAGAAATCAAGAATTTATATTAAATTTTTTTATAAAATGTGAAGTGTAAATATGTTTTAAAATTTGGAGCTATACGTAACTTAAAGAACTTTTCAGCATAAGTCAATGTTATTTTTTTTAATTTAAATACTTTATTTAAAAAAGAAATTAGGTTTGGTTTTTAAATAAAGCAAAAACAGTCATACCTTTAAAAATATTTGTTATCATTATTTTAAGTATATTAGAGTTCCGGAAATTTCTACACAATTCATTACAATTAACAAATATAAATCGCTGCTCCTAAAGATCAATTTTCAAAAATCATTCTATTCCTTGAGGCCGTAAACGAAGGCTCCCAAGTTTCACCGAAAAATATTGAATAATTTCGATAAACGAAGTGTAATTACAAATAGAGAATAAGGGCAATTACAAAAAAATGAGAGGATTTTTAAAAAAATAAATTGTTGTGTAAAGGGAGGGCATTAAAACTATTAAAATAAGTGAGATCTCGAGAAGTGTTTTTTTTTTAAGAAAAATTAACACAATTCATCTATCTTAGAAAGCCGATGAAGATAAACACAGTAATTTTAGACGATACAGAAATTAACAGACTAACTTCTTTCATGAAAAAAAATAAATTTCAACTAAAAAAGAAATAAATTACACATAAATAATATAAAACGAGATGTATCTTAATTAATTTAGAATGAATACTATAAAAAAAAAAAGAAGAAAAAAATACATGACTAAGGTACTCTATCTTATCAACACCCGAAATTGGAGCACCATTGACAGTGTAGGCGTCAAAATCCTGTCGTGATATTTGTCACTAATTGTTTATGTTAATGTTTCGTGTATTTACATACAGATTAACATACTATGATATTTCAATACACGATTTTTACTGTGCATGATCATTTATAAGTATGATCAATCAAGTTTTGTTTTTATTAAGCTCAAGCAGAACAGATCTTGTGGTGGTAGAAAAAATGAGTGTATCAAATATTCAGCAAGTCCATGAAAATTTGAAAAGAATTCATCTAAAACAGATTTAACATTAAATATTATGTAGCAATTAAAAAAAAAAAAATCAAAATAACTTTAAATCATTTTTAATTTTAGAATGGATATTTAAAAAATAATAATCAGAACTGCAGGAATAATTAATTCCAACTTTATCTACATATTTTTTTTCCATCATTACTGATAACTATACTTCCTTTAAATTTGAAAAAGAAATGAAAAAGAAAAACTGCCTGAAGTCAGGGGGATTGGATATTCATGGTGTAGTTTCTTAATATTTGAAAGGGTCTCATATTGGGATATAATGTTTTAAACATTATTTTTTTAATGAATTTTTAACTATCAACCCCAAGGATAATCATTTTTTATAGTGAAGTGGTTATGGAGAAAAAACCTTAAATGATATGGTTTCGGTGGTTTATATGCAAATGTAAATGTAAACATGCATTTGGCCTTATTTCTTACCAATTTCAAATTATTTGTACACTGAATTGGACCCAGAAAAATTATACGCGATGAAAGTTAGGAGGAAGAAGTAATAATTGCACGAATCACGAAAATAAAATAAGAAAATTCATAAATTGAATTGAAAAACAGCTGACTTATAACAATATTTCGACAAGGAATCAAATGAATATCAACAAAAGATTAAACAATTTATCGAAATATTAAACCAAATGGACAAATGGAATTAAAAAAGCCATATTTCATCAGGTTCAAATTAATCGATTTCTTATGCATACAAAGAATTGTAATTCAACTGTTTATCAGCACGATGTTTTTGATTGATTTCATCATTACATGCACCAATAGTTTCATCCAAGATTTCACCAAGGGAGGGACAAGGAGTGTATTACCATCATAATAATTTAAAAACCCAAAGAGTTGGAAAATTCGAGATTTCAGAACCTGTTTCAAATTGCGAAAATTAAGGTAAAACATTCTAGTAAAAGAATTACTAAAATTTGAAACTTGAAAATTACTAAGTTTGAAAATAAAAAAAATATTGTTGTGAAATGTTGCACAGCCGCAGCAAATAAGCGAAAAGTTCAAACACAAAAGAGTTGGAGAAAATTACATCACTTCATAATATAGTTGGGAAATCCCGTCAAAAATGCTGGAAGATTTTAGATTTTGCGCCTGCACCCCCAGAAATAGCTGTAGAAACGTCCCGGCAAAATTGGATAAGTGGTCTAAGAGGAAGATCAGTTCGGAAACAGTTGAAAATCACAACAGGGATTCTTTTTTCTTCTTCAAGGAATCCTAAAAAGATAAGTTAAATAAAATAAGATAAGTGAGAATTCGAAAACTTTTTTCTCTTATCTTAAGTAGATTAGAAAATAAAAATTAAGGATATCAAATTAAAGTTATAAAACAGCAGCAAAACACAAATCGAATTATTCAACCTATTGGATCCAAAATCCATTCAGATTTTATGGAATTGCAATGCTATTGGATAAGAGACAGGAACTCAATCACTAACTCACCCCAATCAGAAAAGGAATAAAATAAAATTGAATAAACGCCATTACAACCGACAGCTGCTTCATCATCTGAAACAAACAACTTAATTAGGTATTGGGAACGGCTCGTAATGTTTTTATTTTTTAGATAAGGAATTTATGGCCGAATCAATTCAAATCCAATAACTTGAAAGTAAAAAACAAAGAAGAAATTCGCCTCTTTATCTGAAGTTATAGATACTACTCAGTACTTTTTTTTTATTTTTTATTTAATGGCAAACGCGATAAGAGAGAAAGAGGGTTTCGAATTTATAACACAGAACTGGTATATCCAGAAGGGTATATATAAGGTTCGCTATAATTTGAGATTTTATTACGGAAGGCTCAGGACCGTTAATAGTGGATCCGAATTGATAGAGCAGGAGATATAACTTGTCCACGGGTTGAATCAGTTTCGGCGGCCTTCTTTTGGCTCCCCAGTAACAAATTGCGGGCATTTGGAATAAAGATTCTTTTGCTAGAACTAATGATTTAAAATAACACTTCTCGTTAGCGCCGGTTTATTATAAAAAGGTGTATAGATTAAAATACGACAAGAACATGTAAAATATTTTTTTTTAAAACCTGCTGGAGTACTGTTAATTTCCTTCTCCCAACGATCTTACCATCATTTTTCTAAATCACTTTATACTTATAATTTTTTCTCCTGATTAATTAAGTATCTTTCTATAATAGCTATATATAATTATTATTGGTAGTAGTAATTTGTATTCTACCATCTGAGCAGGCAATATTCCGTTATTGCTAGACATGAATACATATATATCCAAGCCGTTTTTTGAAAAAGGGGTAAGCGCCATTTAGCAAACTTTACAGAGAACATAAGAAACGTTTTTTCCCCAAATAACAATATATTTTAAAAAATTGTATTCTTTACTGTGTACATTAGGAGTTTAATAAAGTGGCAAAACTAATAATAAGAATATATTTTTATGGCTTCTAATACTGGTCAAGACCAGAGTGACGACAGGGAGTCGTCAATATTTGGTGCTTACGTCATCAATAGTCGATTTGTAGAGTATTTACAATTTTATTTTTCGATACATCGAGCTGGAATCGATAGAGGTGATTTCTAGGTCTCATAATAAATCAAAATTTAAATTTCGAAGTTTCGGCGCTTAAGCCTTTTTAAAAAACTTCGTCGATATATAAATGAAATTAATACAATTTAGAGTTTGATATCAATTACTGTATGTAGTTAATCAGTTGACATCCGCATGATGGTATAGAAGGATCATTGTAATTAGGGATTGATAAATTATTTGCCACTTCTATAATTTTGTTTTATTGAAAACTAGTTTCGAATGTTATACATTCATCTTCAGTTCAAGATTTAAAAGGATTATATCAAATTGTTATTTCAGTGCGAGAAGAAACCAATACAAATTTTTCTGTTTGATATAATCCATTTAAACCTTGAACTGAAGATGGATGTATAACATTCGAAACTAGATTTCAATAAAACAAAATTATAGAAGTGGCAAATAATTTATCAATCCCTAATTAGTTTGTAGTTAAAATTAGAAATTAACATAGGCATTATTTTTTTTTGGATCACTTTTATTGTAATTACTGTTTTATCAAATTTTAAGTTCATTGCAATGTTCTGGGATATACCATGTTTATGGTGATTCTATTTGGTTCATATTCAAGTAAATCCCTTGGTTTTCCTACCCGAGAACACGTATAATTATTATCCTTGAAAAAACATCGATTTTACAATTCAATCCACATACTTACAATAATTGATCTTTATTAACGATGCAATTATCGCATTTATTGTAAGAGAAAAATAAATTTATAGGATTTGATCTAAGGATTTCCACTTCTGAAAAACCCTGTATGCCAGAGAGAAAGATGTCTTAAGAATATCTCCTCGTTTGTTTTTTATAGATTACAAATATTGCATAAAATGTTCAAATTTTTATTTCATGATAATAAATTATTATAAACGGCAATAAAGTTGCTCGTTATCATACTACTTTTTGTCCTTAAACTCTGATTTTATTAAAAAAAATAACGTTTTCACCCAATAATTTCATTCTTATTAACATTTTTTGTAATCTACTTGCTACCACGGGTATGAAGTTGTCCTGGGTATGACACATACGCAAGTTGGATACTTCTTCTCTTAGTAATTTACATTTAATAACATTTTAATGAAAAATCGGTAGATTTCATTATCGCTAAATCTTCCGGGGACCGCTTACAAATGAAAAACGAACAGAACTTTTCTATAATAATACGATTTCCTTTTTATAATTGATCTTTCGGGTGTGTTTCCATTTGAATAAACCTTACAAACCATGATTTGCAACAAAGCAATATTTTTGTACCTATATTTCTAAAACCGAATCTGCTAGTAATTAATTGAGCAATATCAACTAAGTTTTCTCATGAAATTAAGTCTGGTGGTGATTATTTTTTTTAAAAACATTTCACAACGACCAAATGCTGAGCCCTGAATGACATCAGTTAAAACAAAATGCCCCTCAACAACAAACATGATAACCGGAAACAGGAAGCATTAAAGTATGTAGTGAGTGGCCTTTCTCAGCCGCGTTTTGAATTTATTAAATTCTGATTGATGAAACTCAAGATATAAGAACTCTAAATTTACAATTTAACGATGAGCCGATAGCTTGAACCACATTATTACATGCAATAAATATTTTATGGGCTATAAAAAAAATAATTTGAAAGAAATTTTATCGGCCAAATTTACATCTATATATTTTTTTTTTCAGAATCGTTCATAATCGTAGGATTTATGTGCAGGAAAGTCGTTCGACCTATCTGATCAAATAAAATTTAATGGAATAAATTGTTTTTATTCGTAAAGTGGTGGGCCATAATTTTTTTTTTTATGGTATGCATAAAAAGTGTATACATGTGTACAAAAGTATGTATTTAACTTAGAAGTCTTTATAAACATTCTGAAATTTGTTTAAGAACATAAGCTCTAAATATAGCGGCAGTTCTAAAGAGCTATAAAATTTATACTTGAATTCGCCACATAGGTAATCTTTATGAGAAGAAAAAATATACAAAACAAAAGCTAACTAACCACTTAAGCATGGACTATATTTTTATTGAATGGTGGTGCAGTCATAAAAAATTAAATTTTTTTTAATAATAGTAAGGAGCGTAACATTTTGGATCGATACTTGTTTTTAATAAACGCTTTAATTTATATCAATTCACCAAGTTATAAAATGTAAAACAAAAATCTTCAAAATAGCCTAGGAAATATTTTATGATTTTATTCCTATTTTTATAATTTAAATATTTTTGAGGCGTAATTAGACAGGAATTAGTTCAATTCAAAAAGGATCAATTCATAGACAATGTCAACTCGAGGTCAAATCAAATAATTCTAATAATCTTTTGATTTACGCTATATTTTATTTATTTTATGATACTTATATTTCAAATTTATATTAATAAGGTTATAGTTATAATGAATCATAATTTCATAATGATAATTGTTCTAAAATATTATACAAGCATAATGAGTAGTATATGCTTATATGTACTAGGTAGTTTAACAAGTCTAATAAAAATTAGAAAGATTATTTATTTAAAATATTTATGTGTATTCATTAATTATTACAATTACGTTCATTATTCATTAATAAATATCTTATTTATTATTTTGTATAATTATTTAAAATATTTTCTACATAATTTCGAGATTTTTAAAAACTGTGACAAATTATAATTTTTCCCAGTTTAAGACGAAACTATTAAATTAACTCGTAGAAAAATTAAATAACCCTTCCACAGGAACAAACGCTTCATTTTCCTAGATATTAATTATTCTGTAAATATAATTTGTGGACATCAATATTGACCTTTGCAAGTGTACAGTTAGCTCAAAACATTCTAAAAGTCTAAAAATTATTCTAGAATATTCTTCACTATGGTCACTTGAGCATTATGCAGGTGACTGTTTAATAATCACCGGACTAAATAACTGATTGAAGGAATTGGTGCAAAAATCAGTTAAAACTAAAAAAACTAATTTTTGCTAACAGCCAAATGTAATTAAAAAAGAGACCTCGTTAGTTCACTATTAGGCTTTTAATAAATCAGTTAACATCCGAATTAAACTTTTAAAGAAGAAAGGCGGTATACATCCATTAGCATTGGTGTAAAAAAAAAAGATAGGTCCGGACATACCAGGATTTTTGCCTTAACGGACAACAGGTTTTCTATTGGCCGATGATGTGGGGTTTTACCACATTTTTTTACAACACAGGAAAGAACAGATGTTTCATTTGGGCAAGGTTCTCGGTCAAATCGAAACAGCTATATTGTTCACAACCAAAAATGCTTCAGAAAGAAAATTTGGAATTACCTGGTTCTGGCATCAAAGCTTTCAATTTGAGACGTTTTGATGGAAAAAAATATCCATAAAATCCGTTATAAGACCATTAAGGAAATGTTTCAGTACAAAAAAATTGGAAACAAGTTGCAGAATGAGCAATTTTCAGACACAAATAATCACTGACAAATTTGAAGTAGCTGTTTTGACATCCTTCGATTAATGAGTTTTTCTTCTGGTCTTGATATGTGGTCAACACGTTACAATTATTTTAATAGTTTTTCTAGTTATGTATGAGCTAACTTAAAAAAAAAAAATCAAGTAAATTGGGGTTTGATATATTATGGAGCAAAATATGTATCGAATCTGGTGTACTCTTTTTAGCAAGAGATACGGAGCAAGACGCAAGCTGGATCTGGTTTTCCCTCCCAGTTGCTCCTGGAGAAAGCCGGGGGGTATTTAGGCGGGCGTGGTAAAAAAAAACACAAAAAAAAAACGCGGTTACGGATTGGCAAATTGGCGAGGAGGGGGAGAGGGTCCGTCCATATTTCCTTGCGACACAGCCGGCCCCCCCAACATCGCCTTATAAGTCCATTAGCTTCATTAAAATCCTTAGCGAGCCGCGGTCTAACAAGCCGACTGCTGAATGGGAAATAAGTGGACCGGCAGCCGAGCGATATATAAGACAAAGGCTACATAAACTTTAAAGAAAGTCCATAAAACAGGTCATGGGAGTCAGGTCGTTTACCGGCGTATACGGTCAATTAGTGAATAAAGTCTTCTGGTATAATTCACTATGATTGATGGTTCGCAATGAAACAATCCATTACCTATACCCTACCATTCAGATGTAGAATTATTTTTAAAATTCTCAATTCTTTATTAATTAATGAAATCATTAATAATGTGGCTCGTAGATATATATAAACACTCACACCTGAAGAGAGGCTTCATCTATTAAGAAAATCTTTATCAAACTACATAAATTACAATGAAGCCTCTCTGTATATAAAAAATAAATGGATTTATCTTACTTACCAACGCCTTTAGAAATTATTCTCTCACCTGAAACAATAAAATAATTTTGTTATGGGCAGTCTTCAATTTATTTCATTAATCACATATATAACAACCTTAATATTTCAAATTGGAATGGCAAATATTATATACTTACCAAACCAATAATTGCATATATAATATACAAATATTAATATATATATACACAAATAACCAATAATTGAAGCAATAGTTACCGTAGGATTTTATTTCAAGATCGCACAAAAATTTAAATCATCCATTACGTATGATAGAAGTGAATACATTTTCAAATTTCATATCACATTTATATACATTTTTTTTTTTTTTAAACCTTTCGTATGGAAATAACTATTACTGCGTTTATAATGTTTTATATAATTTATTTAACTTTTGTTAATTTGTTTTAACTTTAATTATTTTGTACATATTTTATATTTATTTATTGTGTGCCTTTCAACACGATATGAATGGAAAAATTCATCTAAATTACTTTAATGAGGCAGATTGTAGTATACGATAATTAAAAAACAAAAAGGAAAAAAATTATGATTTTGATATTAAAAATGGTGCTATGAAATGTCATCCGATTTAGTTCAGCAGTAAGAAAACTGTCGACTATATTTATCAACTATATTCATTTGTTATCAACTATGTTCATTTGTCGACTATATAACAGAAAACTGCTGGCTATATTTCCTAAGTCGAAATTCGGAACAGATTATCTCTCCACTCCTGAGGTTGGGAAGTTAAGGAAATTTTAAGGATAGGTGGGTATTTAACCTTTTTTAAAAATAAATGTACTTATTTTTTAAGTAAAGTATACAATTTCTTTGATTTATGAGAGGTCAAGAAACAAAAAAAAAATTGACAACCATCAAAAAAGAAAGCAAACTTACATATATCTTTTTAAAAATCACGGGACAAAACCACGTTCATGAACCATATGAAATAATTTTCTTTTTGAGAAATATATCCAACTATTCATTATTTTATATAATATTTCAAGAGCCCATTTTAAAAGGGAAAACTCAACGTGAAAATGAATAAACTAATGTTATGTTTAAATCACATATTTATATTAACATTTAAATATATTATATTAATTAATTAATTAATATTATATATTAACATTTTTCTGTCGCGAAAATTAACGCCAGGCGAAATTAATTGATTTGGGCGAAAATTCGGGACGAAAATGGGTTTATTTGACCTAATTGACCTAAAATTCGGGAATGCCCCGGGAAATTCGGAACTGTACCGGGAAATTTGGAACTGTTTATGAAAATCCGGGTCGTATCATCGTGGCTATGGACAAAAAAAAAAAGAAAAAAAAGCGCTTTTGGTGACAAAACAATGAACATATGACAAAATATACCAAATAATTCATAATAAAACAATTCAATATTTTTGAAGGCATAACTTACTTGTTCTTTAATGTTTAAAAATTATCAAAAAATGGTTAATTTACTTATTCTTATTCAAATGAAACCTTGAACATATGAAATAAAATATTTTTTTCCTTAATAAGTTTATATCTGTTGCATGGACATATTGATTTCTTTTGAAGCTTAAAAAATATCAAAATAACAGTTCTAATTCGACAATGTAGTGTCACGCCAGTGGTCGGTTGATACTTCATGGAACATTTCTTTAATTATTATGGCATCTCGCTTACAAAATGGTCAACAAACCTCGGTTTACTACAATAGACGAATATAAATTTTACTTAGTTGTTTATTCACTGCAATTGCCGATGCTAGGAGTGGCCAGAAATGAAATATATTAAGCTCTTATGTAGCATGGGTAAATTAGCATAAGGTAGTTTCCAATTTGGTGCACACCAGTAGGAAAATATAGCCGTGAAAGTTGTCAAGAAGGTATGATAAATCCGTTGAACCAATTTGAATAATTCCTCGAGACTAGATTGAAGGCAGAACCAAGTTAGTGTTATGACCCGATGGTACAGAGGGGCCGGCTTGTTCCCCTGTAGATCAGCCGTATCTACATCTGTAGCGGCTAGTTCCCTTGGATCTTACTTTACTGCTCTGAGTCAGGCATCCTGTTGTTGGTCAGCTCTTACTGGCTGTGCAGCTACTTACTTTATTAGCCCAAAGTGTTCGATCAAGAACTATAGTCGTCTATAAACCGAAACGATAAGATATTGATTGGATCTTGTTTAACGGTTTGTTCGATGCTCGACAGAAATTAGCATACAACCCTTAAATAAGTCCCACTTTATATCTATCATATTGGTTTATGGTCGAACAAGTGCAATCATACAAACCATAACCATAACTCGATGAATCAAAACCAATCGTAAAAATTCTGTTATTTTATTTGTTTTTCAAATGCTTTTCTCTGAACTCTCAGCTCAAATTATTTCTCAGGATGCGATTAAAAGTGGAAAAATCTTTATTTTTTTAAGTGTACTTCTAAAAGATAAGAGAGCACATACCTACAATTTTCACTGTTTTTCCATAAAAATCGTATCAAACTACTGAAGTAACTAATTTATTCCGTGAAATTTGTTTAAATCCCTTTGGTTTATTATTTTCAATAATGAACATTTTCAACAGACCAAGAAAAAAAGCAATTCCCTTAAAAATTTAAGGTTTTACTTTTAAAAATAAGTAAAATCCAAAAATCTAATTAAAAAAAAAACCTCTTCCGTCCGCCGTAGGCGGTTTTTCGCCGAAACTACAAGGTATATTTTTTTTTAGATTTGGCACTAAGGTCACATGTCACTCCAAGTTGATCCTCGGAACTCGACAGTACCATTCGCCATTTTGCTTAAAATACGCCCATATCTCGGTCATTTATGAAGACAAAGGAAAAATATCGTTTTAGTATCAAAACGATTTAAATAAAAATGTATTCTTATATGTATTTTATAAATAAATCTAGGCAAAAATAGGTTTTTATTTTTTTGTAATGGGTAAGATGAGATGCATGCAATGCTTATTTACGTTTTGCCACAAGACATAAATGTTTATTTCTAAAACGTCCATGCTAAGATATTTTTTCCAATTTATTTAAAAAAAAAACAAAAACTTTACAATGAAACGAAGAATTCATTGATATTTAAAAATCATTAAATACGTTGTCTGAAAACAGAAGTAAATTAAAAAAAAAAAAATGAAATGAATGAAACTCGAAATTGAACTGTCAGTTGAGGAAATATGGACATTACTACATTGGAATTTTCGATCAGGTATAGTAATCTATTTGTATTATTTATGTCAATATTTATGCAACAACATTGCTTCGAACCACGATTAGTGATCGACTAACGAACGATAGGACCGTCGATAATGGCCTCACCCATTTTCTCAGCTTCTATCGAGTATGGATGTTGTCTCTTAATAAATAAAAAAAAAAATTCAGGAACACATTGTGGAAAAAACAATATAGAATGGGTCTACTAGGAACATTACATAATTTTGTCTTCAGTTTATCCGATATTTTCGATCAAAATTTCAGTCAAAATTTTATTTATTGAAGTCAAAGAATTATTTATTGCCCCGAAACTATAAATCTTAGTATTAATAGTGGATGGGCTCCGAGTTCGCGCTCTTTTCGGATGTCTTTAGCGTAATAAAATTGTATAGCATTTGATGATAAATGTATTTCTTCAGCTTCGGAATCATTGTAAAGTCACAGTTTTTACTCGGAATTCACTATTTGCTGTTTTAACTTCATAATATATCACTTAATATATCTAACAGAAACCTCACTTAAAAGCAGAGAGCCAAGCTTCGCGTATTAATCGTATCTGTCATCGTTTATCGCATCTTCGATATAAACTAATATTTTAAAAATTCTTCTGTTAAACTAATAATTCGATTAAAAACAAATGTGAAAATAAACTGATAAAAAAAAAAAAAATTATAATATTCTCTAGGAAAGTATAGTACCCTTTTACACTTTTTTAACGAACGGGGTATAAGGGACATACAGTGGACAAAAAATTATTCGTACACTTAATATTTCCGGTGAAAATGTTTTAATAATTTATTGACCATAAATTAACTGATGGATATGATAAAAAAACAACATTCAGCATTCATTTTTACAGGTAAAGGAAATTAGAAATCCGTGAAACCTAATAAACAACAAAATATGAACAATTATCATGCAAAAATAGTTTGTATTTTATTAAGTGAAAATCATGAGCTGAGAAAAAACTAACAAGTTATTTTCATAACTGTTACTGTATAAATAACTTTTTTTGCATGATAAATTTTCGATTTTTTGTTGTTAATTATGTTAACATTCCATTCTTCCCAAACTGGTCCGTAAATCGAAATGATTAAGTTCTACCTGAAAAAATTAATTATTAAATTTTTTGTTGTTAATTAGATTGTATGGATTTATAATTTCATATCCATTAGTTAATCTATTAAACATAAATTCAATAAATTATTAAACATAGTTTTGCCCGAAAAAATAAGTGTAGTAATACTTTTTTTGTCCACTGTTAGAGATGAAACTTACGATTGATAGCTATAAAAAGTATCTCAAATAAACAGGGAGTTAGGAGGAAAAAGAAGTGAAATAGAAAAAAAAAGAAAAAAAGAAAACATTTTTGTATTTATAATGTTTAAAATAACGCTTTGATCGCTAGATTAAAAAAAAAGAATCGTGGAATATTTGGAACTTTTTTTAATGATTCTTTAATAGCGACAAATTAAAAACAAAAACCTTAGAACCAAATCTTGCTGTATTGATAATGAATTAGGACAGGGAAAAGTATTAAATCCATTTCGATAAAGGTGGATATTTAGAGAACAATGGACAGACCATTAACTATTATTATTTTAATTATTTATCTCAAGTAATACATGCGGCTGGGAGAAGGTAGTTTATTTTCTTCATGCCTCGTACAAAGAACCTTAGTTACAAACTTAACTAATTGTCTATCCATTAACGACGCACTATTTAGCTTCGAATTAAAAGCTTATGTGGTGTTAGTCAATTTATCTCTATGAAGGATCGGGCTAGAACACCTGCTTGTGTATTATTAATTTATGTACACAATTAATGGCTATCTGGGACAATATCAAGCGAGTGGATACGTGTGTGAAATGCCTTCAACCGCTTTGAAGATAGAATGTTCCAGATAAGTGCAAGTTAAATGTAACAAAAAAAATATTATAAATTTAGATTCGTCTGGTGGGCAGACAAGAAGATAAAATAGGTCAATGAAATGATATTTCCACGCCTATGCAATCGTTAAATAAATGATATGTTTCCCTAATAGCCTATTTCCAGACGTTGGTTTATATCAATATTAATATTAGTAAAAGCAATGTTATATTTATTCTGATAGTAATTTTACAAACTATACAATTGGTGATACTATGAAAAAGCTTATCGGATAGATTTTTAGGGTTACCACTATCGTTTCATGAAAATAACCGCTTTTTTGAACCGAAAGAACCCTTTTTTTAAAATAAAAATTAAACTTTTCTTATTTTAAAATTTGTATTCTAGATCTTATAAATTTTTATCTATGTTTACTGTAAATCAAGAGAGTCACATCGATCAAAAAAAACAATAAAAACACACACACACATACATTGTGTGAAATAACAAACATACAGTTAAATACATATTAGCTGATAACTACCTAATTGAAATATAATGATCAAACGTTTTCGATGTTTATCATCATTACTTCTGCTCTTCGCTCAAAATAATTTAAAGATTTTGCACTTTTTGTTTGATTGCCTATTTAGCGATGTTCAAAGCCAATAAAAAATCGACTTAGATTTATATACCCCAATCAATTAGGTAATTAATATATTTCAAAGTACTCATTAATTATTAATTGTTTTCAATTTAATTAGTTTCTATAAAATACCCTAAATTTATCCTTTTATATTACTACCCCTTTGTCACCCTCCGAGTTTCAGATTAACCTCTTTTCGAGCGATTACTCGCAAAACGGCAACCCCGTGTAAGAATTAAATATACTATTTTATATCTTCTCAGAAAATTCACTGATTTTTTTTATTTTTTATCATGTTTATTTCTTTATTGCAAGAGGGGATATTTTTATTTATTTTTTTCATTTTTTATATATTTTTTAAACGCCATATATGATTAAGTTGAATTAAATCTGAACTTAAGCTTTCTTTCTATTAAAATTTCTTTATCGGTCCATAACCCATATTAATCTATTTTCGACCTATTTCGCTAGCACCTCACCCATGTCACACTGATGCCGAAGAAGAATTGTTGAAGGAAACTTCAGAATGATTATAAGCCATATATACTAATCAGAAAAATTATTCTCTAAAATTGAGTTAAATTTTTGTATAATGTCATTCGTAGTAATTATAGTATCATTCCAATTATTTTAAAAATTCTTCTGTTAAACTAATAATTCGATTAAAAACAAATCGTAACTGTATTTATGTACATATGTAGTTTTTATAATAAAACGGCGACTAACTCATAATTTATGGAGGACATAAAAAGAGGAGCGTATGACGAACATATAATTAGATCAGTTAAAGGAAGATATAAACCAAGTAAATACCAAGAAGTACAAAACAACAGAGTATTGTATTTAAAACAATAAATTTCACTTTAAGAAGAATAGGAATAAATATTATATGAAATATAAGTAAGTACCAGTTAGTTAAATATAACAAATAACCAAAGCACTGCAAAAAAAAAAAAAAAAAATCAGTCACCAAGAAATACATTCATAGAAACTGGACCGAGATACGTGGTATGGTTTAATCAGGAGTAGGACAGGTATTGTAAATTTCATTTTTCAAAACACTGGAACTGGAGAAGTTTTATTTCACCTTGGGACTTGGCAAATGAGAACGAACAAAGGAATTAAGAATAAAAAATAAAAAAAGGAATAAATATATTAACTTGTGGCTATTCCTAGAAGAGACAAGAACTACCAGTAAGTGGTTACAATGAAGTTAGTACCCAATGATAAGGCCAGTTTCACACGAGGCTGCTTAGTTGATTCAACTAGTTGCTTCGGCGGGTGTCAGGAGTAAAACGAGATAGGCTTTTAAGTAGAAAAAGCCTTTCGCACGCAGTCAACTGAAACGCCGAGGCGGGTGTACATCCGGAGCCTATGCCGCTAAGAACCTCCTCTTAACTAGTTGACTCAACTCAAAAATCTATTCATAAATAATAATAATAAGGGATTCATATTAAGAATAAATGAATATTAGCTCATATTATAATATTAATAGTGATTAATTATATTAATGGAGATCAATTATATAAAAGGTGTTATTCATATTATTAATTACATTATAATTATCTTATAATTTATTATTAATATAATTGATGCAATTATCCAAAAATGATTAAGTTTATAAGTTATACAATTTAAAAACTGACGTTTTCTAAAAATAATTCACTATTTTTATTTCGATATTTTTAGTCTTATTACCAATCTTAATACTTGAATATTTTAATTAATTATTTTTTTCGCTTGGCAATAGGGACATTTTGGTACTTAACTCATTTTTATACCTTCATCAGACATAAAATAAAAATGTGTTTGGCACATACAAACTTCCCGATTTTCTTAAAGAGCTGCTGGGAAGCGTTGGCGGATAAGCTCGGATACCCGTCCAATATTTTAAGGCCTAGATTCACCTAAAAAAGTTTCAAAAAAATCTAGAAAACACATGTGGGATCCTTTCCATGAGAGTGGAATCAACTGAACCACTTCGTGTGAAACAGGCCTAAGATGCATACTAACAGGCAAACGTAATTATTCATATTAATTTCTTTGCTTCTGTTTTAAATATATAAGTAATAAATACATATGTATATTTATTTACTTACATTATATGTATTTACTATAACTAGTATGTTTATATCAGTGTTGAACAAAACATAATTTCAATTACAATTGCAATTACTTACAATTATTGTAATTTGGGATTGCAATTCGTCATTGCAATTACTTGATGAATCACTGTAATTGAAATTGTTGTATGCAGTTACATTTATTAGTTGAGCCAAAGTAATTGCAATGATCAATTACAATTCTCCAGTTCCAAATTATAGTAATTGGTAAGTAGTTGCAATTTTTATTAAAATTACGTTTTGCCCAACACAAATTTCTATTTGTATTTATAGTATATTTATATTATTATATATTGGATGTTAAGTATGATAGTTTACTATTTAACATCTTATTAGTTCTCATAAGAGTTTTCTTCAGGAGAGCCTTCTTTTCAATCTGGAATAAAAATCCCCTAGAAGGCCTGATATGAAAACTCAGGTTAAGAGCTTAAAAACTGTATTAACATTATTTTAATATTACTTTTTATTAGCATATAAAAGGAGGTTAATATTACCATTGTAAAATTATTACTAAAATATATACTTGATTTATTACAGTTTCAATTATTATATTATTTCAAATGTATGAACAACCTCTCAATGTTAAAAAAAAACCCGCACAAGTTAAATTTGTTAAATACTATACTGTTCATATAGTACAGTATGGTACCGCATGATCAAAATTTACTATTTGAAAAATATTCTAAACATTTTCTTTAAAATAGAATATTGACCAAATAAGTTTGGCGAAAAATCTTGAGGGTAACTTGTGTATTAAAAATAAATAAATATCTTGAAAATATGTACAATTAAAAACAAACTAATTTTATCCACAAAAATGAATAGATAAAGCAAAGTATCTTTTCGAATTAATAATAATGGGAAGACAATTGATACATAGCTGCGTAAGGCTATATAGAATTATAGCATAATAGATATTTTTTAAGTAGAAAAACTAAAAAATATCCCTTATGATGAGCTATAATATATATTTTCTTTAATTTCCACTATAATTTAAAATAGAATAAAACCGAGTATACAAGAATCATTAAAAAATGCTCAAAATATAAAAGAATGTTTTGGTTACCTGACATCTTCCTAGGATGTTGGAGCTAAACTGAACATCGGCATAGAAAACTTCTAATATGAGACATGATCCAGCATAAACAATTGAGAAAGTTATTCCGTCACCGTTAAATTTAAATGCTTTTTAACAAGAGTGACTCCTCCAACCAACGTTCAATAAAATTATACGATTTTGAGCACACAAAACAATTATTATCTTTTAAAATAAGATATTAATTTCTCCTATTTATGATTTATGAAACTAATGATAGAGCCGTGTAAGTATAGTATCAAGTAGAGCCAAATGATTTTAAAACTTTTATTATCATTAAATACAAAAAAAATAGAGTACTGGTGTTTGAATCATTGGCAGTAATTAGATGTCGAATGAGAATCCCAAGTATTGTAGATACAATCAATGGAGCAGGAGACAGTGGAATAGTCTGGGAACGTGACGAGGAAAGAAGAGAGCAGATGGCTCAGAAATGCTTTAATTGGAAACATTGGCGAAGGAAACGATTACCAGAAGGAGTACAAGGAATGCAAAGTCACCTTGACAAAGGAAAAAGCTAAATAAAAGTTATAAAAAAAAGATTTGGATACTCTTTTGTCTTACAGGCGCTGTGAAGACGAGGTAATAGTGAATTATTTCTAATTACTGGCGCAGATGCTTCAGCTATATTATGTGCTTATATTGTGAAGCTCTTAAAGGAGTTCAAGCTTGATGTTGATAAATCCGGCTTTCGGATCTTTTTTACTGAAAGAGTGATTAGAGTTTCGAGATTTTAGTCAATGAATCCCAAACTTCTTTTTTACGGAGCTAGATACCTCTTGTCAGCTCGTCCCCATCTCCACGTTTTTTACACATTGGATCAGAGGTAACTCGTTTAGTGAATTATAAATTCGTTCGTAAACCCAAACAAATTCACCGATGATAGCCATCGTAGCCATACATCGTCCTACATAGACAGAATCTGTCCAAAGAATCAAAGACAATTTTAATATAAACAAACATTAAATAAGCCAACCATATTTGCATATAAAACTAAAGATTATCCAAAATATTTGACAAGATGTAGTCGAAGAAACTATGATAATAATATCATGAATTTTAACTATTCGATGATTTTCTTGCTTACGCTAGAATCACATTATCCTAAAACTATTTCTGTTTTTGAAAATACGTTAATTTGAGTTACCTGTCTTGACAAACATCCAAAAGTAATTTAAAAAAAGATTTTGACATTTGCAGTGCCAATAGTCCGCTAAATTAAACATGCAAGTCAAAAGTAAATTTGGCCGGGCATGGGTTCATACTTTATTTTATAAATTTTGTCATTCTAAAATTTGATAAAAATAAACATAGCTGAGTACCTATTGGATAGGACACAGTTCATAATTTTATGCAATTAACAATTTGCAAAAACACTGAACCATCGAATATTGCGAAGAAATATTCTGTTGCTATTTAATTTATGAATTGATTAATTTTAAAAAGGATTTTTACTATCTTTTAATAAATATTTTTTTTAAGGAACAAATTTTTTTTATAATTTTAATAATCCTAACGTTGTTCTTGCCCGAAGGTAAGAGTTAAGTAAACCATCTCCTGATACCTAAATTCCTGAGCTTCAACTGTTGAGATATTAGAATTAGAATTCTTGAATAGAATAGAATAATTGAATTCTAGAATAGATCAGAGTTCTTGTGGAGATGGATTCTGTTCCTTTGCAGATGATGACTTATGAAGTTTTATTTTTTTTTTCTTCCCTTTGACTATTTCAATTTGGCATCATCTCTCTCAGCTGAACAGATACGACTTACATCATCCACATTAGAAATGTGAAAACACTATCTACTGACATAATTTGAAGTAAAGAGGATGTCAGGGACAAATTTTGAAACTTTAAGTTACTTCAGGTAATGAATGAACACCAAAGTTAATTGCAGACGAGGAAATCATTCATTTGATTGGGACTAATTTCTGTGAGCCATTCTTCAAACTACGAAGTAAACCATTTCTTATTTAGGTAAAAGAATATTAGATTCCTTAAACCTTGTGTCTATTTACTCTGTTGTTACAATTAATGCTTGGCTAGAAATCTCAAAATTTAATAAATATTAATACATTTTTACTTAGCCTCAAGTATTAGGAATAACGAAATAGAGGGATAAATGGTAATGTCACTTATTTAAGGAAAAAATTAATCAAGTTTCGAAATATCTGTCTAAAGAAGAAATTTTAATTAAGTTGATATATAGCTCAGCTAATTGTGAAGAAAGGTTATTTTAAATTTTAATTATAAGTTATAACAGATTCTTCAGACATTCATTAAACAAGAATAGTCCAGGCTGGGTTTGAGAGCGAATGAAAGACAGAGATAAGTTCAAAGGAAACTAAATGGAACGCTGTCAAACAAAAGTAGGCCCCCTCCCCCATAAATTAAAGAAAAACAAATAAAACCCAAATGTCTTGTAAATTACTATACCGTAAAGAAATCGTAAAATATTCTTTTAACATAGCTCATGGATACACAACTTCAATCTCCGAGACCAATAACGGCATTATTTTTTATTTTTATTATTTAATTTTTTTTTTTGAGTGGGTTGTTTGAATTAGGATGAAAAATAAAATCTTATAGTGGGCAAGTATTCCTCTGCCACAACGTCGTGATTTATTAAAATATTTTTATATTATCTCATTTTTACAAGAGCCAATCATAATTGAATTTCTTTAATTATTCATATAATGATGTACTTTACAAATATTAATTTTTTTAATAATTTTTCCTAATAAAGTAGCAAATAATATTCGCTTAAATATTTAATTTTTGTGCTACAACTATTTTATTTTGATGTTCAAGTTATTTTGAGCCTACTTAATTTAATTATTCATATATATATATATATATATATATATATATATATATATATATATATATATATTTAAAATATGGAATGTTTTTATTCGTTATTCGATTTATTCGACTAAAAAATGGAATAATTGAATTATAATTATTCGGACCAACTTTTCATTCGTTTTTCCTCTTATGTCTCGTGAACGGATGAATTATTTAAGGGTGAACATCAATTGATTATATTTTAATTCAACAAAACTAACTGGAAGCAATGAGACAAGTGAAGAGATACGCGGTTGGTTCCTGATTAAAATATTTCAAATGCTGTAGGATTTTTATTTTGTAATTTGTTCACCAACTCTTTGAAAATAATTCAAACAGACACTGGTAAATTGAATAAGTAGCTCCTCGAAAATTAGGATCTCCAACCATATTATCTCCATAATCCATATTGGATAACTCCAATTCTTAATATTTCTTAGTAAATCAAATGAAATATATATATATATATTTCTATATATATCTATATATATATATATATATATATATATATATATATATATATTTAAAATATGGAATGTTTTTATTCGTTATTCGATTTATTCGACTAAAAAATGGAATAATTGAATTATAATTATTCGGACCAACTTTTCATTCGTTTTTCCTCTTATGTCTCGTGAACGGATGAATTATTTAAGGGTGAACATCAATTGATTATATTTTAATTCAACAAAACTAACTGGAAGCAATGAGACAAGTGAAGAGATACGCGGTTGGTTCCTGATTAAAATATTTCAAATGCTGTAGGATTTTTATTTTGTAATTTGTTCACCAACTCTTTGAAAATAATTCAAACAGACACTGGTAAATTGAATAAGTAGCTCCTCGAAAATTAGGATCTCCAACCATATTATCTCCATAATCCATATTGGATAACTCCAATTCTTAATATTTCTTAGTAAATCAAATGAAATATATATATATATATTTCTATATATATCTATATATATATATATATATATATATATATATATATATATATATATATATATATAGAGAGAGAGAGAGAGAGAGAGAGAGAGAGTGAGTGAGGATATTGGAGAGATCTTTCAGAATCTCGTTTCAAATCCTCTTATAGATGATGAAATTCACCATAACGCCTCCTATTTAAAAAATGAACACCAATCATTTTTCTTTTTCGGTAAAAATAATAATAATTGGCTGAGATTTAATCCAGCGCAATATCTTCGTCAGAAGATATTCCGTCCAATATGACGTCTGAAATTCAACTGAAGGGGTAGAGAGATACCGTCCCTGCTAACTTAGGAGAGGGGTGATGGTGGTGCTCCGATGTGGACAGACCGGGGCTAGGGGCGAGGGTACTAAGGTGCTCCGTTGTGGACAAAGCCTAAAGACGACTTTTTGTATGATCTATGCGTCTCTCATACCAATCTCATCCGCAGGAACGTTGCCGTAGGAGGGGTCGGGAGGGACGGGGAGAGGGCGTCATACCTCCAATAATTTGAAAACCCCGAAACTTGGGAAATTTGCGATGAAACATTTTATTCAAAGTTTCTAAAATTTAAAACCAATGCTGATACATTTTGAGTTGAAAAATTGGGATTTTATCAAAACATATACGCAGGTGAAAAGTTTAAATCTGAACGAGTTAGAGGAATTTAAATATTTCATAATATAGTTGGGAAAATTTAAATTTATGATAAACAGTGGCTCAGAAAATTATTCGTAATTTTTTTTAACTACCTAATCCAATTTATATAAATTTAATCGTTTTTTTTTTCAAAGTTTTTTTATAAAATATATCGTGCATATATGTTTATATTTTAGAATAAGCATTAGAAAAATGATCAAATTTTTATAATTTGAAGATGTTAGAACAAATTGTGAATAATTTTTTATGAGCCATTATAGTTGGGAAATCCGGTCAGAATTGTTGGATAAATTTAGATTCCTCCCCTCTCCCCAATAAATTATTGAAGCACCGTCTCTGATCCTCCACGGTTACGGAGCTTAACTGTTAATGACGTGGACCAGTTAAGCACACCACAAGAATAATGGCTGCTCAAAGCTGTATGATTTATTCAAATAATTACAGTTTATATAAAGCTGTCCGAGTAATTCGCCATGGAAAAGAGGCCTAATGGTATCAATTTTCTCCGATGTATAATTACAGCTATAAATGTGTAATGGCTACTGGTACCAGTATTAAATTTATTTTATAATAACAAATAAAAATTATCGTTTATAGTATATTTGTTTTTAATTACATCTCTCTCTCTCTCTCTCGCTCTCTCTCTTTTCTTTAGATCATTATTTTCTCTATCTTAATTTAATAATATATATAAAGTTACAATGTATTTGATACAGGATATGATTGCTACAAGTTAATTTTTAAGTTTATATATTGTCAATAAGAAAGGGCCATAGGCTTTAAGACAATAAAATAATCAATCAATCAATCAATCTCTCTCTCTCTCCTCTCCTCTCTGATTGGCTGTATATTGCATTTATTTATTTTTGTGCTTTGAATCAAGTCTAGATGTTACCGAAGGACATCGACTACAATCTTACCGACAGGTCATTCGTAAGTATGTCTCCAGATTGGCTAAAGTAGTAATTTATATAAGAATATTATAATATTTTAATATAAGAATATTATAATATTTTAGTCATTAATAATATTTTCACTATTATAACAAAGTATAATATACATACAAACATCTCATATTGAGTTTTAAATTCTTTGCAACCAACAAATAAAAATGGCTTGTATGCCATAAAGGTTTTATATGCCGAAACTTAAAAGATAGTTTGGCATGAGGTTAGTATCTTCTAAACAGGAAATTTCGCGGCGATTTCACGGGAATTAACCACAAAGTGGAAGCTTAAGAATAAACTAATAAGAAGAAACTTGAATCGCATTATAAGACGGATAAAGATCAGAAGGTGAATGTAAATATAACAACACTATTCAGATCTAATCCTCTGATTTAACGCGCTGATCCTTCGCTAGATGTATCCGACACATAAGAACTCTGTCGTGTTTGCATTAGTTCCGTGTATTATGTGCCTATAACACCGCTAAGAGGTTTACGTCTACAATAGCAGGTCCGGCGTGAAATATGTCCGAGAGAGATTAGAGTACGAAATGGGGATTAATAATCTTGACCCATTACGTATAAATATTATAAATTTATCGAGTCAGGGAACTGCATCCGGACATCAATTAAATAATACGGGGCTATAGCAATAAATAACTATGGAAATAAATCAGTATTAAGTGACAGTGGAGACCAAACAACAATGATACCTGAAAAGAAAATAACTGCACTTAATAATAAAACCGATAAATTGTCGTGTTCATTTATAGTTTGAATAGATATTTCATTGATAGTGCAAAATATCAGCACACTATAGATAAAATTATATTGTAATTAAGAGGACGTGACGGTCGAGCACGTTGGGGCGAGGGTCCCAGAGTGCCCAGTTCGGAACGTTGTGGGGTCGAATTAACCTTTCCCACCTGGGTCAGTTAACAATTTATTTCGCGGCGATCCCGTGAAATGAATCTTGACACTCCCACTCTGGTTAGTACGCGACGGCAATGTAAAGGTAGCAGTCAGGGGTTAGCAAAAAGGACCACATGGCCCATTTGTCGGACTAGTTCTCCCCACCAATTCCAGTACCAGTATATTTTAATTACAATCAGACACCAAAAAAATGGGACAGAGGTTGTGTCTACCACAAACCAATGGGGTTATAAAGACGTAGCATACTTAGATTGGTTGTTTTTAGGCGAACAATACATATTATTGATGAAATAAACTATATTCATTGAAAGTTATTATTTAGTTTATTACATTTTTTATAGGTGCAGGGAACAACGACATAGGTACAACAACATAGGTACCTCTTCGTATTTACATTACATTTGGTCAATAAAGATGGTTCTGCATCAGGGACAGAAATCTATTCTTCTAGTTTTGAAGTTTTAAGGTTTGACGGTATTCCTGGAGACCTAGCGATGTTCTCAATGAATGAAAGCACGAACATTGTACTGGAAAGTGTTCTGTTGTTAATATACAGTTGTAGCTGTAGCATTTCGGTGGGGGGCTCTCTTCGAGGAGGTGCCCAGCCTGCTTTGTCCGATCCTCAGAAGAGAAAGAATAACATTACTATTAAGCAATAGTTCGTTCTCGGCGGTTCCCTACTATCTGAGGCAATGGTCTAGAATCTTCATCTTTTACTGTTCGGAACTTTCGATCAAAAGTAGCTCCAGGCTTCATGATATTGGTTCAATACTATTGTACTGAAATCACACAGCTCCATGCTGATATTGGGTTTAGGAAGTATAGAACTTCCTTCTTTGGCACCAGCCAGTTCGATACCCGTCATTTCTACATGACTAGGGGCTCAGAGAAAGTTAATTGGCTACAACTTTACAAGAGGGGCGAGTTATTACTTGTTCCTCCCGATCTTACCCGAAGGTCGTCGGGCTAGCATACTCTAGCGCCATTTCTGCTAACTAATTGCTTTGCATTCAATTGTAACATTCGTGTTCATTAGAATTATTAAAATTATTACTGCTCTATTTAGATATTATGTAAAATTATTAGTGCTGTCGACTTCCGCTCCCTACGTTCGCCCAAGAAATAAACAAAACAGCAACGAATCCTTTTTACCTGAGATCGGGGTCTTACCGTAATTTAAATTATTACTCCTTCAAATAGATCACAGCTGACGACTTCCGCTCGCTACGCTCGCTCAACAGATAAATAAACCCCAAAAGTTCCTTTTCAGTTGAGGTCGGGTCCTTACCGTAATTTTAATTATCACTCCTTTAAATTATTACTACAACTTCCCAGATCACCGGAGGTCGACAGCACTAACAATTTTAAATAATATGAAATTAAGGCAGTAATAATTTTAATAATTGCAATGAATACGAATGTTACAATTGAATTCAAAGCAGTTAGTTGGCAGAAATGGCGCTAGAGTATGCTAGTCCGGCGACCTTTAAATTTGCTTTTTACTAATGATAGGTGTACTCGACAGTAATATACACAAAAATTGGAGTCAACTCCATTATAGTTAGAGGCAAGTAAAAAAAACTTCAAAGTCAAAATATGTGAATTTAACAAATCTCATGAGTATGACCCGTATATAATGTACCATCTTCAGGGCTATATAATATTTGTATAACAAAAATTCACAAAATAATACTTATTAAATGGTAATAATAAATTTCCTTGTCTTAAGAAAGTTTCTTTATTATTGTTTCTACTCTGACAGATAAAAGATCTATTCATTCCTATTCACTATTTAAAATATACTGCGAAAAAGAGAAATCCTATTCAAAAACATTTGAAGAATAATTTGTTACAATTTTTTTTATAGCAGTCAGAGTATAGTTACATGCGTAAGTATTCAAAAAACTAATATAAGATTTTTTATTTTATTTTAAAACCAAACTTGCTGTCCACCAATAAGGGCAGCATGTGAGAGAAGGAAAAACAAAACGGAAATCCACTTCTTATTTCATGGAGGAAAAAAAAAATGACAAAACTAGGACAAATAATTTGATAAAAGCAAGCAACTTGGTGCAAATTTTTAATCATCCCTTCTACCTAAGTAGTATAGCAATGATGCAATGATTAAATTAAAATGTTTAACCTATATATATATATATATATATATATATATATATATATATATATATATATACTAATGGATCTGGAGAAAACAAAATATACAGTGGCCCACATAGCCATCGATAAATGAGGTCGAACATAAATTAATGGCCGAAAAATAGTTTATTTTAGGACGTTTTATTTTTTACGACACTATATCGAGAACACGGCCAGCCAACGGACATCCCTCAGGTTATATATTTAGTCAGCGTTGAATATTCATATATTTGGTGACAGATATATTAAAGCCAAGTCACAAGAATAACAAATGTCTACAAGATATTAAAATTTAGAAATCATAACAACGTTTCTTTCGCCTTGTTCCAATGGTTCACAAACCTTGTATAATTACTTTAAAAACATTAGGTAATAAAGATTTTTTAGAATAAACATGGCCATCGAAATTAAGGGAGAATAAAATTACATAAATTATATTCTTATTAGCAAATTTAGTTATTACTTGCTTATTTTTTCTGGGGAGTTTTTTTATTTATTATATAAATATAAAATAATATAGTATGAACAAGTTCTTATTAGTTTACAGGGAATGCTATTACAGGCCTTAAATGCGGTTTTTGTTATTTATTTTTATAATCAACCATTTTTACCATCAACATTTCTATGCTCTTTAATTATGTACGTCAGAGGTAAACTATCGTAAGGCCAATTTTGCTTATTTTGATTTTATTATCGTATTTGCATTATTCTGGATATATTTTCTGAGTACAAGTATTGGAAAGGTGCAAAAACGGTAATAAAATATGTAACACTTCAAATAATAATAATAAGTTCAAAAATAAGTAATAAATTCAAATAATAATAATAAGACTGACCACTATCCACAACATGCAATACAGTGACATCTGAAACTCTTTTTCAATTTCCTTCTCATTTGTAAAACTTTGAAATTATGTTTACCTCTGGCAAACAGAATTTGGATGACTCGTCTTTATTACTCAGATCGTCACCATATTGCCCAATACAAAGCTTTTGTTTAGGCTAGTAAATATGTTTCACCATTAGCATCAAGTTGTATTTAAAAAAAAAATCGATTTTGAAAAAAAATAGAAAGGAGGATAAAACCGATAAGATATCAAGTATTAATAAATGATATATCAAAAATAAAAGCAAGAAATCACCATAAAATTCACCTGTCCATCAGTTTATGTCGGCAACCAAATTCCTAAGACGGGCGCAGTAAATTGTAGTTAAAAAACAAGCGAGAATCTTGTGGGCGAAGCTCAGGGCGAGAGGTTACGCTCAAGGAGGGAAAAACCTCCTACCTTTACATAACTTGACAGCTACTTTGTCAATTACACCATCTGAAATTTATTTTTTAATATTTTTATTTACATTCATATATGCACTAATTCGAATGTTGATTTCTATTTCAATACCAAAAGGTTATTGTTAAGCGCATACGCACTAAAAGGTTCTCACTAAAGTTGTTTTGGTATGCATGCACATATCTGCGAAAGCACATATGGACATGTAGCTCACAAAATTAGGCTTCAGAAAAAAAGTCCCGAACTAAGAAAACTAACATCTTCAATCCAAATGTTTAACAAAACTTCAAATACCGACTCATACCCACCAACGATCGACCAGCGCACACGTATGCACCTCAGGCTCTACGATAAACTTCACGGACATTTCAACTGACTAATAAAAGATAAGGCTGACAGACTCATCAGTACGAAGGAACGACTAAAAAGAAGCTAGATGAGAGATCTCCTTTCGTGAATTACGGTACTGCCACAATGTTTCCATTGTCATCAACTTTGATAATTGTCTCTATTATCCGTGGCAGTTGTGAATGAAGAGTTAAAGACTTTCTTTTTTTTTTTTTGTTTTTGTTTTGCTGCTATAATAAATTAAGATTGATAAAAAGAATTATATTTGTAATTGAGAATTCACACCGCAGATCAAGTTCTCAAGTCCTGCTAATTTAAATCAAATTTCTCAGTGAAGATTAAACGTGAATTTTATTAATGGCGTTCACCCACGCCATGCCAACTGGTCTCCTAGTGTCAACGCATTAACAAAAAAAAAAAAAAAAAAAAAAAAAGAAAAGAAAAACTCGATTCCAGAGCAAAATTATACTAATTCCTTGTTATGCAGAATTGGCATATCTCGGCTGCGTTTGGAACTAATTGGATGTCTTGTTTAAATTTTTATTTTTACGCGATATAATCAGTGTCGTTAACTGGCAAGAATTTAGATTAGAACTGAGAGAACTCCTGTTTTGTATATTTTTATCTTCATCGCATATGGATTCATAACTCCGATATATATATCGTCAGGATCGGATTCTTTTAGTTATAACATATAATAGTATCAAGCTTCGACGCATGCTTGTATCTAGTGGATTTTTGAATGTTAATCATCACATATTTTAAAAATATAAAGAAAAAAAACATCCTTTGTTTGATAGCCCCATGATTTAATTATACTACTGTATCTAAATAAACAAAAAAATTCCATTCACAAGTATATCTTTCATAAAATTCTATCGACAATAGTTTTTATGTTCGCGGGTACAAGCAATAATAAAATTGCAATATGCATAAGAGAAACGTTTATCAGTGAACATAAAGATTCAAGGTAGCATGTCGTATATTCCTCATAAGTGTGTAGATATCACTGAATTCATTATTTCTTATTGGTTCAAACATCATGTTAAATCTTGAGATTTAAACTTTCACATTCTTGTATAAAGAATAAATTGAAAATGAATAACTGCGTTTCGCGAATCATAAATAAACAAATTTCCTAACTGAAGGTAACGGGATAATAATAAAATCTTGAATGAATAATTGATTTTCTTTCACATACACAATTTTTTTCAAACAGGTATAATTCATAAAAAAAATTCAGAGACAGGAATAATAATGGATAACAGAAAAATCATATAAATAGAATTTACGTGCGTGCGTGCGTTTGTATGTGTGTGCGTGCGTGCGTGTGTGTGTGTGTGTGTGTGTATGTGTGTGTGTGTGTGTGTGTGTGTGTGTGTAATAGAAAATCCGTGAATATATTAAATAGATAAAGAAATACAACATTCCATTATCATTAATTAATAAGTTCATAACATAATAATGTCGATGTTTCAGAGATGTGCCCCTATCATCAGAACACATTTTTTACTTAATAATGTCACAACTTGTCCATTAGATCAATTTGTTCCGTCTGATTCTCATTTTTTTTAAAAATGAGACTGAATAATAATTTTATATCTAATGATAATTTAAACATTATTTAACATTTGCAGTTCGCGTACGGATACTGTGGAACTACAGCGTCCCCATTTGCACTTAAAATTTTCAATAACAAAAGAATCTTTAATTCTTCCTTTTTACTTGTATAATATATAATCCTTGAGCTAAATGTCAGTAGCCATACCACAGTTTATGGAAAAGATATAAAACTCTTTGTATGGAACTGTGCGCTTCACAGTACTACTAGCGAGAACTTTGGCTGCTATACGCATGGGCCCATAGGAAGTTGCACGCGAGGCTGCGGGGAGAAAGAGTACTGCCAATCATACAGTACCGACCCTTCTGTGCTGTGGGAGGGAAATATGTTTATTTACATCTAGTGCTCTGTGCTTAACACTTAACCTCAATGGAGGTATATTAAAAATAAAGAATAAGAACAAATAATGACCAACTTAACATTTTATTGTTTGAATATTAAAAAATATACCGATATATGTATAAAACGTTGAGAAACATAAATGTATAAAAGCTAAAAACTTTATATACAGAACTATGTATTTATACAGAACGATTGTATAAAATATTAACAGTGTTACAAAAACTGTATTTCACTTCACTTTTATAAATGATTATTATTTTTTAAATATTATTATTAGCGTTGCAAAAAATTAATTATACAACGCTATGTGATTAACAGGTAGTGTTTTATGTGGTTTTAATGTAAATTGTTTAAATTTTACTAATTAAAATGTAAGAAGTAAAGAATAATTCGGTATGTTGGTAAAAATCGATACAAAAATAATTGTTGCAGATCAATATAATAAGACAAATTGTGAATTGAACGTAAATCAAATTAGTAATGTAGAAAAAGTAATTATTAGTCTCAAAATCGAATTAAAACATGAATTAAATTTGCTTATATATCTCGTATTTAATTCATTGTTTTTCAACTTCTTTTTTAGTTAAACATATTTTTTTTCAATTCACATATTACTAATTTCTTGTTCAATTTTTCGTCAATTTCTTGTCATTTATCCTTTTTCCGTATCTTGGACACATTGTAAAGTATTGTTGAGAAACAAATATTAATGATTTTATATATAAATGTTATCATCCTTGTGACGGGGCTAAACTAAATTAGATTAAATCTAGTTTAACATTTATTCCTATTAATACTTGTTTTGAAATTTATATCGAGTTTCTATGAAATAAAGATTTATATTACATAAGTCAAATTCACCTCGTTCAAATACAATGTATTTAAAAAAAAAAAATGTAGAAAATCGTTAAGAAACTTATAAAATAATAAGTTAATATATTAATTTATGTTAATATATGGTTTATGTTAATTTATTGTTTTAAATATATAAAAAATGTAAAAAATTACTTTAAACAATAAAGATTGCAGCACTACGACTAACCTAATTCATATTTATTTGAATTGCCATGCAGGTTACATGTTTCTTCTTCTTTTTTTTTAATTTAATCTGAAGTTTTATGTTAATTTCTAATTGAGTAATCGTCCTTGATATTTAATGTTTCTATAGATTGTAATCTACTTTACTTTAGCTCCAGCAGTAAATTAATCTCTTATTATAATTATTCATTTCACTTCGATTTAATCTTCTTAGCAAATAATCCTTATTATCTCTCTCCATTCGCTGAATATTACAAGGTAAATATTTTATACCGATATTTTAATACAAACAAATTGTTTCGATCAATTTTATAAATTTAATTTAACTAACAAGTTGCGGGTGATTAGAAATTTATGACTAGGGAAAAAAATCTTAATGTCCCATTCTGTTAGCAAGGATAATACCGTAAATAATAAGTTTTGAAAATTAAAATCTGATACGTAAGTTCGGAGAGAGGAAGGGCATTATATCATTCAATTAATGGGAAGAAAATTTTCTGAATTTATATTAAGAATGGAAATACCTCTGCATTTAATTGAAGAATGGTTCCAAGTTTCTATGTCCCTTAAAGAAAAGTAATTTTTCGGAAAGGAATGCAATGCTCTCCATATATTGATAAATGGAAAGCGTTGACCATGTTTGATCAACTGTTTAAGGCAAACGACTCGAGAATGAAAGGATTTATCGAAATATTTAATTAATTCAAATGAAATAATTGCCATTTTTCATATTAACAATTTTAGTCCTTTCACTAGTTTTAAATTATGAGGGTGTAAGAAAAATGCTTAATAATTATTATTATAATAATAATCAGCAACACTTTTATTTCCATCTTTGAATTCGAACCTATCACATAAGAGTAAAATTACAATTAGCAAATTTGATGGTGGCAAAAAATAGTTTTGTCATGTGGAAGGATAGTACCCTGCAGCATCCCTTCCCGGTCTAGAATTAGTCACTTAATGCAGGAAAGAAGATCTCTCATCCAACTCCTGAGATAATTAAATTAACTACAAAAAAAAAAAATCGTCGAAACCGGAACATTGTTAGCTAAGATAACGGGCATTGAACATTTTAGCCATTTTCCAACCGATGCAGGTCGGAGGAACTGCAAGGCATAAGGCCCCATTTTCGATGAGCAGACTTCAATGGTTCTACGCCTAGCCAGAGCTCCCTAAGTAAAAAAAACAAAAAAAAACCTATTTTTTGTGTAACGATTATCTCTTAAACGGTTTAACTAATTCTATATTTTAATACTAAATTTATATTAGGGATTGATAAATTATTTGCCACTTCTATAAATTTGTTTTATTGAAAACTAGTTTCGAATGTTATACATTAATCCTCAGTTCTAAAAACACAAAAAAAATTCAAAAATAAGCAATTCAAAATATAGTTGGTATTATTATACATATTAAATTATATAAATCAGTATTATAAAACATTTATGAATTATGAATTTAATTAAGACAAGAAATCAAATACATGTTGGTACTCACCAAGGTTTAAATGGATTATATCAAACAGAAAAGTTTGTATTGGTTCCGTCTCGCGTTGTACTAACAATGAACGAGAAATAGGCAGGATGTTTTTAGGTAAACGGTTTAAGGGTCAGGGTTTTCCCAGTAATGCCGGTGAGTAATTGTTTTTTCTGTTATAGGTGGGAATAAATGTAAGATTTGACTGTTGGAGATATTTATTTGGTCATTTAAGCAAAAATCTGGATTGAATTTGAAGGATTGGATCCTTAAACCGTTTACCTAAAAACATCCTGCATATTTCTCGTCCATTGTTAGTACAATGCGAGAAGGAACCAGTACAAACTTTTCTGTTTGATATAATCCAGTAAAACCTTGGTGAATACCAACATTGATTTCTTGTCTTAATTAAATTCATAATTCATAAATGTTTTATAATACTGATTTATATAATTTAATATGTATAATAATACCAACTATATTTTGAATAGCTTATTTTTGAAATTTTTTTTTTTGTTTTTAGAACTGAGGATGAATGTATAACATTCGAAACTAATTTTCAATAAAACAAATTTATAGAAGAGGCAAATAATTTATCAATCCCTAATTAGATTGATCCTTCTATACCATCATGCGGATGTCAACTAAATTTATATATACAATAATTTTTATCAAACTTTCAATTTTTTTCATTTAATTCATATATATATCAAATCCTCAAATGCAAACAATAGCGAAGCATTGCCGGTTCAGTTAGTTTTCTATATATGCTAAATTAAATTTTTCATTACACAGATTATTTATCTTTTTTTTCACTGTACATATTTTTTTTTAGTGTTGAACGCCATTAACGAAATTAATTATACAATTATACAAATAATTGTATAATTATAATCAAATATGTAACTGTATATGTAATCAATATAATCAACTGGAAGAAGTCATTATCTGGCATCTCCGTACCAGGCACTCAGGATTTTTGAACGGTTACGGATTGCGAATGAATCAGGAAATACACCCATTGCCAAACTGCCAGAACGAACACGTCCTTCTAGAATGCACAACCTTCTCTGCTGAGGCAAAACTTGAAGATGAGTACGACAACGGAAGAAATCCTCCAGGATGGCAAAGATACAATAAAAAATCTTTGGAGTTATTTCAGAAGATAATAATTTTACAGTAGCGTTTAATAATAGTAACATAATACGCCAAAGATCCTAAGGAGTAAAGGAAGAATTAATAAATTGTATAATTTAACTCTCTCCAAGCGCAAAAATAATAGTATTCAAGAAAGCGTTACTTCCGATACTGACAAATCCTAATCGAACCGAGGGCCAACACTACTAAGCACAAAAGCCAAATTAAGACCATATAGATGCGCTATTTGAGAAGAGACGAGGACAAAATAAGACGAGAAAAAATTTAGAACAGCACGAAAAGGACCCACCTGGATGGAAAATCAACCGAGGAACTTAAACAGGAACGTGTGACAAGAGCCACTAATGAGCCAAAGATGAGTACAATCACCAACAATTCTTGAGAATATAAAGTTCACAAAATTTAATCAAGAACGATACACACCTAAAAATGCATTTATGGAGTAGAAGGATAAGAAGCAAGAAGAACTATAATAGTTCAAGATTAAGGATTAAACAAAAAGGCTACGGAAAAAAAATATACGGCTGAAACTATAGTTTTAATAATTACAATCAACCAATTGCTAAAAACACTGTGTTTATGTATAAATTTTCTATTTTTTGTAAGGAATCCTAAAAAATTCTTATGTTTCTGAGTAAGAAGGAGGCAGATTTGAAGTTTGGTAGAGCTAATGAAAAGTACCTTTCACAACTTTGTTTAGATCGCAAATATATATTTTTTAAATTACCTTAATCCATTTTTACGAATCACCTAATTGCCAAATCATGGCTCGACGGATTCCCCAAAAGGCAGACTCTCTCTATCTCTCTCGGAGTTAGGACAGGTGATGAATCAGAGCGGAGTTATGTGACATTTCCTGCCATCACATGAGAATGCCATCCCCTGAAAGAACCGGACGATGACATTTTATTGGAGCGAGGTGTGTGTTGTGACGTTGCGGTGACTGATGGAGCAGGTGTGTTCCACTCTGCGGCAACGGGAATAATTAATGTCCTCACCGGCTCAGGCTCTGGTCGTTTATCATATCACCATGAGCTATAATAACCAATAACTGACTCTCAGGATCCTAAGGTGTCCGTACAGGTGAAAACATCCACCTGAGGCCGGAAAGTCTTTAATATTAAAATTTGGGTTTATCGACACGAGACACCTTATAAACGTCTTTTAATAAATAAAAGATGCGCAAGTAAAGTCGTAACGAAAAAGATGAACTTTCTTAATGAATGCTTTGCACAGCATTGGATGATCACTGTCCGATTATCTGTTATTCGACTACCATTTTTTTATTAACGTAAAATACGTTTATTTTTGGAAGTAAAAACATTTAAGGAAAACGATGCCCTTCGGTCAAAGAAAAGTGCTATTAAAGCTAATTAATTTACAAAATCTTTAGAACGACAGATTTTAATTGGAATATTTGAAATTGGAATACACATTTCTGAAAGGCCTACTAACGGATCCTTAGTAGTAAATCAGCTAGCCTCCACGGGAGAATTTCGAAGAAAATGTTGTACGTATGCTTAATGCTGAATTAACTCCCTCCCTTTTTGGATAATCTCCATTAACGACAGTGTATATTATTTATTGATTAGATTTATACAGTCAAACCACAACAGAGGTGATATTTGTCGACGTATAATCTATTGATTTTTAAAAATATTATTAATAGCAGTTCATATGGTAAAATAACATAAAACAAAAATAAATTAAATCATTATAATAAAAAATAAAATATATTATTTATTGATTTAATGGTATTCTATACCCGTTGTTTCCAAAGAATACTTATTATATCTCTATTTTTTAATATTAGTAATATTGAATAAATTACAATATTATGACTGTCCTACTATAATTTTGGATATTTTAAGTATTTATTAACCCAATCATGTAATAAAATGCTTTACAAATCATCATATAGAGCCTATAATTAATTACATTTCACAAAAAATATATAAAGGATTAAAATAGCAACTATTGCCACAACTACAGTAAAACATTTATTTTCTGTTGACCTATTTTATTTTTCTCTCAAACTTTTGCGGACGAAATCCGAAGAGTTCGAAAGGCAGGAGTTTCGTCAGAGAAAGTATACCCAGACCTCAACAGACCAGCAATTAAATACTTGTATTACCGGAGGAGTCCGAAGAGAAATTTCACCCACATAAATCAACAGGTCCTCATACTGATTAGATCTTTTATGAATATTCATCAATATAAGATGGCATCCACGTTGCTTCATGTTTTTTTTATTTTCAATTTAGCAAGAAATTAACCAGAATATACATAAAAGAAAATATAAACAAAAAAATAAAAGGAAAATAATTGACAAGTTTCTATTCGGAATCCTCCATGAGTCCAAGTACGCAATTCTGATTGAGAAATTTTCTTCGAGGCAATAGAGAAATATAATAAATATTAGAATCTAATTAAAGTATAGATATACAGTAAATGTTATTATTTTTCTCAGATTGAGCATAGGGTTATGAACTGTTACTAGCAATCGGAACAATAGTAAATAAAATATTGAAGGCAGTATACTAGAGCCGGCAAGTTGTACAATAATGACGAACAACAATCAGAGGTAGCACCATTATAATTTTAATTTTTTATTTGATAGTGCATGCATACATTATTATTTGTTGCTTTAAGCCTATAACTCAATACATTGTTTTAATCAGGGGCGTACGCAGATTTTTTTTCCGAAGGGGGATTTCGATTTTTTTTCGGGGAGGAGTGAGAGGGGATTTAACACGAAGAAGGCAAATAATCATCTAAATGATTATAATCGCCAAATTTGCTGTAAGATTTAAGGATAAGCATGAAAATTGGATCAAAAACTATTGTTAAAATTACCAAAAATATTACTCAAAATACAAATATTATTTTGGTTGGTATGAAAATTAATTTTTTCTTAGATTTGGAGGGGGCGAGATGTATCTCTCCTCCCCTGCGTATGCTACTCATTTTGAGGACTATTTGGTGCTACCTTCACCATCTTAACATTATGTCTAAATCGATGATGTTGAAATCCAAGATTCATATAAAAAATTAACAGTCATTATATTAAAATACGCAGCAGTGCTTTAATTTTCATGGCAGCTGTCTCAAGATAAAGTAAAAACTATAAATTATAAACTTTCTTGGAATCAGACATTACCTTAAAAAAAAAGAATTATAATGTTGACTTTTAGGCGATTTTACACTCGCATTATAGACGGTAAACAATGACCGAACCCTGCTGTTTATTATCCGTCCCCTCAAGAAATCCCAAATGATATGCCTTTCCATTCCAAGATTTTATGACTAACGTTATCAAAAACATTGGCATTTCAATTACCGTTACGTGGATATCCCTCTTCTTCGTTTTAAAAACATCGATCAGTGCTTTTAAGGAAAATATATTTTCCTTCGATGCCCTCAGCATCGATAAAAGCACGTTGGCTTACTTAGTGCACATCTGTATCGTTTAGTCACGTTGCAATAATCTTGTGCAACTGCCTAAGAGGGAGTGAGGCAATGGTAGTATAATCGATATACGCTAGGATCAGTGGGCTCGCCTGTTTTTGGTATGAATATAGTACGAGCCTCAGACAGTTCTGGTGAGTGGGGCGTGTTGGAGAGATAAGTATTATAAAAAATGGTCCAGTGTATGGTAGCAGATTCCCACGGCATAAGAGTGACACCTTTTGGTCTCGCCAATGACTTTTGATCCATGCTGCTAGCTTTAATTTCCTCAACAGTTATTGGCAGCCATAACGTGAACAAGGTCTGGTGGAGGAATTGGCGCTTCTGGTATGTTAGTGCAGGACGCTCTCTCCATCAGCGGCCTCCAGAAAGTTTCGAGCTCTTCGTCGCCATGCTTGTTACGGGGGGTAGTCCCATTGAACGCCTCATAGACCGCTTTCTTCCTATCTTTTGCCCATAGTCTTTGGATCCTCTTGAATTGTTCCTTTCTTCTAACTGCTGCATTTGCGGGCAATGACCTTTCACCATGATCGTTTGAATTTTTATTTTTTGCATTCTATCCAGGCAGCAATGAAATGAGCCAGTCGTTGAGAGGTCCAGAAATATCTTCGCCTTCCTCTGCCATCGCTTAAAGTGAAACAAAGAGTGGATTAGGATTAGCTACCTATCTCCTATTCACATACTGGACAAGTTGTACAGTAATGACGAACATCAAGCAGAGGTAACCCCGCTACAGCTATTAGCTTCTACTCGACTACATGCTTCTGATACTCACATGTTCATTGGCTATGCATTCAGCTCATTAGATTCCCTACTCCATTCTTCATTGTCCATTATAATTGACAGCAGTTAAAGAATAATTTAGTCCCGAAGACCACATTACCATTAGTTACTTTAAAAAAAAAAAAAGTTGTTAAGATTACTTCGAAATTCAATATTGACGCAGCGAACATATTCCTATTTCCCTGTATATACATAGGCAGAGATTCTTAACATCCATGTATAGACAGGCTTGGCCAACCCATATGGTTCACGGGCCACATTCATAACGCGTAACATCTAGTCACAGCGGACCGTGTTTTAGATAAATATACTATTAAAAATGTAATAAAAAAAAAGAATAAACAATATTTATACTATAATTAAATAAATGATATCCCAGCGGCACATAGGCAGAATGTTACCTCGGAGGGGCATAATCCAAATAACTTTTCCTTTCGGTTTGATTTTGAGGAGTCAACTCGATTATTAATCAAAAGACGTTAATCCCCTTTTATTATTTTATTTTGAAAATGATCAATTCATTTAAATTTAATGCGCAAATATTGATTTACTAAGGTAAATTAAAAAAAAAAAATCATTTCGAGAGAGCCCCCTGACAACGAGCTTGATATCCCGAAATCATAAGTAGGTACTCATAATGTACCTTGATAAAGCAATTAATATAACAAATGATATTGGTTTTTATTTTATTACGCGCAAGATTAAATGTAATTACTTTATCAAAATTTAAAGTAATTATGACAGTGACTGAAAGGTTTAAACGATGACAATATAAATATAAGAATTGAAAGAAATCAAATTTTCGCGACTCAGGTATAATAATAAAAAGATATACCTCTAAGAAATCTTTAAAATAGTAAAGCAAACTCCACGATTTTTAGTATGATTTGGAGTTTGTTATAGAAATAAAATTAATGATTTTGTTTCATCTCCTTTTTCAGGAATGACACAGAATTTCGGTATATTTTTTTATTAATATTTTTTTAAATGGTCTTTTTTGTGACGATGTCGAAGTTAATACTTTAATGTTCCAGTATAAAATCCAGTATAAATCGAGTACCTTATCAAATAAACCAGCCTACTAAACAATTTTGCAAATAATAATTTTAGAGATAAAATGGTCAAATTTAAGAGGAGAATAAGTTGTGCAGGATAAAGTATTCCAATTTTACGTATAAAGTAATCATTGGCCCTAATTGACCCAAAAGAAAACGAAATTTAGGTGAATTTACGACAATACCAATTTAGAATGTTTATTATCAAATGTATACTCAGCAATTTGAATATCCTGGAGCCACTCCATGAGCCCCTGGAACCCGACCTAATAGCCTTCGGAATTGGCACTGATTATCGGCCAATCAATCACTGGGATTCGCGAGGAATCAATCAGCAGATATTCACAAATAGTTGACGGCTGCCTCCAAAGAGGTCGTGGCGGTAGCACTCATTAGGCTCTGCGGCGGCACTTCAAAGCATGCTCAAAGGAATGGTTTCAGTTCGTACTGAGGAGGGTTATGGCTTCTCCAGGATTTCACTTGCAGGAAAGAAAAGAAAAGGTATACAAAACCCCATCTCTAGAAAATTAGGATTCCACCTCTAAATATATCCGTTAAAAATAACACCATCAACTTGAAGTTTTCACGACAAGCAAAAATATCATTGATTTTGATAATTATTGGATTCAATAAAATTTATTGGTACTTAGATACTTAACGGTCGACCATATGACTGATTCGTATTTGTGCTAATTTAAGCCCAGACTTGAACTGAAAAAGCACTATTTGCCTAACTTTTGAGCGAGCGTAGCGAGCTGAAGTCGACAGTTGTGATCCACTTAAAGTAGTAATATCTAAGTACCAATTTATCATTCTAATAGGGTAAATGCCACCATAACCAAGACCACAATTCCATTAATAATTGGGCAATATACAAAAGTATGATACGAGAATAAATTATAAGGAAAATGTTATCTTGAAATTATTAAAGGAAAATACTTTAGCTTCAAACTTTTAAAAATAAAAAACGAAAAAATTATCTTGAAAATATTTTAACTTAAAAAACAGATTCGTAACTTGACTACGGGTTGTATCAACCGAAATATTACAGAAAAATAACAAAAACAAAAATCGAATTTTTCATAATCGTAAGTTTAACATGGGGCTAACGATATAGTTATGTCCATCTTATTCAACAAGTCATTATGTAATTTTTTTTTTATTAAAAGATATTTAATTTACGTATAAGAGATGATTCTAATTTCTCCATTTATTTCTTATTTAAAACATTGATTCTAACTCAATCTTAGAACATCTTAAAGTTTACAATATAAGAGGAAAGATATATATATATATATATATATATATATATATATATATATATATATATATATATATATATATATATATATATATGTATATATAAGAAGTAGAATTTTGAGATCAATCTATATTAAAATTATGATAAAGTACATTTTTAATTTTGAGATAGCAAATTTGGTTGTTTGTCAGTTGATACATTTTATAAATACTTATGCTGACAGAGGCAGATTTACAGTATTGCCGCTTAGGGGCTAGTATCAATCCGTTGCCCCTACACTGAGAAAATTCTTTAGGAAAAAAATTCACAGCTTCAGTCTGAATGAACATCATACGTTTATTTTGACGAAAGTAGAGTAGCACCTATACCTTCTGGTTATCTAAGCTTTTTTGGACCGAACTTCTTCATTTTATTAAAAATTTGCAACCCCTATAGTCACCCTAAAAATCCGCCAATGTATGCTGATATCCGGCGAAGTATATCTTATGCAATCAAACAAGTATATTCTGTAAGTAAATGCGTGCTCCACAATATAAATACAAAATAACTATATACGTATATATGAAACATACATTAACCAACCATTAGTAAAGGATATCGAAAATATTTGATATTTGAAACATCACTCACTAAATACATATTAATTTTGATTTATTTTTTCAAAAGGTTTTAGAGACAAGTTTTTTATTTTTATTTTATTTTGTTCCTCTAGAGCTGGAAAAGCATGTGGAATGAAAGAAAACAAAAAATAAATACTAATTTATTTAAATACTATTAATTTAAAAAAAAAATATTAAACGAAAATCATTGTTTATGTCAAAATCACCATTGGACAACCACAATTAAAATAATATTAAAAAAACATTAACATGCAATGTATTATCAGCGTTTCGATTAACAATAATAATTGCAACAAACTACATTTTGTAAAGCGAACTGTACTCTACTTACAAGCCGAAGACAGGATGAACTCACCTGAAACAAGAAAAAAGAAATACAAAATTAGAAATAATAAGACGTATAAGTGAAAAGTCAATGACTCTTAGAATGAGTGTACGATTATCTACGGTGAAACGTATCCCCGCCTCGGCATTCAGCCAAAGTAAATGTAAATAAAAACAGTGTGAAGGCAATAAGATCCGGAAAAAGAACTGGGAATTAAAACGGTGAATTTAATGTTCCGACTACCTTTTCTCCTTTCTTTTCGTTTCCTTCACACACTTTACTTGTCGCACCCACTCTTTCGTCCCATTTCTTAACCAGTGTTGGGAAATGGTTGATAGGATAGCCTCTACACTGATTTAGGCAATCTTCAGCAATTATAGGAAGAAATACAAATCACGAAGAACTGAATAAATGGGACAGTATCGATGAATTGTGGGCACAAATAGCTTGAAAATTCATCAGAATACATATGATATAATCGAGATAAATCGATATTAGATTATATATGCATATATTATACATATCAATTATAAGTGTATATAAATAATAGCACATCAAATAATCGAATTGAATCTATTGATTATAAAAGTTTAAACATCATAACTTTTTTCTTATATTTCGGTATTCACTGATGTTAGTAATAAATTATAATAAGTGAATAAAAGGGTGATGTATCATATTTGGCACGCCAGGCATGATGGGGAGCAGTACCAACGGTGCATTTATATTCTTCTATTGGAAAAATTTAACAAAAAAAATCTGGTGAGGTGAGCTCATCAAACAACTTTCACTTACTACCCAACAATAAATATCATGAATCGTGTTATAATAACAGAACGCGTGAAGTTAACGACAGAGTTGAACAGAGCGTATTCCTCCTAAGAACAGGGAGAAGACCTGGTAGGAGATCCAGTAGTTGGGTCGTATCCACATCTGCACACACTCGGCATTCTATCTAGGTTCGGGAGCTAAATAAAGATGCTTAATAAGCTGTATCTTTACTCTTTTCGATATAGATTTTTTTTGGAGAGAATTTTCGTTGACCGTAGATGTATATCTTAAGGGAGAAGTTGGTCGGGGGTTGCGGTCAAAAAATTACACTTTTATAAGTAAACTTATATATTTTATGCCGACGTTTCGGCCTAAATTTTAGGCCATCTATGCTTTACATATTACCAAACCATAATACTATTTGTCCTTTTAATTAATAGGTTTCATATATTTTACTATTCCCTGAGTAAATAACACATTATTTTAATTGCAATTAATTTTTACATTGTTATTTTATTTTATTTTTTCATTAGTCACTTGTATTATGTAATTTAGTGTTATCTTTTTATACTTCAGATTTTTTTATCTTACTTGTAATTTCTGTTTTTTATCATTTTTTACTGTTACTGGCACTGGCTCTGTCGTTTTTCATTGTTGTTATTTTGTTTTTCTTTTAGCCCTGAAGATGGGCTAAAACATAGGCCGAAACGTCGACACAAAATATATAAGTTTACTTATAAAAGTGCAACTTTTTGACAGTACCTTCCCCTCCCTCTCTCTCCTCCCCTCTCTCCCCGACCAACTTCTCCCTTACGATAGATTTGTTTTCTTCTTTAGAAAATTTAATTGCCTTCAAGATGATTATATACATAGTTTACCATAAAATGCATAATTTTTAGTTTAAAATTTAATTTTCGTTATCATTATTGCTGTAACTACGTACATCTGAGGGATATATGTACCTATCTACCTTTACGTAATTTGAGTTTCGTACAACTTTTCATTCATTTTTGAGCTAGGTTGTTCCCACACAAATACACCAGCAGTGACGCAAAAGTCAGCAAATGAGCAAATACGGAGCAAAGAGAAGAATTATAACAAATAGCTGAAAAGACTCAAAAATAAATTTATTTTCAAGATTGCTTTTTAAATAAAAATTAATTCTTATGGGAAAGTCTTCAAATATTCAAAAATTATATTATGTAAAATATAGTTATAATATGACTGTTATTTTTATCAGCTACCTTCAGCCTCTATTACAAATTAACATTGACAATTTTAAATTCAAAAATTAAATAGAAGATAGTTATTATTATCCTTGAGCCTTGGACAGTAGCTGAGATTGTGCCAACCAGTAATTTACAGAGATTGTAACTTCCATAATTCATCAGATGATTTTTATAACCACCCGCAGCACAGACCTCCTTCGGAGAGCGGCATAAAAAGCCACCGACAGGTAAGAATATAACGGTAAGAGCTTAGATGATGCTGCAAAATACTGCGTGCATTATTTATAATCCGTGGCAACGCTACTTGTCGGAAGACGTGGAATGCAACTGAAAGCTCTAACGGGATATTAGCTTCGCGTTTTGCCCTTAATTTAGAAATAAAGATGATTTTGTAAGAATTATTTAGTCTTTGAGGCCTAAAATTATTAATTTCGTTTTGTTCATTATTATTGATATATTAATAATATTAATTATTATTAAAACATTTGTACGTTTCTTTCTTCCTTCCTCCACAACCCTATGGAATTCTATCCCTCCTTGTATCCCGCCATGTTTTTTCCATATTCTCATTAAAATTATAATTCTTACCAATAGGTCTTGGCTAATCAGAGAATTATCGATAGTGAATTTTTCGCTTCAGTTTTATCAGTATCAGATGCCAAAAATTCGTTTTAATTATTGTTTTTACAAATTCGTTTTACGTGGATACACTTCGGTAGCGATTATAATTTTTACCAGAAGAATTTCCTTTTTTTAATGTTTAATTTTATGCATTTCTTGATATAAAAATATTCTCTCTTTTGGTCCAAAATGACCTTAAAATTTTAGTACATTTATCCACATTCCTACGGGATTTGTCCGGGAATAATGTTTTTTTTTTATTTATTTTTTTTATTCTAGCCTATTATTAACTAATACTATTGTACTTTCTAGCAAATAGGAAGTATAGTAATGGGTCTGTGTAGGTGTGCACAGAACAGTTATGAATATCTTTCTCTATATTTATAGTATCCATCTAAATCAAAACATCAACTCAAAAATATCCGTTTTTCCACTCAAACGACTTTCTTTGCCGCTTAGTGTGCAAATTCCAATACAAAATATGTTTGTTGTACCTATCTTATACGCAAATATTAGTCCGATGAGGATTTTCATTTTTTTAACTTTAACTTTGTAGATCTTTAAAATGAATATCCGGTATGTTCCGGGAGATGTATAGATTTATTCGAAAAAAAAAGACAAGTTTCTATGGGAATGTGCAGAATAATTTGAGAACAAGACTACAAAGTCCAATACTTTGTATACGTTATCTTCGCTAATACCGATCCGATTTCGATATTTTTTTGGGGAATTTAGTGATCATTATAATGCTCATAATCTAAATAATTTATCATGAGCGGCTTTAGGAAGATTTTAGGCAAGTTTCATCAAAATCGCTAGAGCCGTTTTGGTTCTATAGTGTTGAGAAAAACACGAAATCGGGCTATCCGTTCAAGAGATAACCGTAGCACACAGAGAAATGGCTGAAAATACAGTTTTTGCTCTCAGAAGGCTTTGAAATGTAAAATTCTGTTGAAAACCGGAGAGAGAAACTTAAATCTAATTGCAATAGCTTCATAAGTTAAAAAAACAAAAAAAAAACATGAACATCAGAACTCCATCACTGAGATCGCATTTTCACTACAATACTAAATTAAAAATATCAAAATAGCGGAGGGTGGAAGAAAAAAGTTACAAAAGGCACATTTATAACACTAATATATTAATATATTTAACGCACGATGTACATTAACACTAACTATATATATACATATACATATATATATATATATATATATATATATATATATATATATATATATATATATATGTATATATATATATATATATATATATGTATATATATATATATATATATATATATATATATCTCCGAAATTTCCATAATCGTAACATACCGAATTTCAGCTAATTATACCTAAAGGGGACCACTTTAATGCCCAAATGTAGTGGGAAAAAATAATAAGAATTTCTCACTCCTTTTAGCTTACCGATACAGTGTAATAGCCAATTATTTCTGAGGAAAATATTACTAAAAATATGTAAAAAATGTTGATGAAGACCTACGCTAATAATGATTTTGTGTAAATTAAGCGTTTTACAGGTGCGCAATTTCATAAAAAAAAAATCAAAAACCGCGGTGGGTGTGAAAAAAAAGTACAAACCCCAAAAGGCACACTAACACCAAATCAATTTGAATACAAATTTTTAACCCTCTAACTTAATTTTGTGGGGCTGTGAAAGTGTCCAAAACTTTAAAAACTCAAAATTTCAGATAACATACCTAAATTTACCCCCTCTTTTATAGTCTTGTTCTGCCTAGAAAAAAAAAATACAAAATTTCAGCTCATTTGATCCTAAGGGAGCCGCTGCAGGTGACAATGTAGCAGAATATATATATATATATATATATCAGACATCTCCGAAACTTCCATAATCGTATTGTAGGTGTTAGGAAACGGATAGAAAATGCACTCCCGCCCCTCACCACTGACCTTCGGCCCAATGCCTAATAACAGTCTATTATTTCCGAGATCAATTAAACTAAAACGAGATCAATCAACATATTGAAACCCAAAGGATTGAATTCCAAAGTTCATTCAACTATTTGTAGAATCTTACTTAACAAATAAATAAAATATTTCTATATTTCCGAGTTTAAGTGCTCTGAATTTATAAGTGCGATATCATCAAAATCGCTAATGGAAATCCGTAAATAAAAAGAAGCTTTTTTGAAAGACTCACTTACATATGATGGAGTAAAACAGATGTGAATTAATAATAATAAGGTTTTTTTGGAGGTAATTTCATTGCTCATTGTAAAATGTCAGATTAACTAAAAGCAGAAGGAGACATCGTCAATGCTAGAGAGCTACTATAATATTATAAATGTTCTCTACGTAATTTTCCTGGTCATTTATGAATACCCTATAAGTGGTGCGAAAGAATCCGATAGATGGCGGGCAAAGATATCAGAATAAAAAATATTAAAACTACCTATTAGAAGAGAGTACTAGTAAAACATATACTACCAAAGTACTCCTAATCGTTCCTAAAGGGATGACTATTCATACAACCTGAGGAAATGTTCATAACGCCAATTAATCAGGCTGTTAACAAATAGTGAGTAGATATGAGCAGTGTCTGCCTAAGATTCGCTCATAATCAAGAGTAATTAATAAGAGATATGGCCACGGGAACAAGCCCCTACCATCCGGAGAAGGACCTGTCCCACCAGGAGGTACAAGGATCTCCGCTGAGGATATCAATAAATCCAACAGCCTGTGTTTACAGGATAATTTCCAAGCAGGATCATTATGCAGCGGAGCAGGCCGCTTCGTCAGGGTTCGTTTATTTGAATTAATTTGTCTCAACTGGTTCGTTCTTCGGTGAGTAATAAGAATTGCCTGCTTATAAGTTTTTCAAAATCTAATTTATACCAGGCCTGCTGGGGGGTCGGGTGATTCAAAAACACAAATACAAGAGAAATCTAATATATTTTATGTTGAATTCAAATTAAATACATCGTATAATTTGACTTGGACCGATACGAATAAGTTTTTTTGGATTAAATTCCTTTTTTAAGTCTGTAATAAATGACAAATTTAGATTTTTTTTTCCCACGACAACAATTTTTTTTGGTGTTTTTGGTTTTAGTTTTATGAGCTATGAAGAATTTTCCCAACATAAAAACCGAGAATATGCATTAATTTATTTCCAATCTCAAGACGCCGTTTAGTAATATAAATTACCTCATAGAGGTAAAGCAAGATTCTTTATCTTTGCAGCATTATACATTACTTAGTCGATTTTCTAGTCAAATCTTTCACAGAAAATTTGAGTTCTTTGTCAGGCTAACGCTAAAAACGTGATTTGACATTTGTTTTGAATTTTCGAAATACCATAACGATCAGGCTGCCATCCGTAAATCCTAAAACAAAGTCTGGAATCTGAAATTCTACTCACCTTTCTTGTACTTAAGAAATATTTCATTTCATTTTCATTATGCTCCTTATTTGTGGGAAATTTTATGTTGTCTAGGTAATGACTATAAGGGTGTCCCAAACTGAAATTTCGGCACTGAATTACAAAAATGTTTAATACCTATCCTATTTCATTAAATAAATGTCGCCTCTTGTTCTTTTCCTGCCTCGCAGCTTACCGCTAAGACAGCTTCGCTAATGACGAGTATCATTAGACAAAGCCATCAGAACTCTAGGAAAAAATCCTCCTCCATTGCCATGTTGTTGGCGAGAATTATCTGATGGATCTTAAGTGATTAGCCTCGGTATCATTACTGCCCATTAACAAAACGTAATGTATCCTGGCATTAGGCTGTGTTCAACAAGCCATTTTCAACAGCGTTCCCGCCACGGAGGAAGGAATATTTAATGGAAACGTTGACTTAGCCATTGAGAGGAAAACGCTAGTAAATACCTCGCAATCTTTATTCTACGATATTTCAAATAAGCATTTTTACAAATACCTACTCTAAATAATTATCACTAGCTGTTGCCCATTGATTTCGTTGGCATAGTTAGCCAATCTTAAACCGACTGCATCATATTTTCCTTTCAACAAAAAATAAGAAGAGACTAGCCAATAAATTTCGAGTCAGAAATTCATGTAGCAAAATATCAAAACACTTGGTATATCTTAGTATAAAACTTGATAGACATCTAAAATTTAATGCTCATTGTTCTACAAAATTATCAAAAGTTAGATAAGTATCTAATAAATTAAGCCATCTCCTAAAACTCCAAATCTCAGCCTCAGATTAAAACTGCTTCTCAATAAAAGTATTTTTCGGTCTTTTCTCCAATACAGTGCTCCATTACTATCTCATATAGCAGCAATTTAAAAATAAATGTTTTAAAAAACTTACTAGAAAAACGTCTTTTGAAAAAGAAAAGGCAGAAAAATTGCATGAATTATTGAGCTTAACAGAAGTAGATGAATTCATTAAGAGAGCCATAAAATTTTATGATTCACTAAAATATCTACCTAAACCGCAATTTAATGGCCTTGCATTCCCGCCGACTCCTCGGTGGTGGTAGCATAAGAGTTTTTAAGGAAGTTTAAAGATTAAGAACAGTTTCAATATAGAGGTGAGCCTCTATATGGTGGACAGATATGAAAAAGTGGAGATATGAAAAATTAAAATAAAATAATGGATCAGAAAAACCTTAAAATATATCTGAGAAGCAGTAAAAGGATAGCGATCTTGTACATAATTATACAAAACTCTTAAAATTGGAGTTAAAAAAAATATATATATTAGTGCCCGCCATTCTATATGATGATAGATTTTCTTTTATTAATGACGTCTCTCTTTAAGTACATTTCCGATGCTCATTAGGTAAAACAGAGTTATTGATGTGATGTATACCATGGAATAAATAATCAGGAATCAGTCAACAAGCTTTCAGATTAAAAAAATCATGTTCACTGAAACATAATTATTCATTTCATCTTAAAACTGAGTTTTTCTTAATTATAATTTTAAAACTATTTATATAATCTACCATCTATAGATCAACGTCCTGGGGGTCGACTGAAACTAAGATGGGAGGATTGTATTGGGCCTGAACTTGTGGATTTGGGTTTTAATGATATTCCGGAGAGTGGTGTAAGGTTGTTGCTGTTGCGGGCTTGGAACATCCAGATTCGTAGAGCCTAGTCATTATTATTATGAGCCAAGTGGAATAATCAAGTTATCTGTATGGTGATAAGGCTCTCTATATAATGTTCTATAACTCCTTGAGCAGATACAGAACCCCGATAGGACTTTGACTCGATATGACTCTAGATAATTGGCTCCTGAAGAGGTAATTGAAGAGACAATGGCCACTCCGCAGCTATCTTATCTCAGGCGGCCTATCTCTGCACTGCCTTATCCAGCGGCTCGGCGACAACTATTTCCCCGCGTGTGCAATAGTTGTCCCATGTTAGCATCAATTCCTGTCTTCGCGAACGTCTGGAACATGGGCCGTTTATAATCTTGGAGGCTGCGTTGGCTAAGGGAGGCAGTTAGCATTACTCAATGTCCTGCGGAACTGCGGAGCGGCACACTTACAAGTAAATCAAGCCTTTATGAACTATTAAAGGTCGCCAAGTGAAGCGATCAAGATGGATATCACGAAAACAATTCATTCTAACCATCCTTTCCTATAGATCAAGAATGTTTGTCCATGAAAAAAACTCGGCTTATCTGTGTTAAATAGTTAACGCCTCTCTTAAGAATAATGGAACGGGGGTCACCCAGCTTTGTCAGTATCAAGTATACCTGCAAAACCTGGTAAGAACCATTTTTATTAAAACAAAAATTTTGAATCTCTGTAACAAAACAGAAGGTTCCGGATCGAATGGAGGTCAGTTTTACGGTAACAGCTTCATCAGAGTTATCACTTGCCTATGAACAGTTGTATAACCTGCAAGTTTAAAGGCTTCAAAAGAAAAAAAAAGGCTTCAAAGGTGATGAAGTATTTTTTATCGCCTAAAAATGTCTTACTTACGAGGTTTTGTATTTATACTGTATATTCTTAATTATTTATAGACAAACACTAAAGCATATAATACGCAAGCGACAATAGATAATAGTGACCAATATGTCCATTCATCATACCTTATTTACAAGAAATTAAAAAATAAATAAAAATAAGGATATAAATAAAATTCAGATAACGATATGAACAAAATAATAATTTAATGGGAAAAAAAAACCGTTAACGAAAATAAATTTTATATCTTATAACCCTAATCGCTCTAAGGGATGGAATGTAATTCAATATCTGACTTAAATATTACAAGATGGGATTGTTTTCGTGTAAAATATGAATACATTTGTAAGTTGAAGAAAAAAAACAACCTTATTTTCAACTAATTGCGGCATGAGTCCCCCCTCGGAAGGCCAACTGTAGGCGAGGTATAATATTGTTGTTTATTTCTGTTAATAATCCGAAATTGTTCAGAAAATAAATCGTCGCTTCAGATCAGTACTATTCTATTACTAAAGTTGGCTTTTTCTGTTTTGGTACAACTTAAGATAGTTCAGACTACTGCGGATTCGATGCAGAATTAGTCTATCTCTATCTATAGTACTAAGACCTGAACTTAGCACTGCGTCTGCTCATGAAACAGTACATTTGTTCACTTATTCTCATGACATAATTCAGTTGTTCAAATTTCCGGCAAAGTTAGGGACAGGTATATCTTTTTTAAATTATATTTTGTAAAAAAATATTAAATTAAAGCAATGTCTGCAAAGAATATTAAAAAAAAAAAAAAATCACGTTTAAATATAATCATATTCGTTCTGCCAAGTCAAGCTAGAAAGTCAGAAACTTGGTTTATACATTCACATCATGAAATCATGAAACAAAAAAAAAAAAAAAAATCGTACCCTCAGTAAATTTTAATTTTCGGAGTTAAGCTACTTCTGCTCTGAAACGGCGAAGTTCTCTATAATCTGGAAGGGTCCTAAATGCTTAAGTGCTAAGGGCCCCTGGTTGGTTAGAGACTGTTTATGATTTCAATTTAATTCAAGATAAAAAGACGTTTGGTTGAATCGACTTTATTTACGGTCTTTAAAAGAGTTAAGAAATAAAATAAAGTTGAATGCAAGCAACCATCAAAATTATTTCAATCTCACTCTTCTATTATATCTGATTTCAATATATTAGCATGCAATTCTCAGTTTCAAGGCGAAAATAATTTTATGCCTGGAACAATTGATGCAATTTTAAAATAGTACTCGGAAGGATGCTGTGAAAGAACGTTCGTGACATCACGCAGATGTTATAATATATTGCCAACGTTACGGTCGCGATATATGAATATAAATCTAGATTACAGCCCGATGATAAATTCATTCATATTAATCAGCCCATTCATTAGATTGATTCACAACCAAAGAGTGAACGAATGTTAATACAACTATAGTTGCTTTTTAAATATTGTGCAGATATTGTGTGTATAAATATAAAATTTTAGATATTGTGTGTTTTAAAAAACTATAATCAGATATTTTGCAGGATCCGGAATAGTTTTCCATCATGGCGGATCCTTTTGAGAAATTATGGAGGAATTAAAAGTGCCTGAATTCCTGAGGAGATTGAGTGGTCTAGTTTCGTCAGAATTCTTATCGGCTCAGCAAAGGAGCATTTCTATGCAATCTAAGGAATTTTAAAAGAAATTTCGCCGCGACTAATTAAGCCTAAATTTCTCGATTTTTTTCTTCTATAGCGAATTAGGATGTAATATGGGCACGGCCACCAAGGAAATTTTTAAAAAATCCAAATTCCGGGCCTTGATTGTGTTTTACGAGAAAATTAGAATTTTATTACCGGTCGTTAAACCCTCCAGAGGAATTTCCTGAAATAATCTAAAATTTATTCTTAAATAAAATTAGCACGCCACCTCAATTTTGAAGCAAAAATCCTATTAAATAACTACCTAAATATCTTTGTGTTTGGGATTCAGAAGCATTCAAGGCTTGTTAAAAGCAGGTAATTATGGTCTCTAATCTCATTTGAATTTGTTAAATAATCGATAATTCTCTTCTAGTCGATCCTCAGGTTGCCCAGAAGTACTAAAACAAAGCTAAACATTTAAATTAAAAATTCTTCTTTCTAGCCATAAAGACTTTACCTGGATGGACCAAAACAACTATAACCTGTTGACTGTTCGGAAGATATGACAATATCCGCTGCAGTCTTTCTACCGTCTATTCAGTATTTGCCTTCGAGCTCTAAGCCATTTACTTATCAATAATCTTGATCAATCAAATAAAAATCAGCCGCATTTTCATTTGCAGCGACTCATATTCGCCCTCAAGGTAACCCAAAACTTTTAAATTTTCTAATAACACTACCAATTTATAAAACAAAAAAAATAATAAATATTGTCAGGGCCCCGATTCAAGTTGGAATAACAGGTAATGAGCTGGCTGACACAGGTACTAAAGATGGAAGTAACTCACTTCTTGTATGTAATATCAACACGGAGCTGCATGAAACAGCAGTGTAAAACCAATACAATGAAATCTGGAGCTACTTTTGGTCCAGATTCCGAACATTAACAAGATGAAGAAGGTCTATGAATATTCTCGACCATTGCCACAGATACTAGGGAACCGCCGAGAAGCAACCTCCCAATTACTTAACAGTAAGGTTACTATTACTTGCCACAGAATCGGGCACACAAGGCTAACCCATGGGTACCTACCTCCTCGAAGGGAATCCACCACCGAGATGTCACAGCTACAACTGTATAGTAACAGCAGAGCATATTTGCAGTACCAAGTTCGCCCTTTTATTCATTGAGAACATCGCTGTGTCCCCAGGGATACCATCATTCCTTACAAGCTCAAAATTGGACGAATCTGTTTCTGTTCGCAAAGCAAAACCATTTTTACAGCCTCATTTTAATATATTTTTTTTATTTATTTATTCCTGTTTTATTAAAAAATTACAAAAGTTTCATCGAATTCAGACCAGTAGTTAAAGAAGAATAACATATATTCTAAGACAATTAGTTGTGAATAAACTTTAAAAATTATAGAAAGAAGTGGTTAAGGTTTTTTAAAAGGAATATATATTTTGAGGAAAGCTGTACGTCCCTGATGTCTAATCGAAAAAGATCTAATAATTTATTGGAAGGAAATGTACATAAAAGGAGACGCAAGGACTTCCGCAGTATGAAACTTTATGAAAATTTTTAAGTTAAGTAAGATATTGATAATTTTTCTTTCAATAAACCCTATACTCTCTCCACAACCTAAGGTGATGTCATGACGATTAATAACCAAAATAATAAAAGTAAATTGAGTAATAAATTGAGGGTTCTGTAACGCTTAAATATTTTTAAAAAATTTAGCAGAATGAATCAACATCAATTTTTAAGAGGTCCTTCTTGGAATAAAAATGATAAATAGAATACAGTTAAAGCTATGACATTCAAGATAAGGTAAGGCGATGAGAGAAATCGTCCTGCAGGATATAAAGACAGAGTTGATGGATGGCAGGTAATGGCTGTCTTGAAGGACTTATTCAATACTCAATCCTCAGCATCGGCTCAATGGTGCAGATTGGAATATGCGTTATTCCCTCACGGATGATCCGATCCATTCCTCGGCCATGCTTAGTATGCAGGTCGCTCCTTGATTTCTTGTATTCAACGCGAGCCTCGGGCTTCATAAAGCGACCTTGTAGCCCCGCAGAAGAGAAATCGAGAATGGGAATGCAGACGAAATTATACTGCCGTAACATAACTCAGGGAATGTTGTATACGCCCGGTTTCCACCTGAGCTTCAACTGATTGCAGCCTCCGCCATTGGAATTTATCATGTATCAATGCAAATAACCAGCTTTTCTCAAAGTTCTTATTCAGATTATACAGCGCGTATACGAATAAGGAAGCATCAAATCGAATGTGCATGTCCATCCGTCACTGAGTGTGCATGTCAGTCCGAGAAGAACTGATTTTCTTTCTTGTCATAGTAAACTGTTTCAACCAATTAATTTGGATTAAAATTATATCCTCAAGGCTTTCCAGCTACATCTGATAGTAATTTCTTTATAACAAGAACGTTTGCTATCACAATCAGGCTTATGAACTTTCATCCTCTTGCCTACAAAACTCTTCACCACTGCCAGCAGATACAATAGGTTTGCAAGAGTCCGCGGAACTACAAGAACGTTGGCTCTTGGCATAGGTAAAGCTCCGTGTTCATTTCATTCTAATATTATATCTGGATCGTAACCTCAAAAGCGAAAAAAAAATTCATTTTTTTAGGGGGGAGAAATCATATATACGTAGAGGGATAGTCGTCTATAAATTAATTTTTCTTGAACTCTTCGTCCCATTGGAATAAAACTGATAGGTCTGAAATCTAAATTTCATTCAACTTTTGGGACCACTTTTGATATTTTTAAAGCTTCGGAAAAGTACATGCAAAAGATCTATCTTTACGAATTTAATCGGCAACTTATTAAAAGTTTTATTTAATTTGCTCAAGTTAGCCTGACTGGAATGTTGTTTTATTTAATTAGTGATGAATTTATTTATTTATTTAATTAGTGATCTTAGGCCGAAACGTCGACACACGTTCAATAGTATGTTTCATTTTTGGACGCATCCCAACTATCTGATCCATGATTCCATCCACGGTCCACTTAATTTACTTTATAATAAAACAAATTTAATACTTTTAAGTATAAAATACTAAACTGCAAGTTAGGAATATGTATCTATGAATAATGATATTCTTCTAACATGAAAGTTATATCATCAAGGTCTCACGTCGATATGAGCGAGCGACAGGTGTATTAAAAAGGTTTAAAAAAAAAAATTACGAATTTTGAAATAAGAGATCCTGTTATAATTATATCTATTACTTTCAACCTAAATGACTGTTTAAAATAATAGATAACTATTAAAAATAATAGTCACCCATTCATAGAACTGATCATATTGTCAACTATCATGAGATGTAGGAGGAATAATTAATTTATTTTTTGACCATAATTACTATCTTTCATTCATTTTTAGGTTTCTGGTATTTTATATCCTAATTTCATTCGTCTTTCCCTTGTACTACATTGTTGGTTAAAGAAATGTTTCAATTACTTTTTATATGACAAAATAATAAACAAAACAGATTCGCGCAAATTCCAACATGGATTCGGTAGCTAACTGAGGGATTGTGAATGTGATAAGATTTCTGGCAGCTTACTGTTCCCGTGGGAACTGAGAGACCATAAAGTACTCAGTGTACGAACCAACCGGCTATCTCAAATCTACTCCCTCTATCTATAGTTTAGTCTGTTCTCGATCCTTTGAAACAATTTTGGTGTCTGCTCTTAGATGTTTTGTTGAGCCGGCTACTAATGATGGGAATCCGAGGAATCTCTGGAAGGAGGAGAACAGAAGAGAGTGATGAGCATGCGAAAATACTTAAGCAACTAGGGTAATCAAACTAATCATATTTCCCATTTAATGTTGAAGATTTGAAATATAAAGGCTGATAACATCATGCAAGATAAAAAAATATTTAAAAAATATATCTGTTAGGAAAAGGTTTTAAAGTGAAAGGAGAAGTACTCTATCCCCCAAGATTAATCGTTATGGTCAATTTACGAATAATTACAGACTTGGAAATAAAATTGCAATCCTGACATTATAGGATACCATAAATCATGAGTTAAAACTGACTTCTTTCGAAAGGTCTGTATAATTATTTTATTATTCTACAATTTCTCGAACATTAAAAAAAAAAAAAAAGAAGCAAATAACATTAATAAAAAAATTAATAAATAGATCTCCAATAAAAAGGAGAAACATGATTTTTTCTTCCATGAATAGGAAAAATAGATAAAAATGTCCTTGCCTAACTCATGTTCGCAAATAAAAAAAATAATTATACCATCAATTAATGAAAGAAAAAGCTCAAAAAAAAAAAGAATAAGCAAAATTATTTAAAGAAAGAAACAAAATTGATCCTTTAAGCAAAAATCTAACCATAAAACAATTATCAACCTTTGTTATTAGAATAAATACACATAATCATATAGTAAAAGAAAAAAAAAGAAGACAAATATAGTATAAGTGACAATCTATAAACAAAAACTTTGATCGGAAAAGAAACAACACAAGGAGTATATTCTACTTTAGTAAAAATGAAATCGTAAAAGAAAAAATAAAGTAAAATAAAAAAAGAAAGAAATTCTAGAAATATACATATCGAAAAAAAAATACAAGAAGTGATATTGTATACTTATGTATATTCATAAAAATGTAAGTAATGAAACTAATGCCTTGTTACATAATACATGATTAGCCAACGTCTAGTTGGATTTTGAAGAAGAATTGGCATAGGACAGTTTTAAATATGCATAATGGGGTCATTCGGATTTTAAGAGGGATAGCTTTTCAGAAAGTTGTGGAGCAGACAATAAAGCAGTGTTAATATGAGGCAGAATTGCAAAAAGAGATATAAAGGTCAGAAGATCGAGATCTTATGGTAAGAGAGTGGCTAGATGACCAGAATTGGAGGAGGTTGGAAGGGTGATGATTGTTGATTATTTGGTGAAGGAATGTGTCTAGAAAATGTTATCTACATAACAAGGAGAAGAGCCACCATAACTCAGCGTAATGTTGGAAAACAAAGGAGCATGAAGGGGTTCCATTAGCAAATCTTACAAAGCATCATATCCATCTTAAGTATAGATATGATTGCAGGCCACTTCATGGTAGGTTGAAACTCATCTTTTCTTCATCTTCATATCGCTTAATTGGATGACAAAATTACTAAAGCTTAATGAGCAGGCTTAAAAACAACACGAAATCTTGACACTACATTCCACAACACCAGGACCAGTCTCAAAGATTTACACGGGAACATGAGAAATATTTCACAATAATTTTATCCTTCACTAACGATACGGGGGTTTAGGGTTTCCATTTATTAATTAGCTAGGAGAGTCAGGTAACAGAAGGCAGTGGTCTAGGGTTCCCCAGATACTAAATGTCATATAAGTTTCAACCTTCGGAGTCGAGTATCATTCCAGGTCAGATAGTGCATAAGTGCATCTATGACAGTTTGAATTTACAGTAAACAATGAACAAATAAAAATGGAATATATTATTTATGAGTTTATCCGTTTGCTGCAACAAATAATCAAATCATCACTTACAGTCTTAATGTATATTTAAACACCATTTAATCATTTATTATTAAAAATATAAAACGGCATTTATTAGCTCTTACAAGAATCTATTAATAGTGAACAAGTAAGTGTAATTATCTTAGATCTCAGAAAATACCAAGAGAGTTTAATGGAAGAGAGGGCGATTAAATGCATGTTTGGATGCCCTTGAAGTATGACATGCTGTGTAATTATATTGGATGACTTCATGATCCTACAGTATTTATAAAGCAAATGCGCGAATAAAAGTAGGATTCGATCTCTTCGTAACACTAGAACTAAAGTGTAAATGGTAATCACCTTTTGATTTCCACCATGTTCTAGACATGTAAGACCGTAGGATCTCATAATTGTGAATGAGTGAAACGTTTCTTTTAGTATATATTATTTAAATATGTTTACTTTATTTTCAAGTGGTGATTTTAATCTTAGTTTAATTTATGCCATCACCCATTAAAAATAACCTTACTGTAGTTAAAAACAAATTAAAAGTACAATATTTCCTTGATTAAGCTTAACAAAGTAAGCGCTATACGTAAACAACTAAAGATAGGAACTTTTAATGCGCATGCGCTAGTTTAATAAGCAAAAGCACTACTTCCTCTATAAAGCCGCTTCGCGTCACATGCCAAGCATGTTGAGGAGATATATTATGAATTCAATAGCAATAATCGATTTCAGGCATTTTTGTTACTGTGATTGACGTATAAAAATAACTCCCTCCCCCAACTCAGTCTTGCTTATTATTTGTATAACGATTTAGTCCGATATTTTTCAAGTTTTTTTTTTTTTTGTATTCCTGGTGCCAATTTATGTTTATAAATTTAGCGATGTGATGGTGGGCGCTTGTATCTTTTAGATTAATTTATTCATTTAGTAAAAACACAGCATACCTAAAATTACATCTTATTTTGTTTATTTATTATCTTTATTTTTTTATAATTAATTATACACTGTATTATTTTTTGAAGAAACAATGTTTTAAATAAGTAATTTTACAATCCAAGTAATATAATAACTTAGTACGGCCCTAATATCAATAAATGTTATTTCATTCGATTTTTACCTTTACGTGAAAGGAGTTTTTATATATTTCTGTACTTGCTTATTTTAATTTCTTGAATGTTGTAACGCCCCTTGACTCTTATATATACAAATTTAGTTGGAATGCTAGATTACCAGTATGGAAAGTGGATATCCGATCCTTCAATTGTGTTCGGAAGAAAACCTGACGGTTGAGCGTGCATGCTGACCACGTAGCCTTATAATATAACTCTTGGTAGCAGAACGTCCTTCATAATACCGAACCCAAAAACTTTTTAAATGCTGTTGTCAATTTTTTATTATTAATAAAATTATTTTGTTTGTATATGTTTATATATTTATTTATTTTTATTTTTTTCTGTCCTTTTGATCTATATATGTGTGCGTTCAAATTTTGATGTTTGATTAGTTTCTTAAATGTACCAATTATCTAGAGTTTGTATTCTGGATTAAGAAAGGGCTTGATTGTTAACTGGAAGAGAGAATTATGGAGAGGAGAGAGAGTAGCTGGATGAATAAAAATAAACAAAAGATAGAAAAAAAAAAAGAAGAAAGTGTTGTGTAATCGAATAAAAACGAAAATGCTATGAAATATGTGTATAAATGAAAAAAAGAAAGAAATATAAAATGTACACACACACACACACACACATATATATATATATTTTATTCACTATGGATTGATCAGTATGTGCTGTGCAATGTAGCAACCCAATGTATTTGGGCAGCACTGATTTTCAATAAATCATTTCTCTCTGTTGTCATTTTTAGTACTTGAAAATTCATATCATAAATACGTTTTAATTGCAGGAATTTTTTATTTTTCAACAAAAATTTAAAAGCACAAAATGGCATTTGGTTTAAAACACAATTTATGAGAAAATATTACTTAAGTATTATGTTGTTATTTATAAACCAAGGCAAAGTTGTGGCTGGTAACAACAAACAGCCTCTGAATCATAATTTTACTGCAATTACCCCACCCTAGGCTTCATTACATACATTTTCCTTTTTAATTAAAGAGTTGTTTTATGAAGAAATTGAAATGAAGAAATCATTTCTTAAAATAACTTCTAAAATTAAAAAAATAGTTTAGCCTTAAAAAGTCTAGTAAACACTAATTCAAAGCATAAACGAAATAAAAAAACAATAATAAATTGGAAATATTCTGTCAGGAAACATTTGCCACAATCATTTTCATGAACAGAGGTAAAGTATTAAGTACTACAGGTTTGTGTGCAAAGTCTAATACGGAAATTGTTTCCTTAATCGTTCCTTAATATTGGCCCGATAGATTTTTTTTTTTATGATTTATTTATCTGTAAATCAGCATCTGGGATGTTTCGGGATATATATATATATATATATATATATATATATATATATATATATATATATATATATATATATATATATATATATATATATATATATATATACATGCATATATCGTTTTCAAATTATTCGAAAAAAAAAAAGTGTTTAGATCAAAACATGCACAGAATACTTGAAAAGTGTGGCTAAAAAGTTCAATAGACTGTATCTTCGCTGGTAATGGCCCGATTTTTTTTGCTTTTGTATGAAATTCCAACAAAACATAGGAATCGGAAATACTTTTCAAATATAATATTATCGACCGATTACGGTATATTTGTTGAATTATGCACAAATAATTTTTTTTTTCTACTTAACTTTTTCTCCCACTTTATTTCGGAGATCTAATATAAATGAGAAGATTTTAGGCAAGTTTCGTAAAAATCGTTAGAACCATCTTGGAAGTATAATCTATAGAAAATAGGTTTTTCTGCGCGACTGCTATTAAAACACGGGGTGTCCAATTTTGGACCAAGGAATTGGGGGACAAATCTATACAAAACAAAAAAAAAGTAACAAAATCGGTCCATCCGTTTAGGAGATAATCGTGGCACAGACCAATGACCGAAAATTCGTATTTTGGACACAAGGGCTCTGAAACGCATAAAATTGTTGAAAACTCTACATCGAAAATTTGACCCCATTACAATACATTCCTAAGACTTTCGCTGGTACTGCCCGCAGTTGCGGCCGGCAAATTTTCGGGCTATTTACTACTACTTTGATTGAATAGGTAGGGACATATTCCGCTGGCACTGCCCGGCAGTCTAGATATGACCTCATACCTAGATTGCCGCGTCCCTGACCGTTCTAGAAGGAGTCATACTTCCTCAGACGCGACGGTTCCCGCTTGCCATTTAAAACAATGTCGTTTAATAAAAAAGGATTCAGCGATTATGACGACGAACCTTTAGTAGAGTTCGTTAACCAGTTTCAGGTACTTTATGACCAAAAACATAAGGACTATAGAAATGTGATAGTGAAAAATAATTTGTGGAAAACATATTATTTTATTTTTAAATTCACACATTATTATTATTATTATTATTATTGTATTAATAAACAATAAAGAAACCTCGACAGACGAACTTTGTTCATTGTCTAAAATACCTAACAAATATCTAGTTGTCAATACATACCAGTATATATGTTGTACATATATAGTTGCATATCTGTAAATACTTGTAAGTAAACATATTCAATATGGTTTGATTATAAATATAGAAGAGGTTATAACGTTGTAGGTTATGCAAGAGTGGACCGCTGCAGTGGGCAGTTTCAGCGAAATATAGAAGCAGTAACAGTTAGCGGCTACGATTGGCAAGCTTTGCCAATCGCAACTGCGGGCAGTACCCAGTACCTTAAGGTAGATGGTATGGAAGGTAACTAAACTAACACCTCTGCTTATCACGCTTCTATTACATATTATTAAAGACTTTTTTTTTTTTACGACTTAACTGCTAATATAACAGCGTGGATAACTTTTTTAAAATATTAATCAATACAATACAAACCTATTATTAAATATTAAAGTTAATAAATTTATAAACCTATTTAAATAAATAATAATTCAGTAAAAATTCTTATTTCTATCAAATATACTAATTATTTTAATCTAATACTAACCTTTGCGACTTTGGCTGCTTGACGGGAACATGTTCGTGGAGATGCTGTTGGGTGGGCTCGGCTGAGATAGCCTGCCTTCGGGCGTGAATCGGACCTAGACCTGGGGGTCCCGCCCCGCATCTCGAGCAGACCGAAGTAATTGCCACCACTTGCCGGAACTTGTCCAGCTCGTTCTTCAAGCAGAGAATTTCCGCGTCGGCCGCCTCCAGCGCACTCTGCAGCCGCCGCACCTGGGCCTCTGCTGTCAACTCCGGCATACCCCCTGTATTCGGGGTAGTCGTCGTTAAAGGGCGACCTTTTAATACAAGTGCCGAACGGGGAGGAGTAAAAGTTAGAGGACAATGCCATCTGCAATTCCCTACAGCCACCCGACTTATCCCCTGATTTATATCAGATCCTCTTATTTTTGAGGCGTCAGTTAGAAACAAGAAGCTATGTCAAGCCAAGGTTCTCAACCCAGTACAGCTAATCCATTTTCTGTGAAGAGAACAAATACTATGCTAAAACGAGATTTGAAACTAGTTTAGCACGGCAACACACTATGCCCTCTAGTACCCAGGGACGTTGCCATGGTAAGAGTAAGGAGGGTCTCACCTTCCAATAATTTGAAAACCCAAAAAGTTGGGGTATTGCAGATGTTAAAAGATACTTCAAAATGAGATAAATTGAAGTAAAACATTTTACTCAAAGAGTAACTCACATTTAAAACCAATCCCAATAAATTGTTATTTTATTGATACAAAGTTGTATTTGAATAGAAAAAAGTTTATTACTGCCTAGTGTCGAAACTGGCAAAAGGTAAGTGAAAAGTTGCAGAGTTCAGGAAAATTGCAACATTTCATAATCTAGTAGGGAAATCCGATCAGAAAATAGTTAGGAAATTTTAGATTTTACTCCATTTGATAAATTGTTGTAGCAACATACCTGAGAGTGCATTATGTAATAATTTTATTTTTGTTATATACGTGGAAAAATTATTACAAATATATTTTCATCATAATGCTATGAAAAATTAAAAAAATAAATTAAAAAAAGGCTGTCATAGCAACTTTTATACTTTTTATTGATATAAATGTTGGGCCATAGAAATGTCGACTCCCTCTACGGACTTTAACTCGGGCCTCCAAGACCGTAGTACCCCAACCCAGTATTGATTTTGGTTACTTCAAAATTTGTAACTATCGATATTACCAATAGATTATTAATTGATAAAATCGATTATTTTTTAAATTATTAATGAGCTATAAATTCATCAATATGCCACTAATGGTCGGTGACCCAAGGCCTCACGACAGATGTCTTATGGGCGGGCGGAACATCCTCCGAAGCGGCCTTCTTATTACTTTTTCTAAAGATTTACCCAGAAAGATAGTGTTGGCTGAAATAATTTTTGGATTTACAATACATATCTTAATATTGAACGCATTGAAATACAAAAAATTAAAATTAAAATTAAATATTTAAATTTGAATTCTCCTCCCCGCTCTGTAGATAGCAAAGGATGTCATCCTGTTCCAATGGCTCCAGTCATTACTAAAAATAATTCAGGGTGTACCAGCAAAGGCTATTTAATAAGCTGTGGTTATTTCTGTTCGCTGCGGAAACGGTTGTTATGCAATCCGATTCGCTCTTTGATCAACATACAGATGAGAAAAACAAACGTATTTTCCTCCTTACAATAGTAAACTATTAACCGTAGCGAGTACTATATTATTTTTCTGTGCATAAGTTAACAACAAGAAGTTAGATACACAAAAAATATATATAGATATTTTTCATAAATTTCAGCAACTCAGATATGTTTTTGTGCTTGCTCCATGTGGTGAAGTCAACCATTCTTAAACATAATTACCAGCACCAAAAATGTTTCCTTTTCTCATTAGTAAATAAATTAACATTTTATAAATATTTTAAAGTAGTAAAAACTAAATTAGATTAGTGTCATAATAAATCCATTTATGTGCAAATGCATATGCAATATATGCAACCTGCTGATGAGTGAGATTTTTCCAAACGAAAATTGAATTAATGGGTTAGTACGCATTGTAATGTAGCAAGCTATTGGTTATTATTTTGGATAGAATTGCTTAATTCACTTCTACTATGCTCAATATAATTAAATAATTGAGATCACAACAATAAAAATTGCTCAGATAAGTTGGAAGCTCTATCAGGTTTATGATTATGTTTAATTTAGTTAATCAGAAGATGCCATTCAATAAGGCGATTTGTACCAGGAAAGGTTCAACTCGAGGTAGTAACATCCGCGTGCTTGGCTTTACCAATTATTTAGTACTGTTAAATGAAGATGTCGAAACTAATAAATTAGAAGGATAACGGAACCTGAGTATTTTTAAAAAAGAAATAAAAAAATAAGAAGCTCAGTGAAAGAAGAATAGATAAAATAAACTCGAAATATCGAGCCGTCGTTGAGAATTTAAATAGGTAGATCGTGATTCGGGTCTTACAAAACTGTCCCTACAATGGGCATGGGCATGGGCATGGAAATACCCTATTAAAATGGATTTATTAGTACTAAACGTAATTCTAACAGAATCCCAAGTAATTGACAGTTATGGTAAGTTAAAGCTCCCAACAAGGTGTATTTACATATGAATGGAATCGAACCTCGTTCATCTGCTGTCCCGCAACCAGCAGTGTTACCAACAGCCACTAAATTTAAACCCATTAAAAAGAATAAATAGCGGTTGCAGTAGATCAATTATGGTGTCGCAACCGGAAACGGAGGATTGTTTTGTGTCTGTATCAGTGAAATAATGGACATCCAATCCTTGCGAGACCTTGGCATGGAACTCACTGTCTCCAATTCAAATCTGGCGGCATAATTTTGGCTCTCAGGAAGGGGTCAAGGCTGGTCAGGGGAAACAAACACGATATCGAATGCGTTGCCGATAAGCAACTATTATATATATATATATATATATATATATATATATATATATATATATATATATATATATATATATATATATATATATATATATATATATATATATATATATAGATCGGGGTTCACGACTTGATTGACATCCCTTTAAAATTCTCAATTTTTGAAATTTAGCGAGGAAACTAGTCGGATCAAATGTGTCGACTGAAGTTTCTTTTGAGTTCTTATTCAATCTCCTAACTTTCTCCAGTACTTCACCGGAGCACATAATTCCTTAATTTCCAGTGGGATGGGATATTTTTTTTTTCTTTACGGATTGTGATAGGGTATAAAATTTAAAAACGAATTTGTACTGGGCACTTTTTTGATCTGATGCATCCCGAAGGCGCTACTCGCATTAAACGTTTTTATACTAAGTTTCAGATTTCTTTCAGAAAAGCATTTTTTTTTTTTATATGAAGCTATTCCAGTAAACGTTGTGGAGAATTAAATCACTTTGAAATGATTATACCTTCATTCCAGAATGCTAAGCATTAGGTTGCCAATAAGAAAATAGCAAAAAGTACAATTTTAAAAAAAATACTACATGATTATTATTATTATTTGTAATTGTTATAATTATTGGATAACAAAAATGCATTAATATATATGGTGTATTATATTAGCCGTCAAATAAAGATTTTTTTTTTTTTTTATCACACGGTGGATTTGCCCTTACTGCATAGATTTGCCTCATATAAACTTAACAGCTCAAATAATATCGACCACGTTTTTTAAAAAAGACTTAAACACCAAAAATTCGAAATTTAGATTTGTATTTATTACGGGGCATAAATACCACTTCTATCGATCCCAACTCACGAAATATCGAGAAAAAAAAAACAGAAATGATCTAAAAATTGACAATTGATGATGTAAGCACCAAATACTCGTACTAACGAATTTTAATCGTCAATCTGGCCTTATACGATTACTGGAAGCTTTAAAGATATATTGTAATTATGAACGTTTTGGCACCTTGATAAACTCCTCCTCTATATAATAAAGAATAAAATTAAAATATATAAATATAGTTATTTGGGGAAAAATCTTTTCATTTTTTTTTTTTTTTTTTTTACGAGTATAAAATTTGCTAAATGGCGCTTATGCCGTTTTCAAAAAACGACCTCGATATACAATACGATAGGATTGTATATTATAACGAAACCGTATGGTTAAAAACCATTTGACAAAAAAAAAAAAACAATCCTACAATTTCCATATCCTTGAGGTGGGGAAAAGTTTTATCATTATTTGATATTTATTACTGATTAATTATTTATTTTTTCAAATCTTTCCGATAAATATATTAAATTATATACTAATAATATACCATGACAAATTATTTCATATATTTTTTTCCTTATCATATAAATCTAGAGTAAAATGAAAATATATTTATACATAACTATGGCATTGAACACTCAACTGGATTCCTTATTAATATACGCACGTGGAGATTAAAAATATATTTGTTTACAGATATTCGTTATCAATTTACGATAAAGGTGCGGGATACACACCGCAATAGAGCGCGCTGTAGTGCATAGCTAAAGACTAAAAAAGTTTTAAGTTCTGCAAGAAATATTTTTGGAAACACGAAACATTGCGGGTCACGTCAGGATTATATCAAGTGATGGCTTTATGGCCTTAGTCTTAATCTTATCTAATTTTAAATAATTTACGACTTAGTTCATTTATAGTTGCTGCTAATTAGGAATACGTCGTAAAACTTTTAGTTTATTATGGCATCAAAGGCGTCGTTATTTATGTTGATACCATGCTTTGCTTGGTCAGTTTATAGTGGGCTGTCTAAAATTCTCATGAATATGATATCTTATGAATCAAATAGAAAAAAATTAAAGGATTTAAAAAAAAAAAACAACTTTACATTCATTTATAAAATATAAATTTCCTAGTGATTAAACACGAGCTGAGTTCAAAACCGTTTATTATTATTATTACCGTATATCCAGAAGCTATTATTGCTATTTAAAGTTCAATAAGTTCGTATTGCTAAATTTTATTATTTTGAATTCATTAACGGAAAACCTTTTGAGTAAATTAATATTTTAAAATTAATTAATTTTTAAATTAAACTCAATTTTTAAATTTGATTTAATGCAAATATTTTGAGAAAATTATTTAACAAAAAAAAATAACAAGAAAATTAAAATTGAGATTAGATTTATATCTATAAATCTATAATGATGATCAGGTAAATTCATCATAATTAGTTATTCATTACTTATTAGTTTCATCATAACATGTCAGTTTAATGTTATTTTTTATTTAATCAGATTATAATTGAGCGATTCCGGATCGTTTTAGAGACACCATAATCGCTTAAAAAATCTTGAGGAAAAATGAGTTTTTAGATGGAAATAAAGGAGGATATTATCTATCTTTATACATGATTTTTTTTCCATAAATAGATAAAGGTCTTGCGAACCCCAAGATAAACCTAAACCTCATTTTCAAATACTTTAAGCTCTTGGTTTTCCAATGGGTTCGCGTCCGTAAAGAAATTTCTATTGATTATACATCATGCTAATTTTCTATCAATATATTTCTTTAAATTATTTTAATTATTCATCCTTCAGGTTTTAAGAATTATTATTAAAAAAAAAAAACTGTAAAAAATATTCAATAAATATTATACGTGTGTACACACATATTTTTGACTTTATAAATTGTTGAACTGTTCTTTAACCAACAGTTAATATTTTCATTTTTAATATATTTTGTCATCTCTATATTAATTTTCTACAACTATTTTTAAATTTTTAAAAGTTAATTTATTTAAACTCACAAAATGCAATTAGCAAATTTGTTTTCCCTTTAAAGCTATTTTCAAGTAAAAAGGACCTTCAATGAAAATCTTGAGGTGAATTTTTTTTTTTTCTAAAGAATATAAATATAATTTTTAACAAGAGTTTACAACATTTTTCGCCTTCAATCACATTCCGGAAAAAGAAATACTTCATAGTAAATTTCATACATATATAATTTATATATATTTCATTGGTATTTGAAGGATAAAAATATAGATAGTGAAAACAAGCATTTGCGGAGTAAATTTATTGATCACTTGGAAAAAATATGCATTTCAATGTGCAACAATGGGATTGCAGTAATGTGGAGGAACAATGGGATTGCAGTAATGTGGAAGAACAACTTCTTTTTTTTTTATGAGATAATGTCTTATAAAGTAAAATTTCATATCTTACTAGCTGTGCCCCACGTTTTCATCCGAATTAAATTTCGATTAATACCAAATGCCCTTGAGTGTGGCAGTTTGTATTATTTTTCAAAAAACTTTTTATCTCAGAAAAAAAACATGGATTAACCCCTAAAATACGAAATAATCTTTAAAATAATAACCTATGCTGTTCAATCTTATTTGTTGCAGACATTTTCAAGGAAAAGTTTCACGTTTTTCCCATTTTTTCTCCCTCTTATCCTCCTATTTTGTTTACAAAACAACGTTTTCGCATTTATTAAACAGTTTGTGAAGTACTTCCTTCCACGGTTATGAAGTTGCCATGCACGCTAGTTGGACACTATTTCTCTTAGCAATTGATGGTTACTGCTCCGTTTGAATGTGTCATAGATTGATTTTACAAAGCCTAAAGCCTTCTTCTATCTTACGCAAAATGATATTTCATATCGGGCTGGTAGTTTCTCAAATTAGCGCCGTCAAACAAACTAATTCTTCAGCTTTATATAATAGTAAAGTTTATATATAAATATATACATTAAAGTGGTTTTAAAATATAAATTCAAGGACTGGAGGTCTAGTAAACAGCATAAAAGAAACACCTGGAAATGCATGAGGATATTGTCCCGCCGATAATTATTTATTCAGCGATGACACCTCTCCATTTGCATAACAGAGAATCAGAGGAATAATGAATGTCCCAAGGGACGATAGCATGAGGTGACATAACATGATGGACATCTAGACGTGACGTCAATTAGACTTGGGTGGTTCTCCGAGGCGAGGGGTTTATCGTCTGTCTCTCTGCTCCAGAAGCAATAACCATTTGAAGTATGATCGAAGAAATCTGACGTCCCGGAATAAAACAAGAAGGTCCTGTTATGTCCTGTTTGAATATGTAAACTCCATCGCTGACAGGAGCCCACTGCTATCGGACAAGTCAGGAATAGCCCATATCTCAGAAGAAGGACTGTTTTCTTGACACGTCAGGAGTCCTCACTCCTTATTTAAATAAACCTCCGCCGGATCTGATCTTCTTATTTCGGTCGTTTCCTTGTTTTTGTTCTCTCTATGAATTCTGGTCACTCTTATTTTAGATCTGGTTGTAATCACTCAATGGACTTGGTTTTACGGATTATATCATAATCTTGTTCTCCTCTTAAGAAATCCCTAACGAAATTTCGTACATTAATTATAGATACTAAATCAAATCGGTAAGTTCATTCATGAGTTCTAAAATTTATATTGCTTATTAATATTGATAATAAACAGCAGTTTATATTTAATTAAAAAAAAAAAAAAAATCCATGCTATTTGTATCACTGATCTCCCTCGGGTCTGAAAACTACTACCTACTTCAAACGAATCCCAATATTGAATATACTAAAATTAGCGACAGGTGTCAATTACGAAAGAAAAATATACGAACATAATTATTAATCATTTATAAAAAAAAATGAATTAAAAACGGATTGGTCAATACCATTTAATATTTTAATATATTTACAATCAATCAAAAATTTTAGAGTAGGATTTTTGGACAAGTCCTCTCTACCCCTTTACAAAACCAGTTGTTCAGTTATATCACTCTTCAGAACCCTTTTCCTGACTCCTCGAAGAACCGGAAATCGAATCCATGTCGGTTAACTTCGTTGGCAGCATCATTACCCGCATCACTGAGACTTAGCATTTACGAAAATAACTATTAATCATTTATAAAAATAAAATAATTAAAAATGGATTGGTCAATACCATAGTATAAGGAGTATTTACAATCAATCAAAACTTAAGAGTAAGTTCTTTAGACTAGTCCTATCTGCCACTTTACAAAGCCTGCTACTCCGTTCTCGACTCTTCGAAATATCGGGACCGAATCCAAATCGGCTAAGTTCGTTGGTAGGATCATTACCCACATCACTGAGACTTAGCATTTACGAAATTTCGCTTTAGAAAAAAAAAAATCAGTTTTTCATGGTCTCTACAAAATAATGTTTTCGCCTCTGATTTGCGAACCAACCAATCGTTGGATGTTGGAAAAGGATATAAATCCGAACGTTTACAGATTTCTTTATTTAAGTCAAACGTCTCATATCCTGAAATTGGAACCACCGATCAGTATTTTTAATCGCATATTCTCTTAATTCCAATATGCAATGCATTACTAAATTTTTTATTGGAAAATTCTTTCGTTAAGGCTTCAAATTTCTTTCAACAATAATTTTCTAAGTCATCGTTAGTCGCTAAATGCCCCACAATCTGCTCCTGTATTATTATTATTAATTTTTAACACCATGCCTATCAAAATACAAAGATCCAAAGATAAGGAATATTTTTAGAAACTTACGGAAAAACAGAACAATTCAGTGCAAATTCAACGAATTATTAAATTTAATACCATTAATTATTATTACTTTCAATGTATTCATAACTATCAAAAATATCAGATGTGGACAACATATGACTGCCTTGTGCGCCTATTAAACTATAATCCTAAATACAAAATTTTCTGCATATAATTTTAATATTATTTTTGATGTGTTTATTATGACCTTCAAGAAAAGTATCCTTTTCGGCTCACCACTAAATCTGGTAAATACATTCATATTGATATAAAAGTCCTATTTACCAAATTTGAGATGTTTTACATTATATTTTAATATAATTTTTGATGAAAGTCTAATATGACCTTCAAGTAAAGTACCACTTGCGGTAATCATGTAGTGACCAAAAAGGGAAGTTCACAACTAGATTTTACAATAATTCTAAATACAAAATTTTAACTTTCTACGGCTAACCATTTTTGAGTTATGCGAGATATGCACGCACGCACCTATGCACGAATGTACGTACAGACGTCACGACGAAACTAGTCAAAATAGATTCAGGTATGGTCAAATGGATATTTCCGTTGAAATCTGAAAACCGAAAATTTTCTCGATTACAATACTTCCTTTACTTCGTACAAGGAAGTAAAAAGAGTCAAATACTTTATTAAATACTAAGCACGCCTCACAGATTTACGGTTCATCAAAAAATACTCACTAACATAAACTAAAATTTTTTCATCTCAAAATATTTGACTGATTGCAACAGCTACTTACGTACGTAAATAAGAACTATACATATCGCAATACTCTAACAAACCACCGACCAACAAATACGTATTCTTTATATCCGCTTTCATAACTTCAAGGACATGCCAACAGATTAATAATCGGCAAAGGTTGACATGCCCTATAATACCAGAAGGCGATTCAAAAGGAGCTGGATGAGAGATCTCCTATCGTCAATTAAGGAACTGTAATGAAGATCAGAAAGGTCAAAAGTTCAAAGGATTTTTTTTACAATTACTAGAATTCAATATCTATCTTTTCTTTTTATTTTTTGATAACATCCCATCAATAAAGTCCTATAATTATTTTTTTCTGTGTCATTTGAATCAATGTAAGCCATCAGATACTGACACCGGAATGAATTTTGGATTATATGAAATGTACTTTAATGATCACCATGCACATAATTCCTCATAAGTTTGATGTTTTATCTACACGTTTTTACTTGAAGTAACAACTATTCAATTTGACCCAGTAGCAATCCCAAAGCCTTTGTAAAAAAAAATATATATAAGGACTGAGTATTGAACCCCAATGATCAACCGTTAGAAACTCAACAATTACACAGACCACGAGGACAGCTTAGTGAGTCAATTAAGAATGGAATTTCTTGCTAACCGAACACCTGAATCTAATCTGTTTTCCACATTATGAAGATACATATCAATGGAGCCAAGACATCTCAATGGTCGAATGCAAAAACATGATTTGAAAGCAGTAAATAAGGGCACTCTCGCCTACCACCAGACGTCTTATGAAACAGGCGACCAGGTATCTTAGCAGGAGGAATGGCTAATTAACAAGATACAGGGAAGGCTTAGAGATTCCGGTGTTAATTGGAAACGTCTTGATGTATGCGGTCCATTTTGAGTAGACTGGGTGGTCCAAAACATCCGGCTCAGGCGAATACCAAATCGACACAGTCCGCGAGGGAAAACAAGATGTAAGAATGTGCAGAGGAAATGGGAGCATGTATCAAGATTTGCATCCTTTGGATTAAGAGTCTCCGAAAAAATTCTGAAAACCAGATTGGCCAAATTATGCAAAAGAAAAAGTAAAGTAACGCACTTATTTTAATTAATGAGAGCGAAAGTAGAAGAAAAAAAAAGGATAATATGGGAAGATACCAAAAAAAAAAAAAAAAAAAACCCAGTCTGTTTTGTTGTTCATCCAAAAAGTCACTGAAACAGCCTGAATCGGCAAAACGTTTATTGGTCAGTAATTTACTGCCATTTGAGAGACTCATGGTTTTGTGCTGGGTTTCCCAATATTCTCCTATTTACCTAAAATTTCTTAATAACGAAGAAGTCAACGTTTCGATGATTCATGGAGCCTAATTGTAAATTGTAGCTAATTGTAAAACTATGAAGTCATATTATTATAGAGAGATTGTCTTGTCCAGTCAAATTGGAAAAAAAAAATCACAACCATTATAAGTAATTTTTTTAATTTAGGAATAAAAGAAAGATGCATTTTCAATCCGCTCATCATAATAATGTGCAGAACTTCAAAAATTTTAAATGCATCAAAAAGTCAATTGGCAAAGAGGAAATAAAACCCCTCTTTGACTTTGCATAGAATATAGCATTAAGCCATTATATTAAAACGTTAGAAGTTAATATCCACATAAATGGGTGGTATTCAATCTACAATATTTATAAAAAAGATTATGAATGAATGAAAAAATAATTTGGAATCAAAAAATAATTTTATTCCGAGACAAAATTCCTCTAAAAATAATTCTCTGAGAATAAACAATGTTAAGATACAGGTACATTTGTCAAGTTTAATACTTACAGAAGCGCACTCGTCAATTATCTAGTAGTAATTGTTATTATAAAAATGCATATTTTTTTACATTGGTTTGGCTATGAAATAGGTGAAGGAATAACTGTTGTTTAAAGGAAAATTTGGAGGAGAATTGATGAATAGAGGCGGAGAAAGAATCCCCAAAAGAGGTAGCACGTGCGATGAGATGTTTACAATGAAATTGTTTGCGTAGCCAAGGACTAATACACACCTTGAAGTCAACTTCTGGAACGATCAAGACTGCAATCAACAATAGAATAAATTATAAGCTGTAGTTAGCTGATGCAACCTTTCGAAAACACAACCCAATTACACAGATAGCAACCGAACCGAAACGTATGATGATACTGCCGAACCGATAATTTAGAAAAAATATTCTTACAAGTCCTCACCAATCTGCCTCGTTCAAAACTGGAAATTTAAATAAGGTTTGAACAATTAAAATAAGACCAGTCAACAACATAGATAATAGTTCGTATTAATTAACTAATACAAAGATTAAATCTTTATGAGACACTAATTTGTAAAGTATTATTTTTAATTAAACACTAAATCACTGCTGTCCGTTAAGAACTAAACTAAGGTTCAGTAGTTATTAAGGATGTAATGTTTCTTGACTAACGGCTTAAAAACTACAAGTTTTATTCCCCAACACAATTAAATTATTTAATGAGAAAAAATGTCATCTGTTCTTTAAGATTTTATATTTAATAATTTATTCTTTTAAAATTACAATTATAGTGTTAGTTGTATTTAAGCATAACTTGATACAGATTAGTTATTCTCCATTAAAAAAATAAATAAATAAATGTTTTTAACATTACATCGTTAGACTTAGTTCAAGTTCGAAAAATATAAATTGTACAATACCTCCTAAACAAATTATTTATATGCCTAGTATATTCCGAAAAACATAAGCTAGACATTTTTTTTTTCTTTTAAGGTATATAATTTATAACCAGAGTTGGGCAATTGAGATAACCTGTATAAAAATGGTTAAGGCTAAAATATAAATTATAAAAAAAAACAACAAGGAATGATTATTTCATAATCTAATCCTACTATTTACCAGTGTCCCTCCTCATTATTTAAATTAATTTTCTCGCTAAGAAATTCCTCATAGAACATTGATAAATCTTAAACGATTTAATACTAGTTAAAGAGAAATTCAGACTGACACCACCGTAGATTCTCAGCATAGAAAAAATACTTTGTGGACATAATGAATTGTTCGGTCTTTCAATTTTCTCAGATTACGACTGGTGCTGTCGTTATTAAGTATATAATTGATATGATAGATGTGCTACATAGGGCAGGCGAAGCATTAGCACCAACCTCCAACATTTCCCACTTATTAAAGCGAATTCCTCAAAGCCTTAAAGAAATTAAAACGGATGTCCTCATAAGCCTGAAATGTCAGGTGCTCCAAAGCGATGATCGTTTCAAAATCGCACCTTTCACACGCAGCGAGCTAAAGGTCATTTTCATCAGCGAAAACGGGCGGAAAAACCGGTGTCTATGAATAAATATTAATAAAACTTATCATTAAAAACATTAGAGCTTGTTTGAGCTAGGTTTACTGACAACTACATGAATATTTCAGTTCGTTCCACGTTACAGCGGATCCGAAACACAATGACATAATACTAACCAGAAAACTCATTAATAGCAACCTTCAGGCTAGACACGCTATCCCGTATTCTATTTTCTGTTCTTTCCTTCTAGCTGCTTAAGATTAGAGTGAAATGCTTTTTTCTGTTTTTTGAAACTATTCATAGAGTTGTCCACGTGACGGGTCATTTCCTCAAGGTCATTTCTATTAAATGTGAAAATACAACGACGATATTTTATTATTATTAATATTAACATTCCTGTTCTGATAAACGTGCCATTGTCTTCAAGGGAAATTTATTCCATTAAATGATTATTTCAAAACCCGATAGTTAGTTTAAATATAGAAAATATACTTTGCCTTTAAATATATTATTATTCTTCTTTATGTTAGTATTTACAATTGAAATAACTAAACCTCGGATTTAGGGATTCAGTTCTCTACTGTAAGTAGTAAGTTTTTTTTTTTAATAACAGTGGAACAATGTTTTTTACTTATAGTTTACTCTAATTTACCCTTTGAAATACGTAAACCTCGGATTCAAAGATTTAGTTCTCTACTGTAAGCAGTAAGTTTTTTTTATTTTTAATAACAGTGCAACAATTTTTTTTACTTATTTTTACTAATTTACTCTTTGAAATGCCTAAACCTCGGATTCAGGGATTCAGTTCTGTACTGTAAGTAGTAAGTTTTTTTTTTTTTTTTTTTTTTTTTTTTAACAGTGCAACAATTTATTGTAGTTATTTACAATTTTTTTTTAAATGAAAAATACATTTCAATATAATAACATTTTTCAGATATATAATTTATCATTTCTGATCGAAACTGTGATGAGGTAAAATCTGAATTATGATGTACCATTTGAACCAATAATCTTGAAAACACAAATGGCGCATAACATTACAAATGTTTATTAAATAAGTAATTAGCACTTCATTAGCATTGCATTAAATTTATGTAATTTTATAGAAATTAAATAAAAGAGGTTAAGAAATAAACCGTAAATATATTCTAATCACACAATCCAGTTTACATTTATAAATCTACATGCTGACTACTTAGTACATATGATTTTCTTTTCTAAGAAAATTACGGGAAAAATATGAAAATGCCTCATTGGCATTCATACAATAGCGCAAGGAAAAAAAAAAACCTCAGGAAAATCTTCTTTTTATAGATCAAACGAACTATTCAAACGTGAAATTCCCACTTTTCATAACTCTATAATTGAAATATGCCTGAGAGCCCAGAGTGGCAGATGCAATGATGGGCAAACACTGAAAGCAGCCGACCACACACGTTATCCTGAAGTATCTCGTGATCTGCAAACTGACAGGCGAGATATCCATCTAGTATCCCGGGGCACGTTGCCCGCGCCGCTTCCAGCAATTGAGTTCGTGCCCAGCTGCTAGTTTCCACTTCGTCGGTCAGCTTAAGTGTTCACAAGAGTCCAAATAATGATAGAATCATTTTTGCTTGGTAATATTATAATTTAAGAACCCATCCAATGCAATTTACATGAATTATAAAAAATATATATATATATGAAATATGCTTCCTTAAATGATTTACAACCCGGATTGAAGAAATTACTAGTTTATTTTAACAAAATCAATATTTTAAGTTTTCATCGTGGGACCATGAAGTGATGTTATATAACTCTTTCTAAACGTTTATATATTTTTTTTTAAATACTCAGAAATATGGAAAACAACGACAGAATAAAATATATTATTTTTCTATTACAGCACTAGGATTATTTTCTACAAATTTAATAAAACAAGAAACCATATTGTATCAACATTGATAATCACATTTTTATCTACAACATACTATACTTGAATTATATTGAATTATTATGAATATTATTCAATTAAAATGTGATTATTAATGTTGATACAGTATGGTTTTTTGTATTATTAAATTTGTAGAAAGTAATCCTGACAATAGGGAAACAACCTCGAAACGTGGATACAGTTAGAAAGATGAAGTATATGTAAGAAAAGAAGAAAAAAAATGTATGGAATGTCACCATTGCTGTGTGTTGTTGCTATATTTACTTACTACTTTCAATTACGTTTATTTGTAATATTGAGTGAGGGGAAGGGAGTATTGCGATCGTGTAAATTTTCGAATCCGAGTTTTCAACGGAAATACACGTTTAAGGTCTCCTGAGTCCAAATAACCAAGCCTCGCAAAATGATGTGTGCTTGAGTGTGATTGTAAACTGCGTAGCATAAAAACGAAAAGTTGTAAGCAACTGAAATTATATACTTAAGGTAGGTATGTACCTGTGATGTAACAGCAACTTTTTTGCTAAAATCGACTTATCGGAAGTGTCACTTTATATCATTGATTTTACACATTTTTTTTCAACAGCTACACCGATTTTGATTAAACTGGTTATATCAATGTACAATTAAATGATCTTTAATAAAAGCTAGGTTTTATTCTCATCGACATCGTCTGACAATTCAAAATGGCTCCTTCCAAAGTACTTTTAAATTTGTATGTTTGAAAAAATTAACCGTCTCTTATTGTTAGTAGTAATACAGATAGATAATTATAAACTAAGAAAGAATTTTATAATTAATAAAGAAGAAATATTTTTCCACGCTGAAAAGTAAAAAGAAAAAAAAATTATATATATATATATATATATATATATATATATATATATATATATATATATATATATATATATATATATAAAAGTTAATTTCTACATTGTAATGATTTTTATGATCTACTTAGGGATGGTTATGAAGGATAGAACAATGAGGGTAATGAACGGAACTTGCGACAATAAGTTAGCGGTACCGAAGAGAAACCTATTATAAATAAGTCCATTAGGTGGGAAACATTAGCCCAAGGTGGAAGGTGGAAGGTGGAAGGATATATTGGGCTGCGATAAGTGCGGGTAATGGCGTCTTCTGTCTTAGTACAGATAAGGCACTTATCTCCACGGGCAGATTTTTAAGCCAAATTAATTAGGCTTAAGTGCCTCCGGATTCCGGGTTTAGGGACCCATTTTATAGCTGTCCGTTTAGGCTCCTGATGGAATGGTAAGGTAGCCGTGATAAAATGCGACACGTTTTTGGACTTAGCGTTTCAAGATCCAAGATCTTCTGGCGCGTTGCATGGTGAACACCGGGAGCTTCCAGAATAGCCTGTAAGTACTGGCTAATAAATCGCAAGAGATTATTCACTCAGGCTAGATAAGAGTTCATAATAAATGTTCCTCGTTTGTAGATTTGGAGAAATTAATGAGTAAACCAAAAAATAATGAAGTAACCGAGACGAAAACAAAGAAGTTATAAAGAAAGTGTTAATAGCAAAAATATTATAACGTATAAAATATAAATATAAAAGTGGGAGCGGGATAGTTCAGTAGTAAGTCACTGTGCTCCTATTTTGTTCCCGGGTTCGAGACCTGTGGCAGATAATTATTTATTCTGTTATCAGCCGTGGATCGACCCTGAGTTGTTGGGAGACCCTCCTGAAGCTCAACCAGCCTCCATTAAATGGGTAACCTAAACTGGGAGAAAAACCTGGCGGTTGAGCGTGATCTCGGCCAAATCATCTCCTTGCACAACCGTTGACGTATAAACATAACGTATAAAGTACGGAACCCACCCCTTCACCAAGTACTGAACCCAAGGGCTGCAGTGGTACAGGTTTAAAGCACAGTTTGTGCCTACTCTCCAGAAACCTGAATATTAATTAATTTACAAGTCTATAACTTTCGTATTACTCTTCAAGAGCGCGAAACAAAACAGCTTAGGGAAGAACGACCTGTTAAAGTATTCGAGAATAAAGTATTGCGTAAAATATCTGGCGAGAATAAACATGGTTGAAGTATTAACATCACTATGGATGTTGAGTAGGTAATGTTGTTGGGCTGGATAACGAACCAATCCCTAAAAACGTTATCAGTTCTCAATCGAATGGTATAACGTAAGAGGTAGACCCAGATGGGAGGATTCTGTGAATTTTTGGTGATTTTATGTTTGAAATTTGAGATTTTATGTTACAATATACTTAGAATCCAAAACTCGAATAAAAAAAAAACCGTCCGTCCGCCATCCGCGGCTTTTCTTCGAGATTGGGCCGATGTTATTGGAGATTTGGCACCAAGTCCAAGACCATCTCTTATGATTCTCGAAACAAGACATTACCATCCACTATTTCATTTTAAAATATTGGCCGATCAAACGCTTCATACGGGGCGTTTTATCACGGCTATTTATGGAGATTCAAGAAAACAAGAAAGTGCTTTAGAATCAGTGAAATAAAAAAAAAATTCAGTGCGAAGATAACTTTTTATGAAATATAAATAGGTATGCAAATATGCTCAACATATAATGGCTATTTTTTTACAGACTTACTTGGTTGAATAATATCTCAATGATATTAAAAGTAAAAATTAGTATTCAGTTATTTATAAAAATGAAAAAAAATCAGTTTCAGTGCGAAGGTAACTTCTTATGAAAAATAAATATGTAAATATGCTTAACATACAATAGCTGAAGTATTCACACACTTATTTTGTTGAATAATATCTCAATGGCATTAAAAGTAAAAATTAGTATTCAGTTATTTTTTATTCCCTCATGGCTTTATTAGGTTTCTTTACACGCGTGAAACATAATCGCACGTAACGGAATGCGCGTGTGAAGGTTGTGTGTTTAAATTTGTGTGATGGCACTGACAAATTTAAATCTCTCAGAAAAGAGTGTAGAATGATTTGAAATTCTATTCAAGTAATGTCCACATCTTGGCAGGATCACAATCAGATAACCCCATGTCATTTTTAAAATCCTTAACCAGCAACTGATTCGCCTTGTTTAGAGTCTCTCGATGTAATGAAGATATGACAGATTCAAAAAAGCGCTCGCAAGGTAATATAGAGCAATTTATGATTTAATAAATAAATTAGTAAAATTTCACTCTGTTAAAAAAAAAAATGAATTTCAACTGACAAGAAATAAGAGAAATTCATTAGAAAATTACCGATATAAGAAATATGATTAAGTGAAACTTCACTTACTAATTTTCTGCATGTTTCTTTGCAGTGATACACAGAATATTTTAGACAATTACCCGAATGAAATAATGAAAAATTTAAGTCATATCTATAAACATGAAGAATATTACAAACAAATTTTTTATAGAAAGTAGACAAACTACATGTAATAGCAATAATTTAAACATGTCTTGTAATCATGTAACCATATGGGAGTTACATGTGCGGTACTTACTTAATAGAAACCTTATATGCTGCAAATCCATCTCCCATGAATGGGAGAATCAACCAGCCAACATGTGACCCTAGCTGTTGCTTAATTCACATTGAATTTATGATAATTAGGAAGTAAGCATGATATACTCGCAAAAGTTGCAAGAGCTTTCAAAATAATATTAATTTTCTCAAAAGAAAAATGTTTTCTGCATAAATTCGTTTTATGTCATTCGCAATTCTTAAAAAAAAAAAAAAACACTGCCTTCTGAATTCCAATAGGGATCGCTTTGTGGCTTAAAACTACACTTATAATCAATTGTTTTTTTGTTGTTCGGAAAAAAAAAAAAAAAAAAAAAAATGCAACCCATCATACTTATTCCTAACCAATCATGCTCAAATCATTTTTATTCAAAATCATATTTATTTATAATATCTATTATTTAGTCTATTCCTTCGACACTATGTTTCGGTCTGGTTCGTCCATTTTCAAGTGCCCTATATACCTAAATATATTCAAATATTACAGTATATTAATTTCATATTATTATACACAACATGTATTTTTCTCATATACTTTATTTTACTTTTATCTATAGTATTTTCTATTTATCTCATTGATCCAAAATACTATTCACTTGTATAAACAACTTACATATTTTATTATTATTATTATTTTAGCCAAGATTTGCTATTATACTATTATTTTTTTTATTTTTTTTATCATTTTCCATTCAGCATAACTATTGCTTATGTGTCATCTACTATTGGAAATATTTTTAAAATTTTACTATTAATATTAATCAATTCTGTACAAAAAAATAAATTCATTATCACTTTGTACATTGCAATATTTATAGAAGATAATCATAACGAAAAAATAGAAATACAACCTAATATAAACAGAGCAATGTATAAATGATAATAAATTTAACCATAGAGAGAATTAATATCAATGGTAAAATTAAAAAAAAAAAAATGGCACTAATAAATGAGACAACTAAGGAAAAGCTTAGGCTGAATGGAAAAAAAAAAAGTTAAAAACAAAAAATAAAGAAACAGTAGGATAAGGAATGGGCAAAATGTGTGAAAAGGTAATTAATGTGATAATCAATATAATTAATAGTTTAGCAGCAAATATTGATTATTTAAAAAAAAAAGTAATAATAAATTATATGAGTTTGTATGTACAAGTAGTATTATGAAATAAATAGAAATGATTATAGCTAAAAAGTTAAAAGTAAAATACGGTATTTAAGAAAAATGTATAAGAATGTAAAATTAGCATGCTGTAATATTTGAATATATATAGATTGTTTCATAGAAAACTTGAAAAAGGACGAGCCAGTTTGATTGGTTCCAATTTTTTCTTCAATCGAAAACCAATTGAAAAAAGATATAAAGATATAAAAAAAAAAAGAAGAACCGAAAAGATATAAATAAATAAAAGAAACTGTTTATATATTTATATTCATTTAAAGGAGGATGCAGAATTAAACGACGGTAACAAGTTAAGTAAAACTTTTTATAAAGGAAGTAAATCGCAAAAAAATTCAGATTTCAACGGGAATTACCCATTTTGACCATCTCTCCATTTTGACTAGTTTCGTTTTTTGACTTCTGTCAAAAATCGGACATTCTTAACTCAAAAACGGTTACTCGTAGAAAGTTGAAATTTTGTATTTAGGATTGCTGTCTAATCTAATTGTGAACCTCTCTTTTTGGTCACTACATGATTACCGGAAGTGAAACTTTACTTGAAGGTCATAATAAACTTTCATAAAAAATTATACTAAAATGTAATGCAAAACTTCTCAAATTTAATATTTAATATTTATATATTTATTTAAATAACATACTAGATTTTGGGCAGAATTGGCAAATCAGAAGTGGTGCTTTACAAGAAGGCATAATAAATTTTCATCATTATATTGAATGCAAAAATTCTCAAATTTGGTATATGAGACTTTTATATCAATATAAATAACGCACTAGATTTTGATTAAAATTGGATGACCGGAAGTAGTACTTTACTTGAAGTTCGTAACGAGTGTCGTTTTTGAGTATACTGCTATCTTCGGAATATAATTACCGAACAGTGGATTCAGGATCACATTTGGAGCCAGCGATTTATAGTTTAATAGACTTACAAGGAATCCATGTAGTGTCCACGTCAGATTTTTATTAGTATTATTTTATTTTTTTTTTTCGGAATATGGATCCACGTTGATGCCAGCGTGTTAAGGTAAAAAAATATTTTTTAATCAAATTTACAGAAGAGAACAACTAGGTATTCAAAAGAAAGCAGAGATGAAATGGGTATGCTTCGCAAGACTGACAATAAGTTAGAAGTTAGGACTGCGTTCCCAAATTACATTTTTGGAGCTTGAAATTATCGATATTTATACTTAAATAATACCACATTTAATTAAAATGATATAAACAAATATAGATGAGAAGAATAAAAAAAAAATTATCTTAAAGTAAAATTTAGACCATCAGTCCAATTTTCCCTCTTAACTGAGGAGATAAATTTAGCAAAAGGATGAAGCATTATTATAAAGTTAAAACTATATTCTTACTGTTTTAATCCGTATTTTATATTCAATCAATAATAAACGCCGGTGTGGCATTATAAGAGATATAAATTGGAAAGTTCGCAAGGTATAAAGGCTGATATGGGATAGATACAAATCCGCTGAGGACAGGTGGAGATCCTATTCGGGCAAAGAGGAATGCATGACATCCACTCTCACTTTTAACGAGAGCTTTAACCCAACGTTGTACCGTTTCATCTTCCTTTCCTGTTCTCCAACGAATCCAAATCTGTTCTTCTCTTGAGCTTGGAGGCTGCCTCCAAGTTACATACCAAGGTCGAATTCCAAGCTAACACCATGTTATGTCCAATTATATCCATGTACATATGACATTAAAATTTATAATTTCGGTACAACTTAAGGAATAAAATTTCTATGAAGCATCTTCATTCGGTAGGTTTTTATTATCTCAATAGTTTCTTATTTCAAATCGTTTATTTTTCGTATTACAATAGTAATGAATTTACAACTTATATAATTAAGTAATTAAGCAGAATTTTACAAAAAGAAAAAAGAAATATTCACAGCAAAATTTATGTATTGGGTAGGTACCTACTAAAAAGACAAACCTTCGTTTTAAACGTTGTATATGATTTGACATTTTTCTGCCAATAAAACATAAAAAAACACATAAACATATCGACTCTAGATAACTCGAATAAAAAATAATTAATATATGTATGTATTTTAATGGACCACCTATATATAATGTAACTGTTGGATGAAAATACATTCATGTTTTTTCTCATTATCTCAATTTTTTTTTCACTTAAGCCCTTGAAATGCAAATAAAAATATTACATCTATAGCTCGAATTGTCTTAAATCTAACCTCTATATTTCAAACAGCGCCTGATAATTGGAGTTAAATACAACTTTATATAACTTAAAATAATTTCAGATTTCAATTATTATCATTTAAGTGATTTCCACTAATTATTATTAAGGAGCTATTTAAGAAAACAATAGCAACATAATGATGTTTAAACACAGAAGTCATATTCGTATGACGTTGTTAATGATCCCTGAATCAAACTTTTTATGTACGGGAACGTTTAATGGATGAGGAGATATATCAATTTATCCTATTCCCCATTTGAAAAATTATTGTTTTTTTCACTTCCAAGGGCAAAACAATTTGTGAGCTTGTGCGAGGTGAGGGAGGAATATTCTATATCAAAATTCATTGCTATTACAGAAAGGAAATGTGTTAAATTATATCTTGGGCAACTATTCATTAAATTAGAGCGAATCGTTTGAGCAAATATTAAAAAAAAAATACTGAGAACTTGTGAATGGTTAAAAAAATTAATAATTATTGATAGTACATTATTGCAAATAACAATAATGTTATTAAAATAACAAGCACGGAACTCCGTCGAAACTCAAATTGATAAAATAGTTCCACAAGGATTTGTATTATAGCATAAACTATATTTATACTAAATAGGCAGTTCCAGATTACCTATAGCTTATTCGGTGTAGCTTGAGTATCGGACCGTTTGTTAATTCGAATGATATATTTTACGCGTCAGAAGGAGTTGAAAAAAACGTTTTGTATAGAAATAGAAGAGTTACGCCGCATGATGCCGGATTAATTTAATCTTAAATGTGAAACGTACCACTAAAAATTCCTTGTTTGCACTAACCAAAAACAATCGTGATTCCGACAGACGCATGCAAATAGCTACTTTCAAAACATTGTTATTTTACGTTAAAAGAACTTTACGTTATACTTTTTACTTCCTCATTGGGAATATTTTTTTTTATCTTTGGGCCTTTTTAATGACTGAGCTCTAGATTTCTGTGTATAAAATTTTATTTTGCAAATATGCTTCTGGTAAATTAATAAAACTAAGAAATTCGAAACATGCGATTTTGGTAAATTATTTCCAATTATATATATATATATATATATATATATATATATATATATATATATATATATATATATATATATATCTGTTTCAACGTTTCAAGATACGAAGAATACAAAAATCGAATATAAAAAATAATCAACCCGTCCGCGGCTTTTCTCCGAGACTACTGGACCGATTTTTAAAATATTTGGCACCAAAGTCATCGGTCGCCCCAGGTTGATACTCGGAACTCGACATTACCTTTCGCCATTTCGTTTCATACACCCACATCGTCCATAAACGAGATTCTAGAGATTTAGTTCACTTTATCAAATCCGCAATAATCTTGAGCTTTTTTTCTTAACTCCGTTTCACTTACCAAAATCTTATTTCTCTAATCACTCATGAATGAAATTTGACATTTCGGTGAATTAGTTATATTTTATAAAATTTAAAATTAATTAGCAAATAGGCCTCCTATATCCAGACATGACCTTCCCACATCTGGACGGAAGTGATAGCTTTAGTTGTTCACAGCTGAAGAGGAACTCAATGATCAAGCAATCATCTACAAAATATTTTCACAAAGCCTTTTATAACATAATTCTACCCGTAATGTTGAATTTAGAATGGTCTATTGAAGTTGCCATATAATTTATAATGATATAACGCTTAATGTATTCAATATTCTTTTGAAACTTTTGATTACTAAATTAAAAATATTCATTTAAATTATAAGATTTGATTGGCAAATTAAAAATATTCAATTAAATTAAATAATTGCTAAACTAAAACTATTAAATTATCTAAATGAAATAGTCGCTAAATTAAAAATATTCAATTAAATAAATCCATCATTTTCAAATTTTTATATTTTCTGTAGCACAAACTTTTCGACTGCAAATTGTACGAACACCAATGATATGATAAAAATTAATTAAAGGAGACAATTGCCCACATTAAGAGGACGAAATATTCAAGTAATATAACAAAGAGTTAATAACTTAATCTCTAAGAACGACCTTCACAAACATCAAACACATCCAAATTTAAACCGTTTGGTGTACTACATCAGTTGTGGAAGTTTTTAAAGTGCAGTTTGAAAAGCATAGTGGGCAAAAACGCCACCTAATTTTTATTTTAAATTGAACAGAATGAATTAGGTTCTTTTGTCAAATGTCTTATTTGTATATACTATCTCACTATTTAATTGGTTATATAAATGCAATAATTAATTAATTTGGTTTTTAATTTTTAATATCTCTCTTTTTAATATCACAATCACTATCACTACTATTACGGTAGTATAGGTCCCTTTTCCGGCTCTCAGGAGCGATGGATTTTGATGAGTGAGGTATCGAAAGAAAGGGAATATCATGGAGATGTGACGAATTCCAATTTTGTTTCTTAAATTCTAACTAGGGCTTAAATAATAAAAGTGATGAAAAAACTGGGAGGCTTCAAAGCTTTGACGACTGAGAGTCGGCGGATCGAAACGGTATAGGTTGGGCTTTAAAGATTTTGACGCGGGCATCAAGAACATTTACGTTCTCGCATTTTAAAGTCCAAAAACATACCGTTTTTGAGATATCGCACGATATGGGTCCGCACGGGCCCTGTGCCATCTTGCGTACGTTCCGTTGTCATGGCAACTTCTTAATAAGTGTGAAAAGGTTATTTTGTAAATAAAATATTGTTTTTAAGTTCCTATGAATGATAGAGGAGAGTATATATTCTTTCCCATGTCTACTCCTAAAGGTACTTATTGTTATATATGAATACTAAACATAGAAAGTGGTATAGCTGAGTCTTATTGACTGTTAAACTGAATGGATTACTAATTACTTACTTAGTAAACTGTTACTTCAACATTTTATTAGTCATTATATTATCAGTCATTATAAATTATGTAGCTTCACCAAATGTGAGTGTTAAACACATTTTCTTGGTAATTTAATATAAACGAATAAAAATGTTTCCGCTGATGCTTCCAATGTATTAGGGTTTAGAAGAAGGATAGATAACTAATGGGAGAGTTCTCGTTCGGGTTTCCAATTTTTTTCTTGATATACGTTAATAGGAAAATACAAAAATCAGAAAATTATTGATAAACCTTCGTTGAATTATCGTCAAAATATATGTGCTGAAATATTCATTTAATTGAATAATTTAAATTTAGTAATTAGAAGTTCCAAAAGAATATTCAATACATTGAACGTTATATCATTAGTTCATTATATAATGTAATTTTATATTTGATTATTAAATAAATAAATGAATATTTATAGAAACCCTATCATTTATTCTATTTTGATGAACAAAAAACGTGCTTCTTCTTTGAGTTTTTGTTTTTATATTGTTATTTTTCCCTCATACATAATGCAATATCATTACAAAGAATAAAAACCTTACAGCTATCTAGCGTGAAGCTTGTTCACATGCAAATTAACTCATTTTTCATATGGCTACAAGAAAAATAATAATAATAAAAAAAAATATGTAGAGTTGGTTGGAATCACACTCCAACATCTTGATTTTGCATTAGTGATATTCGCATACTCGATTAAACAGGAATCTAAAAGCCATGATTTATTATTAAATACTAAGAAAGCAATAATAGTTTTATTAGTTACAGAAAAAAAATAAATAATAGGTTTCAATTTTAATGGCTTTTGGCCTTGAGCCACTATGATGCACAGATAAGCATTTTTCAGAAAATTTAACATAGAAGGCAAAAAAACTAATTAAGGAGCAGTTAACTAAACCAAATTTAAGATTTATATCCATTCTCAAGGTTTTAGCATTGCACTCGAAACTGTTGCCAACCTGATTTTCCTGTTGAACAAACTGTTGAATATAAAATTACAGCGTTCTCCTACATGACTGAATTATTGAATATAGTGTTGGAGCAGAAATAATTTACCCCATGCTGAACGAACTGGTTCACCCTTCGTAAGTTATACGATCATATTTCATGGTGTCATGTGGGAAATTACTGCAGAGCGAAGTAAGGACTAATAGAGAAGATGCAATGCCATTTGCGGTTTCAAAACCTGTAAAATTTTTGCAATTTACTCGAAATTCACGCCAGTAAGAAATGGGGTTGTTTATATTCATAATTTTGTTTTCTAATTATCATATTCGCGGGTCCATTTTGACTAGTCTACAATAAAATTAAAAAAAAACAAAAAAAACAGTAGGAGGTAAGAACATTTTTTTAAAGAATGTAACAGTTGAAAACAAAATTATATTTAAAAACTGCGCTATGTCAATGGTCCAAGCCAACATTCGAAAAATAATAAGTAGAAAGTTGTAATACTTCGATAAAACGAAAACAGAACCTGACGAATATCCTGAAAAACGACTTCCGATTTGTAACAGTAACTTTCAAGCGACCATAAATTAACGGACATATAGTCGAAACGTGGTCAGCGGCTTACGAAGCGTCGCTTAACCACGAAAATTATAGGCAATAACAATTGACTCTTCGGGTTCGACGGATTAAAGCTTTAAAGTTCAAGGGCCTAATCCGACATTAACAGCTGATTCGATACAAACAGAATCACAACCGAGAATTCCCTAACATGAAATATTCATGCGAACGAGATTGTTATGCCTTTTGTTGTCAAATGCAAATGTAAAGACATTTACACGGCTGTCTAGAGCACTAAATGTTTTTGATAATAGTCAGTGGATTTCTAATTCTTTTATCTGTAGAAACTTCAGCAAAGACTACAGCAATCCTGGTTATTCTGTATTTAAAAAATTGTAAAAGCAAATGTAATTTATATATATATATATATATATATATATATATATATATATATATATATATATATATATATATATATATCGATGTCGTTTTTTAAAAAAAGGCGCATGCGCCATTCACTAAACTTTACAGGAAACACATGAAACGTTTTTTTTCCCCAAATAACAATATATATATATATATATATATATATATATATATATATATATATATATATATATATATATATATATATATATATATATTATTATATTCTTTATTGTGTAGAGTAGGAGCTTATTCAGGTGGCAAATCTTTTATAATTAGAATTTATTTTAAGGCATCTAGCACTGGTCAAGGCCCGAGTAACGACTGAGAGTCATCAGTATTTGGTGCTAATGTCATTGAATGTCAACTTTTAGAGCATTACCAATTTTTTTATACATATCGTGAGCGAGAATAGATAGATATGGTGCTTACTTCGACCGATATATTAAACGACCGATATATATATATATATATATATATATATATATATATATATATATATATATATATATATATATATGTATATGTATATATCAATATATTAATATATTATATTTGGCAATAACATGAACAAAAAAATATTTATTTCTAGAATAGTTTCCTTACGGGGAAAAATGTATCATAAATCTAATCTGTTCACTCGTGTTAAATTTGGATTAACCCCTTAAATACAATATAACCTTTAAAATAACAACCTGTAATACGTTGTTCAGTCAAATTTTTATTTCTGACATTTTAAGGAACGAAGTTAAAACGACAATAGATTTTTAAAAACGGCAATAAAGTTTCACTTAAATAAATTTTAAGTTCTCACACTGTTCTTTTTTCCTTATCATCTCATTTAATTTACAAAATAATTTCACACTTATTAAAAACTTTATCTATTCAACTTGCTTCGACGGGGAGAAGTCGTCATGAAAACGACACGTAAGCAAGTCGGATACTTTTTCTCTTAGCAATTTATTTATGGTTACTGCTCCTAATGTTTCTTATGAGTCGTATCGCGATTTTATAAAGCTTCCTCAATAAATGTTCATTCTAACGCAAAAAGAATTTTTCAAATCGGACTTGTAGTTCCTGAAATCAGCACGTTCAAACAAACTCTTTATATAAGAGTATAGATAAAGTAAAACCTCCAAAATTTGAAAACATATGTTTAAAACATTTCTTCTATTTTATTACATATAAATTATTTTAGAAAAAAATTTAATAGGTATTATTCATTAAATGATTAGTGTATGATTATTTATTGGGCTTAGTGCCTTTAAATCCGACTGAAGGAAGGCTGGTTTACCCTATAAGTTACCAACTTTTACTGACAAGTAATTACGAGGATCCGCCATAAACAAAAATTGACCGCAAGAGGACGGGATTCGAATTAGCGCCCATGACTCAAAAATGCTGACAAAAAAAAGTTTCTGCCACAGCAAAAGGCCAATAAGTGATTTTTAATTACGTTGTATCCATATGTCAAACACGATATTGTACAGATTTATTTAACATTACAAGAATCAGTTGTATATCCGTTTGATTTTTTAAACTAAAAAAAAAATATATAAATATTCTTCAAAATAAAAGACATTTTTTTTTTTTTAATATTCAAAAGTGTTATATAAGGTTCAAATAAGCAGAAGCAAAGCTCCAAAGAATTCTTTTTTTTTTTATTTATTTATTTTTTTTATTGCATTTGTAAAATCTTTATAAGCTATTATAAATTATCTTTATAAAATCTTTATATGAAGAGATATAGCCAAGAAGCAGGAATAAAAAATAAAAAATAAGTTACCTAAACAGGCTAAGATTCATAGAAACATAGTACCTAACTAATGCATATATACACTGAATACAAACGAATATGTGCGTAGGTTATTGTTTTGTTTCCTGATAATAACGTACCAACTGTGAATAAATTATTATTAAATCGATCTATGACGAAAATGATTTAGGTCCACCACGTCAGATTTAGGTTTTAAAAACTGTCGTATATATCGTGAATAAATGGCTAAATCAGATACGAAAGTGATATGAAGATATCGCTGTTTGAAATTGAAAGATTTCTATAAAGTTTCACGTTAATTAAAATATAAAACTGCAGTTCTGAAAAGTAATAATTTTCGACTTGACCACTTATTCACCGGCTATTAAAGAATAGTTCTCGGATTATAGAACCCCATAATAATAGAAGTTCCAGCTTATTTATTTTTAATAATTAAACTAATTTAAAATAGGATACGGCTATCACTGGTTTTCGAGTTTACGCGGTCTATATTCCCGGAAGATACCACGGATGATGGAGATTTTGCTGTACTTGAAATTTTAAATCATTCTTGATCTTGAAGTATTGTAAGGCATGGATTCCAAATTTAATATTTAAAAGCATTTTATTATTTCATCCTTGCAGAAACGAATCCAAAGGTAGGGGACGAATCGGCGACCACCCCTACCCAGAGCATCGCGCAATAGACAATTCAAATAAATTACTTGTACATTGCAGACGAATTAATAGTTCATATTGAAGATAGCCCCAGAGGCCCAGCGCAATATACATAAACGAAATAATAGAACTATAAAATACAGCCAAAATACATGCCAGAGCCTGTCTGATCGCGGGGCTTGACGCTATACAAAAATAAAATTTGAACTATATATAAAAAAAAATTAGAACAACAAAATCATAAAAAATTGAACTAGAATGTAAAATTATAAGTTGAGTACATAATTTGAGAGTTTTGAGAGTAAATTTAAAACGCTTAAGTGGCAAAAACCGCTTTCAATATACCTCAATATTTTCAGGGGAGGGCCCCACTTGGGACGTATTATATAGACCCATTTGCCGGATTCATCCCCTCCTCCCCCCCATTAACAGTACTCTTTGAACCACCTGTACAAGAGGGGCCGCGATATATGATATTGCTCAGAGTCCCACAAGGTCCGCCACTGCGTCCTTGCTTTTAATTTATTTCATTTCATGTTTATTTATTTCCTAGTAGATATTCGTAAATCATGAACATTTATAAATACAAGTTAATTTAACACTAGTACTACAGTATTGGAATGTAGTACACAATAAATTAGTAGTAGAACCTATCAGAGTAAAAAAAATCAAAAAAACATAAATTTTAATTACAAGTTTAATAAAATTGCGACTGAATTTGTCTCATAATTAAAATAATGAATCTTAAAAATGATACACTTGAGTAAGATAGCCGTTTAATAATAACCTAAATCAAATACCGTGCCATGCTTAAGCGCAATATTAATTCAATAATTTTGCTTTATAATTTCCTAAGAAAAGTTTCTTAAATAAATGTTTAACATAATAACGAAATATTCAAGTTTCTAAGAATTAGAGGATATTGAAATAATAACAAAAATGTATGGTTCTTGTTGTAAGATAACTCGAGCTAAAACTAGTTTGAAGTTTTTTCGGCCAAGATTTCAATAAGAGAAAAGACTTTTGATGTCTTGAGCAGAAGACAATAGCGTTGTTTATAGCCTGTCTTGTTTGTAGGCCTCTATTACAGTGACCACTAAACACAGGCCTAAAAATTAGGTCGAAACGTCGGCACGCATTAAAATAAGTCTCATTTGTGTATTTTTCATCACAGACCGCACCCCTCTCCTCTTAACCAACTTCTCATACAATTAGTACTAAGATCAACTATACTTCCACAAATAATGGAGTTCATCTGATCAGAACCTTAAATTGGTAGATCTAAATTCCAGGCTAAGTGAGCCAAGGCAAGGCGGTAGAACAGCCAATTCCTTGATTTAACTGGTTTATCTTTAATTGTTTGATAAACCACGCTTGACAATACTGGCAAAAAATATTATTAATTTAATATAGAAATAAGCATCGGAATGAAAGTAATTTCTTGCTCTGGAAGAAACCTTAAAATACTACCAATTATCAGAAGAATGCCCAGCCGAGATGAAGCCCAAGGCGGAAAGACTTGAAGATCAGAACGAATTTGCACACAATGCACCTGAAGCCTGCAACTGGCTACGAATAAGGAGAAAACGCATTAGCACAAGAGAGCGCCCTCTCTCGTTAGAGTTGCATAATTCTCAACACAATAGTGACAACCATCTATAATTATAGTGAAGTAACTGTTCGTAAAGTTTTTGTAAACGATAGCTAAAGGCAACGTAACACATTTTGTTTATTTGTTTTAATTTTTACATGGGCAACGGACTGATTACATTACATGAATTCACTACGATATTTAAAAAGAATGAAAGAAAACAAATTAAAAATAATACATAAAAATACGGAGTCCTCACAGAAGTTAGAGCCACAACCATAAAACAAGAAATGAAATAAATAAAAATCAATATATTAGTCTTTAGTCTAATTAAAGCATGTGTTAGTGTTTAATCCCTTCTGATTATCCTTAGAGCGATTTAAAAAAATAAATAAGACTTTAATAGTTTTTGAATGATCGCTTCCAATGCAACAAAAAACGTGACACTCAAAAATAACACGAAACTTATGTATCCTTTTCTGAGAGAAATCGGATGGTCCTTATAAACTTTTTTGTAGCACTTGAGGTCTACTATCATCCCGGTAAATATTTTCGGTCATTTACAGAACACTCTGTACGTAAAATAAAAATTAAATCATTTTTTTAATTTATACATTAATTTTGTGATTGATTTAGCACGTCTTGAATTGAGTCTCGGGCTAAGCAATTATGTATATATAAATCGTCTAGATTTTACTTGATTTTTTTTCTCTCTACCGCGTCAAAATGCCATGTCATCTAAAATACATTTTCAAAATTCTAATTTAAGGACTCGTAATTTATTAAGTGACAAGGAAACGAGAATTTCTTGAAGAGTTAATTGGAACGAATTTCAAGCCGGTTCAGAACCCGTCATGGATCAATCGATATGGAAGAAGAGAGAGCAATAATAAACGCATGCGATGAGTTCGGAATTTTAATGGCTCAATAATTATTGTAAGTTTTAATAATTGCCCGCTAAATTATTTTTTTTATTTAGATCAAGTTGCTTAAACGAATCGATTCAATATACATTTATATATATATATATATATATATATATATATATATATATATATATATATATATATATATATATATACATTTATATTTCAATAATACGGACATATTTGAAGCATATTCGAATAAAACAGTTAAATCTTATAATTTCTACTTAGTTATGTAACTTAAAAATCATGTCCAACTTGATGGTATCCTACCTGTCTGTCCATACGACTATTATATTTCCAACAACACTATACGCTATTATTGGTTGTAATAACATAATAAGAAATACAAGTATGTATATATATATATATATATATATATATATATATATATATATATATATATATATATATGTAGTTATTATAAGCCATTGATATTAATTTTTTATAAATTAACTGTAATAATTAACACTAACGAGCATATAAAAATCTTGATTTTAATTATAAATTCAAATTATAAAAACAACTTGATTTTATCTTGAAATAAATCGAGTTAACTAAAAAAAATATTAATAACAAACTAACTAATAACTTTTACTAACATACATTATGCATTTTTATCATTTATCATTTGAGCTAATCTATCTCACTGGGGATACCGGGAAATATTCCATAAAAGCGGGTTTGGGTGTTTTTATATGATCTTGTCTTTTTCTGTTCTGACGATGCCTGGATTGGCGAAACGTTAACAGTCCTAATAACACTTCATAGAACAAAACATCATAAGGCAATTTTTAAAAAAACAAAATAAAAACTACAATTTCTTTTACTGATTATAAGTAAAAATACTTCTAATTTCAATTTAATATAAATGTTGATGACAAAGTTCTATCCTAACGAATCCTAACCATACCAAAATAAATATAATACGATACATAAAATACTCCAATTCTTCAAGCTACGTCTCCGGGTTTTATTTCATAGTGTTGTCTAGTGATAACTTACTCAACCTTCAATTTACATAAGAATCGAATTTTGGCGATTTAATTAAAAAAAAAATACTAAATGTTAAATATTTAACTTAAAGATTCGTAATTAATTGTACTTTATTTAATTTCTAATAATAGATGAAAACTTGTAATATGTAGTATAGAGTGGAAGTAATCCCAGAGATAGAAATGCCTTTATCGAATTAAAAAAATTAATTAATCAATATATTTTGATATTTATCGTGTTTTTTTAATAAGCGATCTATACATATAGGAAGGACAATGTTTGCTCGGGTACAATGTTGTTGATATTTTCTATTTAATTAACAATAGTAGAAAACATAATATTAATGAAATTAGTACAATAATATTGTTCGTGGTACTAACTAATGAATTAATATTACAGAGTACTAGTTGTTAAGGCAATGGTAAGAAGCAATTTACAATGCGGGCCTAATGTGGGTAGTCTATGAGAATGAGCTCACTAGTTTTTGTAATTATAGTGATACAACAGACTTTGGGAAATAAAAATAGTAATAAGAGAAAAAACGTATAAGAGAGGTTTTGGAAAAAAAATGGAATATACACAAAAATGATAGGGATAAAATGGCTTAAATTAGTTGGATTTTCAAATTAAAATCAGGAAAAAAATAGCAAATGTTTTTAGAGAATAACGAGTTAAAAATGCCCGGAAGATAATTCCGTTACAACGTTCATGCTGCAAGCCAAAACACGGAACGTTATTTATTTAAAACTACTGATTTAATATCTTTTGTCATAGTTTATTTTTCTTTCTAATTTTAGATTGTAATACAAACCTTACTATTTCTAGCAATGTGTATAAATAAAAATTAATATTCGAGGTCTCTTAGATTGATTTTAAATGTAGAGCCATATGTTAAATATGCATTAGGTAGAGGAGAACGCTGCATTACTGGACACAAAAATCCTTGGTTAGCCTCTCCTAAAAATCATAAAAACTACGTATTACATTATTACGCGCAGGCACATTATTGCACGCGTTTAAATTATGATAAATGCCAGCAAGTCACGTTAATGATGATGTTTAAAACATAAATGACAAAAGCCTAGAATTAACGTTAGAGAATGGTCTGGGGTCGTTAAAAAAAAAATTAAATGACATAATTGAAATCCAAATTGTATCAAAATAGAAAACAGTTAGTAATGCCTAGAAATTTAACCGAAGTTCAAAACTCTGCCAAACCTCGGCAAATCAAACAACTAAAGAGTGTAGGTTTGCTTGGCTTGTCTGTGTTTTGAGTCTGATCCGGTTCTTGCGGGAAGCGCCACTTAAGAACTAGTGCTGCATCCCACATATTTGTTTAATTATATAAATTACTTATTCAGATGTTTTTATTTTATATTATGGATTGTTTCTTTATAAAAAAATAAATAGTTTAAACCGAAATTAACATCCGACGGAACTTTAAAAAATGAAGAAAAAAAAGAAGAAGGTTTAGAACATTGCAATGAAACATGGATGTGATTAAAATAACAAATTAATACCCTACTGTAAGTACTTAGATTACAGTGGATTAAAGCCACGGGGATATTACCGCTTCTAAAAAAGGTAAGATTATTAATTTTAATTAGGCGTTTAATTGCAAATGTAATATGTTAATTCAAATTAGTCACAATTAAAATTTTTACTTCTACTTTTTTACTGCCAGTTAAAAATAACAAGTTACTGATGAAAATTTCTTTTCAGTTGCTGCTCATGTTTACATTTATCACGGATTTAAATTCTATGATTATTGACAGAGGGGACATTTCATTAGAAATTATTTTGATTTAAAGGAAACAATAATAATAATAATAACAATAATTATCTATTAATTATTAACTATAATTTTACAAACATTTAAGGGATAATAAAACAAAAAACCAAGACACAGAGCTTCTATGAATCATCAGTTATAACTCTCAATTTGTTTTTAATATTATTTCAAATTAATTTTTCTGGAATACAATATAGTATCCTCAAAGCATAAAACAATTGACTCAATACATTTTTTTTAGATTATTGTACGAATGTCTATATTTACAATTTCAAATTAGTTCGAAGCAATTCACCTCTCTTCGGCTAACAGATGTTCTCACTTCCGATTCAAGGTCTTTGGTAATCCATACCCTTCTGTCTACTATCTGATGGATGCTGTCAAATATATCTTGCGGGCTCTACCAATCCAAGGTTACGGCACATCACAAACACATTTTATCCTCTACTTTTCGGAAAGCTGTGAGGCAATCGCGTCGAAATTGAATACGTTCGAGGACCAGGCACACATTATCATACTTAGAAGATACGGGCCGAAGTGTTCTAAAGCATTCTTCCAACATTCAAGATTTTATCGGGCCCCTTGAGCGGGGCAGGAATGGAGAGAAAATATTTACAATATTGTCCGTAGGTGCATTATGCATGAAGCAGAGCTAGGGCGGATAAGTGGATTTTTTTTCATAGAGAGCAAATAATAAAAAGGCACCTAGTAAGGACGTGTTTCAAAGTCAAAAGTAAGTTAATGACTTACTATGAATAATATTCAAATATTTTGTCAGATCTAGATATACTATCTAAGGAAAGTAGAGGCCCATTTATCCGGGATAATCGACCACGGTAATTTCGGATAAGAGACGATATTACCAGCCTATGTTGTGCCCACAAAAAATTACTCTGAAATAATATTTAAACAATTCTTGATATTAATAATATTCATTATTTTATAAAAATAATGCGCAAAAAAAAATTTATTGGTTAGAGATTATTACTCCCTTCCTATTACCAAAATAAAATTAAAAAGTTTTAAAAGAACTGAACTAAATTCTTAGTTAATAAATGCATGAGAAACAAAATAGAATAGAGTGTAAAGGACTTTTACAAAAAAAAATCAATCTCAATTTTCACAAGAACTGTAATTAGCCTATTAGGCTTAATTTATTAATTATTCGCTTTTTTCTTAGATGTCTCACTTTTAAGAATTTCGCCTAATTTTTAATAAAAACTGAATTATGCATATGTTTTTAAAAACGAAATTTTATTTAAGATAGGATCCGATTAACATCTATTTGTAATGCCTGAATTAATAAGAACTCTTTAACTGATATTAAGAATATCACTACAACAAAGTCTATTAATTTTATAGCCTTTGATATAAATTAATTTATATTATTAAATTCAAATTTAAATATTTCTTTTTTTTATAATAAACTATATACAAGTTTCGTAAAATTAAAAAAAAATATTGATTTGTATTTATTTTTGTATAATAGCAAACCACTTGAAGAGTCCAGGGAAGAAAGGGGGAGAATCAATATGTTCATGTTTGTTAGAAGTATTTGAAAAATACCCATATACTGAAGAAAGTAAGTCAAACTTTAAAACTTGATTTTCTCGAAATGCATTACAGATGATTCTCCTACTTCTTCGCTTATTTTCCAATTAATCATGAAATTTTATTCAAGAATGCACTTCAGTTTTAGTAATCAAAAGCAGTTTAACGATAACACGTGCTTTGAAATTATCAAGGACAAAGAGTGGTTTCTAACAAAAATAAAAAACGAATCACGAAGATGGCAAAGCTTGTCAAAATTTTTCAATATAATACAGGATCAATTTCATTATACTTATTATAATTCCGTAAGTAACAAGATTAAAATTAAATAATTTTCAATCTTTTCTAAAAATTCTAACTTTTAATTAACAGTGGAGATATATCATTGACCGTAGATGTAATCAAGGAGTTGGATGGGCTAAGAGAAAAGAAAACAGTAAGTGTAAAATTATTTTAATATTAATTTTTTTTTTATATATATTTGTTTTTATTAGTAGCTTGCTGCCAACAAAATTTAAACAGTATTTCAATTTTTGAATATTTACACTGTGTGTTTTCTCTTATGACCGCACTCCCAATCAAATTCTTCTTCTCAAACTTTTCGAATATGTTTTTAAAATACTCCGCGCCTAAAATGAACCAGTCAAACAAAATGTTTTCAGTACTAAATTATTTTTTAGTTATATCGTGACGTGAGAAAAAAAAAAAAAAAAATCAGGCTTGAATCAGGAACGAATGAAAGTAAAAGTTTCTTACTACTTTCGGTTTTAAAAAAGAAATAACAATTAATTTTTTTTCTATAAATTAAATCATTATTTAACCAGCATAATAATTATTATTAACATTAATATTTTCACACAGTTCTGTTCTATTTCTTATATTTTTATTGTATTTCTTTCCTAATTATCAAACATTTGATGAGGAACGTGGGGACAGATTTAGATTGAGTTGAAAATTATTAAAAGAACAAGAAGCCGATCGGTACCACCAGATAAAAATTGACTTTTAATCAGTAAACAAAAGATAACGTTCAAGTACTGTCCTTTACAGCTATTTCTAAAATAACTATAAATTTATCAACGTTATTCATATTTCTAAAGCATATGCAAGTAAATATGTAATTTCGGGAAATTGTTTTTAATTACAATTTAATATATATTTAATAATCCTTGGAGGACACCGCATTTTAAATTCGGAATTAGCTATTTGAAAAATTAAGATCTGAATAGTTTAATACACCGTCTCCAAAAACTAAAAAATATTTAAAATATTTTTTCGATCATTATTTAACGCTTTGAGTAGTTTACTAATATCAAAACTGAAACAATATTTAAATATTTTTATTAGTCTTTATTAGATTACATTATATGTACTTTATTATTATTTAATACGTTAATTACCCATGGTAGAGGAACTATAATTAATTCTAAAAAAATCTCACTCAATGCACCCGTATTAAGAGTCCAATGATTCATACAAAAATAGACTTCTATCGTTGCTACCGTTTCATTCATTCATTGTTATTAATGACCGTTTTTCCAAACTACTCGACTGGTAAAACTCTTGGAGTATTTCAATAATTATCAATAATTGGAGTATTTCAATAAATTTCAATAATGGTAAAAACGTTATATAGTCATAAATAGTTGTAAATGTTAATAAAATAATTTAACAATATTTAAATAAGGATTAAAAACGTTACGGACTAAGAAAAAGCTTTTAATAAATTTTAATAAGAGAATTATGTTTACAAAAATTGTTTTGTATTTTATATATTAATAGTTTTTGGCCAAAATTATGTAAATTTCTTTCCCTCCTCCCCCCTCCAAAAAAAACAAAACACGAACAGGTTCTGATAAAAATTCGTGGGGTCAATTTTAGAGAAAAAGGACTATAAAAATAATTTATCAAATCTGGAAGTTTTACTATTTTTAGTAAAAACTTCGGAATTATATTTAAACTTGGGCAGAATATAATTTCTCCAGCAGAGGTAAATGGTGTTTTTAAAATTAAAATATATTAGTGGAAAGCTAAAAAACTAAATAATTAAAATAAGATCAATTATAATTGCATGATAGGTGGTAGAAGCACAAAAAAAAAAATGTTTTTTCCTTATAACAGATTCGGCAGTGCACTTCAAGAAGATTTCGTAAAAATACACTTTTATGAACACAAAATAAATACAGAGGACAATTTAAAAATAATATTATGACAGCTTTTCAAACGGAAAATTTGGTGGGTTTTGGGTTCATCCATATACTTGACAGCATTTAAATAGCAAATGGCGATCTTATATCTTATATCTTTCCTAATATTATCACAGATTGTTACAGTTGTATCTTTTTAATTTTACATTAAGTTTCGCCAATTTCATATATTAAATATTTTAATAGAAACATTTAACTTTTTAAAACTGACATGATTATTTTTCCACAGATTAGGCCAAATTTTTTCGCCGGATTACGAAGATTTCGAAAAAAAAACTATTGAAGTTTTAATATCGGCGATTTTTCATTATTTAATACAATTATTCCTATTCAGTTCATGATATACATATTTTCAATTATTATATTGAAGCACACAGGCACTTCACTGCTCATACCTTTTCACACAACGAAATTTTCATGATTCTGTCTTAGTTTTTTGCTGGTACACTCTGACTTAGAGGAGACCTTCCATTGGAACAGATAGACAAAGAGGCAAGGCTAAATTTAGGGTTACCTATTATAGATTACAACAATGGTCGAAAGAATACGATCTGCGACACGAACACTCACGACCTGCTTGCACTGGAGCTGTCGGCTGCGAACTGCTCTGGGAGAACTCCCCACCACGGGCCAGGGGAAGAGGAGGAGTATCTCTTCGTGGCCACTGCCCCGAGGGGGTGCCTTGTCTTGCTCATCTCGAAATCGTTATTGCCATTACTAAGTAGAAACGCTTTATAAAGGAACTCGGCAAATATTGTATTAATACAATAATAAATTATGTCACATTAGAGGATTGATGCACCAATCAAAGAAAATTCTTTTAGAAAACTGGGAAAGGGATCGGAAGAAAAAACAATCCAAACTATCGGAAATAAAATTGAATTATAACAAACGGGCCACGGGCACTAGAAGGCGCAAGAGAACCTTTACGTTAGAGACTAGAAAAAAAAATCTAACTGCAGTTTAAAAATCTCTAAAAAAAATATGGCTGTATATACAAAATAATATATGGTCCATGTGATAATAATTATAAAGTACGCCTATATTTATTTTGGTACTGGTTTGTTATAAATCTCACCAAAAAAAATATGCTTTATCTCTTCTAATGCAGGTCCGGTTTAGATGATACTATGATTGCAGAAATTTCTATTCCCTTTCGATCAACAAAAACAATACAAAATAACAAACAAAACCGGTACTAGTTTTTTATACGCTCAACAACAAAAATATAATTTTAAAAAAATGGAATAATCCCGAAACTGAATTTATGGCGGTAAAAATTCGTATTCACTGGAATTATTAAAATGATTACTGCTCTAATTAGATCACTGCTGTCGATTTCCGCTTGTTCCAGAGATATACAAATCTCGAACGGATCCTTTTCAGTTCAGGTCGGGGCCTTACCCAAACTTAAATTTATGTAATGGAAATGTTTCTTTTGATATTTTTCTTTGCAATATTTTCAAAATTTTGAGAGTATCCCATCGAAGAAAGTCCGAGAGATTGGGGATGATATTTCCCATAGATTTAACTACGGTAAGATCCCGACCCCAACTGAAAAGGTTGGGTTTTGTAAATATCTTTAATTGCTAATTGCTAATTAAAGCAGCAATAATTTTAATAATCCCAATGAATACGAATTTAATTGTTTAAGGGTGTAACATTAATTCCATATATTATATATATATATATATATATATATATATATATACATAATCGCTAATCTCTCTCAGCAATTATATTGCAAATGGCGTATTGTATCTTTGCGCCTATAAACTATGGATGCAACGTTTATAAGTATACTTCTATTAAAAACGTTATTAAATAGAACTCGTCAATGAAAAATTGGCGCATGGTATGGAAATGGCCAACCCTGATATATAGAATAAATTAAAATATTATTTAAATAGTTAATATAACCATAAATGCGAAGAAGAAAATTGACGAAATTAAGAAAATTAAATTTCGTTGAAAAGAAAATTTTGCTATAGTCAATCGAAAGGAAATAAAATTTCCTACAGAATATATATATATATATATATATATACATAATCGCTAATCTCTCTCAGCAATTATATTGCAAATGGCGTATTGTATCTTTGCGCCTATAAACTATGGATGCCACGTTTATAAGTATACTTCTATTAAAAACGTTATTAAATAGAGGCCAATCCTGATATATAGAATAAATTAAAATATTATTTAAATAGTTAATATAACCATAAATGCGAAGAAGAAAATTGACGAAATTAAGAAAATTAAATTTCGTTGAAAAGAAAATTTTGCTATAGTCAATCGAAAGGAAATAAAATTTCCTACAGAATATATATATATATATATATATATATATATATATATATATATATATATATATATATATATATATATATATATATACATAATCGCTAATCTCTCTCAGCAATTATATTGCAAATGGCGTATTGTATCTTTGCGCCTATAAACTATGGATGCCACGTTTATAATTATACTTCTATTAAAAACGTTATTAAATAGAGGCCAACCCTGATATATAGAATAAATTAAAATATTATTTAAATAGTTAATATAACCATAAATGCGTGAAAATCTTAGCTAAAAATAATATATACATCTATAATTATATAACATACGATTAATGAACAAAATTGAAAAAACCACAATACTAGGCTTCTAAAACTCGTTGAACAAAAAATGTTCGTAAAAATCCCTAGGAAATCAACAAAGGAACCGACTTACAAATCCTAGCAATGATCACATACTACAAAAATGTTGATTAACAATTACTGACTCCGGGCACTTAACATGCGAAATCATCTCACCCGGTTTGGGTCAATTATGGACGAATGGACGTATCTTCAAAATTATACAAACACAAATAGTTTATTTTTTAAGGTTTTTCCACTAATCATAGATGCTAAGTTAAATAAGAAGAACTAAAACTATGAAGAGCTCCTCCGACTTGGTAATAAATTAGAAAGCTATTTCTGATTGATACCAATGCTTTTAGATTACTCCGGCATGTCAAGCAGCCTTAGACGCAGTAAAAACTGATCACCGACAACATCCTAAAAGAAAACGAATCAATTTAGAACGAGAAATGGAACGATGCAGTTTCTAATAGCGAAGAAAGAGATTTTTAACACGTTCACGAGGAAAAAATTCGCCGATATTCGATGTCCCAAAGAATAATAATAGAATTTGAAGATAAAACATTCCAATGCATGCAAATTTCGAAGATAGTTATTGAAATAAATATGCAAATGTAAGAAAACAATTATATATATATATATATATATATATATATATATATATATATATATATATATATATATATATATATGCAAATTTTTATTTGGATTTTTGGAAAAGAAATTTCTGATTGCATCGTCAGGAGCGTACGCAGAATTTTTTCGGAGGAGGGGATTTAATAAGAAGAAGCAAACACAAGGTAGACACCTAAAGGCCAAATGGGGCGTAAGTTTTAAGGATAAGCATGAAAATTATATAAAAATTAATGTTAAAAATACAAAAAATACATTTAACTCGAAATACAAACCTTATATTGGTGGGTATAAAGACATATTTTCTTCAGATATTTAGGGGGAGGAGGATATATCCTTCTAATCCCTCCCCCTGCGTACGCCACTATCCATCATGGAATTTTAGGCTATTTGCAAGTAAGGTAAGGTGCCCGAAATTCCCAATTTGTCTCCCTCTCCCAGTTATCTAGCGTTGATATTACTTATTGTTACATGCTGAAAAACTGTTGAAATCCTCGAACAAACAAGGAAAGATATTTTTTATTTTATCAATACTATTTATAGATTAGAGTATTGTTTTCATGTTCAAATTGCCCGAGATTCGAACGTTTATTCGTTAAGCCAGAGAAATCTGCTATTGTTTTAATTGTTCGAGTCCTAAATTCGTCCCCCCTACGGTTTTTCAAATCGTTTGAAGACAAATGAATCGACTTTTAAAACGAGGAGAAAAATGGAATAAATGCACGAAAGGTTTCAAATTGTACTAAGAACAAGGAATGTGTATCTTTACCAAAATTAGAGACATTTATTTATGTTATTTGTTTGGATGGATAATTGGTCATATTTTTTAATAAAATAATCAAAATGCAAACGTTTTATATATTTTAATGTAAATAAATTTCATTTTGGAGAATAATTTACTTTTATTAAATGCCTCTGACATAAAAAAAAGAAGTAAATTGTGAATATAATTAGGGGAGGGCGGAAGGTTAAAATTATCATAATTAGGTAAGTATTGTTTTTGTTTAATCAGAGGAAAGATTGTTTAGTTTTGCCCAATAACAAAATCAACATTTAATATTTTAGGGAGGAATTTTAAACTTTAGTTTAATACTTGAAATTTCGAATTTGGCTTAGGGGGGTCGATATTTGGCCATATTTCTTTAAATACTTTTTTTACAAAATCCAATTTATTTTTTTTTTCTTTTGATTTATTTGATCCAAATACTTTTTTTTATAATTGGCTCAAACGTGTATCGATGGTTAAAGAATAGAAAAAAACCTGAAGATACAATACAATATGTATAATAGCTTCAAAAGACAGGAGTGGGAGCTGGTATACCAGTACAAGAGAATACCGGAAAGGAAATTTTAAAGTGCTTTATTATCTAATTATATTATCTTCAATGATTTAAATTTGGTCTTCTTAATTAACTCAACGGAAGATTTGCATACTGGTCCATTAACAGCTTCACAGAAACAAGCGACGATGACAGATAATAATCTAAAGATAGCCGTTCACAGTGTCTAATTTCTGGCAGAGCTAAATGGCAAAGTTAAATGGATCATTCATGTCAAAGTGCAATAAACTTTGCCGCAGATCCTCAATGAAAATAGAAGAATCTTTAAAATATATCTATTATTAATAGAAGTAATCTCTAGTAAAAATAATTTAATAAATGTTTATTTAAAAATATTGAATAATGTTAATCAGATTTACATGAGTAATTAAACGATAAGTAAATTCAAGAAGATTTAAATATGAATAGTACAGATTTCGTTTTAAATAAATGAGTTGAAAATTAATAAAACAAATTACCTTCTAGAAAGATAATTTCCAGCAAATAAAAAAAAAAGAGAAAAAGAGAGGAAAATAAATAAAAGTATTTTATTTGCAATAAAATACTAGCAGAAACTGATATAAGATTTATAAAATGATAAAACTGGTATCTCATAAAATAATAAAATTAACAGTAATTTGCCATGAAAAACAACTGGTAACTTTAGTTTATATTATTTAATTAAAATGAACCATTCTAAAGTCCTTCAGATAAACACTAAAGATAATAAAGAAATATAAAACAAAAATAAAAAATGTAAGATATGAGATTGTCTACCATTAAGCAGAACATAAAAAATGCAAATATAAAGTGACTTCTGTGGCAAGTCTGCTACACACTGGGATCTAATTAACACTTTCCTACATAAACTAGTTTTTATTGGCACAAACTTCTTCAAACGCAACTTAGTTTGTCATTTCGTAATTACCGTCTCCTTTTTTTTTTTTTTTTTTTTTCTTTTTTCTTTTCTTTAGAAGTTAACAAAGTGATTATGTACCTTTAAACGGTGGTCCAATTAAAGTTTAATGGATCCTTGTTTTCGATCTCGGGTCGAACGTTTAAATTTTTTTTTATTTTGTACTCCAAGTCATTAGCTTCCTATCGTGAATCTATGCGCTGAATCAAGATTTCTGTATAAGGTTCGTGAGGAAAAGAAGTATAAAAGTTAATCGTTGGGTTAATGGTTTAAAATTTCTTTCCAATTTATATGTTATTACAATTGTTTGGTACTTTTCAAACACTTGGATCATTTTGACACCATACTGGCCAACTATAAAAAAATAAAGCATTACAAATTATAAAAGTACAATTTTATAAATGATTATGTACCATTTGAAAGTACGATTGCAATTTATTATAATTTTAAATTATGAAAAAATAAAACTAAACACAAAATTTATAATTAAAAAAAAATCAAATCAGGCGTTTTCAAACTACGTCCCGAAAAAGTTTATTTTTAATAGATCGTCGAAACCACGTTTACGTAACGATCTTAAATATAATTACTTTTCAGAAGACCAAAAAAGAACTTCAAACTTCTCTATTGCAAATATAGTTTTATCTCTGGGCCTTTATTCCTCTCTTAGACCTAGATTTGTGTTTATAAGATTTTATTTTGCATATATGCTTTTGGTAAGTTAATAAACCTAAGGAATTCAAATAATGCTATTTTTCAGATTCTTTATCTAAATTGTAAGTATATCATGCAAAATAATAATATTTTTTTCAAATCAGGAAACAACAACTGGAATGCATAATGAAATTGAACATTTTAATTGTAATTAATGATGTGATTTACACTGAAAACTTAATTTAGCTTCCGTTAACTAGGTCTTGTCGTTGGGACTTTTTACCGCCCTCACTCAGCCTCCACTGGCTTTTAATATCAGTGGCGCGCTGAGAGAGAAGCTCCTGCGGTCCTGCATTACCCTTCAGATCAGAGGGAAGGAACAAGTAAAGGATTCTCTAGATTGAGCCTTCAATGTTTCCGTTTAATTTATTATTGCAATATTAAATTTTATTTTTATTCATGCATATATATTTTTTTTATATTGATAAAATAATAAAGATAAATTTTTGTGTAGAATTGATCGAGTGGTCGGTTTTCATCCAACGCAATCCGAAGTGATTTACTAACGGCGATGTAAGTAATTTTGGATAGTTTCTTTCTTCCTGTCTTACCATTACATCAAGTCCATAATTAGAGATATATGGAATCATATTTGGACTTCAGGAAGCCAAATTAGAACCTCCAAACTGCCGATTCTATAATCATGCCGTAAGGTATAAGACACAAAGAAAAACAAAAAGTCATAATAACACAAAGAAATCCAAATTTTTTGTAATAGTATCTTCCAACCTTCTAGCCTTTTAAAACTGTCCAAAGAAAGAAGCAAATGATCAGAAGAATAAGTTATCACGGATTGGCGAATGAACCAATCGGAGGAGATCCTAACAAAACCTGAAGCTCACAAGCTGACATGAAATAAAACTACTGAGACAGTAGCATTCGGTGTTGGGAAGGCAGGCTAAAATTGACATTAATGGAGCTCTGGCTAGGCTAGGGAACAGGTTCTCTCTCTCTTGCCACACCATCCTATCTCAACATCTTCCACTTCTTGTTAACGATAAGTCCAACCGCTCGCTATATCTCATCCTTCTTTAGGTTCTTTAACAAATAAATTTTCGAAAATTATGCAAAATTGCCTATTTATCCTTTTTTGATAATCTACATTCTCTTTAGTAATGCATTCCATACTTCCATTCTTTCGAAATATTGAGATGAGATCGAAGGAATAAATCCATTGTAAAATACTCAAGAGATCCATCAAACCCAAAGAATGGCGACGAAATTGGGTGTTTAAAATCCATAGGTGTTGATTTGTATTGTCCTTAACAACAAAAGAATAATTGTAATTTATATTATAAGTAGCACCATCACTTAAATTTACATAGTTTTAATAATGGAAAAAAAAGAGAACGAAAAGTAATAAATTAAAAAAAAAATAAATAAAATGTTATAAATTTACATGTTTTGATATTAGAAATGAATACTAAAAACCGCTGCAAATTATTATATTATGATTTATTATTTCTAAATTCCCAAATCACAAAAAAAAAAAATTAAAAACTTATTTTTTTAAGAACTCGATATAATGATTCCAAACGATTATATATTTTTCCCTATCTTTATAAATGGCTGAGTTATGGACCTGACACCTGTAATCGGCCGCCATTCCGACTGATGGGAATATCGAGTTCCAAGGATCATCCAGGCATAAGCTGTGACTATGGTATCTGTTCTCAAAAAATCGGCCAGTAGTCTTGGAGAAAAACAGTGGACGAATTTTTTTCTTATTCGATACTTGGATTCTTCATTTTTTTTTCAAACACGAAACCTCAATTTTGATTAAGGTATTTTTTCTTGGTCGATTACAAAGGTTCATTATTGGAAATAATAAACTAAAACATTCAAACTCTAACAGTGTTTAATCATGATTCCAAATAGTATTAAAAATATTTTTCAACGGATGTTTTAAAATAATTTATGATTCATAAAAATTGAGATTTTTTTTTTTTAGACCACTGCAATACATGTCCTAAAAAGTAGATGGCATAATCAATGTTTGAAGTAGAACATTATTCTTTAGCAGTTCAAATGTTAATTAAATATTCTTTCCTGTAATAACAAGATGATCTACATTATGATTGTAAGTAAAAATTTATTTATGCTGCAATTTTTCTGCATAATAATTTAAAATGAAAAATTCTTGGATAATATTTAAATAAATCCATTGAAAGACATTACGCTTTAAAATAATATATTTCTCTAAACAATTATTTAATTATTTAAGTTAAAAGACTATGATTAGATGGCCGATATAAATTGTATACTTTTAAATAACGACGTAAATAGCTACACTGAAAATACAAGTGTTATAGTAAAATATTAAAGTGTAATAACAATACCCTACATCAGGCTTATCAAACTCAATCAAAGTCGCGGTCCGCATCAAATTTACAAATTTTCTTAAAATTATATTTTAAAGTGAGAATACAGGAACATGGATAGGATATTAAAACATAGCATGCAATTAAAATTTATCTATAATCTATAATTTATCTATATATCTATAAAATTTCAGTATAACTGCCTTTTTTTCACTTTATTTCAGAACATTGTGGGTCACAAAAAATTACCTCAGAGACTACATGCGGCATCTTGCCCTATATTATGCCTTAATATCCAATTTGTTTTAGACCTTATCCATCCTAATTATCCTAATTTCACTAGAACCTTACTCATCATCCTAATACTTTAGCATTATCCCTATCCAGCTCCATCCATCCATCCATCCAAATCCTTTGTCCCCATAACAACAAGTAATTAAAGGATAAAAAATACCAATACCAAGATAAAAAAAAAAACATAAATATTACTTTATAACCAATAACTCTAAAGCATAATATTTTAAATTACGATGTATTAAAAAAGGGAAGAGAATCAATTAACATTCCTATCATTAATATCATTCAGATATGGGATAAGAAATCATTGGGTGAAAACATGGACCATAATTGCCGAGTGGCAAGACTACCCTTTCATATTATACCTTATTCATTTTCCAGGCTGTCAGAGAGCCCTGACATGTCCATGTCATCGGTTGCGAAGAGCGGACCAATTGACTAATCTATTCGCAATCGGAGGAAATGAAAGTTGAATGCGAAGTACCCGATAGGACTGAGACAAAAAAAGTTACAAGGACTTGACTCCCCAACAAGGCAACGGAATGAAAAGGATAAATTTTGATCTAATTAGGAGCTGAGAACGTGTTTAGCACTTATGGCTAAGCTGGGTTCGGTTATTTTCTATTTTTATCCGTAAAATAATGAAAAATAGGTTAAGAAACCAAGTTAAAACGTGGATATACGGAGAGCGTTTAAACTATGAAGTTCGCAAAATACCACTATATTTATGCACATAATTTTGTTGTACTGTCAGATACAGACAGATTTGTTGCCACAGGCATGGCAGATAATTCCGCAACCTCCAGACGCTCCTACCTCCAAAAAAAATATTGCTTCATAGTTAAAAACTAAGTGGAGATAATTTTAATATTCAAGTGTTCGGCAAAAAAAAAATCGGCCGATTTTTATACTCACAAATTTGTTTGAATCTAAAAATATTATTTCATTCCAATTTCGTCGCTTCCCAAAAACTGCCATCCCAAGGAAATGACTAGTAAGTAAGTGGAAATGACTAGTATGTACTAATTGATTTAGCGCTTCAAGAAATAGGTACCAGTTATTTACATACAAAGTGTTCTTATTAATTTATAATCACTCCTAAAAAAAAAGTAAAGCAAATTTTGACAATGGCTGTTCTTGAAATTAGAGGCAGAGAATTGACAGATTATGATTTATAAATTCCAAATCAGATATTTTAGACTGGGAACCTAACAATAATAGAAAGAATTATTTAATTTTATTTATGTACAATTAGTTAAGGTTTTTCAACCACATGGGTCATTGCTATTAATACTGTACTGTTTTATTAAAAGATTACAAATATAAATTACAGAAATATTACCAAATTTAAAAAATACAAAATAACAAATTGCAGAACAGTTAAAAAGTACAATAACGAAACCTATAAAAATTCTAATAATTCGCAAAATTAAAAAAAAAATAATAATTAAATTTTACATAATATTTTAGTTTCTTTTAGAAATATTACTTAGTTTTTAGTACAATTTTGATCCTTTTGAACTCTACAAAAATACTGATTAAGACACGATATTCACCTTCAACTCTTGACATTCCGTCAGGATGTGAAGTATTTCTTAATAGAGATTTTTTAAAAATATTATTGGCCTTATTAGTTCATTTTTTCAACTAGTAGATGGCTATCTTCCTTTTAAAATGCCGCATAAAAAAAAAAAACTAAACTATTTGGCCATTAACGATTTCTGAACAAGAGAGTTGAACAATTATAGTTGAAATAGCAATGGTCTATGTTTAATTAAAGAAAAACAATTAAAAAACAGAAAAAAACATTATATCATTAAATATTATGGCATAGTACTTTCTGAAAAAAGTCATAAATTGTGCCTAAAGTCTATGATTCAAATCTCTTATTGCCCTGTTTATTGGTTTTTTACTGAGCAGGCTTCAATATCCTATCTTTCGCACACCTCCTTTCTCACTTTTCTTTATTTACACAAAGGTAAGGACCGGCATCTTTAGAGTTAACACGGAGTCGATTAGTATGGAAATAGCTTGCCTGTATGTTATGTATGTATGTTAAGATAGTAAGTAGTTTGATGTAGCCAGGGTCGGAACTAGGAATCGTGCCAGGGGTGGGGAGCAATCTTAATTTTGTCGCTCCTTCTTTCACTCTCCCCAATAATAATTAAATCATTATTTCATTTTAATAACTTAATTAAGTCAACAAATCGAAAAGAATATTTTCCGCCAGGAGCAAATGTCTCTCCTCTAGTTCTGGCCCTGGATGCACCCATAATATAATAGTCATTATGGAGGGAGTTATTGTTGACCGTATATTTATATTTAAAGGGAGAAGTTGATCGGGGGTGCGGTCAAAGAAATAGACTACTATAAGTGTGAACTTATATAATTGTGCCTACGTTTCGGCCTAAGTTTTAGGCCATCTTCAGGGCTAAAAGGAAAACAAAATAACAACAATGAAAAACGAGAAAGAGGCAGTACCAGTAACAGTAAAAATGATAAATTATAAAAAACAGAAAATACAAGTAAGATAAAAAAGTATTAAGAATAAAAAGAAAAAGATAACACTAAATTACATAATACAAAAGACAATTGAAAAAATAAAATAAAATAAAATAAATGAAATAACAATGTAAAAATTAAAAATTAAAAACAATGCGATATTTACACAGGGAATAGTGAAATATATGAAATCTATTAATTAAAAAGATAAATAATATGAAGGTTTGGTAATGTGAAAAGCATACATGCATAGCAAAGCATAAAGCATAAATGCATACAGTATATAAAAGCATACAGAGATAGTTGTAAGTTATGCAAAAGATGACTATGATATTAAAGAAGTTGACATTGTTGTAATTGATTTTTGTAATTATGAGATGAAGGAGTAAAATATAAAATATAAAATATAGTCATTAGTTGACATCCGCATGATGGTATAGAAGGATCAATCTAATTAGGGACTGATAAATTATTTGCCACTTCTATAATTTTGTTTTTATTGAAAATTAGTTTCGAATGTTATACATTCATCTTCAGTTCTAAAAACACAAAAATTCAAAAATAAGCAATTCAAAATACGGTTTGGTATTATTATATATATTAAATTAAATGTAATATAAATCAGTATTATAAAACATTTATTAATTATGAATTTAATTAAGATAAGAAATCAAATACATGGTGGTACCCGCCAAGATTTGATTTTGAATTGCTTATTTTTGAATTTTTGTGTATTTTTAGAACTGAAGATGAATATATAACATTCGAAACTAGTTTTCAATACAAATAAAATTATAGAAGTGGCAAATAATTTATCAATCACTAATTATAACAGTCATTATTATACTTAATAATAAATAAAAGTACAGCACTCAACTATTAGTGAATTCGCTAAATTACGAATAATAACTGTTTCTTATACAAAGATCAACTACATCAATCAGAAAGAATGTAGAATTTCGATGAATGAAGTAATGTAATTTGAAAGAATGAGCGATCCTAGTCAATAATTAATAGAAATTCAAACTAGTATCACATCAACCAAGCCTTTGCGTAATTAATGCCTCAAAGAAGACAGACAACACTAATGACAAATCCTTAGCAATGATCCGAGCCCAGAGTTCTGCGAAGGCCATCAGAAGTGCTCCAGCCTCGCTGACAGACCATTCACAGCTCCTGATGGTACTAGGAGAGGGAGAGGGGAGAGGGGAGAGACAAATCACAGAACTGGATGGTATAATTCAAAGGGACGCTCTTGTCAGCGGCTTTGTTCAGAGAGTTATGATCTCATTTCGGCCAGCTCGGAATAATCACCTTGATATAGAGTCCATTTGTATAGAAAATCTGCGAGCCAAAATATATGACTCTCAGCGAGGAGCCAATTTGTTCTTGATAAAACTGATATTAAATTTACTGCCGGGTCATTTGTATGATATATAGTTCACTTTGCGCTATTTCGTATCGCTTATAGGTTTCCGATCGGTCACCCTACGGAAGACCCTACACTAAATATCTGCCAATAATATACGAGCTAGTATTCGGACCGGAAATAGACTACCAGAACACTTGTCTAGGAATTCACAATCGGACGACAAAAAACAGTGAAAGTTCTAGAATCACATAAAATTGAACTAAATTATTAAAAATCAGGAATATTCAAAATTCCACTAAACTATTGTACACTATGAATTTCATCGCGTGTTGTTGAAGCCTCGTATGCTGGGCAATATTTTATAAGAACATTTCAAAAAATACCTTAAATATATTCCGAGAAAATGTAATTAATAAAGAAGTACTTATTTTGAATCAACATCAAAATCAAAATTTCTTCATTGTTGATATTTTTGCTTATTTACAGGAGGATAAATTTGGGAATTATTATATCTACATCAAAATATCACTTAAATAAGGAAAAAAATGATAAGTTTTGGTTTCTAATAAAAATAATTCAATATATTAGCATGAACGTATTCTGCGGAAAATTGTAGGACGTTTATCACCTAACATTTTAAAACGAAAACTGTGAGTTTACAACCTGAAGGTTAGGTGTTTAAACATTTCAATATTCATAACAAAATGTTTTCGATAATCCGTTTATAACGCTTGTAATAAGCATACGTAGGCAAGTCTGGTAAAAGATAAACCTTTGAAACAAGTGCTGCTCATCGGCTAACTAGAAGTGCTGCTGAATTAAATTAACCGGATTTTTATGAAGTGTGGTGCTGATGTTTCTTATAGGTCTGATAATCCTAAAGGTGGGTTGTTGGAGCTGCGATAAGAGATTAGAGTGTTGATATTAGAGAGGCCTAGAGAAGCGAACTAAACCTTCCTATCGTACTCTGAAAGTCCATAAACACTTAAAATGACTCGCCTAATTTGAATAAATTCGTTGCAAAAATAATACTTATTGTTAAAGAACGGATGATGCTTACAAGGAAAAATCGTTCTGTTCTTACATCCTCCTCTTTCTCTTTGCCATACGGAAACTTCATAAAGAAAAAACATAGGTTAAGTCTATGCCTCGATTAGCAAACGTCCATATCGTGTGATAATCCTCCTAAGAATATTAACAATGGATAAATTCATTTATGATGGTGCAGTTCGTTTGGTCGAAATGTAGAATAATTAAATAAAAGGAACTATTTCATGTGGTAGTATAATTATTCACTTAGGCTTACCAATGAAGCATTTTTTTTCGTGGATTCATCTATCCCAGCCACTCATCATCCAACATTAAAAATTAATAATTTTTTTTTAGTCATAGCCTTTACAAATTAATCTAATAAAAAGAAGCAAACAATATCTATCTTCAACAATATTGATGGCTTCATGTTAACACCGTAGTCAAGATATATTTCTAACAGACGTACAACAGACGCAGGCCTAATCAGAATCCTATTAAATACTTGCCAAGCCGGGAAAGTAGCAAAAGCCAAGCACGGAAAAGTTATACCTCTTCTCGATAATTTATACCACCAGAGGCTAAAAATCACGGCGTATCTAATTCATAAGGGGGCCGGCAAAGAAGAAAAAAATAAAAGAAAAAATCGGAATCCGCAGAGAGCTCTGCTAACAATTTATCATTTGTAGGATTGGATTTATGGAGAGCAGGTACCGTTAAGCGATTCCTTACTAAGGTCATTAATCCATTATACTGAATATTATTAAATTCTTTCGGGGCGTAGGAACGGGCTCATTCGGTAGTAATTATGCGCAATAATGTGTCTTTAGTAACCCGAGACGACGAATAAATACGGGCATTATAAAATTATAAAGAATTCATATTTATAGTGGTGAAACCTCAACCGTTTCCAAATAGAGAATGGAAATTTATTGATCATGAGGATATAAATGAGAGCGGAATTTCACTTTAGAATAAACTATCTTAGGGTCACTCGTTGTGAAACTGTCAGCAAGTCCCACAAGGAGAAAAAAAAAATCGACATTCCTGAAAAATAGATCCTTTTTCTTGTCTTGGCGGTTTTTTATTCAAGTAACTGCAGCAGAGCGTCCATCATCCGAACGTCAGTTATCAGTTATACGTCAGTTATACTTTCTTGAATTATCCGAACTGACTACATGGAAAAAAAAAATCAAATTGGTTTGTATTTAATTATCTATTTTTCAATGATTTATCAAAAAATATTTTTGCTAAAATACTGTTTTCTCAGGTAGGAAGTACTTTTGGATCTGATTTCTTTTATTTTGCGAAAATTTAAAGAAATATTTATTCACTGAAATTGAGTGTTTATTAAATTTGCACAATACTAGGAAAGTCCTTTTTTACAATTTATGTTTATAAGTGGGATAGGTGTTTTGTGAAAAAAACGGATCCATCCTATTTTGTCTGATTTTTTCAAACATTTTAAGAAATGTAATACTGATAAATAAACCAATATACTTTTTATGAAAATGTCGTTAATTATTTACCATATTCCTTTGAGGATTTGTTAATTATCCGAACACGACAATAGTTCGGATAATTGACGCTCTACTGCAATCAGGTGTCCAAGGTTGAGATTACGCGATTTAAAACTAATATTAAACTCATAAAGTAAAATGCGATAACCATTAAACTACGATGACCAATATCCGAAATTGATAGTGGAAAAGTATTACCTATGTGCTTAAAATAAATAAATAAAAAATCTGCGTAAAAGCAAGATAAAAAATACTATACAAAGAACAGATAATTTATGACCTAAGCTTGTAGGTATGCTAATTCGGAGGTGCTATGCTAATTTCAGTGAATACTTAAGTCCCAATAAAAATTATTATCAAATAAAATGGTACTACAGTAACTAAATAAATACCAAACTAAAAAAACAAATGTACTAAACAAATCAGGAAATAGTATTTTTTCTAATAATGGGATGATCGGACACGAATGGGAATAAAATAAGAAATTTTAGTATACCTCAAATTAATTTATTCGGAATGAATTAATCTCGTGTAAGTTAAGATTCATAAATATAAATTAAAATTCAACACATTAACACAATGGTTAGTTATTATTTCTTTACGTAAAACATCAAATAAAACGACGTCAATTGAGTCTTGTCTATACTAAAGGATTGTGCGAAGACTATATTTTTTGGAAAACATTTCTATTTATTTTATTTTATTTTTTACTTCCATGTACGAAGTAAAGGAAGTATTGTATTCGCGAAAATTTTCGGTTTTCAGATTTCAACGGAAATATCCATTTTGACCATCCCTGAATCCATTTTGACTAGTTTCGTCGTGACGTCTGTACGTACGTTCGTTCGTATTTCGCATAACTCAAAAATGGTTAGTCGTAGGAAATTGAATTTTGGTATTTAGGATTGTTGTAAAATCTAGTTGTGGACCTCCCTTTTTGGTCACTGCTTCATCACCGGAAATGGTACTTTACTTGGAGGTCATAATTGATTTTTATCAAAAATCATGTTAAAATACTATGCAAAACTTCTCAAATTTAATATTTATAACTTTTATATTGATTTAAATAACATAATAGATTTTGGTTTAAATTGAAAAACCGGAAGCGGTACTTTACTTGAAGGTCATATTAGACTTTCATCAAAAATTATATTAAAATATAATGTAAAACATCTCAAATTTGGTAAATAGGACTTTTATATCGGTATGAATGTATTTAATATATTTTGGTTAAAATTAATGAGCCGAAAAGGGTACTTTACTTAATATAAGATAATGAGATAATAAGATTACTTCCAAAATTATATTTAAATTAAATATATAAATCATATGTTTCGGTAATAAAGGTTACAAACGCAATTTGGTTTCCAATCTAATTAAAATTTTTTATTACTTCTTATAAGTGTTAAAATTGAGTGTAAAATGCTGGTTTTCCTCCCCATTTGTATGTGTGTCAATAAATGGGTGTCGCGACGCCGAGTGTCGTTTTTGAGATACTGCAATCTTCAGAAACTAGTAGCCAAATTCAGAATCACTTTTTGAGCCACCGATTTATAGTTTAATAGGCGTACAAGGAAGTCATGTGTTGTCCACATCAGATATTTTTTGAAGTATTAACATGAAACGATATTAAACATGAGTTTACATTAGCATTGAATAGCGAAAGAATTTAAATAAGCAACTGTACAATTGAAACATGCTATTCATATATATCGGCTATGTTATATATTATTATAATGTGGTATCCCTATTAAGTAATGAACGTTTCCCTTATCCAGACAATAATGGATAATTAAACGAATGATAAATGTATGTACGTACCTTCTTCCATAACCGTAAAACAACGAACAGTGCTCACAATAACTATACAATAGTCACTAATTGTTATTCCGAATATTGGACTTTAAAATTATTGTGCACAATAACTAAAAAATATGCACCTGAATATGAAAAGTACTTGACTTTAAATTTTCAGGCATAGCAATACATCTATTTCTTGTTCCATCAGGCCCAATTTCATCTCTTGAAAAAACACATAGCCAACATAAAGTGACCTGAACGGGTCGAGGAAAAATCCCGAATTTATTTGTTAAAATGTGTCATTTTGGGAAATAACAGCTTTAATATTGCTTTATAGGTGTTCTGAGAACTGAAGCAATCATACCCTCTTGTGCGGTGTACAAAATTTTAAATTTTGTAAATTTCAGATTTTACAGAATGTACAAGGAGCCGGGGTGCAAAATTTTGACTTGAATAAACTATTTGCAGAGCTTCACGACACCGTGTCCTACAAGAATATTACTATACCAGAAATAGGCATCCCAATAAGAAGAGTCTTAATTTTTTAGAAATGGCAAATATAAAAATATAGTGTGAATAAGTGACATCAAACTTTTTCATTTGTAAATTATTACAAATAACTGTACTCTTAAAAATTTTCTTCGTCATAAAAATTTGAGTACAAGTCAGCATTTAGCGAAAAAACGATCATTTTTTAGAAATAAATCCTGAACGGACTTTCCCAACATGATAATTAGAAGTAAAATAGTAGGAACAAATTGTTTTTTTTTTTTTAAACGAGCGGAAAAGTATTTTTTTCACGTTTAAGATGTCAACAAAAAAATTTTTTTTAAACAAAAATTAATAAATATTAGCCCTTAAAAAGACGAGGAGAAAATGAGCTTTGGACAATTGAAATCAATCAACAACGTATCTAAAAAAAAATATATGTATAAAAAATAAAACCACGAAATATAGCCATTTTAAATTGGCCAGTTGTAATTGAAGCGGTAGCTACTAGAGCAACTTTTGATGTGGCTTTTTTCACAATTGCAGTTTTTGGTAGTATGTTTGGTTGGATCAAAGTAGTTGATTGGCACTATCTACTAGCAGTTAGATCCAGAACTAAACCCTTAAATTTCCCATACAGTGAGCGAATAACGTTATTCCACCAAAAACATTAATTGTGAAAAAAGTCATATTCAAAGTTGCTCCAGTCACCAATTCAACTGCCTTAGGAATTTATTTCAGGGTTTTAATAGTGGATTTTGTTGATGATACGTACAATAAAAATTTCACGCAAAAATCAATCAAAATAAAAATCAATATAAAAAAAAAAAAAAAAAAAACGAAATCACACTGCTATATGAAGTACTAAGAAAATAATTACAAAATCTCCCAACTTTCGAAGAATCGCCCACATATTTCATGTTATTAAGGTTAAAGAGCAACTCCAAGCGAACAAATAGTACTTTGAAAAATCTCCCTAGGACCATTTTGGGCCATGCTTAAGAACACGAGAAGTTATTATTATTTTTGCATGAAACTTTTTTTGTGAGTAGGCACCAAAGCTTTGTAAAAGCCAAACTTTATGCACCGAAACAAGTGTCTACGACAATTACAAGCAGTATAATTAAATGTCGAAAAAATGGTCTTATTTCTCCTTTAATTTTTTTTACTAAACGTTCCTGATCGATTTCAATTGCCCAATCCCATTTTTTCGTCTTTCCAACAGCATGATTTTTTTTTTAAATACATTTTTTAATGTACTTTTATGAATTTGTTTCATACTGATTTTTTCTAAAAAAAAAATACAATTTGTATCTACTATTTTCCCCATAATTATCACATTCAGGAATTATTTAAAAAAAAAAATACTATCACTGTCTGGATTGTATTAATAATCTCATGATTAAAACCAGTAAGTTTTTGGCCTTCTCAAAACAAAAATAAAGTCACAAATTAAGCGGAGATGACATCAAAGTTAATTATTACTCATTACAGGACTAAAATGTTTCAGTCATAATCTAAACTATTAGGAACTAAGCTCTTCAAAATGTTTTAACTTGCTAGGTGTCTGCTTGCCTCAAATTTGCAAACTATTTTTTGTTTGCTCAAGGCGAGATGGTTCTAATGCTCCTAACATCCACGGCCTTCGATATTAACGCTTGAATTATAATCCTCTTGAAAAATTATCATTTCGTGATTCTCCTAAAGAGGAAAATAATTATGGATATATAATAATATCATCTCCGAAGAGTGGATAGCGGCGGACGCGGTGGCTGATGGATCGGGAAGATAAAGGCAGCAAGAGCTACATTAGTCACGGCTTGCTGTCCTGGACTTATCGCCCTCTGTCTCTTCCTATCTCTTCGTCTTCATCTGTCTCATTTGCTCTACTCTTAATGGCCTAATATATTTCTTGTTCTGCCTTTTTATATATAAATATTTCTCATTAGGTATCTATGAAAAAAAAAAAAATCGCGTGTGTAAGAGCCAATTACCTTCTTTTTTTTTTTAATTTTCACTGTTTTTTCTGTGAATTTTGTAAATGTAAAATACTCCAATATTCCCCATTAAGGTAAAAATCAATATACATATATTTGTATATTTACAGACCAAAAACAAGTTAATAGAAAAAAATTAATAAAATTAATCATTTAAACCATTTAAACCAATAGTATGAAAATTCATACTGAAAAATAACCTTTTGTTTTGAATATTTTAAGAGCACTGGCATTTTAGTTTATAACCAGAGACATAATTGAAATATTTACTTATTCCAATTCTTCAGTTATTCTTACAATTACGAAATGGAAAGAAGTTAAAATATAGCTGCGTGTTACAAATGTCGTCCAAAGGCTGTCTTTCTGACAAAAAGTAAAGTTGTTCTTTTTTCTGTAAGGTGGGTGGGGTAAGATGCTAACACCCTCCATTTCTGAGAATCTTTCTTAATAAATAAAACGTGAACAATGGGCAGGAATACTGTTGCTAAAACATCACTTTAATATGATTGAATAAATCAGAGGACTCCTCTTTTAAAACTCTATATGCTCTATTGCTCTATAAGCAAAGCTGAACGTCAGTAGCGCTGCCATCTGGAATCAGATCCAAGTGCAAAACATCCTCATAATTTCGCCAAGTACAAAAAATTACCTTGAAGACTGTTGTTCCCAGAATTGAACCTCCTGCACCACATTTTCACCTTCCACCGCACAAATTTCTTCAGCAGCTGTCTTCGCACTGAATCCATTTTTTTCAGAAGACCACGAAAGACAATTTTTCCTTCCAGCATTATCAGTGAAATTTATAAAATGGAATGAAAGGTAGAGACAGTTGGTATACATAATTAAATAAAGGATTAGTCAAAGTAAACAACGATATATGCATTGTTTACATCAGTGTTGATTAAGGATTCAAATGGAGACTTTAATGTCAGCAATGAATTAATGCACAAAGACTTTTGTAACAGCCTAGTACATTATCTAGCAAAGTGCATCAAAAAAGTTTATTTAAAAATAAAATTGAATGAAATTGTTATTAGATGACTTATAATTTAATGGGTTTATTTAAATTAAACAAAACTTCATAGCGGTGTGGTTTAAAGTAGAATGACGGATAGAATCTACGACGCAGAACTAAAAAGTCAATATGTAATCAAAAAAATTATCTCAATTCCTAGCCGTTTTCTCAATTCCTAGTGCATACGTTAGCACCATTTCATAGTGCATAAATTCAGACGTTATATCTGGAAGTCAGAAGTCCAACTTTGCTTATCTTGATTTTAATATCGGATTGACATTATTCTGACCATATTTTCCAAGGGATAAAGTATCGTAAATAAGCTACATTAAATTCGGTTTTTCATTAATATAAAAATCGACTACAATCCACAACAAGCAAGAGTTGAAATATTTGAAACTTCTTTTGACTCTCCGATAAAACTATGAAAACGTTACGATAGTTTACCTCCGACACATAGATATAATATTAATATTACAATAGGTAATAAGATTATTGTAAATCGTTGCTATTAGTTCATTAGAAAAACGTTTTTAAGTAAAAATGAAAAATCGTTAACTTTACTTCACTTCAAATCTTCAACAAATCTTCGAAAATCATTACAATACACCCATGTTTCAAAAATTTCAAATTCTTTTGAACTTCGCGCCATTCTGAACCACACCAAAACGGTGTCCCCAGAATATTTATCACCTGCAGTACCCGTTTGGATATATCGTAATTAACTGTAAATCTCTGATTGCTAAGTAGACCAGTTGGAAATAGCTGCTCCATCATCCTTCAACCTTTGCCAATGTAAAATGCCTCTATTATGAAGAGAGACCCCCATCAATCAAATATTAAATGCTACTTTATTTGGTATCACTTACTTCTAATACAGCAGTACAAAGGAGTTCATCAGAGTATAATATACTGGATATGAGACCCTTACCTGCAAAAATAAAAAAAATAAAATTAGACTAAATAAATAACTATATATGTGGATATATATATATATATATATATATATATATATATATATATATATATATATATATATATATATGTGTGTATGTGGATTATATACATAAAAATCATATTTTTTTTCTATGAGTTTATATATGTTGGTTTATGAATTATCACTACTTATTTTAGACATAACCAATGACTTCTTCTGAATATTTATGTGCAAATAAATATATTTATATACCCTAAATCTCACTATCTAGCTATCTATGTACACACACACATTTATATATATATATATATATATATATATATATATATATATATATATATATATATAAATGTGTGTGTGTGGGTATAAATTGCTAAATAGATAGATTTAGGGTACATAAATATATTTATATGCACATATATATTCAGAAGAAGTCATTGGTTATGTCTAAAATAAGTAGTGATAATTCATAAACCAACATATATAAACTCATATATATATATATATATATATATATATATATATATATATATATGTGTGTGTGTGTGTGTATTTTTAAATTTTTTATTGGATATTATATTTCGAACATTGAGCGGAAGTAGATATGTAAGATATATTTACAGAGAGATTTAATTCCTCAAATAATACATTTTCTTTATCGGGCAGAGATAGCCAGTCACACTTGATCAATTTTCAAATAAACAACTATACATAAACCAGAATACGATCGCCTCTTTTTAATTAAACAACAAAACAATTAAAAAACAGGGATCCTGTCTAGAAAGTAATAAATCAAGGTAATTAGGAATGATGAAAACCAATTTGGCAGGATTCCGTCTCTTTCAAGACAAATTGAGCGATAGGAATTTTTCTATTTTTCAAATATATGACATGTCACATTAATTAAAAATTAATGGAGTAAGAGTAATTATTTTAAATTGAAGTATAGGCACACAATTTAAGGGAGAACCTCGTGGGCGTAGCTTAGGCCACAAGGTTACTCTTTAACCCTTCTCCCGCAACATAACTTCAGACAGCTGCTTTGTAAAATAGACCATCTTGATTTTTTTTTTAACATTTTGATTTATATTACGTTCCTTTAATTGTGTGTACTAATTAATAAGTTGTTTGTTATTTCAATAACAAACGTTTATTATTAGGCGCAAAAGGTTGTTTCTTAACCTGTTTGTCTAGACCTTAAATAATAAATTTTAAAATTAATTAAGGATTATACGCAGGATTAAAAAGAAAATAGTTATCCAAAAAATTCGGGTTATAAAATTTATGTCTGTATCTTAAAATATATTACAAAGGAATATTTAACATTGAAGCATATCAATTAATCAATCAGCAACTAAAAGTCTTCTATAAGGATGATGCCAGATAATTCAGAATTCATGCTAGAATTCAGTAAATATAACAAATTAACCACTGTAAAAAAACAATAATAAACCTTAAAAAAATTAAAGTATTAAAAATACCATCTGTACACTAATTACATTAAGAAAAACAGCGATCTAATAGTTCTTGTTTTTTTTTTTTTTTAAGAATTTAGAAATAAAAATAATTGCCTTCAATATGCACATTCAGAAACCTACTTAGCTTGTCTTTCCTATAAATAATTAATTCAGGAGAGCATATTATGCAGTAATATTATAGTTATTAATGAAACTGGGGATTATCCGAAAGAGAAAGCTCTATCAAAGTATGCATTAATGGTTTTAAGAGCTACATCCAACTCCATTTCATCATCGGATTTCGACACTAGCCAATCAGCTTCTATATCGGTAAAAAATATAAAGTTACGTGATCGGCATGGATAGCGGCTATCTTTGAACGGCGACTAGATACCTTTGAGATCACTTACGGATATTGGCCAATTACATACGACACCCTCAATTTTTTCAACACCATCCAAAAGATGACTACGGACATTCCACGGACATCCAGACGAGTTGCATTTAGGAACCTTCTGCCCAGGTCATCTCGCCACCATCCATCTTGCAAGGGCTCCTCCAATAGCGGTCCGATCCGCTGGAGTCTTCTTTTGATCTCTAAATGATATGTTACCTTTAATGGAATACCTCAGCAGCTCCCATGGCAGGTTGGGGCTACGAACCAAACGAATACTTCGACAGTTCAATATTTCATTTGAAAAGTTCAACTCGAAGTCAATTTCACTCCTGGAATTTCTCTCCGGTCAAGTAGACAGCTGTTACGATTAAGATGATTATACCGAATGGATATTCATGGAAAGAGGAAATTAATTTAAGAAATATCAGATACTTTTTAGAAAAATTTCAGCTCAAAAAAGGAAACTGCGAATCAACTTGTATCCTTAAAGATGATTTTAGATACTTTGGAGGATAACTATAACTATATACAAAAATATAAGTAAATGTGCAGGCTGATAAATATTTAATCCAGTCACCAGCTACTTTTTACCTTGGCACAATTCCGAAATTAATGATCTTTTGGTATGTTGTATTTGGATATACTGTGGTGTAGAGTCCAAATTATACAATTCGAGAACACTGGAAAATTCCGGGTACCTAAAAAACCTCGATAGTTTCGTACTTTTTCAGTTTCTCGCTTCTAACTGCTAAACGACGCGCTCTAGCCCAAAACAATTTATTATAAAAATTAGAATGAATGAAATTCTATACGATGTGCACTAGCTTTTGAGGTATAGCCTTCGAATTTTATTTTTCAAAATATCGAAAAACTGCGAACAACGCAGTTTTTCTCCTAGTGCCTCTAAATTACATTTCAACATTTTTATATGGGTAATAAAGTATTAAATAATAATAGTAGTAATGCTAGATGTCTCTAAATTGATTAATTTAACAAAATCGCTCCATAGCCGACATCAGAGAGGGGCAGAGTGGGGACAAAATTCCCGTTGCCCAGACTTCAACATGCCCCTGCAAGATTTATCTAAAAACGTATACATTTAAAAGGTTTGACGAACAAATAAATGCAATAAAATAATAAAAGTATTTCAATCTGTAATAAATTATATCACGAATCGTAAACCGGGTTTGTGAATTTTCCACCGGGTTCTCGAATTGGATAACCAGGATTCTATACCATAGGAATGTGAATATCGATAAAAATATGGCTATATATCGTATCGATAGTATTTGAATAAATCGAAATAGTACTTCGATATATCGAATAAAAATATCGATATTTCGGTATACCGGCCCTATATAATTAAGATATTATATTTATAATGTCGATATTTCTGGGACGATATAATTAAGACATTTTTTTAAAAATATTGATATTTCTGTACCTATATAATTAAGATATTGTTTTTATTAAGTTCATTTATAGCAGACTTTAGATAATAAGAAGCAAGTTATCTCTTAATCTCCTTCCGATTCATATAGGTATGTGTGGGTGTATATATATATATATATATATATATATATATATATATATACCCACACATACCTATATATATATATATATATATATATGTATATATATATATATATATATATATATATATATATATATATATATATATATATATATATATTTATATATATATATATATATTTTTTTATTTGAGAAAAGAATTAACGATATTTTGAAATATGGATATTTCTGCGCCGATATAATTAAGACATATGTTCTTATTAAGTTCATTCCCAGTAGAATGTAAATATCAAGAAACAATTAATCTTCTAATCTTTCTCTAATTAGATAAGATTTTTTTTTTAATAAAAATATGAACGATATATTTAAATATCAATATTTTCATGCCGAATTTATCTAAATATCGATAAGATTAACTAATAGCAATATCCATATCGATATTTTATCTTTCGATATCCCATTCATAGAACAGCCAATATAGATAGTAACACGAACACACTACACCACACGTTTTTAAAATTCTTTGCTTGTCGAACCCTCCGTCCTTGTTGAATTATTATATATTTTTTCTCCTTTTTTTATGTTGAAAAAATATCGGTTTTCGATACTGAAATTTTAATATCGATATTACAATATATCGGGAGAAAAATATCGATATATTTTTTTTTAAAATATCGATATATCGAAACTTTTTTAACATCCCTACTACACCACAGAATGCCCGCATACAACATATCAAAAGCTTATAAAATTCGGAATTGTGTGCAGCTAACCCCAATTTCAAGAACAGCGTGATAGGACTACTTGCGAAGAAACTAAACATTGTCAGAACTGCAATGACAGTTGTAAATTAGAGGGTCCGGAGGTCAACTTCTATTCAAGACGCTTCGGAATACTATCGGGTATCGATTAGAAAACAATCGGAACTAATGGGTTCGAGTGTGTATGGAGTTTAAAATTGAAGGAAAAGTATCCAGTTTGGGCCAAATATGTAACATACGAAACATTAATGTCATTATGGATATTTTGATTTGCGTATATTTAAAGAGCATTTAGGATTTATAAAGGACTTTATATTCTGAAGGTGCGTTTACTTGAGCGAGTTTTAACTATGTTTTGAATGAGAACAAATAAATAAATTAAATGTAATAATGTCTACACCATAGAACAAAAACTGTATTTTTTAGAGAAAGTGATTATATTGTGATTATTATCTCAGATTTTGTACATCTAGGAAGTTTAACAGATGAAAATGATATATTAAGGAATAAAAAATTATAATTTTGACTTGGAATTTGGAATCTGATGTTACATGGGAAAAAAACACAATAAGTTTACTAACTTACTACAATAGATAAATTAAAATTCTGAGTTAGTGCATAAGTTCCAATATTAAAAATTACAGGTAAAACCAAGCTGGAAAAATAAAATGTTAAAGCGAGATTATATTCATAAATTTATTCCAATAATTAAGACCTGAAATATGTTTTAATTAAACAATCATAGCTCAACAAGAACCAACCAATGACCGAATAAGCACAAGTTACAGTATGGGCGGTGAATATGTAATTAAATAAAACAAACGCCATAAAAGATAATTTGGGTCATAAAGAAATGGCCAATTAGTTTGAGGATCGAAGGGTCCCAAAGTATAAAACCAGAAATTCAGGTCCGGACTGCCCAATATAGACTTAATGGACTTGTTACGTCTGTTTCTAGTCCGTCAAGGTATCGCAGTCGATAATTAACGGGGAATTTCGAGGGTAGATTTGAATTAATATAGTTAAGTGTTAACTAAGAACTTTTAAATTTTTAATTATAACAAGGTTTAGCAAACTCGTAGGTTCGACGCTGACACCACCTATAATCTTCGTCTACTGCTCCACGTCGTAACCAAAATCTACAAGACCATCTTCCTATCTACGTCACGTTTTATAGCTCACAGACTTTTTGGTAAATCGGCACAAATAATTAAATTATTTAAAAATTAATAGAAGTGGTTCAACATTCTTTGAAGGAGACATAAATCCTTTTCTGTATTACATGTTCGCTATTTTTAATTCCACGTAGATATCTTTATTGATTATTTATACTACGTTAACCAATAATCCAAAAGCAAGTCAACAATATAATTTATAAAGTTAAAAATAATTAAACTTCGCCTCATCTGCCATAGTTTGAGTATATAATACAATAGAGTATAGTAATCAGTAATTAAAGACAGCAAATACTCCAAAAAAAATAGACAAAAATGATTGTCAAGATATAAGGAATTTGAATTTTATTTAATCTGAAATGTAAAGTATTTTCGATAAATCCAATAAATTTTATATTTATTTTCAGTTTTTCTGGCAAGACTTATCAAATGTTTTAATATAACCTATCTCATCTCCTTCTTGGTTTGTCATTTTTAACACTGAATCTTAGTAATCGAATAAATAAAAGAGGTTTTACGTTTTGAGGTACGTAGTATAATCCAAAAATCGATTTAAAAAAAAAAAAAAACTTCATCCATCATCCACGTTGGAGTTTCTTGTATTTAATCCAAAATAAACTGTCAACTCTCCATTACTCCGCAAAATCACAAAATAGCTTTTAATTAAGTAGTTCATAAAGGTGAGAAATAATATCAGTTTTTCTTTCCGGAATTAGATATTTTAAAATTTCGCCGGCTACATTTGTGATAAAAACTTTGAAAAGTATACATCTTAATCCAAATTTCATTGTGATGAAGATGACATTAAATTATTTTTCTGTGGCTCATAGATTGTGCTTGACAAGGTTTTTTTTTACCGAAATAAGTCGATTTTTAACCACTGTGGGCGTGCAAATCTGCAAAAATGGCCCAATAAACAAAATAAAAAAAGTTAGATTTGGTTTCGCCTAAATAACTTTTTTTTTAGTGCAGTTTATTGAAAAATGCATTATAACCAATTCTGTAGAGGATTAAATTTCCTACAAGAACCATATAAAGTATTAAGCACAACAGACGCTAAGATATATCGAAATGAGTTTTAGAGAAAGTGGACTGTAAACTAAAAATATAATCCACTGTTCAAATTAGTAATCCTGAATATCATCATTAATCCGTTACGTACGTACCAAATAAATGTACATATTGATATTCAATTTTTTAACCTTGTTTTTTTTTTTTTTTATATAATTTTGCATTATAAGGATATTTTATTAAACTGTTTTTTTAATTGTTTTTTCTATAGCTATTTATTTAATTTTTTTTGTGAAAACATTTATAAAAAAATGAGTGGGTTGGATGGAGAGGGGATGAGAGGGAGGGAGTAGAGAGAGGAATGAAGTTAATAATACATTATACATTTAGACAGTTGATATGAGGTGTGCTGTCTCTGGTCTGCATTTATGTTATACCTCTCATATACATTTATTCAGAAATTATGTTTATTGATATTATGATTCATTTACCATGATACCATATTCGATTCATTTACCATTATTATGATTAATTTACCAATTCATAAATAAAATCAAACCAAGACAATTAGAATTTTAATATAGATTTAAAAAAAAAAGTTCATTAGGTATATTACGATGAGGATTTTTACTGATATTATAGTACATTTTCAGGATTAATTAAAATAAATAAATAAAACATAACTAATCAAAAAAATTGAAATAATAATCCATTTTTCAGTATAACGATTTAGTTTTAACATTATGTATATTAATTAAAATGCTACTATTACCCAAATTTTTTGTAAGAATGCATTTTTCGAAAACAATAAAAAAAATAATACAACCTAAAACATTCAACTTAATCAATGAATACAAAAGCAATACTAGGCTTGATACAGCTCAGAATACAAATTGAGGTTTTGGCTGGAACGGCGAGTATCCTGCTATCTAGCGGTGAGTGAACAGAACCAAAGTTGTTCTATTCTACGCCGCGAGGTTGCAGGACCGTACAAGTTTACAAATAGCAGCTCAGTATGGTAATTAATGGTACTTTATTTGCATACAATTAACAATTCAATTAAGCTATGTAGTATATCTCCGTATGTCGGTAGCTTAATTAAAACAATGCTAAATATGCAAATTATTTCCTTTTAAATTTTGTTGATTTCTTAGGGAGAAAAAAATCACAATCTGAAAATTAGCATTTCTACAAAAAGCAGTGATGTACCAAAGAAATTCTTAAGATTTTTTTACCCACTTGCGTAATTCCAATCCAATAAGAAAATAAGAGAACTGAGGAGAACCGTTCAATCATGGAAAATTTACACTATTTTTTTAAAAATTGTAGGATCATTAACACAGAGAAAAATAATAGGATGTATACCAGATGTCGTCCAATATATTTCGTCGATTTATTAGCTTAAATTAAAATAATTCCTTTTCGAACATAATAGAAAAAATAAACAGTAGTGGACACTTTACGGAATAGTTGCATGTTGGTGACATTATGGTGTTGGTTCTTAGAGCAACAGCTCATATTTTCGATATTCATTTTGAGGATTATTGACGATAGTAAAATTTTCTGATTTCGCAAGAGGATGGCACAATAAACGAAAGATTTTATGCTTAAGTATACAGGAATGAAGTCAGTCACTACAAATTACTTTTCCGTGGGACATTACAGATTAAAATAACATAATAATAAAATTTATTACTGAAATGTCTGCTACTCTAAGAGTACTAGGCGGAGGCTGAAAAAGACACGGGTGAGGGATCAACTAAAAAAAATAGTGTAATACAAGCCACAGAAGCAGTGCACCCGGGTACTATTTACCCAAATGCCACGTCAAACATATAACCATGACATTTTCCCGTATTATTTCTTAGTTAAATAGCAATGATTAAATAAACTTCAGCTGATTGTCTATTGCTTTTTTGAAAGGTGTGGATTCAGAAATAAAAATGAAAAATAAATAATCAGAGTACCTATTAAGTTTCGTTAGTTGAAATAAGGTACGAACATATGACGAAGACCAATAAAACCGTAATTCCACGCATCAAAAGGAAGCCGACAAATTTATTCAGTCACCATTATGAGGACACTAAGCAGGAATAAAAACAAGCACAATCATAAGAGACCGTCGACGTAAACCCAGAGCTTATAATATGATAAGAGGGTCGTGACTCTGGGATTAGCGTCAGTCAGGATGATACGACACTTTGGGAACAACTCTTCATGTTTGTCTCTTGGAAGGGTTTTGATTAACAAGAGGTTGTTATCGGTGCTGGAGAGAAACAGACAGGCCGGTCATCGGCATAATATCATTAAAAAACAGTATTCACGCTAAGAATTTAGCATCCCAAAGTATAAATATAAATTCAAAATTAGTTTTGATTTTTAAAATATCTTTAACAATCTTATGCGTTTGTTATAATTAATGGAAAATTCCTTTTTTTGTATTAACCATTAGTCCGACAAATGAGCGAATATGGACGGCTGTCAGAAACAGAAGATGACAGGCTGCTCATCATGGCTGAGTATTGGAATACATACTTCAGCTGTTGTTATTTTACTAAACATTGACACAGCTGATATGACTGTTGAAGTACTGCTGAGTATTTCAGAATAATAACCTTGATATTAATCTATAATTAAATTATATTCATAAATAAATAATTTTTTTTTATTATAAAATCTAAACCTCTTCAAAAATCAACATCCTTCTTTTAAGGGCTTGCATAAGAAAAATATTATTGGCAGTTATTTAACTCGCCTGTCCGCTTCACAGCCTCTTGTAACTGCGTGGTCTTTTTTACATTTAAAAATAGCCGGACGAGCCGTGCAGACTAAACAGATGTTAGCATGCTGAGTACGCTGGATTGTCATGAGAAAACAACAGGTAGCAATACTTGATAAAAATAGAAGTGAAGTAGATGAATAATTCGACTGGAGACTTTAGACTGCTGCACAACTTGAGCAATATCATTCCGATGAATGAAATTGGTAAGCTGTAGGCCGAGAAGTAAATGGGAGGATTTGTTAGATCTGGCCTTTCTGGTGACGAACTGTGCAGAGAGTTATGTAGGCAGAGGTTGTTAGCGGCAGTGCAAAAAAAATCTAGTTCCTTTGACTTATTATCACTTCATTATGAGTAACCATATATATATATTTGTAAAATTAAATGAATTTTTGTGAAATTTTCTACAATACATTAGTTCATCAAAAACCTACGATCGATTTAATAAAAATTAGAACCTGCTAACTATAATGATAATTCATTTTTTGTCATATTTTTCACATAAATAGTAGATTTGGGTGTCATTTTGAGATTTTGGGGTATCTAATATATATATATATATATATATATATGTATAAAAAATAAAAAAGAACAAAGACCTGTACGAAGGCATGACCTACAGACCTCAATGATGAAAAGGAGATTGAAATTTTACGGCCACATGAAGACGGTGGACAAGGAGGATAGAGTGAACAAGCAGATCTTTGACAAGGTGATGAAACTTAAAAACATCAAAGGATACCCCGAGCAGATAAAGGAAGAAATAGAGAAACTGGGGACCAGAGAAGAGGACTACCAGGACAGAGAGAAATTTAGAAGGATGACAGATGGAAAGAAGGTCCTTGTGGTGAAGAGGAGGATAAGAGGGGAAGGAAAGTGGACAGAGGAGCGTAGAAGGGAAATAGAGGAAAATATGAAGAAGTTGTGGGCTGAAAGAAATATGAAAGCCATGAAGTGATATACGCGTGGTCCGTCCTTAGCTGGCCTTTGTCGCGATAAATAAAATTATATATATATATTCTTTTTTTTTTTGGATCAAATGAGCTGAAATCCTGTATATGTTGTTTTGTTTTTTCTAGGTAGAACAATTTCAAAGAAGTGGGGGAGGGGAGAGGGGAGAGTAAATTCCAGTAAAAATTTCGTCCACTTATTAACTATTCGCGGTTTTTAAGGATTTCAGAGAAAATTCAGACGGGAAAGAAATAAAAATGAAAGAATTCGAGGCTTGATATATGTGAAAAGAAATATACTCTCAACTATAGAAGAAAAAAAAATTGGTTTGGGCCTTTTAGAAGATGTCTCCTGAAAGATTACCGAAGATAATTAGGGAATAGGAAGTGGAAGGAGGATGAAAAAAAAGAAAGACCAAGACGAAATGGAGAGATGAGGTGGAAGAAAGCCTGGCAGGACGTCGCATCAGATGGTAAGTGCAAGACTTGGATAGAGAGGAATAGAAAAGTTTTTCAAAGACGTTTAGGTAAAGAAAAACTACATTAGTGGAAAATTCTTTAATTTTTATTTTTTTTTCGTAAAACGCATATGCATATGCTTAAATATTTCTATTAGATGAGTATCAATCTAAAGATTTTAATAAACATTTTAAAATTTTCATGTTCAATATTCAATAAATTTAGTTCAATGGTTTAAAAAATAAAAAAAAGTTATTATAGGATTTTTCGTCACTTAATAAATTGTTAAAAAAAAAATACCGCAAGTATGCATCCATACCATATTGAGAATTGATTTATAGGATGTTATATTTCGAAACTGAAATTTGTAAATAAATTGTACTGAGAGATCAAGGAAATATTTACTATGCGACGAATGTAAACCAAGGGTGAAGGAATTTTACAGTTCTGTATCTCGAAGATAAGTCAAGTAAAAACAGCCAACAATTATAAAAATCATCCAATAACCAAAACTGCGTAACTCTGCCAACATTGGTTTTGAATTATTTAATTTTACCATGGATTGTATGCTGATGTTAAATCAATAAACTGATCTCTCACAGGATTATTGTGGGTGAGGAGGAAAAAAATTGTATATTGACTACCTACACCTCCACGCACCTTAGAAATGTTTTGTCTCAAAATTCTTGGTGTTCTACAAGATTATGAACTAGGCTCCCTAACGTTTTATCGCGATATTTAGGTTCAGTTAATGCTTATGTAATACTTTTTAACGTGCCTTTGAAGTTGGCATATTATTTGGGGAAAACTCACAAACTTTTGAGAGTTCTGGCTTCCTTTCAAATAGTTCTAGAGTTCCTGATAGTTTAAACAAATAGTTCCATTCATTAAAGCAAAAAAAAAAAAGCAAAAAATTTGTGAGTTATCACCAAATGATATGCCAATTTCATAGGCACCTTTTTATCACGTTTTTAGACCAAGAGAACCATGAAACAAGTGAATAAGGTTAGATTAAAAAAAAAAAGTTTGATATATTACTTGAATAATCTAATTCCTTTACACTGTTTAAAAAAATGTTATTTATGTTTTTTACTATCCCATCTCACGTGGAACAGTGCTGGCAATCAGTCCAAATATATTTTCTTGGTTTATAAATACATTATAACTTTCTCCGCAGAAATATTTATCACAGGGATAAAGATAGAAATCTCCGCAGGTCTATTCGATGAGGGCGATTTAAGTGTCAGATCCGATGAGTCAGGCGGAATTCAAAATCGCCGGAGGATAATGTCATCAGGATTAGATCATTGTATAATTTCGTCAGGAAATGGGCCATTGCCAAAATACTTCGATTCGATTTTAGGAAGGTTTTGTGTTTCGGTAATACGGTATCTTTATAATACTTGTCATTAAGTCATGTAAGTTATTTGTTTCAATTCTTAAGAACAAATGAAAGAACCATTCATTCTACAATCCACCAAGTCAGTTGACATCCGCATGATGGTATAGAAGGATCAATCTAATTAGGGATTGATAAATTATTTGCCACTTCTATAAATTTGTTTTATTGAAAACTAGTTTCGAATTTTATACATTCATCCTCAGTTCTAAAAACACACAAAAATTCAAAAATAAGCAATTCAAAATATAGTTTGGTATTATTATACATATTAAATTAGATTAATATAAATCAGTATTATAAAATATTTATGAATTATGAATTTAATTAAGACAAGAAATCAAATACATGTTGGTACTCAACAAGGTTTAAATGGATTATATCAAACAGAAAAGTTTGTACTGGTTTGAAGGATTTTATTATTTCTAATGCTTCATATATATTTAATTTGAGACTGTTTTCAACGTGATGTATTAATTTAACTCCTGAGTCTGATGAATTTATGATTATTTTCATTTAAATGAATTGCAAAGTTGGAATTATCTGTGTTATTATTATATGCACGTATATGTTCCTTTAATCTCTTATTTAGCGATCTTCCAGTTTTTCTCGTGTATTTGGCTGCACAATCGTTACAATTTAGTTGGTATACTCCGCTTTTTTGGAAAGGGTCTATTTTGTCTTTAGGAGAAGAGAAATATGAGGATAGGATTTTTTTCTATTTTAAATGCAGGGTTTAAAATCACGTTGAAAACAGTCTCAAATTAAATATATATGAAGCACTTGAAATAATAAAATCCTTCAAATCCAATCCAGATATTTGCTTAAATGATCAAATAAATATCTCCATTTGTACTGGTTCCTTCTCGCATTGTACTAAAAATGAACGAGAAATAGGCAGGATGTTTTTAGGTAAACGGTTTAAGGATCCAATCCTTCAAATTCAATCCAGATTTTTGCTTAAATGACCAAATAAATATCTCCAACAGTCCAATCTTAAATTTATTCCCTTCTATAACAGAAAAAACAATTACTCACCGGCCTTACTGGGAAAACCCTGACCCTTGAACCGTTTACCTAAAAACTTCCTGTCTATCTCTCGTTCATTGTTAGTACAATGCCAGAAGAAACCAGTACAAACTTTTCTGTTTGATATAATCCATTTAAACCTTGGTGAGTACCATAATACCAACTATATTTTGAATTGCTTATTTTTGGATTTTTTGTGTGTTTTTAGAACTGAGGATGAATGTATAACATTCGAAACTAGTTTTCAATAAAACCAATTTATAGAAGTGGCAAATAATTTATCAATCCCTAATCCAGCAAGTGTTAAGTGAGTATTAATTGAACAATAACCGGTAAACAAGGTTTTTCTCTCAATACAACAATCGCCTGGTTTTCATTCTAACATACCGAAGGTTCAGATCACTAATTTATTGGGTGTTTCCTCAATTAGCTAGGGAAAAATAAATTACAATTTATGGCCGGAATTTGAAAATAAACTACGTAATAAATTTTCATACATTCAATTTTTCTTATAAATGAAAGTGTGCTGTGGTTATCTGCGTAACATCAACAACCCAAGATGCTAAGTAAATCGCATGATTCTACTGGGTATCGCATGATCATGTCTTTAAAAAATTACATAAAACAAAACTTAATTGATCATTTCCTCTAAATTCTCAATCTGTAACATAGCATTCATGTCTTCAATTTGTTGCTTAATAATGACTATTGTGTATGCTTCAACTTAAATAACATTTATTCATAACATTCAGTATTTATCAATATCTTTTATTTATGGAAATAGAAATGGCACTAATACTAATATAATAGTAAACATTATATAAAAATTTCCATGTACGTATGTATGCACATACCTAAGCATGTAAAGTAATCGTCACCAGTATTTTTCGTATGCAAGGATAAAGCCATGTTTTAACATTAAACACATCACTGCATTAAGAAAATACAATAATAATAAAAACAATGTTAAAATGATTTTTCAAATAAAATAAAAATAGATATTTATATTTACATATTAAACCATTTAAATTAATGCTAGAATTCAATAAAATAATATTTATTATAAATTTTACTTTACAGAAAACGGTTATAAGTGACCATTTTCGAAATCAAGGACACCGCCATCAAAGCATAATAAGGATATGAACTAGACGTTCATAAACAATTCTCGACTAGGCTGAAAAGGCATCTTATGAATTTTTTTCACATTATTTCTTTATACTTTACCAAGGAGTTTTCGAAATACAATACAATAATGCATTATATTTAAAATAATTTTCAGTGATAGTTTTCATTTATATATATTTTTTAAATATGCAAAAAGCTTATCCTGAATGTATTCCACATATTTTGTTTAAAAATTCGTTCAAGGATCCCGGTCCCCACTTTATAGAAGCTGGGTGAGCCCGAGGATGGAATACCTGAAATATTTTACAAGACTCTAAAATTTCCAAATAAATTCCATAGTCTTGTAAAATATTTCATTAATGAAATTCAGTTTCAGATGGAAGTAACGAAATATGAGAAAGTGATTATGGAGTCGGAGTGACCAAGCGAACCTAAAATATTTGCACCTAAAAGATAAGAATAGCGAACAACGTCAGAGAAACAATGATTAAAGATTTTTTAAGTTGAGATCTGATCATCCAGCTCTGTTCCTAGAAAATAACAATTGTGTAAACTTTAACTTAATTAATTAATTAATTAACTTAAACTTGCGTAAACTATAATTAACGGATGGTAATAATAATCAGGGACATGGAGGTTCCTAAAGCAAAACAAATGGAAGGACTCAGTCTTGACAAATTTGAATAAAAGATGATCGTTATTTTTATTTATCAGAATAATTATTTCATGCCCTGACATTAAGGAAATGTTTAATATTATCCTTAATTTAACAGTTTGATCTTTTTATTAGTTTATACAATAACATATTTAAATACAGCTGGACAAAAGCTCATAAAGTATTCGCTGAGCCGACAGTTCTTTGGTGGGTGCCTAATCTTTAACAGTGCTCGGAAAAAAACAAAAAAAACATGGCTATTAGAGCGTGTTTCTTACGACACCTCAACAAAATAACCAGTGCTTCTAAAATATTGTTGAGTCTATCTCATCAGACGATTCTGATTATTTAAAAGTAGATACAATTTTTAAAAAGTTGTAGGTTTTTATTGAATATTTTTATTTTAGGACAATGTATGGAGAAAAGAACAATACTTATTTTATAAAACTGTCCAGTCAGAATTGCTGGCAAGTACAAAAGTTAAATACAGTTGCCAAAAAAAAGCAAAAAAAAAAGCAGATGAATTATTCACATTTTTCCTTTAAAATAAAAAACAAAGGGCTGTACCTACGGACAAAATTTATATTTTTCTCAGCACTCAAAACACATATTTTCACTTAATAAAATGATATGATTATGCATTGTATGAGTTATGAATAAATAAATAAATAAATAAATTTCTTTCTACAAAAAGAAAGGTTCGTGTTTTGAGGTAACAATTTATTTATAGTCATTATATATATATATATATATATATATATATATATATATATATATATATATATATATATATATTTTTTTTTTTTTTTAATTTATTGTAACTATTTTAAATGTTATTGTGTTTCAACATTATAACAACTATATGACAACTTGTACTTTGTTTTATAGGCATATATTCATAATAAAGTACAAAAGTACAAATACAAGTAGACCTATGACTTACTACGCCTATGACTCACTATGAAATGTTAAAACATGATAAAATTTAAAATAGTTATATTAAATACCGATAAATTAAAAAAAAAAAACTGAATAAAATCATTATTATATAATGACGATTCGTAACCTATAAAAACGAATATTTCCACTTTTACTTGTACTGTTGTACTTTATTATGAAATAGGGTGTACCTGCAGGCTAAAGATAAGGACATAAGGAAGTGCAGTTCTCATGAATAAAGAACACAAAGGCTGTAAATAAACTGTCTATCGATTTATAAATGTTTTAGATATAAGTATATATTTACGAGATTATATATTACGAGATATTATATTACGAGAAATAAAATTAATTTACTGAACTCTCTAATCCAAATTGAAACTTGCAAAGTTCACAAAAAATTAAAATTCGCTTGACAAACGAGTGTGCCTTCAGGTAAGTCACCTCGCAGTATCAGAAGGTGCAACTGATGCCATTTTGTTTTCTCAAGGGGGATAGCAACAGTTATGATCTCGATGACTTCAAAATCAAAAATAAATTTTCGAAACGTTGATATCAAACTAGAACTGTGACTAATAACTATAAGAAAATTTGAATTAAATAAAAAATAAATAAAAATTAGATAATTTTTTTTACTCTAACCTTCAGAAAAGAGTAAACAAACCGTATTCACTTCCCTTAATTTCTAAGAACCGAATTTCCAAGAACAACTGGGTATCGCCAGTTTACATCCACAAGGAACCCCCACCCTACTTTTCCACCTGTCTCCAAATTTTTAAATCAAATGTACATTTGTCCTTAGGTAAAGCGTTCTCCCGAAGGGTTACATATTTAAAGACAAATTTTGAAACCAAATAATGTATAAACCCTTATAAAATAAATCCAAAAACTGCTTAGTTTCTAGAATTGTAAATGAATGTGAACCTTAGGATTGAGTGAGACACGACGTCGAGATAGAATTGTGTAGGCATTCAAGGTTACAACCTCATTGTTTATACATTCTAAACAATAAGAGCACATACAACACCCTGTACTTCATTAATTAAAGCAAACTAATAAAATAACTATAATATTTCTTAATTCTTCTACTGAAATATAATAATTTTCGTCCCAATATTTGATGTCTCTATCAACTGAAGAGCCCCAAAGGTCGCAGTTTTAAATGACCTGCATATAATACAAAAAAGTTATTGACAATTTTTTTAAAGAATAATCAAGTGACTAGAGTGTTAAGCACGTGCGTTTTTATCTTCTTGTTCAAAAAAGTACTTTGAAAATACAACTATGTTTATTAAATATTTAATTGCATGTATTATATAATCATATATATATATATATATATATATATATATATATATATATATATATATATATATATATATATATATATTTTTTTTTTTTTTTTTTTTCTGTTGGCACTGTAGACCGTGGAGATCCTTGGCCGCGCGATGTGGTATTCATACACAGGAGACCACAACGCGATTCTCAATTTAGGTACACGGGGTAAGGGTCATCACTCCTATGCCCGGCCTTTTTGTGAGTTGCCTCCAAGTAGGCTGACGAGCCCCACATAACCGAGGGGGCGGGATAAATTGCTATATATATATATATATATATATATATATATATATATATATATATATATATATATATATATATATATATATATATATATATATATATAAATCAGCCGCGAAACCAGTCTTCCTCCAGGTACCCCTTGTGAGCTAGTTGAATTGGGGAGGAGTTGGCTTCAAGCGATAGAAAATAATAGCATATATTTTTACGTCAGAGCTAAACTTTAGTAAGTCTAATATTGATTTATTATCGTATATTCATTCTTCTGGTAATGTATTTCTAGTATAATTATCGTAAATAAGCAATAAAATCGTAAAAGGGTTATACAAAACATGCGACAATTCAAACATAAAGATTGGACACTATCCACAACCATTGGCGTAGCTAATCAAATTTTCTAGGTCTGGAGAGGGAGGAAAGAGGGAGGCAGTACCCCTCCTCTCCCCCGAAGATACCTTCCTATGTGCTTGGAGGTTGACACCATGGTCGTAGCTAACCCAAATGCTTTTTTTATTTTTTTTATTAGTATTTCTTCGACAAAGATTTCCTAAGAGGGCTCAAGCGTTCCCTGGAGATACCTATCTACACCCATGTCCACAACAAGCAATACAGTGCGATCTGAAACTACTTTTTGTTATAAAAATGTTACGACAGTTTAACCCAGACATACAGATATGGCAAATGCAAAATATATATTTTGGTAGACAATTTTAATATTTGAGTCAACTGTTGATTTTTCAATAAATAGGTAAAAAATGCACAAACCTTGTTTACAACCTTGTAGGAATTGAGTTAGAGAAATGAAATTCCACTATCGTAAAAGCCAAATCTGATAATTGGAGGCTATAATTTAAACTCAATCGGACAACTATATTTAATACATAATATCTCAGTCCCGAAACTAACCGCACCATGATATATTTTTGCCCATTCCAGCCCAAAGCAATATTTCGAAACTGACTGTTTTCGGAGCCTTTTGAAGTCCAACCGCTTATTAACGAATGCATGGAAGCAATTTATCTAGGAACCGTTCACCATAATGTCTACATCTACTATTTTGATAGAGGTCAAAGATAAAAAATGGCTGATTGAATAGGCTTTTATAATATAGATTCCGATTAGGTTTTTTTAGATATAGATTTCTCCATTTGGCCAATCAGGAATGCGAGCAGTGGGCTGATAATAGGATTACATTGTTATTGGTCGATATTTTTATTTAATTAATTGATTATTAATTAAAAGGTCGCTAATACGAAGAGAAAACTAATATAGGTTTTGAAATACAGGGTGCTAATCAGAGCTCTGATGTTTCTTGATTATAAAACTCGGTATATTTTTCAGTGAAAACTTGGTACATTTTCTGATAATAAATTCTGAGTACGGTTACTTACTGATAATAAAACTGATTTATTTTAATAATAAAACTCCGATCTGATACTTTTTGTCCTATTCTACGTATACGAGGACGTTAAACTCAAGCAGATTGTGATTTTTATTTCAATTTCAAATGCATTTTCTCCGCCCCGATTTCTTTACTGTTGGCCTTTCGGATTACAATTTCATGCATAGTGTAGTTTATGATATAAAAAAAATAAATAAATGAATAAAAACAGTGCAAATTAATACACTATGGTTTATTATTCCTATTATAAATCCTCGGATTATAATATAGACCACTTTTTTTAGAAAAATGAAAATTTATTATAATGTTTTTGGTATAATAACTCCAAAACGCTTTACATTTTTCTTCTATCTTCATAAGTAGCTAAGATATGGGCGTATGAAACCTCAAATCGGCCGCCATTTCGGAACAAAACAGCTGATGGTAATGCCAAGTTACGAGAATCACCCTGAGGCGACCTGTCTCGAAAAAAGGCGGACGGCGGCCGGACGGAATTTTTTAAAATCCATTTTTGGCTTCTACGTGTCTTGAAGCGTAAAATCTCAAAAATTGTTTTTTATTGGTCAATTACAAAGGTTCGTTATTGAAATAAATATACCAACAAAGGTATTTTAGTCATTTCACGGAAATGATGATTGGGAATACTTTTGATATTTATTGTTTTCTGAGCTATGGACTTAAACATATACTATATTTACTCGTAGTTTAATACTATCGTCAAAATTGTAATGTTTACATTTACATCCTCTTATATTTTATCATTTACACTTTGTGGTTTATTCGTATGATTTATATAAATGTTAATATATTTCTTACTTATAGTACATTTTTTTTTTGTATGCTCATCCAAAAACTGGCTTTCGCAACTGCTAGAAAGTTGTCGTAACCGTGCTGAAGATTTCCAAAGTGGGTCGAAACGTCGGTAATTAATAAACAGTAAATATCTATTGCAATTAATTGTTTACTCTTCCCTCGATACCGGTTATAATGCACCTGTATAACAAAAGCCGAAACTAAATTAATATGGCATAATGACTTAAATAAAATCAGAATCTTGTCTGATTTAGATTTTCCGAAGGATTCTTCTATCATGAAAATCATCTGTGTCCCGAATGATCTCCTTAAAAGTATTTTCTAATAACTATAACTATAACGATAACTATAAATTATAAAATCAATTAAATTTATCAGTGTTACATAACATTATAAAATAAAAATAAATTGTAAAATAACAGCAGAATGGTTAGGCTCGGTGACTTGGTGCAGGAAGCAGGCAATCAGAGAGGAAACAAACATAAAGGAACAGACACGCCAACTGACCAAACCTTTGAAGAAGAGTTAATGGGCTGGTTCACAGTTCCCGCAATATTATATATTCCGCAATATTCCTGCTTAAATATACGTATAAACAAAAGAATTAGCGTGTAGCATTGGTCTGTAAAAGCAAAGTTTCATATCGTGTATAAACACTTAAAGTCTTATTTTGTCATTTTGAACAGAGATTATGTTTTATGTAATGATTTTTTTTTTTGGTGAAACGTTATGAAATATCACAATACAAATAAGCACTTAACTCAACACAATAAATATTAATTGTATATATTGCAAAAAAAAAAAAAAATTAAAAAACTCTTTAGTCATTGATAAGAAAAAAAAAAAAAAAAAGAGCCATTGATAAAAAGTTCTGAGAGAAATTATTGTTAATAGAATTCTATGGTAGGTTTCGGAACCGTCTTCTTCTTTTAAAACGCTAAACTTATTACTTATGCAGGCGAAACTTTAAAATGTAAATATACAACAAAACTGTTTATCCTATATCAATCAGTGTACAAAAAGTCAAAACCAAAGATGTAGAGTAAGGAAATGTGATATCATGAAACACTTCTTTTCAGAAACATTGGAGATTTAACATTGGCGGATATAGATTGGGGAGAAAGATTAGAAATCAATAGGTTTGTTGAGTAAAAAGTTTGAGATTGTAGGATAAAGAGTATTAAGAATTTTATGAATAATTGTATTTGTGAATTAAGGATCATTTAGTTGACATCCGCATAACTGGAAATACTGGAAAACCCCCGACCCTTAAACCCTTTCCCTACAAATACCTCACCTTTCTTTCATTGCTAGTTCAGTGCCAGATTTATATTACATTTAATTAAATATGTATAATAATACCAAACTGTATTTTGAATTGATTATTTTTGAATTTTTGTGTGTTTTTAGAACTGAAGATGAATGTATAACAAACTAGTCTACATAGTCTATTCTAAAAAGGCGCTTTTTTAGCGCAATATTGAGTAATGATTTACCTAAACAACGACCTCAGCTGGCACGACAACCTTCACCTCATGGCAGATACTTGAAGACTTAATTTTCTGAAACACTTTGCCCTTCTTCTTAAGCGTGTCATTATGTAAAGCAGTATCACTCTCAGCTACTCTAAGTACCTACTTATCAAACAGCGTTCTGAAAACTGTTGGGTCTAAATAGCCGCAAGTGTTTCTTGCAAAATAGTATATAATTCTCCTAATTTAGCTCTGGCCCGATTTCAAACGCCTGCTTACTGCAAGGTTGTTTATGTTAGGTAAAGAATAACAGGTAACTGTTTAAGCATACCTCAGCTTAAGACGGGAAGATGAAAGGTTGCCGAAGGACCAAACAATTGCTATTTTCGACCGGCAGAGGTCGAAAAACAATTATACATCGGAAGATATTATTTATTCTGGAAAATTTATAAATAGAGGACTTTCTCATCTGCTTTTAAAAATATGATAAATTTAACAAAAAAATAAAACTGATGTAGTTTTCATGCTAAGTGCCACTATTCCTTTGTGGCCACACATTTAATTGAATCGGCCATTTGGAAAAGGGCACGTGTCCACGATTTACTTTTGTGAACATGTGCCCTTTTCCAAATGATCGATTCAATTGTTTTGCGAGATTTTTGGTTGTACTATACAAAAATAAATACTAAATTATATTCAGGTGGAGAACAAGAACCACTCTAATTAACATTTTTTATTCAGCCGAAGTATTAATTACTACAATGCTTAAAGAAATTTTAATTACATTAAAGTTTTCATTTGCTCATTCAGGCCTTGGTAATTTTCTATATTTACTTGGTAAAGAAAAAAAAAACAGACGTAAGGTAGAAAATTATCCTAAGACTAAATTGTCATATTCACGTGAATATAAACACATATTTCAGTTCTCGATATATTGGGACAAGGACATGCAAACAAGTTGCAGATCGGCCCATTACACTTCGACAAATACCATACAATATCCACATCCTCCTTGTAAGGATCATAATATACGAGGGTTTTGAAAGATTACCCTTGAAGTGGCTATAAAGACGAATGAAAGGAGTAGATATATGGCTCTTTACGACCCTTATCCACAGTGCTTATTCTTCTGAGAGGATTTCCATCAGGGCCGTTAGAGGAGGATATAATGGCCCGTAAACAGACAGTGATACTAAATGCTGTCAGCTACCAAACAGGGAGGATAGGGTTCCTGGATGGGAGATAGGTTGTGATCTGTGATGGGAGATGACTTGTGATTTGTTGGGTATCAACACAGGCTTCATCATTCATTGTACGAATCTGCTACCACCATGGATGTAATCGATCCAAAGAAGTTTAGTTAATATGTGTTTGTATACTACTGTCGGTATACGTAGAAAAAAAAATGTAAGCCTAAAAAAAATAGTTGATAGCATTAATATTTTTTTTATTTTTATTTATTTTGTTTGTATATACATATTATATATATTTATTTTTTATTTTAGTTTTAGACCTGTACTGTTGGTCTATATATGTGTGCGTTCAAATTTTGATGTTTGATTAGTTCCAAGAAAGGTTTGATTGTTAACTGAAAGAGAGAATTATGGAGAGATGAGAATGTAGTTAGATGGATTAAAATAAATAAAAGATAGGAAAAAAATGTAGTGTAAAAGATGAAAATGCTATGAATTATGTAGATGAATGATTAAGTGATAAAAGAGAAAGGGGAGGAAAAAAAAGAAAGTGATGTAAAATGTGTGTGTGTGTGTGTGTGTGACTTGTCAAAACTTTAATCTAAACGGCCAGGCCTAACGTAATCATCACATCTACGTCTCGGTATCCCCCTTAATTAACTTAAGGGATTCATTTATTATTTATAGGGAGTCGTTTAACATTAGATGCCTAATACAACCGTCGCGGTGTTGTGACTTCAAGTATTTTTACCCGGTGACAGTGTTGCCAGGTCAGTCCTGTATTTCCTCCTAAAATCCTCTAAATTTTCCCCTAAATTCACCAACTTTAATCCTAAACTTACCTAAATTTTCCTCTATATCCATCAACTTTATCCCTAAATGTTTGATTTTTATTTTTCTATTAGTTTAACTAAAATTACCCCCTAGTAAGAGATAAGAATAAATGAATAGAAAAGTAAAACATACCACAGAAGGTGAATAAAATCCTAAATATAAGGGGGAAAAAAATCTGGCAATACTGCCCGGTTCAATTTTGCATCTAAATTTAAATTCTCCATAAGACCTTTATTCCACGTCCAGTCGAATAAAGACGATAATTATAATTTGAAATCAAAATTGGTTGTCTCCTGGCAGTTTTAATTTATTGAAATAAAAGAGAAAAAAAATACGATAATTTATGTCTTAAACAACTTTCGCACTTTTAACTCTATTCAAAACTGCATGTTTCGATACAAATTTTATATAAATAATAACAATAATAGTAAATGAACAACTGTATGAAGGAGGACGAAACATAGACGATTTATAGGTCTTTTAAAAATTGTTGATTATATTGGTTTAGGTAACACGAGAATTATTGTGAAAAAAATAAATATGAAAATGAACACTCAAAATTTATTTTTAATAACGATAAACGTTTAGTTGTCCCAAGCTTCGACACCAAGAAAGTAACTATTTTTTATTTTACCAACAAAAGATTTTCCCTTATTGACTGGAACTTATCTGAATATTGAAATATTAAATTAATATTATTAATATTGCACATATTTTAAATATATATATATATATATATATATATATATATATATATATATATATATATATATATATATATATAGATGATTCGACAGCAAGTGATCGGTTTTCAAGTGTTCCTGAAAAGTTTTACAAAGGCGTAGCTGGCCGTAATTGTAACTGAGCTTCTAATATATTCACAAAACTAATTATTTTATCTTCTAATTCAAAATACTTCAAAACTGACACTAAATATTTGAAGAGCCATTATGTCCACATATCACTAAATTAAATACAAATTAGGCTTTAAGCAAATAAATCACAATAGATTAATTTAAATTATAATAATTGAGTAAAAATACTTATAAAAAAAAAAAGAAAAGCATTTATAAATAGTTACAATAACAAAATAAGACAAAGAGTAGTGGGAGAATAAAATAAGTAAGGGATTAGTCTACAAATCAAAGGTTATGTGATAATGGAAGAAAGAACATACAATTGTCTATTAACTGTCCTCATTAAATTTTTAATGTATAACATGCTAGTTAATAAATGTTTAGCTCAATATAAAAAATATATGGATTAATAAGGAACTTGTGAAATAAATGCAAAAACAATGTTATTTGACTATGTCAGTTGACAGGAAATTAAGAAGGTAAAATAATTAGTTTTGTGCATATATATAAATTGTTATACACCTATTTAAAATATGCGCAATATTTACAATATTAATTTAATGTTTTTAATATTTAGATAAGTTCCAGATGATGAAGGAAAACTTCGAAATGTCAAGAGATACTTTCTAATTAACATTATTGAAATGCTTTATGGAAGATAAACGAATTCACATTCAACTTAATATAAATAGATTAAAACCTTCTCCATAGTAGTGAAGTAATTATCCCCATTAATATATTTTGATTTCATAAAACTAAATAGAAATGGTAAATGTCAATAAGTCGGGTTGTGTCTATGGCTTACAAAAGTTTGGAGCAAACTCACAAAAAATTCATTTTTTTTTATTATTTTGGAACTTTGATATTTTATTTGATATTTCATAATAATGAACCTAAAAGTTTCAAAATTAAAATACATTGTATTTTTAATAAAAATAAAAAAAACTTTATCTTTCCAGAAAAAAGAAATAATAAATGTATCTTACAATGATAAATGTTTTGTTCTTTTATGCCCATAACGTTTTGAGCTAATTATTATGTAGTATTTACAATTGAAAAAGAATTATTGATATTGCTTGGTAATACATATTCTTTAATAAAAGATATTCCCAATTCGTTATGCACAATTTTAACTTTAGAGTAGTAAGGGCAATTACCGGTGATTCTTAACCATTAATTTTGATATATTTATAATTTTTTATAATTAGTTTTCCGCATATATATAAATATTGGGTATGCGTAAGCAAGCCGAATACAGGATTTATATAATAATAACTTATTTGATGTGCTTAATTTAAAATTCCTGTTAAAATATGGTATATTTATAATATGGTATAACACACAGCTCTGTTGGCTTTATTACACAAATAACACTAGTTGACAAATTTTTGCTTTTTTTTATACCATGAGATGTACATAATTTTTCTTTTAGATCACGATAAACATAATATTGAGGTGCCAGAAAAAATGCCACCAGTTTTTCTCCATAACCTACAAATTTTAAGAAAAACGGGAAAAACGAAAAACGGGGTTTTCAATAGAACATTGATAAAAATGAATTTCCTGTTGGCTTAAAAAGTAAAAAGCCCAAATTTAAGGCAATTAAATTCCCTTTGAAACAAGCGTTGTATAGGTATAAAGATATAAGCTTAAAAAGAAATAATGTGTGAAAAAATGCAACTAACTTCAAAGTTAATGTTACCTGATGGACTGAGTTCAACAGTCCCAGAAATCATTTCAGGTTTTTTTAAAAGGATTTTTAATCCAGAATAATAACCTGCCTTCTGATTTCCTTTATTACATTTACTTTTCAAGTGAAACTGGAATATTTAGCCCTGCCTGTCTAGGCTTCGAACATGTAGCAACAAGCTCGCGTCTTGTCAATCATAGAAATCAATAATTTTTAATTTTTTCTTTTTATATTGTTTGCTATTAATTGTTTTAAAGGATTCAATTAATATTTTTTGAACTAGAAGTGATAGATTTTTTTCAATATTTTCTCCGTACTCAGCGCACTAGAATCTATAAAAAATCCCACAGATTTTGACAAAAGTATATAAACCGTGTAAACTAGTGTAATAAATGTGGTGAGTTACAGTTACAATCACAATCAACCTTTTATTCACGTAAAGTCATAGGTACTTAATCTGAGTTGGTCAAAGTATAGGCGTGTTGTTTACTGACAGTTGGGGGATAAGTTGTAGTCTTCTCTTTGTAATTATTTAATTAATATTTGTAATTAATTATAAAACTTTATAAAATTACAGAGAATTACTGTACAAGCCTTGATAAAGTTTCTAATAAAATTCATACCAGCTTCTTCTGAATTTCTTGATCTATTTTTTGAAGTTGGTCTTATACTCGGTTTATTTTCAATTTCCGAGCTGTATTTTCAGATTTTACCTTGCAACATTTTCAGCGACCTTACTATTCTACATTTCCTGGTCAATACTGTGCACTCATGTCAGATGGAATCAGATAAAATTAAATTAAAAATATCACGTAGTTTACTTGAATATATTTAAAATGAACAGCGCTATAAAAACACCACCAACAATTAAAAAATCATTAACTTTACTGCCAGATCCAATGTTAACAATACTGCTGACGACTTAGTACCATAAAGATATACCTAAAATATATTCCTAGTTTATATTTCCTATATTTCCTATAGGATCCTATATTTCCTAATCCTATATTATTATAGCAAAGTTTTTATTTTAATTTTCCATTTATTATAAATTTTTTTACTTTTTGGTTGACATGATCTGTAAGTGAATATGATCGGTCTGTTCAACTATGTACGTAACTTTAAATAAAAAAAACTGTATAAACAGAAAATAGGAATTTTTGTACCTTATAAGAAAAACCTCAGGTGATTTGAAATGATTGACCCATTCGAAGCACGTTCCGCGCTCAGAACCCTGCCCACACTCGCGAAGATTATTTCAACGCAATAAAGACGTAAAGGACCTTACATGCCCAATTACGTCCAGTTCTTACTTCCTAACATACAAAAATCCGAGGGTTCATAATGTCCTGATTTGCATAAGAGCCCCCGGCACAGCTAGGAATGACATTAGAGAAAGCAGTGTCTCGAGGAAGGCACTATAAATACTAAGAGAGCTGACAGTGATTGCCTGTTTATTGAGTGGCAGTAAACAATTTGTATGCTGGATGCTCGGTGATCAATGCATGAAGCAATTTATACGCCTTCTGTAAGCCGGAGCTTTGTCGTTATCAACACGTACTTATTTATATTTCTCTGCTTCGTTACTTAGCCAAAGCCCGTTACCTTCCCATGTTTATGGTTTGTTTTAGCATATCATAAGGTAGTTCTATTATGATTTTATTTAAATTAAATTGAATCTGTAAACGAATAGGTTATTTACCATATGTTTTCAGAAAATTAATTTCAGCCAACACTTTTATCAATAAAATTGATGATTCTGGGGAGACAGCTCACGGACCGATAATTAAAAACGTGTTTTAAGGGCACGCCTAAGAGAATTAAAAAAAAATACACGTAATTAGCGTGAACACTTTTAATGATAAGTATGTTTAAATAAATGGATTATTTAATCCTTTACACTATTTTTAGGTTCCGAGGACAAATAGTTCATCTTAACAATAGTGTTATGAGGAGTGAACAACAAAGATTGTGTACTCTGTAATTTAAATGTAATTGAGACTAGGTGGCTGTTTTTCCTATTTTACAAGAATATAGGGCCAAGCAATTTAGGAAAACATTACTAAGTCGTCGTGAACTAATAGACTTATTAAATGGTAAGAATTGGAACAGTTTGTACCAGTACCGCATGTCAGCTTATGGGTACAGAATGTTATTGATTCGGCAATACAACAAATAATATTCTTCTCCTATATATAAATAAAAATAAAAAAACCAAGTGGATTAAATATAAATTGGATAATTTTTGTTATTAAATATTTATATAATGTATTAAAATTAAGAAATTATTAACAAAAGGATGTATGTTTTTTTTCTCTTTTTTGTTTCTAATTGTATAACAATTGTATGTATATGGCAACTCTTGGCAGACGATATTTATTATACCATGACAACAAAGGCTTGTCTGAGAATTTTTTTTGGTGTGGATATAAATTTATTTTCAAAAAAGCTTTTTATGTATCTATCTAATCCTTTACACGAAATAAGAATTATGGTATCTATCGTGGAATGGAATTCGGATCGCTCCAAACATGGGCATTCTTTACAACATGGGCTTTGATTACCTCCAATTTAACAAACACGCTTTGCTACCACCGCCTCTAGATAGTTGAGTGAGTAAAAGATTATTAGAATTTTCAAAATAACTTAAATTTATGTAGGAACATTTTTTCTTCTTTTTACGGCTGTAGTCTCCAAGCTAAAAAAAGTATATATTTTTTATCATACCATTTATTACATGTCGGTTTAAAATAAAGCCATTTGTATAACTTCATATACTTAAACATTTTTTAGTGCAGCAGATCAATTCAGTTAAAGATTTTATCAGACCGTACTCATAAAATCTCGTTTGTTCCTTTTGATGGTTTATTGATTAATAAGTGGAAGTGTTATTATTTTTATTTATTTATTTTCAATAAGCAGTTGTGATTTATCTTATAAGAGAGATTTGTTTTTTGCCTATTTATAGTAAATAAAAATGAAATTTTTGTTGTCAATATATTATGAACTTTTTTGACTGGCTTAATTTAATATTTGAGTTATCCATATATATGCTGTACATATAACATTCGCTTTAAGTCGAAACATCATCATAAAAATATTGACTAAAATATATTAGATTTTTTATATTTAATTTCTATATTATTTTGTATGGTAGAATTATATTATATTATTTCAGGTAATTTTTTTAAAAGTAATTTCTTCCATTACCGTTATTCTTTTATCAGAATTTTTTAAACATCATTATTACCAACGTTTCGGAGTATTTCTCCATCTTCATGATGTCTTCCAGCACTGTTTGCAATATTACTATCCATAAATGACTACTATTTCTTGCTAATGTGAACTGTCAATTCCTTACATTATAACTTATAAGAAGAGTGCTAAGATTCATATTTCATTGTAAGGAAAATGAGATATGAATGTTACATTTCTTCTAAGTAATAATAAAAGAAATAGTGACAATTAAAATTAAGGCCATATAATAATAATTATGGATTTTATTATGGCAAAAAAAGAATATAAAAACATTATAAATATTGATAATGGATTATAGAAGAGATTAGTTCTGAAGATGTAGAAATAACCCAAAACGTTGGCAATAATAATGTAAAGAAAATTTTAATAAAAGGATAAGGAAACTAGAAGAAATTACTTCACACATATTACCTAAAAAAATAGAAAACAATTTTTTTTTTTCAAGCCTAAAATAATATATTTTTTTTTAGCAAGAATATAAAAACCATAGTTCTCAAAATTAAGAAAGATTTTTTTTTTTTATTCCCAACCAAAAATCATTCAGTAAAAAACACTATTAAAAATAAAATCTGTTACTTTATTTTTTAATTTGTTGAGAAATTACCATGTAGATACATATATTACACAGATATACTATATATGGTAGATGAGATATACTATATGATACAGGTAATTATAAGAGATCACCTCGCAAGACGGCTAACGAAAGACGTTTTTGAAAATACAAATATCTAATTTGTAACGGTCAATTTAGAAATATATATTTTTTAACTAAGCAGCAGTATTTTACATGATGCATGCATAAAACTCAAAATTAATTAACATATTTCAGTCATAACAGCAAACCAGAATGTATAAATATGCATATTTCTTAAAATAAATCTCAAGAGAGTGCTTAACATTCAGATCCTATAAACATGAACTGCTGAAATAACTGCTCAGATACGGGCTGTCATGAGAGAATATCCATATTGAATCGAATTTATAGCCATGAGAACAATAAGATGACCCATGGCATAGAAACACCTCGTGGTTCTAGTTTCTCAATTTGACTGGCTCGAGATAATCTGAAGCCAAGGCCCCTTTCCAACTAATGATAAGTTCTTAGCTAAGCGCTACACAACGCACTGAGGTCACCGCTCGCCCCCTGGCTGAGAAAGTTCTTTAAAATCCCGGCTATCGCCGGCTGAGAGTTTCCGCCTTCGAAATGTGCAATTATACCTGTATAATAATAGCAGTTTCGAGGTCGAATGAAGCAATCTGGACCATTTCTGCCAATGTTTTCATGAGAAAAGTATTCATGTTAAGGTTGAGCGACAGATGGGATCGGGCGAAGGCAAAAATAATTATTGCTCCTATATTGTGTATAGTCTCTAGAAAAACTGACCGTTATGACCGTACGAAAACAATTTTAGGAGAGGTAGAAGGTAGGGAAATTTAAATTATATAAAATAACTGCAATTCATAGACTTCGTTATATAAAAAGAAAAATATATAATTGTAAAAAATAATTATCTAAAAATTTTAATTGACACCTTATGTGGAAGATTAAAATCAGCAGATAAAAACTTTTTTAAATTACAAACTGTTTATTCTGAAAAATTAGAGAAAAAATTGCCCATACCTTAATGACAATTTATTTCTACTAATAACTAAGGTAGTTAGTTGATTTTTTTTTTCTGTCGTTGTTGCCCCGTATTTCTAAGTACTTTAAGTTATGTTAACTGTTTCGATGAAACTTTAGGAATGTGTAGAGATGAGTTCAGAATAAATTTTACACTATATTATAAATTATCCATTAGCTCAGCTATTCAATTTAGTTAGTGGGTTGACTAACTTCATCAAACACCTTTTCAGTATCCTTCAACAAATGTCACGGGTTACCCCAGCCTTATACACTGGATAAGGCCATCAGTTATCACCACAACCCACACGATAGATAATACCCGTAGAGGGCTAAAATGGAGCTGGATGAGGGATTTCTTGGCCTAACATTGAACACTGTAAATGAAGACATGAAGAGGTGCAGCAGGGTATCATTCTATGCCACGATAACAAATTTTTAGCCAAACTTTCAACTTCTAAAATATAATGAGATAAATATAATAACTGTCAATGGATATAAATTGTAGGCTTATTTCATGAAGTAAGGTAGAAGAAAAATGTTTGGCTTCTGGCCAATTTTTTTTAACTGATTTTAATAAACTTATACTTTACATAATTGGCACTGATACAATTACTAAACAAAAAATGCTGCTAAACTTACGTTTTTTTGAAGTTGAAAACGTTCATAGACTGCTATAATACGCAAAACCATAGAGAAACAAACTTGTAAGCTCTTGTAACAATTGACAAGAATGTGAGTATTGTGATGATTGATCATAATGAAAAATCGATGAACACATTTTAATACGTTTGACGTGACATATGTATATTTTTGTATATTTCACTATTACATAAACTTTGTGACAAATAATGATTTTGGTTCATAACAGCAAATACGTGCTCGAGAACATTACCTTTTAAAATTCCCTGACTTTGGTTATTTAAAAAAAAAAAATCCCTGGTTCTTCCGGTTCTGGTAGATATCATGTTACTACTATACTAATACTAATTACAAACACGGTTCTCACATAACTTGTTATGGTTAGGAATAATCGAGGATTTTATTTTTCAATAACAAACTGTTGGACTCTATAGGAAAACAACTACACGCCGCTGAGAACACATAACATGACAAAATGTCTAAATTAAAAATTCACCATAGGAGCTCCAAACTTGATAATTTAAAATAACACATCCTATCTCTTCAAAGACATCATCAATGACATCAAGAACTATTCTGAAAGGTCGGACATCACTTCCTCCAAAGTTTATAGCAAGAAGGAGGGCAGCTATCCAAACTACTAAATGTAAAGGTCTCAACCTGAACCAGAAGCCAAGGTTCCCAGATCCATCATATGCGACCTTTCTTGTAGGTTTGGGCACAGACCATTAATAGTTTTAGGTTATATCTAGGTTGGTCGATGGGTAGATAGTCGATCAGTGGTGGTATTATAGCAGTTTCAGTATATATCATGTGGTATACCAAACCTCCAACAGTGGGGCCTATCAGATTTCGATCTTGATCAATGAGAGTGCGGATCGGGTTTTATGGTCCAGCTAAAACCTGTATTTAAACACCTAATAGTGGCTACCGCTCTGCCTCCCTAACTGAATTCCATGGTACATGTTCCTTTAATTCTGAATAATTTATTTCAACACTAAATTATATTTAATGCAATTAATAAGGATTTTCATTATTTATTACCAATAATAAATTTCAACCATTACCGTAGTAAAAAGATAAAGAACTGAAATTAAGTCTAACACGACCAGTGGACATACGACGGCACGACTGAAGAAAAGACCCTCATCAAGCTATCAAGGTACTTTTTTTATGCTTTGTTGAAACCTAACAGACTTATTTTCTGGCAATTTTATTTATATTTATTTTTCTTGTTATTTTGGTTAATTTTGTTTTAAATAGGTTGATTTGACAATATTTTAACTAAAAACACAAAATAAGATCTATTTTTATATCTTAATGATGTAATACACATGTGTTATGTGATTTTAATATAATATGTTTAAAAATCTATTAATCCATAACCCTCTTATAGGGCTATAGTTACAGACTGAGAAAGAAAAATGATTTCGTAATAAATGAATTAGTTAAAGTGAATAAACTGTATCTATTATATCAATATGTATCTATTTAAAAAAAGAACCATTTAGTTAATATTACACATGTCCTTTTCTAATTCTTATTAAATTATAAAATACAACTTAATAAACAAAAATGCCTGTCATCCAAAATAACTGTAGATTATGTAATTAATACAAAATGTACTTAAGAATCATCTGTGATTTAGTCAACAAAAATAAACGTACCTACTATTATTAAAACAGTAGAACCCAACATAAAAAAAGGCAAACATTTCTTACAACAAAAAGATTTTAAATTTCATTTAAAATAAACATACCAAAAAACCTTTTAACATTCTAGGAATTATTTTAATTTTTTTTATAATCTACTCTATTATATACAATGTATTTAAATTTTTAAAAATTACCAATGACCAATGAATTGTACCAAAAATTTAAATAAGCATTATAAAATGTTTTATATATATACTTATCTATATATTACCTTTTTTATTTTAATTATGTCGCAGTAATTTTAGTTTATCAATTATTTAAGATAGATTAACTACATGGTGGAAAAAATATTGTTCACAATTCATTTTTTTTAAATGCAAAATGTCCAAAAAGACAAAAAAAAAATGTTATTCAGTTTTTATCATCTGCATTCATTTCAAAGCGTACAATACCTCGTTTTTTTTCCTAAATTACTCATTCCGGGGCATGAATAACGCACTTTGAGTTTAAAATATTTTTTTATTCAATGTACATAAATGCATTTATTTCAATTTTAATCATTTTTATTTGTATTAATGAAAATTATTATAATAACACAAAAAATAATATGAGATTAGATAAAATAAGGTGGTTAAAAAAATGGCCATCCTCTCCCTTCTCTCTCAATCCTGTCAAAGTTGCAAGAAATAAGAATATTTAAATCAATAAGCAACAATATTAACACATTTCGAAATTAATAATTCCATTATAGATAAATGTTACCTATAATCTATTTAAATAAGGGCTATAGGATAATAAAACTGTATAAATTATTAGATTATTAAAAAAAAATCAATTTTCACCTATTTTAATAACTTTCCAAAGGTCTTCTCAACTATAAATTTCACATTTCAACATAATGCCATTTGATGTTGATAGTAAAAATGTAAAATGTAGTCATCAACCTTCAAAGTTATAATCTAATATCCCTAGAAATTATATTATTATTAAAACGTAACACACTTATGTAGAATATAAAATGGCTTTAGTGTTTCGTATTAAAGACGAAATCTTACAAAATAATGTAGACCTGTTGAAAGAGCATCCCAATTTTATTGATCATTAACATTTTTATATATATTTTTTAATCCTGATTTTTAGACCACAGTAATCTAAATTTAGTTTTTAAAAAACTACTATTTTCAAAAAGCGTGAAAAACATATTTCAGATGCTTAAAAATCGTACTGCATCGATTTTAATTATTTTGTGTTTTTTAATTTATTTATTTTTTATGTGTATTATCAACCGGCAGGTTTAACTCAGCCTACGTCAATGACATAAACATCGCTGGACGCTCCTTTCAGGCAGTTGAGGAGGTTTTTTTTAGCATTACTGGAACCGACCATTAGACTCGGGTTTGAAGTAAACCAGGCGAAAATGAAATATCTTGTGACAGGGAAAGGGTCCGAATAAGAGTGTAGCCTTTAGAGAGTATAGCTTTGAAAAGGTTCAAGATTTTGTGTACCTGCTCCTTGGTGACCCAAGATGATGACGGGAGGGCCGAGATAAAGAGGAGAATCGTCTCTGCCAACCGATGTTACTTTGGACCAAGAAAACAGTTCTGTATAAAATTCTGATTCGTCCTGCTCTACTATATAGCTCAGAAACTTGGACTTTGACAAAAGCCAATGAACAAGATCTCCTTATCTTCGAAAGAAAGATCTTCCGAAGGAGGTTTGATGGAGTGGTCTTGGATGGGATTTGGAGAAGACGGACTAATCAGGAAGTATACCAAGCATTTATAGAGCCTGACATCGTCCAGATTTTAAAATTAGGCAGATTTCGATGGGCGGGACATCTGGGAAGAATGGAAAAAAATTAAATACCGAAGAGAATGCTTACAGAGCCGCTCCATGGGACCAGGAAAAGAGGTGGGTCTAAGCTGAACTAGATCAACGGAGTAGTGACTGACTCGAGGGACATCCTTGGTATCAGGAATTGAGTGACGATTGGCGGGGGCGATTGGTGGAGGCCAAGACCCGTCATCGGTTTGTTGCGCCGCAATAATATTAATTATTATCAATGATAATCATAATTGTTTTATTAATTACCCACAGGTGTAAGATTAAAACGTATAAATAAAACAACTTCAAAAATAAGTTTAACGGAAAAATAAAATTATTATGTAAATACGTCCTCCTATTCTCTACTAATGGTTTTTTCTTAAAGTAGATGATTTTACTTTTACTGTTTATAATTAATAAAAAAAGTCTGTAAAAATTTAGAAACTACTTTTATACTTATTTTTACACTTATTGTAACCATGTGATAAACAAAATTTAAAAATACACTTCGAAATTTAACATCCAAAACCTTAATTGTTTTTATCACAAAATAAAATAAAAATAAAGAATTTTAGAAACTCCAGTTTTTCATGACTATTGACAAGATAATTAATGTTGTTATTTAATAAATTAAATCAGATTTAGATTTATTCTATTTATAAGAATATTTACATAGTAATTAAATATTTTGATACTATGCAATGTATCTAGTTGAAAATAAAATAAATAACATCCTAACTCTCGGTTAGGAAATATATGAAAAATATTAGGAAAGATTTTAGTCAAAAAACTGTTTACACATTATGGACTTCCGCTGTGATATGAACTAATTTAACAATCGATGAATTGCTTACGTAAATTAATTAAATATTTTTAATTTTAATGCATAAAGAAATTGCAAAATTAAACCAATTTATATGGCGGATGATAGATAACCTTTGTGATGGCATTTAGGCCACATGCGACCGGTCGCTCCAGATCATTGCAAAATTTTTCATCCGAATAGACAGGATGAACTCAGATGATGAATAACTTTTGAAATTACAAAGTTTTATGGAGTTTCTCATAAATTGAAGATGGAGAAACTGAAATTCACGACGTCTTGGACAGATGCTCAAGACGTGAAATATTTCATGGTGAGTTACGGTGCTCCATTTACGGATAAAATATTTTATGCCAGTTACATGACACTAACTTCAGGTTCATCATGAAGAATATGTGCGGCCAATTTTAATGGTTCACCAGTTACTAAATTTTAAGAACGATAAAGTTTCAAAAATATATATTATTCATATTATATATCATTTATCGTGATGTATCAAGAGAAAAAATAGGATTTGATGAAAGGTGCTAATTATTTTTAAAAAAACAACAACGGAAAACTACCTAATTAATTCCAGTAAAATTTATATAAATTAAATAAAAAGTAAACTTCTTGTACTTATTAATTAACGAAATCAATCAATATGTCAAATGATTGTCGAACCACCGTATATTAACACCTTCGGAGCGGTCAAAGAAAGCTTTGCTGGGTAACTTAATTAACACGAACTTGATTAATTGCCCTAGATATCCGATGCAACAAAACAAGAAAAACTAGTCCAAAGAATAAGCGGGCGCCTTGAACTAGAGGAGGTTTCATAATAAGCCGAGGGTTAGTACTATTCCAAATACAGCTGACAAATGCAACCTTAATCCTCTTAAAGTTCAGAAATGAAACTTAATGGTTTATGGCATTTCCATTAGCACTGCAGATCCAGTTTTGCAATGCACTATATCACAAAAGAAAATATTAAAATAATGGCACAATTTTATTCTTGAATAATTAAACTTTATGTTTTACATGAGACATGGCGACCTTCATAAGATACAATATTAGCAAAATATAACAAGGAGTTGGTGTGCTTCATCTCTAAGATACTCCTTCAAATGAATTCATACAAAATCAAATAAAAATAATAATAATAATAATAAATAAAAACCGATTGGTCTAGTACCTATATTTGAATTTTTTAATTCTGATTTATTTACTGATAGAAGTTATTTTTTTCTGGTATATGTTTATTTGAATTATATAAGGATTGTATGAGTGTATTAATCTATTTTGTTATAGTTAATTTTTTATTCGTATGCAATATCTTATTTTATTTTTATTTTGGTAATTAGTTTAACTAAATGTAAGAACCTAATCACTTGTCTACTTTAATTTGGCTTTATTTCTCTATTTTTAATTATTAATGTTCTACGTACTTCTACATGTAAGTTAAAAATTTGTTATTTTATTTTCTATTCTTGTTTTATTCGAGTTCTTTTTCATTTCTGTTTCTTTTATCTTCTAGTTTCGTATGTAAGCATGGTGTCGCATGGAATATGTACACTTCGTAAATAAATTCCTCTTGCATAGGGTTAATAAGCAGGAGAAAAAATAATTCAAAAATCTATAAATACTTTCACGTATATATGAAGAATTCAAAATACACTATACCAGAACTAAGTGACACCCCCACATTTTAAATATTATTTAATTTATCTATGACCTGTTACGTCATGTTTGATCAACTGAAAACATTTTATTTCATTTTATAATATAATTTATAATACAAAAATAATACCACAAAATAAAACGACTTTATTTTCTCTAACTGCATTTAAAAAGAAAAAGAAATTTAAAATGCCAGCTAAATAAGTTTAAAAAAAAATATAAATCAATATAAATCAAACAATTTGATAATATGATTTTAATTCACAGAAAGGCGAATAGTAGCTATTTGTCGATAGGGAAAGTAATTTAAAATACCCATTTGACAGCGATCACAAGACCATTTTCTTTGTTACTACCTTAATCATTTCTTAAGTAAAGTCACTAGCATGATATAACTTACTGCAGTTTTTCATATGTGAAATCAATTATTACAAATAATAATATTTTCAGGGAATCAAAACCTTGATCAAACTTTATTCGGAAAAAATAATAATAAATCTTCATTCCTTTTTTTGTCAGTTAGAAGTTTTATTTTCAAGTCAAAAATTATTATTTCATTTTTTTTTTCTAAATCATAATCAAACTTAATTAAAACTCTTGATTTAATATTCGTAATGAAACATCTCAATAAAACATAAGCCAATTATATGTTTCTAATATGAAAAAAAAAAGAAGAAAAATACGTTCGGTATTATTCCTAATAATCAGAAATAATCGTTTTTATGTAAAGAGATAAATTACCGAAATTTAATAACAATAATAGATATTTTATATCTATGTGACATACAGCTAATTAATAAAACTATATTTTTAGAAGAGATAAAAGACAATTTTTCTCTCAATAAGCAGTTAAAAATAACAGTTAGATTAACTTTATATAAATCTGATAATTGTAACGCTACAAATTATTATTTTTTTCTAAATAACACAATGCTAGTCAGAAACCCCTCTCTGGGAGAACGCTGTATTATTCTTTTAAATGTTCAAATTAGAGCTGATTTAAAAATTATTTTCGAAATCGAAAGTAACTTTTATAGGCGTTGAATAGATGCCCTTCTTCGTCCCTCTACGACATTGGTTAATTATGTTTTAAGACCAAAATAATAATTAAGAATGAATGATTAATGATATGTCAAGATTGTTCGAGAATTTATAGTCAACATTTTGCTAAAGTGTTATAATAAATATCATGGGCTTCGCAAAATCATTAAATATAATGTCCTTTTATAAGGACACAGTAGGAGGGAAATAATTTTCAAATTAATTGTTCAAAAACAAAATAATTTTATTTCGCCTTGGCAATAAAAGCTGGTCGAGGACACGGATCCTTGGGCCAACAAGTAATAAAAACAGCATAAATATAAATATATGGTTGTAATATAAATATATAGTAATATGATTTATCTTATAGCCCCGCGAGCATATTATTTTTTTCGGCTGAAGAACCACCTCCTAGAAATCGCCACACCCAAGGCTACGCTGGAGCCCTATTTCAGGTCTGGGTATAATAGACCCCATGCTCTATGATTCCCAAGAACTATATTACTTCTAGAGATCACTATCAGCTTCTGTCCTTCTTTATGATGATTATTTATCGTAGGCCTTGCCTTGCCACAGGAAGAAGGTGAAAGAGTTCAAAAATATGATAACGAGCCTAAGTTCGGTACACTGGCCAGGTATAATATAACAGGTTGTCATAAAGATGATTATTATAATAAAAACATAAATTCGATAAAACCATTAATCACTTATCAATACAAATTATATTCAGTTCAATGAAATCACCAGTTAATTATATCATGGATAAAAAACATGGTTGGACGACTCTCTCGGAAGAGATAGAAGAAATCTTGGCGAGACTCTATAAAGCGTGAAAAATTCAGATTAGTAATTTTTTTACAAAATGTAAAAATAAGTGTACTGTATTTAGTGTTAATGATCTTCCTATAAATGCATAATAAAGCTTAAAAAAAAGTTCCTTTTTTTTCTAGGTATTACCGAAATATTCAAATCATGACCTCCTTATAAGCTCATGGTAAATTCTGATGAACATTTTTACTTTTTTTTTAAGTAATTTATGTTTTGGTTGGAAAGAAAATTGTATTAAATATTTAATACTCAGAACTGTCATTATTATTATTTTAGAACTGTCATTATTATTATAGTGGTATATTGATATACCACTGTCCTATGAGTTTTAAAAAAATTTAAACAAATTTTTTTTGTTTTATTTAATTGCATTCAAAGACGTTTTGATTTTTTGTATTAAATTAATAAGATGATGAAGATTATCAACAAACTTTTAAAGCCGAACTAACCTAAAAAAAAAGAAAGTAAAGTATGACCTTAAACACAAAAACACAGTTTATGCCTTATGTATGTCAAACTTAGTTCTATTTGCATTTTAACACATAATTATGCAACGAATAATTGGCATTTCTTCACTGCAGAACAGACTTAAAACATAATAACCCACGTAAGGATCACCTACATTATAATCGCGAACAGGTACAGAACCAAGATTAGCTGTTCCTCATGTCCAAGTCATGTGCATCACAAGCAATCACGCACAGCGCATAATGAATGTGGTCATCAAACATGTGATGTAGAAACACGTGCGGGAAATATAATCAAACGGCTAACAATAGAACTGCTATCCGACCTTTAGACACGCAACGTTGTGTAATCAAGGTAATTAATTGATTCTAACGTCACTGAGATAATTAATTATTTATAAGTTAGTTATGACTATTTTTTATTGGTTAATTCACAAACAATAAAATTAATAAACAATAATACCATGAATGTATAACAAGGCAAATGAATCTTGCCCAATTAGAAATTTAAGGCTTAAAAATACTGGCTAGAATTTTCTTTGAAAAAATGTTATTATTCATTTAATGGCTTCATTTAGTTCGTCCAGAAATCATTTTTAATCCATCAATTTCTGAATAAGCATGATTTAAGTCTTGTTAAAAAATACTAGTTCATATTCAAGCATGTGCTTTTCTATGTGTACTAAAAACAAAACAAAATAAACAATAAGAAGGTCTATCTATCACTCACCCTCATATTCAGCTAAACAGCATTACTTTTCCAAAAAATGGCTTAATTACCTGAAAAATAAAATCATGCGTTAATAGACTATTGAAATTAAACATAAAATAAACAATAAAAAATAATTTAGAATTTCTCTTTATTTATAAATAAAAGCTGATAGTAGCCATAATGCATGCAATTTATCAAGCAATAAGAAACAACAACAAATTCATTTTTCTCCACGAATTAAGAAACTTAAATGACCATAGAATATCATAAACGGCGAAGTTGTGCAGCGGAGAAATGCGAAATTTAAAAAACTTAACATAAGACATCTCTTTGATAAACAAAAAGACGCTAGGAATGCATCAGAAAGTTTTTAAACATTTTTTTATCAAGAACAAAATTCAAGCATAGGAATTTTTAAATATTTTTCTTTCAAGAGCATAATTTAAACATATAATAAAATAATTAATTAGAACGTATAAGCTAGAGGAAAACATTCATCATTAATTTGCTCTGATATGTATTCAGTTTTTTTTTTTTTAGGGATGATAAAAATTTAATTAAAAAAAAATATATTGTCATAACTAAAAATAGTGCAAAAGTCATAACAAGTCATAAAAATTGAATTTATTTAATCATAAAACGATAAATTAAATTTCATGTTTATAGTTGTCATAAGATTAGATAACTAACTCATTGAGTACACATATTGTTTATAGGATTAACTGCAACAAAGATAAGGTTAAGGAGTAGCTTTGAAAAGAAAACATGAAATCTTGAACTCAAATCGAGAAAATGAATGTTCCTTCGGCTAAAGACGTGGATTGCAAAGTTGCTAAGTGTCAGAGTTTGTGAGGATGTATTTTTTTCGGTTAAATAAAAACTCTAATTTTTGAAATCGGGATTTTATAAAAACGATCATATATTTTTATTTATTTATTCACGATTCACATATGATGCTATTTATTTCAATATGTCCCTTTTCCAGTCCTTTTTCTACTACAAGAAGGGATAAATACAATTTCATACAAAGAAAAGTACCTACGGCATTACTACAAAATCAACTTTTAAAAAAGTCTGCCAAGTAGATTCGTACTTTTCACCATTCTACAAAAATGTTTTAATTGTTTATTTCCAAAATTGTTTTTTAATATAACTTAAATTTTTTTAAATCTTATAACTAGTTGAAATTAGCACTTATTATCAATTATGTAATAAACGAAAAAAATATCGGAAGAATATGCTAACGTTACTTCAAAAGTCATTATAGAACTTAAAATAATTATTTCTAAATTAAATAAAAGAAATATAATATTCATGAATAAATTTCAGTCCCATTACATTAATATGAATTGTTAAATGAAATTTGAGGAAAATGGTACTGGATCATTTGCTGACTAGTCACCAAATTCCGGCCAAATCGGACGAACAGTTTTTGAAATATAGGCAAGGAAAATAGGTTTGTGCAAGCCTAAGCAAAAGTAGTGAATGGAATTTAAAAAATTTAATATAAGACCATCTAGATACAAACCAGCAAAATTAGTGAAAATTTCATCAAAACGGATTAAACGTTAGCAGTTGTTGCCCGTCACATAGAATTGACTACAGACCGACAGACACGAGATCAAATCTGTTATGTTGCTAAAAAAAATCTTCGATTCTGAGGAAATAAAATGTTTTCACTTCCTGCATGAATACAAAGATTCATGTTCGGCAGTGAGAAATCATAATGTTCATATTAACAAGTAATAAAAGTAATTTCCAATTCAAATTAAAATTCAAAGTTCAATCAGCTGAGTAGTAGAACCCAAGATGTTACAAATGCTCCAAACAATAATTTTCTTGAATCATGTATTGTAATAATTGTGTAACCGTTGCAGCAATCGAATTAATTAATTAGCTTATACTATAAACTTTGGGAAGTGGGGACGTTATCATTATACAGTGATACAGGACTCCTCTCTCTCCCTCCATTCAAAAAGCCATCTTAATGTTAATGCAAAATTTATTACCTTTTGGTTATTTTCATTTAGGAATAGAAAACAATTATATGGCTATAAAAAACATTTGCAGTAAATATAAAATGCATACTTTATAAAATAACCATTATTAAACAGCACATTATTCAGAATAAAACGGATCCTGTTAACAATGAAAGGCGAACCCTAAAAAGGAGGTTTGACAAGAACCCGTAAAACCCCAGCCCTAATCTTAATGAGCCTAGAGGTCCGGCTGGATCAGATAGCACCGGTCCACTGAATGCTACCTGCTAATTCACTTTTCATGTAAACAAGCCCCAATGCAATCTTTTTTTGTCGTATTTTAGGAGTTAAATTTTGAAGGAGATGACATTATGCAATTGTTACAACCAGATAAGAGTGGAGTTATTTATTGTCAGATTTCCTTGACTTTATGGGACATATACCCAAATTTATTTTCCGAGTTTAGAGGAATACTGCCATTATTTTAATTGCCTTTGAATTCGATTTATGTAGGATATAAATTTATCTCGTAATTCAATCCTCATTTAACAATATTACCTTACGCAAACCTATTTGTCAGCAATTTTACCTCCCAAAGGATATCTGACGATCTTCCAACGTGTCTGATCCCTCAACTTCATACTATAATATTACACAGAACAGTAACGTAAATAATCCGGTTGGGGACACAGCAAAGGAAATTGTAATTTTTTTTTTTTGAGCCAATGGTTTCTCTTGGTATTTCCGAGGTTTAAGAAGTATCCAGTGAATCCGGTGAAGTATCCCCCTAAAACTATAAATTCGTTGGTAATGTATATGTCATTTATTTAAATTTTCAATTGCGCGGGGCGCTGAATGGTTGTCCCCTTCGCCCGTCCTTCCGGACAATCCGTCATTGTATGTATAAATATATATATATATATATATATATATATATATATATTTATATTTATAATGTATACAAGCTAAATACCGCCTAAACAAGTATAAATAAGTACCAAATAAATAAATCATACTATTATATAAAAGGACAGTTCGTTTTTTGTTTATAAGCTCCAACCGCAAAAGCAACAGAAATAATCTTTACTAAATTATAACTATATCAACTTCATGATGCCTGGATGGTTTTGCAATAACAAAACCTAGCGATATCGATATAGCGGCTGCGAAAACAACGTTTTCCCTAGATTGTAGAGCCAACTTGAAAAGTATACAACCTAAACACATCAGGTTTTTTTTTTTCAATTTTTAATGATTTCCGCCCCAAATTTATAGGGATTAACTTTAATATTAATATGATATAATAACTAATAACGATGCAGGGAGAATATATTTTGAATAATTTATTTACGCGAATTATCAATAAAAAAAATTGTTTTCTTAAAATTTTCAATTTTATCCGACAAACCATAGTCTGTAAATAATTTGAAAAGTCACCTGTGAGATAATATTTTTATTAAATAATTTTATTTTGTCGGTTGTTTTTTCATTCGAATAATTTTTATCCGCCGAGCGCTTTCTTATTCAGATAATTATGTACGATAAATTATGACGGATAAATTTTAATTATTCGTTATTTTGGATGACAGGTGACGCGGCTTTCTTTACCCGACTCATCGACTAATTGATTATATTATTATTATATTATTATATTATTATTTGCCCAACTTCATGGTAATTATCCCTGATAGCTACACATACCTGGATGAGCTATGGGTGGATGATGAAACCTTGGTGGTGAATAGAAAATGGTTTTCTAAAAAATTATAAATGCTTGAAAAAAAAAATAGTAAACGATTTTCACGGTCCGTAATGCTACTGAAAAAAAAAAAAAAAATATATATATATATATATATATATATATATATATATATATATATATATATATATATATATATGCATAACGTTCACAAAAAAAAAAAATATATATATATATATATATACACACGAGAACGGAACTCTGTTACGGGTTGGCTCCGAAACTACCTATTTATCCAATTGTCATGCGTTTTTTTTTAAATTACAGAGGAACGGGTTTGAGACATAAATTTAGTCCGGTAAAATTAATAATTAATTAGTTATTGATTAAAATAGCCATAAATAAATATTAACAGATGTTTCAACAGAGGAGTTCAACATTATTTGTTAATTTCGTAGTTTTTTTTTTTATTAATAGTAAAAAATAAAGATAAATAAATTTAGTTTTTAGTATAGTCTTTATTTGTATTCAAAATATTGACTGGGTTTTCGTTATTTTTGGTATGAAAAAAAATTTTTATTTGCCTATAGTAACTTAATCTAACATAAAGATAAGTATTCATTTTCACGGGCGAAACCGGGTAACTCAGCTAGTAAATTATAAGAATGAAATCATACCGATATCATAAACTCTTGTCAAATTGAGATTAATAGCATAAGGAGAGGGTTAATAAATTTAATATTAAAGCCTGTTATTTCTAAGACAAATTCAGCCCTAATTATGCATCGGTAGTATTTTTAGACAGATGAATCGATAAAGCAGATACCGGGAAGAGATAAAATAATCAGAGCCAATTTCCCGGCAGCTGGCTAATAACACCTTGGCCTAAAATGAAAAATTTATTTTACTGCACTAGATCTTGTGACGGTTCTTACCATACTTGCTGATTTCATTAATTCTTAGAAGAATCATACTCTGGCAATATTAATTTGCTAAAAATATTTTTTTTTTTTTAATTAATAAAAAGAAGCACAAAATGTATGAGATAATAAAAAAAAAATAGGTGCTGTCTAGAAAAATTTCTTCACAATACTTATGACATAAAATAATCCACAATAGACGTAATTAAAAGATTTAAGGAGATATTCAAATAGTTCAGCAACATGTATAATTTATAATGAAAATCTTGTAGGTATTTATTTGCATCTCCATAAATATTCAACGACAGTAAAAATAAAAAATATACAATTAACAAAACAAAAAAAAATAAAGTAAATATTAACATATATTTAAAAAAATAAATTAAATTTCTACACGGTTTTCATTCGCTTTAATAGATTTCTTTGAAACGCCATTGATATAGAATCACAAACGCTTTGCAATACATTAATTTAATTCACGATAAATACTCATTCTAATGCTCGTGAAAGATAATATTAAATAAATCGAAAGAATAAAGAAAGTTCAAAAAAAAGAAAAAACATAATGCGAGAGCTCATTCGGTAATTAGAGTAAAGGCGACGAGTAGCATTTAATTGTCTCACACATTAATCCTGTCTTGAAGTTGTCAATAAGTTCTAATTGTTTGTTAAAAGCAATCTACCGAATGAATTAAGAAATCGAATCTATAATTTTAAAACGACAAAGTGACATAAAGATCAAGAAACTGGTTTCTGTTTAGTACGAAGTACCTAAGCTCTTTCAAGATATATATATATACATATATATATATATATATATATATATATATATATATATATATATATATATATATATATATAAATGGAGTCGGGGTGGCCGAGCGGGTAAACGCACTTTAGGTTTGTGAGTTCGAATCCCGGCACCGGCATGAATTTAATTTAATTAAATTAAATAATTCAAGAAATTTATCCCGCCCCCTCTGGGTATGTGAGGCCCGTCAGCCTACTTAGAGGCAACACACAAAAGGCCGGGCGTGGAGGCTGACCAAATCGCGCGGCCAAGGATCTCCTCCACGTTCTACAGTGCCAACAGAAAAAAAAAAAAAAAAGAATATATATATATATATATATATATATATATATATATATATATATATATATATATATATTACAGAATAGTCCTGTATTTTTCAAATGTAAATGATGAACTAGGAAAATTACACACAAATAAAGCATTAATAAGATTCAATCTAAAACCACTGAACTATGAAAAACGTAAAAAATTGTTAATACTATCCTGATTATAATTTGTGGCCAATGACATAAATATAAAAAATAAAAACATGAGGGAATGTATTAATGTAATAAAAATAGTACAATAATTCAGCATTATATTCCAACGGCTCACACAATGAAAATCCTTACTAGTATAATACCTTATTTTGTGTTTCCATATGACCATCAAATTAGCACATTAACTCCATTGCGTGTTGCCATATGCTGAAAATGAGGATATATTTTTTCAATTTCAATTGTAGATTTCCTCTATCGTCTAGGAAGAAATAAATTTACATTTCAATAACCTATAAACTTCTTGGCACGATTATATTTTTAAATACGTATTGCAGCGTTACAACATCACCTAAGAATTAGCATACAAAAAAACAACATGGCTCCCAAAGGCATAGAAACAAATAATTAGGTACTAGATTAAATTAAAAAAAGAATTACAAATGGAAATTTTATAGCATTAATTTATCTTAGAATAGATTTATTACATATCAGTCTCACAAAAGCCCACTTTATAGAATAGTTTCACAAATGTGCCTGATACTCATCTTTCTTTTATGCTTGATCTTGTAGTTTTGGGAAGATTTTATTATACGCCATATTATATAAATAATATAAGTGTTAAAATGCAAACATTCAGAAAACTAAACATAAAAGGAGCCATTGAAATGATAATGAAGACTAGTGGTTCTGAACTGGAGGTCTTTAGAACATGGAATTAGTAAAGATTTCCGAAGAACGTAGTATTGCATTAATTGTTCAGAATTAGAGGCCACATTAATAACTTTAATAAAAATAAAAACTTTTCAGTTATTTATTAGTTTATTTCTGATTCTGCTAATTGAATGAAACTTTAAAAGGTGTTGGTCCCTAAGAAATTGAATAATCATCCGTTTTTGGTCGGTGCACTTTCATTTGTAGAACCGGAAGAAATGTTTTAAGTAAAACAAATTGAATTGTTGAACTGATAGTATTTTAGTGTTATATATACGAAAGTGTCTATTATTTGAATATTTGTCAAGTAAATCAAAATATTTTGTTTCAGACCAAGATGTAGTTTTTAGGGTGGAACTATCAGGTCGTGGTCGAAATTAAGATTTTTGCAAGAAGGGCCAGCTCAATTTTGCCTCCCCTCCTCCAATAACATTCAACGGTTTTATAACAATACTATAGGCAGTATATTTCGAAATGTATAATATCATTTCCTAAGATTAACATTGGCTGAGTTAAGGCCAATACAATCAAAAAGCAAAAAAAAATATTTTTTACTTGGCCTAAAAATAAAATTTGCTGCACGCAAAATTCTACTGCCCGTGGCATGCGCCCCCTTTGACTCTCTCTTCATCTAGTTTCAGGGTGGTCACAGAATTTAGGAAACAGGTAGAGCAGGATGGAATTATGTCATACGTTTTTAAAAATATTTTTTCTTGTTAGTATATAGCCTTCCATTGAGGCGCCAACCATTTTAAATTTGAAATGCATTTTAATAAAGGAATATGGCCTGTGTCAGGAGGATTATACAGGATATCTCGGTAATTAATAACCCAGTGACAAGTGATACAGTTCGAACTAATTGAAATTGGGGAGGGAGAGAGAGGGAAGAGGAAATTTCTCCTTTTTACCTTCCTATAGAACCACCACTGCTAGCATTATTTTTGTATAACTCTTCATCACCACCACATATGAAGAGCCAGCGTAAGAAATCTCTGGGCTCGTAGTGATGTAAATAAAAATAGTATATAAAGGTAGTAATACATACTTTGTTTCCCTTTAAAAAAGAACGATTCATGAGTAATGAAAGATAATACTTATGGGTCCCCTGATGTGTATTTTTCCTTGCGTATTTTCCTTGAATTCATCCTGAAGTTAATTAGGTGTTCTGCGGAAACGGATTTTTTTTTTCCTCTAAATGCAAATCCTAAAACATTTTACACACTAGCCTTGAGGAGTTCATCGCACTACAAGAAAAAAAAGAAGGAGAAAAAAAAAGGCCTCGAGCCATTGTCTCTAACATGAAGACGAACAAAACCAAGTGCTCTATAATATTTCAATCAAATAAAAAATTAAAAACATTTAGTACAATATTATTCGTTTGAAAATTGGCAATATAACTGAACCAGTTATAACTGATATATCATATACAGTTAGTAATGCAGGGCACTTTGAAAGAAGAAACTAATTCAAAACGTTAACAATAAAGCAATAACTAATAATCAGTAACTTAAAAACAACATCCTCTCTTTATTAGAGACAGTATGGCACTTACACCCGCGGTATCTTGAAAAAAGTAACTTTACAACATTTATATTTTTTACAACATAACCTTCATGAAATAAGAATAGTACGTAGAATCGCGGGACAGGCGAGCGGAATGTTGATTGATTAGTTAATATCAAGCAAAACTTTTAGAGAGCTTAATAATGCCATGTCTCGTTTTAAGAACTATATAGTGCTAAATAAGATTATATCTTGGATTTCGAACTCCAAGACTCATTTAAAAACTTTAGGTCATGATACTAAAAGTACAAACGACCAATTGGGATTAATGGAGGAAAATTTCAGGAAAAACGACACCAGACTCTTCTACAAGGCTTTTAAGGACAAAGTTCGAGGATATACACTCCCAGGACTAGTATTCCAAAGAAAAGATGGGACACTAGCACTAAACAACGAGGAAAACTGCGAAATTTTTTCAGACTACTTTGAAATACTTCTCAATTGCGAAGAACCAAGAGAAAAATAGTAACAAAGGGAAACACACCACAAAACATGGAATCATATCCCCCTCCCTCCCCCCAGATGAGGAGGAGATAGACGAAATAATAGCGGCGCTTAAAAACAACAAGGTCTCTGGTGAGGACGGCATCCTGGCAGAGATGTGGAAAATAACAAGTGAAGATTTCAGAAAATAAGTCACAGAGCTATTAATGGACGTCTAGATAGGAGAGACCACATAAAAGTGAGCTGCCTGGCCTTTGCCAATGATATAGCCCTCCTGGCAGAAACGGAAGAAGAGGCAATTAGTCAAATAAATATCCTGAAAGAAATAGCAGAAAAAGCAGGCCTACAAATTTTCTACGAAAAGACGGATGTTATGACAACAGAGAAAAACTATGGGAAAAAAATAATAGAGACGAAATATGTACAAATAAAAGTAACAAAGAAATTTAAATATCTAGGAGAGACAATATGCAATAACGGTTTGGAAAAAGAGAGCATAAAAGGAAAAATCACAAAGTTGGAAAAACTAAGCTTCACCACAGGCAATATTTACAATAAGAAGAACCTATCTTCTGACGCCAAAATAAGACACTACGACATGGTTATAAAACCAATAATTTTGTACGGAATGGAGACAACATGTCTCCCTAGACTTGAAAAATTACTGAAAATAGACAGAAGCGTCCTGAGGAGAATCTATGGGCCCTAGAAAACACAGGAAGGCTACAGGTTAAGACCCAGCCGGGAAATCTACAGGGAGATAAAAGACCTGGAAACCGAAATAAGAATCAGAAGACTAATTCTACGGGCACATGATAAGAATGGACCAAGAGAGACTAAACAAGAAAGTCTTTGATAGAATCCGTGAATACAAGAGCGTAGGAGGATATGTGAAACAAATGAGAGAGGAAACAAAAAAATTGGAAATAACAGACGAAAATTGCCTGGATAGGGAACAATATGGAAGCAAATTAAAAGAAATCAAGCTTCTTGTGGAAAATCGAAAGAAAGGAAGCAAAGGCACGCAGAAATAATGAGAAGATACTGGGAGAAAAGAAAAGCAAAAATGAGAAAGGAAAAGTTATGATATTCGCGTGGTCATAAAAGGCCGTTTCGTGTAAAAAAAAAAAAAAAAAAAAGTACTCAGAATTACTAAAATAGTCATAGCAGCTACATCAAGATGAAGTAAAAATTTATAAAATAACTTAGGATCAATCATTAACTTTAATAATTAATTTAAAAATATGTAAGGAATCTATATCATAACATCAATAACTACAAAATTATCATTTTTTTTATGATCAGCTTTTTGTAATTTAACTTTTCCCAGCTGTTGTCCTGTAACCTCCCTTTTCCCTCAGTATGTATCTGGGTGTCATGGTGTAGGGTGCTACCTCTCGTTAGTGACTATTTTGACTGCATTTTGTTCATTATATAGGGTTTTTTTTTTTTCATTCTCATATTTTCTTTTTCCTCTCTTTCTGTCCTGATGATGCCTCAATTGGCGAAATATCGACAGGTGATTTATTTTCTGTCATTTTTGAGACTTTTGCCTTCTTGTTTAGATTTTTCCATTTATGTCGTAACAATTATTTGTCTCATTTTGAGCTTTTGCATTTGCATATTAATAGCAATAAATTCAACAAGACGAGAAAATAAATCAATAAAAGCAGGGAAAATGCAATTTAAAATTTGGTATTAGAGCAAGTAAGAACAGAATGAGACAGAAACCCCTAATAATGAAGGTGGTTACCACTGTACAGGGGAGTAGCAAGAACCGTTTATTATAATTCAAGCAGAAGCCTTTCAGAATTCATAATGGTGTTCATCGTCCTCTTCAAGATGCCCAGCAAACGCCGGCAACACACTCATCTCCAAGTTATTGAAGGGAGAAAATTAATGTTCATACCTGATACAGATAGCCATCCTGCAGTCGAAGTCTTTATACTTGTTGCCATGTGTCCTGTTCCAGTGGATGGTATCCGACGATCTGGACATCAATGTTGTAGTTGCCGCTTGGTCCTGAGCATACTTGATCTTGCTTTCATCTCCGTTTTCTCCCAAGAAAATTCTATTCCTAGAGGACCCGGTAATCTTTCCCCTATAGAGATGTCTCCAAGAGATTAGCAATAGCATCATCCCGGCTCACTCTCCGTCCGTGAGACAAAATGCTGTTCTGGATGATATGAGTAGACTTAAAGTCCTACAAGAATAGACTATAGATAACGGTGACATTCCATACATTTTTATTCTTCTTTTCTTACATGTATTTTATTTGTCCAACTGTATCCACATTTCGGGGTTGTTTCCCCATCATTACCCTTTGGTAACTCATGGGCATATACAGTATTCCTGTATACATAATCATGCATACTAAAAGAATGTAATCCTGGGAAAACAACCCCGAAACGTGGATATAGTTGGATAAATAAAATATATGAAAGAAAAGAAGAATACTACCTAGGTATCTTTTCCGAACCCTCAAAACCAAAAAGTCTCCTTATATTCTTGATCTGTTCACCCCGTGTTCCTCTGTACACTCCTTAAACACCAGATCCCAACCTAAAAACTTGAATACACCCTTTCATAGAACTGCCTCTTTCGAAAGATCCTTTACCTTTCGAGCTACTTCATTTTGGAATTCCTTACCCAACTCCATTCGCAAATCCTCATCCTTAACCTCCTTTAAGCATCAATTATTTCTTCACCTCCTTAACTATCAATCTTCCGCATTTATGCAAGTACTATAGTTATATATATCTTCATTTTATGTTTATATCTTATATTTACTGCGTATAGTTTTATGTTTATTATTATTATTATGTCTATTGTTTGTCAGTTATTGTCTATTGTTAGTAGACAGATGTACATATATATTTAATTACGATTTAAATGCCTGTAATTATTAAAATTTCCTTTTTAACTTTTCTTAATTATTTACGGTATGTCAGCTAGACAAATAGTACTAGTACTGAACATTTCAGTTATTCTAAGGGGACTAAAAGTCCCAGAATAAAATTTTATTTTCATTTCATTTCAATAAAAATGTATGGAATGTCACCGTTGCTAATTGTTAATAAATAATTATTAGACATCCTAAGTGTTTTAATAGAAAAAGGACTAATAATGATATTAGTTAGATGATCATGATGTTAATTAGTCATTTTATTTTTTTTAATTGATAATTTAAAAACATGTTGAGCCCTTGTATGGGATACATATTTTAGATATGGGCTAGTCTTGTAATGATACTGAAACTTAAACGTTTTAGCTAGGTATAGATATAGTTATGTCGAAAATAGAACAGATACTAAATGGCATGCAGATATACATTGTTACGATGGTATAATTATAATTTTGTAAAATTACATATCATTATATGTTATTTTTTAGTTTAGAACTAAAGTAGCAATATAAAAGTCAGTTCCGCCTAGTTTAGATATAGATAATAATTGAGATAAGGCATGCACGATATGAGGAAGCTATAAATAGACTAGCCTCTCATTAAACTGATGAAATTCAAACCATTTACATACAGAGCTACGACAGAAGGCTGCTACAACACTTTCGGTTTAGTTTTCGACTTCATAACGATCAGGGACATCTTTCAACTTTTTTTTTCGGTTTAATTATAATTTGATAATTATTTGATTGCTAATACGAAATGCAATAATTGTAGTTTTTTTCTTATAAATATGATTAAATAAAATAATACAAACTGAATTAAAAAATAAATTAGAAGTAATGTTAGTGTACAGTATTATTTACAAAGACTACCTATATATAGGTTTAGAGATCTGTAATCTATTTATATGATCTTTAATATAAAAGATAAATAATAAAACATATTTAAAACATACTATAAAAATAACAATAAAAAATATGTTTTTAACAGAAAAAAAAAAGAGAAGGAAATAAAGAAAGATACATGTCCGGCAGCGAAAGAGGATGATTTTAAAATTAAATTATTTATCAAAGAAATAATTTTACATCCATTTTTCATGTATAATTAATTATAAAGTACAAGAATAGCCATTAGGGTATGCGATACAAAAAAAAAAAAAAAACTTATTTTTTTTTTCACATAAATTCTCCAAAAAAAATATAATTGTGAAAAAAACACTTTTCCAACAAGATGGGGCATACTCACCCGATTTAACGGCTTGCGATCTACTGAGATACCTGAAAATAAAAGTGATTGGTGCCGATCCACCCAGAACTATTCAACAATCCTCAAACAACGCATTCGGGACGAGATTGAAGCAATATCCGTCAATATTCTGCGAGAGGTCATGCAAAACTATCTAGGTACGACTCCAAAAATGCATAAGTTTCAATGGCGGGTATTTGGCGAATGTGGTGTTTAGAAAATAGTTGTTTTGTTTTTTTATATAAGAAAAATCAATAAAAAATCATTTCTTTAATAAAAAATTTTATTTTGAAATCAAACCGTTTCACTCACCGACCCTGTATAATGTTAATGCTGATATTATTTTGGTCTTTAAATTTATTAAGTTAATTTTTTTTTTAATAATAATGCTTAGCAAGCGAAAACGAAAACGAAAACGAAATTCAAGAGGAAATAAAGGCGCGGTTAAAGGCGGGAAATGCTTGTTATTTTTCGGTGTCAACATTACTTAGGTCGCGCATTTTGTTCAGAAACTTAAAACTTAGGATATACAAAACTATTATCTTGCCTACAGTTCTGTATGGGTGTGAAACGTGGCCGCTAACCTTGAAGGACGAACAACGCCTTAAGGTATTCGAGAATAAGGTACTGCGTAAAATATTTGGTCCGAAAAAGGATGAGTCAACCGGAGAGTTTAGGAGATTACACAACGCGGAATTGCGGAGCATGCACCCTGTTAATATAATCGAAGTGATATCATCGCGACGGTTGAAATGGGCTTGCAAAGTTGTTGGGCTCAGTAACGAACGAATTCCTAAAAAGTTAATAAACGCTGAGCTGACTGGTAAACGTCCGAGGGGTAGACCGAAACGTAGGTGGGAGGATAGTATTAAGAGTGATCTAATGAATTTGGGTTTGGAAGGTAGTCGGTGGACCGAGATTTGTAGACAGCGATTAGTGGTATCGGCATCGAACCTCCGGGTTCGCTAAGCCTTTTATTATTATTATTATTATTATTTAATGCTTAGCAAGAGTTTCGATGACAACACGGCTGACAATAAAACGTTAACTTTATCCCTTCCTCAACCGAACTTCATTGAGTCCATAAATGTACAGGGGTTATATATATATGTTACATATATGAGGTTATTATATATATGTTACACACACACATACACATATATATAATATATATATATATATATATATATATATATATATATATATATATATATATGTATATATGTATAAATATGTATATATGTTGCCAGAGATCTATGGTTTAGAACGCTCGGGTACCATGAGAAGTTGTCTGTGGAGGCATTATTTATATCCTATTAATTCTAATCCCATTAAATATAGACGTCCACCTTTGGTTTTCTTAATTTTTTTTTCGTATGAAATGCAACTCGGAGCACCGTAAACCATATAAAAATAAATAAATAAATTAAGTTATTTATATGCGAAGAAGACGCCAAAAAGCCTTTCAAAGAAAATCTTCAACTCTCTAGAAGAGATATATGATGTACTACTGACACGACTCAAGATTACACAAGACACACGCATAAGTGAGAACACTATAACTGCCGGTACTCCTCTATAATGGATCATAGTAGGAGCTTCCTGGGATGTAACCCATTATCAACAAAAATGGAAATTTTTTTTTTTACATCAGAAGATGTAAGAACTATTCATTACACAATTTATTAATCTAGTAATTGACAGGCACTCAGTAATAATTAAATGTTATCAATGTAAAGATAAAAATATATTAAACCTTCAGTCCATCAAGAGGAGAGTAAGAACGTTATCGAATGGAACAATGATGAGCTGCATGAATTTGACCAGCCTCAAAACGCCTAAATTTCAGGATTTTCAGCAATATTTAAGAGTAATAATTGTGAATGAAATAATTTTGCGTAAATAGGACCTGTAAGTCATTATCTTCCCGACTCTTGGTTGATAGTTTCTCTAAAACACTTCCATTGATGTTTTCTTATTTACTAATTATACTATGGTTTTTTTAAATCTAATTATCTCTATGAATAGAGTTGTCTGATACATGTGCAAATATTACGTTAAAACACGCCGAGACTAAATAACTTTTATCTCGGCTAACAATAAAGATAAAACAGCGCATGCGCGAAATCAGAAGTTTTACAAGTCAGCTAACCCCAGGAATCATCCGCACAGTGGAAAATTTTAAAAGTTCGGGTAACTTTCCGAAATGTGATCTAATCCACTCGAGAAGATAGCGCAGGTCAGATCCCGTGAACTGAACAAATACAATAAAGAGAAATACAACAAGGGATCCCTCGAACGAGAGTCAATAAAAGATAAACAAAGAAAAGACAATTAACTCACATGATAACAGACCTCTTTATTTCATCGTGTATGTTGCTCAAGAGGAACCACTGGCACTTTCTCATCCCCATCATAACTCGTCAACACTGACCGCCACGAGGTGTGCACCCGACTTTCCGGCACTGGTAAATATTTTAGGAGCTAACGTAAGATGAAAAGGTGTAAATATTAGACTGGCTCTAGAGATACCGCCTGATGAGGTTGTAGTCAAAGAGATAAGAGGACTGCCTTCAAGAGGCTCTTTCAGCTTCCTCCTTATCAGGGAGTCTCATTCTATCAGGATTCAAAAGGCAAGAAAAAACTTAAAATGAGTGCAGCCTATCAAGCAATATCAAGCGACCAGTATCTAAGATCTTAAGTATCTTGAAAGCTAAGATATGCCCACAAATTTTTAAAAAATTCCGAACACGCTGATTCCATCAAGTGGAGACAAGATTACGCTATATGGACGCCCGGAAATACTCTCAATAAATCAAAATGAATTAAAAAATATACATTATTCTGTACTTATTATGTATGATTAAACTAGCTGCCTATAATAATAATAATAATAATAATAATAATAATAATAATAATAATATGTACAATCCTGTATTAAAAAAAACAAACTTAAAAATCTGGTGCGGAGAGCGCATCACTTTGCACCCTACTTTGAATAGAAATTAATTTCTACTTAAGTAGAGCTAGGTTATTCATTTAAAAAAATTAATTACAATGCGTTTTTCTCATCTATCTCATCCTTTAAGTTTATGCGTTTTTAGTCACTCTCGACTATCTTTTACGACTTTATATGTTAGATATTAATTTTTCTTAAATATTTAGCTTTCAAACAGTATTTTATACATAAGTATTACTATTTTTAGTTGACATCCGCATGATGGTATAGAAGGATCAATCCCTAATTACTATTTTTATTTCCGAAATTTTTGTTTTCAATCTGGGTATTTTTTTCTCCTTTAGTTAATTATTAAATTATTTCATAATTTATATTTATCTATTTTTTTACACTAATGATAAGAGAAGGTTTATTATTTCAAATAAACAAAATTATAGATAGGCACTATACAGGAACCCATTTTGAAAATTCATTTCAAAGCATTTAAGCTCCGTCAGAATATCTTAATGAGGATAAGACTTAGGTGACATTAAAAATACCATTTATTTGCACTTTGATATATCGAAGTTGATCCTTAGAGCCGTTTGCAAGAAAATTTTAAATAAGTGTAAACTCAATGATATAAAGTGGCAATTTAATAAGTTGAATTTAGCGAAATATTTGCTGTTCCAGGTACCTACATTAAATACGTAATTTTAGTTATGAAAAACGTTTGAGCTACTTACCCACAAACACGCGCACATTTTTTCGAGACAGCTTTACGAGACTATGTGTACTATATGAATTGCTAGAAATAACTGCGATTAAAATCAATATGATTTTTTAAAAAATATGAATAAAACATGAAGAAAGAAAAAATGAACAGAGGTTAACTTACCTACACAATGAAAAACCATACTAAAATAAGGACAAAGGAAATTCGCTAAAGTAATACTCAAAATTCTGGGTCATGGCAACGAAATTGCAAGGTAGGACATCTTTCGCAAACATTCCTATTATACACCTAAATATATACCCGAGCTGTTTTACAACACCGATCAAACATAATTAACAGCTTGTTGTATTGCTATGAGCAATATTCGGTATGGCTTATAACTTATGAAACTATACTCTGACAAACAGGTAATATCTTCACTGAAACGTGTAGTTGATCACTAAGTACTAAAAGTAAAGTAATAAGTAATACCTCAAACTAATTCAATAATAATATGTTACAATAAATTTAATTCATATAAGAACTCTGATGAATATAATAATAAAGGGACTGACTGTGTAGGGTTTTCAAATCCCACTTTTATAATTACTGCTTGTAAGAACTACAATGCTTACAATAGATATTTTTTTAAAAACATGAAGATACCTACTTAAAAACTGGACTGTATTATTCTTTAGACTGTAAACATCCAAAAATCTTCTTCAATAATTCGCCATGAGAAAGAATGCGGATATTCTAATTTTGTAAATAATTGAAGACCAGACAGACGATTGATTCTGAGAACATCGGCCTGCTGTGGCCTCAATTGCCCCGAACCCAGATGAGTTTGTTGTTCTGCTGCAATACGTCCATGTGTTTGTCACTCGAGAGCATCATAAGCATGAATCAATAACCCAATTATTCAAATCCATATAAATTAATGAACAGTACTCTATTTTAAACAAAAGCAAATTGTCAGTGAAGCTGGTTATGAATTAGATACATACATAACAGTAAATCAGTTGACATCCGCATGATTGTATAGAAGGATCAATCTAATTAGGTATTGATAAATTATTTGTCACTTCTATAATTTTGTTTTTATTGAAAACTAGTTTCGAATGTTCATTCACTTCGGTTCTAAAAACACACAAAAATTCAATAATAAGCAATTCAAAATTACAGTTTGGCATTATTATACATATTAAATTAAATTTAAATAAATTCATCATTCATTAATTTAAATTCCTAAATTAAATAAATTCATCAAAGACTCAGGGGTTAATACATAACGCTGAAAACAGCCTCAAATTAATGAAGCACTTGAAATAATAAAATCCTTCAAATCCAATCAAAATTTTAGCTTAAATGACCAAATAAATATCTCGAATAGTCCAATCTTAAATTTATTCCCATCTATAACAGAAAATACAGTTAATTTCCGGAATTACTGTAAACCCCGACCCTCAAACCGTTTACTAATAAACTGCCCACCTTTCTTTCATTGTTAGGTCAGTACGAGAATTAACCAGTAAAAACAATTTAACAACTAACCAGTGGCAAATAATTTATGAATTCCTAATAACAATAAATAGCTAGACAGAAACAAAAAAACCTTTATTTTTGGACTAGGATCCCTAAGAATGACATATCTGACCAAAATAATCCATAAAAAAAATACAAAATACACACAGACGTTACCATTAAGAAATACAAGTATAAGAAACTCTTCTGTTGAAAACATATAATCGTTAATGATCTAAGAAAAAAAAGATTAAAAAAATATATTGAATTCATTCACAAAGTAATAAACATAACATAATATGTTTTATATATATATATATATATATATATATATATATATATATATATATGTATATATATATGCATATTATATTATACGTCTTAACATTTAAACACTGAAAAAAATTATTACGTAGAGAAAAATTATAGACTTTGTTAAAACTGATAATGAGTAATTAGTTCTGTGCGATGGAACCCGTTCTGTTTGCCTTAATATGAGCAGGAAATCATGTTAAACACTAATAAAAATATCAAATAAATAAACTGAAAAGTTCTGTGATAAGGAGGTGGTCAGAGGTCAGAATGAAAAATGAAACAATAATATGTAGTCAATAAAGAATTAACTAAAGAAAAATAAAACGAATTTCAAATAACTAAAAACACACACAATATAGAAATAAGAAACATTCTAATAATGACAAGCCTGATTACGAAATAGGTAAATATTAAATTAAATATATTTCATATTAAATATATAGGTGACTGTCCAAGTTGAATATATAAGTACCAAATATAAATGTTTTTATATTTAAAACTAAGATGGAACATCCCAGATCCAGATTATAAAATTAGAATTCTTCAGACAACATTTTTTTTTATCACCACCACTAATGAATTCCAAATCTGAAAGCACTCCTTTGAACTTATTAACAGACAGCTAAGTAGTAAAGTGAATTTAAAAGGATTTATTTAGTTTACTTTAAAAGACGTTTAATATTAAAATACTAATAATAGTTATTAAGTAGAAGACAGTAATCATAAAAGAGCAAATTTATTATATTCATTCAACCATGGCATTGAATGTTTTTTTTCATGTTAAATCATTTTAAAAGATCTTTGATTCGATAAAATATAAATAAATAAATTTCCTGTCAAACCATAACTATTTGTTTTTTTAAATATCATAATTAGTTAAGCATCTTGAAACGCCAGGTCATAGATAAATTATGGTTCGTTTTTTGTGACATTTATGGGAATTTTTCTATAATTATGACTTGACCCATTAAGGTCTTTCTTCCCGTATAATTATTTAAATCGGTCCCAGAAACACGAAAACATGTCATTATGCCGGCTATTATGGCATCAATCAAAATTAACAACCCTAAAAATAATAATTAAAAATGAAAAAGAATAAATTTTATGATACTAAAATATCCATAACCTCCACTGAGGAGGAGAGCCGACCTTAAAAATAATTTGTGATATATCCGTATAGTTTGCCTAGTTCTTTTCATCTAAGATCGAAATAAAGTGAATTAAAATTAAAGATTTTCAGATTAAAGTACATTTCTGACGAATACAACTAAATCAGCAATTGTACATATTAATCATTTAAAAAAATAGCTCTTTTTAAAATTTTAAAACAGTAACAGGACTTTCTTGAATAATGAAGTAAATAAAAAATAAACCATTAATATTAAATTGTTGAGTAAAAATACTCTCCATTTTCATTCTTAATTGTCTGCACGTTACAATAATATTTAAGTTTCTTAATAATTTAATAGCATTACAGAATTTCTACTAAATTATTATAAATTATATTATTAGTAATAATCTGAGTGCAGTTTCTTGTTTTATAGTTAAAACATATTAGATATGTATTATTTAAAAAAGAATGAGTCGTGTTACTTAATTTTTGTCTTCGACTCGAATTGGAAATAGTTATACAATAAATTTTAAGTTTGTATATTAAATTATGTAATGAATTAAATGTTACTTGCAAGTTAAGTTTGCTAAAAAAAAAAGTATATTTAAATTTGTACCCATAAAAAGATGGGATAATTTTTCTTAAACAAATCCCAAAAAATATTTGATTGAAACAATGTAACAAATATTATTATATAGCGAAAATAACATCAAGATAATTTATAATGATATAAACAACAAATATAGCCAAAATAGAATGAAAGTAAAATAATAAATAATCTATCGCCTAAACTATAATAAAATAAAAAACTACGAACAATAAAACTGAAATAATAATACAAAGAAAATTCTAAGTAAAGCTGAATTAATTTTTATAAATAATAAACATATTAAAAAATAATAATCGGTTATTTCATTTAAAAAAATAATAATTCTGAAACATCAAAATAAAAAAGAAGTTCTATAAATGAAAACTACATTTCTAATGAATTGTAATAAGTCCTTATTTCTGTCACAAACACACACACACACACACACACACACACACACACACACACACACACACACACACACACACACATACATATACATATATATATATATATATATATATATATATATATATATATATATATATATATATATATATATATAGATCTGAATTATATGATATACATCTGATGAAAATATTTTAAAACGTTCTAGTAATGAGCAATGTTGCCGCGTTCAATAAGAAATTGTGTTGCTTTGTAATTATATAAATATTTTAGATTTTGAATAGTCATGAGTGAAATGTAATACATTTATTACAAAAATATATTTTTTAAAATATATAAAGAGGATATTTTCATTACTTTAATAAGATTCAGGCGCACACCTATCTGCGAACGAAATCGATACATTAAATTTTATGAAACTGAAAAATTATGTCAGCTATTTGTAAAAATAATAGATTTTACAAGTACGTAAAAATAACGTAATGGGCACGATGTAAAACTTCACATCCAAAGCCCAATTTTGCTTTGGAAAATATATTTTAAGGAGCCGAAATGGTCACGTTTTTTAGTAGAATCGAAATGGCGTTTAGGCAAATAAGGCAGCTTCCACGGTTCTGGATTTTATGAGCGTCAAGAAGTTTTATGTTTTTTTTTGTTTGTTTTTTTTTAAATGAGGGTCTCGTTTCCGGTAGTAACGCTTCTTGGGAACCAAAAAGATCAAGCTCCAGAAAAAAAAAATAAACTATTATTTTCTACTGTGAACATGTAGCGAAATGATCGGTTTTATACTATAGTAGATGCGAACACAGGCGTGTCACCTACTAATAAGTTATATTTAAATAAACAAACAAAAGTTATGTATTCTTTCCTATAAAACAGTACATAGAAGCAAAGATAAACTTTAAAAAAATATTTGTCTTAGAACTAAACTTTAAAACTTTTTAGATTGTTTAATTTTAACACGCAAATTGTTTAAAATAATTAATAAAGACAGAATACTGTTTAAATTATTTTTATTTTATATTTTTATAAAATATGTAAATACATTTAAATATGAACAGATCTTAAAGTTATTCTTTTTTAATTAATAAACACACTAAAAAGCAACGTCCTCCACACTAAAAAAAAAAAATTAAAAGACTTTTATTAGTGTTAACGCGATACAGAAATGTGAAACTATGTATTCCACAAAGTGATGGTTTATCATTTATAAAGAAATTGTTTATCAATTAAAAGAAACAAACAAAATTAATCATATATAATAATAAAATTCCTACGTTGTTTACACATTTTGTTCTCCATTTTCTGTGTATTTAAACATGTATATATGTATATAATAAATTCTAAAAATATTATTTGTACAAATATACAATAATACAAACTCAAAATTGTAATAATAAACTTCATTCATCGAAATTAATAAACTTTTATTTTTCTAAATGCATTTACAGCTTCATTTTTTAATAAGCACTTGCGGAGGATAGGAGTGTTTATCCTTTGTAACGGACAAATCCAACTGACGAGGGACTGTCTATTTAGATAGATTTCATTGTGTAAACTCTAGTACTGAGCTGGTTACTCTTCACACCAGAGAATTTGCACAGTTCATAGTTAAACCTTCTTCAATTAATTCAAATTTTTAGCAGGAATACTGTTGAAAATAAAGGTGCAATTATCAAAATAAACGGATTGTTTTATCCGTAGTATGTAGTCAACTCTAGAAAACGATAAAATCTATAAAAAAAAAAACCCACAAAATAACTGTTGATTGACTACATCAGTCAGGCATTTATGACATATGATCCGGAAAGAGAAATATCAGATATTACTATCAGGACCAAAAGATGATGGACACTATAAACGAAAGCGCGCTCCTCAACTGACAGAATTGATTGCGAGTGATATAAAACAAACAAGTCACCAGTCTATGTCCAAACTGGACAAGACTGTGAAACCGGACCGGCGCTGTTCCAGTGACAGAAAGACTGAAGGATACAGGCAGAAGAAAGCCGCCGACAGGAAATCCGATTACTTTCACGAGATGCAAGCTGTCCACTGCTGTATAAATTATTTAACTATCGCAGCCTCCTTGATCCAACAGGTGAGGCCTGACGTGGCGGGAATACTTAGCTGATACCTGGTTGGACAGCTTCGACGGATAATGATTGCTTCTATTCAAATATTTTGAGTTAAAATTTTAAATTACATTTCCATATTTACAACTATACTCAGAGGCTATTCAAAACTTAGGAATTAGCAATGCTTATCAATCATATTAATGAATGGTACAGTAAGAGTTTAAGGTATACTCAACAGCACAACTTTACAAGTTTTTTTTTTTTTTTTCACCTGATCGTTAATTTTATGGCGTCTCTGCCTCGGTATAAATTGCTAATTTTCTATATATTTTTTTTTAAATTTAGATTCGATTTATTCATCCTGATCAGCCAAATCCAATTTCTAACCTATCGCATTATAGACTTATAATTTTAAAATCCCTCCTCCGTATAATTGTCGAAATTCTGAGCATTCTTGTGCACGTCCCCTTGACATTTCAAAAAATGGATACCGGCAGAAAGAGCAATCGTTTTTGACATTTATCTAGCACCCACGGCCCTCGATGACTGTATTCAGCTACAGCTACTACAACTGCTATATCTTTATCTCCCGAGACGGGTAAAGGATGGATAGCTCAATTATAATCGATTGTAGCTCCTATATTGGGTATGCTACTTCATCACGCCTTTGGTGAGAAGAGGCGTCAGCATCAACTGCACGTTTTGTAACTTATTAAAGATATTCGAATTTCAAGAATTCAAACAACGATATAGCATCCTTTTTTATTTTATAAGTAATTCTTTTCCTTATATATTGAATAAAAATATCAAAGAAACGGAAGTATTAGAAGCTTTTACAGATCTTCCCAAATTCCTATTACGTCATGTTAAACAACAAGGTATGGAAAAAAGAATGTTTAGTACGTTTTCTGGAAGAAAATATAATCAAGGAACACGAAGTTAGAAAGCTCAGAGAAAAGGTGAATATGCAATTGGATAGAGAAAAACATGATTAGATGAAAGAAAAATTAAAAACATAACAAAATTAATATTAAAAATTTAAATAACAAAGAAGGATATTTTCTTTAAACAGTGCTTACTTTATGTTATAAGTTAGATTAGTTGAATAATTAATTTATATTAATTAAAAATTAATTACAAAAGAAAATCATATGATTACTGAAGTCTGAAAAAATATACAACATTTACACAAAATGCATACAACAAAACCATTTCATTCCGTACACTAAGAAAGTGAAAAAAAAAATTAAATACTGGACTCCAGTAAATTTTTAAAGAACTTATCTTTGGCATTGATTAGATATGCATGAGCACAACAAAACATTAATTTTTAAATAATTATTGAAAAAACAAAATGACAAAATAATAAAATATACTCACAATATTTTTTTTTCATACATATTTTCAAGAAATCATTACCTGAAAATAAAAACGAATAATTAACAATGGTGTAAAAACGATTATAAACATTAAATTCAATTATTAGTACAAAGGATAAGTTCCAAATCGTTTTTCGAATAAGTTTATAAAATAAAACTGAAAACAAGGTAATATTATAGAGAAAGGACTAAATATTTCCACTGTTAAATCAGTCAACATGAGTTTTAAATGGAAATAAAGGTGGACGTGAAATTTCAATTAATAAAATAAAACTTCGGTACGAATAATGAGGAGTAAAAAGTAGTAGATAAAGACGAGAACAGTTTTCATAAATTCATAATTTAATAAGGAAACTTTTCTGAAGTGTTGCGGCTGAACGGGAGCGATTTAAATTCTTAAATTTCGAAGAAAAAAAAATCTAAAATACAGAACTGAGAAAAAACTAAGGATATATTTTTTTCTATGGCGGTTTATAAGGAAACGTGATTGTTGAATGGTATTTTCAACAGTCTAAGATCATTCAATTTTTTTTTTTTAATCACCTTTAAAAATTAAGTGTGCTCGTTTTTTACATCTATTACATATCTCTGTTATTATAAAATATTTAAAAAAATAATGAAAATTTGTTAAACATTGAATTTTGTTCAAGTTGTTATTAACAAATATGTTTAGTGGACAGATGAAAAAAAAAATTTGAACAATGACAAAAATGTATTAATAATTTTGCAAGTAACGAAATTTTATGTCAGTAAAACAAAGTAAATTCTTTGTTGGTTTATTATTTCCTAAAATATACTTGAAACATGATACAACGCAACATGTAATAAAACAAATAAAATAAAAATTCTCAGTTGCAATATTTAGAACCTCACCTGGACTGATCCACATTATAAAACAACTGAAGAAACTATTTGGAGTATTATTCAAGTTACATGGCAGACGTTCCAAATTATTCTTAACTAGCATACTTGCCATCTGCGAAGTACTAAAAAACCTTTTATGAACATGCAGGATAGAGCTATAGGGCTATCTACATCCAAGGAAGACCTCAAACATCCAAAACATTCAGTCGTTGTAGTCATAAGCATTGCGAAAAATAGTGGACGCACCATTATATGTGATAGATGAATTGCTACACAAGCAAATGGGCACCCTAACAGTTTCATATACTCCAAAAATTTGAATTACAGACTGATTTACAACATAAACCCTTTAGCACGAACACTTAGTTCCATCACGACGACTTTGGAGGCGGTGGCCAAGAGCCTTGCTAAATCAACCGTTTCCGAATAGCAAGTTACTGTATTTTCATAAAATATTAGTTTGTGTATATATATATATATATATATATATATATATATATATATATATATATATATAAAATAAAAAATGAACTATTTTATTAATAGTAATTTAGAAGAAACTGCAATCTTCAACTCTTGGATTATTTTCTTTTTCTTACTTTCAACAACCGAGCTAAAATTTATTTTAGTTCCAGGCAGTGGCATAGCCAGAGGGGGAGTCCAGGGGGTTCGGATCCTCCCCCCAAATTAAAAAAGACCTATTTGAATTATATTTTATAAATAATATACCTAGGCATAACAAAATATTACACAGAGAGAGGGTTCCATTAAATTTACATAGTTTCTTTAAGGAAGATCCTTAGATGGACCCCCCGAAACGAAATCCTGGCTACGCTTCTGGTTCCAGGTGGCAAAGGTAATAATTAATTTAAATTAGGGATTGATAAATTATTTGTCACTTCTATAATTTTGCTTATATTGAAAACTAATTTTAAATGTGAAAACCGTACCATTTACCTACAAACACCTCACCTTTCTTCCATTACAGTCATTTCCATTACTAGTTCAGTGCGAGAACTAACTAATGTAACCTTTTTTGTTCGATATAATCTCGGTGACTTAAATCTCGGTGAGAACCAACATATATTTGATCTTTTGTCTTAATTAAATTCATAATTCATAAATGTTTTATAATACTAATTTATATTACGTTTAATTTAATATGTATAATAATACCAAACTGTATGTTGAATAGCTTATTTTAGAATTGTTGTGTGCTTTTAGAAATGAAGATGAATGAATAACATATGAAACAAGTTTTCAATAAATTTAAAATTATAGAAGCGGCAAATAATTTATCAATCCCTCATTAGATTCATCCTTCTATACTATCATACGGACGTCAACTAATTAATTTAAACATATGCAAAAAACTGATTTATATTCGTTTGAATCTCAAAGGAATATTATTACTCCAAGACACACAAATAATTCTTCTTCCGTTGTCTAACAAGACATTCATTGAGGAGACTAACAAGCATCCCTGTCGCAACGCATAAAGTTACCATAAATATATCCGATAGATTTATTACGGACACGGTAGCAATGTAAACAACTAAAAAGGACTCCGCCCTCTTTAGAAAAAAAATATTTCAACATAACTGGTCTCGGATTCGAGAGCATTATTAGTAGAAATTAGAATATACGAAAAGCTAGTAGAGTACCATAAATCTTGTGGAGGTAATTTGGATGATGGAGGATGGGCAAGGGAGATATTAACAAGGACTGGACACCTTCCATCCGAAGGACCTCGGCTCCCATAGGCTAAGGAAAAGGGTTAAGGTCCTTCTTAATACCGAAAGGTCCTTGTTAAAACATCCCTACTTCGACTGTATCCGGTCCCGCCCATTTTTAATGGTTTCCAATACAGATAGAATGTTCGCCTTGAATGGTCTGCAACCCTGAAAGGTAGAATCTGACCTAACCCAAGATACCCTATGACATCATTAAACGAGAAGAACCTTTATTCAAGAAATAAAATAAATTTCGTGCCATTTTAAGCCGATAAAATAATCAGATTTAGTCTCAATCCTTCAGATCATTGCCTGTTCAGTTAATTTTCGAAAACCAAAACAATACGTTTAATATATATATATATATATATATATATATATATATATATATATATATATATATATATATATATATATATATATATATATTAACAAATTCATATTAATTATGAATATTTTTTCAAAATAAATACCATACTGTCGTCGTAATCACTCATTATTTCTCTAATTCTTTTTCTACAACAAAAACTGAATTACACCTTCAAGCTTTCAGGAAAACAACAAAAACGAAATGTACGACCTCATGTTTGTCAGTTAACTTAAAAATATCATGTGATCTGAAAAGTGAAGTTTTATCGCATCATATTCAACCACCATTCTATCACCACCATATTCAACCGGATTGTCTCCAGCTGAATGCCATTTTTCAGTGTTCTTAACGGATTTTTAAAAAACGAGATATCCCAAAATGAAAACCAGGTAAAATTTTCATTACCCAAATTTTATTATTCAAAGCCAAAATATTTTTGAACAAGCGATAAAAAAAACTTGTTGGGAGTTGAAAGAAATGCATTGAGCCTAACGGAAGTTATTTTGAATTAAAATAATTTCGTTAAAATTTGTTTTTCATTCATTTCAATCAAACCCAAGGAGCTAACATTTCAGATGTTCCGATCCAATACATATTTTTCTATTATTTTTCAAAGATTTTGTGGCTAAAATCATCCATGAACATACTGCTGAAATTCTTTATTAACAGTGTTACATTCTAATTGAACTCCATTCTACTCTCGGGATGTTGGAAAATTATCGATACATATTTTTAAATATGTCGATATTTTTGTCCGATAGTTTTTATCTGATACATCGCAATGTCGCTATTTAAATTTGAGTATCGCAAAACGATATTTTTCCAAAAAAAGAACGGTGGGTTCGACAAACAAAGCACCAAAAAATTGTTCTGTGGTGTACGATTGTTCCTATCCATAGTGGCTGTGTTGAAGACTGCTATCTTCTTAACGGTTTGTGGTTATTGATGCAGACATCCACATGTATCTTATCGAGAGATTTCAAATATATCGAAATATTAGTATCATTTACCAATGAAGAATATCAATATTCCATATATCGAATTTCAATGATTCTAATCTTTGAAAGCAGAAGAAGAGGAGCTTCAACAGCATCAATAGCAATAATTAAATATTTATAAATATCTTATCGCAAAAGAAAAATTAATTTACTAACGTTTGTTAATAAAAAAAAAATATATTATCATATATATTAGGAACTAGAGAAAACATTAATTAAATTGCATTAACATAAAAAATAAAATAAAAAGGATAGAAGAAAATCAATATTGAACGAACTAATTAAAACCTATTAAAGTACTTATTAAAATTTATAATTAAATATACCCATAACTAAGAACTAGAAAAAAATAATTAAATTGCTTAACATAAGAAAAACTTAAAAAAAGAATATTACAATTTTATTATATCATGTATGATGTACTTTATTGTTTCATGTAACCCATAAACTTTCCTTCACTCTTTTCGCATTATTTTAATTTTTCATTATTTACAATATATATTAACATAAACTTAGGCCGAAAAGTTGGCAAAAAATAAATAGGTTACACTTATTAGTGTGTTCGTCATTGACGGCACCTCCTTCCCCCGACCAACTTCTTCCTTAATTATATCTACGGTCAAAAAAACTTACGCCAATAAAAATTACAATAGAATTAATTAATAATGAATGAAACCTATCAAACTTATAGGTCAAACATTTTTGTTTTGTTTATTTAATTCTGTTTTTGAAAAAATATCGTTTTCCGAAATTCCAATTTTAATATCAATATTATTTCAAGATCCCTCCTTCCTTCAGCAAGCTTTCTCCTTTTATTTAAAAGAGGGAATTTAAAAAACTAATAATATCGAGGTCCGATAAATCGAAATATCCATATTTATTTCGACATATCGAACTACTATTCCGATATATTCGAAAACTATCGATATATATTTTTTCGATACATCCCTTTTCCGGAAAGTTCTCTTTCCCTTTCCACAATTGAATTACTTTTCTTTTTTTATCTACTATCTCTGCAAGAATCATAAAATTCTTCTTTGCTGCATCCATATAAATATTTGTGATCCATCATAAATTTTCACTTCATTTGTCTATTTTTTTTTTTATTAATTTTTATTATTATGTGAGGAGAAATATTTTTATTTGTTATTATTTGGAGAGAAATAGCAATATTTTTATTATTATTATTTTTGCGATTTATTATTTGTTCTATAAATTATAAATGGTTCGAACCAAACTATTTGAGCAACTGTATCATCCGTCTTCTCAATTATTTTGAAAATAAATAATTACTAAGATAATTAAAATTTAATTTTATCTCAAAACATTACTAAACTGAATACCATAAAATATCGTGTCGCCATTGTAAGCAAAAGGAGAACATCGAAATAATGAAAATTTTATTGAAAAAGTAATTTACGATAAAAAAAGAAGATAAAAACCTTTAAACTATAATTATGTACATCAGCATCTCCCTAAGATTTTTTTTTCCGGATACTCAATTTATAAAATAACATACAAAATTAAGAAAATAAGTTGATCAGCAACGATTTGTGAATGGAAAAGATCTAGAGCTGGAGTCAAAGGAGCAAGGAGAGTATCGGGGACGTGACTAACATGGCATATAGACCAAAAAATAACGAAATTCGGAGGCCACCAACCGTTTAGCGACCATTGCAAAGGGTATCAAACCCGACACTTTGTAACTCTCAAAGTTTAGTATCCTAGACTAAAAAAAAATTGATAAAACAACTTTTCGTTGATTAAGACTATTGTAGACATGGGTGGATGAAGGTGTTGTGTTACAAATTTAATGTTTACAAAAAATTACTAATAAAGTTTTTTGTGTGTAATTTATTTAAGACCTGATCTCTTCAATCATCTGAGAAATCATGGGATTAACCAAGAATCTTGGGTCGTTGATGTTACAAGGCATTCATAAGACAGAATCAATACCTGAAAATTTGTTACATAGCAACTTCATCCACTCATATCTTCAATTATTTCGGGCTAGATAACGAAGGAATCACCACGAATATAATTAGCCCCGAACCAACCAGCAAACGTCCAGGGATCGACTGAAACGTAGACGGGAAGATTATGTCAGATCTAACCTTGAAAATTTGGCTTTTGAAGGGTTTCAGTGGAAGGTGGTATTGAGGCAGTGTTGAACCTCCGGTATCATTAGGTCTTACAATAATTAGAACATTTAGTTGTAATAAAATTATACATTAAAAAACAATAACATTTTTAGTTTTTTTTTTCAACTTATCACAGTTCCACATTATTAATCATTGTACTTTTTTTTTATTTTAACGATCTTTAAAAAAATAATAATAAAGCTCAGAAGATTTAGGAGACAAAAATTTGACAAATAAAAATAAAACTTAATTACATTACACGATTACATTTATATAAAAACACAATTATTATAACCGCTACTATGCTGTTGACGTGATTGATAAATATATGGACGATAAAAAATACAGCATACAAAAAAAATTATAAAAATTAAATCTACATACGTATATGGAATACAAGGAAATATATACAAATAATTCATAAGATGGAAGAAATATCAACTGAACTTTACAACATGCAATGGTACCTCTAAGGTATGTGATATAATTCGCTGCTCCCTTTTCTTAACACTGATGAATGAAGATTTTTATAAAAAAAATAGTCTCTTCCAACAAGGCACGTATACCTTACTCAGGTTTAACTGACTCTTCAACATTACTTACAACAACTACATGAATGGTAGAAATAATGAAAATTTAAACTAAACAACGAAAAATCTCAGCAAACCACATTCATATCTCAGACACGTCACCTGCATCTCCAGTTTAAACAATACGCCAGCTCAACAAAGCCATGCAGTTCATTACACCTTAATCTAAAAAGTGTGAAGAAACCAGTAAACGAGATATTAAGATGGATGAATACTTGTTCTCACTCATTGAAACTCCTATGTGCTTACACTTAGCCAGTATAATAATTTAAGCCAGAAAAATTTCATAATCCTTGTCATATTGTTTGCTCTCGGTTTTATTTTGGAAAGGAGTAAACACGATCATTATTCAAAAGGAGTTAACTCCTTTTAAAAATAAGCCGTTGGTTTATATTTCATCCACTAATATTGATTTTCTTAAGTAAATTTTAAAAAGAATCATTTTGGGGATTGCTGAAGCCTCTCCGCCCCTGATTCTACGTATTGTACCTTCGCTTTGGTCACATCATTTTCATTTTGTTCTTAAAGCAATCAGCTTTATAGGATTACTATTGAGTAATTAATGAAGCTATTAACTGTTATTTTATTTTTTTTTAATTAAAAAAAATTTGGATATTAAACTGAAGTAAAACTAGTGCAACTAAGATTTTAGCAATAAGATGAATGCATCCATACATTTTTCCTAGCTCAGTAAATAAAATACAATTCGCCTGCAGTGATGCACTTGGAATGGAGTATCAAACCAAAAACCACCAGTCGCTCAGGAAATCACAATGTTCCAGAGATCATCAACGATTTTCTTCGCTACATTTCGATGATTACATCAAACGGCACTGACCTCATCCTCCAATCGGATTCCCTTTCATCCCTTCTACATCGACGCACCCACTGACGACACGTTGATGACCAGCCATCGGGGTCAGGGTCGGACCCGGAAGAGGCGACGACCGTCCTTCAACCGATGAAGAGGATGACGAACTGGGCCATGGACAGCTCTAATAGTCCCATCGCCCGGGGATAGATGGCCAATCCTCTATTTGTCGATAATGATTCCTGAAAGGGGTCCTTGTTTCGGAATATGGTTCACCTTTTCCGTCTAAGGAAGTCCGAAGGGTGGGGTACCGGAATCAGGGCATTCTCGGGAATAAGGTAATTAGTAAATTAACTAAAATTTATTACTGCAATTAGTCAATGTTTCGAAAACCCATTCTCCCCTAAATAAGAGGAAACTGGTTTAATGTTTAATATCTGCCAAGGTATGTATCCCGTGTGTCGGGCCAAATGAGAAAAATATTTGGCAATAGAACAAGTAATCCTTTCATAATTGATGCCTAAAATATTTTTTATTGGGTTGGCACATAGGAAATATCAGTTCCTAAGGTTTGAGGTAAATGAAAGAAAAACAAACTTTAACGATATTATTTTTATCCAAATTAACTTCCGTTAGCATCAATGCTCTTCTGCGAGCACCTTACAAGAAACTTTTCGGTTATGAATCAATTAACACGAGAAATATAATTTTTACCTCGTTTTCATTTTGGAATATTTTGTTTTTAAAAAATCGGTCAATAGTTCTGAAAAAATGGTAGTAAGTTGGGGACAAGTAAGCGTATTATATACATATACATATATATTTAAACAAACGTAAATCAAATCGTTTATGACGTAGTACATTAAAATTATGATACATCAATAGGGCACTTAATTAATGAGAGCAAAAATTAAACAAAAGAGACAAGAGTTATTATTAGGTTATTGTTGGAAGATTTACAAAATAAAGCCTTAAATCTCTTTAATTAAATACCTAAACAGTCAACGTTTCGCCAATTCAGCCATCAGGACTGAAAAATATGAGATCACAAGAATGCACAGAGATAAATCACGCTCCAATAACCTAAAGGTGCCTTCCCATCAGAGAGTATTTCACTCTCGAGAGCTGTACTCACTAATGGATATTGCTCTAAGACACAGGAGGCCTGATCTCGAAGAGTTTGCAGGTGGCACCAGTCGACACTAGCACAAAGAATACGAACTGAATTCGTTCTTCTGAAAGTACTCTCTATGTACTCACCAACGTTCACGTTCCTTTTTAAATATTTTTTCGTTTTAAAATTCAGAGAACTGAAGAAATAATTCAACTCATGAAACAAATACGGCAAAATGGGATATAAAATTACTAGAATATAAAGATAGAACGACAAAAAAAAATTATGAAGAATTAGATTGTTGGCTTGAGTATATTTGGATATACTTAATTTTTTTTTAATATCTTATAATTAATTGGTATTTGAAAATATCTATTTATGCATAGGATTTTATGGTTTTTTGTCAATCACCATCACTATTTTATGTGGCCTACTGCAGATCGATGAGGTTTCAATAAAATATCAAATACCTACATTTTTCTTTAAATATCAAATTATCTGAAAATTTGCATTAAAATGATAATTTATTTATATCATAACATTCCATGTTATTCTGTTAATCGTCAATGTTGTTTTGTTAATTCTCTTTTTTAAGCATTAACAAAAATTGAAAGACTTAGTTGATAACACTACATTCAACTTATTTTATACCTCGTTATGTGCCGAAATTGTTTTTAAATTCATTTTCGTTTATTATTATCGATAACGGCCTATGTAATCGGCCAAGCAAAAACAAATTTAACCCCACTCAAACTTTGAAGCCTATAGCTCGGCCATATATAAAGATAGAGGGGAAATGAAAGGTGTTTTGGAATCAGCATGCCAAGGCCTTACAAAAAAATATATATATAAATGTTTTTGGTTTATTATTTTAAATAATAGACCTTTGTTATCGACCAAGAAAAATTTTTGTTAATCCCACTTCCCCCGTCAAACTTTGAGGATTTACGTTGCAAGATATGTAGAATCCAAATATCGAATAAAAAAAAATCCGCCCGTCTGCCGTCCGGTGCTTATCTTCGAGACTAACGGACCGATATTTTTGAGATTAGGCAACAAAGAGATTAGGCATTACCATCCGTCTTTTTGTTTCAAAATGGCAACCGGTTAGAGATTTTATAAGCCCATAACATGGCCATTTTTGAAGGTAGAGTGGAAATGTAAGGTGTTTTGGGATCAGCATACCAAGGCAAAAAATAAATAAATCCGTCTGTCTGTTATTTATTTTTGTTATGATTAAGCGAAAAGTGATAAAATTTTCTATAAAACAAAAAAATCATTTAAATCAGACCAGTATTAACTGAGATATAGCGCAATGAACTTTGTAGACTTAATGCTCCGGCGCTACAGGCCAGCGTGTAAATAGTGACTTATCAATTGCGAGCTCCTAACTTCATCAGTATTTATTTATTTTTGTTGTTTTATCTGTTATTTATTTTTGTTATGATTAAGCGAAAAGTGATAAAATTTCCTATAAAACAAAGAAATCATTTAAATCAGACCAGCATTAGCTGAGATATAGCGTAATGAACTTTGTAGACTTAACGCTCCGGCGCTACAGGCCAGCGTATACCTAGTGACTTATCAATTGCGAGCTCCTGTCCTCATCCAGTTCATAAGTTAACGAGTCCTCAACGGGCATGGACTAAGTCATGTAGAAGCCCTAGGTAATGCGAATCAAGGGGCCTCTCTTCCCATTTTCATTTCAATGCATTTTATTGCAAATCTCTCAATTTCATCCTTCTTTGGATTGTTTCTTCACTTCCAACAGTTTCTTGGTCTTTCCTTTTTCTTTTCCCACTGAAGGGCACATCCAATATTTCCTCTGAACCATTTCACCCTGTATTACGTGTCCTAACCATCTGAGCCTTTTTGCATTGACACAATTTCTTCTTAACAGTTCGGCACTATCACGGCGATCATCTTGAGACAAGCTTCAAATTTCTGCTCCATAGGTGCCTGCTACTTAATTTCTTTGCTGAACTTGGTAGATATCTTTTATAAAGTATTCTGCACATGTTCCTTTCCCGAAACACTCCAAATGCTGATTTGAAACATAATATAATTATTTGAACTTTAAACCAAAACAATGCGGAAAGTCCTGTAAATGGACAGACCGGATATTTTTGAAATATTACTATTTGGAAATAATAAACAATTGTACAATAATTTGCAACGGTTTTTAATTCTAATCTAAGTGTGAATTTAATATAAGAAAACGAACGTATAATTTTAAAAAATACTTAAAGGAATCATATTACTCCTTCAATTTTAGAGATAAACTTGTTTTTGTTTTTTGTTGTGTGGTAGTAGCATTGTAATACCGAAGAAATATAACCTTCAGCTTTATTTTCAACTTTTTCATGCTATTTTAAATACGAAACATCTTCTTAAATCTGGACATTATTAACAAATATTATTAGCAATATCCAATACCCAATTTACATTGAACTAAAACGCCCAAAAATAAGTTTTGCACGCCACTTGACAGATAGTCTCTAAATGTGCCCCTATGTAGGACAAAGTTGGGGACCCTGCTTTAACTATTAAGTCAATGAAATTTTATGGAAGGATTTAACAATAATAACGACCGGAATTTTTAAAACTTATACAGTGGATAATGTAGACCTTATTTTGTAACCCGGCAGTAACTTAATTGATGACAAGGTTTCTTTCATAGGATTGTTGTGTCACATATTAAATAAAAATATAAATATAAAATAAAATATATATATAAAATATATAAAATATAAAATATAAATATATTTATACTTGCAGATAGGTATCGGGAGCTGATAATAGCAGATATATACAGCGTTGAAGGCTGAATAATTCCTATAAATAATTCCTTTTTCTGTTATGCAATCTTGAGTATGGAACGTTGGCAGGATTGTGTCGTTATTTTTTTTTTTACATTCAGAATTAATGTCAGATAACTTCCAATATAAAAAAACAAATAAATGAGTACTACAATGAAAAAATATATAGATATATGGAAATATAAACTATAAATAAGAGAAAACTTTAAAACCGGTCATTCAAGGTCTGCAAGGCGGGAAGAATTTCTGCCAATAAGTGAGGAATGCCAAATGGTAATTAGGTTCAATCTACCAGGTTGCCAAGTTCAATTAATGCACTCTTGTCATTAAACAATACCTACAATATCCTCTAATAGAATGTTGTATTTACAATAATATATATGTATATTCTTATTAGCGAATATTATTTTGTAATAGAAAAATGTAGATAATCAGCGAATATCTGGCATGCCAGAAACAAAGCTTTACTGATTTATTACAGTTATTAATTCTTTTAGTTATTGTTATTACTCTATCAGTTTAATCTTCTAATTTTTCAGTTTATATAAATATCTAATTTTAAGTATATACTTTCAAATGTGTTCTTTCAATCTATATATTTGTATGCTCAAATCCAGCAATAACGAAGCATTGTCGGGTCAGCTACTTTAGGCATAACATGGAACATTTAAATATCACTACTTAAAAAATTATAAAAATTATTTGATCAATAATATTATTTAAATATAGTGACGATACTTTGTCATGAAATTTTAGTTTCAATTTTTAGACTACATAACAAGAATAGTGAATATTTCTATCAATGCTAAATTAATAATAATAATAACTATGAATGGAATAACATTACATACTGACATAGCGTAAATTAACAGAGAATATGATAGCTATATTAGTAGGAACAGTGGAAAGTAATATTGAACCCAGAACAATATTCTATACAAGCTGTCACAAACGGGGGTCTATTTATAGTGACATAGGGAAATGTCGCTGTTACCACGACGGAAACTGAGTCACAGCGACAGGGTCACAAAGTCTCAGCGGCATGAGTCTGCCTGGAAACGTCACGACTTTTCTGAGCCCACACAAAATACAAGTCTTAAAACATGTGATTTGAGAGAGAGGAATATATGGAAAACGGAGCCTTAAATATTTATAAAAGAGAAGGTGGATATTTAAAATTCGTCTCTGTTTTGAGAATTAACTTCAAGGTGAATCACGCATAAGCTCATTGTCAGTAAGAACAAAAGAATCCAGAATACATTAGTCATTTCCATTCCGTATTTCGACATTCGTAGTAGCTTAGTATGCAACGATTAGTATCAACGACCAGAACAGTTTCATGGTGAATGTCATTAACTTATTCCAATGCCAAGACTGTTTAAATGAGAGAGGAACTGATCGTGAGTATAAAATTTAAAGAATACATAAAAAACTTCATATAAATATTAATTAATTATAACACAAAAATATAAATTAAATATTAGATATTTAAAGAAAGAAGAATATATGATACACACACAGACACATATCTTGGGGGTCGGGGTGGCCAAGCGGGCTAATGTGCTTGAAATAGATCATCAAAGTTAAGTAATGTATAGCGTGGTTACTATATACCGTCAACCGGATAATGCCACGCAGTTCGAGATTCTCCAGGCGATAATCTCCCCTATATGTGAGGTCCGTCAGCTTACTGGAGGGAACTCATAGAGATAGGGCGTAGGAGTGATGACGGGTACCTAGTACCGTAGGTACACGTGTACCTAAATTGCGAATCGCCTTGTGGTTTTCCTGGATGTCCATAGCCGCGCTGAGGTCTGGTTCATGGACAGTCTGAAATATAGGTCCTCCTGCTGACCCCGAACAGCCATTACCAGAGGATATAGACCGATTTGCAACTGTCCTTGAACCCGAGTGATTCGAAGCAACCTCAGTTTGGGTGACCTCCTCCAGGCTGTATGTGCTCCCGCAAGCGATAAAATGTCTGTCGGCCAAAGATCTTCATGGTTTTTTAGTAACAGAAAAAAAATAATATAAATATATACATGTTTTTAGGAAATATACAATAAATATTTTAATTTATATGATTAAATTGGAAAAAAGAAATATGAATGTTTATATATTAATATATATGATTAAATTGGGAAAAAGAAATAATATGTACAACTGGTTCAGAACGGTGCCTGTTAAAAAAATAACTAAGCAAATGTAACATAAGTTTTTCCATGACAGCCAAAATATAAATTGACGATATATTGGAATTAATTTAGTTTCTAAAAACTATTCCTGTATAATCTCTATACCAACATTTTTGGTGACATAACAGTGTTGGAATTTAAAAATGCTGGAGGGATATCTTGATGTAGGAATCTAAATGATTATTTTTTAGGAATTAAATTAATTCCAAGAGTCTATAGGTAATGCTGAATATTGCAGTTAAAACATTTTATTGACCTATCAAACCAAACAAGAATTTTTAGACAAAAAAAAATTAATAAATCATTTTTCTAAGAGTATGAGATTTCTTCATTAAAGTCATCTTAATATTTTTACTGGGTTTTGGGAAAATGGTATACATATGAAAAAAATCAGTATTTTCAATTAAAACTCTTTCTAGTGTCTAATAGCTTCTTCGACTTGAATTAGCATACAATTTCTGGTTTTATTTTATTTGATAAATTTGAAATAAATTATTTTAAATATTTAAAATTTCTAGAACAACTAATTGACCAAAAAATATTTTCGAAAACATACGGGAAAACTATTAATTTTTATTACATTTGGACTAAAAGCGTTTTATTTGACTGAAGGTACACAAGTCTTATTTTCTCGATTATTATACTAATTACATTAGCTTCAAACCCTACAGCTGCTCAAATCGGCGAATAAAAATCTCACTTTACAAAGCCACGGTATGATGTTACAAACCGCCAAGGCCGAAATCAGTAGAGCCTCAAACGATTAAAGTCTCTTATGAATAGAAAAATATTAGAGGCTTCTTTAATACAAATGGGCCGAGGGGAGATGTCCCGATCTTATCGGACAACGAGCCCTTCTCAGAGCAGTTGAAGTATATCTTCTTGTATGCATTTTATTTACAAACGAATAAAATATCAGAACAGAAAACAATAAAAAAATTCATAGAGAAAATGTTTTATTTGAACATTGAAAATCAATAAAAAAAAAAAAAAAGGAACTTCTTAATAATTAATTAATATAAGTTTATAAATTAATACCAATATGTAATATTTGCCTTACTTGAAAATCAGTAGTTTATTCTTGATGATATATCTGTACGTCAGAGATATACTGTTTTCAATTTTTATCAAAAGACCAAAAAGAAGTCTAAGATCGCAGTGTTGTTGTGGATAGTAGTTAAATTTTAAATATTGAAGATTTGCATATTTTATAACCCTTTTAGCTTATTTACGATATTTATGCTTGAAAAATATTCGGAATAATGCGAATGCGATAATACCTCTGGCATCCAGATTTTTTAAAAAAATCTTCATCAAAAATCTTTTTAAAAAAATTTTTTTTTCAATGGAATCATAAAATCTTTTTTTATAATATATTGCATATTTATCAAACAACAACTGCACGAATCTTCATCAAATGCAGTTTTGCGGATTTTGAAAAAAATAAAATCACAACATTTGAAATTGTATTAAAATATTGAAAATTAAAGAACGAATCTTTTATCAATTTTTTGAAAAATGTAACAAACACGAATTTAACTATTTTTCATATCGAAGGTTTGAACATTACCAAGATAATCGATTTAAGCAAAGAGATAAGAAAAAGTATTTAGTATAGCAAAAAAAAAATTTGTTTGTATAATATCTAGGTGAGGAGATAGCCAAAAGCACAATACCAGATCCCACAAACACTAATAATATTAATAATGTGGTGTAAAGGTAATTTTTTAAAAGTTAAAGAAATTTATTAGAGGTATTGAAGAATCAATAAGAAACATCTAAATTATATTTTAATAAAACTTTGCAATGATCACAACTGACCATAAAAATGTTGTACATTATAATCCTTTTCTTTTTTCTTTTTAAATAAATTTTTAAAAAATCACACTTTTGTTTTCATAAAGCAATTCATGGACAGGAATAATCAACTCATTCCAATATGAATTACCTGATTCTACACAATATTCACGTTCTATAATAAACGTAAAACACGCTCGCAAGACCTACGTAAGGAAAAAGTTACTATTAAATAAACACATAAATAGTTAAATGAATAAACACAAAGAGTTCGAACCATATCAAGTAAGGAAATTCCACTTTAATATTTACAGCTATTAAAATTAATTCATTAACGATATTTTCCTTGAAATTCCTCGGCGTGGATTCCGAGAGATTTACCTTCCTCAAGTTAATTATTATTTCAAGGTTATTACTTTCTAGTGAGCAAGTGAAAACTTTTCTAAGTTACTCAGAATTAAATGGGGATGCTAATAGTTTTTGTTTAAATTAACTAATATAAAAATGTCCTATTTTAGGCTAATTTTCAAATATGACACACAGATGTTGTTAAAGAAATTTGTCGTAATAAAATTTTATGGACCATAAATAAAAACTCAAAAGCCACATTAAAAATAATATAAAAGAAAAGAAAATGTAATGGGTGCTGAATTAAAGAAAAAATAAGTTTAATGACAAAATTATTTATCGGAAATTCATTAGATCCTTATTCATATTGGATAAATTCCAATAAGGAAAATATCTCCACGAAGATATCCAGTCCGGGTCGTAAATATAACGTTTCACATGGATTAGGACATAAAAATTTAAGAACCAAGATTACAACCTTCGAATATTTAATTGGTTTAGCCATCAACATTTCCCAGTTGGTCTGAAACCAGCTATCTCTATTAGTTTATATCTATCCTGGGATTTAACCAAAATGTCAATGAAAAAATGCGAGGGTCTTCAATGAAATCATCAACAGAATCTCTAAATTCAATAAAACCAAACATAAAAAAGTATTTAAACCAATAGCTCCTTAATTCTGTAGTCATTGAATCAGTAGGTACGTTTTGTAGAATCATTGGTTTTGGGTATTTCAGATTCTTTTAAATACGCCTCAACAATGTTGTTACAATATCGATTTATGACACCTGATGAGTTTTTAAAGAGATTGTATACTATTGTATACAATATACAATGTATGCTATATACATTGCACACTATAAAATCAGGCACCTGTACTAGTACCTGACAATGAGAAAGGGACTCGTTATTTTTGTTAGATCAGGTTATAATTTAAATAATTTTATTATAAATAATTGTCGAAAATAATTTGACTTCTCTCCTTAGAGAGAAGATCTAACCAGCAATGATGCCAATAAAGTTATTATTAGTAATTTAATATTCAAATAATCGTTGTATCGAAGGCTTGCTAATAGTGAACAACCATAATCCATGGAAAAATTGGATCTGAAATGAATCAATCATAGAAATAGATTTGCAGCCAATACACAATGAAAACCATGGCTCGCTCTGACGTTAGGATGGGTGACACTACAAGCTATATCTGATCCCGCAAGTTATAAATATCAACAAATTGAACATTTAACAACCAGTTTAAATAACGTTTGTGGCATATCAACAAAAATCTTATAATAATAAAACAGGGAAGATAAAAAAAAAAACGAAAGCACAAAGTTTCAAGAATTTGAGAGAGCATTGAGAGGAAGTAAGAGATGAAAATAGAATGTCCAGCTTAAAGAAATCCTGAATAGGTTGTCATTTGTTTGTTACTTTGTTATACCTACTGAATAGTTTATTATTTTACTTATTTTTTAATAGCTACAAATTGTAAGTCAGCTAGCCTGAAAATTCATTGGGAACTTCATAAACTGAAAAAAAAAAAACGAATAAAATATCGTTATTTATCACATTACTGTTTCATTTAGACATTACTTGTAAATATAACTTAGGTAGATATTCACATACATGTACAAAGTTCTTTTTTTTTTTTTTTTTTTTTTTTTTTTATAATCCATGTTTATTTTGTGACAAGAAAATATCAAGTTAGATCTCGAAAAAATATTAATTTTAATAAAAGAGCCGTGCAGTAATATTGATTCAACTTGTTTATTCTTAAGTTTGAAAAAAATATACACACTTACTATACTACACATACACACAATTACTATATACTATATACACTATATTAATATTATTATAGCGCAGAACCAGCTTAGAAAAATACTCATCACACAAACAGCCACCATTATATTGGAGGACTAACAGAGAATAGATTAAAGTAATAACGTCTTGAACCAATCCTTCATTCAATCGCTTGCTATATAATTAATGTTAAGAGCGACTGGCAGTGAAAGGTTTCGCAATACTTAAGTAGAAAGGATGGATTGGTTGCTTTCATCCCAACACCTGCTTTCGGTCGAGTGGCACTAGACCCTCCTGGCACTCTGTTCGAGACCACCACTGCAAGATGACATTGGCACTGCTCTGCATAGTCTGCAACACGCTCAGTGCTCTCCATGAGGTACCACCGTACGTCTGGGAGCTGCTTGGCAGCAATATTGTAGTAACACCTCAAGCTCTCAATCTACTAACGGCCATCAATAAACCATACCAGCTTGTAGACAGAACTGACGTAATCTATAAGGAAATCACTGGAGCCATTGTCGCAGAAGAAGGCCACTTCCTCGGGATTCAGTTTCCATGGCTGACTTTCCAGAGAGGGTGGTACTCCAGGGCCACAGTGCTGGTGTTGACAGAAAGCGTAGATAAGCAAATGCTCTCTTGGCTGTGGTCCAAAAGTATAATAAACGTCGTCGTCCACACAACCACAGGCCTCTATATCTACAACCCATTCATAAAGTCGATCATTTCTGTCGGAGAGCAGGTTAGGAAGAATCTTACTGAGCGGTGGAAGGATCTGAAAGGCAACAAGGTCTCTGTTTCTGTCTATGAGCATCCTATCAGTTACATTGCAGAATCAGGAATATCTCTTGGGTCTGGCTTAGACGGTTCAGCTCTTTACGAACTTTCCAAATACTGGAATATGACAGTGGAACTCAAAGTGAATAGGAAAATGTATGATTCAGAGCGTCAGGTTAGTAATCCATCTCAAATCAATCACATTTTAAATCTTCACGCAATTTTTTCTTATGATTAAAAATAATATTAATTTATTTTTGTATTTCAGGTGGAGCGGGGAATTACAGATTTATCGATTACCGCTCATTCTTTGTTTCAAAAAAGCTATGGACTGCAATTGAGCTCGGTCGTATATGATGACAGAGTATGCATATTAATAAAATTGCCAGAAAAATTGAGAGGTTGGGATGTTTTATGGCGCATTTATGATTGGAAGGTTTACGTGATGTTCTTAATCACCGTTGTTGTAACTAACAAAGCCTTCCGCTTAATAGCTAAGAACAAGAATCGGAATACCTTACAGATGGTGATTAGAACCATGTCCAATGTTGTGATCGTGCGCCCCCCAACGGCCTTTAGTGAACGAATCATTCTCAGCTCGACTATGATCCTTGGCCTTATCATTGTCACTGTTTACCAAGCGTCTATGTTCCATTTTGTCAGATTCAGTGTCCGGCATAATAGAATGAAAAATCTTTTGGATGTTTACAAGAGTGATATACCTCTAAGAACGAACGAAATTGGTTTAAAGGATTTTTTCGTTCCGTGGGAGAGTAAAGAAGTCAGGAAATTGGGTAAGAAAATCAAGGAAGACGAAAATATTCACCATGCACTTAAATTCGCTGGCGTAGTAACCAGAGAAAAATATTATGACCTCCTTAGGGATGCCAATTTATTGGAGAAAGACGTTTACTTGTTAAAAGAAAGGGTCGGGACCTTTACGATGGCATACTCTGTGAAGAAGGGAAGCCCTTACCTAGAACCGCTGACACAATTCACCTTAAGGATTTTCGAAGCAGGACTGTTCAGGAAGTGGCGTCGCCTGTCAGTCTACACCGTCGCAAGATATTATGACACTGATGTAGCGATTCCTTTAAGGAGAGGATTACATATGTCCGATACTGAAGTCGCATTTGTCGTATTGTTTATAGGTAAGCAGGCTCAATGTTAGAAAGGACTTACGAAAACAAGTTTCTTTTGACTAAGTTATATTTACTAATGCTCGATTAACCAATTTGTATAAGAATAATTATGACGGAATAAGAATAAGAATAACAAAAGAATAATTTGTTTGAAATTAATCTTTATCTTAAATAAATGATTTATCTTTGAATTAAAGTTTTTTATAGATATTTTATGATCTAAGAATTAACAACAGCAAGAGTGCATTAAAGTCTAATTTAAAGGAAATTACTATTTCTGATGTTAATCCACCCGATTTTCAACTAGAACATGGTTAAGGAACAAAGTAATAGTTTACATGTACACCTTTACTTACAAGCCCTGTATTATAAGAATTAAGAATTAAGAATTTAATGATAAGCCATATAAATTTTAAGAATTAATATGCTTATCATCAATCTGAACTTAAATCTACTAAAGTCGTCCCGACGAACCACGAATCCCACCAGCTACAACCGCAATGGCGTACAGTTCTAAAAACGGTAACTTTGAAAAAATTGTGCCTGATGTTTGGCTTTTAATATTATTAATTATTATTATTAAATTAATTAAATTACTATTATTTATTTCATGCTATTTATTAATTATTATTAACTAAAACCGATATGTTTTAATTGATATTTTAATATTCATTATAGCTTTAAATTACGTTAAAAACCAAAAAAAATTAGCCTTCAAGGCTTTTAGAAACATAATCCCATGTCAAACAAGATGGCGTTTTAGTACCATTGAGGACTCATATTCTCAATTAATAATAAAATTAAATAATCATACAATCATTCATGAATTAAGTAAAAGAGACAAACAGAAGTAATTAATCAATGAATATTATCTGATATATAAGCATATTGTAATGAATAATCAAATAATACACTACAATCAAATAAATAAATCATTTGCATTATATTTCTGTGCCTCGAAGGTAAAGGATACTTTCAGATAACTCCCTCACAATTGGTCTCGGGCATAGTTATTTACAAATACAGGTAAAGCAAAAGCAGTCAAATACAAATGTATATTGAAGCTAAATTGGTGAAAAATGGACAAAGTGCCTTTACCTCCTTGAAAGTGCCTTATATAGATTTAAAGTATAACCTGTAACCTATAATACCCTAACTATAACCTATAATACCAAATAAATAGTTATGTATATTTTCAGGTCATGGATTGGCATTTGTTGTATTTCTCCTAGAACTGTTCGTGAAACATAGGCCAAAGATACCATTTCACAAAGTCTGGCGTTTTCTAAAAAAAGTATTCGATATAATCTTCTGTTAACTGTTAAAGAGAAGAAAAAATATCTATATAAATAGTTTAATAAATTATTTAATATGATGCACCAATCAGTAGCCACTGTATTCTGTGAAATATTATTAGCTACGTATTATTAATCGTATTCGTAAATCACAGTCCTTTGTCTCACTTAAACAAAGAATGTGTGAATAAACACAAATAAATAAATAAATATATATATACATATATATATATATATATATATATATATATATATATATATATATATATATATATATATACATATAAAACATTGAATTGCAACTGTTTGCTATACATGTCAGTAAAAGGGCTTCTGTCCATGCCTTTTGTGCTGAATAAAATATTTATTGTTGATTCTATAAACATTCAAATTAGTTATTGAGAACAAAAAACAAAAGAAAAAGATAAAAAAAAAATTATTTTTAGAATATTAATGGAGGTTCAAAAAGACCTTATACATCACATCTCACATCAACGGTCCAAAAAAGGCTAACCGAATAGAGATAATATATTACTGAGACCTGGAGTACCATATATCTTAAGCAGTCTTGGATTGGTTAGTCTATCTCTATTCGAATAGTCTTCTTTAGGCTGTTGATGTGAGATGAGCTGTATCTGGTCTGTATTGATGTGATCTTATCTTATCTGTCCTAAAAAATTCTGAATTGGCGAAACTTCGAACGGATTAATACATACTGGTATTTTAGAGACTTAGGATATTGTTTCGGATTCTTCCAATTATATATTTAAATAATATTTAAAATAATTATTTTAGGTTCAGCATATACTATTTTCACCACTAAAGCACCAATTAGGAATATATGTATGTTTTATGAAAAATAAATAAATAATGTTATTAACTGTGTTACTATTCTTGTGGAATATTACATGCTATTTAATATTTCTGAAAACTAACAAATTTGTTCAAATAATAAATAGATTTTAATATATCAGGAGTTATTTATACCAACTTTTCCACAATAGACAGACACCTTTAAGGCGTAATTTAATATCCAAATAATTGGTGTATCCAAGACTTCTTAATAGTGAACAACCATAATCCATGGAATACAATGAAAACCCTGGCTCGCGCTGATGTTAGGATGGGCGGCACTACAAGCTATATCTGATTCCTCAAGTTATACCTAAATATCAACAAATTGAACAGTTTAAATAACGTTTGTGAAATAGCAACAAAAACCTAATAATAATAAAACAGGGGAGATAAAAATAAAATAAAAGCTAAACAGAAAATCTAACAGGTAAAAAAGAAAACACAAAAGTTTCAAGAATTTGAGGCTGCATTGAGAGGAAGTAAGAGATGAAAATAGAATGCCCAGCTTAAAGAAATCCTGAATAGGTTGTCATTTGTTTCTTACTTTGTTATACTGAATAGTTTATTATTTTTTAATAACTACAAATTGTAAGTCAGCTAGTCTGAAAATTCATTGACGACTTCATAAAGTTAAAACAAAAAAATGAATAAAATATCATAATTTACCACATTGCTGTTTCATTAAAAACATCACTCGTAGGTACTGGTACTGGTATTGGTGGGGGGAACTAATCCGGCAAGTGGGCCTTACGGTCCTTTTTGCCAACCCCTGACGGCATAACAGAGGCGTAATAAAGAAAACAGCTTTGAAGATTAAGGAAAAAATAATACAGGAAAATGAAGAGAAAAAATAAATATAACTATTTCTAAGAACAGACATCCTTTTAATTGAAAAAAAAAATATTATTTGAATATGTCGTATACATAAAAAATAATTAGACATAGTAACAGATATCAAATGGAAAATTGTTTTATTCAATTTTAAACTTTTTTGTAACTAAAATCAACTCCTTAATATTATTTAGAAGAAAGAAATATAATAACGCATTAATAAAAAAAAAATTAAATAAATAAAATATTTTCGGTCTGGCATCGATCTATAAATCATACAGAGATATTACAAAAATAATAATAAAAAAATATGAATATCCACAAGATGCATACTTGCCCTGGAATAGAAGCGAATCAACCCCATATCCAAATAAACCCGTTACGTTAGCTAGTAATCGAGATTCCTAATCAACTCCCTATTATCCTCCAGGGTGTCTGAAAAGAAGATGATGTCGCCTACTGCCTTAGTCTGAACAATTAATACATAAGGAATTTTTATTTAAGTTAAACAAAGCATGTCCAACACAATTACCTATTAGTTGAAAATGCGAATACTTTTTTATTTAGGTTAATTTTCTTATAGGAATTTCGAATCAGAAATCTTATATAAAATTGGTATAAACAAGAAACCTCAGTTACCTATTTGATTCCTTATCCACTAATTAAATTAAATCATTTTATTTTATTTTTATATATATCATTTTTAAGAATATGCTTAAATTTAAAAACGTCAATGATTTTTCTTAAAAATGTTAAACAGACATCATTCTAAGGTTCATAGCATATTATTTTTTTTTTTTTTTGGTGGGATAAAAATTCTAATTCTGCTAGTCTTATTTTATTAAAAATTAGCCTAAGGGAATTATTGTCCAATTAGATTAGTCGGTGATGAAAAAAAGACCCAAAAAAAACTGTTTGAAAAGATTTTCTCAACAATACCGAGAAAATTGGTTTAGAAATAAATAAAACTACAAACATAAATTGTTCGATCGAAAACTATTTCTAATCTAATTTATAACTTAAATATAATCAAGCTTTCTTTAAACAATTGATCATACTTACCTCACGTCTCCTTTCCAGAAGATTTTGAAAACTTGATGTACATCTTGAGTAAGCAAGAGAAACACTGAGTAGTGATAAAAACATTAAGAAATATCAATCTCTCCACGGCATATTTTTATTAAATATCTATAGGTATTTGTAGGTAGTGCGAGAGAACACTCAGGGGTTTTGAAATAAGAATTAGAGCTAAGATGTGAAACTGTACATATTAATATTAACTTATGCAGAAGAGGGTGTATGGTGTACAAAAAAATAATAAACCGTCTCTTAGATCCGATTTTTGGCACAATCGTAACCGAACTATAATCCTTCGACAAAAATCCTGGGACTTATTTGGGATCGAGTATAACAAAATGATGAAGGGTGGTGTGGGATAAGTGCTTTTTCGGCTAAGTGCGTAATTGACTCGTTTAATCCAAAACCCTCAATTGGTAAGAGCACTTTACGAAGCATGAAACCTCAACACTGAAGCATCAGAAATCAGTCGCGAAAGTTCGCAAAGGTGAAGATAACGAGTTGTAAAAATATTAGTTTCAACCTGTTGATAAAGTTGTGTCTTTCAACTTTTGCAATACAGCTAAAAAAAAGGCCTATTGGTATATAATCACCGATACGGTTATATAGCAGTAGGCCATTTTTTTCCGTTAGCGGAATCTACAAAAGGTGTTCTTCAAAATAATTTGCGATTTACATTTCTGCTTGACAGTTTTATATTTTTTAAGCGCTTGTCCGCAGTCACCCAGCAAAACATGATAGTAGGGGCAAGTGCAGACCTCTATTGTGTGAGATGTGGGCAAGATGTATACTTACCCTTACTGTCGAAGCAACTACAGATTAGCGAATTAAAAAAAAAAAAAAAAATTCAATACATTAATACAATTATATTCCACATTCCACTTTCATAACTCAATGAAGATTGTAAAATGTGAATTTCAGACAAGTTTCAACTTTTTTGATGATTATACCAGTATAATAATTCTCTGGAAATCGAACTGCTTTGCACTTTCCCCAAAACCGCTCCTGCTTGAGTAATGAGTATTCCAGATAGGAGCCTTAAGTGCGTACTGTTTAGTTAAATTATCAATCTCATCAAAATGGACATGGTTGAAACATAGACTTGAATGTAAATTGAATAATCGTCTACTGAACATTAAAAAAAAATAGGAAAAATCGAGCTACAAAATAAAAATTTTAGTCCCGTAAAGTCGAACTTAAAATTAAACGTAAAATTTAGTGTGCACCCTTATTACCCCATTTCGAAAATCTTTTATATATCTCAAAATGCCGAAAGTTCTGAAAAACAATAAGTTCAAATCATCATGCATATTAATTACTAAACCTGCATAAAGTAATTAACCTAAAACCTTTCCATCCATTTGATTAAAGTGTTTTCTTCATTAATTGATTTGTAACAAGAAGAAGTGGCTGCCCTCTCGACAGTAGTCAAGCGTAGCTAAGCCTGAGAGTTCGACAAAGCGGGCAAGTATGAACATCACATCCATGATAAGGACTTTCTTCGCGATAAACAGCGTAGCGCAGTTTCCAGAAATACCTCCTCAAATCTTAAAACTTCTCGGCCATTCTGTTATTGTCAGCCCTGAGGCTTTGAAAAACCTTCGGAACATAGATCATCCCCACATCTTGGCTTCTTACGGGAACCTGGTGGAGAATGAGCTGACAGGTGCAGTCATTGCAGGAGATGGAAGGCACCTCGACGAGCAAATGTCTTTTCTATACTCCCAGAAGGGTTGGATGGAAAGAGCGATTATAATCCTCGTCAGCAGACACACAAATCAAAGGTTCTTCTTGAAGAACTGGTATAGGAGAGTTATAAATATAATTAATTTCACTGGTAGAGGACTGTACACGTACAATCCTTTCCAGGCCAGCGTTGTCAAGCTGGAACCAGAAGACGCCTGGAAGGCAATGGACGAAAGATGGAGGGACCTACAGGGCTACAAGATTCCAGTTGTCGTGTACCCGCACAAGTACAGCTATCGGAGAGAGTTCGGCCCTTCGCCTGGAGGAGGAATCGACGGCACCGCCATCTTCGAGCTGGCCAAGCACTGGAACATGACAGTGGATCTCAAGTATATCATCGCGGACGAGTACAGAATGGCCCGCTCCAACGCACTGGTAGTAACCTAGCTTTATTACGTATCTAAATAGGCTTTCTTTATTCATTACCTACTTCATTTTAAAAAAGTCAAAATAAATCAGTTAATTTCTGAATCATTTGGCATTGCGATGTTAACAAAAAAAATTCTAAACTCTTTAGACAGTACGCCACACCAATTGAATAGTAATTGTATGTTTAGCCTAATTTAAATATAATTCAATAGTTTTTTTATTATATTTTCTTTATGTTAATTTATATTATTGTTTAATTATAATTTTAATTTTTTATTTTATTTAGCTTCCTTATGTACTCCAACAAGGGCAGAGAGAACGTACAGATTACTTACATTTTCTATGGCCTCTTATTTTATATTACTTATATATTTCCCAAAACATGAGCGAATCTGTAGTTTTAACTATTGAATACTTTTTGTATGTTAGGCTATCTTTAAATTATTATTATATTATGAAATTATTAAGGATTGACAGAAAAAGAGAGAAAAAAAAATACAATTGAGGAGTAAATAAAACAGATAAGGAAATGTCATCTAATGATAATAATATTATCAAAACTGTAGCAGTATAATTTACATATATATACCTATATATAATATATTCATATGTAAATTTAAAAAAGGAAATATTAAAAAATTTTTAATCATTTACTTTTAATTTAAGATTCTTAAATATTATATATTTGCACTAGTATATATATATATATATATATATATATATATATATATATATATATATATATATATATATATATATAGCGTAAGTGCACTAGTAGTAGATAGTGAGCCTCTACGAGTTTAGATTAAAAAAAATAAGGGTATAAAATGAAACAGAAATTCATAGTTGGTGCTAAAACAAGGAGTGTGATCTTGGTTGTTGCTAAGAGAGATTTCCGTCAATATTTCTTACAGAGATCACTAACAATAAGCTTTGTTTAAGGCAGTGGTGAGTTCTATGCCCACAGCCCCTTCAGGTCGAGAAACTGCTTAAGAAGGTAAATAAATTTTGCCATGTTCAGCAATGTAACTCCCCAATAGTTCAATTTCTCAATAGTTTAAATTTTCTTGGTGATATAGGAGGTCCCTATTTGATGATAATGATTAGTTTATTTATCAGTTTAAATAGAATAATTAACAGTTAGTAGGAGTGTCTATTTCTGGTTAGAGATTTGTATGATTTCCTAATAATAGACACTAGTGTGATTAATAACGCTTGCTAGTTAATCGACGTCAAAACAATTTTGTAGTTTATATTTATTTCTCTAAAAAACATAAAGTGGAGATTCTGTCTTACCTAAAGGTGTCTCCTACTGGTGCACTTAACCTATTTAGATTTAGCCAATTCTGATATCCTCACCCAAATCAGGTTCAATTTAAAACAAAGACCACGAACACAGAATCTATATGATTTATAAGCTTTAATTTGGACCGCTAGGTTGTCAAAAAATATCCTAAAACATATATTCATATGCATATGACGAAATGATTTCATTTAAATCTTATAAATTTCAGCTTTTTAGATGGCAAGCAGACATCGGCATGAATGCGAGAATCGCGACTCAAGTGACAGATGATGAAGTCAATTTGGAATTCACAACTGCTATCTACGAAGACGCTTACGTCGTCGCGGTTAAGCTACCAGCAGGACTCAACACTGGACAGATAATGACGAGGATTTACGGATGGAAATTCTGGATGTGTTTCTTCGGATCCATATTGATTATGAACAGAGCCTTGTTTTGGATGACAAAACAGAAATGCGTATTGGATACAATCTGCGCCACGAGCAGTTCTGTGTGTAACAGACCTCCACCTAAATTCCCAAATTCAAGTAGAGAACGACTGATACTATATTCAGGTTTCATAATAGGTTTCTTCGTTATGGCAACATTTCAAGCATCACTATTCCACTTCATGAAAACGACGGAAACAAACAAGCGTATGAAAACTCTTCCAGAAGTATTTTGTAATTACAACAAGTTACTCACTACCTCCAGATTCATCAAAAAATACTACAGTTATTTTTCTCCCATAGCGCATAGAAATAAAAGACCGGACCGTGAGGCAATAAGGAATGAACTGTTCGAAGAGCACCCGGTGATCATCCTCAAGAAGGAGCTAGAACTGCTGATGAGGACTTGGCAGTTGAGGAAGGACTTGTACGAAGTCGACGAGAAGATTTCGAGCTTCTCCATGACGTACACCGTCAACAGGGGCAGTCCATTTCTGTATCCGCTAACACAATTCACTTCTAGAGTATTCGAGTCCGGGCTCAGCCAGAAGTGGTTCGATATGACAGTGCATCGAATGGCTAAAAGAAACACCGAAAAAAATTCAACAAGCAACGATGGTCGTAGAAACCCTGGTATTGAAGCAGCTTTCAGCGTTTTGATAATAGGTAACCACATTTCTTATTTTTAATCTCTTAACAGTTAAAAATCTGAGAACAATACAGCAGGCTCTCGCTAATCCGAACCTTAAAATATATATATATATATATATATATATATATATATATATATATATATATATATATATATATATAAATTTGATTTGAAGTATACACATGCATTAAATAAAAACGCTTGTGTTATAAACACACTAACGTGCTGCTGGGCTTAAACAAATCTAGTCAAAAAACCAAATCAGTTTATTTAAAATAAAAATTAAGTTATAAAAATTTGGAAGAGAATTTATTTCCTCAATTTCTTTACCGGTGGATATTAATTAACCTATTCATTAAAAGTTCAGTACAAAAACGTATTGTTAATACAATGAGTAGTTTGCGACATTCGCAAATATAATTAACTATGAGCAGCTATGCTTTCTAAAAATCGTTTTATTAGCTTTAAAACACGTACGGGTACTTTTAGTAGCCCAAGCCTTTACTAACTTTCTCCCCTATTTGTGTTAAACTGTTTTCTTAATTTCAAATATGCGCTTTAAAAAGGTAAAATCTCAAATTACCTTTGGAGGAGAAAGTAACGATAACAAATTTTCTTGAGAGAGGTGAATCCGGAACAAAATTAAGTGTGGAAACAAGAGAGTCCAGTCTCTTGAGTTTCTTAATGTCTCTGATATTAAGAAAAATAAAGAAAAAAAATTTAATTTTATTTCTTCCAGGGACGAAGTCCAAGAGGTATACAAACTGTAAATTCAGCGATTTTCCGTTTCTAGACGAATCATTTTACACACCATATCAAAGAGGATCTGAAAAAAATGCATTTGACTTCTAAAAAACGAAAAATTCAAACTATTTCTTCAGAAAATAATTAATAAATAAATTTCTGAACAACGACTGGCTACAGTGAAAATATTTTGAATTTTTATTTTTATACCAATTTTGCTGTTTATGAAGTTAACTTTTTTTCCCGTTCGATAAACCGAATTTTTTACTAATCCGAACCAACTGTCCGGATAAAGCCAATAGTTTCACTAGTTTGGGTTAGCGAGAGTTTGGGTTAGCGAGATTTTAAGGTATTTCTCCATCGAAAAATAAAATATCAGATATGCTCCGTTGCACGATATGTACTCTGAATGTTTTCAATTATATTCCTAATCTTTTTATTTTAGAAACACGTTAGTTCCTAGTTACCACCTTAATTTATCTACCATTCATTATTCGAGAGATGCAGATTTGCATCAGATCTTGGGTAAAATATAATAACTGAACAAATGTTTCGTGCGAATTATCCTCCAGGTTCCTAAGAGATGCTTCAATTTTTCCGGTTTTATGCAGATTTGTTCATAATCATAGGGTAATAGAAATTTTCGAAACCATTAAATTAAGTTTGTATTTTACTTTACATAGTACTTATTTACACTATACGTACATACTATAAATAATAAAGAAAATTGGAACATAATAACCATTTTTAGCTTTAATTTCCTTCTAGATACCATTAAATTTTTTTAAAAAAATTCAGAGAATCCAATTTTTTTAACACAATTACAATTTTATTTTTTTAAAGAAAAATAGAAGGGATAACGATGATAAATTACATAACAAAAAATGCAAGCTATTGATCATTCAGCTTTCCATGAATTTCAGTTTTGAGAGGAGATTTCAAGATAGATCTAATATAAATTTTTATTAAACAACAAAAAAATAAATTAGAAAATTAAATTGAAAAACATTAAACAAAAAAGATGAATATGGTGGGCTAGCTCAAAATTTATTCCAAATGAAATTCAAAAGGTGGGGACAAATAGAAACAGTAAAAGGTGACTCGTAGAGAAAAAAATAAAAGAATAATGATTGCCCAGGATAGAACTTTAAAAGCTACAAAGTTGTAATTAGTTTAAACATAAAAGAGCTATAGTAATCAACGAGTAACCAACTACAAATAATTTTCTTCATCTTTAACAAAAAGAATAGATTTTTCAGCAAGCTTTAATGAATTTTCCTTCGGTTTAGAATTATCAAACAACAGCTAGGACTTAGCAATTATTTTAATAAAATTTATTTAGTTGCAGAATCAACCTGAGCTAGTCCAGGTAGCCAAGTTTGTTGACCATCAGTAGTCATGAGGATATGGCTCAACTCCTGCTTTGAGTAGTTTGATCAAATATTTTAGTCTGATTTTCCTCCATCTTAATCAAACCACTTACAACACATTAATCTTAATATCATCAATCGATTTACAAAAGCGGATAAAGGAAAATTAATTGAATGGAAAATTATGTAAAAGCTTTCGAGTACTCCTTAACCCCTCAATAGACCCGATCTTCCATTAAAATTATTAAAGAAGCTGATGAAGTGTTATTACAGATGAAGTAAGCGGCAAAAGAGTTCATTATCCACGATGAACTGCAGCACTCTGCTCCACAGTTTCATCAGCCTCAATTACGTGTCCTTCTTACCGGAGGTCCACGTGCACCCTTCGCTCATGAAGACGCTCGGTCATACGGTAATCACTACACCTATCGTTCTGGAAATCCTGAAGGGAATAGAGATACCGTACATCCTGGCGGACTACGGAGACATCGTAGATGATGAGATCACTGGGGCTATTGTGGCCGGAGAGGACGGCTTCATGCAAGAGCAAGTGGCCCTCATGACATCTCAGAGCGGCTGGATGTCCAGGGCGATGGTTATAGTCATCACGATCGATCCCCACCCGAAGTTCTTTCGATATCTATGGAACGAACGTGTGATGAACGTCGTATTGATCACTAGGATCGGGAGTTTCGCCTACAACCCCTTCAACGAAACAATGTTCAGTGTAGATGGAATGGATATTGGAAAAGTCTTGGAAGAGAGGTGGCGAGATCTTCATGGGTACAGGGTGGCGGTCGCTATGTACAGGCACAACCTCAGCTTCAGAATGGAACTTGGCATCTCCTTGGGCTCTGGAATAGACGGATCGGCTTTATACGAGCTGGCCAAGTACTTGAATATGACAGCTGATATTGTAGACACTGGCCAATACAACCACTTCGTTCGGATCACCGATAGAATGGTAAATAAAAAAAAATATTTTCTATAAGTAAGCATATTATAAGTTTAAGAAATCTTTTCCCGAAATTAAAGCGTTCATACATTTTACATTTATTCACTAATTAATAGTAAGAAATTATGGGTCCCTCTCTTCTATGCATTGCGATAAACTTTATCAAGCCTGGCCAACCCAAATCCACTATGGGCCAGAAATCAAACCTAGCAGAAAACATTATTTTTTATGCAGAATGTATCCTATTTGGAACTAGAGTACTAAATATAGATTTGAATTGATATTGTTTCACACAGTATGAGTACTCAAGCATTATATTTCAGTATTTTAAATATTTGGACCATTTCTGAGTATAAGATATTCTAGCTTCACAGTAAATAGCATATAAAAAGAATGTTTAATGGACAATACTTCTTAATAGAGCTCTCGTTTCATAACAATCAAGCATCGCTTCTCAACTGTGGCGTCGACTAAGAAATATCTATTTCTAAAAAAAAAAAAAGAAAAAGATCAAAATGGGCACAGTATATAAAATGCAAATCAAAGTATATGAAATGATTTCTTTTTAAAAGTTTATCCAAATTGGCTTCTGTACTTATCATAACTTCGCAGATGTTTTATGTCTCCCCATAAAAGGGTTGGAATAAAAACAGAGGCTAACAAGCATGGACGTTTACCAGACAACGTAAACATCAACCTAAAGTATTTCGTTAAACTTAAATTCCGCCCTTTTTCCCGCTAGATTTGATTTCTGACCCATACTGCAGTGTTTTCAAGTGCCACTTAAATGGCACGCAAGCTCACACTGAGCCGCACTTTAGATATACATACTTCAAAAAATTTAATACAAATAAAAAATGGAATAAAACTTTATCGCTACACTATTAGACTCAATATAATTAACTCTCGAGTCCTAATTAATGAGATGTTTGTTTATCCTTACTTTCACTTAATTTTTCTAATCCTTTCAGTACCATTAGGTGTTCGTGCATATCAAATATAGAACCGGAGTTCGCAGTTGCACAAGCGCATTATAAAATTATAAAAAAGACACATGCAAGTTTTCATTTATTTAATATTTTTTAATACATACAACGAGAAACAAAAGTTTCAATGGGGATATGAAATCGCCGGGCGGACCGGGTGTTGGATAGGCCTGCGATAAAGGATAAATTTTATTATTGCAATTAATTTAATGAAAAATATTAAAATATGCCACCCATAAATGAAAATAGATTATCTAAATCGATATCTAAATGTAAATACACCCCTCCCAACATGTTTGTGCATACCTTCAAGCAAAAATAGTTTTTTTTTTTACAAAAATAGTCATAACTTACGTAAAGATGACAAATAGATTGCTACAACGCTCAATTTAAAAGGTAAAGAACCACTTTTCAAACCCCGCCAGTTTTTATGTCCTATAACTGCATCTAAATCTGCCCGTAATAGAACAAGAACAAAAACTTTCGACATTTTAAAATTTTATAAGATCTACAAAAAGAGCTATTTGAATTTTTTTAAAGTCTGCAGCTCTCTCTCTCTCTCTCTCTCTCTCTCTCTCTCTCTATATATATATATATATATATATATATATATATATATATATAATTTCTTGGAAAATTTTATCTGTTCTGTCAAATGGTGTCAGAGTTTTGGAGCTGCTCGTTTAAAGTTATTTACTCCGGTTTTGCTTGGAGAGCGCAACAATAGGTGATGGGGAGTATATATATATATATATATATATATATATATATATATATATATACGCATTTACCTTAACTGAAATGAATTTCTAAAAATGAGACCAAGATAAAAAAAAAAAATATATATGTGTATATATATATAAATATATATATATATATATATATATATATATATATAAATATATATATATATATATATATATATATATATATATATATATATATATATATATATATATATATATATATATATATATATATATTGAAACATTAAATATCAAGTGCCACTAATGACGATTCGGATTATCATAAAATAAATTAATATACAATAGAACTAAATCTTTGAAATGTATACGTTCCGATAATCATAAAATAATAATTTTCAGATACACAAAGGCCAAGTAGATCTGTCTATGAACGCACGATTTCAGAGTCGAGAGAAGAAATACATAGAAAAGCCTGAGTATACCTCTTCCGTCTACACCGACTCTGTCGTCATAGTCATGAAAATACCCGACAAACTTAGAGGTTGGGCTATCTTCGGAAGAATCTTCAAACGGACGGTGTGGTTGGCTCTCTTGGGTGCACTAGTCCTCATGAACAGGACGATACTCTGGATGGGTAGAATTACTCATTGGTCCAACTCCTTCTGGACCACCCTGAGGGCGCTCTGCAACGTCCCGATCAGCAGACAACCGCGATCTACACCAGATAGGCTCGTGTTGCTGGCGGGATTCCTCGTCGGGATGGTGATACTAACCATATTCCAAGCCTCATTGTACCATTCCATCAAGGAGGAAGTGACCTACGAAAGAATGAAAAGATTCCTCAAGTATACACAACTTCCAAATAGTGACTGACTCCGAGATAATAAAAGATATTATTCGTTCATATGAAAATGACGCTCGCAAAATAAAACTAGACTTGAGAATAATGCCTCTGAATAATGAAGTTTTCGAAATGCACGCGTTTGCGACGCGTGCTATGGAAATCAAGCTGCTTATAGAGACAGGTGAGCTGAGAGATGACTTGTACATTGTCGAGGAGAGGGTTTGCGATATTCCATTGTCTTATGTTGTAAAGCGAGGAAGTCCTTATCTGCAAAGACTCTCGGACTTCACATCTCGGGCCTTCGAGGGAGGGCTCTGGAGTATTTGGTACCAAATGACATTACGTCGACTTTCACGGGGCAACAAGCCAACTGAAAAAGAACAAGATTTCAAGGTTCTAACTTTAAGAGACGTTGAAGTCGCCTTCTTTGCCCTGATACTCGGTAAGTGTTGTTAAGGAATCAGCATCATTATCATTACTAAATATTTGCTTATGTTCTTACTTCCTTACTGCAAGTGGATTTTTATTATTAGGATGCCTTTGATGCCAACAAAGTATTTAGCCTGATTATAGTAAATAAATCTCGTTATTCTTTTTTAATAATCAGTTTCTAATGCCCTATATATATTTATTTATATATACTTATCGGCTTTTACAATATGCGCTATTACAAATGTTAGCTCATATGTCGAGCACAAATAGATAATCTTGTCTTCCTTTCTGTCTCCCCAATCTCCACCCTCCCCCCCCGTCCTCAAGCCAAACTTCCTCTGTTATCATCATTAAATGGCAAGACCATTTTGATCTCAAGTGCGTTTTTTATTTGTTTGTTGGAACTAGGAACATGCTCGCTTCCAATAACTAAATGTCTGGGACAAGACAACTGTTTACTTAGTTTTCTTTAATAGCCCATGATTCTGCTGCACAGAATCTGATATTTTCAAAAAACATTTAACATCCAATCTTATCTGTTAGTAAGGACATTGGCTAATTCAAAACCACTGGATTTAAAATACAATATCGAATGGTCTCGCCTTTGCTTATTTTCTTTCAATGTCCTAGTCTTTCGTGCCTACTCCACCCAAACAGCTCCTTGATTTTTAGTTCAGTTTCGGTTTTCAGTGTCCGTTCGTCTACATTTAGGAAGCCGCCTTAATAAAAAAAATAAAAAAATCTGCTAAAGGTTGAACAATAAAAAAAAACAAAGTTAAATTAAAAAGCTATAGTTATCGAGATTGTACTGAATAGAAAAGAAGTTGTCAATCCTAAAGCTTGCATTACTAAATTCAAAGCTCAGGCAAGCCTAGATTATTGGTATCTAGAAGGAACATTTTTTTTTTTTTTACGTATTTTATTTATCATTGATAACGGATAGTGAAGACTTGTATATTAAGCAAGATCATGTCAAAAGCATTAAATTAAAAACAGAAACTTCACAAAATGATGAAAGTAACGGAAGGCAAACTTTATTCTGACTTTGAATAGTACAAGGATACTTCACAAAATGTTTAATCGAATTGACAGGAATCAATGAATGCTATTGCAACTAATAATATTGTAACATTTTACAGGGCATTTCATAAGCATTATAGCGTTTCTGCTGGAACTTCTCACAAAGGCAATACATCAAGGAAAGCTGAGAAAGTTAAAAAGATATGTAATAATTTTTTTTAATTTTATGTACCCAACTCAATAAAAAATACAGAATAGCAATAAGTATATTAAAAATATAATCTATAGAAAAAAATCATTTTGTTATTATTATCAACGAGCACATCGATACTGTAATGCACAATAATACCAATGCTTACCTATTTTTAAAAAAAAATGTTGCTATTAATTAACACATTTTTTTTAGTTGTCTTTAGCCTTAGGTCGTTACAAATTCTGAATGTAATTTTATTTATATTATATATTTTATAGCTTTTTTTTAAAAATATGAATATGAATACACAATATACGTTTTCTTAATTTTAACTTGCATTAATATTAAGAGTTTTCAAATTAGTAATTGTATTTCAAAATAAGTAGAAAATAAATAATGTAAAATAGCACTATTAAACACAGTTCAGTTAAATTAATAGAATTATTTTATTTTAGATTGAATAACTTAATTATGATAAAAAATATGTTTTGAATAGACATAAACTTCACAAAGTTATGATTATTAAAATTCTAAAATGCAAATTATTTATTAGATTAAAAATATTTAGTAAATTGTACTATATTGTAAGTTATGCCTCTTTAGTTAGTATTTAAAACATATTGTAGTTGGTGCAGCTAGTACAAATATCGTAAAAATTTGGTTTCTTATCTCATATTTTCAAAATTATATTTACATCATTATAGTTTCTTGAACCTAATGTAATATGGCTTAAAATTGAGAAAATTAAGTTTAAAAAAATATTCTGAACAAGTATCAAAATTATATTACACACACATATATATATATATATATATATATATATATATATATATATATATATATATATATATAATGTAAAATAATTATGTTTATATAAAAAAAAAATATGAGGTTTAAATGCAATAATTGTTAAATAGAGTAATTTATCTTTGAGACAAAATCTGTTTTAAAATTTTTTGTTTCGGTGTGTTTTTAAAGTCTCGGTGGGTTTTTAATAAGCTTGGGATTCAAAAATACAATAAGATTTTTGAGCCATATTGTTGATCCTTATGCTTGTATTTCAATGCAATGAGGGACTGTAAACAACACAAAGTACTGTTGATTATATAATAATTATATCATGAATGTTATATAGAAAAAATAAAATAATAGTAAAAATGTCAAAACATAGAGATGCCTACTAACGATCTTATTTAGCATGCTAATTTAAGGATTATAAGAGGCACAGTGTAAGCACTATCGAATATTGCTTAATAGATATGGTGCGCTGTCGGTGGTAAGATGATGTAACTTTATTTTATTTTACTAACTTTGTTTTTGAAAAAAAAATCAAACTTCCTTACAACGTTTTTTATTTTAAATCAAAGAAAAATAATTAAATTGAAAAAAAAAAACAAAAAAAAACTGAAGCAAGTAAACAAGTAACCACTAGAAACATTGAAATATCATGCAGACACCTGTGAGTTGACAAAACAATATGGCATTAGTGCTAAATCGGGTCTATTAAACTGAGCCTAATATTTGAAATTTGATACAAATGTTCCTTGAAATCCCCAAAAACGATGTATCTGAATTCTGATCCAAGATCGCCGCCTTTTTCATGGCTTGATGTTATAAAAAAAATTGTTTCGCAGTCGTTACAATTCTTAGACTATAGATTGTATTTTTTATTTTTTTTTTTTTTTCAAATTTAGCATGAGTACTCCTTAAAGGCCTTGTCTAAGAATTTTTTTTTAACTTAATACAAGTTTTTTTTATTTATGTATTTAATGGCGTGATACGGTTGTGAAGGGAAAACAAAATTGCATAATTGCGACAAGATAATTAACAATAAGCAATAATTGTGAGATTTTTTTTTTTTTTAAAGGAATTGTTCAAGTGCTTAATGGTAGGCTCTGTGACCATTTATGAATTTTCTTAGATATCTCTAGCACGAATCTTGACAAAATTTTTGACATTGATAATTGCAATTATGTTACTGATGCCGTCGATATTAATTGAAGGCAATGTGAACTGAGGCGAAAGAGGTTTATGTAAAGTCAAATTTATATTCAGCAGATTCGCATTGTGATTGGAATATAATATGATTGAAAATAAAATGAAAGATCCTAAATTGGTTCTCGAGGTCTACTGTTTACAGAACAACTACTAATAATAATAAACTCGATCCAGCATTGAAGGCATTTAGACTATAGATTCCAATAAAAGGTTGCTGAAAAAAAAAAAAGGAAGTTTCAATCTAAACATGTAAGATAAACAAACAGTACAACAGCAGATTGATTTAAAAAAACCCTAACTTTAGAATAGTTTAGAATTAAGATCGAATTTCCAGCTGATTTAACAAACAGGGTAAAAAAAGTATAAAAGCACATTTTTCCAAGGGTAACTTTTTATTTTTATGTAATTGTGATGTAGTCAATTGAATATTGAGTTGATATGGAGAGAGAGGAAAGAACGGATAATTGTTCCGGAGAAGAAGAAAGAAAGAATAATCCATAATCTTAAAAGAACATAATGCAAGAAAATAAATATAAAATAACAATTAATGTAAATAATATAAATATTTAGAATGTTTATTAAGACTAAACCTAATGTTTACTAAACTAATCTCTACCATAAAGGTTAGTTTTTAAAAGAGCTTCCCATAAAATATTTCTTAGGATAGCATTTAGACAACAATAATAGGCGGTATACTAGTAAACTGTAAATCAATAAGGGTTTGTTCATTTTTTTTTTCTAAAAGCAGTATGAAATTTATTATGACAACATTTACATCGAATAAGTAATATATTTAATACTAAAACCCCGATTGTATGTAATATTAGTTTTATTTATTTATACAGTTAATTACCTTGAATTACTTTTAAGTCTTCATACAGTACTTTTGTCTTTAAATAAATATTTTTATAAATTTCACAGACGATAAAAGAGGGGTCAAAAATAATATAGCCAGTTTATTGCTTGCTTTTATTTTCATTCATTGATCCATGTTTTAATATTTCCATTGTACCTAATTGTTCTGTTTTATTTATTAAATTATCTTAATGATTTAGTTTGAAACGTTTAATCGGCCCCACTTTGAAAGATTACAACGGAAGGTAATGTCGAGTTAAGAGGATCGCCATGGGATGACCTGTGACTTTTGGAAGAAAAGCCGCGGATAACGGACGAACGGAATTTTTTTTAACCAATTTTTGGAATCTACGTATCCTTGAACGTGAAACCTCAAATTTTCAGGAGTTAAATTTGTTTTGTTTTGTATTTTCTTTGTCAATCACAAAAGAAATTTATTTAAAAATAAATCAAAATAAAATGGTTTCAATTCTTAACGGCTATACATATTTTCTTATAAATTATTAAATACAGTACTTTTATATTTAGAACTTGAATGCAAATGCCAGCTATAGTTCATTTTTGGTATAACGTTGGGCGTGGTATAATTAACATATTACAGAAGTAATAGGTTGACATAAATGATTCAACATTGTGCAAGCCTGCTTCCAAACAACTTACTAGATGTACCTACACTAGGATTGGGATATCGAAAGTGAAATATCGATATACGATATTTTTCGATATCGCGAAATCATAAGCTATCGATATACCTGCGTTAAGGATGAAAAAGCAAAGAAACAGTGCATTAAATGAGTATAATGTAAAACTGTTAAGAAGGTTATGAAACAATAAAATTATTATTCATAAAACAATATTTTTATTAGTCATGAATCATTATAAAAAAAGATAGAAAGTTTATACTTAGATAGAAAATAATTTTTGATTATTATAACACATTTTTATCTTGAAAGGTTTTAACTATATTTCATATAAACCGCGAAAAATCATTTAAACATGCCAAAATTTTTAAGGAAATTTACCCATACTTGTGGGGTTTTGTTCTGAATAGAAAACCACGAAACAAACCGCATTTCAGCTCATTTAATCCAAAGTGGGCAGCTGGAAGTGCTCAAAGCGTCGAGAGGATGGAGGAAAGAAATAAATATACAAATAAGTATATCAGACACTCCCGAAACACCAAAAACCGTGTTCTAAGGGTTATGAAACAGATTTAATATGCACCCTCACCCTTCGCAGTGTATATATCTCTTTGGTGTAAAACTGAATAATTATTACACATCTTTTTTTTGTTGCTAAGAATATTTCTTTATTTAAAAACAAACTAAAAACCTTCTCCCTATTCGCTTAGACGAAGAATTTCCCGTTCCCCCTGATATTCATATCAGTGAGACTTCACTGTACCTTAGAAAAAGGAGCCAAAATATTAATCAGGTTGAGGAACCCTTCTTTTCAACCTTTTAGGGTGGCAGAGTGACTATGCAGATGGAATATCAAATCTCATAATTCATCTTTCTTTCTCGTTCGCCTTTCTCTTCGAATAAAGCGATATTTGGAAGGAATGTCAGAGGCTTTTGACGAAGGAAATGTTCGCTTTGCCTCTCATTTGAAAATAAATGGTAGTGCAGAAATACCTGATCCTGATGTAGACGGGAAAACGTGGGCATAGAGAGCGATGTAGGCTTATCTTGTTTCTCGAATTCCGAAAGATTTTGTGACAATATTTACACTCAGCACTTTTACTGTCCTTCGATTCCTGAAGATGAGGAACGTTGGCAAAAATGTTGTAAAGAAAATTCTAATAAAATAATAAATATACTGGAAGAGATTACTTTTTAAAAAAAATAGCTAAAATAAAAGTAATATAATATAATTCTTCACTAAAACGTAACATCGAAATTATTTATTCATAACGTGCTGAACCCCTAATGGGTCAGCTTATAAAAAACTATATTAGTAAAATATCGATATTATCAATATTTCGAAATCTCGATACCATTGATATATCGGATGTTAAAATATCGATAGAAAATATCGGTTTTTAAAATCGATATATCGATTTATCGCGTTTCGATGTCCAACACACAATAAACGAAAATAACAACTCAACAATCGAGAAAGCACAGGATACAGTTTTGACTGGCCCCCACCAGTTCATAGCTACCCCACTGTTCCTATGAACTTCATTCCAAAACCATATTTATTTATTTATTTTTTAAAATGAATAATAAAGATATTAATATTTTACTAGCAATCGTAGTTCCTCAAAAGGACAACCATTTATCGACTATCCATTCCTAGCCTTCTTATGCGGCAGTAAATCTCAATATTTCTATCCTAATTGTGGTCGAAGGCTGGCGGGCAAATATTTGCAGGATTCAACGCCACCAAGCAGTGTTGCCAGGTCAGCTCTGTATTTTTCCCAAGAAATTCGCTAAATTCACCAACTTTAACCCTAAACTTATCTAACTTTTCCTCTAAATCCACCAACATTAACCGTAAATGTTTAATTTTAATTTTTCTATTAGTGTAATCAAAATTACCTCCTAATATAAGATAAGAATAAATGATTAGAAAAGTAAAAAATACCCCAGAGGGTGAATCTAGGGAGAAAAATCCCGATCTGGCAACACTGCCTCCAACGGACCGCACAGAACCGGCAGAAGCCACTATCTTATCACCACCAGATTAGATTTAGACCAGAAACCCGCTCACGATCGGCCTGTGAAACTAGAAGCAGCATGCTCAAACTGAACAGGCAGGTCTAATGCAAAAAAAGAAAAAAGTGATATTTGAACATTGAAAATAAATAGTAATAGACATCTGTATGCCTAATAGTTCCTAAGATATCAAACTTTTCTTTACTCAGTTGCATAATGCCAACTGTAACTGGGTACAATGCGTTTTTAAAAGACTTTATCTCGGGAACAGTTTGATGTGCAGATGTCTCAGATGACTCAAATTGGAAATAATTAGATACACCATAAAATACTTTATAATGATTATTTTCGTAAGATAATAATATTTCCATGATATTTGCCAAAATAAATTTTAAAAATGCAGATTTATTTCTTCTTTTTTGCTTTCCCTTACCTATATACTAGGTATATAGAAATGGGAAGTATTGCGATCGTGAAAATTTTCGAATTCGAGTTTTCAACGGAAATACACATTTTAAGGTCCACTGAGTCCAAATGACCAATCCTCCCAAAATGGTCTGTGTGTCAGTGTCTATGTGAACAGCCTAACTCAAAAACGAAAAGTCCTACGATTCTCACATTACGTATTTAAGGTAGGCATATGGCTGTGATGTTACAGCAACTTTTTCGTAAAAATCGATTAACCGGAAGTGTCACTTTATATAATCGATTTTACACTTTTTTTTACAATTTTCTCGAAAACGGCTCTAACGATTTTGAGGAAACTTGGCTAAATTATTCTTCATAAAAGCCTTTAACTTTTCATTTATGTAGTAAATCACCGAGGAATTGCAGGAAAAAAAGTTATGATGAAAATAATATTTTATTTGAGCATAGCATAAAAAGTTTTAATTTTACGGTAAATTATGTGTGGAATTGTATGAAAGGCAATTAAATTATCTAAAAAACAATAAAAGAATCATCAAAATCGGACCAGTATTAGCAAAGATACAGCGCATCGGACTAACCGGAATTAGCTATTATATCATGGATTTTACACTTTTTTACAATTTTCTCGAAAACGGCTCTAACGATTTTGATAAAACTTGCCTAAATTATTCTTCATAAAGGCCTTTAACTTTTTATTTATGTAGTAAATCACCGAGGGTATTTATTTCAAGGAAAATTATGTGGAGAATGGTATGAAAGGCAATTAAATTATCTAAAAAATAATAATAGAATTATCAAAATCGGACCATTATTATTTAAGATACAGTGTATTTTATTAGAAGCACAAGACCCTAGATGGATAACCAAGCGCATCCGAAAGGAGACGGATGCGACCGAACCTCCTCCCACCAATCCGCTAATCTTTTGTAAACAATACGCTCTGTAATAAAGTAATTTAATTAATTACAAAAGCAAAAATTAACTTAATGATTTCTATTTTCACATTATTTAATGGAAAGAAAATGTTTCCATGGAAACTAAACAGAAACTTTTAAAAGATATTTTCAACTTGACAAAGTTAAAATATAAACGTAGAGTACAGAATTGTTGTACTAAAATTTTTTAAAAAATCTTTTTTATTGTACTTAAGTGGGAGAAGATGTGTATGCTGCTGAGTTTATTAGAAGCAGTGTTTATGTGGACTCTTTAAAATTGTATTAAAAAGATAATTATTATAGGACGGTAAGGGAAAGTTGTGTTATGCGCCGCACCAGATTTTTGTTTTTAAATTGTTCTTTGAAGAACTTAATCTTGAGAACTAGAGCACGTAAAGAGCTCCATTAGAGCTCAAATTTTTGAAAATTTACTTTAATTTAAAAAAAGGCATTCAAAATGTTTTTCGCACAGTTGGCAGTTTTTAAGATATTGAACACAGAATGAAAAAGGATCAATAATTATGAGGTTTTCTGGAATAAAGTGAACTTCCGATTATTTAAATAGTTCGGTACCTATTTTAAAGGACATTTACTATACCTGTTGTACTGTCGAGGTATAAATTGAATTATTCGTAATTATTTATACTTTTAATGGGCAAACTTTTTACTTCTTGATGTAAGGAACTGAATAGAACATTTGAAATCCCTATATCGTAACTGGATTTCAAGGTATAATAGGCACTGGACAATATTAAAATAGCAGCATCTCTTGTTTCTACATATGAGCAATAAAACCGCAGTAAAATAATTCCGCATTTTCCTGTTATTACGCTATAGAAGAAGGCCTCAGCTAAAGTAGAACCTTGATAGAGACACTCAACAAGTGCACACACCATATTTGATACTAAGGTCACTAACGGTGCTCCGGCACAGCAGCTCTCTCGTAGTTCAAGGCTTCGTCTCTAAGCTCGAGTATGCTATTCGTTTTCAAAATATGAGTTCTCTAAACCATCTTCATTAAAAAAAAAAAAAAAAAAAAAAAAACCTATGATAAAAGTCTAAAAAATTCAAATTCCAGGCAAATAGAGCTCGCATACAAGATGATCAAGTTTTGAGAAAATGACAAAGTTTTTTTTTAATTTTTAAAAGATATGATCTATTCAATAAGGTGAGATGCGATTAACCAAGGATCTAAGATTGTTAATGTTGCAAGGCGAAGATAAGAACGGTAGAGAAGCATAAAGAATAAAATTTTAGAAAATAAATATTGTTATTTGGGGAAAAACATTTCATGTGTTTCCTGTAAAGTTTGCTAAATGCACCTTACGCTTTTATCAACATCATAAAAAAATAATAACAATGAAATGACAAATAAAATAAATAATAAGCATACGTATAACTTTATTCTTACATATACGCCTGAGATTAATATTTGATAAAGTGGAGAAATAATTGATGCTTAAGTGAAGTTGAAGTTATACGAATGGAAATGGGTAAGAAATTCCAATTTTTTTCTTACGCTCCGATTCTTTCACATACAATAAGGAATTCCAAAATAAGGTAGCACGAATTATGAAAGATTTTTTTGAAAGAAGCAGTTCTATGAGAAGGAATAAACAAGTTTCTAGGCTAGGCTCTCATGTTTAAAGAGTGGACAGAAGAACATAGGATGAAAAAGATGGAAAAGATGAACTATCAGAAAGTATTTGCCGTCGGAAAAACGCAATACTTCAATCGTAATCAAATTTAGATAAAAGAAAATAGAAAGAACTTTGTATTTTTAATATTAAATTTGAAAATATTTTGATAAGTCAATAGTGACTTATTTTTTTATAGTAAATATTTCAATTTAACACATTTTTATAGAATGCTATTGGTCGCAATTATTTTCCAAAAATATGTCATTCTATATAAAGAAGTACTGAACAGCGAGAATCCACCACTATTTATTTCAATCCTGATAACCAATGATGCCCTAAAAATTTTAAAAGACATTGAATCTAGATGCCATTAATTTGATATGAAAAAGAAAAAAAAAAAATTGAAGTGTCAGATTAAGGAAATTTAACAAATTTTGCGATCGGCGATCAGTCAGCTTAAAAAAATAAAGTTATTTTAGTTTTCTTTATTTAGTTTTCTGTATTTATTTTTAAAAAAAAACACAATTTAATTTATTTATTTTCTAATTTTTGAAACAGACCCCAAAAAACCCGAGATAAATGCCCTTTATTTTGGGCAAAGAACGCTATTAAAAAAACTAAAAAAGAAAAAGAAACCAAGAACAGAATAGTTGTAACTCAACAAATTCAACAACATTTCAGGGTTACGATTATATATTCATTCATTACGAATTATAATAGAGTGTTACATTATGACATCAGCCTACTTCTTTGTCCTTTGATTGATATCAAAAGTTAAATATTCCAATAATCATATCAAATAATAATTATTATTATGACACTAATTATTAATAATAATATAGAACGAAACAATGGCTATCCATTAACTGTCGAATAAGGAAAAAGGAATCCCAGTGAGTGCGCAAAACATGAGTCGAACTGTTTCCAACTCAACCGTTGAGTGAAAAGATATTTCAGAAAGTTGGGTTGACTCAGCCTGACCCACATCCTAGTCATTCAATTTTATGGCGTTATAGATAGCAGAGATTGATTCATTCGATCATTCAAAGGATTTTGGTTTTATTTTAGCGGCAGATCCAAGGATCCTAAGCAAATTTCATAGAAACATTTATAGATTTAATAAACAACAATAAACTATTCCATATGAAGTTTACATTTCTGAAACTGGATAGTATTAAATCAATAAGATTGAATGAAATATTGGTCTTTGTTGATGCAGGTATAAAATTCAGTATTTCGATAATAAAATTAATAAACATAAAAATTCAGAATTTTTTTAAGATCGGCTGAGTATTTCAATTGTATACAACTTTTTACTTGTGTAATAATATTAATATGATTATAGTACTCATCATTTATATTGCTCATATCATTAAAAATAAATTTTACTATAGAAGAATCATTTTTTTCATCATAATATGAACTACATATATCGAATCAGTTCAAATAGGAGATGAGTAGGAAGAAAATATTCCATGCTTTATTGATTATAAATAAAATAAACTTCAAACTTCCAATGAAATCAAAACTAAAACCCTAATACATCTCATATAAGGATAGTTTGGAAGGAAAGAGGCTTTACTGAAACGAATGATATATTAGGTTGGTTACATTTCTATCCCTAGTGTGAGCTCCAACTTAAAAAAAAATAATAATACGAATTATTCCTGTTATTTATTACAATATGAGGTTAATTTTCTTGTACTAATAGTAACAAAGAAAAACTTTGCTTGTATGAAAATATTTTTATTTCCGTATATTAACATGTGCATCCTTTGAGAAATATTTGACCTAGTTTCGTAGATTGGAGAACTGGTAGTAAAAAAAAACTACTGCACAAGACATCTTACACGTTAAAATAGGGCACAAGAATGGCCTCTAGACGCCGCCTATGATTGATTACGAGCAGATGGGACACTCTTCAGTCAGGCGATTGTCCTCGTTCAGGAAGAATAGAAATAAACATGAGAACAGAAATATAAATGGATGAACAGAAGTGGCAAAGTTGATTTTCATTATATACCAAAATTCCTTGCATGGAATCCTCATACAAGATATTAATGATAAAAAACTGATCGTAGGTAGATAGAGGTATTACTCCAATATATATTGTCAAACACTGCTAACTTCAATTACATGACATATCTCACAAATTAAATTATCCATAGACATCATATCACGTATGTTGCAGATTTGAACCGAAAAAGATATATCTCCTTTAATTAAAACCTCTATACCCACTAGTTCGTAACCTTTCATCCAGATCTATTCCTGACACCCCACCGAAATGTCAGAAAAGAAGATGGCGACGGGACGTCCAAACTTAAAATAGTCATTGAAATGCTACTAATGAATTCCTTCACAAGCTATTGTCATGTTTTATTAATTAGATATCACATTTACTTGTATTTTTGATACATTGAATTTAATAAATAAATACAATAAAAATAATAATTTTCTAATTGTTATTTGAAAAGTTCATCGCATTTCTCAGGGAATTAACCGTTTTACATATTTTCTCCTAAATATTTTCAATTAAGTTTATGTATACTTGAGTACATATTTTTAACCTCTAAAGATATTTTAATACATTTTTTTTTCTATTGTATAATTCATCCATCGCTAAAGGATTTAAAAATTGAAGAAATACATTCAATAAAAATAAAAATAAAGAAAACATTGGTTTTTGATTCTAGCTCTCATTACTCGGGCAATTACACTAGTTGGACTCAGAGAATAGCAAATGGCCAACAGTTTTAAATTTAGACACAACGGCAATAGGCTACCGCCCTGTACCGGTCATTCCTACACTTGAGTTTGTATTATAAGCCTTTAGGGCGCCATTTTATAAGATATTTAACAAGTGTAAACATTGGGGAGTTACAATAATTAATTTCATAATAATAAAAAAATGTTTAGTGAAATCGAAGATTCGATACTGATAACACAAAAATTCGCTGCAAATTTCATTCCAACGAACCACGACAAAACCTAATGCCAATCTAAAGGAAATCCTCCTGTCTACGTATCGGTCTACCCAATGGACGTTTACCCATCGTTTCAGGGCTAGTTAACAATACTACAATGTATAATTTTTAATGTTAGTTAATAATTGAAGGTAAAAATCGACCAAGAAAAAAACAAAATTCAAACCATCTCAAAATTTGAGGTTTTACGTTTTAAGATACATAGAATAAAAATCCGCGGCTTTTCTCAATGAAAACTATTGGGCCGATTTCTTTTTAATTTCGCATTAAAATCAGGTCATCCAAGGATAATCCTCCGAATTCAACCATTCAAAATGACAGCTGATTAAAGGTCTCATAGCCCATATCTCGACCATTAATTATGATGGAGGAAAAATATAAAGAATTTTGTAATAATTTACCGAATCCTTTAACAAACCAAAGTGAAATAGTATATAGCGCTCGATTTTCGACTACTGCGAAAACTACCAAAATTTAAGATTTAGAAAAATTAAACAGAGGAATATTCAGAAGAAATGGATATTTAAATTATTCTTCCAAGGAAAAGTATATTTTTCCTAAAATATCATATAACATGTTTTCCCACTTAGCTCTTCAATTGTTATACACAATATCTTAGCTGGGATAATATTAAAAATGAATGGTATCTAATGGACACACCAGGATAGATACGGATTAATAAATCAAATATGCGATATTATTAATAATAATAAAGAAATTATATCATGAGGAAATGGACGTGAACCGCTGAATTTATCATAAATATCTTTTCATTCTACTATTTATTAAACGAAAAGTTAACTGTTCAAACTATTCAGTCTCGGCGCTACAAAATAATTGTTCTCTATACAATCTTAATCAGCTTTTATGGATGTTTTTATCAGTTTGCCCTACGTCGGGCCTATTCCGGGTAAATTATTTTGTTAAAGCCTTTTCCATATGAGAGAAAACATAAATATTTTATATTAAATAAACATTTGGACATACTACATATAATTATTATTTTATTATAGCATAAAAATATAGAGAGGAAGTTATTTCCAAAGTCAACTTTTAAATACAGATGTAAATAATATATAATAATATAACAAATAATAATAATAATAAAACAAAGGAACTTTAAAAATTACTTTTATCCTGTTTTATCGCCCGGTTGAGCAGATACTCTCTGACCTTGAGTCGCCTAACACATGAGGGCATTATCTTAACGGGATAGACAAGAACTCAGCCTGACTCAGAATAGCTTTTACTATTTCTGTTTTAAAGAGAGAAAAATATTACGAAATAAAATATGACAGAATCTTAATTAAGATTCACCAATATTTTTTATTTATATGAAATACAATTCAATAGCGATAAACAAATAAGTCACACTAAAAAAAAATACGGAAAATATGGCGCTGTGCGCACATCTCAACTTTCTCTTACCATCCCATCATATTAATCATTTTAATCCAACTTGAAACATACAAAATGTACTTGGCAGTGTTACCTCGTAAAAATGTTTTTCTAATGCTTGTTAAACACTCCGGTGCCATTTCACGAAGTATAAATAATGTGATTTAAACAATAAAAATTAATGATGAATTTGCTAAAGTATTCATGCTACCTTTTAACATCCTTATTCCTCATGGACCTTATGCTTAGAAAAGCATAAAACAAAAAACAGATTTTCACTCAAACCATTGAAGAGTCAGGTGTCCACTTTATACAGGCCGAGTTTTAGGTGACAAAAGTAAGTCCGAGAGAACAAAAATAAGTAGATACATAATGGTCATCACTGTCTATATTTGTAGTCTCTTTAGTATTTATACATTCATATACATACATACATCTATTCCTATTTATCTATTTAATTGCTCAAATATATAATAACTATATATTGTAATGAATACATATAAATATTTAAAAAGTTAACATTATTTTATAAATGAGTGGGAAGGACCTACCCAAGGACAGATTTAATTACTAGAAAAAAATAACTTTTGCTTATTTATTCCATTTCGTTTCAGAAAAAAAAAACATGGGAAACATGCGGCAGCCAACGATACCAGCACAAATACAATGAAAATACAAAATTTTATAATCCGTATTTTTAAGGTTAGTAACCACCTAAAATATAAAATAATCTAATCGATTTTTTTTTCCTTTTTCACAACATCCAAAATGAGAATAATAAGCGTTAACCTCAAGTCAACTTAATAAAATTTGAAGAGCGAACTAGCTTCCACCGGTATGAAGTTGTCATGACAACTCTACGTAGGTGTATATGCAAGCTTTTTATTTTACTGAAAGTTCATGAGTTGATTCAATAATAAAACAAATATTTAAAAAAATACTTTTAACTTGTTTATTGCTGGAAAAATGCCTGATGAAATTAATTTTTTGCCACAGCTCGAATGCTTAGGCTTATCAACTACTGAATTGTGTCTTGACACTCCTAAGAATTTCAGATAACTCTAGAAAAAAAAAAAAAGAAGGATATATTAAGTGGGGCATATGTTTATAAAACATCCGCTAGATGAATCCGATATTGACAACTTCTTAACTAAGCCAAAAGGACTGACCGATATATATTGAATTTCAGCGGGTTTTTTTTGTTTTGTTTTTTAAATATTGAGTCTATGAAATACATGATAAGTTACTTTAGATAATTTAATCAGGTATAAAATAAATTACTAATTTCTAAACATGAAAGGTTAAACGTTAAAAAAAAAGACACATTGGCAACATGTAAAACATTACTGTTTGACCGAGTTAAAGATTTGAATGCGACAGATGTGGACAAGTTCTAGATCCTTATCGGACACCCTGTCTTTCAGATTCAGATAGCTGAATTCTTGCAACTCATTAGTGACGGCGAACTGATATGCGCAGCTGATTTGCAGAAATTAATTGGCATGGGAATTGCGAAACGAATTTTATCTTTGCCACTTTCTGAATTCTATTATAAAATAAACAAAGAGACACTCATTCAGACTGTATAATCAGCGAGCTCGTGAAAATATGTAAGTTTATTCTAGCATTTGATAAGAAAGATCTGTAATGTATGGGTCATTATTAGGTGATGAAACATAACTTTCGGTAAATATTAAAGCCTTAAAGGAATGAAATTTCATGTATTATAAGTTGGGAGCATTAATTTTTTTTTTTAGTAAAGTTCATAAATTTGGCATAATTATGTCCAAAACAGGGTCATATATGTACATAGTAATTAGTTTTGTAAAATGTAAATCCTGAAGTTGGTATAAAAAATAAAAATGGATGTGAGAGAACAGAACAAATCCCATAACCTAATGATACTGTGGGCATTCCAGGATTGATATCTTTCGAAAGTATGTTGAGCCTCACTGTATGATAAGCTAATACTGTAACACGGACAGTTTTTTTGTTACAGGGGGTAGGTGGTGTAGAAACAAAAAGGAGACGACATATTTTTACAATCTAATATTTATTTAATATAAACATGTAAAACGCGTTAAATCTATGCAAAAACATTACTGAAGAATATGTGAATTAAAAATCTGAGATGATGAGTATGAGATCTCATACTAAAAATAAAGCATATTAATCGGACCTCAAAACCTATGTCATAGGTTATTAAACGGGGGTCCACGAACAATTTTAACATTAATTTTACAACCTGCAACTTTTCAATTTTATTCAAATGACTCATTTAATAAAAATATTACATTATCAAAGCTGTTTGTTTGTATCTGTTGTTACTAAACTAGTTATTAACAAACCTAAACAATAATTAGTAAACATTTAAATGTCTAGGTTTAGGTTAATTTAAAGGGGAGGGCCCGAAAAGAAAACTGGTCAAGAGGAAGCTCTCGGACTATATAAGTTTAAGAACCCCTGGTTCAGGTAATTTCTTTTTTAAAGAAAAATTAATTGAAAAGGTTTTGGCAGCTTGGAAGTGTTTTATAAGTATAGTGAAAGGATTTGTGGGCAACAAGAAAGATGAAAATAACAAAAACTCATAGATGAACTCTTGAAAGCTTATGAAATACTAGGGCGCCGCAAGTCCTTTAAAAATGTATTTCCATCTGGATTTTCCATGAACTTCCATAGGGATGTTTTCCACGAAAATTTGGAGTAGCAAGCGACGAAAAATGGGAGAAGTTTCAATAAGACATCAGAACGATGGAAACAAGATACCAGTGACGCTGGAACACATCTACGTTGGGCGGCTACTAGTGGTTTTTAAAAAGAGCTGGATGCTACAGAACACAAAAGGAAAAGGTTTTTCGAAAAACGTATTTGCCGCTTTATAACATCACATTTGATACATTTTTTATTCCCATAATACTCAGTAATGCCCTTGCATAGATTTAATACATTTTACATGTTTATATTAAATAAATATTATATTGCAACAATACATCGTCTCCTTTTTTTTTTCCTCACCACCCACCCTCTTTAACAAAAAAACCTGCACGTGTTATAGTAATTAACTTATCATTTATGGATATAGGACTATAAAATACTTCGTATAGACCTATTCTCATCAATGTTACGAAAATCGTGTCAAGCTGTGTTATCAATGCTACACACATTTTAACACTCTACAAACTAAAAATAAAATAAAATATATATGATATGAGGGAATTGGAAAGAAGGGTCGACAACAAACTGACAGAAACTGTAAAGTCGAAGAAACAAGGACGGACAGGAGACTACAAGACGCGGAGCGGAGTAGAACCTGGACCGTCCCACACAGTGACAGCTTGCTAATTAATGATAAATTATCACTGTCAGCCTCTCACCTCTTATAGCACACAGTGTAGCCCTAATGGTTGTTACAAGTCACTAATCTAGCTATTCAATGTACAATTATTAATAGCGCTTTACTCAGGACAGTATTGAAAATTATCCCAAAATGATTAGATATTCAATAAAAAAATTTCAAGCAGATGATAAGCATAAGGAGGTGCGGTCGGAAAGGAAGCACAATAAGGCAATATACTCCTTTAATGTGTGCTGACATTTCGGCCTAAGTTGTAGGTCTTCATCAGGGCTAAATAAAACCAGATACAAGAATAATAGAAAAGAGAAAAATAAGTAGAATGTGAAAAAATTAATTATATTTTATCACTTTCCTTTTAAAAATTATAAATACTGTGTGAAATAACAGATAAAAAAATACTTATTTTTAATCATTACTTATTATCTTCTTCATTCTACTTAAAAATGGCTTTTATTCTGATCTGTTTTATTCTTATTTTTATTATTATCTTACTTCTGTAAATAAAAAAATTTAAGATTTCACGCTTTCTAATTATGCCTATTAATTAAACACTTAATATAATTATACGCTTACATTTGTTTTATTTCATTATTTTTATTTAGGAATATAAGTTTTATACTATTTTATCTACCTTCCAATCTCTTCCCCTAATACTTTTCTTTTCTTTTTATATTCCAACTTTCTTATTATGTCTTTATATTCACTGAGTTCATATTTATATTTGTCATTGTATACTTATAAATTAGTTTCGACTACGTTGTATCATGTTCATTTAAATCTGATTAAGATTTGCTAAGTGGGCCGAAACGTTGGCTTTCAATAAATAGTTTTTACTGTTTTGAAATTCTTTCCTTGACCATCTGGACCATTTTATCCTCCGTTGTATTTATATGTATATCATTTTAATTTTTTTTAACTTTCTCCCATGTAACAATACCAAATTTATTCTTATATTTTCAATTATTCTTGTATCTTGTTTTCCATAACACTAATAATTGCCTACAACTTAGTCCGAAACGTCGACACACATTAAAACACTAAATTACTTTATGTGTGTTTCATTTCTGACCGAAATCCAACCATCTTCAACTTGTTTCTTCTATGGTCAACTACATCTTCATCATCATAGCAGAAAATATTAGATTATAATTCGAAGATTAAAAAAAAAAAAAGAGGAAAAATGCTTTTAGTCTTTCAAATAGCAATTAAAAACATACCAGTAATACTTAATTAATATCATCGTAAGGATTGAATGACAATAAATCACATAAAACAGAATAGAGATGGCACATCTCATTACAACAGCCTAATGCAGAGTTACAAAACAGAAATAGTAAGGGTACTTTCTCAAAGAATGCTAAATTGTGCTATTTTTGCTATTTATCGTATTTCATAAAATATCATGCTAAACATCACAAATGAAAACAAGTTAAACAGCAAGCTCAGTTTAACAGACTTGCAATTGGCAGTGTGCTAATTGCAGTGTCACTCTGCAAAATGGTCACCATATTTTTTTGTCAACTCTTAGTTATCTGCAAGTTCACAGTGTCAAGTCTTTATTTGTATATTTGCTTTAGTTTGTTTAAATTTAATTACTTTTCTTAATTTTTAAATTAATAACATTGAAAGGCAATAAAAAATTAATAGAATTTTTTATTTTATTTATAAGTTATTTCCGCTTAAATAAAATAAAATGGAGAATTATACAACTCAATAGATTTAATTACTGCTCCCAGTTGTAATGGTTAAGAACACCTACAACACAGAATAGTAAATATATTTCCTTTATAAACCCTTTATAGTATCATCCACTGCTTCTACACTTTCCCTATCTATAAGTTCTAACGAACAGTCATAAGGCCAAAACTTCAGATAATCTTGATTTCTCACTATTACAAATGTAATATCCATCAACTGACAATAAAAGTAAATGTTACATAAAAGCACCATATCTATATTGTAAGATACGATAGTACTTACACTGGGCCGCACATTATTCTTAATTTAGCATGTTAAATAAGATCGTGAGTACCGCTAATATATCACTTAACAGTTTAACATAAATATGCTTAAAAAAAGTTGAAAGAAGCATTAATATTTTTTTTTTAAATTGCATTCCTTAAGAAGATTAGAAACATGAAAAAATGTTGCCATTGACATCACGGTAGGTGTTGTGTAAGAAGTATAGTGTGATCCGTCCCAATCAACTTTGCAACCGCCTTATTTTGTTGCTATGGATAAGTAAATGTTATCAATATATCACAAACGTTTTGGGTTAACAATAAAAACTCCAAATCATTCTATTGAGAATTTTTACAGATGAATCAGACAAGTAATAGATCTTATATCAACATTTATTCGATGAGCTCTATGAGCCTCTGATTGCCTAACAAATGTCCAAATTAAACGTCAATCGAAATTGATGATCCCATCAACAGCATGGAATCGGACCGACAAACGCTCACATAAGAAGGTCGCAGAGTAATGTATCACTCGTGAGTGATGTGACTTCGACACCATCTGAGATATAAATCACTTCAAGTTACGAAACGGCAAAAGAGTTAAAATAGGCACCCTGCCAGGAGGTTAATACGTTCCTCGGGAGGCCCACACCTTAGGTGAGAACCAAGGGTATCCTTTGAGGTCACTGGGCGAAGTCTGGAAAGCGTTGGTAAATAACGTTTCGAAATTAAAGGATTAACGTTGAATTACCATATCAGGATCAAGGATTCAAGCAGTAGAAAATAACTAATGAAAAACACGAGTTTCCGATCTTACCATAATTGCTTTGAACTCTCGATGTATGATAATTTAACAGAAAGAAATGTTTTATGCAGACTAGATTATTATCAACTCTAAGCTAAATTCGAATGCTAACCAAATTTTATAAGTTAATTACATAAGTGCCTTTATGTCTAAACATACAGCGTATACCGTCAGAATACAATAAAAACTAGTCAAGCCCAAGTTTACTGTTTAGGGTTAATGTGGTTATGTATTAACAACATATTGTATATATGTAATATTAAGAATATGTTAATACTAAATATTAACAATGTGGTTGCGTTAACTTCAGTAATTACTCTGTTGTTGATTTTGTAATCCAGTATATGATTAATATTATAAAACTATAAAATTAATGACTTAGACAGTTTTAAAGTAAAATACCACTTTTGTTTTGCTAATTTTGACTAAAATCTAGTATGTTATTCATATTAATATATAAATCGTATATACCAAATTTGAGAAGTTTTGCATTACATTTTAATATAATTTTTGATACCACTATTTTTACTACCACTTCCGGTGGTCATGTAACCAATGACCAAAAAGGTAGGTGCACAGCTGTATGTTACAACAATCCTAAATACAAAATTTCAACTTTCTATGGCTAATCGTTTTTGAGTTATGCGAGATACGAACGTACGATAAAACAAGCCAAAATGAATTCAGGGATGGTCAAATTGGACATTTCCGTTGAAATCTGAAAACAGAAAATCTATAATACTTCCTTTACTGTGTACAAGGAAGTAAAAAGTGCCGAAAAAGGGAAGACCTACGAACAACTTGTAAATATTTGTACCAAATATTAACCGATTTAACGCTAGCAGAGACTATAAATGTGAATTAACAAATTACTCTACGAATGGTCGTTACAAACGTATTATGCTAATAACGCTTTTATGATATTTATGATTCATTGTACTAATTGATCTTAAAATTACCTGCGTAATATACAGAGAGAGTACACCAAATCACAGGACAAGATAACAAAATTGTGATAATAGTCTACAAGATCCACCACTTACCTGAAAAAAAAAATGAATGAGTGAAAAAAACAAAAAAATAACAAAATTAATATTAGGCTATCTATTAGTAAATAACTAAACAGGCAACAATTAACGTTCACATACATTTAAACCACAAATATAAAAAAAATGTGTTAAATCGTTTTCAACTGTTTCTGTGAAAAAAAAAAAAAAAACACTACAAATTATTACAAAATGGTTTATTATTTTCAAATAGATAACCCTAACAAACAAATAAAAAAGTTCTTCGAAGTTAAGAACATTTTTTTTTTTAAATTGTTTTATTTTATTTATTTTGTTTGGCTATGGTATAATGAATCCACTTTATATTTTTTCTCTATCTTCTTAAATGCCCTAGATATAGATGTAAGAAATCATTAAATGGCCGCCATTGTGAAACGAAATGGCGGATGGTGATACCGAATTCCGAGGATCATTCTGGAGCAACCTGTGATTTCGGTGCCAAACCTTTAAACCAATGGCGAATTGTCTGGGAGAAAAACTGATAATGTCGGACGTGTATATTTCTTTATACTTGATTGTTGGATTCAACGAATCTTGAAAGGTAAACCCTCAAAACTTGAGGAAGGGAGGTTAATTTTATCCTTTTTGGTCGATTAAACAGGTTCATTACTGGAAATAATAAACAAACTTTACGAAATCTATCAGTGCGAAGAAAAAAGTTTAACTTATGACATCATCAATTGCATTATTATCTTAACAGTAGACTGTATTATTTTTTGGCGATTTTTCTCTGAATGATTAATTATTAATTAACGATATTCTGACAAAATAATTAGTAAACAATTATTTAAAAAGAAACAATACAAATTATAAGTTCGGCTGTTCAATAAAACTAATGGCTTTACGTCCTTCAAGTAATCCAGGTCCAGAAAATATTACATGGAATGTATAAATGGTTCCTTCTTTGTCACGAAGTGGGTTTTATATTGGCCATTTTAAGATATCAAAAGAGTATTTCTGTAAGAAATTGTTCAAAATCAATAAATTAAATAAAACATATCAAAATCTTCCACCATATGCAATGTCTATCGTTATGCGAGATTCAGTATGCTATACTTACAATAATTTTTAAACAAGTGGCAAACTAAAAAAATTCCCTAATTATATGACTGAAATTAAAATAAATGTCGAATTCCAAGAAATAACCATAATCGAATTCCAAGTAATAACCATAATCGAATTCCTATGAGAAGTTCTCTTGGCAAGGGACTGAATGCGAGGAAGCCAGGACTCCACGAGCCTCCTGTGCCCCTGTTACTGATTCACCTGTTGGAAGTTCACCTGCTCTTCCCATTCCCCCTCCTATGTACACCACTTTAATTTATTGTATTACTTTATTTCAAAGGAAGGTGTTTACAAATAGGCTTTTACAAACACACGCGCACACACCTCAAATATACATATGCACATACATGTAATATACGTATAATGTATTACTTTCCTACCGCTACTAGGTAATAACATAGAAAAGTAATACATTGGGAAATACAAAGGGATTATTATTATAGAATCGCATGAAATTTTCGATGTGCAGTTTGTATCTAATATAATTTTTTCAGAGCCTCCCTCCTATTCCCCAAGTCCAAAAAATTATTTTTCATCACTGGTCTCTCTGTGTGTCTTTGCCACGATTGGAACTTGAACGGGTGGAACGATTTTGTTGATTTTTTAAATTTATTTTGTAGAGTTTCGGTCCCTGACGCCTGTGTACTAAATCGGACACGCTGCGCACATCCGAAAAACTTATTTATCAATAGACTGTTGCGCAAAAGGTTTTGTCAAATTTTCCACAAAAAAAATCATCTAAATCGAACCAAGATTAGCAAAGATATAGCGTATTGAACTTTATACTCACGTTTTATAAAGTATTCTGTAAATGGTCCATTGGAAATCGTTTCACCTTTGTTTACTTCTTTATAACCCGATAACTACACATATTCCGGAATAATCTAAATACTAATTTGAAAGAAGATTTAATTGTCTACAAAGCTTAACATAATATTTCCGAAATATTATCGATAATATTCATAATATTATTACATTATTACAATATTACATAATATTCTAATATTACCGAAGATATAACTCTCTCTTTGCTAGAAGGAGTCCTGGCTCTGGCATTTGTTTAATAATATTTTCCACATATTTATATTTGTAGAACTAACTAATTTTTTTAATTATTAAATTTTGTGCATAAATTAATGTGTAAACACTCTTTGATGAGACATCATTCGGTTGAATTTTGCGTCTATAGACACGACATTCAAAGAGTATAGATTCGACTCAATAACGGTATACATTCAGAAGCGAAGATGCAATACGCGACTTGCTACCATCCAATGTGCCACGTTTGGCGCATGCGCCATGCTTTGGCCACCCATAACTAAAGCCTTTATTATGGAGCTTTGCAATAATATTCTAACAATAATTTGTTTCCATTTTTAAAAATGTTTGTATTCATAAATTAATTAAAGGAAATTTTTTCGAAAAATTACTTGAAGCAGGCCGGAGCAAAACAAAAGAAGAATTAGTTTCTACGCCATATATTTTAAATAATGTTAATGTTCATTTACTTGTTAGATATAGATCAAGGATTATAATGGTTAATTTAAATAATATCTCAAGAACGAACAAAGACCACTCCCTCGCTCGTTATCGAATTTTGTCGCATTATAATGAACAGTGCTTGAACATAGGACTAATAAACATAGCATTATTAGGTAATACTAATTACAGCTGTATAAGCAATTAAAATACCATTTAAAGTCTCCTGATCTCTTTATCTAAGCCGACAAGCCGTCAACATAATTACGGTTTACGCACACAGCTGCATATTTTAGAAAGGTTTCGGACCACACGCGAGTGACAAGCTCTGCAATCAGTGCAATGAAATGATACCTTGGATTTTATTGCGATCGACAGGAGAAAAGGACAGTTAGGAAAGGAATGCAAATTCAATTTTATTATGAAGTATATAAACCGGAATGATTTCAAATATTTGGATTGTCAAGCATAAATATGGAATATATCGACAAGGTGAAACTTTACAAAAGTTTAAGTTAAAGGAGAGGTTTCATTAGATGGATGGTACACATTGGCTACATATAGAGCGCGCTTTTTGAAAAAGCCTTAAGCGCCAAAAATTCGAAATTTATGATTTAATTTATTATTATACGTAAACACCAACTCTATCGATTTCCGCTCACCGTATATCGAGAAAAAAAATTGGTAATTGTCTGAAAATCTATTATTGATGAAGTACCCCTTCTCCCCTCTCCTCCGAAATTAAAAAATACTTTTAATTATTCTCATCTGTAAACAAAATTGTATAAACCTATTTGAATGTTATTTCATAAATAATATACCTAGGCGTAAAAAATATTATATTTATAAAATATACATCCGCTGTAAGGTTGGGTTTCTTTAAAGCAGGTCCTTGGATGATGGACAACCTCCGAAACGGAATTCTGGCTACGCCACTGATTAGAAATATATCAGGTGTACAAATAAGTTTCTGCCGTCGTTGAGAGATGCCTCCACCGACAAGATTATGTTGAAATTGTCAGATGAACAACGGCACATGGCAAGTTTGGACATCTGGCAACAACATAACCTTAAATACTCGTGACTTTGTGTTAGCAGTAAGTATTTTTTTTCGTGCGAAAATGTCAAGTTTTGTTCCGAATAAGTGTCATTTGCGGGAAGTTTTGATTTATTTATTTAATTTAAATCTATTGCTTGTAGAAGCATACGGTGATGCTCCTTTCAGTCAGAGAAGTTGTCGTGAGTGGTTTCAAAAGTTTAAAAAGGGCGAGTTTGACGTGGAGGACAAAAAACGTAGTGGTCAGCCGAAAGTGTATGAGGACACAGAATTGGAAGCAGTATTGGTGGAAGATTCGTACCAAACGCAAGAAAAACTTTCACTTGCATTAGAAGTGAGTCAGCAAGCAATTTAACATCGTTTAAAATCGTTGGGAATGATACAAAATGAAAGAAATGAAGCCAAGAGACATTGAACGCCGATTGTGCACATCTGAAATGCTACTTGCCAGGCATAAAATAAAAGGTTTTTCGCACCGCAAAGTCACTGGTGATTGAACTGGGAAGTCTTACCCCATCCGCCGAATTCCTCAGACATTGCGCCTAGTGATTACCGCTTGTCCCACCCGGTCGATGACACATATTCTGTCTGATCACATCGTATGAAGATACGCAAAATTGGATCGATTCATAGATAGCCTCAAAAAATGAAGAGTTTTTCCGACGTGCTATCCGAATGCTTACAGAAAGATGGAGAAAAGTAGTAGCTAATGGTAGACAATATTTTAAATATTATGTAATGCACCGTTTGCTTACAATAACTTCCTAATGTTTTATTAAAAACGGCGGAAACTTATTTGTACTCCTGATATTATATATTAATAATATTTTATACTTATCAACATTAAAAATACATTATAATTATAAATTTTTTAACACATTAATAAAACTCCTACTGTACACAATAAAGAATAAAATTTAAAAACAAATGCACTTGAGGAAAAAACGTTTCAAATGTTTCCTGTAAAGTCAGTTACTTATTTTTTGGCGAACGACAATGAAAGAAAAGCTGATGCCAATAATACCTACTACACAATTTTAAGAATAAGCATAAATTAACACTAGTGACATTAATATGGTAAATTTACGGTTTGAAGCAGGAAATCCCCTCTCACTTATGTTATAACAGAGAGCACCTGAGCGATAGGCATATGTTTTGCCAGAGTAGCAGCTGCTGTTCCAGCACCAGTTTTTAATAAAATATTTTTTTTTTAATATTTAGGGCTTTAGGTACTTGAGAGGAAATTTAAAAATAATAATTTTTTGTTATATCATAAAGTTAAAATATATTTTTCTGTTATTTTTCATTCTTATTTTTTATTTTTTTTTTTAAATCTTTGTATAGTGAATCTATAAACCATTGGATTATTTTTTCCATATGAAATAATCGATTTTTCTTAAAGTGCTATAATGCTATTGCATTAGCTTCATTTGAAATATCTTTGATGACTGATTTTTACGAAATCAGTTTTAACTCGTCATGACTAGAAAATTTCAACGCAAATTGTGACCACTGTTCGATGTAAGACTTCTAGTCAAAAGACTTATTCATAATAAACAAGTCGAAGAACTTTTGACTCGAAATGTAGATTTGGAATGAATAAATTAGATATAACCTGTCCCTTTAAAAATAACGAAACTACAGAGAAAAGATTCATATCTGGCCGTATTTACTAAAAGATACCAGTCAATTTCGAATCAAGAACAAAATTTATATGATTGGATTACAAGTAAATATAGTTTTTAATGAATAGAGTATAGAGGTGTCGTATACTGATAGTAAAGAGGGTGAAGGAATAAGTGGTTTTTAGAAAAATCCGTAAAGGATTTATTCATGGAAATTGATTGGGAATTTCAGTAAAAGGTAAAAGAATTGAATCGGATAATTTCGAAAAGGGCTAATCTCCGATAGTTAATTTTTTTCAGGAAGCACAAAGAACTGAATATCTGTTGAACCATTGGATTTATTTGAATAAATATTATTTTCTTCACGTATTTAACCACTACGACAACCACATATCAGCCGTTCTCGTTTATAAAGTCTATATAAATCTATGAAAAAAAAAAATGAAAAAGTCCATTTTGAATAAAAACCGAGAGCTCGTTTTGAAATTTCCAGTTCAATTAATGAAGGATTTTCGGCAGAAAGAGTGGAATCCTGTATTCGAAGGATGGGCAGAAGAATGCAGGCTGAGAAGATTAAGAATAGAGGCATATTTTTTGGTTCTAACCTGCCGCAGTAAAGCTTGGCTCAGCACACAAGCAACATGGACGAGAGCATTGGGTGCTCCGAAGATGAACCTAATGAAAGATTCAGCCTCTTCATTCTAACCTTAAACTCAACAAAAGACACCATATACGCTAGGAAATCATAACCAAGGTATGATAAAATAACCAAGATACCAGGATAAAATACTGTACCAGGCTGAAAAAAGCGGTTATTCGACGGAATTCGAAACCAGTTAAATGTAGGCTATAAAACCGCAGATAATTAATGGATTTTATTATAGCCTAGAGCCAAATAGAGATGTGGAGAATTTTCAATTAACGTAATGGCCGAGGGCTGGCCGTTAATCTTGCTCGTTTATAATCTGGGTACCGAATTTATTATTTATGAATACAAGTCAACAGCTCACAAGGAATATTAAACAGATAATCTTACTGTCTTTATTAGATTAGCCTCCACTGTGCAGAATATATAAAGGCACGACCAAGCAAATTGTTGAATATTATTCGTAACTTAATTAAATTAACCTATTTCTTCTGGATCCTTAGAAATATAAATTCCAAAATAACGGAAAATGAAACCCTTTAATTTATAGAACAGAGCGCAATGTCATTCCTTATTAATAAAACAGGCAGAGCTATGGCTGTAAAAAATACAAAGGGATTTTCAAAGATTATAAAATTGATTAACAAAATTAAATTATTAAGAATTTAAATACACAATAAAACACATGCTGTAGATTAAAATCAGCTTATATTAAAAATATGGAAACAGAAATGAAAATTTAATAAAATATATAAAAACCGACACAAAATTTCACATTTATTCTGAACACATGTAAGAAGGGAAGTGTACAGGTTTGGCCGTTGTTTCGATTTCAGAAAAATGGACGAGCCACAAAATTCTCCTTGGCCAATATCAAAAGAGGAATACGAACTAAAAGATGTCATAGGAATCGGGGCGACAGCTGTAGTCCACGACGCTTATTGCAAACCCAAGCGAGAGAAGTGTGCCATCAAAGTGATCAACTTAGAAAAAAGCCTTATAAGCTTGGACGAGCTTTACAAAGAAATTCAGGTGATGGCGTCATGCAGGCACGAGAACATTGTGACATACTACACTAGCTTCGTCGTCAAGGAGGAGCTCTGGCTAGTGCTGGGGCTCCTGGCAGGCGGCTCTCTCCTGGATATCATAAACCACAAGATGAAGACGAGTGATTGCAAGAGCGGTGTCTTCGATGAAGTTACCATTGCAACCGTTTTAAAGGAAGTTCTCAAAGGCCTGGAATACATACACAACAACGGTCAAATTCACAGGGACATCAAGGCAGGCAACATCCTCCTGGGAGACGATGGTTCTGTACAGATAGCTGACTTCGGAGTATCAGCGTTGCTCGCGACTGGTAAAGACGAATCAGGGGAAAGAGTGAGGTACACGTTTGTCGGAACACCCTGCTGGATGGCACCTGAAGTATTGGAGCAAGACTGTGGCTACAACTTCAAGGCAGATATTTGGTCATTCGGAATCACAGCGATAGAAATGGCTACAGGTACAGCACCTTATTACAAATATCCACCAATGAAAGTCATAATGCTCACTTTACAGAACGACCCACCGACACTTGAAACAAATGCAGAAGACAAGAATCAGTACAGTAAGTACAGCAAAACTTTTAGAAAATTGATAACGGATTGTTTACACAAGGATCCCTTAAAAAGGCCAACAGCGTCAGAACTATTGAAGCACTCATTCTTTAAGAAGGCAATGGATCGGAAGTACCTGCAGCAAACTTTATTTGAAAAAGGGACCTGTTTGGGTAACGCAATGGAGATTTCTGCAGCGCACAGCATAGCAGCTCAACAATGCGTTACTCAAAATGGAAGGTGGGCCTGGCCAACGAATGCGGAAGTAGGATCAGACAAGAATGGAAGTCCTGGCAAGTCAACTAACGATGCACGAGGGGGCGATTCTTCACCTGAATGTGAAAATTTACCAGAATCAAGAAAACTAATGCTTGTTCTAAGGTTGAGGAATAATGAAAAGGAGTTGAGAGATATTAGCTTTGAATTTGCATTTGACAAGGACTCGTGCGAGGGCATAGTCTTTGACTTGGAAGAACAAGGATTAGTCGACAAGGGGGATGTCATGGTCATTGCTGCCAATTTGCGCCAACTCCTTCAAAGTTGTGGTGCTATAGATTCAATAACATTCCCACTGGAGTCACAGGCTGGTCTGGATGGGGCTTCTAGTGAGACAGCATTCATCGGCTACGCTAGGATATCAGTAGTAACAGTTCAGCAAGAGAGCACAAATATCACAAATACAAAACCACTTCACTAAATGATAACAAACGTCCCGAATAAATGATTATATGCAATCCCTAAATAAATAACGACCAATTATAATGCGTATGCGCCATATTGAGTAGTAAATCAATAAGGGTGGAGATAATGTCTTCACTATCGAAACTCATCATGATTGTGTAAATCACTCAACAATAAAACAATAACACGAAAGCCGCATTTATTTTTGGATTAGCTTCTAAGTATCAATTTAAGAACACAACAAATAATTTTATAAAAATTAGAATTATGGTGTAACCACTGTCACCTAAAATCTATAGAAAACTGTATCCCAGCTTACGATGAGCGAGCACAATTTTTGCATTTTCCAGCTTCCACAAAATAAATGTCCAAGCACCGCTATTAAATCTAGGAGTGTCGTCAAAAGAGCAGCTGAAAGTAATGGGTTAAGAAGCTGGGCGCCGTCAAGGAGCGGCGGGAGGAGCAAAATCCATGTGGCCAGGCTTCCAGGAGCCCGATAAGATTTGTCTCAATAAAAAAATATTTCAATCTAAAATATCACGTGCCTTTATAATATTCTGACAGAGCAGCCTAATTTATAAATATGTATATTATTTATAGTTTAAAGATAAAAGAAAATATTGTCTATTGAGTCTAGGTTAGCAAGAACATTGAATTTTGACTAGATTATTCAAACTTTCGCAAAAATGAAGGTAAGAAGAGTGTTGTGAATAATTGTTATAATAAAATTAAAAATAGTTGCAGATGTACTAGTGTTATTATAAACACTTTACTAAAGTAATTATTATAAAATTATACTATCATTGTTAAATAATTTTGCAAACTAATTGTTTTGTATTTTATGTCAAACAGTAAACTCTTGTTATAATGCAGTAGGAAGTTTCGTTTTCATAATGAAATAAATTAATATTAATGACAAAAATAAAACACATGAGATATTGAGTGGGACTCAATATACTCAGCTTACATTGTTCAGTCACGAAGCCACAAACAGTAAAATTGACTAAGTTTGAGGCTTCATTACTGAGAGATTTTGAGTTGGTATATGACATATAATGTAAGAAAATCTTGTGGTTATTACAAAAATGGGTGCACACGTCACTAATTAGGGAACTAAAAAATAAGAGAAGAAGTCATCAACTTCTGGATAGAATACCTATTCCAAAACCAATTCCAAACGTCCAGGTCAAATATGGTAGAACTAATACGTGTCTCTAATTTAATGCATAAATTACCAAATATCCATTGCGAGAGCGGCTTAAATTAGTGATTGTAATGTAATTTAATACACATTTCTCATCTCAAGGATCATAAATAAATAAAATAAAATTATTTCATACATATAGTTTCCAAGGTAACCCGTTAATTGCATCTGAACAAAAATAGACCCATAATTGAAAATAAGATATAATTGGGGTAATTTTCATACTAATTCATAGATACAATCAGTAACAAATATTTTTGGAAAGTAACTGTTTTTTTAATTAAAATTAAAACAAGTTGTTAAAAAAAAAAATAATAAAAGATTTACAACGGCTTTTCTAAATTTTAACACGAACTAAAATATTTAATTTAGATTCACAGCAAAAATTATATTATTCTAAAAATTGTCTGAATGATTCTGGAACACTTTTTCGAAGCACAAATTTTTTTTTCCTAGTTACTCTTCCATTATATCCTGCTGCTATTAGAACTGTCCTCATATTTTGTGAATAAAGTTACTTTCCCGTTTATCCGAATATCTCAGAGGCGATATGAGGTACTCGTTTTTAATTTTCCGAAATACGGTAGCTACGCCTTTCTCGCTCGATCAAAACATTTGGAAAGGCGATAAAGAATTTCAAATCTATCCCATCTTCGTATTTGTACCTTCAAATCTATCCCATTTTCGTGTTTGTACCTTCAAATTGCATGGACTAATAATCGATTCATCAAACAATCGATGTTTGAATGAAGTTAAAGATAAGTTTTTACGAATGGAGATGGGTAAGGAATTCCAAAACGAGGTAGCATGAATGATAAAAGATTTTCAGAAGGAAGTAGTTCTTTGGGAATGAATATAAAATTCTAGCGTTAAATGGTGTTAAACGATGGACAGAGGAACAAGGGGTGAACAAAATAAGAATGCAGGAGTTTATAAAAAAAAATTTCAAAAGCTTAAGCGCCAAAAAGTCGAAATTTAGGTTTCAATTTATTATGGGACGTAAACACCACCTCTATTGATTATGAAGTATATAAACCTAAATGATTTGAAGTATTTGAATTGTCAAGCATAAATCTGAAATATACCGACATGGTGATGTTATACAAAAGTTGAAGTTAAAGGTGAGATTTTATTAGATGGATGGTACACATTGGCTATATATCGACGTCGTTTTTGAAAAAGGACCAAGCGCAAAAAATTCGAAATTTGGGATTCAATTTATTATGGTATGTAAACACCACCTCTATTGATTATGAAGTATATAAACCTAAATGATTTGAAGTATTTGAATTGTCAAGCATAAATCTGAAATATACCGACATGGTGATGTTATACAAAAGTTGAAGTTAAAGGTGAGATTTTATTAGATGGATGGTACACATTGGCTATATATCGACGTCGTTTTTGAAAAAGGACCAAGCGCAAAAAATTCGAAATTTGGGATTCAATTTATTATGGTATGTAAACATCACCTCTATCGATTCCCGCTTACGATAATGAATATAAAAAATTGGAATTCGTCTAAAAATCGAATATTGATGACGAAAACACCAAATAGTGACGGTTCTTAGTAATCACTATTTGCTGACTATCTGGTCTTGACCATTGCTAGAATCCTTAACGATGTATTGTAATTATAAAAGTTTCGCCACCTTAATAAACTCCTATTGTACACAATGAAGAATAAAATAAAAAATTGTCATTTGGGGAAAAAAACGTTTTTAGCGTTTCCTGTAAAGTTTGCCAAATGGTACTTAAGTCATTTAAAAAAACAACGTTGATATTTATTTGAAAATAATTAATATCGTACAAGTATAATAGAATAAAAAATACCAGTTCATTGAGACACTGCGAAGATTTTTAGGCCTTAGATTATAAGCAAGAAACTTAAAAGGGAACAAAATTGAAGCTTTAAATGGGATAGCGGATAAATAAATAGTATAATTATCTAAACGAAACTGAATCAGCAGTTTAGAGTATGACTTCGTTTCAACTTCTGTGGTTAATCAGATACAAGTATAATTATTTCTGTTAACAATTGAAAATGTATTGATTTCAAATTGTTTATGAAATCTGTTTTTAATAAATAAGACATAATGCTCCATTATACATTCTCTTAAATCAGACAAACATAAATATTTCGATGAACCACCAACTAATATTAATTGATTTTTTATTTTATCCTATATGATATTAAAGCACCTCGTGAGCATCTAGATACGCGAAAATAATTAAAGACTTTGGATTTTAAACAGTTACAGCCAATAATAGAATTTAAATAGCTAAGAAAGTTTTTTTTTTTTAAGTTTTAGTCCCCTGTATATACATTTATATAAATGTCCGATTCGTTATCAAATACCCGCGAACAAGAATTAGGATTATCAGATAAATTTATCAAAGTTTGATCGAGTATTTGCCAACGGGGTCCGAGGACCCCTTCACCAGTATTTACTGCAAAAAATTCTCAACTGAGATTTTACTAACTATAATTTTTTTCAAAAATATTTTTGTCAATATTGTTAATTTCCTATTCTAGGAGAAGAGGTGAAGTACCAATCCACTAATATGGGAATGTGCTTTTCATACTACGAACCAGCCAAAATGTCAAGCCATTAGTGACGAATCAACAGTTATTATTAAAAAGTATTAGTTATCTAAAATTTGTCAGAAATGGGTAGTATTTATTATGATAATGATTTACCATAAGCATTTATTATTGGAACCTAATAAAGCCTTGAGTTTTTCAAATAGCAGTAATTAAGTAATTAGGCAAGGTATCGCCAATTTAAGTAGTATCAGGAATTAAAAACATAAAATCATATTAATGCAACCAAAAAAGAGCATATTTCACTTCAAAGCATAAAAATTTTGATTACACATAATAAATCACTCCAAAATAGTTCGACAAATGGCTCATTAGCGGCAACAACTCCTGTCATAACTCGAAAACCATGATTTTTGAGTTAATTCCACAGAGACAATTGTATGTTGTCAACTTTTAACTTGTGTCAGTTCTGAGCTTTCAAGGCCAATCGTGCTAATTTTGTATAGTTATATCTCACAGAAACTAATACAGTATTTAAAACTTCAACGCATCATCTAAAAAATGTTAATTTCGAGTTATGGCGTTGTTGCAGCAAATGAGTGATTTTCATTAAATAGCTGTTTGAGACATTGAGATACTCGAGACTTTATTTAGTACTTATCTCTATTTTTGATTTTTTTTCCTTATTAATTTACAGCTAGAAAAGTTTTATTAATCTAGCGGTAGCAGAAGGATATCATATACTCCAATAATTCAGCCTACAAGAATAAACACCTGATCACTGGACGGCATGCCCGATGAACTCCTCCTTAAATATAGCCTGGAAGGGGAAGGGAGTTATTAAGCTAAGCGCCCTAACGAGATTTCTATTGTCTCGTGCTGTAATTACAGCCGCTATAAGTGAAGATGATCATCCCGATGGCTATCTCGACAGCCTTAACAACTTGAGATTTGGATAATGGGCGAGCTGCTCTTGTTGGTCTAAGAATAGACCGTCGGCTGGTCCAAGGGTTAACAGCCGTCTGGAATGGCCAAAATACGGCACGAATCGGACGCTACAAAGAATGATACCTTTATGAATGCATCAAGTTGTATACCCCAGTCAATGAGTGCTCAAAATGGGGGTGTAAATGGAAATGTCGTGATTGTCAAAATTCACATCAGAACTTTGTTAAGACTAGTTTAAAGGTAAAAAACAAACAAAAAAAAACCTGTACCATTACAACCCATTAAGGGTCTTGGGTTCAGCACTAGGTAGGATCCGTACTGTTTCTACGGATTCGTACTGCCAACGGTTGTGCGAGGAGGTGATTTGGCCGATATCACGCTCAACAACCAGATTTTTTCCCCAATTAAGGGGTCCCACTTTATAGGGGCTGGGTGAGCCCCAGGAGGGCCCCCAAACCCCACAGTGTCGATCCACGGCAGATAACAGAGTAAATAATCAGCCACAACCGGTCTCGAACACGGGATCGGGAGCATAGTAACATAGTGCATTACCACTGAGCTACTCCGCTCCCAGTTTAGAGGTAAACATTCTAAAAATCCCGGGATCTGAGAGCAGAAGCAAAGAGGAGAGGGAGAGAGAAAATCACATCTTTCGGTTTTCTATTTATATCTCGAAATCGGCTGATCGAAGCTCAAAACATGTCATACAAAAAATATAAAAACATTAAATATTCTACAAGAATGTCACTATTAATTTTTTCGTATCTGTTATGGTTTAAGAAATATAAGCTCTTCAAAATAACCTAATGGTTTACAACCTGGAGTAAGAACTAAGTAAAACATTTCAGAAGGGGAAAAAGGACACACTGAAAACAGCTTTTAGAAAAGTAAACACGACAGGAACTATTTTATCAGAAAATGAGAATTCATAGGATACTAAGACTGATAGACCAAATGTAAGCCAAAATAAATAAATAATTTAAAAAAATATTGTATAGGTTTATTTTTTTATTTTTTATATGAAACAAACTGCCTTCACGAAAATTAAAATTTAACTCTAACTAATGTAAAATCTATAATATAATATTTTATATGACTCCATACTAGTAGCAGCTTTTATTCTAAGAGCCATCCAAACCCAATTAATATTATGAAATATACATTTTTACGGATTCTTCCAAGGGCACAAAGAATAAGAATGCACAAAATGTAATAAGCTACTTTTGAATTTATAATAAATTAAGATATTTTCACTTAATGTAAATCCATATATGCGCCTTAAAAGAAATTTTGAAAACCATATCATAATATATTATTATTAGCTTAGGTCTTATGAGAAGCTTAAGCATATTATTAGCCTATTGTTTTCTCCGATTCATATATCATATATCTGGGATATGTGCGTATATGTTTATGTATCTTGTTTACAATTTTAACTGACTATAGTAAAAAGTTATTCCATTTGATATATATAATTCCAAAATTACATTTTTTTTTTTTTTAACGGATATAACCATTGGTCGATTTGTCGATTTGTCGATTGGTCGATTTGTAAACCGTTTCATTTTATTTATTAAAAAAAAATATTGTTAAGCATGCATTAGTATTTTATATTACAATTGCAATTCATTTTATTTCACTGTCATAATGCCTACGCTATCTATATACGTGGGGGATTCCTTAAAACAATTAAATATCTCCATTTATCAATAAATTATAACTTTAAATTTTCAATTATGTTCATAACCAATTCACCTTTAATGGAAAGTTTCAGTAGGATTCAAGGACTGTGAATTTTAGACAAGAGCTAAAATCAGCAAATACCGATCGTTGGTTACAAAAATAGAAATAGAAAAACAACTTTATTCTGGGAGTAAATTCCTTTAGAATAACAAATATGTATAAAATAATATATATTTTACCTGACCAAAATACCTGAAAGATAATAAATAAAAAAAAAAACACATCAAATAGTTATATAGTGGTATCCTGGCCCATCTGTTTCCAAACAAAATAAGATTTAAATGAACCTTGCAATAGGAATATATAAGAAAGACTAGTAGATAGATAAATACAATACGAACTTTATTCTGGGACTAGGTCCCTTAAGAATAACAGAATAGAACTAACAAAACAGAAACAACATCTGGCCGTAAGATTACAAAATAAAGATCAATTAATTTTTACAGTATTTTCAATAAAATTTTAAACAAACAATATAAATTATTGTCTTGAAAAGAATAATTAATGTGAAAAAAAAAGAAAGAGAAAAGGAAAAATACAAAAATAATGGAGTGATTAGCAAAATTGAAGCTAGTGCATTAAAAACTGTTATTTACTTCTGATCTAGATTTAATCTAAAATTTAAATTTCGTAATAACAAAGCATCAGTTTGGAAAGAAAGAAGGTGTTGGAAAAGGAGGGATTTGAATGAGGATAGAGAAAATGCATGACGGATATTAGAAGGAAAGGAATTCCAGAGGGTAGAGGAGCGGGCGAGAACGGAACGTTCGAATGTTTTAGTTCTATAGGAAGGGGTATAGAGGTCAGAAATGCGCGATCTTGTTTCCAGTGCGTGGGCCGAGGATCTAAATTGCAGAAGGCTGTAGATGTAGGAAGGGTGCTGGTTGGTGATAGTTTGGTATAGGAAAGATCCAAGGAAATGTCTACAGTTGGAGGGAAAGAGCCACTTCGCCGTAAAGGTGGGACACAGAAGCCCGTCTCGAGATACCGAGGACAAATCTTAAAAGAGCAGTTCGTGATCCGCTTCAATCTGTCCTCGAGCACCTTCGAGAGGTCCCCGTATACCACACAACCATAGCCACGGTGGGGAAAGATAAGGGAGGATATGAGGAGTTTAGGGGTAGAACATGGTGGAAGAAGATGGCGTGAACGAAGGATAACTTAAGGGTACTTATCGACCGTCGAGAAATTTAGGCGATTTGGGGTTTCCAGCTAAGGGTTTGTTCGATAATAATACCCAAGTTTTTAATTTAGGAGCTGAAAATGATGGGGTGATCATTCAGGATTAAAGTAGGGAGGGTGGCATTGGATCTAAGGAGGGAATTGGGACCGATGAGAATGGCCTGAACTTTCATAGCGTTTAATCTTAATTTATTCAGGTTTGCCCAGGCACTGATTCTATGTAGGTCTTCCTGAATGCTGGTAAACGCTACTAATAGCTCAAAGGGAGGAAAGGCTAAATAGATTTGGGTAAATAGAGTTTTCGATGGAAAAAAAAATTACAGCAGCATAAACTATTTCCTAAAAAAATCCAAGGATGTAAAAAAAGCTCTATTTGGAATGAGTTTTCAGGACATATATTAAAAAAAAATACATGGCTCTCAAGCTCTTCCTGAGGAATAACTCATCTATAATTAGATGCTATCCAGCTAATATTCATAGTAGAGATAGATAACTAATAAGTAAAACACAAGACAGTCATAATGATCTGTGTTTCAAGGTATACTGGTATACTACCTTACTAAAAAACCATCAGAGATTAGACAGATGGATATATTTATTCATAAATGTATATAAATCACCAAATGGACATTGAATCATTTTCAACGAATTATAGCTACTATAACAAATAGGGAGCACGCTCACTATCTTAGTGATATAGCAGACTACATACAGTGATATATTATTCCGAACAGCTCTTAACATCTGCTCCCGCTATAGTTCCATTGAGATTTTTTTTTCTTTTAGTTATGCATACACTTTTACCAATACATATTACAAACATTATCCCTTCATTCATACCTATATTAACTAACAATCAAGAAGATTATCTAGCGTAATTAACCAATAACGGCAAGTCGGAAATGAGAAAGAACTATAAAGAACGCTTAGTCTTCCCTGGCATAGTAAATCTAGTTTAAGAGATTATAGAAAGTGCTCTGTCAACCACTTCCTTTTCAATCCTTCTATTGTAGTAGGGCATGTGGGCTGTGACTATTGTACCATTTAAATGCATGAGTGTCATTATGTAATATTCTCAACATACATAGAAGAAATAGAAGATCATTTTTTCTAATCATAATGTTTGTGAATAAGAAATTTTCAGTGCTAAAATCTGAAAATCAAAGATTCATTGAACTTTAAAGGTGCTCACCCATCTCACCCAAAATTATCAGAATGCGGGTTTTTATTAATTTGTTTATTTATAGCTTTACATCTTTGATTTTAATTTTTTATCCAATCATTTATTTACTTAGCATCAATTTAAAAAACTTGAAAGAAATTCAAAAACTACATGGAAGAACATATTATGTTACAAAAATTAGAATCTGAAAGGAACTGAAAGGAACTGAATTTGATGATTTTTTATTCCTATTTAGATTGAATCACTTCTGAAAAATACCAAAAGTTTATATTTGAAAAAAATAAACCAAGATGCTTTGTAGAAAGGAGTATTGAAAATATTCTTCAGAACAAAAATCCTAAAAAGTCACATTACATGTTTTTCCACTTAGCTCTATGCAGAGTAGATTTATGAGAAAACATTTATATCCCTTGATAGCTTATAGCCATCGAAATGTTTTTTATCTCTAGTTAGACTGTGCATAGCAGGAAATTATTCAAATATATTAGGAATCTCTTAATCTTAGCATAAATCTGTACGTCAGAGGTAAAGTCGTAAGCCGAATTTTTGGTTTTGTTATGGTATTATCATTATTCTGGTCATATTTTTTTAGTACAAGTATGGTAAATAAACTAAAACGGTAATGAAATATGAAATACTTCAAATATAAAGATTTACCACTATCCACAACAAGCAATAAAGTCCGATCTGAAACTTCGTTTCGCTCATCTATAAAACTTTGAAGATATTACTACAGTTGTTCTCTGACGCACAGAAATACGGGTTGTAGAATCAGTTTTCGTAAATTTTTTAAATAGAGAATTTGAAATCGGTCGAAGCGTTTCATATTATATTTGCATTAGATTTAAAAACTCATTAAATAATATACATAAAAATAATAATAATAATGATTAAAAATAAGGTATAAGGAATTGATAATAAATTATACTATATATAGATCAGAATTATGACAACGAAGCGGGAGCAAAGACCCCATCCTCTTAAAGAGGAGGCAATCTATTACATCCTTTTGAAACCTCGATAAGCCAAGCCGGGGGTAAATATTGTTTAAAATCATCATACATTATAAAGATAACAGTAGAGTATTAAATGACAATTACATAACCATAAATAAATAAAATAATATCAAATAAACTACATAAAATTAATTAACTAACAACGCATATTTAAAATATTGAATTAGAACGTGACAAATGTCGGTTCCTAGAGTATGAGACAAAAGAAAGGAAACCACACTTTCACGATATTATTTTTATTCAAAATAACTTTCGTTAGCTTCAATAACCTAGATGTTTTACAAAATACAAGATTTTTCATCATTTGCTCGAAGAGAAATTTTGGTTTTAAATCACAGAATTTTCATTTATAGAAATTTTACCTCGTTTTTATTTTGAAACTTTTGTTTTTTAACATCAATTTTCATATAACATAATGTAAACTGTTTGTCAGTTAACTTTAAAAAAGCTACGTGATCTGAAAATTGAAGTTCTACTACTTCAGAGCGTAAATTGAAGTGATATTACCATTACTATTGAGCGCATAATGTTTTTTTTCTTTGTTTTTTTTTAACGAAATGTTCTAAAATAAAACAGGTAAAATTTTTATTTCTCGAGTTTATCGATTGAAAGCCAACAACTTTTTTTCGAAAAAGGAATAAAAATCCTAGTTGGACGATGTTGGTAGAAATTTATTGAAATAATCGAAAGTTATTTAAAATAAAAATAATATCGGTTTTCCTTTAATTTTTCTAATACCTTCGGAACTAGCAATTCGTATGTTACAACACAATACGAAAAAGTTAGTATTTTGATCAATTAATACAGTATGTGAGCATATCGTAAACGGTATTGATAATGTAAAGACTGTGAACAATGTGAAGTCAAGTCTTCTTTGCATCCATCTATATCATTCCATACCAAGTACCATTTCCAAAAAAACAGGGCCATCTTGCACAGTCTTTTGAGCGTTAGCATTGGGTGATTTGTCGATATTAAATAAATTACATGGTTAGTATATTTTCTTCACATAGGGTGATGTGGTGCAAGTGCGCACTAAATTTTACAATGTTCGATTTTAGAGGACTGTAATTTTTTTATAATTGAAGTTTAATTTTTCCTCTTTTTTTAAAAATGTTAAAAACATTTAAATTTAAATATTACTTTCAAGCCTACGTTTCAACCACGTCCATTTTGATGAGATTGATAATTTAATTGAATAGTACTTAGTATGCACTTGCCCCTGCCTTAAGGGGTAAGTGCGTACAAAGTTTCTGGAAGAGTCATCATTCAAGGAGGAGCGGTCTTAAATAAACAACGATAAACCTGTACAGCAAAATATTAGGTTTTGACAAAACAATATAAAATATTAGGTTGGAACTATTATTTTTACAACTATTTATATTTCATCTTAGCGACTTTTAGTGACTGATTTCTGATAAATCAGTGTTTAGTAGGCTCCATGCTCCGTAAAGGGCAGCTCTTACCAGTTGAGGGTCTGAATTTAACGAGACATTTACGCACGTACCCCGCATCAGCCTACTAGTTTTGCAAAACACACTTCAGTTTAAATAAATAGTAACCTTGATAAATGAGTGAACCTTTGCTGCTCAAAGCGGAGCAGAAAATCGACGTTGTCAATCAATATTTATTCCCGAGACTTACCACCACTCTCTCAAAACTGCTTAAGATACGTCCTTACGAAGATACGCCCTGCGTTATTGGAGGGAATTGTTATAAATATCCGCAGGAGCATTGAGGCCATTATCGGACACCTCTACTGCAATGTTATACGCACCGAGGAGGTACAGAGGATTGGGAATGATCCGCTGTCAATGGGAGGCTCCTTTACGGCATTGGTCCATTGCCAAGCGACTGACTGTCTAATGTATCGGATGCCCTGTTCCAGTCCACATTCAATTACGAAGCAGAAATCGCGGAATGTGCCGAAAGACTGGGTATTGATCAGGGGTGCCGTAGTATGAGAGCTTTTCGACAGTCGTTGCGGGAAAATGCATTCGAAGAATGGACTAATTGCAGTTGGCAGGACCAATTTCAAAGAGACTCCGAAAGCCAACAGATATATCTGCGAGAAGTAAGTTCTTTTGGGGTCGGAATGATCCAATGCCTTGAAACTAAATATTAACTGTGCACCCCTGCGTGGAGTCCCAGGGGCCAGCGGACAGCAGAAAGAAGTTGGGTCCCTCTGTCACTAATGCAACAGAGAGTCTGAAACATCAGCCCATATGCTGGGAAAATGCCCCAACTCCCTCCTCATAACACTCAGGCACCATTGGGTCAATCAAGTGAAGTACACTTGCTTTGACGAGGTCATTTGTGTTAACACGGATGGAAAGTGCGTATTTATAAATTATGAGAAGATTGCAAAAAAAAAAAAAATGTAAAATGTATATGTATATATTATGCTCAACTAAGGATTGATCGGTACGCTGTGTATTGTAGCAGCCCAATGTATTAGGGCAGCATTGCTGTTTAATAAAATATTTCTCTCTCACAGTTTCAAATTTCCAGATAAGAAACGTTTCTAGGGGAACGGCCCACTTTGATCCGACTTATTATGCAAATCTAATAGTTCCTAACGACCAAAGCCCGCCGCCTAACCGACCGAACTGAAAGTGTTAGGCGGTGAGCTCTTTTACACCAACGTATATATCCTCACTAATTTACATATATTAAAGGAACCAGATTAGGGAAATTTAAGAACATTACACGGTCTCTAACAACTTTAACGACCTTCAATAGATTTCACTCTCGTCCGTTTAAATTGCAAAATTCAAGCTAAGAGTAATTGCAACAATATTAAAAGAGGCAGAAATCGATAGGAAATTAATTCAAATAGATAAAAATATCTTTCTCTCAACTTTCTTTCATATGGAATTAATGTTCAAACGAATCAAAGAAAAAAATTAATATACAAGTATTACGGTGTAAGGTTTGTATTGCGAGTGAGGTATGATGATAGTTTATGATCAATCAGCTTTTTCTTCGTAAGGTCCGTCAATTATTCATGTATGTTATTTTCTGCTTACAAACCGGAGTCTGTATTTTGGACCAACTGCTAACTTTTGATTTTTCCGGCTGAGAAAAGAGAAAGAAGAAATAGGTTGGAGTTTTTAACTGTATGTCATTCTGTTCTCATTCTGTATCCAGTAAAACGAATAATTTACCACGAAAAATACCACTAATATTATTCGACTGAAATTCCAAACATGATACTGTTGTGTGCAATGAAAACGAAGCATAATTCATACATTTTTATTCACATATCTCCATATAAACATAGGCACCCTTTTAGTTTTTTGTTTGTGTTAAAAGAGAGGATATAAATTTATTTTCAATAAAGCTTTAAATCTATCTATCTATAAACATATTCACCCTTTTATCTTGTCTTGCAATGCAAATGCTGTAATCCAATTTTCTAGGTACGACAACAACTTCTCATTCCCGAAGCCCTTGTAATATTGCAAGATACCATCGTCTCTTCTAGGTTTTTCTCTCTACTGTTTATAGGCCTGCTTTATTATCTTTCGTCAAAAATGGAGCAACTAACATAATCGATTCTCAGTATTGCTGTGTCTGAAGTGTTTTTCTGCCTCTTTTTGTGAGGTTCAAAAACTTAGAACAATGGAGTCATTCGGAATAATAAGAAATATACTTCGAAAAACTCTTTGATTCGTTATTGACTTCCTGTATTCTAAGTTAATTCTCTTAAATGCAATAAAAATACTATCAGTTTTGGAAAGGCCCATAAATTTACATGTCAACTGCAATGCAGAAATAACAGTACGACTTTAAAACCCGACAGAGGCTGTTGACGGTAATGCAGTTTTAAACGCCAAGAATTAATCATACCATAATTATTTTAATCAAATATTATATATAGAAACGATATATAAATCAATAATAAACGTGCAAAAGATAAATAACAATTGTTTACTGAATTTTCAAATATGGAAAACATTGATTAACCCATAAAATTCAAATCACGCTAGCCACAATATCGTGTACCACAATGAGGTTATACAGATAGGTTATGGCCAGAAATAGAGTTTTATCAGCCTTTTTAGGAAAACGAAGCTGAAATGTAATAGTCGGTCCAGTTTCAAATATATTTACATTTTTGATTACTTACCGACGTGGTTTCTTGAGGTAAACTGAAATATAGTCGACATGGCGATGTTTTACTAAAGTTCAATTTAAAAGCGAGGTTTTGTCAGACGGACGGTGCACTAATATATAATATATATCGATGTATTTTTTTGAAAAAGGCTCAAGCGCCCAAAATTCTAAATTTAGGTTTCAATTTATTATGGGACCTAATACCTCCTCTATCCAATTCCGCTCACGATTCAACGAAAAATCGCCATTCTGGCCTTGACCAGTGCTAGAAGCCTTAAAATTATACGCAGATTATAAAGGTTTTGCCACCTTAACAAACTCCTTCTCTATACAATAAAGAATAAAATTAAAAAAATATATATTGTTGTTTGGGGAAATATCGTTTCATGCGTTTCCTGTAAAGTTTGCTAGACGTCGCTTATGTTACGAAGTCATTTACTCAAAAAAATCATAATTTATCAATCAATAATAAATAATTAATTATTAAATACTAGATTGCTATGGACTGAAGCTGTAGCACTATATTGAGAGGTCAAAAGAACGAAGAACAGAAAAATAACAAACTATAAATATAAAAAGTAACTTAAGAAATGAGTTTCACAAATAGATCAATGCACATCGATTCTATTTAACCGATATTAAGTTCGAATATAAATTAAAATTTCCAAAGATTAAGAAATTTAAAATATCTACAAGAGGAACCAGGGCAAACTCGAGTGGAATGTAAATTAAACTCCTTATCTCCGACCTTGCCCTTCTAATCTAGTCGATTAGGACTACTACACTACTTCAATGCGTTACAAATATTTTCTCAATTCATAAGAGCCGAAATTTTAGAATAAATAGTAGGTACATAAGAGATGGCAAATCCTGGTTATATCTCTTTCGAAAATTACTTCGTTCCTGCGATATTTTACGTTCTGTATAATATTTTCTGTATAACGCAGAGCGCAAAATACCTCATGACCCCCTAAAGAACGAAAAAAATGAAAAAGAAGGATTCCGAAAAAAACGACTAAAATTACTGAATTCACTTCTTTTCAAACTGTCAAAACTGAAAATTAGACAAAAATAAATAAATAAACCTACCAACTCAAGCCCATGTGGACGTACACCTCACAGATTTACGGTTCAGCAAAAAAGACCCGCTTACGAAAACTACAATTTTTTCAATCAAAAACTTTGAGACTAATAACATGAGCTTCTTGGTACGTAAACACCAGCAACTCTATAACCAACAATCGACCAACACATACGTACTCTTAATTTCTGTTTTCATAATAACCTTCACAGAAATTACAACAGGCTAATAAACGATATGTATATCAACAGGCTAATAAACGATATTTCCATAAGGAAATACTACAAACTACTAAAAAGGAGCTGGATGAGAGATCTTTCCTGAATTAAGGCGAAGGACTAACTAATTCGAGAGGTCCTGCTGGGCACTATCCTTTTCCATGACTAACATACCATCTATCGTTTTCTATCCTCATACTAATGGCCAATCTCATCAGCGACAGGTGTGAATAAAAAAATAAAGTTAAAAAATTAAAATATTCTTTAAATTTTTTTTTTAATTTAATATTCTGACGAAAAAAATATTTAAAAAATGTATATCCCAAAACTTGGCAGAATAATGGAACTATATCATGAGAATAAGGGAATAAAAGCACTATTTCAAGTGTGGGCACACTGTCAAGATTTGGATTAAGTATTATAGAGCAAAGCTAATGCTGCATCAAATCTGCAGTAGTCTGAACTATAGTTCTAAAGCGGCGAAGGTTTTTTTTTTTTTGGAAAACCTTAAAGGGATTGACATGAAAATTTGGATGTATAAACCTTCCAGTAAAGGCACTCTCTAGGATAGTAGTTCTAATGCAGTGCCTTCCTGCTCTGACCCCGTACGGGCGGAAAGTCAGGTAGAGGTGGAAAAAAGTAAATCCCTGCCCAAGAGATTTTGTATTTTTTTCTTTCATTAAATTACGCAACTAAAATTACAAATTTTTGTTACCATTATAAAAATTCGTATTAAATTATTGTGAGCAAAAACGTTTCGGTTACAGCGAATCCGGTAACCGGATTAATATTGCTGGCTCTAATTACAAGGTAAAACATTGTAAAATACAAGTAAAAAAAATTATGTAATAGTAATAAAATAATACGTAGGTAAGTTATTAGAGAGACCAGTAGAAAAATAGAGTGAGAGAATTAATAAACCATTAAGGCAGCATAATTATATAACTGGAATTCTAAACGGACTAAATTTTACGGCAATAAGTTGCCGACAATGATGGCCTCTCATTAGCTCTCAGATGCAGAAACATTTCTAACGATTTTTCTCCCACTAAACTTATTAATACTGTGACTAATGCCTTCACTTAATTTCTCTTACTTGATTCACTTAATCATGTACACTGACATGATGGAAGGAACCCATTACGAGAACACCTCTAATAAGAACCCCTGCGAAGGTGCTAGAATCCCCACCTATCTAAAGAAACACAATTAGTTAACGGTTTTCTAATTCGGAGAATTTGGGTCAAAATTATGGGATTGCCCCACGGCCACATCCGACCCTTTGCCTATGATAAAACTGGGTTCTGACTTAGAAATAGGTGATTATAAGCCTACATCCTGTTCTGTAGGTGACATTTAGATGAGAGATGAACAACTAGTTGGTGAAATCTAGAGCCAACGGCTTTCAGATCCCCGCCGGATAAGAATGGGATGAAGCACTCAACTAAATCAAAACCGGACGAAATATTTCGGATAAAAAAGTGTCAAATTTGGCGCTCTTTATGAATATATTATTTTGAATATTTGTATTCATGCTCAAATAAGGCATTAGCTCGGATCGATCTCGTCGCGGATTGACAAAATAAAATATTAATCTGATAAGAATGAGGGCATAATATTTTTTCTATACTCCATATAAGGCTATAAAAAATTCCTGAATCTCACATATGTCGGAACAGTCAGTTCAGCGATTGATAGTATCTTCAAACAGCGAAATAAACGAACGGCTTTTTTATTCTGGACATTGCCAAAAAGTTTTGAAAATGAATATATTTTCATACGTTTTATCTAAAGTTTTAGTTTCAAACGTTTTAACTAAAGTTTTTTTAGTCGACATTAAAGTATGAAAAAACTATAATCATTTATTCATAGATGTCTCTGGATACTAATCTAACTCGAATTCTACTAATAGAATTTCGTTTTGCTTTTTTTTTAAACAAAAACAATAGTTATTATTATTTTTTATTTTATGACTAGTTGGAATTTCGTTTTTAAATCTTAGTTAAGGTTACCGTTTTTTTTTTTACTTTCCCTTACCTAATAATAAGGGGAAGTATTGCGATCGTGGAAATTTTCGAATTCGAGTTTTCAACGGAAATACACGCTTTAAGGTCCACTGAATCCAAATGACCAAGCCTCGCAAAATGGTCTGTGTGTCTGTGTTTATATGAACAGCCTAGCTCAAAAACGAAAAGTCGTACGATACTCAAATTTCATATTTAAAGTAGGTATATGGCTGTGATGTTACAGCAACTTTTTCGTCAAAATCGACTAACCGGAAGTGCCACTTTATATAATCGATTTTATACTTTATTACAATTTTCTTGAAAACGGCTCTAACGATTTTGATGAAACTTGCCTAAATTATTCTTCATAAAGACCTTTAACTTTTCATTGATGTAGTAAATCACCGAGGAATTGCAGGAAAAAAAGTTATGATGAAAAGAATATTTTATTTGCGCATAGCATAAAAAGTATGCATTCTAATGTAAATTATGAGTAGAATTGTATGAAAGGTAATTAAATTATCTAAAACATAAGAAAAGAATCATCAAAATCGGACGAGTATTAGCAAAGATACAGTGTATTTTATGAGGAGCACAAGGCCCTGGATGGATAACCAAGCGCATTCGAAAGGAGACGGATGCGACCGAACCTCCTCCCACCAATCCGCCAATCTGTTGTAAACAATACGCTCTGTAATAAAGTAATTTAAGAATACAAAAGCCAAAATTAACTTAATAATTTCTACTTTCACATTATTTAATGGAAAGAAAATTGGAAAATGGAAACTAAACCAGAAACTTTTAAAATATATTTGCAACTTGACAAAGATAAAATATATAGGTAGTGTACAGGATTTTTGTTCTAAAATTGTTTAAATTTTTTATTTATTGTGCTTAAGTGGGAGAAGATGTGTATGCAGCTGAATTTATTAGAAGCAGTGTTTATGTCATTAAAATTGTATTAAAAAGATAATTATTATAGGACGGTAAGGGAAAGTTGTGTGATGCGCGCACCGCACCAGATTTTTTTATTAGAAAAAATATTCGCATTTGTTCGTGAATTTGATTGTGTCGTAACAGTATTAGTTTACAATTATCCAGGAATACCATCCGACCACATTTATTTATACTGAGAAAACGTGCACAAAATGTGTTTCGAGTGCTTTCCCTGAGAGATCTTATTGCTAATCGATGGCTAGGAAATTATAAATCAGGCAATATAATCAATCTGACAATTGACGGAAGAGGAACAGGAGGCCTGGAAGAGGGATCTGAGGAAAGTTCAGAAATAATAAGAAGAAACGAAGACGTTTTAAAATATCTTTTGCTGATATCAGATCCCAATGTTTCCTCATTAAAAGGTGCAAAAAACAAAAAAAAATATGCCAAACATATTCAACGAACCATGATTACAAATGAAATAACTAAGCATACTTATAAAGTTATCAATCAAGCAGGTACTTATAAGCCGATTCTGATCTTATCTTCGGCTGGATTGGATTGGGGCATGACTTCGAGACCTGCTATATATCATGCTCTGTTCTACCACCGCTGACAGCAAATGCGAAATTCTAATGACAAATGGTTTTGATAATACATAATGTACAGATCATTATTGTACTGATACGAGACAGAACGATACGATTGAATTATTATAAATTACTTCCTTATTTCATGATAATGAAACTTTTTTATGTACTGTAAACATTAACTTGTTACCAAAGGTTTTGAACATCAAAAATTCAAAATGACTGGAATTTATTTTTTTAATAAAGCCTGACTCAAAAAAGTAAAATATTCAAGTAAAAATTAATCAAGTTTACAGTTTTCCGTGAACCCCCATCCCATCCTAGCCCTGGATAATTGAGGATCTAATGCATATTATTACTTTTTTTTTTTAAATATTTAATTCTGTATCTAATCCTATCATTCAGAATATTACAGTCAGTTAATGAATCTAGATAATACAATCGGCATGTTAGGCATGAGGAAAGTCCACAAGAATGATTTTCTGCCTGGTGATCCATGTACAATGAGTTACATAAATTCAATTTTATTGTTTATTAATTTAGATAGGCTATTCTCAGAGACAGCTGTCAACCATTTTATATTGGAAACTACCAAATTAAAAAGCTTGAGCAGCAGAGCTCCGTCGTCAGTATCTCAAGCTTTTTATTTTCAGAATTGGTGAATGTTTATTTTTTAAATTATATACAAATTCGCATGAAATAAAATAACCTTTTCGGCTTACTAAATGTTATAAACTTGAATTGACGTCATCATCTTTCTCGAACCACATAAACTATTACCTTCATATCGTCATGGCACCTTGAAAATGACCAAAAATCAGTTAAGTGATTTAGATATTATCTTCAAACTATTGAAAAGCACTCATGCGTTAAAAAAATTGTGAATTGTGATCTAAAAAAAAAAAAAAAAACTTCCGCTATTGTTAGTGTTTATCGCATACTCAACAGTCGCTACAAGAAATCACACGTGTTACACTTCCAAGACAGTCTTTAAATAAATGGTTTCGCAGTTATTCACCAACCATCTTGGAATGTTTATAATTAGTTTATAAAATTCCCTTATAAATCAATTATTTTGTTTATTCTGTAAAATCATGTTTTGGACACATAGGAGGTGTCCACTAAAAGGAGGTGTCCAACTAAAAAGAGCTGGATGAGAGATCCCCTCGCTTAAATAAAGTCAGGGAAGAGGTACTACTGGGTCCATCTCCAGCCTGAGATACCATATCAAACTCATCATGAAATTTGCTGATTTTCAATATGTGACAATTGCGAATTAAGATTTAAATTAAAAATAAATAAATACTTATATAGAGCTGGTGCGCTACAATTTTGTATTGTAGTTCATAATGTTATTGTGTTTTTTTACCGGAATTAGTTGATGTTTATTTTTGAAATTATTTACGATTAAATAAAAATAACCTTTTTGGCATACTATTATAAACTCGAATTGACACCACGACCATCCTACAAAATCAGCTTTTTCTGTCCAAGGGAAATATTACGGCTCCATTACTTTCATATGTACAACAAAGCCTCCATGTGAGAAAGCAGCCAAAGCCTTACTGTTCGACAACATGATCTAATTCGATACATTTTTCTGACCCAATGACCAAATCACGAATCGAGGAATGAAGAACAAAAAAGTAACTGAGCCGGCGAAGGGGCAAGGTGCGGTGGGCGTGTCCAGTCCTACGGTCCGCAGCTCCTGCCTCCTCCTGCCCTCCTGCTACCTTATTCATAAAATGTCCCTTTTTACAATAAATTCCTGGCAATATTAATATTAATTTATCATATTACTCATATAAAAACTCCCCCACCAGAGGAGGGGGAACGCTACCCCTACTGTTTCCCTCTCGGCTGAATAATATTTTATACCTTTCCCAGGCCCCCTCTTCCTTTCTATAATATATATTGTATATATTTCTTTGATTTTTTTTTGTCCTGATTCTAAAAAAAAAATATTCATAATCTAATTAATCAAAATATTAAGCAATATTCCATGATACTATTCCTAATAAAAAAAAATAACGTAAAAAAATGGTTACATGCTTTCACAGCTACCAGCTAACTCTAATTACCATTAATTTAAATTTAATTTTTCCAAATGATTTTATTAAAACAATATATTTTCTAATATTAGAGGTGAAAAAAAATGCCTATATAAAAGACCTATTAAGGTAGGCTTATGGAATAGACTTTCGGGGTTCGTGCTTAAGCAGTAAGGTATAAAAACAATACAATCAATTATCACAAATCACGAACACACCTTTTTATGGTTCCAACAGACTACTGCAAACTGATTTAACTTATGCATAAAGCGTAATCAAACATAAATAAACCAAGCATACACAGGCATAGAACAATATCGACACAGTTTCCTCACTTTGTCTGTGGGCTTACTACGCATTTTTATTGATACAACTACCACATTCACCACAGAGTGGTGAGTGTGGTATCTCAACTTTTATACACAACGCAACTTAGCGGTAAGTTGCTAAATATTTCAATTATCAATGAATTAATTAAAATTAATTAAATTATCAATGAATGAATCAATGAATCGAAAAAGTTAATAAGTTTCATGCCAATGTAATCAGTATATCTTTTTTTAATTTGTTGTTTTAGAATTTTTGGTTTATTATTTTCAATAATAGACCTTTGGAATCGACCAAAGAAAATTTTTTTGTAATCCCTCCTCAAAATTTGAGGTTTTACGTTTCAAGATATGTAGAATCCAAATATCGAATAAAAAAAAATCCGTCCGTCCGCCGTCCGCGGCTTTTCTGCCGAGACTACTGGACCGATTTTCTTGAGATTCGGTACCAAAGTCACAGGTCACCCCGGGATGATCCTCGGAACTCGACATTATAATCCGTCTGTTTGTTTCTAAATGGCGGCCGATTAGAGATCTCATAAGTCCATAACTCGGTCATTTATAAAGATAGAGAGAAAATGTAAGGTGTTTTGGAATCAGCATAACGAGACATGAAAAAAAAAAAAAAAATTGAAAAACAAAAAATCTGTATAATTACCGATTAAATATCTAATAAGCCCATAACTCGGTCATTTATAAAGATAGAGAGAAAATGTAAGGTGTTTTGGAATCAGCATAATGAGAAATCAAAAAAAAAAAAAGAAAAAAGAAAAAAACGAAAAATAAAAAATCTCTATCTGTAAATGCTTTTGGTTTATTATTTTCAATAATAGACCTTTGGAATCGACAAAAGAAAATTTTGTTGTAACCCCCCCTCAAAATTTGAGGTTTTACGTTTCAAGATACGTAGAATCCAAATATCGAATACAAAAAATCCGTCCGCAAATTTTTGGTACCTTTATTGTATTTAAACGAAAGCTAACGAAAATCCCTACAATACGAACTAGAAATCACCTAAATCGGACCATTATTAGCTGAGATATAGCTTAATGAACTTCGTTTTTATTTTTTCCTAGTGAAGTGCACATCAAATATTTCCTCTGTATCATTTTACATCATAGCCTACTTGCATTGACGCAGTTTTTTTATTTAACACAGTTCGGCACTCTCACGGCGAACATCTATTGACAAGCTTCAAATTTCTTTTCCTTTGGTACCTACTGCTTCATATTTTTTACTTTGACATAATAGATATTTTTGTGGAATAATAAACAAGTGGAATAAATAAGTGGAAATAATAAACCATTGTGTAATAATTTGCAGCGTTTTATCGTATTTACCTATAATAAATCACTTAAAACCAAATGTTGAATCGAATAAGGTTCAGTAGTTTAAATAATTAGGGTCTTAAGAAAAATGGCAAATCGACAAGGGGAGAATACTGAAAAAATCCCAAATTGTGGAATAATGCAATGCCCATATTAATTAGCTATTGATTAATTAATTAGTCCGTACTTTGATAAAGAAGACAAAGATAAAGAATACTTAATAATGATTCTCTAAAACGTTCTAGTCCACGAGGTCAACAAATATATAGCAAATCTAATATATGTATAAGTTGGCGCTCGGCTGAACGCCTCTTAGATGATGGCCTAAACTTTAGGCCGAAACGTTGGCACACAATAAAAATGAGTTATACTTATTAATGTGTTCTTCATTGACCGCACCCCTCTACCAACTTCTTCTCAATGGTATATTTATCAATTAGGATGTAATAAGAACAGTATGAGATTGTAATACATTATAATAGTGATATAATGAAAACCCGATTTAGTTACTGGTCTTTTAATATTATAAACTTAAATAAATATTCTTTAGAAGTCTTGACGATCTTAAGTCTTTTTTAGTTTAGTCTTAGTTTGACAAAATTATGAGGTCATGCAAATTCAGTTTAAATTTCAGTAATTCTGTAGCTTTGTCTTTGGTATAATGTTAGTATTTATAATAATAATAACTAAAAAAAAAAAAAAAAAAAAAAAACCCTCACTGAATGTTAAGCCTTCGGATTTCATAGAGAAAAACATCTCTCGAAAAGCAGTTTGGAGGAATTACTTCAAAAAGAAAAATTTGCAAAAAAAAACTCAATACTGTTCTTAAAGAAAACTATTCTTTAAAATTTAGTTATCTTGCAAATTTCAAATTTTGAAACTGTAATATAGGGCGAAAATGACCCAGGTGATTGAAAAGCCCAAACATTTTAAATAAATAAAAATTTGTCATTGATATCTCCTCGGACTAGCTCGATGAGTGGAATATTCGAAAGAGTACTTTTTTCATAGGTTCATAAAGCATTTTAACGAGTTGTTATCTTAAATTACCTACTTAATTGCCAATGGTTAGATTCATTTAAAACTATTTATACATTCAGCAATAGCCATCACACTAAATTATAATGACGATTAATATAAAAATACGCAACGCCTGTTTCGATCGTCGACGCCAAACTTTATTTTAAAATTAATTTGACATATATCGTCCGAGATAATTTCACTCTTAAATACAGTAGAAAATTGGAGCGTAATAATTATAATTTTAAACGCTTAGTAAAAAAAAAAAAAAAAAAGAATAAATATTTAGAGAAATTAATACCAGGACACTGTTTACAAAGATCCAAGATAAATTAATGTTGGTTTTAATTAGAACCCAGACTATATAAAAAAAAAAGGAATTGGATGAAAACCAACTGGGCCTATATTCGTACCGAGAAAGGAGAACGTAGATGATAGAGGAATATACAAAACAGACCAGGTGAATATATTAATACAGGATGTGTTGTATAAATAAATTTCTGACGAAGATGATTAGTCTTAGATGATTATAAATAACGAAAAAAAAAATATAATCAAACATGTATTATTTTTTTTTTTTTAAACTGTCAAAGGGTATTTTTGAATAAGATAAAGTTTATACAATCTAAAATATAAGCAGTTTAAAAATAAAGTAAAAGAATATAAATAGTAGTCCTATAATATAATATAGAAATATGCAATTGATTATATTTTCTTGAGGAAGGAAAAACGAAGAGTATATTCAATATTTCTACTAATATCAAGGTGTTTTTTTTTTGTTTTTTTGCAGCTTTTTGAAATTTAGCACCATTTAAAATGCATATTTTATGCAATTCTATACTGGTATTACAGCAATTTTAAACAAGATGTAAATAACAAGAATAGTGATATAATACCATGCATCATTTCTGAGTAAAAAAACCTTCGAAATGAGATAAACGTGACTAATTAAATATGGAAACGGTGAGATGAAAATGTGGTCGAAGTAAACAAGAATAATACGGAAAAAAAAAGTGGACGTATTTTTTTTCACGTGCTTCGAACGTCCTACCTTCACTAATTAACTAATAATAATTATTAATTGAATTTTTTACGGATTTAAAAAAAATACCTACGCATTTCAATGATGAAATTATTCAATACAAGTATAATTTCAAGGTTCTTAGTGAAAATTAAAAAATATATAAATATTATTAATTATTTTTATATCATAAAAAATTCACAAAAGTTGTATTGAATGAATTTAGTACAACAATTGTGAAAAAACCGAGAAATTATGGGACAATATTTGCTACAAAATATTTAATGTTGTAATTAAGAAATTGGTCAAGAATCAAAATACACAATATTCATAAGTGTGAATTGTCGATCATTCCAGATTTTTACTTATTTTTTTATTTTCATTGCATCGGAAAATCACTATTGCAATTTTCACAACTCGTCTTCTTCCAATCATTTCTCTTATTAAATCAATAAAACATATTTTCGCCTCGTAACTACAGATATATCACGCTATGATAATCATTTCATAATCATTTTCATTTCTATTGTGCATCAGAACTTCGGTCGATGCATCAGTCGACACAGTTCTTTCGAACTTATTTACTTCTAATTTTACCCTTCTTCTCTAGCTGTCTATATGGCTTCATCTTCACTTGTTCCCGAATTTTTGGCTCGTCAGTGAAAACATAAACCTCATTATTTTTCTTTTATCCTCCTCCTTCTTACCATAACCCTCTTTCCTTCTGTTTCTATCTTTATTATTCCTCTTATATTTGATGTTGACTTACGATTATCATCACATCTCCATTATTTAAAATTTTACTAAATATTATTTGGGCTTATATTTGCTTATATATTTTGTATACATTCTATTAAATCTTTAATATCTCATTCATTCATTGATTTCTAATTATTTTAATTTTCATTTTTCATAATTCATTTTACAAATTCCAGTCTTTAATTAATTTGAATTTATTCTACTTGAATATTTCATACTCTCCTATGAAATTCCTACTATATTTATATTTGTTATTATTTTATACTAATCATGGTAGTATCTTGTTTTGCTTAGCCCTGACGAAGACCTACATCTTTGACCGAAACGTCGGCACACATTAAAAGAAGTTTTATACTTGCAGTGTTTTTCTTTACAGTACCCCCAAAAAACTTTTTGATTACATCAACGGACAACGATATCTCAATTCATCTTTAAATTTGAAGTTATAAATATTTTTCAGTAATTAAAAAAACTATCAGTAGAAGTAAGAATCGAATTATTTAAAACATAGATCTAAAGAATTTCATATGCTGGATCTGACCCTGAAAAAAGATATGAGCTAAGAGTTAAGGTTCTAATTTAAGATTAACTCTTAATATCCATTTTGAGTTACTTCGTTTATAGTTGTGTACCTCAGAGATAATCCAGTCCAATTTTGCTGAATTTGATTTTACTATCCTGTTAGCATTATTCTGGCCACGTATCGTAAATAAGCTAAAAGGTTAGTAAACTATGGAACACTTCCAACATAAGGACAGGCCACTATCAAAAACAAGCTATACAGTAGAATCTTAGAAACATCTTTTTGATCTCCTAATTTGAAAATCTTAGCACAGTTTTACTTCTGATGTACATAGTTATGCTCACATCATACAATGGACTGTACCTTGAATCTTCATGTTCTCGGTTCCCATTTTGTTAAATTCCAGGATAAAATTCCTTTAAATAAGATCTCCAAAAAGATTTTTCAACGGATCAAATACTTCCTTGAACTTAAATAGTTGAGGAAACAAAACGTTTTACATAAAAAATATACATATAATCACAATTAAGTACTAGTGCCATATTTTTTGTTTATTAATTATATTTTAAAATTCATAAAAAATATAACTAGAAAATACGCTGAACGTTAAATCTATGACAAAAACGATATACTAAAATTTCTTATACTGGAACTATGAAACACTAAGGTAATAATTACACTTATACACTTTATTCAAATAGATTTACTAAAGTAGATTTTCATGTCACGCTCTCAACATTACGCAAAGACTTCATATATTTATTTCAAGCTGGTGATAATTTAACATACTGAAATCCCAAGGAATGCAAGCGCATCCAACGACGAAGTGCGATGTAAAAGATTATCTTGGCCACAGTAAGTGCACGGAATCGCTATAAATAGAAGGAGTACAGAGAATGATTTACTAAGTGAAATCTGTTCGAAGTCAGATAGTCGCCAAGGACACCGGAGAGTATTTAGGAAAATCATATTTTTTGAGAATTATTTTCTCTGCTCATAATAAGGTCTGAAATATGACAGTCACCCATTAGCGCCGTGATAACTAACAATGGCAGCTGTTGAGATTCTAATAACGTGGAGAATAAAACCTTGAAGTATATGGAATGGCGCCAAACGTAAACGGATTCCAACACCAAGTGATTCTAAATTGATAGCACAACCAGGAAGGGTCCTAATGCTCGTAAATGCCAAGCTCTCAATTCAGAATACTAAATAAGTAGTTTTGTTAGAATCCAAGAATTGTGATATTATTAATCATCTGGGGGAGCGAATATGTGCTTATAAAAAGTAAAACTGATGACAAAACATGCATAAGTGACTAGAAAACAGGTACATAACCATCCACTTATGACTGCAGACAGACCAAGGGTAAATGTAATAAAATATTATAACAAAGTAGTTATTTGCCTCCTAATCGCATTTGGCTAAAAGTGTGATGAAACGTTAAATACATTTGTTGACATCATTGCAAGCGTCGATAATCAAAATTATATTGCTTATCTACATTTTCGTATTTATCTTAAGCTATTCTGTACTCAAAGTTATACATAAAATAACGTACACGAAGGGTCTTAGTTCAGTATCTGGTAAGGAAGTACGTACTGTTGCTTGATTTAACAAGTAAGGGACATGGTCAGCATCCAAGATCAATCGAAATGATTATAACGCAATGAAGGGCCAAGGTATCCACTTTACATAGCCTGGGCGTGCCCCAGAAATTGAACCTACAATGCCCATCCACGGCTGATAAAACAGAATAAACAAATTATCTGCCACAGCCAGACTCGAATCCGGACCTAGGAGTCCAATGCCTTACTACTCACTGAACTACACCATACCTGCCTCCCTCTTGATAAAAAAAAAATTACAATTTTTATTTCATAGACATATATTACATAAAACATTAAGTACATAAATAATTTTACGCTCAAGTAAATTAAATCAAATACAAATAAATTTAAATAAATAAATTATACTTCATACTATACAATAATCAAACTTTAATAATATTTCATGTTTTTTTTTTCTTATAAAACAAATCGTTGCTGTAAAATAGGAATATTAATAGCAATAAAAAATACTTCATACCCATGGAGATAGAAAATGATGATTTAAAAATCAAATTAAAAGAAAATTTTATTTTTAGAAAAATTCAACTGAATGACGTGGTAGCTATTAATTAGAAAGTATTGCATTGCTAAGAAAGTTTCTTAATTTTTCATTTAGGGATGTTTTTTATTTTTTATTTATATAACCGCGAAAACACAAAATGTTTTGACATATAAGTTAAGGATTTGACAAACTTGCCAAAAAAATTGTAGAAGTAGATCTAGACGCCTTCAACAAATGCAGGGATGGTTTAAATCCATATAGCTTTATATGAACACCTTAAACAAAAAAGAACAAAGCCAATGAATGACAATGAGTTTTAGTTCTGATGAACAACGGGACTTGTTTGTTTACTAAAAAAATAGTTAATACACATAGTGAAATGTATTATGATAAACTCTTGAATAGCCAGAGGTCAGGCGGCGTTTTACAAGGGCAGGAATAATTCTTGTCCGAGCCTAGATTCGTGGGAGTTGGCGTGGGTGTTCAGTAGAGCACCCGAATCCCACGCCACTACCACATTCCATTTCCTGGGTGGTAGAGTTTATTAAAAGGAAGATCTGTCTCGAAATTGTCACTGGCTTAAGGAATATGAAAAAAAGGATAGAATGCGCTTAATCAGCCAATAAGACTTAAGTGAGAAATAAACAAAATATGTTGGAGAAACCTGCTGCTGACACCGAGGAAAAATCGTAGCAAAAATTAAGGATAATCTTTCAGAGCTCTCAGTTGACATCCGCATGATGGTATAGAAGGATCAACCTAATTAGGGATTGATAAATTATTTGCCACTTCTATAAATTTAAACGGAAAGTCCCTTTCAAAAAAAGCGGAGTATACGAACTAAATAGTAATGATTGTGCAGCCAAATACACGAGAAAAACTGGAAGATCGCCAAATCAGAGATTGAAGGAACATATATATACGTGCATATAATAATAAGACAGATAATTCCAACTTTGCAATTCATTTAAATGAAAATAATCATAAATTCATCAAAGACTCAGGAGTTAAATTAATACATCACATTGAAAACAGTCTCAAATTAAATATATATGAAGCACTTGAAATAATAAAATCCTTCAAATCCAATCCAGATTTTTGCTTAAATGACCAAATAAATATCTCCAATAGTCCAATCTTAAATTTATTCCCATCTATAACAGAAAAAACAATTACTCACCGGCCTTACTGGGAAAACCCTGACCCTTAAACCGTTTACCTAAAAACATCCTGTCTATCTCTCGTTCATTGTCAGTAAAATGCGAGAAGAAACCAGTACAAACTTTTCTGTTTGATATAATCCATTTAAACCTTGGTGAGTACCAACATGTATTTGATTTCTTGTCTTCATAAATCTTTTATAATACTGATTTATATAATTGAATATGTATAATAATAACAACTATATTTTGAATTGCTTATTTTTGAATTTTTTGTGTGTTTTTAGTACTGAGGATGAATGTATAACATTCGAAACTAGTTTTCAATAAAACAAATATATAGAAGTGGCAAATAAATTATCAATCCCTTTCAGAGTTCTTCACATTATGTGTTTTATTCAGTCCAAGCAAGAAATGGGCAAGCTGAATTTTAATAAATCTGCCATAACTAATTTTGAATGTGATACTTAAAAATACCAGTTTTAATATTTTCGAAAAAGTTGAATTTTCCCATGTTACGAATTTATTTTTCACTATAATATGAAGAAGAGACCAACACAAATGATTTAAACGGTATGAAAATGTTTCATATAGTCAGTACAATTTATAATTGACAAAGAATAACAATTTAAATATAGTAGTCTAGGCGTAGAACCCATAACAGCCAATAACAGTAAACAATACTGCAATAAAAACCATCACTGCAGCCAACCGATCTTCAGGATTAATTATTTAACAGCTAAAACCAGCAATTACCTTAATGAAACTTTAAATTTTAATAAAAACTGCTTCACCTTATTTTGAAATTGATATATGAAATAACTTATTGTTATTCATTCCAAAACAGTTCCCATGACGAGGAATTGCCAACTTCAGTAAATATATTATAATTTTGTCTCAAATAAAAATAATATAAAATGCTTAATATTATTTTAGTATTTAGTAAAAAGTAGAAATTTCTCATATTACGGATTGTGGTTCACGGATAACAGCCAGTAATAGTTAACAATGCTACAATACAAACCAGGACAGCAGCCAATCAATTTCTAGGAGTACTAATTTAGCAATTAAAGCAGCAATAATTTTAAACAGTTTAATGTTTCATTCCATTTAGATATCATGGAACCCTGATATTTTCAAAAAGAACTGCGGATACGGTAGGGTATCTTGTCCGAATGGGTGACGGCATGTCTATCCAGGAACCAAGAAAGTTTGGAGAGAAGTTTCTGAGGGTGCAAGACGCAGAGGACGGCCTCAGCTTATCGGTACTGACGGAGTAGTATCTGAACTACGTTGAGAGCTCAGGATTAGAAAAAATAATCGGAGGAGGGCAAGAATAGCCATCGAGCTATAATGCCTCATTAATAATAAAACATTAGCATTAATGCCTCATTAATATTAAAACATTATATATTTAAAAGAAGACTATACCAATTTTCATCTAAAGGAATACAAAAAATATAAGTATACATAAATTAAGGCACATACCTTTCACTTTTGTCGACAGCTTTGAGCCCTTCGTCCGAATCTCTGACTCCTTCTTCCGAAAGCGGCTCTGCCGAAATTCCCTGGGCTCTTCGGCGCCTTGTCTCTCCCTTCCTGTAAACGGTATTGTTGTTCTGATTGATGTGGTAGGGTATGACCGACTGGAACTTGTCCAAGAGAGACTTTAGTTCCAATATTTCGAGATCCTTTTGCCGCTCCAAAGCCTCTAGCTCAAGCTGCTTGGCTTTGAGGGCAGCCTCCAGGAAAATCACTCTCGCCTCGAGGGCCTCCAAGGGCGCACTCCGAATCCCTGGGCTCGTCATATCTGGAAACAAAAGACAATTACGTTAGGTGAACTTCATAAAAATATTATTCTAACAAGTAAGTGAATTAAATTTTAAATAAGTAATTAGTTAGTATTTAAGTACATATTGTAAACAATGGAACCAAATAGAGACAAAAACTGGAAGAATCCTAAAAGAGCCAACGAGTCTTTCAAACAGCAGTAAATAACTAACCGGTCAATGTTTTGTCTATTTAGACATCATCAGGACTGAAAATCACCATGTATATCACAGATATCACATCTCACATCAACACTCTAACTGTACAATATACTCCCAAACAGAAACTACTACATGTTTAACAGTTAATAAGTGATGCACTATCTCTATTTGGTTAGCATGATATGATATTGGCTAGTTTCATGTGATATTGGTATGTGATACGAAGTACAATAAAATATTCTTCAATCAATCAACATCGAACAGAATTAAATTAACTGAATATTCATTGTTCTATTTTTAAATAAGTTGGACCATTATTTGCAAAAAAAAAAAATAAAAAATTCGAGCATTGATGATGAAAAGGGTTTACTAACTTAGTGTAAACATGAAAAACACAGACCGTGATCTTTTGATATGTTGAATGTTGAATGTGAGTATTATGTGGTATAGAATGAAAGTTATCAAATTCGAGAATTCTGTGGAAAATTCAGATCATCGGAAAAACATAAAAAATTTCGGATTTTTTTTTCAGTTTTTTTGCTAATAACTCCTAAACCACGTGTTCCAGCCGAAAATACTTCAAAACAAAAGTTGAAAAAACATGAAATTCTCTACGATTTATACTCTATAAACGCTTTTCTAAAGCAGATACGTATCGAGATATAACCTTTTAATTTTTCGAAATTTTATCATTTTATCGGAATACGGTTGGTCTGAGAGGAAAATGCTGAAGGAAATAATTGTAAAGGGTTTCTCCCAATATATTTTGTTCCCGTACAAAATATTTTGTCTAAATTTACTGTAACAAGAGTTACCATAAAAAAAAAACCAGTCCAGCGTTCAAAAACTTAATCCGAAATAAGAAGTTTTTTTTTTTAAGGGGTCGTACTTTTACTTATTCATTTCATGCGATTAAAGCAAAATGGTATCGTTTTGAAAGTATTCAGTAATCCTAATTGGATGTAACACTTGTGACAAGTTTTAAAATTTAATAATTTTTAATTTACAATAAAACAATTTCAGAATCAGTAGATATTCCTTAAAATGTCCCTCTACGCATATCTCTAAAAAAAAATATTTCTACGGTATTTTTTGTTATTTTATTTCCTTAAAACCAAAACAACTCAGTAAACGGATTTATTTTAACTCTGTGACATGTAAATTATCATTTTTTATGGCATCCACCCAAATACAATAATATACAACTAAACTTTAATAATTATTTTATATTTATTACAAACAATTAGACAAGTAACTGTGGAACTGTTATTAATAATAAATTAATTAAGTAATCATAAATCGATAAGAGAAACAATCATTACTCAAGAAATAGGTTAACATTATTATAAACAAACCTGGATCAGTTTTAACCGAATTGTTAAGTGTTACGATGAATTGAAAAATTAAAATTTGAAGTCTTTAATTGAACAAAATGTTGTATCATTTATTCAAAAATATTTTCACCCATGCGTTTTGATATTATTTCATAGAAGTTGAAATGGAATTTTGAAGAAATCCTGTTAAAATAAAAATAATCTTGAAGGATCAAAGTCGATTGAACATGTTAATCCAGTAAGAGGGATATAGAGACCGTCTACTTATTAGTTAGCAGTAAGACGACTCTAATTACGAATCATTCAAACACACTCTGTATTTCAAGGACTGCTGAAGAAATCTTTCCAAACGTGTTGTGTCTAAGGTCAAGTAAAGGATAAAATGGTAAAAGGAAATCTGCGTAGGAAGGATAATAAAACCAGATCATTTATGTTTAGTACAACTAGCGAAGCATGCTAGTTCTACATAAACTGTAGATAACTGTTTCCGACAGCAATAAAAGAACAGCAAGGAGCATAAAAAAAAAAAAAAAATAAATAAATAATAAATGAGTGTCTTGAACGAAAGTAAAAACAATAAATTAATCGCATTCAACAAATTTGTACAGTCTGTCATGCCACCAATAAAGGATAAAACCATTAGCAATATCCAGGACAAACGACACAACGACGACAAGGATTACAATACTCGACCTCCAAGAAGATAGGCGCGCCCTGGAGTTATTGTATTGCGTCTTTAAAAATATTTATTACCAGTGCGATTGTTACGAGGGACTGAAATACTGTCTACGCGTACACACCCCGGGTGCGCACAAACCCACGCTTGGCCATTTGTTTATATGTCCGTATGTTCTTATCGAAGAGCCGTTTCTCTTTATACCAAACAGGCTAATATATTATTTCTGAATACCTAGTAGGGGCATAAAATCATTTCAAAGGCATTCTTCTAAGACTTATATCAATTACTTTTACCACTTCGAATCCATGAGAGTTTTCAAACATGCAATCATGATCAAAATAAGCTTTAGAGAAATACCTATCGAATTTAAAAAAAAAATATCCCTGTTTAGGAAAAGAGATTGGTGATCCTAAGTTAAAATGCCTAACTAAATCATTGTCATAGATAAATTTAATTTCTTTGCAACGATTACCAACCTACAATAATTGATGAGTGAATATAAATTATCGGAAGCCATTAATTAATAATATCGAACGTAAAATATGTAGACTACACAAAAAAAATTATAAATGTGATAAAAATAATGATTTATTATTCAAATAAAATAAACTAAAAAGTAGAAATTATTATAATCTAATTTATGTTTTCTTTAAAGGAGAGAAAGTGATGGAAAAGAAGGGATTGGAATGCATTTTAAGAGATAGCGAATTTCGGGGGGGAGAGAATTCAATAGGGTTGAGCTGAACAGCAAGGATTTATCAAGAGCTTCTGTGGGAAGGAGGACATAGACTGAACGACGGAAGAGTTTGTCGTAGAAAATTGTTACAAGAGACTTTCAAAGAGAACACGAAATAAATCAGACAAAACAGTGATCCCAATATAGGCCATTCAGCCATAATCGTAGCGCTGGAAAAAAACAGAAATGAAACGAGGAGGTTTACGATTGTTTCGAGGAAGGGTTGGATAGGATCGCCGAAACTGGAGGAGGGTAGCAAAGCAACTCCGAGAAATTTGGGAAGCATGGGATTAGTAGAAGAGGGTTTGATCTGGGTTGATACCGATATTTTTTACTGAAGAAAAAATATTTTAAATATTTTAAAAATATAAAAAATATTTTAAATAGGAATCGCAACACGTATGGCCGAAAGACCTTGAAGGGTGGAAAAAAAATATAAATCGCAGAAAAAAATGGAGTTGGGAATTAGAATTAAACAAATATATTACATCACAGTTTTTTATTCATCAACTACTTCAAGACAGAGGATAGGGCAATCGGAATTTTTTTATTTTTTTTAATTTTTTTTATTCGAGAGCTCAATTTTCAGAGAGCTCAATATTCAGAGAGCTCAATCAAGCTACGATTTATAGGATTTATTCATTAAAAAAAAAATATCGTGAATTTCGTTTAATTAGTGTTGTACTATTCGTTAGCATACATCAATCAGTTCAACAACTAAACCCTTTTCGATGGTGTTCTAGTCCCATGGAGAGGTTGATTCAGAACTGTGGAAATCAAAAAAGAGTTTCAGGAAAAACCTACTGTCTCTAGCTGTCAAAATTAAATCAATTATAATAAATAAATACACAATTATAATTCAAATAAATAATTTAGGAAAAGTGATTTTTAGTTAAATTTATTCAATCTTAAATTAAATTATATTCAAACCATTCTTTACTGATATATGCGTCACCGAATGGCTCAAATTCCAATGGCCGATGTTGACTAATGAATAAATAAATATAATACTAGTCAGTTTTTTTTTAGTTTTTTTTTTTTAGGCAATGAGGACGTCTGTAGATTAATGTTTCTCAATCTATTTGTTAATTAAAATTTCAGAACAGTCTATTTTGTCAACTATTAAGCAACCCAGACCGGACTAGACCACACTTTTATAATCACGCGCCCTTAATCTAGGATTATCTATTCCAACAAGGTTCGAAAAAATGTTATACCTGATCCCTATCACTTCAATCTGGTTTTCACTAATAAACGATACACCCGTTAAGTCCCTATCGATTGCATCCCGAATTCGAAGGCCAATCTTGCAATTAAATGCTTTCGCTTCTAAATTGAACAGGGCCAAATAATGATTTCAATATTTTTGAAATTGCAATGCTCATATCCCAGAAATCTTTTAATTAAACAACTTGTTTAACATTTGGGCGCCATTAAAATGCTCATAAAATAAGGATTCATATTTAAATGTTCAATTCAAAAATTCAAAAAAAAAAAAAAAAAAAACACATCAAAATCATACCAATACCTGACAGAGTGCATATACGCATTTTTTTAATAAAATTCGACTGTACCTCTAAAAATATTACTTTTACCGTTCGACAAGAAACACGAATATTGTAACGTACCTTGGCTTTACGTTTTGCAGAATTAAGTGGGACTTCACTTAAATAAATAAATAAACACATCAACCGTTAAAGATGAAATACAGATCCACAATAAAGGATGCTACCCACATGCCAGTCAGCACCCGCAGAAGAACAGGGGATTCCTTGACTGACAACTAACACTAATTACACGCCAGGATTAGGTGCCGCTGTATACTGTTCGTTCTATCTCATCTCTGTCATGTTATCTGTTTTAATTTCATTCTTCACGCCAGCGGATTTATTGACCGTCACAATGTTATATAATTGGTAATAAATAACATATATATAATTGGATATTATATCTCAAAATTTAAAAAAAAACTTTGAAAAATGCATTTCCGCATACAACGGAAAATGAAATCATCCATATGAAAATGAAATTGTTTATATATGGATGATTTCATTGTCCGTTGTATGCGGAAATGTATTTTTCAAAGGTTATATATATATATATATATATATATATATATATATATATATATATATATATATATACAATACATTAGCTATCTCGCAATACTATATAGACCGCATTTAGTTTAAGAACTGGCCACCAGGCATTATGCTGATTTTGGTAAAAGTTAGTGTGCTACCAAATTTCGTGGTACTCGGCCGATGATGGACTCAGAAAATGTGTCAAGTGTGTTCTTAGCACTTCTGATATAATTTTATTTATTAATTATTTAATTATTATTAATCATAAGATAATATAATTAGCTGATATACAACCCCAACGTTGTTTGAAGTAGAGTTGTACCAAATTAATTAACTAATTATCAATCAATACTTCTACACTTAAGATTCAATGAACCTTTGCTCCACTTTATTTCGAAACATCATAAGAAGGCTCCATTCCAAACATGCTGAACGGGGCATATCCGCGCACCCCTCAAATTCACTTGGGAGGAAGAGAGGGAGGAAAAATACCTATCAGATGCAGAATCTTCAGAGACAGATGCACTACGTGTCTAAGATCATTCATCGTGCAGCGACAGATGCTACGAAGGTGTGTTTTACTAGAAACTAGCAGTCATTAAATCTAGAGAAACAAATGATGAGCCATTCATCGACATTGATGGCATTGCACTGAAAAATGTACTGGGATAAAATCTGCACGGTTTCATAATGCAGTAATTTTCTTAGAGGTCTTAACTGATGTGGTAGCCTAGGAACATGAAATAATTATTTTCCACCTTTTTTGATCTAGCTTTACTATGCTTCTGAGATTTATATTGTTTCTAAGGAATTAAAGAGTTGTCATTAAATAGTTTGCATAGCAGAGGTTTGTCTCAGTTTTTGGAGCAGAGTTCTGGAATCATTTTTATTTTGCTTATTTTAACCATCTCTACGGTTAATGATCAGACAAATACAAATAGGAAATACTAGTTTCAAGGAGTTGTAGGTAAGATAGATCTCAATCGAAAATGTCAACATCAAATTGAAGACAAATTTACTTCTGGTTGTCCATAATTAAAAAATAATAAAAATTGTAGGACTTTACCCCCATCTACCCTATTTCGAGATAAACAATATTTCCATTTAAGTATGAAATAAAAATCAATATTTTATTTGTATATTTATAATGTTTGGTGACCTCTTTCACTTTTAAAGGCATCGTACTCAAATTACAACAATTTATAAATACCATAATTTATTGGTTAGTTCCATATTTTAAATGACCATTGATATATATATTTAAACTATGATGCTTTACTCATTAAACAATTTCTGAATTCTGGAAATAGAAACACTATATTATAGTGCGATGTTAATCAAATACAGTCGATCTATTAAACACAGGATAATTACATAATTCCCAATATTTTTTTAGTAGCGATTTATTTTATATATTTTTCTTTTTCACTTACATTTTATTACTTTTATTTTATTTTATCTTAAATAATTAATATTATCATTTTAAATAATTTATGGATTCCAATGAATACATAAAATCCCCTGCTCAATAACGTTCAAATCATTATTATTTTTTCAAATTATCGGAAGTAATAATATACAAGCCTTGTAGTAATACCAGTTTTAAGTTAAAAATACGAATATTTTAAATAAAAAATGCAAGATAGGAAGTAAGAAATACCTAACAGTCAATTTAAAATAATTAGCCTCATTTTAATTTTGCTTAGCGATTTTTTTTAAACATTCTAAACGAACACTCAATTTAAAACTTGACGGAGTGCCAATTTAATTATAAGTTCTGAGAAGAGGTCATCGATCTGAAATTGTTGACATACTATTTAGAATAAAAATAATATCGTTGAAGTTTTTTTTTTTCATTTGCTTCATTTCCAAGTAACTGATATTTCATACGTTTTATATTTAAAAAAAAAAGTCTCAATTTCTATAATTTCTTGAGCTTATGAATGTAATTTACGATGAAAAAAAAACTCTAGAATCAGAACATTTATATATGCATACGTTACGAGATTTTTAATTATTAGATTAGCTTCTATTTTACCCTCAAATACCAGTAAAAAAAAATAGTCAGTCTAAGTATAGCATCTAGATCAAAGCTAGAATCGCATAAATTAAGTTATCATCAATGCAGAAAAAGATAAGACCACATGAAAACAGATCGGAGACAGGACATCCCACATCAGCAGTCTAAAAACAACAACTAATCAAACAGAAATATTACACCAATCCAAGACATTCAACACAGTGCTACCGTCTTACACTTGATTCTAAAGAATATATGAATCACTAAATAATAGAGTGACCGAAATTTGGCTCTATAACTTCTGTAGTCGCTGAAAATTTGTTGATGCTCCGTTGATGTGTTTATCAGAGTTTTTTTGTATAAATGGTAGCCATAAACCTGTTTACACCCAGCTCCCACTCGAGATATGCCTGTTGCATAATAAGTCATTCCATTAATCCTTCAGCCAATTTATTTCCTTTATCTTTCTATGTGCTATTTTTGTTTTGTTTTTTAATGTACACTTTATCAGTATTGTTATATTTATAATTGTCTCAACAAACAGTGCCTCCTCGTAAATAATTTATTTTTTTAATATTCACGATATTAAATCCTAATTTTCTTTATCGCCTTTTTCTATTTTGTTATAATAAGCAATATAATAAAAAGCCAACCCTTATACTGGAATGCGATTATCAAAGGAGCTAATAATATATACATCCACAACGAAAGAGGCAAAACCCAATATTTCTAACGTCAGCGATTTTAATAGTTAGATCCCTTTCATCAGCCAACCTTCAACAACAGGCCGAAACAATGGACCCAATAGGTGATTAATTGACTACCAGCAACATGTGTTGAGAAAACCCCTCGGGGGCTTCTTTGTAGAACTTAGCTTATCACTAATTAATCTTTGTTCTAGCAAAAATATATTTTTTGTGTTGTTCCCGTGAATATTTTGAAACCTGTCCGTTGGAGGATTTTTAACGATTTCTTGAGAGTGCAGCTCGACCAATTTATAAGTTTGATGGGCCAAATTACTCGTAGTGAACCCGTGAATGTTTTGAAGCGTCGTGAGCTCAAAATACTGACAAAACATTTCGTTAAATTTAATTAATTTCATTAATTTAAAATAAAGCATCGTAGTAAAAAAACACATATATATATATATATATATATATATATATATATATATATATATATATATATATATTCATATTAAGAGTGACCAAATTTTTTAAAATGAAATAATTATATTATGGAGCATTCTGATATGTTTATTGAATTATATGTAAATAGAACAGTATTAGTATAGAGTGAAAATATATTTATTTACTTCGATAATGATCACAAAATGTTTTTATAGTATAACATGTACATGGTTAAAAACCATTGAAATTTAATATGAATATTTAAGGTCGTATTAAAGTGTTATATAAGTCATATAAAAACGTTATTCGTGATCCAGAAATAGTAAATTTAAAATTATCCAATTTTTAAAACTGAATTAATTGAATTTTAGAGAGATCTGAAGGCTCCATTAAATTATATGTAATGAAAAAAGTATTCTTATACGGAATGAAGCCCATCAAAAGATTTTTTTTATTCAAAACTGGAGTCAGATTTGGTTTTAACACTTTGAAAACCCGAATATTAAAATTTTCGGGCGAACCTAAAGATAAAAAAAAATTGACTAAACAAATATTTACCCTTCAATTTTTTTCAAAGATTCAAAAATCGCACATAAATCAGAGACCCTCTGAACGGTTTGAACCAAATTTAGGTCTTCGGTAAAGGTTCTGAAACAACGCGAATTGCTTTAACCAAGTGTTTTAGAACCAATGTTACTCAGAAAAAAAATCTTAATTTTGTTATTATTTTGTAATCATATTTTTTTTATACAGACCAAAATTTGTAACAGTAGTTTATACGTATGGAAAAAAGAAACTGTCCTCTTTCTAACGAGTCCACGAACGTCGATATCGGATACACTGAAGACGATATTGAAATCGAAACGTAATTTTGTTGCACAAAAATTTTGACACCTTCGGAACTGATTTTTTGTTGTGGTGCTGAATTTAAATCATCCATCCTTATAATAGGCATGAAAAAATCTTGAAGATCATTTCACTTAATAATTTAAACACTTTTTTAAAGTTATTTGAATAAAAAATAAATGTTTAGCTAAAAAAAACATGTCGATGTCATTTTTCAAACACGAGATATAAAATAAAGTAATTTCAGGGTATTTTATTATTTTTTCCTCCGCTTCTATTGGACATTAACTGTAGAACACATGTCGACTTTTTTTCAACGTAGAATCACCCAAAAAAAATTGATCAAAATCGGTGACGGACACACCGTGCAAAACCCTTGTAACAATAAAACAGATAGCATCTATGATCTTATCATAGAGAAAAAATAACTTTTTTGCTCGACTGAAAAATACTGTTTTTAGACGTACCGCCTTTTGCATTTTGAGCGAGGTTATGTTGTAATATTTTTATATTTTTATTTTATTTTATATATTAAGGTCGTATGTTTGAAGTGAGCAGTAAAATTATTGATAAGTAAATGAATACGCAACATAATATATTGTAACAATATTGTATTATAAATATAAAAATTTAATTTCTAGAAATAGAGTAATAACATACATTACGATTCTTCATAACTTTCTGACTGTAATTAAATATGTTGGGTAAGTTTAATTATTTAAACCGTTAAATAAAAATAATCAATATTAATGTTATACTCTACAATCCTATGAAGATTACCTATTATGTTGAAACCATCAAACTTTAGTGCAAGGGACATCACTAACGCGTTCTCGTAGAGACCGGAGCAGAACCAGACTCAGTGACCCACTCGACCTCAACTGATAACGACAAGAAACAGAGATAAGATAAGAGAGTTACCGGGATCTGTGGAGGACTAGCCGCTGGTGGAGGGGCCGCCATGCCAGGCACTACTGAGCTGGGAGGTTCCTCTTTATCAAAGAGTAAATCGGGCGATAAAGGGACAACAAAAGAACAAGGACAGTGCGGCTGTAGTGCGGGCTCCGGGTCTGGAGGATAGCAGGAAGTCGAGTCAAGATATCGAGTATCGATCGTCCCAGAAAAAATATTTACTTAACATAAAACCAGTATAGTTACAGAATAAAATAAAAAATGGACCATGTTATTTACTGATGTTATAAATATAAATATATATGTGTGTGTATATATACATATATATTGTAGACATCGATGTATCGATGTTTTATTGTTTTTTATCTTCACTAGTCAAATTTTTAAATAATTCATATATATATATATATATATATATATATATATATATATATATATATATATATTAGAATTATTTATAAATATGGCTAGTGAAGATAAAAAAAAATAAAACATCGATGTCTACTATCCCTATTCATGTCTCACATCCTACTACTTTATATACTATCATGTCAAATAATTCAATTTAATAATCAGTTCTTATTAATCTTCCTTATCGTATCGGGTTCTTTTAATACAAAGAACTATTAATAAATTTATGAAAATTGTACTATATAATCTACTCATAATGTGTTTACTCATGTAATAAAATTGTAATATGTTTGTACACACGTAATGCTTAAGGGCAATGTAAATTTAAAATAAACTCTCCTTTCATAGTGTAAAATTATATATATATATATATATATATATATATATATATATATATATATATATATATATATATATATATATATATATATAATTTTACACTATATATATATATATATTTTATTATATTTTATTATATTTATTATATTATATTATACATATATTATAATATATATATTTTATTATTTGTAGAAAAAATGTTTCATGTGTTTCCTGTAAAGTTTGTTAAAGGTGCTTACGCCTTTTATCAAAAAACGACGTCGATATTTTGATATTTATATATTTTTATTGTATAGATATAGTCTTGTGTTTAATTTTGAGATGAAGAAGCGCAAGCAGATTTTTTTGGGGGGAGGTTATTTAAATTTCTTTTCGGGGAGAGGGAATTAATAAGAAGAAGGCAAATAATACCCCAAATGTCTATAATAGCCAAATTTGGCGTGGTTTTAGGTATAATCATGGAAATTGGATCAAAAACTATTGTTAAAATTACCTACAATATTAATCAAAATACAAATCTTATGTTAGTGAACATCAAAGTTATATTTGTTTGCACCTTTATAGGGGGCGGAGGGATATATTCCCCTGATATTCCCCTGCATACGTCACTGCCGAGATGGGGCATAATCAATTATCCACGCTCTTTTTTCGATTATAATCATAATAGTAATCATTATTATATACAAGTAGTAAAATTATTGCAAAGTACATGAATGCACAGCATAGAAGTATTGTTTTTTTGTTTTTTTTGTTTAATCGACGTAAACTGATTGGATAAAAACTATTAAATAATATAATTTCCGATTCAAGTCCCCGGCGACTATAATAGAGAGATAGTGTGTTTTTGTTAACACGACTGGCTTCGCGTTTTCACGATTTCTTCTGAAAGGATTCCGGCTCTAATCAAGAAAAAAATAAAGAAAGAAAGGGAAAATATATTACATATGAATTCAGTATATAAGGTGTCACAGTTTATTGGTTTATTGGCTGTTTATTGGACTACGGCAGTACGTAATCCTACTCTGAGAGAAAGTGTTCTGTTACCGACACAGACTCCTCTACTGGGAGTAACCACCAACCTAGCCTTCCCTACATTAGAGGCTACTCCTGCACAATAGGGAGGGAGGGGGTGATCCCAAGCCAATTTCCACCACATCCTACGCACATCAACTATCAGGAGAAACAGGACAGGAAAAGAGCCGAGGACACAAGGGCAGGGTCCAAGAGGAGCTCTCCTGGGTTCCTGCTGTCCTGGTAGAAGGTCCCTGGTGGGGGTCTCCAGCCCCAACCGCCCCCACCACCACCCCCTCTCCCTCCGGCCAGCATTACATCGGCGGCAGCCAAGCCCTGTGCATGGGGGGTGGTGGGGGCTATCTTCTCTCCTTGAGCTCTGAGAGCAGCGTACGTGTCAGAGCAGTAGGAGGGAAGATATCGACCCGAGTGGTGCACGAAGGAGTGGGACTGCGGAATAGATTGGCCACTCGATACACCAGAACTGCATCGTGTCTCGAATGCATTGAACCTCCTTGAAATCACATGATTGAACGCAAACAGACAGATTACAATCGCAAAAGAATTTTTAGGTAAGCTAACATTTGTCGCTAGAGCACTTCCACAGTCCTATTCTACCACAGAGCAAGCCTGGAACAGAAAAGTCAGCTGAGAACGCTCTTTTCTATTACAACTAGCTGGTAACCCGTCCACCGTATAGGAATGATAGATAATACGGACCACGGTTCACAGCGTTATCCGAAAAACACCAGGAGAGCTTGTATCATTTATGTGTTCGTTCTTCGCTATTTAATATTGATTTTTTTTTTTTGTAAGTACTAACGAATAATGTATTAAATATAACATAACTGCTGTATATCATGCTTTTGTAAGAAAGAGGTTTTTGAGCGAGGATTTATCGGGGAACCTTATTTGGGAAACCTCCTAATAAACAATGTTGGGTGTCCGCTCCCCTTGAGTAGGCCACTACCAGCAAGATCATCCTGACCCATTGAGTTCAACGTGAAGATAAAGTAATATTGATAGATGTTAAGCATACAAATATTCGCCATATTCAGACTTCTACTCGTAGTAATCTTCTAGTGTGTCGTAGCTCGCTCACGATACTCTATGCTCCTCCAATGATCGGCTGTGGCAGGTGTAGGAGGGTATTACCCTTTTAACGACATACCACAAATTCATATTGGGATTACTCTTCTGATTGTTTGATATGGGGTGTGCGTGCATTAGATTTTACAATCACTGTAAAATAATTTTTGAAGCTAGATTTCTTCTCTTTTTTAAAAAATGTTCCTTAGACGATTATTCTTAAATATTGCATTCAAGCCCAAGTTTCAATCATGTCCTTTTGATGAGATTGATAATTCAATTTAAAAGAACTAAGTACGGACTTACCCCAGCCTTAAAGGGTAAGTGCGTACAAGGTATCTGGAAGACCCATTATTCTAGCAATAGCGGTTGTGAGGCAAGTGCAAAATAGTTCGTTTCCGGAGGATTATTATACTGATGTAATAATCGAAAAAAGCTAAAACTTGACTGAGATTCACATTTTAAATCGTCAGTGATAGTCATGAAAGTGGAATGTGGAACATAATTGAATGAATGTATTGAAAAAAATAAGTTTTATTTCAATGGCTGGAGTTCGGAGTTGTCACGGCAAAGCATGATAGTAAAAGGTAAATTTTCACCACATGCTCTTGTTCCACAACAGAGATCTTCACTTACCCCTACTATCATGTTTTGCCGAGGAAAATGTGGGCTAGCGCTTAAATACTATAAAGCTGTCAAAAAGAAATGTATATCAATAAGTACTTTGAAGAACAACTTCTGAAGGTTCCTAGGCCTAGTGGTGGATTAACACCGATACACCTTTACAGCAGAAGTTGAAAGATCTAACTAAATGAACAGGTTAGAATTGTATCTTTACAACTCGTTATACTTCACCTTAGCGAACTCTCGCAGCGAATTTTTGATACATCATTAACAAACTTCATACTCCCAATAACGCAGTTCTAACAAGTTCAGGGTTTGGATTTAACAAGACGATTAAGCACTTATCCCACATTATCTTGCTTCCGTCATTTAGCCTCAAGATTACGGATAACAGTTTAATGCTGCTAAAAATTTGTTTACGGTTATAAATAACAACAATTTTGGCCTCAATTTTTTTTAGCTGTTTTTCTATGAAAAGTGGATAAAGTACCTAGGTTATTTATTCTCCATTATTTTGGTTTAAGATGGCAGAGAGCAAGTTTATATTGCCCAAAATCTTTTAAGGGCTGTATTACAAAGAAAAAAGTTTAATTTAATACAATTAAATTAAATCGCATTAATACAATTCCATATTATAAACAGTATGTTATTATAACAGTAAAAATGTACATATTTGAATTTTCAAAAACCACTCAATTCGGCTAAAGAGGTTGTATTAATAAAAATATTTAAGTAAAATAAATAAACAAAAGTAATTTAAATTTTTTATATTAGCATTATTTTCGAAAAACTTATAATAATTGTAAATAAATAAATTATAAACCTAAGATTATAATTTTAATAAAAAATGTTCCAAGAGCAGTCATTAATTTAATAATCATCAGTCATTTAAGTAAAAGCAGCCGTTTTCTTAGAAAAAAACATTTGAAGCAATATATCGATCATCATATAATAAATCATAATAAGCAATTGCTTGTTTTTAATTCATAATAATTTCTTGTAACTGCAGCAATAAAACATTTTACAACATTACTATTGTTAGATCTTTTATTGATGTTAGTTCAATAAAAAAAAAATCATAAAGATCGGCTTATTTGTTTCTCATTTTATCTCTTTGATAAAGCTTTAAAATTACTACAATTTAACAATTAAAGCAAATAATGTGCAACCGTAATTCGTAGACATACTGAAGTTGGATTATAACCCACAATAAGTGGGATAAGGATCTAACGGTATACCAGGCTATTAATGTCAGAAATATGTAATCGATGACCTAAGACTCTCCGAGGATATCGATGGAGTCATGGGAAATCTATTGTTATGCACCTGTTGGCTTTTTGTCCCTGACTGCGCAACCAAAAAGCAACATCATATCCCATTCTTTCAAAAGTAATCAAACATGAATAATTAAATAAGAAAAACAGTTAGATCATATTAGTTGCTAATTTTTTAAACAATTAATAATTGAATGACGGTAATGAATCGAAGGCACCATGATAATTAATTAATGTCTACATCGGGCCGTAATTTTATAATAATTTTAGTATTTTGAACCATAACCAAGGTTTCTAATAAACAATCATAATTTACTTCAAGAGCTTTACATCGCTATAATCTAAGATACGGTTATTTAATTTACACAGGCGCGTTCATGCAAGTTTAAGAAACGTTAATTAACTGAAGTTCAGGCATTAATACTTTTCCTAATGATAAGTTTGGATAAGACTATCATTGCAGTCAAACTGTGATGAGCATGTATCGCGTGCACATTTTATTTTATAAGAGTTATATATAGCCCAGCTGAGAATTGTCAAGATTAACCAAGTTGAATAAATATAGTTATAGTAAAACTACTAAATAATAAATTAAATTTTAAAAATTCAACGCCGGAGCAATGAATCCAGACGACCGACCAATTAAGATCGATTCAAAGTGGATCGACGTGATAACTAAAAGCTCCCTCTCCAAAATTTAATCACTTAGGCAATCAAATTTAAAATATGGCAACCATTTAGCATGAACATTTTCAATAAAAAGAGCAAACATGGAAAAAAGGAAGGAAGATTCCAAAACAAAGCCTTAAATTTCAATAGCAGTAAATTACAAAATAGTCAAAGTTTCACCGATGTACGTATCATCAGGATAGAAAATAAGATAAATAAATACAGACCAGAGACTAAAAGTACATCTCACATCAACAGATAAAAATAACAAACCAAATAGAGGTATTATCAACATTTATTCTTTGCTGTGATTAATTATTTATAATTTTTTACTCTACTTTTTCTCCCTTATAAAGGAAGATCTAAAATTGGTTTGGATTATAGATCAGAAATCCAGCTCTCCGACGGTTGACGTAACGTTGAATTTAAATACAATCCTGAGGAGTTATGAATGCTTAAGTAAACGACGGACATCGTCAGAATCATTGGACAGCAAAATCAAGTCCAAAAATTACTAATTTTTGATTTCCACGTAAATTTGCATATAAGAGTTTTGAAGGACGCTAAGTGTGCGAACTACATAGGAGTTCTCCTTCTGTAATGCTCATATAAAGTGTTCTCAAACGTATTGTTTGCAAGACTTGCTCCATACGCAGAAAAAGAGCTAGAACCATATCAGGTTTAGAAAAGGCAGGTCAACGACCCATCAGCTGTTCACAATTAGGATGATCCTGGAAAAGTGCATTTAACACAGAATCATCGCCCATCAACTCCAGTTAGTATAAGATAGCCTGGAGAGACCAGCACTGTACCAAGCTCTGGAACAGCTGGGAATTTCCAAGAAGTACATTCGCCTAATAAAAATGACGACGAGGGGCTCTAAATATGCCAGAGAGTTGGCACAGCCTTCTCCGAAGAATTTGAGGCCAACAGTAGTTTGGTTACTTTGAGGCAAGGTGACACCCAGGTATGCCTCTTCTTCAACATGGCAGGAGAAAAAGCTGTGAGGAACTCAGGCATACAAACCAAGTTCCACTATATTTGACAGGCTCGTCCAGCTCTTTGGATATCCGGATGACATCGACAGCAGAGCAAGATCCGAGAGGGCTCTGAAGGAAACATTCCTCGCTCTGGGTGCTGCTGCGAAAAAACTAAGACCAAATATATGAGAATACGAGGAGGAAATGCGGAAGATCATCTGAAAATTGGTCCGTACAAGTTTGAGTGTGTGAATAACTTTGTATACCAGGGTTCCGAGCTCAACAACAAGAACGATGTCTTCAAAGAAATCAAGAGGAGGATCACCGCAGCCAACAGGTGCTATCTATTTCGGCCTGGCTAAGCACTTTAGGAGCAGCTTCTTGTCCAACAAGACGAAGGTGAACCTGTACAAAACTCTGGTGCGCCCGTTGCTTGCCTACGGCTCGGAAGCATGGGCAATTACAAAAGCTGACGAAAAAAAAAATGCTGCATTAGGGAGGAACGTGCTCAGCCGAGCATACGGATCTATTAAAGAAGGATACCCCTGAAGGCGCTGTAGAAACCAAGAGTTGTCGGTCCTGTACAACGACGCAAACGTCGTGAAATCTATAAAAATTGGCCGACTTCGATACTGCTGAGTAAAACATTTCAAAATACGAAAACTTATTTAACCTCTTACCCTAAAAACGAATTACACAATGGTTTATTATTTCCACATAGTTATATATGTATAATATACCCCAATTTGTTAAGGCTTTAGTATAATGATTCTACAATACTTTATATTTTTCTTTTACCTTCAAGATATAGGCCTATGAAACATTTAACCAGACGCTATTTTGAAACAAAATGGCGGATGGTAATGTCGGGTTCCGAAGATCGTTCTGAGATCACCTGTGACTTTTGTTGCCAAATCTGGAAATCATTTTTTTATTCGATTGAAACCTTTAACCTCAAATTTTGAGGTGAAAAAGGTACTTTGTTTTTCGACAATTACAAAGGTTCATTATTGAAAATAAGAAACCAAGCAAGTAGCAACCACACTTTTTTTCTGATCTTTCAGCTGAAATTTCTCTCAAATATCTCAACGCTTTTTGGTGTCATATTGGTTTCAAACAGATAAATATAATGATAACATAACAGTTTCAATTACTCGGAATTATATGAGAAAACAATTCTGTATCAGACTTCAATACTTCAAGTTAACGTCAGGGCCGATCTTATAAAGCAGGCAGTTTCAAAACAACATGCCATGATAACAAAAAGAAACAGAAGATTGAGTATCGACATCCAGAGCCATTTCTTCATGTCTTTACCAGATTATCATGTAGGAGAGTCCAGTGAGAGGATGGTATTTCATGGCCGATCTAGGAGAGCTACAATCACATAGAATAAAAAGTATTATCCAGAGAACTCGAGGTAACAAATATTTATGAATAGCCCCTAATTGTCTTCGACTGTTCAAGGTGAAGAGAAATTTGTACCTCTAACTAAATAGTCTCATTACGGAAGGGATGTTTTTCCTGAATGAACCAAGGTTAAATGGAAAAAATCAATTTAAATTTATCAATTAGGAATAATATTTAAATTACGGAAATGCATGGCAAAAAGCGTGGATAAAAATATCGTATAGAATAAGAATGCGGCGGAAAGAAATTATATGTGACCTGAATACAAGATAAATAACCTGCAAAAATCTGAAAAATTAAAATATAGTAGACTTTCGCTAATTCAAGTGTTCAGATTAGCGGAAAATTTGGATCACCATATAGGAAAAAATGTAACTTCATTAATAACAAGTTGATTTAAAATAAAAATATTTTTACCAAAATTATCAAACAGAAATTTATTTTTTACTTATTTTCTTGAGAAATAGTGTAAATAGTTTGTTTGAAAGATGAAAGCATCTTTTTCAATGCCTCAGACCGAAAACTCATGACTCATTAATTATATTTTTGAATAGCGTAAACTATTTATTTTATTAACAAAAGATTAATTAATATTCCCCGATAAAGAAATTAAGAAAATAAATAAGCTTCCAAATTTTAATAGCTTAGTTTTTATTTTAAATAAAAGGAGTTGATACTTTAAACTAGATTTTTATTAATCCTAACATCACGTGAGGATGCGGTTTTGTTAAATGCATTTTTATACTTCAAACCAAATCTTCATAATTATTTATTCAATTATTTTTGGTGGATGTTTCGGATTACAGAACGGTCGCAATTAGCGAAGTTTAGATCAGTATGATTATTATGACCATTGTCTAAAACAAATTTCATTATTGAAGAATCCTTAAAAACCAAACTCCATTTTTCCATTGTTGTATTTCATCATTGTAAAACGCATAAAAAAAAAAAATTAATAAAAATAAAAAATAGAGTATTAACGATTAATAAAGTAACTATAATAACTTCATTGTTACACAGTGTCAAATAAAAACACGATAAGGTTGTTGTTACAGCTGGAGTGACAAGTGCTACAGATAGGCAAAACCGTACGTTTCAGGGATCAGACCAGAATTATTAAATTAATAGATCAAATTTTTGTTCTTAGTTGCGATTTTTGTTGTTATTTTCCTCTATCTCCGATCTTTATTATCCATTTTTTTCCAATTATTATATTATTGTTTAATTTTTAAAAAATAATAATATCGCCGGGGATAACGATAACAACCCCAGCGCTTCCTGGTTTTGCCAAACTTTTAGGAAAATAATAGTACATAAGAAATTTCACGAATGCAAATAGTGGCAATGCCATTTCCTGGATTAAATCAACATTTTGGGGACAAAAGAAGTTGGAGGAAATTTCGAAGCCAAAAGCTAGCATGCAATTCGGATTTTTAGGTAGGGTACATAATGAATATAATGGGTACATATTCATTAAAATTAAATTAATTTTTAATTCCAATTTCACTTCTCTTTTTTCAGAAGACACCGTTGAAAACTTGTAACAAATGGAACCATTGTTTTCAACACTGGTGCTGGACATAATTGAATACATTACCGGTATTGCTTATTTTTTTTAATTATCTTTTAATTTTTTTAATTAAATTTTTTAAATAATTTTTTTTTAATTAACCTGTCACATAATGGAAAACATGAATTGCATTCGATGTTGTAGAAATTTCATTCATACCGCTTCGTATCGGCCCATCTGTATTTAGTATTTCTCGCTTCGGATTTTGTTGGAAATTTCTAAATACCTATTTAGAAATTAGGTATACTCTGAAGTGTTTTAGTATAAATCTGATATATTTTACGAAGACTTCAAACAATAATAAAATGCCAAGAGTATTTGTTGGCAATTTTCATCAACTCTGTGATGCACAGAATTTATGCAAAAAATTTATATCAATAAAAAATCTAGTTCAACCTGAAGTTGATGCTATTAAAATCAGTATAATGTACGAGAAAATATACACATCGAAATAAAGTATTAAAAATATCGATCTGTTTTTATTGCAATTACAAAGCATTTACAGAAAATAAATTTTTAAAATTTAAAAACCATTTTGTAGATGAGCTTGAAAATAATTATAAGCAGTGGTTAATTGAAAGCTTAGGTAAAATTTACTTTTCTATAATAATAATAACACGTCAGAAATTTAAACGAAAATATTAAAAAAGAAATTGTTGTTGTTGTTGTTGTTGAAGTTAACCAAAATCATTCATTTCAAAGGACGATAAAGTTTTGTTACGAGCAAGCGTCAGAGGTTTAATTTATCACCTAAGCCTCAATCAAAAATTTATTAATGTAGTAATAATAGGTAATACATAACAAATTAGTAGAAATAATAATCACAATAAAACAATTACTAATAATAATAAGGATGTCAATAAATTTGAAAACAACGGAGTACTTATCACTTGTAGCTACTAATACAATTTAGATTTTTGTTTTTTAATTACCGTATACTACTTCATCTGCTTGATAGCCGATTGAGTTGTTGGTAAATCTGCGTTTGCTGCATGTTTTTATGTGATAAAATAAACAAGTTAGAGATATTTGGGATAAATAAAGCTATTTGAACCTATAGAGCCATCATGTTGAATCTCTGTGATATTATGTACTCTTATGTTCCTAATATGCCTTTAGAATAAAAAAGTGATAACCTTTAGGGGGAAGTGAAATGAAAATCTTCTTTCACAAAAAATATAAAGAAAACAGAACTAAAGTTCTGACTAATTAAAACAGTGATTTCTATGAATGAAGGACACGATTCAATAAAAAGAACAACTTTACTTTTTCACTAATCACTCACGAAATAAGCCGAGACTCATCGAATCAGAACATTAACACCTCCACCTGAGCAGAAGATACTTGACAAATGATATATTCAGGTACCATCCTATCAATTAATTTTCAAAACAACATCTATGGTTCATCATTATCATATGATTCTTCGAATTCATTCGAAGATACGGTACAACCACAAACTCTTTAATACAGACACTATATTCACTAACCCTGAGACAATGCCGGAGTGACTTAAGGTAACGTATAACAGGCCTTAAACAGGTATAACATATTAACTTAGCGACATACATTACGAATGCATACATTTATATATACAAGATTTCACAGTGAAAAGCTCTGAAAGCCTGAAGATTGAAGAAACTGTAGGACACATATTTTATATTAAAAAGTTCAGTGGAGTGAACATGACTGATGCATATATTGGGCAACAGAAATTGACCTCCGTTGCCCTGAAGATAGGACTAGTAAATCTTTTTATCTTCAAAAAAGGAGCGACTGAGAGCCAGTCTCTGCATACTACAATATCTAACAGCATCGAGGATGGCTTATATTTTATAAGTAATAAATAATAATAATAGTAATAAATAGTAATAAAATATTAAGAAAAATCCTTGGATTCTGAAACCAACAATGTAAGGAAATAACCTTGAAAATTGACTTTTATCCACTACGCCAACTGATGCCCAACATGCCATAATAAATCACATTAAAAAAAAAGAACGAAACACATCATTATCTCATTAATGGTGACCTTTTGTGTATTATTTCTTTAGCGAATGCAATAAACGTTATCGTCCCTCATTGAGAAATAGGTCAGTGAGAAAAATACCACGAAAGCAAATCCCTGCTGATTAATGGAATCCCACTTTATCTAAGAAAATATTCCATAATAACTCATGAAATAAATTATTTTAATAAAAACATTAAATGTCTAAATAAAGTATCGATAAAAGAATGGCAAGTAGATATTTCAATCAATAGATCAAAGAAGAAAATAAATTTCGTATTTCACCGCTAATCTTTCATTTTAGAAGTTATTAATCAACGAAAACCATTCTTAGAAGTGTTACATAACGATTGCAAAATAATTAACTGACAATGAGATTAAGATTCGCATTGAAGAGCTTGTCCATTGTCTAGGGGACAATCATTAGAAAGCAAAAGTGCTTTATGTCAATTGGCTGGCGGACGACCCTCGATAAGAAAGTGAAATTAATCTATAGTTGAAACATCGATGGAAGCTGGATCGTACATACGCTTTATACTCGTACATCGTACTCGTACCCTCAACTGAAATACTAGCAGTTATTCATAATTTTTATAATAATTTCTTAAACAATCACAGTGAAACAATAAAGCTTCCAATTCGAATTCGAATAATTAACCATTCTTAATAAGAAGAAAAAAAATCAAATTTACAACTCTATTATGTATTAAGTTAAAAAATTCAACACCTATAATAATTTAATTCTTATTAATATAATATAATTCTTCTTAACAAAACCTATAATAGTATAATTCTTCTAAAATTATGTAAGTATTTGATAATGCGGTATTAGATAAATCCTAGTCAGCGAAACAATATTGGGTACACAAAATTTTCAGATGTTCTGTGGTTGAGATAGATAACATATATTACTATAATTCAAAAAAAATAATTTGTCAAACATTACTGATGATAATAATTTAAATTGATAAATAGTTATAGTCATTTTTTTAGATTAAATATTATTACAAATAAGAATTTTCTTATGCAGAAATTAAATATTTTTTAATAATATTTTTTTCAATTAATGACTTGTGGAATATGGGAATGAGTAAACACCACCAAATTAAGTTTGGCCTTTTCTAAATTATTTTAATTTTTTATTTTAATGAAGTATGCTTTGACCATTTAGGTATTCTAATAGCGTATTTATATAATTTTATTATATAATAGCTGAAGGTTTCATTTATGGATGTTTATAAATAAGATATAACATTAATGTGCAATTATATCGTTTATATAGGATGACAAAATTATTGCAATAGGAATAATGAACCAAAAATCTTGTCGAATAAAAGAAAGAAAGATACTTAAAAGAGTTTAAATTTTCTCGAAATTAAAATAATATAATAATCTAAATTTATATTTATTCTGATAATATTTAAAAGTAATACACGTGAGTTATCATGTTCAAAGTTACCTGGTGATTAAGTATTCAAAATTAGCAAATTTAAACTTTAGGCTTAAACTTTAACCACACCTGACCACAATTTTGGTCCTAATATTATCTTGGCCTCAGTTTGATTGAATCCAGGTGCATAATTACTCCATCAAATGGAACAGGCTCGCATGTTTTCTCAGCAATACCAATACCAGTACACCAAGAAGAGGTTTAGTGCCTTATTCCATAAATACCAACATCATTTAAAATATATTAACTATCATTGCCATGTAGTAAAATCACAAAAGGGACTAAATTAGAAAATATTACTTGATAAATTGTAATTACAATTAAATTTTAAATAAAAAAGATAAAATAAAATTAGACATCAGATTTGAAGGTCCGTTGCAGATGGCAAGAAGGGACGTTGACTCCACTTAAGCCTATTAATACACAACTCTACAAGATCAGATTTAATACTATCTTCCCATCTACGTCTCAGCAATTGGCATTTACTAACAATAAAACAAACTTGTGGGCGATTCGATACCCCTACAAAGTTCGACCATCAAGAAGGCGCCTTTACGACGAGACTTACTATCCAAGCTCATGCCAGCTTCTACAACTTTTTTTTTTTAAATGATGATACATAATTAAAGAGATGTAAGAATTCGTAGCTTTTCTTATAATAATGGTACGAAATAGCACAAATTGTAAGACGATTTCACAGTTTCTCAAATATTAGTAATATCCCTTCGACATTGCGTTTAACTAATATGGGTAGGTAGGTATAAATTGAATTTAGAATAGAAATCTATTCCATAGCGAATGAGAAAGGTTTAACGAACATAGTTGTTTTTGTTAACAAACTAATTAGAGGAACGAACAGAGAACAACACATAAACCTTGTTTACTAGAAAGTATTGTTATTGACATCGTTAGAATTTTAGAAGACAGGGATAACAGTAAGAATGAGGAAATTGTTAAAAATTTACTGAAAAATACAATAAAACATCTGTTTCACGTTAATTAAATAGTTTTTAATTACTCGAGCAGCGGAATATTAATCGTGTATTTTATTTAATCAGTTTCTGTACAACTCAAAAAATTGGTGTGTTATCACCATTAAACTTCCGTCTTTAAATATTCTTTCCTGTCCCAGAAAAATTCCCCAAATGCTTTATAATGAAACTAATTTTCAGTAAAAAGTGAAATACCCAGAAAACCGATAGCCTGTAAAACTTCAATTGTTATTTATAAAATAAATAATGTCTTGATTTTAAAAAGAAAAGAAAAATTGAAATTTTATTTAAAAAAAAAAAAATCTGCCTTGATATATCGCAGCTCTAGTAGAATAAAGATAAAACTTAAAATTGTAAATTTTTGGAAAATCATATTTAAAGTTTGTTTTTTTTCTACGCTTTTGGATACCTCATTTAAAACACATTGAGTATTCGTAATAACCGTTCTTAGAGTGTGCAGTGTGTTTTAATAAGGAAGTATTCAAAAGGGTAAGAAAAAAAATATAAAATATGACTTTCCAGCAATTTATAATATTGAGTTGTACCTTTACTCTAGGAGAGTTGAGAAATGTTAATGTAGATTGTAAAATTCAGAAGAAGCTCTAGTTTCACTTTGGTCAAAGTTAATTAATGAATTTGTATTGATTTCAGACGACATCTTCATATTTATTTTCTTAATGTTCGTGCGTGAGTTTGAATGTAAATCAAATATTTTAATAAGAATTTTGCTAGTAGTAATAGCAAGTTCGTTGGTTCGTGTTTTGTGGCGTAAAATTGCTTTGTCCATCAACGCCATTTATTAATTTATTTATTTTTCCATTGTAAATTTTTATTTATTTATGCATTTTTTTAAACATATGTAAGCACACACACACACGTTATGGCAAGTTATAAAACTCGATTCTCCTTTTCGGCTCATTATCCAACTTGATTGTCCCTGCATCCGGTAATTCTACTAGCTCTGTCCTAATTTGAAACGATTAAGATTGTACACCGATAGAATAACCATTTCTCAGTTTTAAAACAATTAGATAGATATCAAAGTTGAATAAAGCAAACATTTTTTTGAAAAATGCAAAAAAAAAAAAAATTCTTAGCTGCCCTAAAAAAAATAGAAAAAAAACATCTAAAACTAAATTAGTTTGACGATCAATACAATGGTACTGAACCAGTGGTACAATATTGATATAATTTTGATCATAAAATTTTGGCACCGATTTAAAAAAAAATTTGTTTTGCACATCTCATGAATTATAAAGTAATTTTAAAATATGTGAAAGCATTATTGTGTGTAGATAATGGATTATTACGTGAATAAAATAGTAAAAGGAACTGTTTCATAAAGATAAATATTGATAGGATATATTTTTTTTTTTATAGATTATGAAACATTATTTTCTTTGTTTTAATCCACATATTAAAAATAACTAAAAACAAAAATAATTGTCTAATTTCGAAAAATAAAATATCAGTTGCGTTGGTAATCATATTAACTCATTTAAGAATTATGAAAATATAAATGGAGTAATAATTAAGATGTAAAAATAACACAAAAAAAAAACACGAAATCTCTAGCGTTGTTGGTCTAGCGTTACCATATATATGCCGTACAAATATTCCTTACCAATTTCTGGTGATTTCATTATTAATCAGATAACGGTGGACTGAAGTTCATTCATACACTTCCTGGTCACTAGAATACCCGTATTGGAATCACAGTTCCGCACAGAATCACTCAACACTCGATGACAATGGACAAGATATGATGGGACGTAAGCCACGAGATTGAGGACTACTGAAGACGGAACGCAGAGGGCCCTATGATTGTGTGTAAGAAAGGCCAAGGACTGTGGAGCGTAGCCTGTAGACGAGTTATAAATAGAAATCATTTTAAATCCTCGCATGGCCTTGATGGTTTAAGGAAGGGCTGCCTCCTGGCCAACCGGTCCTAGGTGTCTTTAGGCGACACGTCGATAAAGGTATTGATAGTCGTCATAAATCGATATAAAAAAGTTGACATGAATGCTAAGCACCAATAGCCGATAATTTATCCGTAACACTATAGCAGAAGAGGGAATTAACTTGCCGAAACTTTTTATTACTATAACGAAACAAATATAAGAAATTAATATTCTAATCTAAAAAATTAAACAACAAAACAATAAACTTGTAAAAATAAAAACTTGTTATAATGAAAAAAAAAAATAATCATAATAATAAACAGATAAAATAATAAAAATATCGGAACAGAACCATCAGGTTCATAAGGCCTTATTATTATAATACAGTTGAACTATAATATCGATTAATTCATATACAACTTCTATTAGATTATTATGAACTATAAAAATAGTACATATGAATACTATTCTATCTAACGTCAATATATCCACTTTTGGAAAAGTATTTAAAAAAAAAATATTATAGGGACATCTAGTGAGAATAAAGGAAAATTATATTAAAAGTGTTGATTTGTAACGAGAGGGAAAAAATTAAGTTTTGAAATAAACTGAATTATTTTTAGAAGTAAAATTTTAATTCGAGATGTAAATTTAGAAGTAAATTAGATGTAATGTAGATGTAAATTTTTAATTTTTATTTTAATTAATTTTAAATTTTAATTTTTTTAAAATTAATTTTTAATTTTAATGTAAAATTTTAATTTTAATTTTAATTTAATTTTGAAATAAACTGAATTATTTTTAGATGTAAAATTTTAATTCGCCAAGAAAATCTTGTTTTTTGAGAAGAGGAAATATTAACTTTTGATAGAAAACTCCTCATATATACATTTTTTAAATTAAATAATAAATAAAAATGTAAACAACAAATCTGGTGCGGTGCGCGCACATCACATGACTTTCGCCTTTTTTCAAGTTTCCATGGGAACTCCATTAAGCTTCTCTGAAAACATTTAGTTAATATTTTTCCGTTTTTATTACTACTAACAATGAGAGACGGTTAATTATTTAAAATAAAATGAAAATTCGGCATTTAAACACTGTCGGACGATTTCAATGAGGATAAAACCTAGCTGGTATTAAAGAACATTTAATTGTATTGAATTTTTTCACGATCGCAACAATTTCTCTTAATATATATTTCATGTTTAGATAAGTGAAAGTAAAAATAGATAATATCAAACATAAGCTATGTCCATATTGTTCGACATCCCCGTTCGTCATATCGAATCGAAAGTCGAACAGTATGGACATAGCTATAGCGACACAGTATCCATTCCAATAAACTAAGCATGTACATGTAAATTCACTTAAATGTTATATGGTGCCTATCTCAGAGAAATTCGAAACGAATATTTAATATTAGCGAGTAAGGGCTTCTTCATCATCAATCAATCGGAGGTTAACGGGATTTTTAAAAAATAAAAATTTAATCACTGAAATAAATAACAAAATCCAATGGTTGACAGCCATTCTTACAGAACAAGTTTAAAATATTTAATCGGTTCACAAAAAAAAAATAAAAATTACAAAAATTAAATATTCACATGAGTTTGTGTGCCCGTTTGTAATCAAACATAGACAAAGAGGGCGGTAAATTATTGAATGAACCTATGTGGTCATACACTGCGTGTTACAAAGTCTCCTCAAAATTTGTTAGAAACTATAATTGATGAAATTAGTTGTTGGAGTTTCATTTCATTTCAATTTTATGGTCGGAAACATTAAAATTTGATTAAATAAAAAAAATATTTTATGAGGTAAAACCTGTAAGCTTATATACCAAAGAAATATATATAAATATATAAATTATTGTTTTCCATTACATACAAACCTTTAAATAATTAAATAAAAAGAAACAACTAAAATTCATTTTTTTGGCAGTTGATATTATGATATTATCAATTGAATATTTTAACTCAAAAATTACTACAGTCCCGCCAAATGTAAGTGGAAACGATAACTTTATGATTAAATTGGGAAATTAATTAACCATCAATAAAATCAGAGGGCGAGAAAACTCTCATTCTGCAATGCCAGGCTACTGTAAGCTACTTCTATATGAATACCACGACAAACGAGCCTAAGAGAATCGGCAAGCAAAATGAAGTTCATAAGAAAATGCTACCTGACAATCTGCGTATTAAAAAACCTGACGGCCTACTTTAGATAAATAACAGCGTGCGATTAGCAACAGGCAATTTGAACTGAATAGCTGCAAGATTTTAAGTCCACTATGCTAAATAGAACCGATGAATGAAAACCATCCAAACCCACATCAGTGGACAATAAAAATGATTCTAAACCAACGAACAAGCCAGTTAGGAAAATAATCTAGATTATATCGGGCTATATATAGGTCGTCGAATGGAAAAAGAATGGAGACCAACAAAAAAATAAATAAATAAATTAAAAAAAAAAAAGTAATATTAATACTGGTCACAAAAAGCGATTTTCTAATCCAAAACGATTGACCTGAATTAAATAAATTATTTAAAATATTACTATTAAATATATTTTATTTAATATATATATATATATATATATATATATATATATATATATAAAATGAATGTTGATTTTCTTATCATGCTTTCTTGCATCAGTGCAACACACAGTAACGTTTATGAAAAAGAATTGACAACTAAAAATAAGTTATAATTCCAAAAATCAATAACCAAATACAGTAGGTACATCATTAAGCACTGTTTCTAATTTCAGAGGTAATTTCCCACATTAGTCACCACAAAACAATTATTGTTTCGTTCATTTATTGTGATCTGACTCATTGTGATAATAATGCCTATAGAAGCCTTCCTAAAAACAACTGTAAAAATATTAAGAAATGAATTCAATTACAACGATTTGTTGAAATATTCAATAAGAGATGAATTTACTTTCATAAATTACTTAAAACAAAATTAAAATATCCGCCTAAAACAAATAAATACTAAGCTAAAATGTCTAAAAACTTTATTTTTTTCTATGCACCCTATAATTGTAACTAATATAAGTATATTAATAGCTATAGGTGTAAATTTAAAATTATTTTTAATTTTATTTTTTTAAGTAAGAAATAAAATCAAGTTTCAAAAATAGAGATATTTTTTAGGGATGAAGAGCTCAACATCACAACCTATTAATTATAGAGAAGAATAAAGGCCATGGGCAACATAAAAATTCCTTTTATAAACATTAAGTATACCCTAAAAATCAACTAACACCGTAAATAAATTATTGCTACTTATTCCGCAAATCTATTTTCGAAAGGCTTTGGCCGAGAAGAGATGTTCTACTAGCCAAAAGCAATTGAAAAAAATCGTAATTCCTTCCTAACGTGCATACGAGTGCATGTTAATAATTTGTACATGTCTTCACTACTGGGTGAACTGACATTAACTACGATCATATTTATGCGTTACAAAAATAAATTAGCATTCCGTTGTCACAAAATAATAATTCTTGGCACCAATCTTAAAAGCAATTGGGAGCATTCCATAATAATTAAATCAAACGAACAAAGAATATATTAAAATTAAAAAAAAAAATGTAGGCACATAGAGAAATAGTATTATGAAATAGTAATCTGCGGATTTTAATGCAATAATCTGTTTAGTTTGCCAGCTTTGCTTGAACAGCTGTTCCAACATCTATTGGGTGTAATGCAGTTAGACGTAATAAAAAAAAAAAATTATTTTGAAAATTTGGGGATAAAATGCATTAATTTGAATATTATTTTTATATTTCTAGCAATTATTTATATTTTAATTTAAACATAATATAAATGTTAGAGTAAATGTCTTGCGAAAAATACAAAAAGAATACAAAAGAAACAGATCTGTGATATGCAATTAAATAATTATAACCTAAATATAAAGAAAAAAACTTAATCCGTTGATAAAATTTTAGAAAACTTTTTTTTTGCATCGTTATTCTATCAGTTCGTTTAAGTTGTATACTTAAACAAATAGTTAAAATAGTGACTTCTCTTTTAATATATCTATTACTATAAATTAAATATAAATTTTAATATGCATATCTGTTTTAATTGTTATACTATTTAGTTTAAACAAAAAAAAAACATTAATAAATCAGAATTATATTTAAAATGTTAATATATATGTGTATTTAATAATGCATACATAAATATTCCATATTTAATTTTAAATATCTAAAAATCATTAGCCCATTTAACGCTCCTAATTTAACATTTTTTTATTTTTAATTATTTTCTTTATGTAAGAATACTTTTTGTGAAAAAAAATTATAAAGTTTTTTTTATAATATAAAAAATAATTACACATACTTGTTTCGTGCACACGATAATTTTTTTTTTTTTTAATACTTCGAAAATTCATTCGTTATTATTTTAAAATAGTTCTAGAAAATGATTATTTTCATTTAATTCAATTATTGGTGAAATAGTTTTTTCTTAATACATTAAAATTAAACAAGAGCATAACTGAGCTATTCTATTACACATTTTAACACTGCATCATATTTTATTCTTCATAATTGTTTTATGGTATATATTATTGTTTTGACCATTACAACTTTAACACATGCATTTGCGTCTACTACGTTCGAAGGTCTAAAAGAAATTTTAGAGTGCCTATCAGATCCAAATTATAATACAGCAGGAAGCAAAATAACACTTACTATTACAAAATAAAAACGTTACTAAAAACAAAATGCCTGATCACACTCACCACACTAATCGTCCCATGTCCTAAGAGCGCTTGCATAAGAAGCGATAGAGACAATATTAGAGGATGGTTTACGACTGAGGATGGAATGGCTGTGAAGGGTTTTACGTAACTGAGTTTAGTTGGGGGTCTGCTGAAGCAATAGTTTGCTCAGTATTTAGTAAACAAAACTGTTTTAGTTATTGCTTAGTAATTAGTAAGTGCTAGAGAATCTGTTTATTACCTCTACATAGGTCAACGAAGGAAGTTAGGTAGCTATTTGCAAGTGTAAATAACAAATCTGAGTTCCGTCACTTAGACTAAATGACTAAAGTTATATAGTTTGTTAATAAATTAATAGCTTGATAAATTTAGTTATTGTGTTACAAGCTAAATAAAAATAAATTGATTTGTAGGATTTAAATAAATTCAAAATGGGTGAATATATACGCACTTCTTGTATTACCATGAAAAAAATAAATAGACCAGTGTATGGAATGTAAATACATATATGTACTATATTTTAATTTAAATAGCTGCTCAGTTAACCTCAAGTTTTTATCTCCTCTTCTCTCTATTTTTCCTCCTATGATTCGTACACTTTATTTTTCCACTGTTAGTGATGTTAGTTACAATACCCAATTTAAATGCATGTATATTAAAAAAAAGGAATAAAAAATAAAATAATTATATTTTATAATATTTATTTATATTTTTATTTATTTATTTTTTTTATTTTATTTTAATATTTATTTATTTTATATTTATAATTATATTTTATTTTATACAAATAAAATAATTATATAAATTATTTATTAAGATAGATTATATAAATAAGATATTTTCTAATAACACTGGATATTAATTAAAATGTACTAAACAAACAGTACATATATATAGACTATTCTTATAGTCTATTTATAAATTTGCACATTTAATTTGCTTTGCTTCGTAGTTTTGAAATGGCGGTCGATAAAAGGTTTCGTAACCCATATATTGGCAATTTAAGAAGATAGAGAAAAAATAAAAAGGGTTTTGAAATCATTCTACCAAAGCCTTAAAAAAAAAAAAATTAAATATAACTATTTGGAAATAATAAATCATAGTGTCATAATTTGCGGTTTTTTTTTTTTTAAATTTGTAATAAGATTATTTTCATAGGCGACAATTTATCGAAAAATATATTACATAAATTTCAGACAAAATATATAATATAGGATTTAATATTACCTAGATATTATACAGATATAGAGTTTGTGCGAGTATAATGCAAAATCGTAAAACCTAAACAAAATACGTGGGTGAGATATGACGATTAAATTTAAGTCATTTTTACACAAAAAACATAACTAACTTCTCAGTGATAATACACGCATGAACTGTAAGTAATCAATAAAGAATCATAATATTCAGCTGATGGGAAAAATAATCTAGAGCCTATAATAAAAAGTTACATCAAAGAGAAGAGAAGAGAAGATAGGGCTATTATGGCGGTCTTTTCAAAATAAAATTACAACGGAAGAACCAAAATTATTCTAACAAAAGCTTCAAAGACAACGTGAACAAAAGAATTAGCATTTGTTTTGCATACGGCGATCCAAGGCCGTCCATACCTCCGGGCTGGTATTTGAGCGGGAAACTTTTTTTTTTTTTTTTTTAAATAAATAAAACCATCGACGGTCAATTACAGCAATAATTAACAAATATCAACGCAAAAAATTAATTACTAAAATAAATCAATAATATTCGGTGGCAAACCATGAAATTAGAAAGATCTATGATAACGTGATTTTTAATTGATTTCATGAGCATAATCATTGATTTCATGATAAAGTGATTTTTAATTGATTTCATGAGCACAGATGGACATACTCAATTTCAAATTAGCAAGAGAAATGGCTTTGTTAAAACATTTGAATTTTATTTTTATTTTAAATATTTAATAAATTGTATTGCAGTTGTGGAAATATTATTTGACAGTTCACCAGGGGTGACGTTGAAATGAGGGGAAAACATAATTATGTCACGTACGGCTTCATATCGTGTTCAATGTCTTATTATTGCATAAGTATATAACTGAAAAAATTAAAAATTATTCATATATTAATCAAATACAACACAGCACTGTGGTTACAGGTCTTCCCTTCCTTATTCTTTTATGCGGTTTCGAAAATACTCAGTCTAGCTGTGAAAAAAAATAATAATTTATTTTTGTTTAGAAATCTTTATTTATTATATTTTTTTTTGTTGGAGGGGAGGAGAGGGAGCTTTAATTATGAATTCCCACGTGCCAAGAGTGAGTATGATGAAGTGAGACAGGAATGAAGAAAGGCGCACACTGTTCCCCCTCTCTCCTCTTTCTCCCCCTCCCCGCCATCCTTCACTGTTGCTTTGGTAAAGGTAAGGAAGGAGATCTTTCATCCAGCGAATTTTTCAGTCTCCTCCTTATAGTCATGAGCATGATTATAAGGAGCCATATCTTTAGAAATTTTGTCCATATTTCTATTAAACAATTTTTTTTTTAATTTTTTTTTATCGGAAATTATAACATTGATATATTTATAATTTCTGAATTTTTATTTATAAGTTTTTAAAATAAAATGCAAGAAATGTAATTAAATATAATTATATGATTTTTTTTTTTAGAGAAATATAACAAAATTTATTAATTTTTTGGTAACAATGTTGTTAAAGGGATTAACATGTTGACTGCAGCAATGAAAACAATGGTTTGTGCTACCATGCGTTGTCGGCCGTCGGATACCGATGCCGCTGTCATCATGTTAAGTTCTCACAATCCTTTTCCATAAATAAATAAAAAAATTAAAAAAAAAAAAATGTAACTCTTTTTGTTATTTAAATGGTAACCTTCTAGCTCTCAAGTGATATTACTATATGACGTGCTTATTAACTCACTCGAGGGTTGATTTTTCATTTAAAGGCTACCTTCCAACCGTAAATCTGATATATAATATCCTGAAGAATCCTTTAATTATATTCCGCTTATCTCTGTTGAACAGCTAAGTCCGCTACCTACAACTTCACCCGGACAATTCTTATATAAGACTGAAAAAACAAAAAATTTCTTTTCATTTTCGTTTCATTGAATATATGCTAAACACTCAAAGCTTCCAATTTAAATCAAAAAGACCATTTTCATTACAAAAAAAAGAAGGTATTTGGACGTATGTAGTTGATCGCAGGGCTCCACAAAACAATCGATTTTTTTGCAACGATCATTGGAATCTAAAATCCTTGGTCTAAGCCTCAAGGCTCCTTATTTGACTATAAATAAAATCATCCCCGACTTTAATGTCCCGTGTCGTCGCTTAAGCTGTGACAACTCAAAAAAATAAAATGAAAAGTTAAAAAAATTAATTATCTATATATTCCTGTATTTATTTTCTCACTTCAATCATCATATTGTAGGATATATAAATTTTTTCTGCTTTACGAAATGTCTAGATTTACTTATTTTATAAATGGAATAAAGATCATATTTTTGGACTTAAAAGATATCACAGGTTAAGCGACAGGATGCAATGGTTTCGGCCCGAAATCGATTCCTACCACTTGTTGCAAACTAAAATTCCACTACTTTCTAACGATTCGTATCCATCGATTCCTAATTCTCCGAAGCGCATGAAAAGAAGTTGGCCTCGTGACCATCGAGACTATAATCACAGCTATTTGGGCGTTGAGTGTTGATCTATGGGGCTCCGCAAAAACAACCGAATTTCTCCCGTATCCAATCCTTTCAATCCAAAATCCTTCCATTTTAAATTTTACGTTGTATATTTGATGATATGTTAAACGCATAGAGTGAGAAACGTAACCCCAGGTATAAAAAGGATGACCTCAATAAAATAAAATTTTTACATTTTATAAAAAGGTTGTAATTATTTTCAGTTTTTGTGATTATTTTAATAATAAATGTATTTGGGATACTTTCGAAATTTAATAATTCCTCGCATCAACTTTCATATAATGTTAAAAAATTTAATCATAATAATAAAATATGTAAACCGTTGTAATTGATTGATTGAACATTTTTTAAAAAGATTAACAAGATCTGCAAGGCCACCTTCTTGTTTATCAAAACCTTCACTTCCTGATCCTGGACCTTGGCAGTGATTTACTAAAAGGCGGAACTATAATGGGACAGAGGACAATCGTCCGAAATAACAAGGTAATTAACATATTTAAATAGTAATATTAATTATTTAATTATAACTATAATTCAGCTGAAATGATTTACGATTATAAATTACTTTGAACATTTCTATTAAATTAAAGCGATGGAGTGCTCATGTTAAGGGGATAACGTAACTCAATGTTCTTGTGGCACTTCAATATTAACAATAGCCTCATTTTACAATATTCCTTCTTATCGCATAAATAGTTGAAAAAACTTCTGATGTAATTTTAGAAATTTATAAACAAAAAAAGGCTTTTATACGTAGATATTAGGTACTAAGCCTAATTTACACAGTGGCAGTTATATGTCGTGGTAGTACTATACTAACAGCTAGACAGTGTGGCAGTGCGGCAATGTCCTCTGATAAGTAGGTTAAGTTAGGTTGTCACTGCCGCGACAGATACTGTCAATTATTTTCGTATAACTCAAAAAGTATGCATTTTATGATAAATTATGTATGAGAGCAAATGAAAGGTAATTAAATTTTCGGAATCGAACTATTATTAGCAAAGATACAGCGTATAGGTCTTACCGGAAGTGCCAATTATATCATCGATCTTACACTTCATTGCAATTTACTCGAAAACGGATTTAGCGGATAACTCAAAAAGTATATATTTATGGTAAATTATGTATGAAAGACACTTAAATTTTCTAAAAAACAGAAAAAGAATTATCGAAATCTGACTAGTATTACCTAAGACACGGCGTGCGTATTTTATAAGGACTGCAAGACCTTACATGTAAAGAAGAGCGAAAGGAGACGGATGCGAACGAACCTCCTCCTACTTCCGGTTTTCCAATTTAGAGTATGTTATTTAAATCAATATTTAAGTTATGAATGCTAAATTTGAGAAGTTTTGCATAGTATTTTAATACAATTTTTAATGGAAATCAATTATGGCCTACAAGTAAAGTACCACTTCCGGTGATCAAGTAGTGACCAAAAAGGGAGGTTCACAACTAGATTTTACAACAATCCTAAATACAAGATTTCAACTTTCTACGGCAAACCGTTTTTGAGTAATGCGATATACGAACGAACGTACAGACGCCAAGACGAAATTAGTCAAAATGGATTCAGGGATGATCAAAATGGATATTTCCATCGAAATCTGAAAACCGAAAATTTTCGCGATTACAATACTTCCTTTACTTCGTACAAGGAAGTAAAAATGGATTGATATTATAGGATGGTGAGGAAAAGTTGTGTGATGCGATCATCGCACCAATTTTTTTGTTTTTACCGAAGTGAAACTCAGAATGACAGCATGTATAAATATATTTATACATACAATAAGAAAAATCATGTTAAGTATGAAACAAATATAGGGTTAGGTGCTCGAAGTCCGTCCTGTCTCAGATATGTAGCGTTAATATCACTGCTAACACCTGAAATCTGTGAAATCGAACTCTTGAAATACTCCAGTACCACCTTGTAGGCTGTTAGCAGAAAACTAGTTTTGACGGTTTGTGTTTTGACTCAGTATTTTCAACTATAGAAGGAGAAGAAGCTGGCTATAGTTTTTCTTCAATTTCAGAACGCTATTCTGGTGCCTGAAGGAAAAATATATTTTATTTTATTATTACAAGGTATTCGTAAAATAGAATATGTTTACATGTTCAAATTGTTTGAGACTCAAACGTTTGCTCATTAAGGAAGGGAAGGCTGGCATTGTTTTCATAGTTCGAATCCTAAATTCGTCCCCCACGAGGTTTTTCAACTCATTCAGGGAATTTCCTGTGTTTATGTTATATACCCCCTCTTATTTTCAATTAAAAATTATATTCCTATCCACAATGAATTGTCTCATTTTTGAATAAAATAAGTAATAACTAAAATTTTTAAGTAATTCAATATAAATTGATATCCTATTGTGGAGTTATTTGCCTTTATTAAAATGTCTCTGACTTCAAATAAATTGTAAATTGCGATTTAACAAACCAAACTCAGAGGAAAGATTATTTAGTTCTGCCCAATAACGAAACCAGCATCTGTTTTTTTAGAACAGAGCTACTTTTTTGAAATTTTAAATTTTACTTTAATATTTGAAATTTCGAATTTGGCATAGGGGGACAATATTTTGCCAGTTTCCCTTATTAAAATTCAGTTGGTACTATTATACGACCAGGAACCCATTGAACACATTATTAATTCAGAGCACCTATTAACTAACTATGTCTAGGTTAGGTGATAATCCTGAATAAGGTTGCCACATTTTAATTTATGGGTATCGTTAACTTATTTATCTACGGAGATAGCATATGTAAAAAAGAAACTGGAAATACATGATTAAGAATGTTAATTAACAACAAAAATCTTCAATCCTAACCCCATTGCAAAATTTACATTAGCATGTTTTGATTACAAACATAAAATAAATATCATTTATTTATATTTATAAATATCATACAATATTAATATTGTACTCAATTTATAGTTTATTCTGTTTCAGAAGCAGTAACTATACCCATTCTTAATAATGGAGCATAAAATAGACACAACAAAAAAAAACTATGAAAAAGGAAATTGAATTGAATTAGTTAAATGATCATTAACGGAATTTCTAAATATTTAAGGAAAATTATAACTATATCTTAGAAGCCAAATTAATAAAACGCGAATCCAATCATGGATTGGAGGGGAGCGGGAGGGTGTAGGGCGGTGCGTCACTTTCCCCCACCAATAATTAGAAAACACAAGAAGTTAGGAAATTTTAAATCAACATCCGCAACAGTGAAAAGTTCAAATCCAAAAGAATTGGGAAAATTAAAATATTTCATAATTTAGTTGGGAAAAATTATATTTTTAATATATTGGGAGAATCCGGTCAAAATTTTGGGGAAATTTTATATTTTGTCTATCTAGATGCTGAAGGCTCTGTTTAGAATTTGCTTGCGTTAAAAAAAAAAATAAACATAACATAAATAAAATAAATTGAAATTTTGTCAATGACCCTTCGGGGTAGAGACAATAAGCAAATAAATAAATAAATCCACGAGAAAACTATTTTATTTAAATTATTTCTTTTATTCATTGATTATTGTTAGTGAGATATCTCCTGACTGGTTCACAGAACACTCTGGAACTTTTGTTCCGGTAAACTAGCCAAATAAAGAGAGAGTATCAGGCTTACTACAGGGCAGTATGTATAACTCATTACTCTGAGTATTGGATATGCGTTTATATGTCTCAGAGTGATGTAGTGTCTCAAGTCGATGTGTCTTTTTTAGCTGTTGATGTGAGATGTGCTGCATTTCGTCTGAATATAGGTGGTCTTATTGTCCTGATGATGCCTGAATTAGCAAAACGTTGAGTGGTTAGTTTTTTACCGGTATTTGAAGGATCTCTGTGGCAGTATAAATTCCACATTAATTTCAAGAATCGAAGGACCAATACAGACTCAAAGAGGACTATTACCATAAATGATTAAATCAATCTTGCTTTATTTCTCAATATTAAATCTCAAAGATAATTCTTATCAGAGACGTTTAGTCTCGGTAATCCGATACAGATAATGTTGCTTGCTATTTTTTTTTGTATTCCAAGATAATATGCTAAGTTAGTGTTTGAATTGCCACTGGCTGGGCAGGTATGCAACATAAATGGGATAGTATATCACCTGAAACTCTTTCATTATTAATAAAAAAAAACAATCCCTAATACGTCTATAATATCTAACGTCTTATACTCATTAGCAATTATTTTATCAACTGAGATATTTGAAATGGAAAGGATTTAAGGAAAGTCAGACGAAGGACCAGCCTTGATAGGTGTTTTTTAATTAAGACTGGCATAATGGAAGAGCTAGCCCGAAGAATAGTTTAGTAGACCGACCTCGTTGGAATTTGGCAGTGGGACCAGGGTAGCTCCTGGCAGCCAGTCCGCGACGGCTGTTTACACGAGTAAATATTATTGTGTTCTAACGAGAAAGCAGTTTATGCTGATGCCTGATTAATTAATTAATACAATAACCACTAAATTATTGCTAATAAATTACAGCTTAAAAAAGCCCAATATCTCTCGCAAGTTCAATCATATGCTAATCAATGATCATATGCAACAGTATTGTGAGCATTGAAATTAATTAATTCATTCAAATTAACTAATTCATTTCGTTTAATTTTTGTTTATTTGTATTTTAATGTCAGCAGAAATATTTAATATCGGTGTAATAATAATAGTGTATAATAATAATGCTGATCCTTATGCATATGGGCCAGTAGAAAGTCTGATGCTCTCTCTATATTTGGCTAATTACCTGGAGCGATGCGGTCCAATACTCTGAGAAACAGTAAGATTTCTCAATAACAAAAATTAATAATATAAAAAAAATAATCAAATATTACAGCTTTCTCGTGGATTTATTTGGTTATTGCCTCTACATCTACTACAAAAGTTCTGATTTAAAAATTCTCGTAAGAACTTGTAATAAAAGATCTAACATAAAACTATAGAACCAGAATTAAAAAAAAAAAAAAAAAGTGCACAATTATTTTGGAGTCCTGATAAATACTATATTTTTTTTTTCCATATCCTCCGATTTTATTTATAAAAAAAGAAAATTACAAATATAACATGATGATTGCAAATATGGCAATATATGTATATATTTGTAAATAAAATCTTGACAATTTCTAACTTTAAAACTGTAATGAAAATGACCCAGCTGATTGAAAAAGCCAAACATTTTAAATAAATAAATAATTTAAGATAGTGTGTTTATAATAGCGACATTTCTGGAACAATCTCATTAAGATATTCTTTTAATAATATCGTTATTTCTATGCCAATATAATTAAGATATTGTTTTTTATAATAGCGATATTTCTATGCCAATATAATTAAGATATTGTTTTTATTAAATTCATTTACAGCAGACCTTAAATTATAAGACGCAGGTTATATCTTTATCTTCCGATTAATTAAGTTTTTTTTTATTTGAGAAAAGAACTAACGATATTTTGAAATCGATGTTCCTGTGCCCATAAAATTAAGATAAAGTTTTTGTTAATTCCATTCCCAGCTGGATGTAAATATCAAGAAATAGGTTATTTTCTAATCTTCCTCCAATTTGTTCGGCATTTTTTTAATTTTTATAAAAAATTATTTGATTAAAAAAAAATTATTTTTAAAAATCCATATTTTTATGCCTATATTATCAAGATATCGATATGGTTAAGCGATATTCAATATCAAAGTAATGTAATGTTATTAAATTATAAATCAATGTAATATAATATCTATATATATATTTTTTTCTCGACATTCCATTCCTAGAACACAGTCACTATAAATAGTAACACGAACACACCACACCACAAGCTTTATGGTTCTTTGTTTATCGAACCTTGCGTCCATCTAGAATTTTTTTTTTTTTTTTGGTGAAAAATATCAGTTTTCGATACTGAAATTTTAATATCGATATTATGATAAATTTGGAGGAAATATCAATATATTTTTCAGCATCCCTAAGGCGAGCTATAGATTTATTTCTCCGATCGTTTTTGTAAATCATGGGATTATTAATATTTTCCTTACTGTAAGAATAGCGAGCTCAAACAAGAAAAATGATTTGCCACTCGGGAACGGCCCTCCATTCATCCTGACAAGTACAAATTTCTGCTTTTGACACGTCAAGTGCCACCTCGCGAACTCCCGACATGGAATCATTTTCTATTCTGGGGTGGTGAATAGACGTGAGGCCTATTCGGGCCACTAGACAAGGTTACGACATTGTCTATGAGGTCCTTGATACCTACCATTCTTACACCCATTCCGAAGCGTTAACATTCGTCTATTAATACGTCATTATCTCCGGCCTAGATGGATGCAGGGTAGTGATTTACCACGTCTTAATTACACCCTTTTGCCGGGCCTTTTTAGGCCTATCCGGTTTTCGAATAGAAGAAACCGATCCTAGTGGTCTAGATTTTTAGATTTATTCACTGATTGGAAATACACCTATCCAAATCACACCTATCTAGGTTTAATTACAATTAAAAATCCAAGTTTTCAATCGTATACTTTATTCATTAAAAATTAATTTTATTAATTTTGCTGGACAGCATTCTTTTATATTACTACATATAATTATCAATAATAAGGGTTCTTACCACATCATATTTATTACTCGTATTTTTCTCGAAAATTATAGACTTCTGCTCTGTATTTTTGGTCATCGAAATGGAGAGGAGGCACTCTAAATTAGTTTCGTAACCTTTAGAACAAGATTTTGGGGGTTTCGGGGATGTTTGATATAACTGTATATATTTATTTTTTTCTATTTCTATTTCCCCCCACTACATTTCGAGAATACCAGCGGCCCCATTTGGATCAAATCAGCTGAAATTCGGTATTTACGGATGTTTTCAAGGCAGAACAATGCCATAAAAGTGGAGATAATTTTCAGTCAAAATGGCTGCTACAATTAAATCATTATATGGATTTTCGCGATTTTGCGCACCAAATTGAGTTAGATGGTTGAAAATTCGTATGTAAATTGAGTTGGTATTTAGAGAAGTGCCTTTCGGGAGTCTCGACTTTTTTCTTCCATCCTCACCATTGTGATATTTTCAATTTTCTATTTCAGTGAAAATAAGAAAATTCAAAGGTTTAAATATTAAAATTCAAAGGTGAGACCCTTTAAGCGAAGCAGCTCTGTTGTTCACTTGTATTTTTTATTGGTTCTAGACGTTTTAGAAATCACATCCCATCTTCAAAAGTACAATTACTGTTTACAATAAGTTTTCAATATTTCTTAATCAAATAACATAAGCTAATTTTTACACACTATGTTTCTACTATTCTGGACGTAAGAGGTCGTTTGACATTTTAACATGTTTGAAATTTTTAAAGAAGAGCAAAAAGAAGTTTCAGATCGTACTGTATTTTATTACACTTCAGCTTAATTACAATACTAATATTCGAAAAAACATACGATAATAAAATCAAAATCAGCAAAATTGGACTTACAGCATTAGTACTCTATTTATATTGCACATATCATCTGCGTTCAAGCAAAAGTCAGTAATTAATGATGAATAAAGTAATGATGAATCAGTAAATAATGATGAATGAAATCATTTAGTTCCTGTATGTTATTTTTTCGTAAGCCAGAAATCATGATTATACAAAACTCACTAATGATAAGTTCAACAGTAACACTTTGGTCACTGTTGAAAAATATATGGAGGAATATACAGGCTCCAAACTTGTCACACATTATATATATGGGGTCCGGGTGACAGAGCGGGTTAACGCGCTTGCAAAAGTGCACCTACTTACAAATCCAAAGTTTGTGAGTTCGAATCCCGGTCCCGGCATTACTTTAATTTAATTTATTTGATAATTATTTTAACTTCTCAAGCAATTAATCACCTTCCCCCCGGGTATACGAGGCCCGTCAGTTTACTGGAGGTAACTCACACAGACCGGGCGAAAGAGTGATGACCCCTACCCTCTCCCCCCCCCCTCCTCAACGTGTACCTAAATTTGTGAATCGCGTTTTGGTTTTCCAGGACGTAAAATAGCCGCCCGGGGTTTGGTCCATAGATGGCCTGCTTCGGAGAAAGATATTTAGGTCCATTGTCTACTCCTGGACCCCGAGCATAATCCGGCCATAATCCGTAGATCTTGACCAATTTGTCACTGTCCTTGAACTCGTGTTAGTTGATGAGAAGTATATATATATATATATATATATATATATATATATATATATATATATATATATATATATGTATAGCTGTCCTATTTAAAACTTGCCATATATAAATAACCATCTATTATAATAATAGATAAATTATCAAAAGATAAGATATTTTTTTATTGTTTTAATTACGGAAATATGGAAGACTTATAATTAGCTAAATAGTAAAATTTTAAAGTTATTTGATTTTGAAATTGTTTGTACTATATAATAGCTTCTCTACCCACGATGTTCTAGAATTAATGGCAGTGAGAAAAAAAACTTTAGCCTGAGTTAATTTTATTGACGTGTTTACTAAGAAGTAGGTCTGAAATAGCTATGTATTTTTAAATATTTATTGCTATGTGCAATTTATCTTGCACTTGAAGTCTGTATGGCTTTATCGTTCTGAAGGTCTTGTTTGCAAAAATTTGACGCCACATCCTTAGCTCACTTAAGTGATAAGCTATTAATAAACTCATACATTGTCCAAATCGCTTATATGGATGGAAAAAACTTAGACTCCATTATTTTATAGTTAATCTAAAGTAAATAACATTATGGAAGAATTTCGTACAAGCTAAATTCAAGTAGCATATTTTGAATAATTTCAAATTACATTCATCCCTTTCTTTGTTTTTTCCGACTGATGCAATCGAATAATAAAAGGAAATACTATACCGATATAGGAAATACTATATCGAACAATACTATACCAATGTAATAGTGCCAATTATTACTCAAAGGTATATTATTAATTGTTATAATATGTTAGTTAAATTTGATGCCAATTATTAATAATATTATTAAAACTGTCTCGTAATCATTATAATGATTCCGAAACACTTTTAAGTCTTAGACTAAAAAAAAAAACAATTTCGATTTGAGAAACCTCCATACGTACTACACATTATTAATGCAGACATGAATTATTCATGTTAAGTATATATTCATTATCTACATATATAGGATTCTTTTGATAGATTATATTCGAAATACAAAACTATGGCACTATCAGTCCAAATACAATTCCAAACGCAAGAGGTCTTTTGTCCCAAGGATCAGAGGAATATTATTAATTAAATAATGGCCTAGCTTGAGAGCCTATTATTCAATTATTAACAAATAGTAGTCGTTTAATCTTAATAGGAAAAATGCATAATATATCCTGAAGGACTATACAAATCATGATCATAAAAAGGAGAATTCAAACCGCATCTAGCTTGCAGAGTAATTCTAGAATAATATATTATCTAATAAATCAAAATTCAAAATAACATTTATAGCCATATCCAGGTGATTTTTACCTGTGGTTAATTTATAAATTTCAAACAGTAACTAAGATCCTCGATGTTAGTATTCGATCGGGCAGCATTAGAAAATAGCATTTTAAAAATTTAATCTTGAAATACAAATAACTTTGAATGTGTTTTATAATTTGTATGTTATATCAAATGTTTTTACATTTATTTTATACTCGTATGAAATAAATCAAATTAAATTCTTTCTGAATACAGACATTTGAACGTATGTAAATATCTTATCAGTAACTATTTCAATCCAAATTTTTCATACTTTTGATGATAATGTGAGGTAAATTAGGTACACCTCATCATCAGGATATCAATACCTAATATACCATTAATTATATAAAAACACCAGTTCACATCAGCATAACTAACAACGGTTATTTATACATATTTATAAAGAACCAAAAAATATAATATAATATTTAATGGTGCAGTAATAATTGGTGTCTTTGAATATTAAGTCAGATACATTAAACATTTAATCAATTAAACAACAACAGAAGATTTTTCATAACTTCTTTTAAGTCATTAAGGATCTCGAGACTTGAAACAATTAATATTATTACCAATAATATTAAACGAGGAGCAGAGGCCAGCAATTAAATTAAAGAGTAATTACTGCAAAGCATAAACTGAATTTATTGACCTCCTGAAGGTATTACAGAACTAATTGTACATAAGTGTGATTTATGTAAACATGAACCGTCTCTATTAATTAACTTTGAATGCTTATTAATTTCAATTTTCAATTAAATCTTTACTTTTATTATTTATTTATTTGCTTACATAGACGAGGTTAGGGAGGAAGTTAGTTATATTTGTATTAACTCGATAAGTAATAAACCAATCAGTTAATCGAGTAAAATCTTTAAAATTTATTTTGACTTTAAAATGACATTCGTTAGCGTAAATTACCTTATCATGAGAACAGTATGTTCCTAAAAGAGTACGACTTTTCACAATACTTTGTATATAGTGTAATTTATGCGAAATACTGTCCGGTAAAAATTATACCATGTCTATTCATTTACTTGTATACTTTTAATTTTCAATTAAATAATTTATTTTAATATTACTTCATCTTTTTTAAAAAGAATTTATTTTTATATATTCAAAGGAGTGGAATGAGGGATCTCCTTGCCTAACTAGAAATTGTAAATAAAAAAATGAAGAGGAATTACGCTGTGTATCATCTCTTTTATGCCTATTCATACCGCATTACCCAATTTGTAGCCAGCAATTTCACTGACTGGCTAAATTTTTGACAGTTGTAAATCAAGAAATAAGGAAAAAAAATCAATAATTGATAACCAGCTGTTCCCACAGATTTAGTTTTATTATCAGACTTCAAAAAAGCTTATCAATTTGACTTTATGTTGTTTACATATGTCAACTTTACGTTATGTTAGAGGAAGTAAGCCAAAATACGCCCAAGAACGAAGTGACCGCAATGATTTCAATAGACTGTACGGAAGTGTTCGACTCAGTCCCAAGGGCTTCAATGAAAGGCACAGAAGTATAACGAGTTCCCCGTGCAGCTCTATAATCTACTACGGTCATTTCTGGAACACCGTTCAATGAGGGTACGGGTCGGCGAGGTGGTACCCGGAGACGTCCCATTCACCTGCGGTTTCCCTCAAGACTGTGTGCTCCTAGCCCTTCTTCATAGAGCGCCGATGTTAGCAAACATAACGGCAACGAAACTCCAGAGGTTTCAGAAGAGCGTGCTGAGACGAATTGTGAGAAACCAGCTTACAGAGGACAAAAACAGACTAATTCCATATGCCCCCGAACTACCGAGAGTTACTAACTATCAAATGGAGGCACATCAACTTTTTTGATAGTCTCCAAAAGAGGACGGACCCGACAGAACGGTCACAGATGTGGGAAGCAGATATAAACAGCCTTAAACTAGACTGAGGAAAACTAACTAACTGGACTGACATCAGACAACTAGTGAGTTCCATAACTAGAAACTGACTTCTAATCCTCAAATCCCAAAAATGTCCTACTCCTCACATTCCCCTTGCAACCCTTGCAAACCAACGCAGTTGTAGAGTTTTCAGCCAACCTACTACCTTTATTGCCTGAATGTCCCACAGCCTTACAGACCTTTGAAAGAGGGCGCTTGTTCTTCTGGAAGGAGAAAATAATGTGATCTTCTAGGAATAACTGTAATATTTAGCCCTTCCAGTTACTTTGTTATCTCCTTACAAGCCTTCTCTGCCTTCCGTAGAGCTCTCATACTGTTTATGGAGCTACTGTAGATCGCTATATCATCGGCATATGCCGTAACAGTAGCATACTTCTAAAGATATTAAATAAATAAGCATTAAGCATATTATCTACTATCCACTTCAAATAACGTCTGGGTATCAGAAATATATACTGCTGCGGATAAACCCCTCAAGTTATACAAAGGTATTAGAGCAAAATCAGTTAGGGACACCGACTGCAAATCTTTTAAGAAAACAAGATATCATTCAACATAAAATAAATTTAACATTGTTCTGCAAGGCCGCAGCGAACAGGCATGTTGGATCAGGATATCCTCGAGCCAAAACTAAAGCCGTATTGATTCCGGCCTCAGATGATTAACTTTATTTCCTAATGAGGGGCAGGGGCTATATCCCGACTTTCTCACTCTTGTAGAATAGGTAATATATTAATAACCAACAAATAACCCATGCTTCCTACCTTCATTGGAATACATAAGGATGTCAAGCCTACTGAACACTAAAAATACAATATCGACCAATATTTATAAATTCTATGCCTCTAAAACTAAAATAAGCAATGCACTTAAGTAGTTGTTAAGGCTAGATATTTGTAATTGAAGTCACGTAACGGCAAATTTAAATAATAAAATTTAACGGCAAAAAAATTACAAATTGGCAACTTTGACTAGGGCAGTTAGCCCTAATCTCATTTTTAACATTTTGCAAATTCATAAATGTTTAAGTAAAAGGAACGAGTAATTTACGGATGACATAACTAAACCTAAGCATCTTATTCCATTTACCCGTATTCTTCTAGTACACATTTAACCAATGTATTTTAAACAGAGGATATCTATATGCATATCCCGTTGTATAACAGCAGCACTGTTAATCTATAATGAATTCTATAGTATTATTTTTAGAGATTTTGGTATATTAACTTCAAAAATGAACCATTGTAATCGACCAACAAAAGGACGTTGCGTATAAAAAAAAAATCGAGTCTATTAACGAGAAGCATCAAGAGAGAAAACATAAATGGTTAGCTGAGTCCAGGAGCGAGAATTTTTATTTTCAACACAGAAAGTAAATAATAATAAGCTCTGCTCCACGTGACATTGCAGATATTCGCGTTAAATTTATTTACAAGAATTTTAAGTTTTCTTGGAATTATACACAATTTATAAATACAAGCCGATAATAAAACACTCTCTTATCAGATTCAGATAAATGCACGAGGATTTGCAAACGATTATGAAGTATAAATAGATCTTCTTATCTGAAACGGATATCGTATAATCGGGTATTATATAAAAGTATGCACCAGAGCCTTCTAGAACTTTTTTGAAAGATAAGTAATTTTTAAAAAATGCCTCTGCACGTAAATGCCTCACATTAAAGATATTTCAATATCTTATATACATCCATCATAATAAAAATAAAAAACCTGAACAATTACCACCAATGAAGGAATCATGGATTCATTAATCGATAAGGAAGCATTGCTATATCTCCTACAGTTATACAAGAAGGTGATGTGGTCAGGATATTAACTCAACCGATTTATCTTCCAACCCAATAAAGTGCCACTTAATAGATATTGAGTTGGTCCCAGGATGGTCTCCTGACCCCAGAATCGATTCACGGCTGAATTAACAGAAAATAAATTTCTTGCCTGGAACCAGACTCTAAACAGGAGGGCCTGGGGAATAAGAGTCCGGCGTCTTACTCAGTGAGTTACCCCCCACACATCCATTACACGGTGGAACTAAACACATTAGGGATTGATCCTTCTATACCAACATACGCATATCAACTGAACTAAACAAAAAATTGGATCTATGGAATAGGAGAATCGCTGGAAACTGTTACATACAATAACGCCCTAATATACTTCATCTAAAAAAAGAAGGGAGGAATATCCTTATATGTCACTAATCTCTCGTAGCAAGAGTAAGAAGTTCGAGATTAATTCCCTGGGTCTACTACGAAATCAAGTCAACCTTTCAAAGCCGGGTTAAAAACGACACCGCTTTTCCACAAGATGCTTTCCCAACCCGGTTGGCCACTATCATTTTTCTACTGAGGAAAGTTATCATACTTGTTGTTGTTTTAATTGTTTATATTATTTTTTTTATACTATATTTGCAATTGCGTTCCAACGCATCAGGCAAATTCGCTGTCGTTGTTTTTTTTGTCCTCGATCTGCTTGATAATGTGTCATGATTTTAAATTTTGATTTATAGGTGAACAAGAAGAAATCTGAGCCATTGTCTTTTTAATCTTCATTCAGGTAGATGGGGTAACAGTGAGGAGGAAAGTGATAGGAATAGTGGAATGGAGTAATTCTGAGTTGAAGAGTGAAATAGGGTGTATTTGTTTTTTTTTGGAATGTCGGTGTACTTTACTGTTGGAATCTTCATGTCCTTGTGTGTATTGCGATTTGAAGTAAACATTTTTTACAATTTTTCTAACCCCAATGTTCTGCTCCGTATTTCCAAATAGGTTTTAGTTAGTAAAGCGGTGTAGATTAGTCGGTTGTCTCCTAAGTGAAGAGAGGATCTGTAGTCGAGAAGATGTGATAGTAGATTGCATCGTCTGTTCTTTTTTTGTTTTTTCAATTTTGTATGTATATACAAATTGTTATAAATATATAATTATATTATATATAATTTTAAATGTGTAGACAACAAATATCCTGTTTTAGCCTTTTTTTTAATGTATGTTCTATGTATGTATGTTTTTGTCTAAGTATACTAAGGATACCGAGCTTTGTTTTTTGAAGATACTTGTCAATTGTCAGAGCTGGAGATGAAGTTTTCGGCAGGGAAAAGCTGATGTGGTTTGATTAGGCGGCATTTATTTTAATTTTCAATTTGTTGAATCACCTTTCAAGATTGAATAAACGGTTTTGAAGGGCGATAGTTGGATTTTCGTGGGAAGAAAGAACTGCTATATCGTCGGTGAAATTGTAAAAGGTGGTCTAAGGGTGCTCAGGAATATCAAAAGTGTAAAGGGAATAGAGAAGAGGGCTTAAAACAATAACTTGTGGTACGCCCGCATGTTGAGGAAAGGAATGAATAGAAGAAACAACGGAAATATAGATAATTTGTTTAATTTAATGAGATTAAAATATTTTGAAGTGGTGGATTTATTTTTTTTCAAATTAAAGCTCTGTTTTGGAACCTGCAACATCCTAACAATAATTTTTGTCTATTTGTTTCAGTTGTTGTTCTCTTTATTTAATCTACCCTTAAATTGCACGAAAATTTTGAACCAAATGAAACTTGGTGACTCTAGTGGAGTAGAATCAGTTGAATATGCCATGCTTGTTTGGTGGATTATAAATTGATGGATTTATACTATAACAAAAAAAAAATTGAATAATTTTTTCCAACTCATAAGATCAATGATGACACGGTTATTATGAGCGGTATTACAGAGGGATTAGAAGTGCTTACCTTAGTTGTGACTAAGCACTTATACTAAACGCAAATAGAGAGCGGTGTGGTCGACAACAGGAGAACTGTTCCAGGCGATCTGTTTGCCATGTTTAGAGACCCGACACTCGACTACCGCACACACATCGCTTCTGTTGACGGCGGCTCAATGGGACTACCCATAACGGTCCTGGCTGCCGGCAGCCTGTCTCAACTTTATTTTGTTTTTTGTTTGTGTTCCACTCCTCGCAGCCATTCCCAGTCTGAGGATAACAGCCATTCTTATAGCAGGCCATTATACGAAAGTGAAACTGAGAAAATTAATATATTCAGTTTTATTACAATACCAGTTTTATTGTTTGATAAGACCAATTCCTTTATTTAATACAATCGATTTCTGACTAATCTAAACATCAAATATATATATAAATATTATACCTCTTTTTTTTAGACTATTCACCTTTTAAAAGAAAAAAAATATATTTTAAAATATTTATAGTAATTAATTAATCATAGATTGCAAAAAATCTAGCAACATAAATAGATCATAAGCAGAATTATTAAATTATTAAAATACCATATCTTACAACAAAATTCCATAGTTTAATTTGTATTGATATTGGACAATATTATCGTTATAAAATTTAACCAGACCAGGTGCGAACAAAAGAAATAAGGGACGAGCAGGTAGAGAAGGGTAACTGACAGGCGATGGCAGATGTCACCACATAAGAGATAAGGGATAAGTTAATTTAAAAACCCTACCGAGAAGTTTACACTGTAACAAAGCAAAAAGCTAGGATACCTAATCAATTTTAAGAACTATTCCTCTTAGGCTGGAAAAGGTATGATTAAATTATACGAGTTGGATAATGGCTGTAAGGACAAGGGGTGGAGCCATCCGATGAAATCCCAGAATTTCCTCCCTCTATAAAACTAGTCGGCCAATGAACAACGTTTTCGATCCCCTCTTAGGGAGAACAAGAGAGAAAAGAGGGATAGAAGCAAGGAGGTGAAAAAGAGGGACTTCTGAACGGATCGAGGCTGAGGCAAGACTTGGAGACTGATAGGGGCTGATGCAAGACTGCGACTCTGAAGATGAGAAATGCGCTCTGGCTCCATGACTGAAGATATGCAGGGGAACCCGAGGGAGAGATGCTGAGGAACCTTCAACACCAACTAGTACAGATAAGAGATTTATGTTAAAACAATTAATGGCTAAGTCTAGGCTGAATCATTCCATGGTTAACTTTTTATTGTAATAGTTTGTTATTTTAATTTTGAAGAATAAAGATAAGTGTTAGCAAGGAAGTAGTTCTTTAGTAACCATGCCCATATTTAATTTGAATATATTTCATTAAGATAGCAGTAACGTTGATTAACATTAGTATTAAACTTAAAAGTAGGAAGATTATCTTGGTTAATTATTAAATAATGGTAACCACAAACCAGGCCTTTGGAAAGGTATCCAATTTAGAGGACAAGGTAAGAAATTCAAAAGTATTCACAAGCTTACTTAATTTTGGGATAATCATCCTCAATGATTGCCCGATGGCATCCCTATATATATATATATAGACTAATGTATTAGAGCTAAATAGATATCAAGCTCAACTCGAAACTAGAAAGCATAGCAAGTTATAAGTTTTCACTATATAGGGCGCTTAAATAGACTTCGTTTTAACTGTAAAGATCATAATAAGTGAGAGATGAATGTTGTTTGTTTAATAATGGAATAATAAAAGAAAAAAGTGAAGGATATCCTTGAAATAAGATAATTTTATTGAATTATATCCTAAAAGATGATTAGTGCAATAAACAAAGAACAAATAAATTTTGCCAATATATAAAGTTATAAAAAAAAAAAAAAATAACCCTAATGTTTAGTCATGTTTTTTATAAATATTCTGTTTTTTAATTTTTTTAGAAATGTTATTACCAAATTGACTATTTGATTATACTAGAAAAATATTTTTTTTTTCGGAAGTGACGTTTTTATAGAAGCTAGAAAACAATTGGAAGATTCCAAAACAAAATGCCTCAAGCCTCTAAAATACCGGCAAACAACTAACCATTCAACGTTTCGCCATCATCAGGCATCATCAGGACATATGCCAAAAATCAAATCTATGAAGACCAAATCTCAAATAAACCGTCCAGAAAGGCGCATCAACCAGAGACAGCACATCACTCCAACACATCCAATCACATACTGCTTTTTATAAAAGCTTTAAAAGTTAAATAAGCGGTTTACATATTAATCTATTTTAGTTGGACAAAGATTTTTGCATTTAAATTATATAAATGAATGCAAAAAATGTGAAAATGGCCAAATAATGGCTGAAACGTCACAATATTTATAATGTATTTATAATAAAATTTCTTAGGGATTTTATTAATAAAATTGTTTTTCTTACGATTAATAGAGATCCTTTTAGCCCATGATTAATTAATTATATATTTAAAACACGGAAAGATTTAGACTAGAGATATAAAAAAAATAAATTGAAATACATTTTCTGAAAATCTCTTAATAATTAAAAATGTTAATAACGCTCAAAAAATCTAAAAATAGAACTCAAATGGGCGTATTACACTCGAAATTGTAAAGTAAAATGTTTTAAGAGAGTGATTTAATATATACACTAAGTTGCGCAAGTTAATCTCGTGAATGGGAATATAAAACATCTGTATGTATAATGAGGCGGTGATATTTAAAGTTTGTAAACAACTTGCAACTTTTTGTAGGTAAACCTTTTGTAATTTTTAATACTTTAGAAAAAAAAAAACACTATGTTTACACAGCCTGTACCATTGCAATCGACCGCAATATAAACAAATACGCTTAACTGGGTAATGATATAATACCCTGGTATTCTCCAGTTCATCAAATAACTTTAATATCGAGACATAACCAAAAAAAAAAAAACAATAATAATTAGGAAATATTAAAACTCCTCGCAGTTTCTGTGTCACGGACAGACACAAAATCTTCGGTGTAATAAGTATACATCACTCAGGGAAACCATTAATTCAACAGGTTTTTCATTATCGCCAGATCTAGATTTGGGCTCGAACGATACGTTAGATAGCCATACAGCTCTATAAATATATCTGATCCCTTGTGGGTTATAAATTTATCTCCGCCTTTAATATCTCACTAATACTCAATCCATAATCGTAAACGCCAGATACAGGATTAGTGAGAAAAATACTGGCACAGAATTAGTGTATCGAAAAACTTATACATGTTTAGTTTTTTATTAAACTGTTTCCATCAACGTTATTTATATCTGGGCCTTAGCTCTTTTATTTGTTCAAATTATTGTATGGGGGAAAGAAAAAAATGTCAAATGTCATCTAAAAACCTTGTCTTATTTATAATATTATTCTATTTATTTTTTGTCCATTTTGTATAATTAATTTTACATCTTTTATTTTTATTAGTTTTGTACAATTTATGTCTTCTATTACATTTTATTATATTTCTTCCATAACTGGAGTTATTTCTCAGCACGGACAACTGGACTGTTAAAATATTTCTAAGCTTGTTTCACGTTCATATATCGCGAATTTTGTCAAAACACTAAAAATACGCAGTAATTTCAGTATTCGACGTCATCAATGTGTGTTACATAGATAATAATCGATAAGACAATTGAAACATCACTCAACGTTGCATCACTTCAGGGGTTAAAGTATCTTGAATTTTACTGTTCACTGAATGAACAAATACCACACTAAATGATCATCGCCTTTTCAATATAATATTCTTCAACCCTTAAATTGAACTGAATAGAAATAATCAGTTGAAACATTAAAAATTAAAGAAAAGAACAGTAATTATTATATAATTTTTTCAAGAGACTCATTACTGTCATCACTGTCATCACCTTCTTACAAAGCAGTTCTTAGAATGCTGTTTCCATGGCACCTTAAAAAGCACAGTCCGGGAATCCGTGGCAAAAAAAAATGGTTTATTTCATATTATAGCCCATTGGAAAATAAAATGGCGGCCAACAAAACTCGAAATTTTATGACTATTTTTGTTTTTTCACCTATAATTCCAAACGGTGCATTCTATCGAAAAAGTTACATATAACATGTCGTGGTCGAAAACTACGGTCAAAACGTCGATTTAGTTAAAAACAGGACAGAGTGCTTTATATAAGTCTGCAGCTTGGATATGAGTACTCTCAGAGAAAAACTCATATAATAAAAGTTATAGAACATCGATTTCTGGGTCTATCTCCCAATATCCTACACATAGCATTTTAGTCCAGTGGAGATATCATTTTGATTTGTAAAAAATGGCGTTGGCAGACATGCATTTTTCATGTCAGGCCTGCGGACAAGTTCATTTCATATGCCCAAATTTTACTATGAAATAAGCCACTATTTTTGCCAAGGGCTCTCGGACTAGTAGCGCAAGGGTCCAGTGAAATTTTTAAATAATTAAAAATTAAAGTATTAAATTAAGTAAATAATCAAACAATTATAAAAAAATTATTATTGTTTTTTATTACAATTCTAGCTTTTTTATCTTTCTATTTCCTATTTTTCATCTTTCCCATTAAATGTAAAAAAACACTCCTCTCCCCCAAAAAAACGTAATAATATGGGTGCTGTGAATTTTGTTTAATAACTTCAGTGTACCGCCAGACTAAAACGTTTGAAAACCACTGCTCTAACACTATAGTAAAACATCAAGTAGATCGTTCTAAACAATATTATTAACTACTAAACCTATTTTAACTAAATTTATTAAGCAACAAACCGTCAATTTCATTAGCACATAAATAGGTTTAATAAACCTGGTTTCTGTCTAATGGACTAAACAAAGGTTAATAGTCCGACCAGAATAATTATTCTGCTGAATTAATTACCATAATAAAGAAAATTAACAGACAAACTATTTTGTCTCCTTTAGGCGAGATGTAATGGTTTCCATAATTTGTATCAGGAGTGAAATTTATGTTCATTACATGTATTTTAAAATAAGAACTTAATAGATATTATTAACCTTACCTTATTATTATTACCTGTTCGTTACTAGTATCCATTTAACATTATAAATTACTGTTCTAAATTGAGGAGGATTAATATATAGTTTAATAAAACAATACACAACCGAAATTTGAAATCATTTAACACCCCCTAGAGTTCATCCAGCCTCAATAAAGTGTAAAGTATAAGAGTACTAAATAAATGGAAATATTTTTTTATCACAAAGAAATTACAAAGAGTGAAAAAGGTTGACCGAGTTTTGTAGGTAGTTCCTAAACTTATGTAAATTTCATTGATCATTTACTTTGTTTGTAAAATATGTATTGGCTTTAATAAGAAATATATACGAGTATTTTAAAAATCAAATTTAAAAATTCTATAAAAACGCATAATTACCAATGTTCAATAAAAATCATGAAAATCTTAAAATTTATATTTATTACTTTCTTTATTTGAACGAACTTTCCAAGTTTTATTTTATTTTATTTATCACAGTAACTCAGAAACCAACTAATGTGTTCGGTCACATAATTTAAAAGATAAAAATGAAAACAAATTAGATAGTTACAATTTCAATAGAAACAAGCCAATACTGAAAGAACCTATTTATATATATAAATATTTATAATTAAGTAAAAATAAGATTACTATAAATATTAGTTATTAATCACCTTCCTATTACATCATTTGAGTTGTACCCTCCACACGCCCAATCATCAGAAATTTACGGAAACGGAAAAATTATAGTAATATTAAGGAATACTACATAAGGTAAAGAAACAAATTCATTGTTAATTGTTAAAACATGTTTTAAAAAAATTAATTCATAATACTTATTAATATACAGTTCTTATTATTTATAATGTGAATTATTTACAATGTTTTCCTGTTATTTTAGAGTTTTGTCCTGAGGATATGAAATTCCCCTAAATGTCGAGAAATATATGATAATTTTTTTAAACAAACTGGAAATTCGAGGAAGAAATTTACTTCATCAAAAAATACACAAAATTAAATAAATATTTACGTAATAAGATTCAAATAGAATACATTTACATACGAACTGTTGTCCACTGCTCATGCTTAACTCATGGTATAATATCGAAAAACTATTGTTAAAAAATATAAACGTCTTTTTTTTCCCTATAATGATTTACTAATAACATATAACACCCTACCCAGGGCATGGTCTTTGAGGCGTGGTTCAAGTGAAATAATTTCGTGACCTCGATTAGATTAGGATAAGATATAGGAAACGTCCATAATGGCTAAGGACGGTGAAAAATCAGGCCAATGTTATTAGGGCTAATAAGATAAACTATATAACAAAAAGCATTCCAAATTCACATTTATAACATATTCTATACCACAACATGTTTATTTTTAAAAGTATTAATTAAAACAAAATTTATTATCAAAGCAACCAGGCTACTAAGGAAATCAACAATGAGCTAAGATTAATGCGAAATTGACTTTGCACAACTCCATTTTTTTTTTCAATAAATCAAGCAGCCGCCTCTGAATTAAAACTCATTAAAGTCATTTTTTTTCGGTAAAAAACAATGTCCACGTGGAATATGGATATTGTTCCATCAATTGGAACAGTATCCATATTCCATATTTACTTTTTCTCAAAGGTAAAATTCATTAAAAAGTGAAAAATATAGCTTAAAGCCATTGCCAAAAAATAAAATAATAGATCGCTTTAACCAAATACAACAGAATAGATTAATATGTATAACGGTATTCCTTTTAATAAATTTAATTCGATTACAAATTTAAAAAAAATTATATTTATTCGAAACTTTTCTAGTCGGTCAACGGTGAATACGTTATAAATTATAAGAGACCAGATTATGCAATAAATAATTCCCAAAATGTGATAAATTGTGCATATTTAAAGAAATTTACACATTTTGGGCTCAGTGCACGATTTTTCACGATTTGAATTTTTTGCTGCATGGTTTTCGGTTTTTTACTGCACGAAAATCCGACTCATGACAATTTTTGTGGTCATCTTCTAAAACTACATCTGGATAGAAACTACAACTGTTTTAAGAATACTGTGGAATTCTAGTTCTCCTAAAAGATAAGTTCATTTAATGTTCATTTGAACTTTAATAAGATTTTAATAATTCATAAAAAAAAAAAATTAATTTTATATCATTCGTAAAAAACGAGGGAAATAAAATTAAATAGTAAAAGAGTTTTTGCAATTGTATAAAATATGATTAAATGGTTATTTATTTGCGAATGGTAATCTAGAAATTATTAGACTATAACTTACTATAGCTAATGAATATTCAAAATAGATTTATCATGGCAAACACCGGTAAAATATGCAAATTAGGTACAATCTGCAATCTAACATGTATCCTTAAAACATAAATGCAGAGTTGAAGGAAATATTACACTTCCTTACATTAGCAACACATAACTCCAATCAGGGCAGTGAAGTAAACAGCGATTGGTGGGATCGGCATCGAACCATTGGTTTCAATAGTACTTTCATTATTATTATTATTTAATTAAGATACTCAATAATTACAAAATACCAAGTTTTTGATACCTAAAGGATGATTGCGATAAAATAATTTATTTGAACCTTTCAACATTTAAGGATAATTATAATTAAGAATCATATAAAATTTCAATCTTTATCTTTATGTTGATGTAATACAAAAGCAAGTGGTTTTTATTTTATTTTTTTTTAAATTGTAAATAATGCGTTCTAAGTAATAATAATAGCAGTTATAACAAACAAATTTAGTACAGTGGGATGTGGAAAAAAAAAAAATCGAAAAAGTGGAAATGAAAAATTCAACTGCGAAGTTTGCCTCACCCAAGCTTGAGCAAAATTTCCAATAACAAAAATGGTCAAGAGTGACCAATCCCCTAGAGGATATTTCTAATACAATAGAAATTCAATAATAATCTTGGATTATAAAAAATAAATAAATATAAAAAATATGTTAGTTTCAAAAGAGATAGAATCCTATAATTTTATTAAATAAATACTAAAACCATTACATATAAAATTCCCATTAAGAAAAATTAATGAAAACTTTCGAAGAGAAGATAATAAAAAAAAAAAATCATTTAAGCAATCATTTCTTAATAGAAAGCTGTTTTATTGACTATAGAGCCTGTATTAAGCAAATTTTAAGGATAAAAGACTGATAAACATAAAAGACATTTTTTTTTTATTCGAAGAAAAATCTCGGTAAGTGGTACAAGGAACTAACAGGGTCAATCCGTCAAAGTATTCGTTAGAGTGAGAGGTATTAGAATTGTTATAAAGTCGGTCGTATCTACTGTTGATTTCTAACTATAATTTATTTTCTAAGCGATTTATAAAAATGCAGAGAAAGCAAAAGATTCGCCTAAATGCATGCCTTGCTGTATTTAATACTGCATGCTAACGGATTTACTAGGTCAAGATCGAAAACTATAATAAAACGAAGTTTTACAACTGAGTAAATAATAATTTTTATTAATTATATTATGCATAATATCGTCGTTCCCATGGTAAACTAACGAATGTGAAAATCATTACTTTTCAGGAGAGCAAAAAAATTACATTCTACTAATGATTGATTTCGATTATTTAAATTTTTTTTGTAGGTGTATTATTTCTTTTATCTCATAGTTCCATGCGTAATTATTGTTTTGCCTTTATAATTATTCAAATATTCGTTACATTTATATGGAAGCTTCAGATTTTCAGACCTTTTTTGGTGAACATGCAACTACGATTTCAGCACTTGATAGTGATGTAACAGATTCGTAACTTTACTAAAGGCTGTATCAACCGAAATACTATCGACAAAAAATCTTAATTTTCACATAATCACATGTAACTTTAACATGGGCCTGATGATATGATTGGTAGAGGTACTTTAATACTTTAAAAAAATTCTATATCTCAGTTCTTCAGAGTTACTGAGAATTTTAGAATTAACAAGCAACTGATTTAAATATTCCGATACAATAAACATCTCTGACTATGTGCATCGAAGGCTAAAAATATGTTGGATAAGAGATCTCCTTAATTTACTAAAGATCTGAAATAAAATCAGGAAGAAGTGCCAATGGGTGTTAGCCTCAACATAATAACATCCGTCACATCGATAGTACGGAACTAGGGAACACGCCCTGGGAGAATTCAGATAGCGGCAAATTTCGAGCGAAATTTTATTGTTAGGTAAAGTTAAAAAATATTTGTTTCTGCTTTTTAATTGCTTTGGCCTTAATTCACTTAATAAAATGAGTTAATATCATGAGATGATATTTATTTCGAAATACATAATACTGTTATAAAACAGTTGTACACTTTGGGTGAGTGGCATATGTTACCTTGCATTATCGGTCCCCGGTGACCAGAACCGCACCTGATATACATCGTTTTATGACTATTAATAATAACACCGACCACACAGGAGTAAAAAAGTGGTAAAAAATTGTGTGTAAAAAATTCTTGAAAAATCCCGCCGCACGTAATATAAAATATGCGCTTCGGTCCCGGGGATACAAATCAGCCCTGCCTCGCATGTAGTTGTTGTTTTTCAATTAAGCTCATTCACTGATTGTCTTCAACCTGCAGACTGGTGTGAATTCTAAATAAAGATAATTAAAAACAAATAAAAGAAAGAAACCGATTAAGTGCAGCGAATTTATTTTTTCGTAAATAAAAAAAATGTCCGCTTACGATAAGGGAAGAAAAACACACTTAGGTCTTTGCGTTTCTTAAGGCAAATATTAAATTAGCTAAGAATATAAAAGTGTAGTTCACCAGCTTCGCGTAGATTTCAAAAAGGCTTACGACTCTTTTGACCTTCAGAAATTGTTTTTTAAGGGGAACAAGTCAAGAAGTTTTATAACCTCTTGATTACAATATCAAAGCAAGATTAAATGAGTGTTATTGCACTGTCACAAAATTAATCAGACTACGACTAGCGTCTCGTCTGAAAACCTGAAAGGAAGAATTTACAAAACAGTAACACTTCTTCTTCTTGTTCCGGCTCTACAATTCGTGGTGGGTCAGGATCTTCTGAAAACAAAATTGTGAAGAACAAAACCATATGATTTTCTAATATAGAGTAATATGCATTTGGCTCTATAAAAGATGAGTCAACACGAGTATTTAAAATGCTATGTAACGCGGAATATCGGGACTTGCAACTGGTAAATATAACTGAAGGGATTGTGGCGACTGACAGGAACGTGTACATTACCAGCGATCGATTATTCATATAGGGAAATGTAGGTAACTGCCTATGCCCTAACCTCTTAGGGGATCCTTGGTAAGTAAACAAAAATAAGTAAAAGTAGTTTTAATTTTCATTACAAAGATTCATTCATTACAACAACGCTACCTCCCTCAGCATTGGCAATATATATTTCAATACAATTTCAGAACGCAGTTCAACTTAATTCCACGCACTTTCATTATTTACGCTGGTAGCACTAATAATTTGTTAGTTTCGTATTAAAAACAAGACTGAGGGATCCTCATCTCGATCTCATCTACATTCTGCCTCTACTTTTATTTATGCAATATATGTACTAAATTGAAAAGGAGAGAGCGGACCCGAAATTTACATAGCCTTTGGGCCTCTACATCGCCACTGTAACTGGAAATAGGTTTTGCTCAAAACTGTAAACAACTGACAAGTACAGGGTGATACAATGCGAACTTCTCAATTAAAATAAAAGCCAAAAAATCAACCATTATAATTGTCGGTGTCATGATAATTATTCCGAAACAAATCTTCATCGCAATGGGTCAATTAGCAAGCTTATGATAATGAAATATCCAGAGGCGTGCCAGCGAGGCCTCCCAGCGACAGGATACAAAGGAACGCTCAAACATATGCAAATAGTATACAAGTCTTTGTAATTCTATTTTGAAGCTACTTATCATATATATCCAGTCGACCCAGGCGCCTTCTCATTTTTCCCCTTCATAATTATTTACAGCCTATCTCCTGAATTGTTTTGCATTTGTTTATAAAAGTTTTACAGCTAAAATTGTTCCGGAATAAAGGCAGAGATGTAAATGAAATAGGAGAACATAAATATATATAAAATGTATTGGCTATTTTCCATACATATTATTTATATTTAGGATTTTTTTTAAATAGAATCCTGGAAAGTAGCCCAAATATTTCAATCATGATTAGAACGAATAATGTGGTCAATAACAAAGACCACTGATATTATAAATATCAGAAATATTCTTATCAATAAATATAAATAAATAAAACAAATAATGAAACCGATGCAATTTCAACAGTAGGTTCTAAGCTTTCACATGAATCTTATATTGAAAAGGTCATAGAGAGTATGATTCCATACAACTTTCTAAGAAGAAATTAAAATTGTACAATACAGCCGCAAAAATGATTTCACGTTGTGAGGAAAGTGTAGAATGCAATCTAATACTGAATCCAATACCCATCGGTTATAAACTTTAAAGAATATACAGTAAGTAGTAATTCACATCAAATATCTAACAATATATTTACAGATATTTTTCAGAATATAGATACAGATATTTTGAATATAAAATTTTAATCTTAAATATATTTTAAGGCATTTTTGACTAACAGGGTCTTTGATAGTAGAATCGGTTTTTTTCACTAATTTATTTTCATTCAATATTATTTGTTATGTTATTGTCTGTTGCTATTTGCAATGCCCGGTGGCGAAGAATGAAAGATTAAGAAATGATATGGAATGAAAATAACATTGTTTTTATTTTATACAAAATGATTTTAAAAAGTACTACTAAGCAAATTTTGTGTTATTGTAAACAATATAAATATCTAGCCACAATCGCGAATAACCAAAAAGGTATTTCCGCTTAACCCAGAGGTTTCCAACTCGTATTATTCTGCGGACAACTAAGCCAGGAATTGAATCATAATGCTGACCACCCTCACTCCTGACTTAAGATGCTTGAAGTTGCATTTTGAAGTCCTTATAGAGTGCATTTATATGTTAATACTTTTCAACTAACACTCAAACCTCAGGAAAGTTAAACTATAAAACAGTTCAAACGATAAGTCCTCACAAAGTAGATGAAGCAGGGTAATGTCGGATCCAACGGTTGGGATCCATTGCCTTCACCCATTGAAGAGTATAGAATCTGGGTGTGTCCACTGAGTATAGAAATAACTAGAGATGCCTAAGGGAGACAAAATATGTGTCTACTTCCTCCCTCCTCTTGATTACATACCTCGCTAAGTCCAGCCCCAGCCCTACTGCATTACCCAATATATACTAATAATGATAACCCAAGTGCTTTTGGGTTGTGCCGCTTATTCAGAAAAATAATTGTTCATAGACAGGTACCTGAAAATGATTCTAGTAATGCAAACGCAAGGCCACTTGACGAAATAGAGCTGCTTGAATTGGATTTTGGGAGTAAATTGAGCAGTGAACATAATAAAAATGTATCTACGCCTGAATCAAGCCAGTTGAACTCTTAAGTTCCGAGAGAAAATAAAGATGAAGACACTTTTGAATTAATGGAAAAAGTGTTTTCAACTTTAGTTTTGGATGTTGTGGTGTACATACCAAGCGAAGTGGTGTTATGCGAAGCTCGGGGAAGAAAATAAAATGTGAACAATGTTTCACGGCAATTCCCAGGGACAACGAGAAAAGTCTTTTAGATTTAACAATGAGTTTGGTTTCGATTATAAAACGTGGAGGATTGGTGCAGCCGTCATCGGATGATAATCGAATATACAAGATTAGTGAAACTATTTTTAAGATGACAACTTTAAAACACAAACTCTATAACACCACCCATTACTCCAACAATTTACTATTCCATTGCTCAAATACGAGCTTCTTTGTAGAATCCATTTCTCAACTGCTGGAGAAGATAATCACAGAAACTGGTCGGTTGAAAGCATTTGAAAAATTTATTTCAGTATCAGAATTAAGAAATACATCCAAACAAAAATATATTAATTTTCAAGGACAGTAACGAAAGTGTTCAATAATACTTGCTAATGATATGTTAATATTACATGATATTCGCTTAAATACGCGTGCTTGGAAGCTTTTTAATAAAGATAAATTATTTCTTGTTCATTGCAAAGAAACTTGCTCATTCTATTTTTGTATGATTTTGTGTCTAATAATATCTAAATATTAAATAATATATATTTTTATTCATTTCATATATTTATTGTTTTATATCATATATGCAACAGCATTTCATTGAATCTGACAAATTGATGTTATTATTTTAGGTCCTTGATCTGTCTGATAGTTTGTCTTGAATTTTACCTATGAATCCGTATTTGTGACTTAATCAGGAGGTCTCTTGGCCATAGTCTTTTTAACCTTCGCCCAAGTAGACCGGGATTATCATATGATTTTTGTGTAATGATGTAATATATATTAGGTGTAATATAAATGTTACCGTTAAAATGATATGTTAATCTTAAATGATATTAGCTTAAATGCGCGTACTTGTAAGCTTTTTAATAAAAATTTATACACCTTAATTCCATTTTTGTATGATTTTGTGTTTAATAATATTTAAATGTTAAATAATAGATATTAGGTAAGAAATTATATAAATAATAAATATTATAGTTAATAATATATTAATATTAAATGGCATTAGCTTTTTAATAAAGATAAATACTTGTTCATTATATTTTTGTATGATTTTATTTACCTCACTAACTATATTACTCAACTTATTTTCTCAATTAGTAATTAACTTGTAAACTGATAAAAACAAATCGAAAAGAAAGGCGAGATGAGATAGCGAGTAAACAACTAATTAGAGAAAAAAACAGCAGTGGGACTGGGGCTGGATTAGACGGGGTAAGTAACCAAAGTGTGGGGGGAGAGAGAGGGGAGGGAGGAGGAACAGAGCACATTTCTGCCAGCCCTTTTCTACGGGGAATTTAATTCCATACTCACATCAGTGGGTGTGTCACAATACTGATCCCAGAGCAGATCAATAGCTTGATGATAAGTTTTCTGCCACAGCCAGGTTTAACATAGTGCGTTACCGACTGTCATTCCGACTGACGTAAAATAATAAATGAAAAAATAAACAAATAAGAAATAGCAATTCCCATTATTGGCGTATGCGTACTGTGTCTATGAGTTAAAACTGTTAACTCATTAGAAGAGAAAAAATAAAATAAATAAATGTCTTACTGACTGAGCTAGCCCACCACTTTAAAAAAATCCACCCTTAACTCTTAAGCATTTTGTAAATTATCCAATATTTTCAGTATAATGGAAATTAAATCCTTAAATAGGTTAAAAGCTTTCACTTTATTAATAAATTTTAGGATCCTCTGAATCCGAAAAAGTGGGGAAAACATTCTTTCGTAAGACATTCAATGGCCCATCAGTTTCTAAACTCACAGGCTCTACAAATTTTAGTAGATAGCTGGGTAACTGGGTAGGTGTGAGTTCAAGAGTCGTGAAAAATGCAGTTTTCACAAAAAAGTAATTTTTTCTTCGCTCCCTTGAGAAATTCTTTAGAAGTCGAAAAATTCTATCAGGTATCATTTTTGAAAAAATGGAGTTTGTTTTTTAAAAAAACAAAACTGAAATGACATGTTTTTTTTTTCTTATTTCATTTTTTATGTAGTTTTCTTGTGAACTATATATAAATATATAAAATGATAAAATGTTTAATCCGGAACATAATATAACTTTATGCCTAGTCAATGTGTATATTTTTTCCATTTATAGTCTTCATCAGCTATCTCCCGTTGTAGTGTCCAACAGTTGTCAGCAAGAATCTTCCCATTCCACGCTATACCTTTTCTCCATTTGGGCAACCTCTTGAATAAACCGTTCTCCGCGTTCATCTGAAACTGTTCCCAAACTGCTCAAGGGAGGCAAAAAATGAATTTTTAATGACATGTTGCATGCAACCCATGGCCTTATATGATAAAAGCAATTCTTCAACAAAGTCTTTGTAATTTGTAGCTCTTTTGTTGCCCAAAAATTGTTCACACATGTTTTCAAACGCAGACCAAGCTCCTTTTTCAGTGTGTCTATGAGTTAAAACTGTTAACTCATTAGAAGAGAAAAAATAAAATAAATAAATGTCTTACTGACTGAGCTAGCCCACCACTTTAAAAAAATCCACCCTTAACTCTTAAGCATTTTGTAAATTATCCAATATTTTCAGTATAATGGAAATTAAATCCTTAAATAGGTTAAAAGCTTTCACTTTATTAATAAATTTTAGGATCCTCTGAATCCGATCCTCTGATTCCAGGTCCTTAAAAAGAGCGCGGATTTGTGGCCCCACGAAAATCCTCTCTTTAATCTTTGCTTCTGGTACCTGGAGAACCCCTCCAGGAGGGAAACAATATTCCTTTTCTCCTCTTTTCAACAAATCTTCCTGCTATTTCTACTGCTGACTAATGGGACGACACCGTCATTGAACGTAAGAGGCAGTTATAAACTGGGCCCCTGCATAATACTTCTGACTGAAGGCCAAACAAATTCTTGAAGCCTAATACTTCAGCTCTCGCAATTTTTTCATGTTATAATACATTGTAATAGCTTCAAAATCAAATAGATTTTTTCATTTGTCATTGAAGTATTCAACGATAAAAAAATACCCAAAACACAAATTTGTTATAAAATCGTGCCTGATTCTTGTTTAGCATATCTCAAAACATAAAAAAAAAAAACACTTCAGTTGAAGGGAGGCAGAACAGTGTTATTAACATTTTTTTTTTACAATATACTGAACTTTATGATTAACAGAATTCTATGTTGAACCCTTTTTTTGGTACAACTACAGAGGAGCGGCGCACTATTAGAAGAGTTTAGAGACTGAATCGAGTGTCGTCTCACTAGCGATCTCTGGGTCCATTCTTGTTAACTACGTACATCCTTTTTTCACACTTTCTTATAATTTTGGTTTTATGCTCACCGCTTAAAGCTGTTTTTTTTTTACAAACAATTTTTCGATTGCTATGAAAATTCGTATTTAGTAGTTTTGGAGGGTGCCAAAAACGAATATCAACTTTGTCTCTCCCTAAAAAAAATATTTTACCCCGCTTTGTTACGTCGCACAAATTTTATTCCGAGTTACTACACTCATTGTGATTTAATTTTGTTAGATTCTAGTTTGCACCTATTTATGACAGTTAATGGGTAATATCATGTTTTTTAATTATGAATTTAATCATTTATAATCATAATGGATAATATTAACAGTATTTATTTTAGTAGAAAATTAAATTAATTATTTAAAAAATTCAATTGCGATAGTAAAATGGTAATTTTATGGTTTTTAATTATGAACATATTTATTTATCTTATTTTTAGATAATTAAATTAGAACTAAATTAATGAAATTAATTATTACAAATGTTTTTTAATCATGGCCTTGAATTATGAAGATCATTTAAAAAAAAACATTACTTGATTAATGATTATTTAATTGTATAAAAATAAGTGGAATACTTATATTCTTATGTGAAAAAGGGGAAGATGTTATGTACATTAAAATAAAAAGTAACTTTTTTCTTTAAAAAAACCAACAAACAGTTATATCCAAATAAGAATCATTTGCAAATTGTGAAACAGCTTTAAGCGGTGAGCATAAAACCAATTTATAAGAAAGTGCTGAAAAAAGGAGGCACGCAGTTAACAAGAATGGACCCAGAGATCGCTAGTGAGACGACACTCGATTCAGTCTCTAGACTCTTCCGATAGTGCGCCGCTCCTCTGTAGTTGTACCCTTTTTTTTAATGAAACTTCCAAAATATATAAATGATTTTGAATTTATTAATGATTTGAAATTATTAATAAATTGAATTTTTTCTTAATTGTGTACAAATTATAAAGCATTAGGTACTGTTTATTTAAGATAAGAATAAACAAGCTCAATCTCACTTGCATAACAAAAGTTACGAGAACTTTTTAAAGTACTCACTCTCATGTCTCAAGTTGTATTATTCATTCAATATTAAATAAATTTCTATCGCTAGTAACAATTATTTATAATTAATTAATGAATGGCGAAATATATTTTGTTAAATAGTCAGGCTAAGATACTTCATACAATCAATGTTGATCGAAGGAGACAATTAGTCTCAAAATAAAATTTATTTTTCATTCATTCATTCAAAACATATTCAATTCAATTTTTGTTAAACAGATTTAACAAAATCTTAAAATTGATAATACAAAAAAAAAATCGAACAAACTAATAATTTTTGTTAGTTGATTTCAATAATGAACCTTTACAATCGACCAAGACAAAAAAAAATTAACATCATTCCTTTCAAAATTTGAGGTTTTACGTTTCAATCCAAAAATCGAATAAAAATAAAATCTGTTCGTCCACTGTCTCCGGCTTTTCTCCGAGATTACTGTGCTGATTTTTTTTTTTAATTTGGCATCAAAGTCATTCTAGGCTTATTCTCGGGACTTGAAATTACCATCAGCCGTTTGTCTCGAAATGGCGGCCGATTAGATGCTTCACACGTGCAAAACTCAGCCGTTGGAATTATCATACCACAGGCTAAAAAAATTACCAATTCAAATAGTACATCATTTTTTTTTTTTTTTTTTTTTTTTATGAATTGTTATTTAGAATTTTTTTTTTAGAGCTGTAAACAATGGAAAACAATCTATAACAACTATTTTTTAATTACTAGCTGCAACCGTTATCAAGACGTACTGCAAGAAGCCACGTACGTAAGTTATTTTTTATTTGTGTTTAAAAATACTTATGACCAATTCCAGTTTTCTCAGTCCATTATTACCCAACTCCTTCAAACTTCCAGGTTTCTAGTCTGAGTTATAGTCTTGTAATCATTTCTAAGAACCACTCGGCTTCGTAGCGGCTTCTCATATAACCATAAAAAGAAGACAGCAGATGAGCTTTCTGTCAACAGGAAATAATCAAGCAAAAACCTACAGAAGTTCATCTTAATACCCAAAAAAAAAACAAAGAGTATTCAACATAACTTAATTCCATTTATTTAGTGAGTAATCATTCATTCAGCTATTCACTGACCGCAAATTATTTATTCAGCTATTCTGTCATCCTCTCAAGACTTTTTTTTTTTTTAATAATTTTAAATTACAATATTGTATTTATTGGATCTTAAGATTTTTAAAATTATACCAGATTCAACCCAAGGACTGCGTTTTAAATTTGTTGACACTTAATTGACTTCGGAGCTTTATTGCTTTGTTCTGTCTAATTTAATTTATGGAAGATAAATTCTACTATGAATATTTCATGTAGGTTTTAATGTTCTATAAATGGTTTCGTACTGAACTGAGGATATAAAAATCTTAGTTAAATAGTGAATTGAATATGTTCCAATATTTCGCTTATGAAATCAATACATGATATCTATTGTTAATTAAAAACATTTTCCTCAAATGAACGTTAAAATGATCAAATGAAACCGTATAAATAAATATCATATATACAATATTAGTTATAGTGGTATTAAAGCATCAGTCTTATGTATATTTCTGTAAAATTAATATTTTGTATGTACCCACACACAAATAAAAAGTCAGTTTTCAAAGTTGTTAGATTTTTTTTTCTGTTTTTGTTCGATGACCATAAATAGTTATAAAATTGTACATAAAAAAAATATCATTATTATTTATTTTTTTTTGTAGAACACTGAATTTGCTACAATTTTCCTCTGGAACTTAATTTAATCAACTTAATAAAAAAATATAGAACTGTATAGAGTATAAGAGATGGTTTCAAAATTGTTAAACTATTGTTTGGTAGGCACAAAGTTCAACTGCTTAATAAATAAAGATCAATACGTTGTCACCAAAAATATTTCAAATATAAAGATAACAGTATATACAAATTTTTATTTTCATAGCCAAATTTAACCACTCAATGCCATAACTGTTTAGGATATAAAATGCTTAAATGTACCATGAATTGTGCATTAAAAAATTAATTAGGCATAACCTTTAATATCTGCGTATAATCGGAATGCAAGTACAAATTATAATAAAATATTTACGATATAATAATTTACATATAAATGGAATTTATTAAAATGTTATATTACTGCATTCTTTAAGAAAGTATAAATTAAAAAAATGGATCCTTTTGAATTGCTAAATAAATTTTAGATGATCGAAATAAAGTTTACTTGAAGTAACCGAAGTACCCGCCAAATTTATTATTTTTACGTTTAACACGTTCAAATTATCACTGAATTTTTATTGAAAAAATTAGTTTTCTAATTATTGCATTAAAATTATTAGTATTTTATACCCCATGCTAAATTATTTATTATTTATAACCAACTAGAAAGTAATACGACATTTATTTGAAAAGCCGTTATCAGACCACCATCGGTATAAATAAATGTAATTAAACAATTTCGGTATATTTAATGATAAAAAATTGTTAACAAAATAAAATATAAATTTCGAAATTTAGCAAATCCAAAATGGCTCACCTGTTTAAGAACCAATATATTGATGTTTGCATATCTGAACAAACAAATATTTCATCATCATTGTAAAAATATATTTAGGTACCTGAAGTTACATAAATATGACGAATTGTTATCTGAATATTATATCTAGACATATAAATGTTTAAATGTATTTCGAATCTAAAGTGCTTCGTTAATTGAATTATTTATCATCGAATGAATAAATTTTTCAGCGAAATCACATTCGCCAAATCTACGATGTTACTTTATCCTGATGTTTTTTAGCTAGCTTTGAATAATGAATTTGTGTTAATTCCTATACAGAATATTTACTAACTAATTTACAAACTAATTGTCACAAAAATAGTCTAAAATATAGACTTTCTTTCAAAAATTCTCAATTGGAATTCAATGAAAATGTAAGTTTTTATTTTGGATAAAATTTTATTTGGAAATAAAAACTTTGGGAATAAACATACTAATCTTTTTCTAGCATAATTCATTTGAACTACCTATCGCACAATAAGAATTTTACCGGACGGTAAAAAAATCGATGGTTGCAACCGAGAAAACCGGACGGTATCATTATATTAGTGCACGGAGATTTTAATGAAATTATTTCATTTTTTTGTAGAATTTTATTTATTTTTACATAGTTGCATATAAACAAATTTTAATCGATTCCAAAAAACAACTTGAATATAGCTGAAAATCTACTGTTAATGGCGTAAGCACCAAATCCTGACGAATCTTAGTCGTCACTTTGGCTTTGACCAGTGCTGGAAGCCTTAAAAATATATTGCAATTATAAAAGTTTTGCCACCTTAAAAAAACTCCTACTGAACTAAATAAAAAAAATATATTTGCAGAAAAAATGTTTTATTTGTTTTCTGCAAAGTTTACTAAATGGCGCTTACGCCTTATTTCAACAAACGACGTCGATATATTGATTTCAATATATTTTTTAGTTTTTGAAAGTCGCCTACAATAATAAACCTATAAAACAGGTCAACGTTTTTTTTTCTTTTTTATCTCCCCCCTCTCTGAAAATATTTTACAGACGATGTAAGGTAATAATAACCATGCATTAATACTAATGTCTGGACAACATCCATGAGAAAACGTTTAAGTAGAACGATTTATATGCGTACATTTTATTTTTTTTTTTTTGTATTTCTCGAAAATTTCGTTGAAACACAAATCAACTTTTGTTTTAAACCTATTTTACTGCATTTCACTATACAACCGTACCAATTACAGAATCAATAATTCCGTATTAAGCAGACGTGTTTTTATTTTAAAAGATCATAAGCAAAATTTTCCGTTGAGTAACACTAGGATAACTAGGCCCGATAAAAAGCGCGCCTACACAACACCGGGCTTATCATGCCACTAATCATTGGGAATAAAGATTATCAGCTACCAATTGATTATTTAAAAAAAAACATGCAAATCTTCCAGATTATACTAAGCGGGTCTTTAAATTTTCCAAATGGATTAGTGTTGCTTTTTTTTCATTTTTTTTTTTTTAGAACATCAGTAGCCGTTCTTGAAATCGTCTCAACTTTTAAATCTTTTCATTGGGATTAGAATAATATTCATGCAGCAATATTCAGAATAGATTCTTAACGGCGCGACATTAGAAATAATTAATAATCATTAATGAATATTGCCTGTAATATTTTCTGCCTTCGATGATTGAAATTTGTAGTAAAGGAAAAAAGTTCTTAATAAGAACGCATCGTTACAACTAATTAAAAGAGCCAATTCAGGCAGTATGATTACAAAATAAAATAAAGGTTCAAGAAGAAAAATATTTTGAGACACATATAACATTAAAATAGTTTGTCCGAAACAATAATATTAATATTAAACATAAATATATCGAATAATAATTTTTTTTTCAGTACTAAGAAATTGGTAAGTAATGAATTCAATAAACATTCGTTTCTATTTTAGTACAAATTGAACAGTTTCACGCTGAAATCCATTTGAGTTTCTGATTATTGAATTAATGCTAATTCTTTTAAATGCGAATTGAAAATTTATCCTTGGGATTGTATTTCCTCATTTTATAGAGAAACTTTGAGACTTCGTCACGAGAAATTTATTTAGTTATATATATATATATATATATATATATATATATATATATATATATATATATATATATATATATATATTATATTGCTATCGTATAATAGCCCATAGCAGGTCATGTGTTCAGTACTTGGTAAGAACGTAATGTTTCTAAAACAACGGTCGTGCATGGAGGTGATTGATTAGAGTCCCAACATAGTGAAAAATCTGTCTTCTTTACATTTAAAACCTGAAAAAAATCTTGTCCCCCCTAGTCAAGCTGCAACTTTGGAGCAAGAAAAAGGTGCGCTTATTTTTAATATTTTGACCAAAGGAGTGATGATATTACAGAATTTAAAAATAATAACCTCAAATCTTCATAATACAATTGAGGACGATTTATAATAATCAACAGTCCAGAGTGGTACAAAAAGTGCAAAAACCGTATCAAAGAAACACCACTTAAAGGTTCTGAAATTAAAATTTAATTTTTAACTTAATTTCTGGAGTTAGTGCAAAAATCATTACTTTAGTTAATGCAGTGTAATAAATTTTAATCAATCATTAAAAAACATAAACCAAAAAAAATTAGAGAAGTTATATCTTAACTATTCATTGTAAGTAGCTTTCATCAAAATCAACTTGTTGAGTTTATAACCCTTATAGTCCCCCTTTCTTTCTGCAGTGAATTAAATTCTGAAAATCAAATCTATTGATTTCTAGAAATAGATAAAGTAGAGGTATCTTAAACGCCCTCCTCCTCCTCCCCCCTCCCCCCTCCCGGTCTATTAAGGGTTAAACAACCGAAAACCCATTTCAGTCGCAATACATTAAAAAAAAAAGTCTTGATTCTTCTCAAGTTTTTTTGAGTCATTACCAAGCATGACTAGTTGTCATAGAGCGATGGGCCTAAAAAAAACAGGTGATCAAAATAGACGTGTGTGATTTAAAATTTGTGGTGAAAAATTTCGAAATTCACAAGAAATTATATTTTTTTTATAAACTTTTTTTTTAGCTGAATGCTGTTTGAAGGACTAAAAAAAAAAAGAAAAATCTTCTACAAATCTCCGGACAGACAAAGCGAGTTTATTTTAGAATCAGAATAGGTTATTTTTACAAATATAATTAATTTTGATCTAAATTATTGGCGGGTGTATTTTTTAGTAGGAAGTTTCATAAATCTTATTATATATATAGTGTGTTTTTAATATCTTAAATTCATATTTGAGCCTTATTGTTGTTCTATGTTTTTGAGCATTTCGTTTAAATTAAAGAAATCGCCAATAGGTGTGTTTTTAATGATCAGAGCTTCACGAGGATACCTATGTATAGGGTCGCGCAAAGAAATCCTTAAGAAAAGTTGCTGTAGTCAATACTATGAAATAAATACCACAATTGAGAAATACAAATTTTGATTTTAAACATCATATGATAATTATTCTTGCAAACCAATTGAAAATTGTTAAGCATGCATATACGTTTTTGTTTCCCGAGTATAAATTCAGGTATGATTCCTTAAAAAATGTTAATCAATAGAAGAGACTGAAAAAGCAATTAAGCTCTAACATTTCCGACTAATTCGTACGCTAAATAGATTTAAAAACCAAGGCAAACAAGCATTTGATTCGGCCATTATAATTCCAAGAGCTAGATATCTTCGGACGGCTTTGGCTCACTAATAAGTCTGACTAGATTTCCGCGTGCTCAAGATCAAAATTAAATACTTAAATCTAATTTAAATATTTTGGTTCTTCCGAGCAATAATTGGCACTTCCCAAATATAGTAAAATTTCGATAAATAATTTCCTAAACAATGATAGTTGAAATTTAAATAAGTTAATTAATATTAAAATAGAAAATTAGGAAAAATGTATCTTGTGCTAGAATATTGCTTCATTAAAAGTAAGGTTTTATTTTAATAAATTATTGATTATTTATATTATGTTCTATAGAAGAAAACGGGAATGACTGAAGTTCGATGTCATCAATAACGCCAGCTTTCTTGTACCAATATTAGCTTTCTTAAGCTTTCTTGTATCAAACACAATTGTTTGAACGCGTTATTTCCTGTCATAACAGTATTTTTTTTTATTTAGAAACTATTTATTTATTGAGTAATATTACATTCTGTCCCAGCAAGGAAAATGATAATAGTGATCAAAGAAATCATTCATACCATGTTTACAAAAAAAAAAAAAAAAATGAAATAATAACAAAATAAAAACTAAACTTAATACAAGAAATAATAAATAATCTTATATAAAATAAAATAAACGTAACATCTTAAACGCAGGCATACTTAAATACATAACAGCATTAACAGAAAAAAAATCTTTAATAGGCTATATCCATATTCATGTCATAATAAATAACAACTTACGAACAATAATTTTTTTTTTTTAATATGACGTTATTGTATTTAACGAGCATTATCACTCATCACGTTTGATATATTCTTTTCAACCTGCACATTTCACGCTTGTTAATCCTACACTGTTCTACATGTGTACCTAAAGAAGTGCAAAGTTTAAATCATTCTAGCAATAACGTATGGGGGGTTAAGCTCGAAACAGAAATTATAAATGAAAATAAATAAAAATGATAAAAGTACTGTCATAAATCATCGTTACCAACAATCCATACGAAATTAAAAAAAATTACCAACAGAGTAACTTAGAAATATAATGTTAGTACTTTTTAAAGTTTTTTTGTTTTTTTTTAAGTTCAGATACAAAACATAAATTATTACAAAAAAGTACTTCCACGAATCATCGTTACAAACTAATAGGAAATTTTAAAAAACCAACCTACGAACTCAGAAATATAATTTAAGTAGATTCATAATAATTTTAGGCTTTTCTTTTTTTTTAATTTCATTTTTCATTACTTTAATGTAAAATCTACGATCTCATTCGTCAGCAATCGAGAAGTCTGGCAAATTTTGGCCGTGATATATTCTGAAAAATGTATAAAACTTTATAACATCTTGCCCATCATTAATATATTCAACAATTTAATTTCTTATCCAAAACACGCCGTCGATGAATGTTTTCTTCTTATGCAGCATATCAATTGATTTCCTACAAATATGATAAAATTCTTCTTTTTTTTATAATTTAAATTATGAATAATATACATGCATTTTAAATACATTAATAACCATTCCATACTTTAAGAATGTCGAATTTTTTTTTCCAAATATTAATTTTTATTTTCATATATAATCAAATCAACAAACATTGCCAACAAATTACTAGAAAAAAATAGGAAATTGCTTCTAAACGTAATATATATATATATATATATATATATATATATATATATATATATATATATATATATATATATATATATATATATATATGGAATATAGTCGTCAGTCGATCAGTTAGTGTAATTTAAAATTGTAAACAAACTACTAAGCTCGTAAGACTATTAGTACATGTATAAAGTGAACTTAGGCATGCATTTATTTGTGTAAGCAGTATTGTAAATTAATACCATTTTAGTTACTAATAAAATCTTTTAATTTTTATGGATAATAATATTAGAATTTACAGGAAATATTAATTGATTTTAATATACCTATATTAATATTTTTATCGAAAACCACTAACGAAATTTTACATCTTCACGAAAAGACGTGAAGGTGTAAAAAGAATTAATCTAATAATAAAACATTGACATGGGAAGTTTGTGGTAAAATTGATGTAAGATCAATTGATTTTGTATGAATATATCCCTACACACATACACACACACAAATACTAACATATCTTCTATTTTTTAAAAGAAGCTAATTATTACTACGGGTAGTAAGCTTATTATAAGTGTTAAAAATGATATAATTTACTAAAAAATCTACACAGTAAAGTGATAAAAGTTTTTAAATTTAAGTTTACTACACATAAAAAGCCGCTGGCCATAAAGAGCTGAAACCAGACTGCCGGCAAATTGGTTGTCATTTAGCTGTTGACTGTTGACATCACAAGACGACTTGTTGCTGAAGGTTGTCAACAGCGGCGGGCACACTCAGACAATCGCTTAAACTACACACAAGGACCTGACACTACAATACCTTACCTTATAAATCAACAACAACAACTATCAAGAGCCAACACGTGAAGACACAAGGGTAGGTTACAACTTATTGCTGACCTTGCGTTATGACGATCTGTTGCTTTACTCCTTCCTGTAGCCTGGATTCGCTACCTTCCTCGTCCTCACCGAGGGAGGCGAAACAAAAACCGTCGAAACAGACACGCATCGACAACACACACACGCACTAGGGCACCTGCTCAGCTAAACTTAATTCTAAGACTAATCATTCTAGCTCCGTCGCTGAGGCACTGGCCACGCGGCCTCGATCGCGCGCAGGCGGTATGCGCAATCCGGCGAAGAGCCATCTATCGGGGGGCAGCTCAACTCGTTTAGTTTCAAGCGGAGAATGTAGATAGCGCCATCAAAGAAGTCTAGAGCTGCCTCCGAGGCTAGACTTAATCCCAATTAAAAAATACTAGGCACATTCCCTAGTAGTCAGTAATCACTGACAGTTGTGAATTAATCAATAAAAAGGAAAAAAAATTGCTATAAACATTTTTCTTCAAATGTACTCAAAACATAAATTAGGGATCGATAAATTATTTGTCACTTATATAATTTTCTTTTTAATTAAAAACAAAATTATAGAAGTGACAAATAATTTAAAGATCCCTAATTTATGTTTAGAGTACATTTGAAGAAAAATGTTTATAGTATTTTTATATCCAATTTCTTCAGTGTGCAGATGACGTAGATTATCACAGTACACATAACTAAGGAGGGCCATTTTTCGACCAAGCTATTGCTTCCCTGCGACCGATTTATGTGTAGAAAATAGAATAGAATGAATAAGGAAATACAATAGAAATCAACATTTACCTAAATATTGGCTGGTCATTACTGAAGATAAAATTGTTGGACCACTATCAATACATAAATAAGTCTCTTTCAAACATTTACGCACCATTATACAGGAATGAATCTAAAAATATTGCAGTAGGCTGTTTTGAATTAATCTGTTTGTTAGTTCCAAAGTATGTAAGAACCATACTCAAATCGAAGTATTTACCATTTTTATTAAAATTCCTAAAAACGAAAATTCCTATAAATGAAATTCTCTATTGCAATATCATAATACGAAGCTTTGTATATAATAAAGTGCTAAAGAAAATGAATTATTCTGTCATGACAGAATATTTATCTCTGTATTATGTTAAATTGACTTTATCTTATGAATAGATTCATTATCTAAATACGTGCACCAGAGGATTTTAAAACACTGAGTGTTAAGATTAAAAGTTGTAAACTTTGTACTTGGAGTTATATTAAGGCCATTATGTAATGGAAAGAGCTCGAAGAGTTGTTAGCATGCTAGGCAATATTCCATCTAGCCTTCGATAAATATTTATCTTTTCCTAAAGCTATAATGCTTTAACGCGTTTCATTCCAATTTAAATGCTAGATTTCTGCGCAGTTGTATATTCCAGTATTTTTCCAAGTTTCTAAGTAGAGCCTGTAGCGGTTCACAAGAATGTTTAAGTTCTGCGGAGGATATATATATATTACTTTATTAAATACAGATAAATAATTTTAAAAAATAAGAAATTTTCAACTTTCAGGTTCTTGTTAGAATCTTTAAAATTCGTTCTTATCTACAAAGCACGAATAATCACAAGGTATTTGTTGTCACACATATTTAATATTTTTAGTATCAAGTACATATTTCTAATGATAACGTTTTTTTAATATGAAAGTATTTATAATTTGCCATAAATTATAAATCAGTATTTGCTCATGACAGGGGTCGGGAGACCCTCCTAGGGCTCACCCAGCCTCTATAAAGTGAATACCCTTAATTGGGGGAAAAACCACTAGCAGAATGGTCCCTCCCCATTCAGCCAAATGAAGGCAATAATGGCACATAAACATAACCCCACACAACGGGCAAGGAAATTATTACCTTAAAATACCACTAGGTAACATAAGGACTTAATTAAGTGTTTACATGTTTTTAATGTTATATTGTTTTTTGAATCTAAAAAAAAAACGGAGAGAAAGAAAAAAAAAGGGGGGAGAGGGAGAAACCAAGTGGTTCAGCGTGATCTTGGCGAAACTTCATGGCATAGCTGTTGGCCTATAATCAGCATGGTCCTTACTAACAAGAATCCACCGATCTACAAAAAACTTGAGAGTTTTAAGAGCCTTATAAACTACAGTAAATGGCGTAAAATCGATCTCCATGAACAAATTAGAACCGTATTTAAAAAATAAAACGTCAAAGAAGGTTTTCTGTATTTCATACTACATTTTCACCCTGATAAAGGCATAAAATCTAAAAGTTACTGGTATGGGTTGGAGAGCAGACATTTGCGGCGGTTGCGGTAACATTGAATTTGGATAAAATCCTGAGGAGTTAGTTACGAATGCTTAAGTGAACGGCGGACATCGACAGAAAAATAAAAATAAGTTCTAAAATTTCTATTTTTTTATTTCTATGAAAATTCTTAATTAAGAGTTTTAAAGAACGCTAAAAAAGGAATCTGACTTGTTGAAATATATATTAAAAAAAAAAATCTCCGTTCCAAGAACGCTCGGACACATGTCTAATATTTTTCAACCTAGTTTCATCAAAATAATTTCATTGAAATCGGTGATCCTATGTTCGTAGCCTCGCCTTTGTAAGTACTGATCCCAAGAACCTTCATGGGTTGTAGTGGTACAGGTTTTTTATTTATTGTTTGCGTATGAATTAATAATTAGGAGAAACATATCATAGATTAATTAATTTTTTAGGCTATTTTAATTTTTGGCATTGTTGTATTTGTTGGATGTGTAGGTCTAAAGAAAGGAGTTACGTCGATTGCTTCCTAAAAAAGAAAGAGACGCTTTAATAATAATTTTTGAAATCTTTTGGAAAATAACGGTAAAAGACTGATAGGTCTGTAAGAAGTAACTTGGTCTAAACGCTTGTTTGGCTTTAGGATCATCTTTATAACTGAAAACTTCCATACCAGAGGAAAATAGCTGTCAGGAAGATTAAAGCCTTTTAGGAATTAAGTTTCTTTATGCGAAATGTTACGTTTGAAGGAGTAATAGGAGGTAGAGAAATGGAAGCGGAGAAGTGACAATTTGCTGGAAGCTTGTGCAGTCCTGTTGGTCAAGCAATTCGTCATGCGGATGAAATATACTCATCTGGAAGATGAGAGGCAAATAAGTCTTTGTATGGTGGCAAAGTATTATCTTTCATGTTTGTTACTAGAGAGTATTGTTACTTTCCTGTAAGTTAGTCATATGTGTGCTGAGAGTGTTGTGTTTGTATGGCTATATACTGTATGTGTTGTTCATCTTGAAAAAAGATTGAATCATCGACTCTCACTACTAAGACGATTACCGCACCATTAAAACAAACTATCGCTCACTAACAAAATGATTATTTACGTGCTGCGTAAACCCATATGGACTTACGCAACTCTGATGTGGGGGGCTTATGCAAAAATCACACCTATGGACCACTCAGATCTTCCAGTCAAAATTTCTTCGTCATATTACTCATTTTCCATTTTACGTAACTAACAAATCATTACACAAAGACCAAGACATATTTCGCGTGACTGACGCAATTAAGAAACACTGTAAACATTTTCATGGCTCGATTTCTGGACATCCAAATTTACCGGTACAAAGATTACTAACAGATACACTGCCAGAGAACCCGAAAAGGAGACTGAAACGTCTCTGGAGCAAGGATCTACTACATCAAAAGAGATCGACCACACCAGGAATGCCTTTAGTGGGAGGTTTCTACGGCCATCTTTCCATTCCAATCCTTAAGAGGTTTCCCAAAGATAAACCTACATACTACTATATACGCTAAAAGACATTTGTATGAATTTGGTAATAAACATTTTATTAATTTATTTATTATTTTGATTAATATTGTAACTTTGAAGTTTCCAAACATAAAAAAAAAAATGATCAGCTGTTCAAGGCACGATTACTCAAGGTCTTCCTCATCTGATAGAAGACTTTTGGTTACACCTGTTCTGGTTCACTGACCTGGGTATGTAAAAAGTTAGGCATACTCTTATTTTTCGAACTGAACAATTGAAACTGAGCAAAAGAAGATTTATTTAAAAAATATAAGACATAACAAAAGGGCATCAGTTCTGTTTCAACATAAGTTCTGGAGAAAGATGATTGCTGAATTGCAGGTACACAACAGAATTAGAATCAATAATGTTAGGGATTGAAGGTAGGGCCGGAACTGGAGGGATGAAGGAGTAAAATGGGCCCTTTCACCGGACGGCAGAACTTAGAGGGCGTCATTCGAGCGAAAAAAATTTTTAGGTATAGTCAAAAAGATTTGATGCTACTGTTTGATTGTTTAGACCTTATTTACCTAAAAGCTACTATAAAACTGTTGATTTTTATCGTTTTATCGGAAAATTAAGCTTGACTCTCTCATGTTAAAAATCTTAGTTTCAGCCCTGATTGAAGATAATTTTCTCATAAGAGCGTGTAGTAATTTTCTCAAATTTCACAATTGCTCAGAAGGAACTTTTAATAATTTAAAATGCTGGCTGGGAAGGAGTGCGACAATACGAAAAATATATTTATAAATAATATTTGTATTGACTAGTTGCGACTCTAGGTCGGGGCCTAGTGAGCCTAATGGTAAGTCCTTTGGATAACTTCCTTATCCAAGAGAATTTCAATTTTATTAATATTTTAGCATTTTAAATGCATTTAACATGACTGTAAGGCAAGGTAAGGTATGTGTTGACATAATACAAAAACAATTAAAAGTATTATTTTTTTTTTTCATTAAAACCAATGATAACTGACATTTTTAATATGGAATATTTATTCGACCGGTAAATTTGTTTTAGTAGTGATAGAGCGTCAATTTTTCTTATATACAATTTTTATTTTTATTTATATCAAAATAAATTAATCAAGATACAAATAAATATTATTCAATAAATCCAATGGTGAATTTAGGATACAGCCTTTTCGGGACAATGCCAATGGGATTTATGCAAAATGAAATAATATTTGCATGAAAAAAAAAAGGTTAGATTGTTGAAGAAAAAAAAGGCTGAAAAAGGTTATACTATATTTGGAAAACTTGTGAGTTAACCCAACTTAAGACTTTTAGATAAAATCATTATAATCCAATTTTTTTATTATATAATATAGAAATATAATACAAAACTTTTTACGTAAAGACATCGATACAATTTACCTAACACATAAAACTGCTATAATTTTTTTTCTCGTAAATACAAATATAAATAAAGAATATGGGCTGAAATAAAATTTATAAAAATATAATATCTTTAATATTATTGCAGTGTACAATGACTGATTGTTGATTGAAAACAGATTTAAAGGACAGCTAGCGCAGCTCTAGTGGGTATAAACTGAAGCTGTAGTTCAGTTATTAGACACTAGATATCAGCAGCCAACCCACCTTGAAATATTTTATCTGCACTTGACAATGAGAAGTGTAAAAACAATGGGATTCTCAATAAGCCCATTAATATTGTAATCATTTTATATAGGTAGTTAAGATTATAATTTTTAGGTTTAGTTCTAGAATAGTTTTAAATTTTCATATTATCTCCGTAAGGCTCTTTTACTGCTTAATATGATCAATTTTTTTTTTGTGTTTTTTATTGTATATGTTATTTTATTAATTTTTTTCCTGTTTCAATACCGTTGTCAAATTAAAGCTTTTCATTGCATTCTATTTTTATTCATGAATAGCGATCTGTTACTTATCAGAGCAGGTACGAGTAAAGGTGGAGGTACATAGTTACTCGGTACATAGCTAATTGATTGGAAATTAGCTGTCAGGTACTCATGGTTTTACAGTTGAATGTATCCAAGATAAAAATCCATCTATTTCACTCATTTTTTCTAAAGCTAACAGTAGTACTTCTTGATCTATACTACAAAAAAATTCATAGCCTATTAGTGAATTTATTGCGTATGTCATGCAAAATTCGGAGTCCACGAAGGCATCAATCTGAAATAATTTAAACTATAGTTTAAAAATTATTGAAATTACCTTGTCATGGCTGACATCGTCACTCTATCCAAGCAAAACATAATAATTTAATAACCTTAACTGATCTATTTATAATATTAAAATTACTTATATTATAAAAGTACTTGCTGAAGTTATTCTTATTCGTCTTTGCTAAAAAAAAAAAAAAAACATTTATATATTGAATCTTAAAGAACGACTTCATTCGTTAGAATAAGTAATATTTAAAGGCGGTAGCAACATTCGGAACAATGCTTCCTCGTCTTTCGTTCTATCTTTTCCACGACACGTTTGGCAAATAAAAATTTTGCTAGACGTGCTGATGTTCCCTGGATCTGTGTCAGGTCAAGTGAAGAGATAGGTTTGAGCCCGAAAAGATAAGATTAAATACTGCAGAATCCGCCCGTAGGTTTCCTTCTATAGGTTTTACCAAACATTTAAGGAAAATTGGATTAAATAACTCGATTTTTCGTTGTTTAATATAATTAATTTGAAATCGGCCAATAATATATTATAAAAACAAACAACGAAACTAGCGTATTTAAGATTTATGTATTATATCAATATCGACCAAAACGGAAATGGCTACTGGTTTACCAGTATAAAAAATACGATTTTGGAAATATCTATTTGGCATACATTTACACCTCGAGGAACACAGGATGGTTTTTGCAACTCAGCAATGTTCGATTTCCACAATCTACTATAAGTGAGTGCATAGTTGGTTACAAACACATACACATGATAAATTTAATTACATAATAGGTATCCGGACGGAAAAATTCTACAAAAAATCGTCGAGACTCAATACGGATATTCGCTAAACTGCTGGAACAATCGTTACGCATGTATAGTCAGACTAATACATTTTATTAATAGGGTGTAGAAAAATGACCGATTTATCAAATTTTATCAAGGAATGTAAATTTTATAGGTCTAAATTAACTATTCAATGACTATTCAATAACTAATACCCTCGTGTCAAGGGTTAAGTAAGCTTCTTTATAAAAATTTGACACGTGCAATAAAGTCTCAGTTCATCAGTTACAGTCGAACGAGAAAGATGACGGTTTCTTACGAAATACTCGTAAAAAAATTATTAAAAAACGAATTATTATAAAATCCATAAACAAAATTACAGCTGCTAAAGCACCACGTGAAAACATTCAAACTGAAGTTGAAGGTGTCCTTGACCATCGTACAGCGCGACATTGGTATAAAAAAATAAGCCGTGAAGAACGACCTTGGAACGGAAGATGAGCTCAGGGCGACCATCGGTGGATTTTGATGAGATTCCCTCAGGTTCGGAAGGACGGTCAATGAACTCTGACCTTTACCTTTTGGTTAACCGTTGAGGTGTTACAAGTAACAACCGCACAATTCCAGTCGGAACTAGGAAAAATTGAAAAATCTTCAGAGGATCGAACTTCTACATCCACCATACGGTCCAGACCTCGCTCAACCAGACCATCACTTATTTCCTTCCATGGCCCACTTTCTTCAAGAGAAAAAATTAATAATATTGCAGAGATTGAAATAGTGGTTTAAGAGTTTTTCGACAGCCGTCTCAAGGAGGAGTACCAGTATGGCAATACCTGGCTGAAAGATGTTGGCAACAGGGGATCACAACGTTCTATTTTTTGAATTATATTAAAGAAATAAAAATGTTGACGTTTTGTTGAAAAACGATCATTTTATTTTATGCATACTATTGTTTCAATTTTTTATTCAAGTTAGGAAAAGAGAATATGTTTTAATTATTCACCTTTTTCATCTCAACACACACATATATATATATATATATATATATATATATATATATATATATATATATATATATATATATATATAGTTATAATTTAATTCGTAATAAAACTAATACTAAAATTTAATTAATAGTATAATCAGTGTAACAATATAGTCTAATAATGCCTTCTAAATGAACTATTTAACAATATTCAAGATGGTGAATTTTTGTAATAAGAAAAATGAATTTCCTTATTTATCAGTTAAGTTATTTAAGTGTATCATAAATTTCCGTTACTACAATTTGATTTACTGATCCAGATTTTATTTTTTCTCCCAAAACTTTAAAATCTAAGTTCTAAAATAACAGCCAATGAGATGATGAAGGAAACATATAATAGAAACATCAAATACAGTAACATCAAAAATACAAAACGTCAGTAATCTCTTTGACCTTGGCAGTAGACATAGATAAAAGATTGACCAGTGAAAAATATGAGAGAAAAAATGCAGTTACAAACAAACCAGTCGATAATTTTATCAACATGCAGTATTAATGTGAACAAGACAATTAATAAAAAGAATAAAAACATATCTGCATAAACATTATTAAAAAAGAACCCACATATTCAATAAATACAGAAACCCTTAATGATAAATAATAAGACATTAGCGGTAAAAAGTTTTGTTTGCGGTGCAATTTGAGGAGGGAGATTCTATCAATTAAAATTTAATTTTAACTAATATATAAAACGATTTGATTGGAAACTGTTGCTTTAGTAGTTTTCGGTCTTCCAGGAACCACAATAGTTTATCGGGATTTAAATTTTTTTTTTTAATTTCTATGTTTTTAATGGTGATTACAAACATTTTATACATTGTTATAATGCAAGAAGCTACCTTTCTCACCACAACCCATGTGGATCTTTTGTGAGAAACTGTTCGTCTCACAAAAGATCTGTTCGTCAAAGATCTCATAGGAATCGTATGCTTCTGAGGAAGCTCATTAATTCCTTAGAATTAGATCAATTAGTATCTTCAGATTTGGATATTTCATTTTTTAATTATTGTAGTCCGTAGAAGTAAAGGGCTTCACATTTACACAGAAGCAAACGGAAATTCTCCTATCGAAAGGATAGAATCGTTATTGAATAAAAAGAAAAAATTGAATTCATTCATTAAGTTAAAACTTAAACATTAAAAATAATTGTTTTCTTCTAATATAGTTAAAACTGTCAAATATGTATACATTATTAATACGATGATTTATGATTAATAAATAGAATTTGTAGCCATTCTGTCCAATTTTTTAGAGTTAAGTACTTTCCTTATTCATACTTAGCGAAACCCAACTCAATGGACTATGATTCATTTTTTTTTCCAAGTTGCTAGATGACTAATAAATTAGATAAGCAAATACAAAACTTGGCATAAATTTGACTTACAAATGTAATTCTTATTGCAGTTTTATCTACCACTTCCGTGTCTCAAGCGTTTCTTGAACTCACCGAAGCCGTTAAAGAAACAGCAGTAGTTTGTTTGAATGTTGGTAGTTTCTGAATGTCGTTTTTTTTTTTTATTTATGAACCCCTTCCACCAGAATTATTCAATGATATTAAATACCTCAAGTAGGAAAGAACATAAATCAGTTTTCTAGTAAATATCATTCTGTTTAATTTATGAAGGGGGAACTTATGCAGTATCTTGGATTGGAAATAGAAACGAATGGGAGATTTTGCGACCGGAACCTCAATCCTTAAAAATAATATGTTATACTTATTTTATATTAGACAATAGCAGATGTACATACGTATATAAATGTATTTGTGCATACGTCCATTATAATGAAATTATTATTTGAAAATAAAAAAATAAAATAAAAGAGTGTGGTACAGCATCAAACATATGTACATTATAATGAAATTATAATTTGAAAAAAAAAATATATTTGTACATGTCTGGTTGTAAGTGTCTATGTAATATACCTAAAGAAATATATAATTTTAAATATAATAATAACAGAGTAGACTGAAATAGAAAGAATAGTTAACCAGATTAGAATTTTACTTATAATTACCTAAGCTATAGAGAATATAATAAGTAGAGGCTGAATTATCAGGAAGTAAAAAAATACTCGTGCAATACTGTACTCAAATGTGCAAAATCGAACAGTTTTTGGACTCTTACTATATATCAAATTCCTAAAATGAGCAAATGAGAAAATCATTTTTTAAATTTGATTCATAACATTAATTCGTGTAATGCTTGTGTAGCATTGTGTTAGAGTTATAGCCTCTGAATTAAAATTTAACGTATAGTAACGTGAGTAAAACTTAATTCTAATAATGTTAAACAAATTTAACGATTAACCTAAATCTAGATGAAAAATAAATTTAATCGTAGATTTAATAAGAAATAAAATAATTATTATAAAATAAAAAATAAATATTTACAGACGTACGTATTATTATAATAATATGGATCGGGCGCTAATTACCTAGAAGTTTTGCACTTAGACCTACCTACCTATATTATCGGGATATATATATGTTCATATAAATATATATATATATATATATATATATATATATATATATATATATATATATATATATATATATATATGTATATTATGGACGGTGTCAAGGAAGAAAGGCATAAGTACCAAAACAAAGAAACGGAGATTTTGAGTAAAAAAGTTTCGTAAGCCATATTTCTTTCATCTGCTAGGGAAACACAATCATTCTTTAATTTGTCGATTTTTTTTCGCTTCAATCGTACCGCGAAATGAAAGAACTATCGCTTACGTAACTTTTCACTCCAAATCTCAATGTTTTCTTTCCGGCGGTTAAGCGGCTTACACACATTGGAATATCGGTTCGCGAACTACCGTTTGTTAGCGCTTTAAGCCTTTCTGTCTTGATGCCCTCGATGTATATATGATAAATTCAATTTAAACGTTCAATTGTATGCTATTAAAATCGAAGCCAATTTAAACCAAACAGTACAAAATGTGCAATTTTATGCAACAAAAAGCTAAATGAGGCGATTCAGTCCAAATACAGCAAAACACGCAATGTTGTACAATATTAAATTTCAATATATCATTCCATAAATGGTGAATTGGGTGGATAATCGTTTTTAAAGGTATTGCATACAAGCGAATAAAATTTGCAACCGCATGGAAATTCGGTCTCTATTAATAAATAATAAGTGGGAATATAATAAGAAATTATTATTGTTAACGTATAATGATTAGGAAGTAGATGAAATATGATAATCGGCCGATTTTTTTTTTTTTTTTTGCTCTCCAGTTCACTTTTCTTACACTTTCGAACCCAAAGACCAAAAAAAGTGTTATAAAAATATTTTCGTCTTCTATTTATGGATGTCTCGTTCTGTTTTCCATGAAACTTAAAGGATATGTTACAAATTCGTTACATATTATTTTGTTATATAAGTGAAGAGTTACTTTTTGAAGGAATTTTGGTTGAACCATTGTCGAGATATTATCATGAAAAACTGAAATTGTGCACTTTTTTTTTCTTCTACATTTTATCTTTCTCTGAACACTGCTCAGATAATTAGTCAGATTTAACCCGGCAAAATTTATGTTGGCAAGTTAAAAATGGCAGAATGATTATTTTTTCTAAGCTTTAATATTTTGTTGCAAAAATCGTCAAATGACATATGTCAATTTTTATAAACTACCTTATTGAATTAGATAAAAAATAATTTTTAATAAAATTTGAATGTCAAACCAATCATTAAATTTGTAAAAGATTTGCCTTTAAAGAACATGGCTATTATTTTATTTTAATTTCTGCTATATAAAATTCTCTTTTAGTACAATTGCCACTTACTGTTTTATTATCTTGATTAAATTAAAGAAAAAATAAAATAAAAAATACTTGTTCCTTATTACCAATCAAACGGATCCAATAACATCTCAAGGTAATCCGCCTCTTTTGCTGTATTCTCATCTATCAACGTTACGTACATACAAAAAGCTGTCACGATCTAACGTACGTTACCTCAACATTACTTTCCCGTTATAATATCGCGGGAAAGAATTCACTGATTCAACACACTAGATAGGCAATCATGAAATCATTCCGAGAAGCAACTACTATCTGGTCCTAGAGCACTCATCGAAATACTTTCTTGTTAGCGGCAGTGAACCTGCTACCACGTAAGAGAATAATGAAACAATCAATTTCGGAGAAAGATTTAATATTAGACCTTTTACAAGAAATAGACACATAAAAATATTGGAAAGACATGAATTCCATATTATCTAGTATAAAGATCCGATTTGATTTTACGAATATGCTTTAATATATGGGTCATTATTCGAAAAAAAAAATGATATCACAGTTCCATGAAGAAGCCGGGATTTTTTTGACGCATCTGGCAGACATTTTTTCATTGATTTTGATAAAGAATGGTCTAAGATTGTTTTATTACAGGTTAAATTTCATGTTAATAATTTTACATATATACACAAGTTTTAAATATTAAAATCATCACTGCCTCACAAGTCCCATTCGTTGAATTTTCTATATTTACTTTGTTTATCAGAAAACCTAACCTATCGCTATCAAGATATATTAGGTGTGCAATCAAGCTCAGTATATTCAGAAAAGAAAAGCAAATTCGTCAAGGAATAATTACGTTGAAAATTGGTAAAATTAATTGCTTGTCTCTTGGCCAGGTACCTCACTACCTCACTCTTTCAAAAATGTGCGCCAAGTAAACTCACAGCCTTCTACAGACTGAGGAGTACAGTTGGCAAGCTTCTTGGGATGTTAAGTTAAAAGATCTGTTTTGTGTATGGCGATCCTCATCCACTCACCTGCTCATAGAATAGAGAAATTAAGTTAAATATTTGATGAATTTCTATTGTAGTTCTTCAGGTTTCATTAAATTTGGTGTTGTTTAAATAAGTAGACTCTAAAGTTAAGATCTTAAGTACCGCTTAACTTATCTGTCATGATAGTGGTATAGGAGTATATTATCAGAATTTTTTTATTCAAAACTGGTGCAAGATTTGGTTTTAGCACTTTGAAAAACCTCTATATTCAAATTTTCTAGCAAATCTAAAAATAAAAATTGTTGGCCTAAACATTTTTCCAAGGGTCTATCTATTTATCTACCCTTCAAATTTTTAAAGATTTAAATAATCGCTCATAAATCAGGGACCCCTTTGAATAATTCATATCAAATTCGGAGCATCAATAAAGGCTCTTGAACTACGCAATTTGCTTTAACAGTGATGCTCCTAAGTGTTTTAGAACCAACGTTACCCGCAAAAACTTCAATTTTATATAGTAATCATATTTTTTTATTCAGACCATCAAAGATAATACAATAGTTTTTTATATTCATGGAAAGAAGAAACTCCCCTCTTTTTAAGATGCCCAAGAACGTCGACATCGGACAAACTGAAGAGGAGATACAGAGCTTCAAACCCAAACGTAATTTTGTTGCTTTAAAAATTTTAGGCACACTCGGGACTGAAAAAAAAAATTTTTGTTTTCTATGATTTTTTTCAGCATTAGCGTTTATTTAAGTGCTGAATCCAAATCTGCAATCATTTTTGGTGTAAAAAAATCTATGAGGCCAGTTTACTTAAAAATAAATTTTAATAATAATTTTCCTTTAATAAACTCTAAAAAACAAACTTTTAGCTTAAAAAATCATGTTGGATTTTCAGCATGTTTTATTTATTTTTTTTTTAACTGGATGAGGCGGAAGGATTATGGGTCAACTTTTTTCAATTTAGAATCACCCAAAAAATGTTGATCAAAATCGGCGACGGACACACCGTGCACTCTCCTTGTTAGTAAAATTTGGGGAAGGCTTAAAAAAACTTTCATTAAATTTATTTTTTAAATAAATTATTTTAATTTTTAATGAAAAAATTGTACTGCCTAAAAATTTTGAATACTAACCGTATCATTGCAGGAGTGTAAAGACGGGGAATGTAATGACCAGAACCCGGATTCTCGTCCAATTGCACCTTTTTTTGGGTTGCTTAAAATCGATAGGGGACAAGTTATTTACACGAATTAAGGCAGCCCGATTAACATATGTAAGTCTTATGTTGTAGGAAATTGCAAATTTTGTTCTACAGTACTACACTTCGTCTATAGTTGGCAAAATAATTATGCATACACACAGTTTTTCGGACAAAAATATGTTCAATAATTTATTGAAAATAAATTAATTAGTAGATATGATAACAAACAACATCGCGCATAAATTTTAAGAGTGAAGGGAATTAAAAATCGTTACAACCTAATTAAAAACAAATATCGGAAATTGGTCGAGCAAAAGTATTATTCTTGCAGTAACAGTTGTGATATTAACTAATTAGTTAATTATCTCCTCGTGGTTTTCATCTAGTTAATTATATCTTATTCAAATATAAAATGGGGAAAATTATCAGAACTGAATGACAATCCACCAAAATGGATCGTTAATCTAAAGAGTTAAGTTCTACCGGCAAAGATGAATAGTTCTACTTTTTCAACAAAGATTGAGTTATGAATATATTGCCAAAAATTTGAGATTGTCTCACTTGACCATACGATACGATGTTAAAAAAAATATCAGTTGGAAATAAACAACACTTAGGCAGAAAATTAAATACATGAATCACGTATGATCGTACGAAAAGTAGCAAAAAATATATTAATAAAAGCTCGTGAGGTTTTCACATTTTACATAACAATGCTACAACCTACCTAATTTATTAAGAAAACAAAATATTTATTAAGATTTTTACTTCCTTGTACGAAGTAAAGAAAGTATTGTAATCGTGAAAATTTTCAATTTTCAGATTTCAACGGAAATATCCATTTTGACCATCCCTGAATCCATTTTGACGTTCGTTCGTACATACGTTCGTTCGTATTTCGCATAACTCAAACACGGTTGGCTGTAGAAAGTTGAAATTTTGTATTTAGGATTCTTCTAAAATCTAGTTGTGAAACTCCCTTTTTGGTCACTGCTTGATCACCAGAAGTGATACTTTACTTGAAGATCATAGTTGATTTCCATAAAAAATTATATTAAAATACTTTGCAAAACTTCTTAAATTTGGTATTTATAACTTATATATTAATGTAAATAACATACTAAATTTTGGTCTAAATTGGAAAACCGGAAGCGGTACTCTACTCGAAGGTCATATTAGACTTTCATCAAAAATTATATTCAAATATAATGTAAAATATCTCAAATTTGGTAAATAGGACTTTTATATTGATGTGAATGTATTTACTATATTCTGGTTAAAATTGGTGAGCCGAAAATGGTACTTTACTTGAAGGTCATAATAAGCTTACATCAAAAATTATATTTAAATTAAATACATAAATCGTATGTTTCGGTAATAAAGGTTACAAACGCAATTTGATTTCCAATCCAATTAAACATTTTTATTACTTGTTTTAAGTAATTAAGTGTTAAAATTTAGTGTAAAATACTGGTTTTCCTCCCTATTTGTATGTGTGTTTGTCAATAGATGGATGTTGCGACGCCGAGTGTTGGTTTTGAGATACTGCGATCTTCGGAAACTTGTAACCAAATTCAGGATCACTTTTTGAGCCACCGATTTATAGTTTAATAGGCGTACAAGAAAGTCATGTGTTGTCCACATCAGATATTTGTTTTTGTTTTTTTAAGCAAAATACTTAGATCTACACCGAACTGTTGGAAACTTTTTTTAAAATCATTGGTAATCTCAAACTTTGTTCTAGATGCCATCTACTGTCTAGAAAATACACGAACAGAAGGAAATGCAATGATGGGCGAACCTTGGGACAGGTATCTTGAGGTCCATCAGCGCGCTATCTTTTGTTATATTTGTGCATAACAAATTCAGAAGTATTATTTTATAATTTGTTTACACTGTACTAATATTATTTTTTAAATTGTGTACTCCTATTAACGGTGATGACATTTTGAACAGATAATTTTGTGGCTTGAGACAGAGGAAGGTGGTGACGTTCGGAGTATAAATCTGCCTTAAATTGCTTTAAACAGAAATACTTCCAATGTGATTTAAAGTATGGAACAAACAGATAAGCTCAAAATAATATAGCTGAGACTTAAAGTTTTGCCTTATTTGGCAGATTTATCGGACTCAAAATTTAAAATTATATGAGAATCACTCATATACCAAATTTGGGATGTTTCGCGTTACATTTTAATATAATTTTTTATAAATGTTTATTATGACCTTCAAGTAAAGGAACACTTTCGTTTTGCCAATTTTAATCAAAATCTATCATGTTATTTATACTAATAAATATATCTTTTTTTTACCAAATCGGAAAGTTTTGCTTTACATTTTAATATAATGTTTGATGAAAATCTATTATGATTTTCAAGTAAAGTATCACTTCCAGTGATCATTGAATTGCCAAAAACGGAGGTGCACAAATAGATGTTGTTAAAATGCTAAATACGAAATTTCAACTTTGTAGGGCTAACCGTTTTTAAGTTATGCGAGATACGAACGAACGAAATCTTAGAAACTAGTTAACAATAATAAAATTAAAATATATAAATATATATGTATATTTAGGAAATGTTCTGATAAGTAGTTTTAAAGTCCAGATCCATGTTGTGGGCGTACGTTCCAAAGACTATTGTGATAATAATGGTGACTTTGGGAAAACTGCGAAAGATATAAGATATCAAGTGCTATTTGAATACAAAAATATTTAATTTTTAATAATAATGACAAAAGCATTAATTTTTGTATTTGAAAAGCAACTGATATCTCAAAAAACAATAAAAATCATTAAATATCTTTCTCAGAATCATCATTTTAATCACAATACTTTTTGGGACGCACCTCCACAATTATAGATCTGCATATTGAAAATACTTATCTGAACATTTCCTTTCGATACCATTAAAATATGGAATCTTCGGTATTTCGTACAAATAACAACAGAACTGAATGATTCCATTAGATTGGTTTCGCGCATATTTGAATGTTTATAACTAGAGATCTGGAATATGTTTTAAGGATCTGGTTTTTCCTCATAGTTCAAGATACTTAGTAAGAGCGTACAGTCCTCGCAGTCAAGATAAGGCAATGGAACAATATCCTGGTACAAAAATATTCCTTGTTTCATAGCATTTTTTTTTTTGTTCGTAAAATAAATTAAAAATGAATTATTATGAAAATGTATGCACCTCATTAAAATATCAAACATGAAAATAAAACACTATCTCGGGCGGTATCAAAACAAACATAAGCTAAACTTGCAGAATCACTAACCGTGGAACGGTAGTAGTGGGGACTGCGGAGTGAAGCCAGTCATGTGCGAGCATCAACGAGGGTTGGGTCAGGCTCTCCTCGCATCCATCTTCATTTCCGTCTGTTCGTTGGTAGTCAAGTCCTCCGAAGTCCCCATAGGACAGGCCACCTTCTTGTCCGGCTTGGTCATCATATGCTGCAGCTTCCCCGTGGCCCTGTACAGCTCCTATGACATCTTCCCTAGAGGAAAAAGGATCCGCCTCGTGTTCTTCAGTTTCCTCAACAGCATCATGGCACTCTCCGACTACCAGGCCATGCGACTAATGCCTCTCGGAGACGAAGCTGTCATGGCCTACACTTCCATCATCTTCACCGTTCTCTTGGCCAGGATCTTCCTCGGCGAGCCTTGCAGTTGGGAGAAGTTGATCTGTTCGTTCTGCATAGTCGTGGGAGTGACTCTCATATCTTCGCCAGCTGCAGATAATCCTTCTTATCCTAACTACGGCCTCGGTTGTGTCCTTACTCTCCTGGGGGCGCTCTGCGATGCGGCTAGCTACATCTTCATTAAGGAACAATCAGGACTTCCTTGCTCTGTTATTTTGATTAACTGTGGATTAGCCTCTATGATCGTTACAGGTATGCAATATTCTTATCTACATATAAATATACTTTTTCGAAATTTTCTTCTTACCTTTTAAATTTCGGAAAATAAAAATAGTACCAGAGCCCAGTAGAGACTTCAATACAGAAAAAGAGGGTGTGAGAAAGAAATAGTTTATAATGAGTTTTTTTCTTGGTGTTTAGAAGCTAACTTATGATGGAAAAATGGAAGACTGTATATTAATATTTTTAATTCACTAATATTTCTTTATAAAAAAAAAAATTTTATTTCTATTATAAATAAACGAAGTATGCCGAAAGTATTGCATTCTTCAAGTACGTGAAATGGATGAATTTAGATGTCTTAGATCATCCACCTAACGTTCCTTTTAGTATCTTATTTTTATATTTTACAATCTTGGTTGGGAGTGTGGTCAATAAAAAAGTAAAGAAATGAGTAGTAAACAATAAATAAATAGGTAGTAAACAATGAAGTAACGTAGAAAATAGTCAAATAAAAAGCATTAAATTATTCAAAAAATTAAATAAAGGAAATTAGTAAGTTATTAAAAAATCCAAAAAAAATATTCTAAAATTGTAAAATCAAGTAATCGATTTAAAAAGCACTTAAAAATGTTTCACAATTTTTTTCAAAATTACTTCTTGAATATAGTATCTTTTAATATTGAGCACCACAATTCCAATTCATAATTTCAATGATGTAAAGTTGTGAAATTCCTTGTTATTCTAATCTCTAAAATCTCTTAAGTTTGGTTTACACCGATTTGTTCGTTACCAGTAATATTGTTATCATCAGATGTTAATGACAAGTTTGTTTTTAACATTTTGATACCTAATTATTTCGTTATTGGCCGGTTTAAAAAGTAGGTATCAAAATATTAAAAACAAAATTATCAAAAAATTACTGAAATATTGCTATTAACCATATTTCAAACAATAATGCTAATAACATTCCGTCGGGCTGTGTGAATAGGAAATAACGAAATATTATTATCAAAGTTATTATAATATTACAAACTTCAATACTTGTACAAAACAAGTTAATAACTTCATGTTACTAACATTGTTTGATCCGTACCGCTCCCACAGTGGTCGCTACATTCATGTTTTCCACAACATTATTAACAAATTTTATTAGCAAAGTTATAAATAAAAATTATATTAACATTTTCAACTAAATGTTATTAAAAAAAGTTATTGGAAGTTTTTATAGTATATCTTTGAAAAATATTAATAACATGTTAATAACTCGAGTTATTAGCGAAGTTATCTCCTGTGTAAATCAACCTTGAGAAGAAATTGGAACGTGAAAATAAATAAATAAATAAGAAATAAAAACTGATTTAAGGTTGTAAAATAATTTTCACACGAATAATATAAAGCAAATGCGTGAAAAGGATATTTTACATCTCTAATAACAGTTCATACAATCAGTTGTTCTGATGCAACTAGCTCAAATATTAAATCTTTAATTTACGAATCAAACTTCAATGACCCAAAAAAGCGTTGTGGTCTTGTTTAGATTCCAAGTTATTGATAGTGATTTTTTTCAATAACAAAAACGTGTAACTCGGCGAATATCTTCATCGATCAATCACCTCAAAATGTGAATAAACATTTCGAATCTTATCAGTTATCCAGGAGGACAATGTAAACATCATTGTATCCAAGCCGCTCCACATGGTGGAAACCCATAATGCGTAAATAAAAGCTTAAAATATTTTACAACCATTTAATATCTTCGGTCAAACTATTAAAATAAATAGTAAATAATTTATATTAGCATATAATTTCCCTTTTAGTTTTTCTACTTTCACTTACCTAAACAGGAATCCCCAGAAGGAAGTCAGTAATTGAGGGAGGGATAATCTATCGAAAATCAGTACCACCAGTAGTTCAGTACTGCCAACCGCACCTCAATCCGTTTTCGAGATATGATTTTTACTTCCTTGTACGCAGTAAAGGAAGTATTGAAATCGCGAATATTTTCAGATTTCAACGGAAATATCCATTTTGAGCACCGCTGAATCCATTTTAACTAGTTTCTTCGTGACGTCTGTACGTACGCTCGTTCGTTCGTACATACGTTCGTTCGTGTATATCTCGCATAACTCGAAAACGGTTCGCCGTAGAAAATTAAAATTTTGTATTTGGGATTGTAAAATCTAGTTGTGAACTCAGTTTTTGGTCACTACATGATTACCGGAAGTGGTACTTTACTTGAAGGTCATAATTGATTTCGATAAAAAATAATATTAAAATATAGTGCAAAGCTTTTCAAATTTGGCAATTATGATTTATATATTCATTTAAATAACATACCAGATTTTGGTCTAAATTAGCAAACCGGAAGCGGTATTTTACTAGAGGGTCGTAATAAACTTTCATCAAAAAATATTAAAATATAATGTAAAACGTCCCAAATTTGGTAAATAAGACTTTTGTATCAATATAAATAATATACTATATTTTGGTTAAAATTGGTGAGCCGAAAAGGATACTTTACTTACAGGTCATTAATATAGAGATCATATCGTTCGGTGATAAAGGTTAAAAACGCGATTTTTTTCCCACTCTAATTAAACAATTTATTACTTGTTTCAAGTATTAAAATTGAGTGTAAAATTTTTGTTTTCCTCCTCATAATTGAAACTGTCGAAACCGTCGATTTACAATGCTTTTATCTGGTTGCATAGACAATTCTAATATTGCCACGGAACACGAAAAAATCTCTTACGAACTTGTTACCTACTGAAAGAAAACTACATACTAACGGAATGAGACCTCCAGAAACAAGAGCTTTTGTGTGTAAATGTCTGTGTGTATCAATAGATGGAGTCTGCGAAGCTGAGAGTTGTTTTTGAGATACAAGGAAGTCATGCAGTATCCACATCAGATATTTTAATCATTTAATCATTAATCAGATAATTATTTAAATGGTTTTCTAGAAATAACACATTTTTTCCAATATATTTTTGATTTTCTCTACTGCAACAGAACATTTCTCAACTTTTGTCACCATATTTGGAATCTCCAATGAAATTCCTGTAAGATAGCAACCAATTTGTAGAAAAATATTGTTTCATCAGGCGACAGCAGCCAAAGCAAAGTAAATAAGTAAAAATGAATAATTTTCAGAAACATTCACGTAATGAATTTTCTTTCTACGACCGGGGAATTCTAAAAAGTTGCTTCATGTCATCAGCTTTCCAACGATATATCTTACTTCTTGAAGCTAAGCTAATTTTGAAGAGATATTGAGGCTGGGAGGTAAAAAAAAACATTGTAGATAACTTCAACAATACAAGTACGTAGTAATCTTTTACTTTCCCCTTAGCTATGCGTGAAATATATAATAATAAAGAGAGGTATTGTTATTGTGAAAATTTTAGATTTAGAGCATTCAACGGAAATACACGTTTTAAGACCCCTGAGTCCAAATAACCAAGTCCCACAAAATGGTCTGTGCACAGCCTAGCTCAGAAACGAAAAGTTCTACGAAACTGATATTACGTGCTTAAGATATATGCCTGTGATGTTATAGCAAGTTTTTCGTCCAAATAGACTAACCGGAAGTTCTACTTTATATATTTATTTATTATATATTTTCTCGAAAACGGCTCCAACGATTTTGATGAAACTTGCCTAAATTCTTCTCCTCAAAGCCCTTTAACATTTCACACATGTAGTACATCACCGAGGAAATACTAATGGTAAATTATTCATATAATCATATGAAAGTTTATAAAATTCTCTAAAATACTAAACAAAATTTTATCTAAATCGGATCAGTACTAGCAAACATACAGCGTATCGGATTTACCGATTTAATACTAGATATTTATATTTAATACTGAATACTATGGTCTTAAATGTCAACTAGGTCTTAACCTCATTGAAATGTCTGACAGGGCTTAAACGCGGAATTTTCAAAATGGTTTCGAACCCGAGTTTTCAACATAAATTTTACGGTTCCCTCAATCAAAATAACCAAATCTCGAAAAATAGTCTCTGTATGTGTATTTCAGTGTTGGAAAAAATGTAATTCCAATTTCTAATAAAAATATTTACTGAACCACTATAACGTGGTGCAATTGTCACGTCCAAAGTGACAATTACTGTGGTTCATCAAGTAATTGTATTCATGCAACTCCAAATTACAGTAATTTGTATGAAATCGTAATTGTAATTGGAGTTATATTCCGTCCAATACTGGTATGTGTTATCAGCCTAGCTTAAAAACGAAGAGTTGTACGAAACTAAAATTACGTATTTACGGTAGGTATATTATGCCTGGGATGTTAATTGCCACTTAAAATTATCGATTTTACACATTTTTAATTAAAGAGACTAATGCTTTCGATCAAACTCGTTATTTCAATTTACAATTAAATGGTCTTTAATATCAGATAGATCTTATTCTCGTTGAAATAGTCTGCAGGGCTTTAATGCCGAATTCTCAAGATAGTTTTCTCTGAAGTACCTTTAATTTTGTTTTCTTGAAGTAATTAACCGTCTCTTATTGTTAGCAGTAATAAAAAATGAATACATATAAATTATGAAAGAATTTGATGATTAACGATAGGAAAAAAAGTTAGAAATATTTTCCTAGGTTAAAACCAAATTTTCGGAAATAAGAGTTGTAATACAGATGCATAATATACACTTGGAAAGCTAAAGATTTTAGAAAAATTAATATCTAACGTGTGTAATGTGAAGTTACGACTAACACATTAACTTAAGTGATTGTTGAACTTTATAATTTCTACTTTTATATTATTTAACGGAAACTCAATATTTTCATAGAAACTACTTGAAATTTCCATGAAAACTTAATGAAAGCTTTTAATTACGGTGGTAAGGGAAAGTTGTTTCATCATAAATCACACCAGATTTTTTGTCATCTACTTTTGCGGAACATTAGAGGCCTTAATTTGGGAAATCAAATGACAATGAACTCATTAATGCTAATATTTTAAAGTTGTTAGTTAGAATGGTAGTAAAGAAACCACTAGGTTGCGTCTTCAAGTTCCATATTAAAATAAATTGCTTAGTTCCATAAATTTAATTCAATATCCATGAGAAAAAGGCGTTTTGTCCAATTCTCACTCTCGATTAGGCAGGACTCATTTCTTGGTGTTGCATTTGAGGATGTGTTTTATTTCCCTTGCTATCGACTCAGCTAATCTATTATGCAGTGTCGCTTCCGATCAAACGATGTGTTACTGCTAGAGACAAAATCGCCCTTTTCTAAGAACATATTAGTGTTGCTCATATACTGCAATGAGCTGGATCATAATCAATAATTAACAAGCGCTAACAGTGTGAAGAGGGGAAGAGTTATGCTTGGCTCAGCTGTCAACAAAAAAAGTTGTTCAGTTCACTTCTTTACACTTTTCTGCACTGACTCCTTGTCAGTAAAAAAAGCATTTTGGATAAATTTTGAGCTTATCGCTCATCTCGAGCTACCAACTCTTCGTTCTTTTAATCAGTGCCATAATTACACCAGGATCCTAGGACCCGTTGGACCCCCTACCTCTCGTAAATGTTTAACCTTTTTTTTTTTTAAATGCTTGTCATTTTTCAAATATTAAATAAAATGACGAATTTGTTGCTGTTTACTTCTAATGATAATGCAAAGTTGTTCAGAAAATAAATTTCTAGTACCATCCATCATGAATTTCTCAGAGGCACAGTGACGTACGAAGGGGGGAGGGATCAAGACGAATTATCCTCCCTGAAATGTACAAAAAAATTTAATTTTCATACCCACCAACAAAAGATGTATATTTTGAGTAATAATCTTACACCAAATTTGGCGGTTATAAACATTTAGGAGATTATTTACCTTCTTTACATTAAACTCCCTCCTCCGAAAAAAAAATTTAAGTCCCCCTCCGAAAAAAAATTCGACGTACGCCCCTGCATAGACAGCTGTTAATTTTTCGCGCGATAGCGTTGACGGAGGTTGCGCTCATCTAAATTTGAATTTAAATGCGTTTTAAAAGATAAAGTGCAACTATTTTTCAACATCAAAAAAGTATTAATAATCTACAATAAAATTCCTTTTAGACCAACAATTTATTACGGGATTTAATTAAATGTTCATAAAATATGAACATTAATGTTGATTGCTTGTTCTATTATGATAATGTCATCCATTTCTAACTAATGTTATAACAAAATAACCAGCATTGTCACCATTGATTTCTCTGGATCGCCGCCATTTTAATAGTAATGATAATAGTATCAACTGACCCAGGTGGGAATCTAACTCGCATCGTTCAGTACCAGTCGCAGTGGCAATCTTATCACTAATGAATAAATTAAAATAAATCAATTTTTTTAAGGTAAGTTTTAATTGAATCTATAGATATAAGTTTTTAGAACTTCATTACATTATATCCTCAGTGAAAAGGAATGTATTCTTTATTATAAAACAGAAAGTTTTTATTACAAAATAGTTAATAGTTAATTACACACACTCATGCAATGATAACTTCGCATGATAAAAATGCTTTCATGTCCGTTTCTCATTACATCTATATCCTCTTATTTTATACTACGTATAGTAAAATTAAATATCTCTTAATTATATTAATTTCAAACCATTTTGTTATTATGAAATACAGGATCCGGCATTGAATCAGGATGATTTCAAAATTAAATTATTTATAAAAGAATTAATTCTTTATATATGAATATTAATTTTTCATATATGAAATTAATTTTTCATGTATGTATATTATGTATAAGAATAGCCATTTGACGTACATTACAAAAAACAAAACTGTTTTACAATGAGACTGTTTCTCTCTACGACTCCAAGAATGCATAAATTTTAATGTAGTATGTTTTATTTTTGTATTTCACGTAAATGGTTATATGTGTACTTTACATTTCACGTGAAAAAAATAATAGATAATAAATAATTTAATTTTGAAATCATCCTATTTTCCTGCCAGATCCTGCATATTTAAACGATTTCTAACTAATTATACATACGAGTATGCATACCCATGTATATACATAACATTAAACTTCTTTCTTTTTTTTTTAAGCATATTCAAAAACAAAATATTTTTTCGGAAAATGTTTAACTTTTTTTATTTTGTAACATTTCCTAGCTCGTCTACCGCGATATCATGTAATCACTTTTAACACCTAAATGTCAGCAGGTGCCACAGAATCTTCCTACTGTTGAAAAATAACTTGTATTCAAAAGCAATGTTTGCATAAAATTCTAACTAAATCTCGCGAGAAGCTTTGTTCGCTTTTTGATATTTTTATTCGCTTTTCGATATTTGTATTTGCTTATACTAATTAGTTGTGTTAGGATTTAAGGGATATCAGTTTATAAGTTTAATAAGCAATAGAAAGATTGCTTCATCATCGTTAACGGTCGCTCATTTTTTCCAATTTTTTCATTATGATAATTATTTTATGAAATCCCTTCAGCTTATATGTATAATATGATTTATCAATGTATTTAAAGATTGGTGATATTTAAAATAATAAAAATAAAAAAGTATAAGTAAAATTTACCTAATATTCTTGGTTCTTAAGTTATTGAGCATATGCTAGTGCATTATAAATTAAGGATATTACTAACGGGGATTGGACAAGGTAAATGAAGTATACATTTCATTATTTTGCTCTATTAGGATAAAAACGAATCAATGTTTGAATATACATAATTGTTAATAATTACTTTTCTAATATTTCCTTCATAATTATCAACTTTAAATAAATATTACTTAAAATTAAATATTTGGGCCGGCTCTAGGTTTTCTGACACCGTAGGCCAAAACAATTTCTGCGCCCCATAATCTCACTCTTCAGTAGTCCGACTTAGCATTTCAAAAACTTGCGGGGCGCAGGCATACACACGTTTTAGTTGTTGATAAACCGTACGTAAAATAAAAAAAAAAAAAAAGCGCCCACCATTCCAATATTCAGCTTTTCCGTTCCCCTAGGTTCATTGTATGGATATACCGGCCCTGATTAAATATATTCAACGAAGAAAAAGGCGTGAGATTTTAACGTCTTTTCAAAGATAAGAAGTATTATAAATTTGAATTATTAATTACTTTAATTTATATTCAAATAATGGTTAATTATAATATATAAATGAAGGATATTATTGTAATGGATTGGTCATGTTGAAAAAAAAAAAGAAATCCATTACGTTGCATTATTTTCCCCAACGAATTCACAGATTATAGTTCATTATCGTAATAGTTAAAAAGCGATAAGGAAAAGAGCATTCTCGTGTCCTTAACGAGTTTCTTGACAGGGACAAGTTGACAAAAAATAAATAAAAAATTAATTGAATGTAATTTTTTATATAATAAAATTAATAAAAATTATATAATATTAATGACGGGTAATGATATACAGGGTATGTAATAATTATGCCTTTCCAATATTTGGAAATTTTCACTTGGCTTGAACCTTCCACCAACATCCGGGTATAATGCTCCAACTTCAATAATAGTTACCCTAAGAAATACTCTGTTAGAATTTTACTTTTTCATTGGCATAGCTTAACTAAATTTGGAATTATAGCAATTTTATTTTTGAAAACTATGGATATTTTTTTTTTTAATATGCGATGTGTAGGAAATTTAAAGAAAAAAAATCCTTAGTTTTCAAAACTAAAGTTGCCATAATTCCACATGTTGTTAAACTATATCAGCGAGAAAGTACAATTCCTTAAGAGTGTTTCTTAGGGCAACTATTGGTGAAGTTGGAGCTTTATACTAGATGTTGGTGGAAAGTTCAACCCATGGAAAAATTTCCAAATATTGAAAAGACATAATTATTATTTTACTTTAAATTTATTTCCTTATTCCACCTGGTAAATTTTTTATGTTAAACATCGTTTCCTAATAGGGCATTTAACGTAGAATACGGAACCGAGGTCAGATTTGACTTTATTCCAGCACAAAAGCAGAAAAATGTCGAATTTCTCCAAGGTATATAACCATTTTTGGATATGATAGTTACAATTTCTTATGACGGATTTCATTAGAAAAATTAAATTAATTTAAATAAAAAAATAGATTTTGTGATCTCTAAATATTTACATTAAAATATAGCATACTTCCTTTAAAATAATAGGTTTTTCTATAAACTATTAGTGGGTTAGCATAATAATGTTATATAGAAACCTTTTCTAAAAAAAAAAAAATGTAGAAACGTATTTGTGACAAAACGGGAAAATTTTGTAAAAAAAAAATCAAAATGTTCTACAACGTTGAACCAATTTAAGCGAATTTCCTTTGATATTTTTATATGTAAAAGACCATGTAACATGATCCGAAAAAAATAGAAGTATTACATCTATATAAATACTAATTGAATTTGATATGCATGTATGGTACTAATATTGTTAATAAGCCAAGATATAGCAAAAAATATATGTGGATTATTTCACGAAAATAGGGCATTTTTATCAACATGAATGTACGATTTTAAATTGCTAGTTTTATTATTTTTTTTTTACTAATCCATAGCTTATATGTATGGATATTGACCCTCCAAAGCAGCATTCATTTATTGGCTCGAATAATGTTATTTAGCTAATTCATTAATTACTGTTGAGAAAGGACTGAGAATGCTAAAAATATATTATAAAATTTCTAAAAAAAATCTTTACACCAGAACTAAAACATAATTAATCTCCCATTAAACTCCCATTAGAACTATTATAAAATTAATAATTAATTATATTAGATATATTCTGCTGGGAAAAGTCATATTAAACAAATTTTGGTGTAATTATCCCATGCGACGGAATACATAATACATTTAGAAAAGTGGACACGTAAAACAATTATTCAGAACGGTGATACTAGCGAAAACTGCCACTAAAATGTTCCAACAAATTCTCACAAATAGCCTCCCAATAGACATTTTAGTATTAATAGTTAGCGAAAATTTCAGTCATGCAAAGAAGCGTTTCTAAGCGATTCTGAACACATGGAAATAATTATTATCTGTGCAAAATTTTTTTGACTTTTTGACTTTTCAAAATTTTGGCATTCTTGTAATGATTTTCTAACGAAAATTGTGTGGTAATATAGCTATGTAGAATATTGTGTGAAAACTACAGTTTAAAACCCACTCTCCCCCTCAAAAAAATAAATAACTAAAATAAGATTTAAATAGGAGACTTTCAATTTTAATTTTACTGAAGTTATTGAAGCAAAGGACAGAAGCACAAAGGACTGAGAACACAGCGTATTTTCATAAAATAGTACATCATCATCAATATAAAAAATTAAAAAAACTTTTTCTAAGTGAAAACATGCAATCGTTTAAAAACGTTTCAAAAACTAAGTGTACTAATTTTCTTATAGGATTCCAGTACAGGAAAAGGACTGAGAAAATGAAATGATGTATTCATCTAAACACAAACACGTTGTACCTTTCACAATACTGGGAAGCTTTTCTAGAAACATCGAAGGTTATGCCTCCTTAGCCGGGAACTGACAGTGATGCCAACACATACATAACCAAAGAATTAATAGAAGTACCTTCTTGCCGCCAAGTTTAAGTTTCGACAAAGGACTGAGGCCCACACTTGAAGACATACACAAAATGCACTGTCTGCACAGCATTTTTACAGATTTGGGTTCAGAACTCCTACACAATAAGTTAGAAGGGTTTGGACTAAAAACAAACAAGCAACTAGCGTTTTCAGGTCGGAGGTAGGCTTTGTAGATAACCATAAAGGGGAGCGCTCGAGAGTGGTGACATGACAAAAGACAGAAAAATGCAAAGACAATTTTTTTTTAATTCACTGCTTATGACTTATTAATGAAAAAAGATAATTGAATATGTAGCATAAAATAGGTTGTATTTATTATAATTTTAATGTTTTTAATAATCCGTCATCTAAGGGTGAAAATTTTGCAGACATGAATTGACCCAAGTTAGTGAAAGGACCCCAATTTCGTATTGGAATTTCACCCAATTCGGTTAGGAAAGTCGTGGTGGACACGCTTGATTTTTTTTCATTGATGGATATGATGATTTATATTTTATATTTATATTTTATTTGGGCTAATCTTTGCCGATTTTCAGGTTGTCTACTAGAAAATATTGCACATCAATAATAAACCGTATAAACATTTATAACCACAAAATCAACATTAAATATTCATACTTAATCAATAAATAAAAAAATTCTGTGCACAATTAAGACTTTTAAATTACTCATGTCTCCATAAAGTAATATCTGAAGGAGAATTTTGCTAAATCACTAATCAAATTTTATAAATTTACAATATTTTATCTACCGATACAAAACTTTTACCTTTATATATTATTATATTATTGTCCCATTACTCCATATTTGCATAAGAAGAATCTTATTTGTCCATAATAGTTCTAAAACAAATATTGTTAAAATAAGTTATTAATTTAGATCTCTACCTCTAAGTTAAAGTCACAATTATTGCTATAATTACAGTTAAATATAATTATCCCCATTTTCTATTGCCCTAATCTGATAAGTGATCTATTTGAACTGTGCCCCAATGTTTTTTTGTTATGATAATATAGGAATTACTTAATCATGTCAATCAATTATGCCTGCTTCTAATTAAAAATAAACCCTTGTTCATTATTGTTAAATACCTATTTTGTTAATCATATCTACATAGTGCTGGCCAATACCTTTAACGTCAGTTTTAAAATTTACCATATTACTGATTTTTTTTCGTAATGTGAATTGATTCTAAAAATTCTCTGACTTAACTATCTTCGGCACTATTTAAAATTTCAATTTCATTAAATTCGAACTCATGGCTCATGGTTGTTTTTATAAAGTTCTTATAATATAGATCTGGGAAAATTAATATTTTAATTAAGATTATTTAGCGTAAATAATGAAAGTTATTTGAACCTATAATGTATTCAAATCTGATGTTTTCGCACGGGTTCAGATTATATTTTTGTTGCTGTTTCATATTATATCATGTTCATATGTAATAAAATAATTGCCAATTCTTGAAACATTTTGAAATATACTCTATCTCTAAAAGTTTTCATCGAATGGCGAAATTTTTATGGAACCACCTTGTAGGATTACCCTTTGAATTAAAAAAATAATCATAGAAATCTGTTTCAGAATGGAGTTATGAATCAACATACATAATAAATTAAATCAAAGGGATAGCCTCCTTTTTTTAAATCGGTTAGTAATGAGTTTTATTGTAATAATTTCTAAACAGAAACAAATGCTTAAAATCATTAAAAAATTATTCCAGCTTAGCGAATAGTGTATATGTATATATCGAAAAAGGCTTAAGCGCCAAAAATTAAATTTAGGTTTCGATTTATTAGGGTATGTAAACAATATCTCTATCGATTCCCGCTCACGATATATCGAAAAAAAAATTGTAAATGGTCTAAAAATCGACTATTGATGACGTAAGCACCAAATAAAAACGATCTCAGTCGTAACTCTGGCCTTAACCAGTGCTATAAGGCTTAAAAATATATTGTAATTATAAAAGTTTTGCCACCTTAATAAACTCCTACTTTTAATAAAGAATAAAATTTTTGAAAAATATATTGTTATTTGGGGAAAAATAGTTTCAGGCGTTTCCTCCTGTAAAGTTTGCAAAATGGCGCTTACGCCTTTTTCAAAAAACGACGTCGATATATATTTCCTACAGTTCTATTCTAGATAACACGGTAACCTTTATGCAACCTTCACTTCTTATCTTAATCTTCAATCTTTGTCTTTGTTTCTCTATTATTATAATGCCCCAAATTCAAATTTTGTTTTTGTTGTTGTTAGTTACCTAGTATATTCTCAATGGAGTTTTGGGGAAATTTCATAACTTCAGATGGATGTCTGTATTGGAAAATTCTCTTATCTACTTTCATTTTGCTTTGATAAAAAGGCCCAAAGTAGGTAAAAATGTTGGTTAAATGATTATAATTAGAAATTCCTTAATGCTTGATAGTTTACCTTATCTATATGGCATCCGAACCGACTTTTCCGAGACTCAAATTACACTGAGCTGTCGTATTATTAGTGTTTATTAACCATCATCTTGGAATAGAAGAGTAATGGTCATCAAATGCTTCGTTCAATACTTTAATTCCTAGAACCCCTTAAGATTTTAAGGACTAAGTCCAATTAATGGAATGATGTCCACATGGTCTCTAGAATGTAATTTAATTAAACCTATACAGGCCATGATATTCCACTGTAAACATTTTTTTTTTTAAATTGTGACAATCTGAGTAGTGTAGCAGTGATACCAACTGCTTCAGACAGACTTCCCTTCATTTCATGCAAAGAAATATGGTTACAGTGGTTAAGAATAGTAAAAGATTTTACTTATTCTGTTTCAGCAACCTTAGGCACCCATCATGAAACGCCATTGGGAAACCATAAATTTTTATTTTTTTATTATGAGATTTTATGAACAAAATTGTCCCTGCATTCTGTTCATCTTTGAAGTAAAGACATTATAATATGATTATGAATATTAATAATCCAATACTTTGTAAAAAAATAGTTTGTTTTTACTTGAAAAACTAAAGGTATAGATACCTTGGGTTTTTTGCGAACAGCCAAAAACCCAAAAATAGTTGGTTAATTATGAGCCTGTGTGCTGTCTAGTTTAAATAAATAATAACATTTCTTCTTCTTCGTATTCTAGCAAGCAGTCAGTCATGTCCGAGACAGAACCGCGAAAGAAAAATGAATTCTTGCTCAAGATGTAAAATATCTCATTAAAGATTTGAAATTAAAATTTAAAAATTTCAGGGAGATTGTTGCTACTGTATTAAGAATGTTTCCTTATTTAGATTGTCTCCTATGCCGACATGAAAAGGAAAATTTGTCGAGTTTCATCGACATTGAAGAATAACTTTTATATATGCATAACATTTATAAATTTTTCATTAGTAGTTTCTAAAATATTATAATTTTGTGTTCACCTTTTTAATTGCAAATTAAATAATTTCTTCATTTTATATCATGAAAATCAAGGTATTATACTTGCTTCTACGTTGATCGCGAGAAAGCCAAAAGTATAAACGCCCAGAAAAATGTATTTATCATTTTTTACAAATATAGAACTTCCACGTTTACAACCTTAATAAGTATTAAAAAAACAAAAATGTTTCAAAGTTTTTCAACTTTTAGCCTATATAGGATTTATGAATATCAGCGCGGTCTGAAATAAAGAAATTAAAATTCTGAAGAATGACGAATGTCTGACCTTCTAACTTATCTCTTTTATATGGATGATGAGGGCTGATTTTAAAATTATTTTTGAGAAATGATAGGATAAATCCTAAATTTTAATTTTTTATGGGACCTTTATTTTTATTATAGATGAAAGAAACAATTATCGTTATGGTTGTGCGACGTTATAGCACAGAGTTAACAAATGTTTATTTGCTTAACGTTTCGACCTGTTTCATTATAAAAAAAAACTGCTTTCAAAAATTGTATTTCAATAATTGTCCTTGCAGTAATTCATTTATTTTTTTTTTCTTTTGATTTATTATCCTCAAAGAGGCAGTATGTTGGAATGTTTTAAAAATACAATTTTATGAGAAAAAAATAATTCTTATTAGAATAAATTTTTCAAAAACATACAGCTTCAGTGTAAAGAATTCACTAGGCTATACCTTTGAATTTTTTTTGACTAGTGAATTCTTTGTAATAAATTATTTTGTATGTGAAAACAATTTAATAAGAATTGCAGTAACATGTTGTTGTTTTTTTAAAATGTATTTTTACAACATTAGGATTAAAATAACTCCCCTTGTCGACAGTGGCTGAGCCAATCAAATTGAATAATGAACCGTGTCATTGTCATGACCATCATCAGTCAATCATCTTAATCACTTTCTTTGCCTCATTGTTTACAAGCCTCTCTTAGAGTCTATCCTCGTCAAACGATAAGAGATCCATACGATATTAATGTTTACGTTCATTTACGTTATGTTTACGAGAAAATTAACACAATTAAATGACTGAAAATTTTTATATTATTAAAAAATTAAAACCATCTGTTGCCCTCTAATTTTTTTTTTTTTTTTTTTTTTTTAAACTGATATATCTAATATTGTTGAATTTATATCTCAAATGTTATTTAATATTTTTACAGACATTTCCACATTTCTAAAATATAGTAAGTGTAATAAAACCAATAATTAAATAAATCAAATAAAAAAAAAAAAAAAAGAAAAATTTGAGATGGCAACAGATGATTTTATGGTCCTACAATACCACGATAAGATTATATCGATCAATCAGTGCTATATAGATTTGAAGATCTGAAGCCCCATCTTTAAATATTACATATATTTTTAGGCCATTAACTTAGGCATAAGTCTAAAAGATGCTTCATGTTATCTTATTTGTCATTTATAATTTTTGTGCACACGATAAACTTCGAATAATAAAAAAAATAGTATATTGCTAACTTAAATTTTTTTCTTGAAATAATAATTATTTATAAATCTTGTAAACGTAGTTAATACCTGAAAAAGGTAATTATATACGTAGAAAGCTCTGAGGAGGATATTAGTTCATTTCTTCCCCTTTTGTTGGTCCTATACCTAATAAGCTGATTTATTTAAAACAAGGTGATGAAATAATTGAGAAAAAAATTAATTTCAAAGGCCCGGAAACACCATGTATATAATTTTTTCGCTCTCACTAATAAAGGGCATTTCATGCTCATAAATGAAAAAAGAATTTTTTTGTTTATAGTCATTTTATCTAGAGCATTTTTTCCACTGCACGGCGCCGGTTTGAATCCGGCCCGGGTGGGTTGAACTTTATTTTGTGGGGGCCTCGATGAATGAATGAATCTCGACCTTCCCACTCTTGTTGGTTACCTGTAGGATAACCCATCCTGTAGGGTAGGAAAGGATGTTAAACCCCAATAAAAAAACATCTACAATTCCTAGCTTCACGCTGATGCCCTATCCCAAAATAAAAAAAAAATTTTTGCATTGGTACATTTTTCTTCTATGGATGATCTGAGCCGATAATTGAACAATTACAATATATTCTCTTTTTAAATTATAACGTATAACAGCCTTGTTTATATAGGTCTAGAATTAAATTTTATTTCTCGTGTTGTAACATTCAACTAATGTAAGTATGTGACAAGAAATAGAATAATGACAAGAAAATGTAAAAATGTTCTCTCTAAAACCATTATTGTTCCTGTAATTATTGTTAAAACTAAAAACAATTTTTTTTTAAAATAAAAAAACAAACTTTAAACGTGAATTTCTAATGATTCAAATGAACAATTCAACAAACTCGAGAATTTAAATTTCTTTAATCGCGATGAATAATTTAAGGGACTAAGTGACAGAGAGAAATAAATTACAGAGCATACTGCATTCCTTAGTGACACTTCTATGAAGCGCTGATAAAATTATCTTTATGTAGGTTAAAAGGGACTCCTCAGTTTATTTATTTTCTCGTTCTTGAAATCTGCTTTGCTCTACATTGAATAAAATGTCTCCATGTAGATGACAGATGATTCGTAAATGAATATAATTGAAACATAAGAAGAAAAAATAGAGCTATAAATAATAATACTTTTAAGGGGTTTACTAGATTATTGTTTATTTATTTATTTTTTCAAAATATCTCATATCCCACTATAATGCGACCGAATTGCAGTATTTTAGAAAAATAAAAGACATTGTTGTAAAAGTAAAAAAATAAAAACTAACTAATTTTGCAACTGCGAAATAACAAGTTTTACACGCTTTCATTTCCTCTTGAATTTACTTTTTTTTAAATATTGTATATATATATAATATTATTTATAACTATCATTTATATACAGTATATGGGGTCTACAATATGTAGAAAAAAGTAAATTCAAGAGGAAATGAAGGCGTGTAAAACTTGTTATTTCGCAGTTGCAAAATTAGTTAGTTCGCGCCTTGTTTTCAGATACTTAAAAGCTAGAACTAATAATACCATTATACAGAATGGGTCAGAAATAGCTGACACATTTTGAAGCGCTGTAAAACCTATGTCTTTAGAAGAAGAAAAAAATGGTTTTATTTTCAAAAAGCACATAGTAAATAAAGGATGGCGGTAAAGAATAACATAAAATAGTGGTTACTATTCATTAAATACAGACATTTCGACTCACATTGTAGATTTTCATCAGGGCTAAAAAGAAAGATACAAAGGAGTATTAAAAAAAAAAGACAAATATAAAAACAAACCTAAATATGAACTAAGAAAAATAGAAATTTTCTTCCATTTCAGACTGCTCTTACCCCACCCCACTTCCTTTTGATATATGTATTTACTCTACACTACCTATTCCTTTCTATTCTTTCTCTCTCTCCTTATTTATTTATTTTTATCTCTATTTATTTTTCGGATTTATCATTTATTTATTGTTATCTATGAACAAAATTTATCGAAAAACGCATAGTTAGTTAAACCTTATAAAATAGTTTAACTTCCTTTTAAATTTAGCATCAATTAAGCAATAAAAAAAATATTTTTAATGGGTCAAGAAAATAATTTAAAAAAATATTTTTGTATGAAAACTGAAGAAATGACATATCTTTATTTGTTTGTCGTTTCGACTGATTTTTTTTTTAGTCATTATTAAAAATAAATAAAAAATGTTTTAATCTCTGCGTTACATAATAAAATTTATAGCATACAGGCTAAAACGGTTCTTCATTGAAAAGAAATAACTGGTCTATAGAAACTTTATAACAATAATAATCTGAATAAATAAAAAAAATGATTTTTATTTAAAAATATGAAACCTTCAGACATTTCGAATAAATTATTTTCTTTGTACGTAATACAAATGAAAGGTCACATAATATTTAATAAAAGTGTCCTATCATATTTCAAAAATGAATCGCTTTATGCTAAAAGAGGTTTTGCCAATAGCCAGTAGTCAAGAGCGTACACAGGAACTTCTTTGGGGGGTCGGTTCTAGAAAAATATAGCTGACATATTTGAAATATAGGTAGTTTCGTAATTTCACCTTTATTCAAGATAATTTTTGAGTATCGGGCGCAAATTTGAGTGTGCTGCAGCTTCTGGAACATAATTCCATTCATTATAATTTCACCGGTTTCAAGAATTTTTTTTAAAATCGGACGAAAATGTTAGCCGTTTGGAGCAGAATACGGATGGTTATAATTTCGATCTTTCCAAGAAAATTTCTGAAAAACGGACGAAGAATGACGAGTAATGATGATTTCTAGAGCAGAATATTTAGCTCTAATGTCGCCCGTTTCAAGAAATTTTCTAAAAATCGGATGAAAATTTGGGTGTTGTTTGGATTTCTGGTGCAGAATTCAGCCAGCTATATTTTTCATTATCGGAATTGAATTGTCAAGGTTTTGAACCTTTCAGGAGTAGCGTTATAGTCAGGTAGCTCTTCAATGTCTCTTAAAACGTTGACGTGTTCTTAAATGTATTCAGCTACCCAGAAGGATCCAAAATGTTCAACAGTTACCTATTAATAAGGTAGTATGTCTTTCATCGTTGTGGTCTCGTCTTCTATACGTCACATCATAGAGAGAATAGATACAAAATAGTCAAATAATTATAATAATATAGTAAATTACAAATAATTATAATAATTACAAATAATATAGTAAAATGATTGTGACGTAGATGTTACTGCGACAGATTAATGTCGATCAACCAAAAACTAATATAAAGTACATAGATTAATCAATTACAAAATTAAGTACGTGCATGGAAGTAAATATAGTCTCAAACCCCAACTTTTTAAAATTAAATTTATTTTTTACTCTTGCTTTTTAATTTTTGTTTATTTCAATAACTTTAAGGAGAAGCCACGGCTCTCCTCTCTGTCCCCCCTTTTCGTACGCCCATGCCAATAGTTAGACAAAACCTCTTTAACATGAAGCGATAAATATTTATTCTATTAAGTTACTTTAAAAAAAAATAATAATAATATTCTATTTTTAGTTCGATACCTATCATTTACTACTTTTTTTAATTAAAAAAATGGGTATACCAACCATAAAGCAATGGCATTCAAAATAATTATTAAACAATTATGTATAAAAACCTTTTTTATTGAAGTCTGTTTAAAATTTAATTTCCATCTTAAATCAATGAATATTATTAATTTTAGGTGCAGACAATTAAACATTTTCACCAAGATAAAAATACCATAAAAACTAAATTTACATAGCATTATCATATAGATTTTATATATAAAATACGATTTACTTAAGTCTATTTTTCGTTATCTCCCAATATTGCATAATTAGGCATGGTTATTTCATTCATACTTTTTTTAAGAATTAAAATTCTAACACGAATTATCATTTTCTAACTTATATTTAGACAATAGAATACATAACTAAAAATCTATAAAATAATGAATTTTATATTTATTTCTTTTTTTGACGTCCAAACTGTATAGTGTTTTGAAATAGTGCCCGATAGTATTTCAAAAAACAACATTTTATGCACTCCAGATCAATATAAAAAATATTTTGACATCATTATGCATTCGCCGAGAATAAGACATCTTGAGAAAAGTTTGATATCTCAGGAACTATTTATTATACAGACTTCTATCAGTGCTCAAAATGAAGCTAGTTAAAATCCTCTTAAAATAGTTTATAATAACTTAATCTTAGGGATAGCAGTTTCCATTATATTTGCCAAAATAAAGTCACAAAATGTTGATTTCTCGTTTTTCGAGAAAAAAAATGTCTTCAAAAAAATGGATTCAAAAATGTCTTTTGAAGTTCTGTATCTCGGGTACTTATAAACGTACAGAGCTATAACAGGGCTCAAATTTATTCTTATTTAAAAAGTTTATATAATGTTTTTCGTGTAGTTGATAGTTTTCAAGATCTTGAGCATAGAATAAAAAATTAAGGAAAATTTTAGGGTTTTTCTTGAATAAAATAAACTTCAGACCGTCTGCCGAGGCCTAATTAGATTTTTAATGCCGATCCATACCCAAGCAAAAAATCAGAGCTACCCTTTGTGCTTCTTTTCCTGGACTACTATCCCTGTGGAAATATGGAAATATTCATGTAAATTTATTTTTTTTAAAGGTAAAGCTAACAGCTTATATAATAATTAAACATTTGATATTGTTTGTATAATTCTTTAAGTACATTGCCCGAAATATAAAGCAAAAAGCGAAGGCTTCGCAAAATCAACATATATGATTAAATCATAACAAAAATTTAAGAATGGTAATATTAAACAGCCTGAAAATTCCAAAGCCAATTATTTCACTATTAAATGGATAAACTATTAGATTTTATTTTAACATATTAAATGGACAACTTTTAATAAAAATTATATCCATACCAAAAATAATGCTTGTCTCACTCTCGTGTTTCCTTTTTGCCATACACAAATCGATGATACCCCACGAACACAACAATCAAACACAACATACCAACTGACAAGCAGGAAGATGTATGTATGTCCTTACTGAGAGCACAACACACTCTACCTTGTCAGATACAGAAAATGTAATCCTCCAATAAGGCAAGCGAACAACTGAAGGATTAATTTTTAAGGTTATGCTTGTAAACTAATAATTCATATGTTTATCATATATCTATAGAGTTGTTTATCTGAGTAGGATTGACCGTTCGTTGTTATATATTTTAATTACTCGATGGTTCATAAAGTTATATGGATAGAATAGAGTTTATTTAACAAAGAAAAACAATTCTGAATATCATATAAAAATTACAAAAATAGAATGAAGTATTTTTTTTTTTAAGAATGTTTATTAGTCGGGTGTTGTGGAGGCTGCATCGTTAATTATATATATATATATATATATATATATATATATATATATATATATATATATATATATATATATATATATATACAGTTTGAAACTTACAACCGAAAGATTAAGCATATGAGGAATGATACATATAAATTACAACTAATAACTTATTTTACATAACTATTGCAGAATATAATTAATTATAAGATAAGAATAAGAAGTAATGTAAAAATAACAAGGCACTGTTATTTATAGTATGGAATGACATAAATTATAAATAAAAATAAATGAATTAAAATACTAAAAATAATTACGTATATCTAAAGAACTACTTACGAGTATATCTAAGCTATGTGTGTAATTACATTGTTTGAAATTTAATGAAACCAAAATTATTAAGGTAGAAGAAAAGAAGAATAAAAGAAACAAATCATCAACTTTTAAAAGATACCATTAAATAATCATATGTTCAAAAGAAGCTTATTACAACTATTAGTTACTAATAAATAAAATAGTAACTTAGGTCAAATTTTCGTCTTGCAAACGTCAAAATGTACAAATTAAATACTTTCGAAAATATCTGATGTGGGCAGCACATGACTTCCTTGTACACCTATTAAATTATAAATCCGTGGGTCAAAAAGTGATACTGAATTGGTTATTAGTTTCCGAAGATAGCAGTAAAAACGACACTCGGCGTCCCTTCGTCCATCTATTGACACACAAACACACACACACACACACACACACACACACACACACACACACACACACACACACACACACACACACACACACACACACACACACACACACTTGTCACTGGAGGTCTCATTCCGTTATTATATGTCGTTTTAATTCAGTAGGTAACTAGTTTCCAAGATATTTCTCCATGTTCCATGACAACAATAAAACTGTCAATATCACTGGATAAAGCATTAGAAATGGACAGTTTCGACATTTTAAGCGGAAAAACACACTTAACTAATATCTTATTCTCATGATGTAGACTTGTTGATCTACTAGGAAAACTAGTATTTTAGACTCAATTTTAAAACTTAAAACAAGTAATAAAAATGTTAAATTGGATTGGCAACCAAATTGCGTTTGTAACCTTTATTACCGAAACATATGATTTCTCTTTTAATTTAAATATAATTTTTGATGTAAGCTTATTATGAGTTTCAAGTAAAGTATCCTTTTCCGCTCACGAATCTTAACCAAAATCTAGTAAATACATTTATATCGATATAAAAGTCCTATTTACCAAATTTGAGAGGTTTTACATTATATTTTAATATATTTTTTGACGAAAGTCTAATATGACCTTCAAGTAAAGTACCACTTCCGGTTTTCCAATTTAGACTAAAATCTAGTATGTTATTTAGATCAATATATAAGTTATAAATACTAAATTTGAGAAGTTTTGCATAGTATTTTAATATACTTTTTGATAAAAATCAATTATGACCTTCAAGTAAAGTACCACTTCTGGTGATCAAACAGTGACCAAAAAGGGAGGTTCACAACTAGATTTTACAACAATCCTAAATACAAAATTTCAACTTTCTACGGCTAACCGTTTTTGAGTTATGCGAAATACGTACGTACGTGCAGACGCCACGACGAAACTAGTCAAAATGGATTCAGGGATGGTCAAAATGGATATTTCCGTTGAAATCTGAAAATCGAAAATTTTCGGGAATACAATACTTCCTTTACTTGGTAAATTCATGCCTTTATGCTATTATATAGTATTTATTAAAAATTTCATTATGAAATTATATGAGCTAATATATAATATAACATCCTGCTTATGAAACTACAAAGTCTTCCTTTATCCAACAGTATTATGCGCTGGTTCCAATCCTTCCTCTCAGATCGGATGCAGTATGTAGTCGTACCAGGTCAACCTCCTTCCAAGACACTGTCCTTCTCCTCTTGTGTTCCTCAGAGTTCATCTTTGTCTCCTACTCAATTTGCTATTTATACTAATGACCTTCCTCTTCTTATCCATCACTCCCAATACCATATTTATACTGACGATTTCCGCCCTCTGACCTATTACTAGCCACAAAAAGACTCCAGGAGGACTTGAATCGAATAAGTCACTGGGCTGTTGCTAACAAGCTGAAGTTGAATACAGAGAAAACAAAGGCAATTTTAATAGGTTACCATCACCTCCTTAAAACTGTTCCTCATACTCCAAACTTGTTCCTTAATAATAATCCCATTAAGTTCCATCCAACCATGAAAAAATTTGGAATCACTTTTGACCAAACTTACCTTCATCACCTATTCCCATTTGAAACCCGAAAACTTCTACTTACCTCCTTAATATTCCCCCACTTTTACTACTGTTGTACGGTGTACGGGGCATCTCTAGGAACCTCGAGGCAAAAATAAAACAATTGATAAACTGTTTTGTACGATTTATCTTCAGAATCCCGAGGGACGCCTCTGTCTCCTGATTCTGTGAAGAGTTGAAGTGGCTTTACCTACCGTCGTAAATACTTCCTGGCATCCTTCCTCTACGAAGTCATCCAATCACGCCGTCCATCATGCATCTTCGACCTCCTTCAATTCAAATCCTCTGTTCATTCCCGCCATACCCGTTCTCGGTCTTCAGATTTATATATAATGGCCCACCAATCCGCAGGTTTTGACAGATCTTTTCTTATCCGATCCTCATCCTTATGGAATTCCATTCCTTCTTCCATCTGTTGCTCCAATACTCTTCCCATCTTAAAATCCCGTCTATTCAGTCACTTCATGTCCATATAGTTCCAAAAGATTTGTAAATAGAAACTCCTTCTTTTCAACTAAAATTTGCACCCAATTATGCATTAATGCATTATTTTTACTTTTATTATTAATATAAATTCATTCCCTTTCACTGTATTTATTTGTAATGTATTAATATTGGAAGTGTAATTTTCCTTAAAGTTTTAAAAGATATGTCATTATTATTTATTATAATTTCATTTTTTTTTCTTATTTGTTTATTTATGCTATTATTTACTCAATATCAAATTCTTTTTTGTTCTACTCTAAGGCTCTAAAGCTCTACTGATTCTACATGTAATATTATTCTAAAGGGATATGTTCCGGAATAAATAAAGAATTTATTATTATTATTATTATTACATTATGGAACCTTCATACAAGACAGAAACGACAAGAAACTGCTCGCAGATTCCGATTATTACAACACTTACTTGACAAACGCTCCAAATTACCAATTTTTTACAAAAAGCTCATTTACATCACCATTATCAGGCCTATTTGGACATACGGGATAGAGCTTTGGGGTACCACTAAACCATCAAATTCCTCCCGCAGCCAATCCTTGCAATCCAAAATCCTTCGAAAAATCCTAATGCTCCTTATTTTGTCACAAATAAAATTATTCACAAAGTCCCATTTGTTGCAGATTTAGCCCGAAATAGATACATCTCCTTTAATTCCAAACTCCTTGCCCATACCAACCCTCTTGTTCGTAGCCTTTCATCCCCATGTATTCCTGATAATCCTCTGAGGCCACGGGACCTTCTAACTTAAAATAGTCATTGGAGTGCTACCAATGGGTGGTTCCTTCACAAGTCATTCTCATGTCTTGTACTCTAACTTCACATTTACTTGTTGTATTATGTAATACAGTTGTAAATTTCAATAAATAAATAAATAAAAAAATAAAAATTATTACATTAAAGTAAATAAATCTCACTATGTATAGCCCATGAAGAGCTGAGGGTAAAATTAACCTGAGTGTCGACCTGACATAATTCTTGAAGATGATGTCAGAATTTGTTATTAACTATAGTCTATAGTTCTGACTATCGATATTTTGATATCGCAATGAAGGCAAACTAAAGATTTTATGAAAATTATAAATTGTTAAAATATAATCATTTTAATTTAATTTAACTTGTTAATGAATTATTTTCAGGTTATATACATTTAGAGATTCTAGAGGACAGATCAGGGGCAGATTAGCCATATAGCAGAAGTTGCAAATGCTACGGGCACCACGCCTTGATCAATAAATTTTTAGCTTCTAATATTTTGTAACAGCCTCAGTTACCGTTAATAGATATTTCGGCTTGGAATAAATATTTTTCTAAAAATATTAAAAAAAAAATCTTTGAAAATCTTGACTCTCCGTCGCCTTGTACACTTGCTTCTCGTATTTAATCTCATTTATTAATTTGAAAAGAACTGGAAATGTATTTATAAAATATTCAGAGAAAATTCAAAAGCTCCTAAGAATTCCTTAAAAACGCAAACATTTGAAAGCGCATTCGATAATCTGTTGAAGCTGAAAAGGTTGAGCATAGTGCTGGGACCCAGAATCATGAACCAACAGCCTACCAGAAGAGAGACCCGCGTTTCCTGTATTCCATTATTAATTAATTTTCATTTCAATTGTTGTTTTGAGTGTTGAAAATAAGTAAGTGTTGCTCAATAAATACATTGTTTGTTAACATTATGATGTACAAAAAGTAGATGAATATCTATTCAGTACTTTTGGTTTAATATTTTCAATAATAGAACTTTTTAATCAACAAAAAAACAATTAACCCACCTCAAAATTTGAGGTTTTACGTTTCAAAATAGGTTTAAACAAAAATCAAAAAGAAAAAAAAAAAACCCATCCGTCCGTGTTTCGCAGGTTTGGTTTTTTGTTATGACCAATCGAAAGATAATGAAATTTCTTAAAAAAAAAAAAAGAAGCATATTGAACTTATTCTGTAAGTTCGTATGGAACATTTCAGATGCTCATTTGAAAGAGAATTTAACAAAACTAAACATAAAAACAAAATCTTAATCGGAATAATATTAGTGAAAAAGATATGGCAAACATATTTTGTATTTGACTGTAATATTTTTGATATATAACTATTTTGTAATAAATAATAAGCCATTTGCAGTGCTTTTCTATTTGTACTTTTAAATTATTATAAGTAGATTTTTAGGGGGTTTAGTTTTTGTTTAAGAGATGAAGAATTATGCAATGCTAAATAAGTTTATTGCTTTTCTTTATAACGTTTTATTTTTTCTTTGTTTGAATTACATTTTGGAATTCTTATTTTTTTCTATTTTAACTGGAGTCATTTTATATTTCTAGCATTTAAATATTACAACATTAAAATTAAATTTCATATATTTTTATTTATTTTCGTTTCTATTATTGCGTTCATTTTGGTATAAAAATAAATAAATAAGTATATTCAATGAATCAATATGAGTAAATTGTCATACAACAAAATGTTGTTCAAACTTCCGCATTTATTTGTAATATTATTAGGAAGTAGGGGGATCGCACTTTATTCTAAATTTATTTTCCTTCTACCCAAAGCGAGATAGTCAATATAAGCAACAGGGTCAGATATACAAGTCGACATTACGTTTCCGGAAGTGCAAAACGTATAGCAAAAGATGAAAAGGAAAAATATGGACCAAGATTTTATATCAAGAACTCGCATGCTGTCTGAATTTTTTAATGTCGTGCGAGATGTAGCTGAATCCAAAGAAATTAAAGCAGAAAATAAAGAATTCGCGTCTCACTGTGTAGCAGATGAAAGCAGAGCTAAGGAAGAATAATTATTATCATTCAAAACTAACAATATATAGTTATTATCATACAATACCTAGGCCCTCTTGATAACCTATGTTGGAGGCCCCGCTCTGGCTTAATCCGCCTCTGGGATGGATAGATGGTTTCAGCGTCACTAATGCTTTATACGCTAACGAAGCATTATAATAAAACATAATGGTAATAATAATCATAATAATAATAAATAAAGCATAATAATAATCTTCAAGTGCGTTATAACAATAAAAAGTCTGAAGTTAACAACAGAGTTGAACAGAGCGTATTGTTAAGAACAACAGTGGTTCAGTCGCATCCGCCTGCTTTCAGATACACTTGACTTTGCTAGGTTCGGGCGTTAAGTAAATAATAATGCTAATACTGGTCCGATTTAGATAATTTATTTTATTTTATTAATATGTTTTTATTCATATGTTTACATATATAATTTACAATGAAGTGCATATTTTTTTGAGTTATGCGCAAATAAAATTTCTTATATTTCGTATATTCTCGATAATGCAATATATAAGTGGATAGTAAAAGGGCTCTAAGGAGAAGACTTCAGGTAAGTTTCATCACAATCGTAAAGCCGTTTTCGAGAAAATGGTAGTGTAAAAAGTAAATTTTAGCGAAAAAGTTGCTGCTGCTTCCAAAGTATGTACGTACAACTTTTCTTTTTTTAGCTAGTCTGTGCAAATTCATTTTTTACAATATTATGGTTTAAAGATATAAAAAACAAAACAATTATTAACGCTAAAGACAATCATTCGATTCCATTTCTAACTTTATAAGAAATATGTATATCTTATACCAGAAAAAAAAAATGTAATGTAGTTGGTGGTGAATATCAAAACATTATAAAAAATTTAATAAATGAAAGCTACATACCAACTATGTCGTCTTTATTTGAATAGAACTTACCTGAAAGAACAAAAAAAAAATAAATATACTCTATAACAAATTAAAATTTATAGTATCTATAATTATGTTTTACATAACTAACTATAATTACATTATATACAAATATTATTTATAATTTATATTTGAAGATGTATTATATATATATATATATATATATATATATATATATATATATATATGTGTGTGTAGTTTCTAAAAAAAAATTTTTTTAGTTAAAATGTGAACCAATCTTCTTTTATTATTGTTTGTTCATTCATATAATTTACATAATTTGAAGATGACGAAGAGTCTCAAAACGTTAGAAAAAATAGGATAATTGATTAATAGATAATAAAAGAACATTGGTTGACATTTTAATAATAAATTGAAATTTAAGTACTTCCTTAAGTAATAAAACTATTATCAAAAAAGATCTTGTGTAGTCTGAAACTTAAAAAAAAAATTAAAGACCAGTAAGTGGGCGTATTGGTCCTATTTAACAACCCTAGACAGCTATCCGAAGGTGATCAATCAATCCATGAAGGTTTGGTTATAACAATAAATAAAGTTAATATCAGCAGTTTTTATTTTGTTAAAACTAAACCAGTTTTGAATATTGTTTATTTAATAGGTCGGATAGAAAGTCCTACAATTAATATAATTGATCCGAATTGTGAAATAACAGGTCACAATTAAAATTTTACTGTGCATCATTAATGTTGAAATTTGGGATAAAATATAACTGATATGAAATTATATTAAATATTACAAATAATTGACTAATATGATTAGTTTTAGTATACATAAACATAAATACATATACATATACATAAAAAATAATATTTTTACTTCTGATTTTTACTTTGTTGTTATTATTTCTTTTACAAAGAATTATTGTAAATTCAATTATTTATCTACAGCTTTATCATTAAAAATCATCCATAAGAAATAATTAAACAGACTAAGTAATAATCTTTCATAATAGTTTTAATTCCATGAATAAAATTCATTTCTACGAACGTACAATGTGGGGCAGAAATATTTGAGACGTTTTGAAGAGTTGTAAAAATCTAACATTGTCTGTTAATAAAACTAGTTTTATTTTAAAAAAGTACATTGTGGACATTGTATACATTGGAAATAGTTGTATTTTCGGTGGATTTTAAAAATTACATCTTCCTAATGTCGGCTATTAATGACTGCGCGTTTCCAAAACCTTCCCGGAAATTTTTCATCACCCTTCGAATCATTTTTGGTGGAATGGCATTGATTTCTTGCCTTATACCATATCATCCAAAGAACGAGGTCGGTGTTCATAAACCTTCTAGAAATATATCAGAGAAAAAAAATCGCATGGAGACGTATCTCGTAAACATGCCGGCTATCCCTTATCCCCTTCCTTCTTCTCCCCTAAAAAAACTACATATTTTTATGGCATTAGAAAGTCCTAAATCCAATTATTAGAATCTATCATTGGTTTTAGGGCTTTCTAATGTGACAAAAAGGTTTAGTTTTTACCAGCAATTCGGGTACAATATAGAAATGAATTTAAAAAAAATATTTGGAGTTAGGACCTTTTAGCTTAGGACGTCAGAAATAAGCGTGGATCGAAGGGTGATTGAAAATATTCGGAAACGAATTCGGCAAGGCGTAGCCAATAACGGTTGGCATTTGGAATCATTAATTTTTAAATCCACTTGAAATGAAACTATTTTCAATGTACTTTTTGAAATTAAAATCTGGTATTTTCTAGAGACATTGATTGGTTTTTAACAGCAGCTCAAAATGACTCAGGTATTTCTGCCCACAAACCTGTATTCAGTGGACCATTTCATTTTAAGCTAGTTCAAATAAATCAGTTGATTCAGAATCTACACTCACGTTAATATTTCAGTTGAAGGTTTTATGAATTATAAAGCTATTGGTTTTATTTACGATCAATAAGACAATACAGACAGAGTCATTCTCTGAAATTATTACATTTAATTAGTTAAAGTGGATGCTACAAATACAATAGTTATATCTTGAAAGTCATGTACTTCACAATAATTTTACTTTTTATTAATTTAGAAGATTAAAAGTCATTGAAAATAAAATAATAAGGCGAATTGTTTATTTTAAAATATATTTCTTTTGAATGAAAATTTGTCTGGAATTAGTTCGGCTTAATGGCTCGCTTTTCGCTATGTTTCACACATGTTTTTTATCATTGAGCCAGCTTGTTTTTTTTTTTGTTTTTTTTTTTTTTTTTTTACCGAATACTTGTTTTCTGGGAGAAAGAATAATACTAATAGATTTATAAGGCCCAGAACTTCTTATTTTAGAAGTCTATGCAAAATCTTTCTGTGGGATTTCAAGATCAACTTTGCAGACTGACAGAAAGTGCTGGTATTGGAGCAGGGTTGGACCAAAGGAGACCACGAGGGTCTTGGAGAGTCGGGGCCATCCTCCTCCTGAATCCTTTTTTTGAGGACTCATTGTTAGAACTGTTTTATTGTTTACCTTTCCTCAGATTTGAGTGTTGGTTGAAAGGTTTATGCACTATAAACGCTCCTGAAAATGCACTTTTAAGCATCCTAATCCCAAATCGGGGGAGGGTGCAGTCTGTACATGGTTCAGTTCTGTCTTAGATGTCCGCAGACCTCTGTATTGGGCACCTAGTGATGAAGCATTCTGATCAAGTGAGATAATGAGTTGTTTTTAGTCGTTTTATTGATTATATTGTGATATGGAAATAATTATTTTCTTATTTTTTCTCACAGAAAAACTTGTTTATTCATTTTTTCTATTTAATTTAAGATAACTCATTAAATCAAAAACATAAAAGTTGATCAGTTAATACAAAACAAGGAGGAATATGTAGGTAGCCCAAAGAATATGATTCGATTCGATAAAATAGCCAGGATTTCGTATCGGGGAGGGAGAGAGGGGGAGTCCATCCAAGGATCTACTTTAAAGAAACCCTCCTCAATCGGGAATGTAAAGGACCCTCTCTCTCTCTCTCTCTCTCTCTCTCTCTCTCTCTCTCTCTCTCTCTCTCTCTCTCTCTCTCTCTCTCTCTCTCTCTCTCTCTCTCTCTATCTCTCTCTCTCTCTCTATAAATATATATATTATTTTCCATGCCTGGTAATAATATTTATAACATAACATTCAAATATGTTAAAATTATATTATTCAAATAAATACAATTTTTATTTACAGATAAGAATAAGTAAAAGTATTTTGAATTTTCTGAGGGAAGAGGGTCCGGATCCATTTTGCTATGCCACAGGGTCCATTGATCACATTTGGAATTGCAACCTGATCATTATGAGTTACCGGCAGTAAATAATTAGCCAAGTCAAGGTCGGTTAAGAAAAGAGAACTGTTTCAATTTACGATCCTCTGAAGATCCTCCGAGATAGCGTACATTAAACACAAAGATAATGAAGCTGTGAAGGTTGTGGGGAAAACCTTTCCAATTCCAAACACAAAATTTCCAGGTAATGCACTGCATAATAAAAGTAAACGCTCCAATGCTTGATTGTAAATAAAATTGCAGCTTTATGAGAACTTTACCCTGAGCAAAATCATTGCTTAGTGTAGCTAAACTTAAAAAAACAAAAAATGTATTTTTTTTCTTTTTACAACGACCATAACAGTAGAACAAAATTTATTCAAATTTTGTCCTGTTCAAATTTTTCCTTGTCTCTAGCGGTTTTCGAGAAAATTGACATTGGGTCGTTTTAAATGGGATACCCTGATAACAGCCAAAGGAAAATTTGAAGCTATCACGGATATAAATAAGCCATTCTGAACTTAGCCATAGACACCATATGAACAAAGCTTACCAATATCTTTAATGTGAGACTGACTTATGTATAAATGATGCATACAATCATTGATTATATAGCTCATACGTTCATAGACCATTACAGATATGACAGACGTGCAAAGCGGAGATAAGCATTTATTAACAATTACAAATATTTATATTTAAAAAAAAAGTTAGAAGTAGCAATCGTAATTTGTGATACGAACTCAAATTTGCACATGTGACACAGAAACTGTATTTAAATTTTTAATTTCACAGTAAATGACCCTAGTGATTGCAACATATTTAATTAAATAAATATTTTTTTTAATTTAAACTGACTGTAGACCAGTGACGTACCCAGAGGGAGGCTCGGACCCCCTTCTCTCCGAAATCACAAAATATTTTTACTTATTCTTATCTGTACACAAAAGTTGTATAAACCTATTTGAATGCTATTTCATAAATTATATACTTAGGCATCGAAAATATCATATATAGATAGGGCTCCTTACAGCTCCGGTTGGGGTGGGTTTCTTTAAAGTAGATCATTGGATGGATCCTCCCTACCTCCGAGACGAAATCTGGGCTACGCTAATGCTGTTGAAAGGAGCAATTTAATGTTTTTAAGGAAAACAAATATATATTTGAGGCTTTTCGTTTTAACTAAAAATATAAAGTATTGGCCCTCTTCCAAAACGTGTCTATACCTTATTTTTTTCTACTGATGACTCACAAAGTGCTTTAACGCTTTGTTCCAGGTCCGCTAAGCCTGATCGAAGACTGGGCGGTGCCAAAGGAGCCAATCAGCCTCATCGCCATACCGGTGCTCACCCTCTTCCATGACCTCTTCCTCATCCTGGCCCTCAGAGCCGTAGAAGCGGGACTCGTCTCCTTGGTTCAAGCTTCCGACATCGTCTTCTGCTATATCTGGGAGCTTTCCTTCTTCGAGGAACCCTACACCATACAGAGGGTGTTGGGCGCAGGGATCGTCTCTTCGGCCGTCTGCATGATCGCGTTGGTCGAGAGGAATCCTTCAGTCAGCATCTTGGAGTGCAGAGAGCTACCTCTGTTCCTCAAGACCACAGACTCCAAACCCCGCTTCGAGATCGGCCTCAGAGCTGAGGAGATGTTCAAGTGGTTACACCTGCGGGAGAGATAGTGTTGGAGTATGAGGCGAACAGTCCTCCCCCTTTACTAAAACTACGTTAATTTATCAACCATTATCCTGATGTGTCATTTATCTGTGATATTTTTGTGTATATATAAAAGCCTTCTAACTCATGATCAAAGTTGACAACCATAAAACTGTGGTATTAGCTAGAAAACTAAATCATGGGCCCTTGGGACGCAACTGAAAATAACGTTTCTGTAATATTCTACAACTTATAATTAATTTTAAAAGGAGTCAATTGCACACACGATAACCATTATTTTCCTATTCTCTAAAAGAAGAAATTATAATATAAAGAAAAATACAACTTTATTTTACAAATATACATTAAAAACACCCATGATACGTTCCTAGACATTTGAAATTTCATCGTAAATATGTAATAAAATTAATTAATTATTTTTTTCAATTTTTTAGGATGACATATTGTGTTTTATAGGTATCTTCTAAGCAAGTTAGGCTTCTATTGTTAAAACTCATATATCATTTTAAACATCGTCTTATTTTAATGTTTAGATAAGTGGTGCCAAGGTGTTCTTTTCCTGGCTACATGAAACAGCAATTATTTTCTAAAGGTGAAACAGTGCCATGAAAAATAGTAAAATGGGATTTTGCAATCCCATGGTATAATGGGATGTTTTAATCTCGAAATGTGTCTCATCAAAAGAAGGCGATGCACATAATCGTATTAAAAAATACGAGTTGTAACGAAGAAAGACTAATTTTCTTTGAAAATAAATTGAATAATTTTCGGTCGATAATTATTTTGTTAAATAATCGATGACAAGTTATATTTCATCTACCCCTAGAATCTTATTCCTGTAAAGCAGATGCTTAAAATTCAGAGAAAAAATGTACCTATTGAATGAATAGTGGGCATCAATTATGAAAGGTAAGCTAACTTATGACTACTTCAAAACTATAGAAGGCTAAAAATTATATTATATATACGTAATATGTATAAGTATATAAAATCGTAAATATTTATATTGTAACTGTAAAGTTTTAAAGACGAATTTCGGTTGTAAATAGTGTTAATTAACCAAATGATTTTGTAAATATTAACGTTTCTTGTCTTTATTTTTTTCGATTTTATCTACGTCTATTTTTATTTGCTTCCAAAGCTTATTATTTATTTTATATTATTCCGCATCTACTCAAGCAAATCACCATTGAATAATTATTACATAGGTAATGAAATGTATTATTATTGCTAAAATATTTTAGATTGAAGAAAAGTATTAGAAATGCATTAAGTTTATCTATTTTTTTTATTTTTATTTATCCCACATAAATTTGGTTTCTTAAAATATATCATATATATATATATATATATATATATATATATATATATATATATATATATATATATATGAGCAGTATTCTTTTAAAAGTCAATGTAGCCACTTTCGAAAAATTATTACTGAAAAAGCGCTACCATTATTATGGAGCATCTAATGCTAATAAGTTAAATTTTGATTCAAAAGGAGTATTTTTAACAATTTTTTGACAAGGGAAAATTCATGTAATGAATAACGTTTACATCTAGCAAGAAATAATTTTTTATGAACAGTTAATTAAAATAAAAAAGGATATATTAACTTTTGATAGAATGCTCTTCATATTGACGTATTTTTTTTTAAAAAAAGGCGTAAGCTATTTAGCAAACTTTAGAGGAAACACATGAAACGATTTTCTCCAAATAACAATAAAAAAAAAATTTTTATATTTTATTTTTTGTTGTATACAGTGGGAGTTTATTTACCTGGGAAAACCTTTATAATTACAATATATTGATTTTCACGGCCCCATATTTCAGTAGCTATACAGTATATTCAAAAAATATTAGATACAAACTTGCAGAAAATTTAATTTTTTTTAATAATGATAATGACAAATTTTTACCTTAAATGCACTGGAAGCGAGTTATTTTTGAAAAACTAAAAAAAAAGGAAACTCTTCTTTGGGGTTTTTCAAGTTGGCCAAAAATGCACTTTAAGTCGAAAACTTGGATTTGTTATAAAAGTAACTATATGTACAATATACCTGAAAATTAAAATTACTCTATTTTTGAAAAACTATAATGTAAACCCAGCTGAGCTTAAAATGCCAATTGTCGGAGATCGGGAGATTGCCAATTTTGAGAGGTGTTATTGAACGAATTTAAAAATGTTTGTTTACAATAGACGCAAAATATGATGCTCTATAACTTTTTCTCTTAGAAGAACTCATTTCCAAGCTGCAGACTCATATACAATACTCGGGCTTTGTTTTTTTACTACACCGTGTATATGACCGTGTTTTTTGACCACACCAGCTAAGCAAATTATTAGATTACGTAAAGTTTGATTTTTTTAAATTAATATACCACAGATTTTTCGACACAATGCACCGTTTAGGAAAAATAGGTGAAAAAACAAAATAGTCCTAAAATTTCGAGATTTTTTGGCCGCCATTTTTTCAGGTAGCATGCTGGTAGACTCTTATTTTTTTAATGTCAATACTGCAAGGATTAAAAAAATTGCTATCGAAGTTTTCTTCAGATAATGACAAACTTTTTGCACGGGCTCTCAGTCTAGTATTACTACGACATAGGCTTTGTTCACAGCCCCAGTATGAACAATTTGCAGCGCTAGCAACATCGCAGGTAACCATTTGGAAGCATGTAAAGACTTGGCTACATTAGAACTTTTTTCTTTTATTGTTTTTGCTTTAATTTCACTTCAATCAACTTCTAAAGCCGATCACATCTATCTTAAATTATCTTAAATTTATTCCAATAATTTAAAGTCTTCACGCATCTTAGCATTATCTGAAATCCCTTGTTTTCTTTGTCAGGAACTGATTTTCATTTGTACATATTATGGCTTTTACTTTTGTATTTTTAACACGTGCATAAATGTGTTATTTCAGCGGGGTATTATTGCAGTGTTGGCATGTTGATCGGTGCAGTTCAAGTAGTAAATTGAGTTGGGTAAATCGGATATGTCCTACTTTTAATCTAGATATTGTAGAATACTTCTTATTATTAATAGTTATTCGTTTTTCAATCTTCGTACCATTTTTTCTTACCTTACTTCTTATCAACATTGTTCTTGAATGATTTTTATTTTAAATATGTATCATTCCATATTTTTTATGAAACATTTTCAAGGTTTAATTATTTTTTACATCATTTTTCAATCTATGCTATTATATAAATCAGATTTGAAAAATTATTTTTGCGTTAGATAGACCGTTAAACGGGGAAGGCTTTAGACTTGTAGCATCACGCTACGACCCATAAGAACGGAAAAGTAACTATATATAAATTGCATAGAAAAAAGTTTCCAACATGCGTACGTGTCATCATGACACCTTCAAACCCGTGGAAGCAATTTGACTACATAAACATTTTGATAAGTGTGAAAAAGTAATTGTTTTAATAAAATGGGAGGAATTAAGGAATAAAATGGGAGGTAAGGTAAGGTAAGGAAGAAAAAAAAAGTGTAAAAACCTGAAACTTATTCAAGTGAAACTTTATATTACCCATTATAAAAACTGTCGTTTTGGCCCAGTTTCTTAAAAATTTCTGAACATGAGACTGAACAGCATATTATAGATTATTTTAGGAATTAATCCAAATTTAACCTGGGAAAAACCGCAGGACATAGCTAGTAATTTTTTAATACAACTGTTTTATTATAAAAAAAAAAGACACCACCGCTTGTATCGATTTCACCAAATTTCGAGAAAAATTGCGGTTTTAAATAAAACATCAGCGAAAAGTTTAGCAAGAACTAGAAAGAAAAATAAGGTTTATATTACAAACCAAACCAAACAAACCCGTAAAAATCGTTTAAGATTGGATTTAAATTAATCCAGTTGATAACTTAATTTTTTTTAATGTTGAGAATTAAATGAAATTTCAAAAAGAATTTTTTGACCAGTCGAGGAAGCAGAAATTTACATGTATTAGTTAGTACCTTATTGGTGTGTGTTGATAATGTAGTACATTTATACACAAAAACATATACTTATGTTTATTATGTTGATCATTAAAATATATCTTTTATGTAATTTTTGATGTAAATAAAGGAATGCTATAATTGTTGTTATTAGTTTTATTGAATTTTTTTTACTTCCTTGTACTCAGTATTGCAATCGCAAAAATTTTCGGTTTTCAGATTCCAACGGAAATACCTATTTTGGCTAGTTTCGTCGTGGCATCTGTACGTTCATTCGTTCGTACATATCTCGCATAACTCAAAAATGGTTAGCTCTATAAAGTTAAAATTTTATAATTGGAATTTTTGTAGAATCTAGTTGTGAACCTCCCTTTTTGGTCAATACTTTCCATCAAAAATTATTTTAAAATATTATACAAAAGTTCTCAAATTGGGTATTTATGAATTATGTATTGATTTCAATTACATATTAGATTTTGGTATAAATTGGACGATCGGAAGCGTTAATTTACTTGAAGGTCATAATAAACTTTCATCAAAAATTTTATTATATATAATGTATAACACCTCGAATTAGGTAAATACGATTTTTATATCAATATAAATAATATAATAGATTTTGGTTGAAATTAAAGAGCCGAAAGGTGTACTTTACGAGAAGGTCACAATAAACTTACATAAAAAATTATACTAAAATTAAATACAGAGATCATATGGTTCGGTAATAAAGATTAGGAACACGATTTTTTCACTCTAATTAAACATTTTTATTACTTGTATTAAGTGTTAAAATTGAGTGTAAAATACTTGTTTTCCTCCCCATTTGTGAGCTGAACAAGTCTGCAGCAGGAGAATAAGATATAAGTTAAGTGGGTTCTTCCGCTTAAAATGTCCGTCGATTTTCAAAGCTTTATCTAGTTACTTAGACAGTTCTAATGTCACGAAACACGAAGAAATCTCTTGGGAACTTGTTACATACTGAAAGAAAAGGACGTATAATGAGAGAATGAAACCTCCAGAAATAAGAGCTTGTGTGTGTGCTAACAGATGGATGTAGCGACCCGGGTGTCTTTTATGGGGTATTGCAATCTTCAAAATCTCTGCAATGGGATACTAGTAACCAAATTCAGGATAACTTTTTGAGCCACCGATTTATAGTTTAATTGGCCGTACAAAGAAGTCATGTATTGTCCACATCAGATATTTTCTGTTTTGTTTTTTCCGCATTCTAATCTATTAAAACTAGTCACTTCATTAAGACGTTATCTACATTATTATTATTATTATGATTTATCTGATAACATATATATATATATATATATATATATATATATATATATATATATATATATATATATATATATATATATAATATACATGATCAACAGTAGATTAATTCTCACGGTTATAGAGATATTTTAACTAAAACAAGTTCTTTATTGGCTGATTACGAAACATTCTATCGCTAGAGACTGTTCAGATATAAGCTAATTAAGAGTTGTCTAACAAGATGGAGGGTAAAGTATGTGATTAGGTAGTTAAACAACACAGTGCTGGCCGCATAACATACCACATCCTCGACTCATCTGGCTATTTGGAAAATACCGGAAAGGTTTACTGGCTCCACTAATGACATAGTCACCGTCATCCAAACTTGTTCAGTGGACGTACAAAACCAAAGTTACTGTTTTTTCCAATACAAATTTCAAAAGAATTGAAGCTGAATTTTAGCTACGTGAGACATAATGGTGTTGAATCTTATCTGTATTCGAGGTGGAAGAATGTTTTCAAAGCTATCGATGAATTTTATCGGTCCTAAACTTCATCACGCCTCTCCAAAATCCATTAACATCAATCGAACCTGAGGGTGGAAAACTGATGGAGTGGAAGATGGACTGCGCAGTTTTTATGCAGAATAATAATAAAAAATCTTTGTCAGTGAATACAGGATAAGCAGTTAAAAAGATCGTGATAGTATAAAATAGATTAGAAAAATAATGATATGAATAATTTACAATTCTGTTTATTTGTTTACTATCAGTTATGTAAAAAAATAAAAATATTAATATATGTATATATATATATATATATATATATATATATATATATATATATATATATATATATATATATATATATTAGTGTGTCCCAGCGGACATGGATCACCGCCTGTAGATTGCAGTGTATTTGGAATAACGGGATGAAATTTGTTGGGTCTTTGTTTTGAATTATGAAGTATCTTTGTATGACATAACCGCCCTTTTAACCTTCTCCAATTCTTCTACAGCGCACCAAACTCTGGAATATCAAATGTAATGGGGTATTTCTTTTTACGGATTCTGATAGGAAATGAAATTTTAAAACTAATTCATATCGGACACTTTTGTGTCCTTAGGATACTTTTGATCATATGCGTCCCGAGGGCGATAATCGCAAAAACACGATTTTTTACACAAATTTTCCAAATCTCAGTTATATTCACTTCACCCAATACATCCTGGGCGTTGAAGCAAAACTCACTAATGTTGGTCCAATATTATAAGAAATTAACATTTCATATCCATGGCTCATTTCTTCACTTAACAAACCGTATATTTTCATTTGGCAAACATCACCAAATCATTCACTGCCTCATTTGGCTGTAATTTCCACATAAAGTTAGTCGTTTTTTTTTACCAGGCAGAAATCATTTATTATAAAAATTTCCTAACTTTAGGTCTTTCGTGAATATTGTTAGAACGCACACGATATTTTTGTATTACACTTTTATTCTATTACTTTTCATTTTGTTCTGTCATCGCGAAAGTCCATTGTGTTAAGTATTTCGAGATATTTAAAGCGATTCAAATTTATAAAAGAGTGCGAAACTTTTGTAGATGGATTGTGCAGAAAAGTGCTTAGAGAAAGTCGACGAAACCACGTAGTAACGCTATTTAGATAAATGTAGAGAAATAAAGACCTATTTAACTAGGAAATTTAATGTTTTGAAAGCATGATTCAAAATCCAATGCAAAATACTCATTGGAGTATTTTTAGTGCGATATTCTGACTGATAATGATGATGTTGAACAGCTTCGCAAACCTGTGGAACATTTTTTTTCTTATTTAATTATTACCCATTCTTATGTAAGTAACCTAAGGACATTTTTTGATGACAATCACATTTTATATTTCCTAAAATGGGAATTGTTCGATACATAGAAATTTTATTCGGTATACAGAATATTTTTTCTTATAAAAATAAAGGTTCCTAAAAAAAGTTCGATATATATAGAGATTTTCGATATATGGAAGTTCCATATACAGAGGTTCGACTTTAATGACAAAGCGAGGACTAAAGTTAGTTTTTAGTGCAATTGTCTGCAAAACAAATAGGTCAATGGTTAAATAGGTCTTGAAATAAAATTTATAGGATCTTTACCTATATGAAATCCATCTATTATAGTAAAGTTTAAGGCGGCTGGCGTTAGAGAAATATAGCAAATGTATTCAATTAAATTATGTAGGTAGTCTTGTGTAACAAAAGGTGTGGTAATTCAAATTGTCGGAAATTTTGATTACTGAAATTCCTCATCTCTTCAGATCTTATTTGCATCTTGTTTATCGTAAACTGGTTTCTTTCGCTAATATTCTCAAGGAAACAGGAAATCCAACTTCCTAACGTGAGAATTTTCAGAATCACTGCATCGGATATTGTTGGCTGAACATCCGGTGCTGTAACAGTTGTAATTAAATGGATATTGGAGTAGGAATTGAGCTATTACTACATCAATTCAGTAAAGTAGTCATGTACTGCTACTGTTAAAATTTTTTTGGGGGAGGGAAGAGTTGACTAGTTCCCGGCAAGTGGCGATATCGATCATTTTCTAGCAGTCATGAAAGATGGAAAAAAAATATACGTAACTTAATCACTCTCATGACTTTGTTATAATTAATTTGCAATATTATTATACATATCATTACACCCCAAATTGTGCCAAATTAATCAATACTTTGACGTCAAACAAATGTCATGATAATAATTATGATCTGATAAACATGATGTGAGAACAGTGATAAAATTGTAATTAGTTTTAGTTATTCTAAATTAAGCTAAACAGATATTAGTAACATAAAGTAAATGTTAAACATTGTTGCTCGATTGGGAATCCCATTATCAGAAAACAAATTTTTATGTTTAAAAACCTAAAGTATATTTAAACAACCTTGAAATATGCAATAACTATTCTCAAGATAAACTATTTTCATATAGTGTTGCAGTACTATAATAAAGAAGAAAAAAAGTACACAGCACAAAATATATGAAATGAAAAAATTAACCTATTTCGATTTTATGTTCTTATGGAAGTTTTAATAATTACACCTTCATACTTCTAATGGCTTTATTTCATCTTATGTGACATTTCAGTCATTGCCATTTATAGAAATATAAATAAAGAGATCTCATTATAATGAGATTGGTAATAAAGATATGAAAAATGAAGATGCTTGAAAATGGACAAATTAGTACAAAACTTTGAACTGATTGAATAAAGAATCTTAGAAGTTGGAAGGTTTTTTATTATTGTGCCTCTGAAATTCGATCATATGTGAAATACACAGAACCATCAAATAGAAAAAGTTTTTATAAAAGTTCGAGGTTTTGTTTTATATCAAGGCATTAATAATAATAAGAAATAAAAAACCTTAGATTTAGTTTTAGTATTTTGAATATTATAACTAATTCTAAGTGATAAAATATTAAATTTCAAAGCTAAAAATCTAAATTTAACACTTAATGAAATCTTGTTATGAGATTTAAAAAAAAAAGTATTCTTGTTGTAAAAAAAGAACATTACCTAGCTGTTAATTTAAGTAATCAAACCAATTTTAGTAAATGAATCCAACTATAAAATAATATAAATTTATATGAGATATTTGATTCACTTATGGGCAAAATAAATTGATTATTTTATCTTGTTTTAATATTATTAAAATTTGTATATTTTTTTCATTGAATATTTTCAATTTTATTGTCATTTCAATGAATTTATAGATCTATACAGAAATTAGATACAGAAGTAAATGTGTACAAATTAATATACGCCCTGCAATTTTGTTTAAGATTTTGTTTTATATCAATGATTAATAATAAAAACAAGTATGTATAGTTCTAGTATTATAATTAATTAATAACAAGATTTTAAAAAGGAATTTTTGCCATAAAAGAACACTAGCTGTTAATTTTTCTAAACAAACCATTTTTCATTAATGAATTCAACCATAATATCATATGAGATATTTTATTCACTTAGAGGCAAAATTAATTATTTTATCTTAATTTCGTAGTGAATGGTATGAAGATTAATGAGCACTCATACTTATTAACCCCAAGTTGGCAGTTTGTAAATCTAAAATTTAATGGTCAACTATTAAAGAAAGTATTACACACATACTTAATAACAAAGAACTCCTGCAAAAAAATTTGTAAATCTCTGAATAGAAACACTATAAATCAAAAATATCTCATCATAATACATCCGTTCTTGAGCATTAATCCAACCGTAATTATTTTAAGGACCTAAAGGAAGTGCCATCACTGTATCCAATTGTTCACTCGTATGATCAGTGCATTAATCATAATGAAATGTAGGCAACTTCCTGTGGGCCCTAAGCCTCGTAAAGGACTCTTGGACCATGAGAAAAATAAGTTAAAGTAGTTTTAATTTACTTTATAAAGATTTCAGGTTTATTTTTAAAGGAAAAACAACTTCACAAAATAAGCTAATAAGGCACATACTTATTTTCTCTCTAAAATAAAGTTTAATTACTCTGACATACAAAGAGAACTGTCCTAACACTAATTCCTTCTATGGGTCGCTTGTCTTGATCTACCCCTGAATGTTTCAATATAATTTGAGAATGCAGTCCAAAATAATTCCACTTTCATTATTTTAATTATACCGCTGATTACTTTCACTTAAAAAAAAAACACTGAGGGATTCCTCCCCTCACTCAATATGTTGAATCATACACAATATCGTAGGTGTTCAAGAAAAACTCACAAACATTAGATACTTTTATTCATGGATTGTGCAGACAAGTAGTTTGAGAAAATTGGCAAAACTATGCACGGACCAAAAACATTCAAATAAATGTAGAACAGTGCAGAGATATCTTAATTATAATTATAACCCAAAGGATTGGGCCTGTCTGTAAGCCTATACCACCTATCGCTGTTTACAAACCTCCTAACCTAATCAAACAAATTTAAAATCTATTAGTCATTACAATTGAATCGTTTATTATGTAAAGATCAGAAGTCCAGTATTATAATTATGGACTTGTGGCCTTTCTAAAATAAACTTCAATTGCAGTGAAACTCTAGAAGTGCACAAGTCCGAAACAAAATATTATTTTACAAACAAAAAATATTAGCTAAAAACATCCGTGAAAAAATTTGTTCTATATTTAAAAGGGAAAAATATGATACTTATTTAATTATAATTAAATTAATTAATCTAATTAGACTACAGAACAGTATAACTTTTTTTATTCATGTACTAAATTGATTTCAAATATGTTCATTTTTAAGGGATATAAAAATGTTATAGTGTGTAGCCTTAAGTTTGTCTCTACCCAATTTACTCTAAAGAATAACTAACTGAGCATTAGAAGTCACCAGGTGAAGTTTGAGCATCACGACACGGTGGAAAGAATCTTTCAGTTAGACGGAACAATCTTTAGTGCCAAAAAAAAAATCCTAAACAATGGCATACTGACCGCAGCATGAAACGGTTGGCAGAGATTTTCGTCAAACCACAGAGTAATACGTGACTGAGTGACGTACAAGGTTTATGATAAGGAGCAATGATAATTTCATTTATGGTACATCATCGAAGAAGAAAAATAGATGAATACATTTTTTTTTTAATATTGTATTTAAATCGATAATAACAAAAAATATACTGAAAGATTACAAAGAATATTGTTGAGGAGTTCGTTAAATTTTCGACAAATTGTAAATAAATTCTAACTCTATCTTTAAAATAGTATATTTCACAAAAAAGTTGGGCTATTTAGTCGTATTATTACCTATTGTATTATTATTGCTATTTAATTTAAGAAAGTGGACAAATTTATCGTATGTGAAAAGAAAATCATTTAAATTTTATAATTAAATATCAGATTCTTCTATGATTTAGGGTTTGATAATTGTTTATTATCCTTTTATTGTATCAAGCAAAATATAAAATAAAAAAATAAGGGGGCACCCGGGTTTGAACCGGGGACCTCTCGATCTGCAGTCGAATGCTCTACCACTGAGCTATACCCCCGATGACAACTACCTCAGTTAGTATGATAATTAAGGAAATATTGTACTATTTTTTTATCTTCATTAATTTTATGTATCACTTTGTTAAATATCACTTAAATTTCATTAGTTTCACAATAAGAATATATGAATTTATTTTTGGGCCCAAAACTTTTAATAATGCCTGATTTTTTTTTTTATTCACATGAATTCAAAGAATACTTATCAAAGTATAATACTGTGAAATCACAACAGAAATATTTATCCTACTTTTCATACCGAAATTTACATACAACTTTTAATATTACTGGATAAAGATCTTTCCATTTCTTTATAATTTCTCATTCTTGACTAGAATATTGTCCTTGTACGTTCATCAGAACACCTTAAAATGATTTTCTTGATATTAATTACTAATATGCAATTTATGCAAAACAAAATTTTTGCAACTAAAATAGAAAACTAATCTATGATGGGATTTTGATTAAGAGGAATTCTTCAAAAAGACCATAAAAATTTCAACAGGTGATATAAAAAAAAGAAAATCCAAAATTCATAAAGGATAAATTGATATCGATAAGTAAAATGTTTCAAGTTAAGACTTCAAAATTAACAAAGATAAATTTACCTAAAAATTTATTCGTAATATAAAACACTGAATCACCTGAATCAAGAGAGGAAAACAAATCTTCATAAATGAGCGAAGGCTCATAATAATACAATGCTCATATTTATTCTTTCCTAATAATAGGTTTTATGAAATGTCAATCTTAATTTAAAAATAAATAAATTATTACTCTTATAATTATCATTAGAAATTATTACACATGGAAATTACTTAAGGCAAATCCTTAAGGAAATGATTATTTTTTTTTTTTTTTTTTTTTTTTTTTAATTGACCTAGCTGACCTAAATGCATTAGGTTCCTTTTTGTTATGAGGTAATATTTGACAAAATCTATTGGATCTTAAAACAAAAGAGTGCTTTAACTCAAAATATTAATTTTGAGTAATGGACAAAGTCAATTGAAACAATGTATAGACAAAATGTTATTTTTTTTTTAAGTTTTGAGGTATGCTGAACACGAATCCTAAGGCAGAAAATTTCTATCAGGCACCATTTTATGTCAAATTAGTGTTTTGGGTCAAAAAATGAGGTGTTTTTAGACATTTTGAGCATTTTTTTATCATTGAAAACTTTTAAAAAAATGAAGAAATCTATTTGGTTTTGAAGCTATACGAAATGAAGCTATAAATTGAAAGGTGATGGAAGGCAACCTTGCATTTTATGAGAGTCCGTTCAATTTACAATCACAAAGTCTTCCGATCAATCCAGGTGAATGGAGACTATTCTTTGACAGCTACAAATTCAGTCTGAAAGCAGTGCTCCTTTACAACATACATCCATCCATGTTGCCTATTCTGTCCATATGAAGGAAACTTATGAAAATTTGAAAATTGCGCTTTGAGAATTTTAAAAGTAAAATATTTATAAAATTATTTTTCAATTTAAAATGAAATACTAGAATTAAAATAAATAGAAATATACTTTAGTGGTACCAATGCAAACTTTAATATTTCGAAATTATGGAGATATTGTTGACCCCTAATGTAATCAATTAAGAATAAATGCAATCATGTTGGGGGTGTGGTGTGGTCAGGAAAGAAACACACATTAAGGTATTATATGCTTTAAGAGACTAGTTCGCATTCCCTCCCCAAGTCAATCCTGATGAAGGTAAACATTAAAGAATTATAATACATTACTGTATGTTTCTTTCCTGAACTCATCTCCATACATCTTCTTGGTTCAATGTGCTGACTTTTGTTCTCGAATGAAAATGAAAAATAAGAAGAAGCTAAATATCTAAATTTTCTTATAATTGAAGAAATTCGGAAACAACTTTCAGAAATAATATACATGACAAGAATAAAGCTGGTAATAAATAAAAATAAAATAATTGTGTTTCTTTATGACAATTAACAGTTTTGGCCTTCAAATCATCTTCTCACATAAACCTTGCATAAAAACTAAAAATATTAAAAACTTCAGATTTTATTTTCTAAATAAATATTTAGTTAAACATTATAAAACAGTGTATATCATTGACAATCCTCTAACTAACTATGTTTGATAACATTCTATCTCATAAGTCAGTTTTAATAAATTTCACAGACTGAAATACAAGATGGTATTTCGACTTACTATTTCCTGCCTTATATAATTAAAATATGAGCAACAACACTCACATTGTTATACAACATCAAACTTCAGCCCTTCAACTATGAAACTTACTCAAACAGGGCAAAATAGAGATCCAACAGCGTCTAGTACATTTTTCATAAAATGCAACTTAAAAACAATAGCTCTAACTATTCATGCCAGACTGTAAAGGATAAAAAGTTCTATTATATTATGAACCGACTAATATATTCTTGTTTACTTGGAAAGAAAGGCAACAAATCCATTAATAATATTTTAAATTTTGGCCCATACTTCATAATCCTCAGAAATTGAGGTTCTGCCGAATTATTAGCCGATTAATATTAAAGTTTCTTTGAATTAGGGTGTTACTGAAAAATATTACTCTGCATTTAGCCCTCGAATTCCTCTACACATATAAGGAAAATATGAAGCAGTTATTGAATATGATTGGAAAGTTATTGATAAATTCACCAGTATACTTGCATTTAGTAAAAAAAAAACTAATGGACCAAAAAAAAAAAAAAATACTCAATTGGATCTGGTTGAAAAGTGATTCCTTCTTAAAATGAACGATAGTGAAAATTTAACTATATTTTTTAGGTCTAATAGACATAACATTGGAAAATAAAAAAGTTTGTATTGTTTATATTAAAAAGGCTTTAAAAAAGAACCAACTTAAAAATATAAAACTCAACTTTTATAACTCAGTTAAGAGTATATAATATAATTTCATAATAATATTATTAAGTTTTGGTACCTAAATAAAAATTATTTCTTCAATAATGCTCATTTCAAATCAAAGAAACACAGTACTTAAAGGAGGCTAGGGGGCCAGCGCAGAATCTATTGCAAAGGGGGTTTGATATTAAATCATTGCGATAAAAGAAGCATCTTCACTTTATATTTAAGTATTTCATATACTTTTTTATTTAAAGTTATAGTATTGATATTTAAGGCTTCAATTCCATCGGTCTTTATATTTAACTTAGCCTAATGATAAAATCAAATTATACTGCAATATTTCAGGAGCCACACATCAAACATGTATTGGAGGTTTATAGAAGCTTAGCAAACTAACCTATCCACACGCCACTATTACGGCTGTTAATTTTGGTAAAAAATGGTTCCATTTTATAAAGAAACATTTAAAATATAAAATAAAATGACATATAATTTATATAAATACAGGAATATGTGGATGCAACACTAGCGCTAATTTGGCGCTTACCGCAAGAACTAGATCGGACTCAAAACACAGAGAACCCAATCCAAGCCAAGCAAAACTATTTATTCCCTTTACACATTTGATATGCTTAGGCTTGGCAAATGTATAAAGGTACCATGAAGTGAGGTTATCACTGTTTGAAATATCGGGCATCAATTAGATATATCGATCTTTTTGATCGATGAACCATCACTGTACACGGAGTTGAACTAAGCAGTAGAGTTGATAGTAGAGGTAGTCCTTGGGAGTTGAACATCGGAGATTTGTAGTAAAGATTCATTTTATTTATACGTTAAATCGATTTAGAACAAATAAATTGAAGAAAGTTTCAATGGAATTATTTGTTATTCATTAATGTGCTGTTGATTATATTAAATAAACTTTGAATTAATCAACACAATTACTTTGTTAGATATAACTGTATGAATAAGAATGAATCAAAAGAATAATCGAAAGTTTGAGTAAGAAATTAAAAGAGAAGATATTCAAATATAAATTAAATATACGACAAACCGTGATTTACAGTTTGAACTTACATAAGACAAAATGGCGACCAGTGCAATTGATTTTCATTAAAATTTGATGTTCAATTTAGGACAGTTGACTATGTATATTAATATAATTCACAATATTATAAATGCATCATACCTACTTGTATGTTTGTCGTGAACAGTCTGGTTGAAATAATACATAGAGTTCATTATGTTTTATTCATCCAGCAAAAGGTATAGTCGTCTCTCTACGCAGAACTACTTCCTTTTTCCTAATTGCTTTTTATGATGACCTGCAGGGAGCCAAACATCGGTGAGAAAATAAATTAAACAACCTAATGAGATAAATATTATATTAGTCATGATATATTTCGAAAAAATTAATATTCCAAAGAACTAAAAATTGAGAGAAATGAACAAATATTTACCTCTTTGCTTAAATTGGAGATCGTAAATAACGAGCACCAATTAGGGATAAAACGAAATGAAACCACCGACATTACAAATTAACTAAGAGTCCCAAACGTATATTTTAAAGCTAATAACGTATAATGTACCGTCTTCGAAGCACTAACACTAAACTACACGACATTACACTACATAACGACGACACACGATTAACTAAGTTTGTAATAGTTACAAAGATGAAACTTTAATTAGAACCAGCATTTCATAGAAGCATAGCGAATCCCGAGCCACTGACCAAGAATTTTTTTACCAACTGCTACATACAAAAATATTGACAAAATAAAGAATGATTTCATACAATTGTAATATTTGTCTCAAAACGAAGTTTAAACGCTAATAATAATTAGGTTGGATTAGTATTATTTTTTATTACATTAATAATACGGATAAATTGAATTAAACAGATATTTATTATACTTAAAAGAAAATAAATTATTTGCACATTATTGAATTTTCGAATACCTGTTTAGTTTATACCTATTTATATACATTTTTAATAATTGCAAAAATGTTTATAAAGCATTAATTATAATTGTTACGGATATTTAAAAACAATATTTTGAAAAGGCGGTTCCTTGAGCCAGACGCCTTACAATTAAATTATCCCCTCCTGCCACTACTGAAGAAAAGTGACTCCTTACCGTTGATTTACCTTAGACTTTTGAATTAATTTATTTCTTTTGATCAGTTAAATATTTCATTACTATTAACTTTATTGAAAACCTGTGATTTTGAAATGTACTTTCATGGCACTTAGATGTAATTTTTTAAATTTATATTATGTAAGTTTTTTTATCCTAATATTGTAAATTAATAAATATACCTAATATAGCTTAGGTATGTTTATTTCTAAATTGAGATTTGAACTCAAATCATTTCATAAATCAAATCAAATGTTATATATATGCAGAATTATGATTTTTTGAATGTTTTTTCATTCCTTCTTTGATTAAATTTATTATAATATAGATTTAAATGCACCATTGGAGAGAGGGGAGAATATTTGAGCATTTAATAGAATACCTTATTTCATTTTAATATTTAACATTTGAGTTCTAGTGACAATATTTTGTAAGCTGGCCAGCTTATCGATTTTCAATATTTTTTTCTGGTCATAATAAGAAGGACAAACATTTTATTAAAATGAGGTTTAGTTTGGATTAATTGTGTCCTTTACTATGGATTGCTGTCGTTTTTGAATAAATCAATAACTTTACAATGGTTCAGTAAAACTCAATAAATAATTAAAATATGTGACTGATGATGGTATGAGAGCCAAAACGTTGAGTGAAATAATAAAGAGTTGGTGAAACTAATTTAGCCTTTCTTAATCAAAAACATAGGAAATACTTTTATAGTATTTATTACAGAAGTACATACAATTTTTGATACAAGAAGTTTCATTATAATGTTTTTGTATTGTTTATATAGTCAAGATGCTTAAACTTATTCTCAATCTAGGAATATATAAATTTCTATTTAGTTTTAGATTGGATTTTAATATGATAAATCAATTCATTTTTCTAATTGTAGGTTTGAAACAGATGTTAAATGACTAATACAGAGAGAAGTCACATAGTTTTGAAGTATATGAAAAGGATCATAGTTCAGAGTATACATTTGTAAGTATAAGAGCAAGTGTTCATACTATAAATATCCAAAATATAAAAACAAGCGTAATCATATTAACTAGAAAAAATTAAGAAATAATATTATTGCCATAAGTGCAATATTCAGCCATAATAAAATACATTTTATATTGAATATCCATTGTAATATAATCATGTTTCTAATGGTATATAATATCTAAATATGAATCTGCAATATGAGATAATGTTAATAAATCATTTCCAATTTATAAAAATGCATATCAAACATTAACAATAGCACAATAATTGATCAGGGAGTCGAGCATCCTTGAATTTCTTGAAGATCGGGAATTCTGCTTGAGTTTTTTGTGTTAGGAAAAAATAAGGAATTATGCTTGAAAAACAGCATCATCAGGTATTTTTGGTTTTCAGACTAATAATTCCATTTTTCCATCAGTACGAAGCAACATGTGTATAAAATATAGAGAAGGTTGATATAGTTCCTCTTTCCATCTATAATTCCATAAAAGCTAGATAAAGTCTCATTCATGTTAAATATTATTTAAATCTAAATCTCTCTTCCCACAATACAGTTCTTCTCCCAAGGGCCACCTTCTTATCTCCAAGTTCTAGGAACCCATATAGCAGTCTCTTTTAAGCCACCTCCAGTTTGAATTTACAGTTTTCACGATTCATCCTAAATCTCTCCTCTACTTCAAAAAACAAATTAGCCCCTTCCAAACAGCATTACCAAGCCCAATAGAATCTGCGAATAATACTACGTCAGTTATCCCTTTGAAATTAGGTCTCCTAGTAGTTAGTTACAGCACTTCTCTGATCTCTCATAACTTATCCTATAGACTTAAAAAGTCTGAGGGATATAGTCAGTCAACTGTCTACCGACCATTGCATTTAGTGATAAAACACTCTTGTTGTTTTTGGTCCAATAAAGGATTGGAACTGGCCTTACTAATCACCCGAATGTCAGAAGACATTAACGCTTAGTAATCCCTCTCTGTCATGTTACAACATTACGCAGTTATTCAGTTCCCCATGTGATTGTCTCTCCCTTGGACATTTCTCCTTAACAACTTTTTTGTTATACACGGATACATAGCAGTGATAAGCATGAGCTTCCCTACCTAAACATTAGCTCAATAAACTGAACACTGACATTGGCAATACATTGAACAATGAAAATCTATTGGTACAGCATATGTTAGATATACAAGAACAACAATGAAGTATATGGATGGCTCACTCACAAGCATTACCATTGGGCTATCAACAACCAGTGCTTAGATGCCCATTTGATACATAGGCATTGAAGGACAAAATCTTATAAAATAAAAAAATCGGTCCACCTGTTCAAGAGATAATTATGGCACAGACAGACCAATGGCCGAAAATACATTTTTTAGACTCAGAGGACACTGAAATACGGAGATCCATTGAAAACTGTATATAAAAAATTACCCATAAAAACCAGCTTAGTCATTAAGTGACTTTATATTTTCTAAATCTGCAATAAGCCCACATTTTAAGTAACAAACAAACCTATAGCATTAAATAAATAAATGTTTTAATGAAAAATATCTTTTATTCCATTATCTTCATAAAACATGAGAATTATATTCCTCTATTTTATATAATTATATTCTACTATGTTACTAAAACATAAGAATTACAAACTTTAGCCTCAATTTATTTTTTTATTAATTTGATTGGCCCAAAAAGCTGCCCTTAGCCCTCTCAAATACCTTTTCCAATCATCCTCATCAGGTGCACGCCTTCTTAAGATTCTGAGCATCCTCAAGTCCACCTAGTTTTTTTTTAATACTCCCTTCATCCCTATGAAGTCTGGCTCAATCTGGGTTAATATAATGGTAATCCCCAGCTGCTCTGTCCTTATTCTTTCTGATTACTTTTTCTAACCACTTAATACATTGAACTTGCACAAATGAGAAATGGAGAGACAGTGGCAATGACATAGGTTTTTAAAATTATTTTTCAGGTCGTATGGCTCTTATTTGCAAAATTGTTAAATAAGAAGTTTACCTTAAAACTTTCCTTTCAAAATGCAATTTTGGCATTAGTGTAATAGTTTAGTCAAATCATCAAAAATTAAAAATAGAAAAAGATAAAGGAATTCAGATATGCAAAAAGGAAATTTTGAAACCTCAATAAAAGGTATTTTAATTTAGCGAGTAATAATATTTCTAAAACAAAAACAATTATATTCCCAGAGCATGTAAAAATAATTGTGCTGGCAAAACATATCATTTTTTTCTTATTGAAGGTTTTACAAAATAAAATGGTTCTATTTTTAAAATTAATTGAGAGCAGTTTAAAATTAATCTCTGTTGAAGTTGTATTCAACAGAGAAATCCTAGAAAATAAGAACTAGGCTTCTATGTGGTGGCAAAAGGTTTATTTGTTAATAAGATAAAAGTGTCTGTTGGTTCTGTGAAATGTTACTGAAATACTTTTTATTTTTCTAATGATTGTGTTAGCAAAGATCAATCGATATTTCTTAATATTGTAGAATAAGATGAGGCCAGTTAGAAATCAGGGTAAAAAACACATAATTGAACTACGCAATGTATCCAATGTACTTTTTTCTCCAATGTCTTGCCAGGAGGACTTATGTAATTTGGTGCTTTAGTAGCATGTGCCATATTATGAATAATTAAATAAAGACAAGTAGATTAAATGCTATTAACTAAAGATTATAGATTATAAGCAGTTTATAGTTGATAATTGGATGTATATCACTTTTTTGTTTTCTTTATAGCACCTTATTTTGACTAATAATGAAGGTATAAGTTATTTGAGCATAATTTTATTAACTTATGTACTCTTATCTATTAGTTTTAGTACACTTTTCTACGTACACATTTCTGTGTATCTATTGAACCAGTATAAACTATAGTTTGTCTGATATACTATTTGCTTTTTTTTTTTAGATTAATGAATACCATGTGATATTTGCCATAAGGGCTAATTTGTTTATCCGTAGATTCAGTCATTGCATTTAGTCAACACATGATCTTCCAGCTGTGAATCCCTTTTGTTCTGGTAAGAGCTTTTGTTATTTATCTTTTATTTTCCTGTTTATAACACTGCCACAATCACAACAAATAGTACTGGTCGCTTTGTCACTTCTATATCTGCATTTAAAAAATTTAATTATAAAGTCAGTCTTACTATTTTCAATTACATTTACTATAACTTATTTTTATTTTCTTTGTATATTTATTTTATTAAATGATTACCATCTGTTACACATGCTTTTACTGCATTTGATCAAATTATTTTTAACTTTCATAAAGGAGGAAAAGTTATTTTAGGTTATGATTTATTATTGATGTTAGGTTTCTTCAGTTTCTAATGTATGTTCATTGAAAGGGAAAAAATCTATGATTTAAATGAAATTGAACTGTTGATGTTTGAAAGTTTAATTAGTTTATATATTTTTTTTCTTACAATATAATTATGACTTTATCTTTTATTTAGATTAAATTGATACCTTTATCCTAAAAGATGTTTTGCTAATTTTGGACCAAAATTAACTTTCCATGGAATTAAAAATTTCAAAATTAATTTTTCCTTGTATTTCTAAATTTTAAATTACTGCACATTGGTTTTTTTTTTCCCTCTCATTTCGAAAGAGAACAACTACCAATTTAAAAAAATAAAATTTTAATCGTAACATATATTTTTCACAATTTTCTTGATTTTGAATCAACAGGACAAGAAATTTCAGTTCAATGTTTCAGTTCAAAGCACTTCATCATTTGATGTTTCATTCTTGACTATCTAAAATTCAGTATTATGTTATTTATAAGAATTATTTGATTTGGAATAATCTTTTGGTTAATAATCATATCATCAGAAAAATAATTGCACTAAAAAAAAAATAATTTTATATTCACAAATAGCTTTTCTTGTTTATGGACATTTTATTGTATGTACATATTCTATATAAGTTCTGTGAAATTATAAAATAATGAAGTTCAGAACCTTCATTTTATTTCTTGTTGTTTTCATAGTATTTAGGAACTATTCAATAAGATATATTCAATATTCAAAAATATCATCAACTTCTGTTTCACAATGGAAACTTCTCCAGATTTTTACTCAGACTTCTATAACTGTGTCTTCATTGGGCTTCATTCCGACGTGATGGGTCCATCTTGATAAAATTGCATAATTCTCATCAGTAAGGCATCTTCCTTTTTGTAGGCTTTCAAACTTAGTTTAAAGGATGCAAATCCCATATTAATTTTTTGGTGGAAAATTAATAATTTGTTTGAGCTTAGGTTTCCTAATTTTTACTATACTATCTCTTGTCTTCATTTATCCTTGTTTGAAATTCAGGCTCATAGTATGTACCATTTTTAATATAATTCTGAATTATTACCTTAATTATTGTGATATATTTCACTTAAACATTTAACAAGCTCCATTGTTCTTGCATATCAGTATATGCCTACCTATTCATATTTCTTATTTACTCAGCTTCTATGAATGTTTTTTTTCTTGACTCTATATTCCAAAATTTTCCTGAAGTTGAAGACTGTCTTTTATTCTAGATAAATAGTATGGTCCTTAAGTTTCCATCCTGCCATCGATCTTCTACTTCAAGCAGGCTAAGACTTGCCCGCCGTGCATGTCTATACCTGGCTCTCTATATCCATCACCTGCACTTTCTCAATCCTGTCAGTCTGTATCTAACCTTGAAGGTTTGTTTATTATTTAAGTTAGGAAGAGAAAGTCTGAATTATGACCCGCGTCCTGGTCGCCCATTGGAAGCTGCCACTTCTGAAACAATCCAACTTGTGGAAACTGAATTGCTATCTGATCGGAGTCTGAAGACCAAAGAAACAGCAGCAAGATTGGGGCTTTCAAAAACAAGTTTTCTGAGGATCATTAAAGAACATTTGCATATGAGCAAGGTGAGTGCAAGATGGGTTCCAAAAATTCTTTCGGTTGCTCAAAAAGAGGAGCATGTTCACTGCTGCAATGAATTATGAATCACGTGGGTATCATGCCGACCCTCAACATTTCTTGGATTCAATTGTAAATGGGGATGAGACAGTGGTTCTGGACTTCAGCAAAAGGGAGTCCATAGAATAGAGGAAGCACCTCCGCTAAAGGCAAAAATCACGCAATCAACAAAAAAGGTAATGGCCACCATTTTTTTGCGATTGTAGAGGAAAAGGAGCTGATTGATTTTAAGAAAAGGAACACCACAGTGAATGCCGAGTATTATGCCGCCCTACTTCACTGCTTACGAAACGCACTGTCCACACAGCATTGATTTCCAAGGCCGATGTGAAGGATTGCGGATTCCAAGAAACCTCCCATACACTCTACAGTCTAGTTTTGGCCAGTCTAGCAGCTTCTACCTTTTTCAAAGTTAAAATATATCCTTCGTGGGAGGAGATTTAACACCGACGAAGAGGTCCAAGCAATAATATCAGATTTTTTCTTTCAACTCTCCTTCTTTCTCAGGCCGGAAACTTTAGGACCTTATCACATACATTATAACCTAAACATTCAATTTGACAGTAATCATACTCAGGGCTGGATTAAGCCGAATAGGGACCCCTGGGCAACACAAATCTTTTGGCCATTCTCCTCTATTCAATTCAATACATTTTATTGCATAAACAAAAATTGGGGCACAACGAAGTGAAGTATAGAGTTTATATATAATTTGTGGTTGAGCCCACGCTGACTCTTTTCACTTCAATACTGGTTTCATAATAATAAATCAAATTTAGTTTGTAGTTTAGATAGGTAACATTTAATTAAATTTTATACCTACAACAAATTTTAATATATCGATACAAAATGCTTAATTTCCTATAAGGCTAAAAGCAGAAAATTCTTTTTATTTTCCACTCTCGACATTACTTTACTTCCATCTTTTGTCCAGAAACTTAAAGTTAGAATTTGCAAAACGATTGTTCTTCCTATTGTTTCGTAAGGGTGTGAAACATAAAAACGACAAAGCATTAAGGTCTCCAGGAATAAGGAATTGCGAAGAATATTTGGTGCGAAAATTTTCACTGGGGAATGTAGGAAATTACTCAAAACGGAATTGCGGATGGAGCACCCTGTTAATATAATTGAAGTGATTGCATCGTGAGGCTTGAGATGGGCTGGTAAAGTTGTTAGGCTTAGTAACGAACAATCCCCTAAAACTGAATAAACGCTGAGCCGACTGGTAAACATACGAGGAGTAGACCGAAGCATAAGTGGGAGAATTGCGTTAAGGGTGATCACAAGAATTTGGGTTTGGATGGTAGTTGGTGGAAGGAGGTTTGTAAACAACGATAGGTGGTATAGGCTTACAGGCCCAATCCTTTGGGTTATAATTATAATTAAGATATCTCTGCACTGTTCTACATTTATTTGAATGTTTTTGGTCCGTGCATAGTTTTGCCAATTTTCTCAAACTACTTGTCTGCACAATCCATGAATAAAAGTATCTAATGTTTGTGAGTTTTTCTTGAACACCTACGATATTGTCTATGATTCAACATATTGAGTGAGGGGAGGAATCCCTCAGTGTTTTTTTTTTAAGTGAAAGTAATCAGCGGTATAATTAAAATAATGAAAGTGGAATTATTTTGGACTGCATTCTCAAATTATATTGAAACATTCAGGGGTAGATCAAGACAAGTGGCCCATAGAAGGAATTAGTGTTAGGACAGTTCTCTTTGTATGTCAGAGTAATTAAACTTTATTTTAGAGAGAAAATAAGTATGTGCCTTATTAGCTTATTTTGTAAAATTGTTTTTCCTTTAAAAATAAACCTGAAATCTTTATAAAGTAAATTAAAACTACTTTAACTTATTTTTCTCACGGTCCAAGAGTCTTTGGGCCCATAGAAAGTTGCCTACATTTCATTATGATTAATGCACTGATCATACTAGTGAACAATTGGATACAGTGATGGCACTTCCTTTAGGTCCTTAAAATAATTACGGTTGGATTAATGCTCAAGAACGGATGTATTATGATGAGATATTTTTGATTTATAGTGTTTCTATTCAGAGATTTACAAATTTTTTTGCAGGAGTTCTTTGTTATTAAGTATGTGTGTAATACTTTCTTTAATAGTTGACCATTAAATTTTAGATTTACAAACTGCCAACTTGGGGTTAATAAGTATGAGTGCTCATTAATCTTCATACCATTCACTACGAAATTAAGATAAAATAATTAATTTTGCCTCTAAGTGAATAAAATATCTCATATGATATTATGGTTGAATTCATTAATGAAAAATGGTTTGTTTAGAAAAATTAACAGCTAGTGTTCTTTTATGGCAAAAATTCCTTTTTAAAATCTTGTTATTAATTAATTATAATACTAGAACTATACATACTTGTTTTTATTATTAATCATTGATATAAAACAAAATCTTAAACAAAATTGCAGGGCGTATATTAATTTGTACACATTTACTTCTGTATCTAATTTCTGTATAGATCTATAAATTCATTGAAATGACAATAAAATTGAAAATATTCAATGAAAAAAATATACAAATTTTAATAATATTAAAACAAGATAAAATAATCAATTTATTTTGCCCATAAGTGAATCAAATATCTCATATAAATTTATATTATTTTATAGTTGGATTCATTTACTAAAATTGGTTTGATTACTTAAATTAACAGCTAGGTAATGTTCTTTTTTTACAACAAGAATACTTTTTTTTTTAAATCTCATAACGTGTTAAATTTAGATTTCATTAAGTGTTAAATTTAGATTTTTAGCTTTGAAATTTAATATTTTATCACTTAGAATTAGTTATAATATTCAAAATACTAAAACTATATCTAAGGTTTTTTATTTCTTATTATTATTAATGCCTTGATATAAAACAAAACCTCGAACTTTTATAAAAACTTTTTCTATTTGATGGTTCTGTGTATTTCACATATGATCGAATTTCAGAGGCACAATAATAAAAAACCTTCCAACTTCTAAGATTCTTTATTCAATCAGTTCAAAGTTTTGTACTAATTTGTACTAATTTTCAAGCATCTTCATTTTTCATATCTTTATTACCAATCTAATTACAATGAGATCTCTTTATTTATAATTCTATAAATGACAATGACTGAAATGTCACTTAAGAAGTATTAGAAGTATGAAGGTGTAATTATTAAAACTTCTATAAGAACATAAAATCGAAATAGGTTAATTTTTTCATTTCATATATTTTGTGCTGTGTACTTTTTTTCTTCTTTATTATATTACAGCAACATTATATGAAAATAGTTTATCTTGAGAATAGGTATTGCATATTTCAAGGTTGTTTAATTATACTTTAGGTTTTTAAACATAAAAATTTGTTTTCTGATAATGGGATTCCCAATCGAGCAACAATGTTTAACATTTACTTTATGTTACTAATATCTGTTTAGCTTAATTTAGAATAACTAAAACTAATTACAATTTTATCACTGTTCTCACATCATGTTTATATCATAATTATTGTCATGACATTTGTTTGACGTCAAAGTATTGATTAATTTGGTACAATTTGGGGTGTAATGATATGTATAATAATATTGCAAATTAATTATAACAAAGCCATGAGAGTGATAAAGTTGAAACGTTATCGAAGTGTGTAGATGTACTTTCAAACATGGGCACTAGGTGGCTCTGACTGTAAGCTCAGCCCCAGGGGTGTGATTCGTTTGATGTCGACAATTTGTGCTCCTCTCTCAAACAGGCTAGCTCCCCAGTAACCATGTTAAATTCCCAGAGAGAAACGCCAAATTCGGTTGGGGCCCATCAGACGAATTTGCACACATCAACCTTACCTACTATCCATGCTGAAAACGTGCCCCTCAAAGGAACACGGCTCTGAAGAATGTTCTTCCAATTTGTTCCTTCAACTTTATCGATAGTAATAAAAAACATTGGTGTTAACTACTTTCGGAATTAGCACTTGCTTATTTCAATATAATCTGTTCTTATAAAATCGACAAACGAGACTTGAATAATTTAAAACTGAATACCGGCATCGAAGTATACATGCCCAAGGTACATTTTTTTGGCATAAAAGCAAACTCTTAATTCTAGGATTTTTTATTTTGGAAGAAATCAAAGAGTTCAGGAAGAAAAGAAATAAAACGACACAACCAATCTTATAACCGTTTTCGGCAAAATAAATAGAATATCAGTACGGCATAGACTATACAAGGCTATTTTGCTTTATTATTTTTAACAATCAACTTTTTTAATCGTCCAAGAAAAAAAATAATTAACCTCCTCCCTCAAAATTTGAGGTTTTAAGTTTAATGATACGAAGAATCTAAAAATCATTTCAGGTTTATGTTTCAATATACGAAGAATCTAAAAATCACTTCAGGATGATCCTTGGAACTTGACATTACGATCCGCCAGTTAATGAAGATGGAGGGAAAATATAAAGTGTTCTGGGATCATTGTACCAAAGCCTTTAAAAATAAATTAATAAAAATTAGTACAATTATATAGCTATTTGGAAATGTTATACCATAGTGTACTAATTTGCAGTGTTTTTCTTTCTTAGATTTACATTTTTAATTTTCTAATTGGAAAAAAATCTGTTTATACTGAAATAATATTTTTGGTTTAATCCTATACACATTAAAAAGTGATATTACACCTAAATCTGATAATTAATTCGATACTGGCTTAACTTACAAAGTCGGTCGGCGAGCGGAATTCGATCCGCAGAAAAGTCTATATATTAATTGTATTTTTGTATACAAATCAGGAATGGTTTAAGCATTTTAAAATTTAAAACTATTCAATATAGAATTGAAATTTAATGGGTTATTTTGAGCTTGAATAAACTTAACGGGAAAATCTGACTCGAATCAGGTAATCAAAAGTGATAAAGTTAAACTTCCTTAATTATAATATTACTTTAGGGAAATCGCCCAAAAAAAAAAGGGTTGTCTATTTATATAAGTAGAATTTTTATCCCTTCTAATTCTTTGCTGCTGAATATATACGGATCTACTCTAAACGGTTACGTGAAAAATTACCAGGACATACTAACTGATTCATACAAGAAATATAGCCATAACATCCATGCCTGACAAGAGTCGTAAAAGGTTGAAAAAAAGGTGGAGGAGGGATCTTCTTGACTAAATATAAGGCCTAAAATCAAGACAGAAATATTGCTGGTTATTAATCTCCCTCATGGATCTCATACTTCATTACCGGATTTTTAGTTTTTGGCTATCAAATTTATAAGTTGTCTATACTTGATTTCGACAGATTTGAATAAAGAATTGGAGTTAAAAAAAAATTCATAGTGGTATGATAAATAAGAACCTATTCTCGTTCATATATATATATATATATATATATATATATATATATATATATATATATATATATATATATATATATATATATATATATATATCTCAATCCTATCCTGGAATTATAGAACATAAACGCACTTGTCTGGAACATACATACTCCAGAGGAACATAAAACGAAAACCGCGAAAGGAGTAATAACAAGACGATATAAGAGCTCATTGTAGATACAGCATTTCCTACCAGCACCCTTCATGATGGGGCTGCATATGAGATTATATTAATTAAAAATTCATTGGCAAGCATCAAGGGTAAGTACAGGGTACTTCACCCTGCCGTTTGTAGCAGCCCACCGCAAGCACGTGGAGTTCATTCCTTTAATAAGATAAGAATGCGTTTCGCTAAACTAATAATATTTATTGTAGGCAATTGCATGAATAAGGCTAATTTTTTTTTTTGTTTTCTCTTTCAGAACAAATCCTGTCAATTATTCATTGACATCAGTTAATTTGATCTCGATTTGGTAATTAGCATGACATATAACGTACTCTATCATTAACGTAAAGTAACATGTATTAATAAAATTAATTTTAAAAATTGGAAAAATTAAATAAATCTGATAAATGTTTAGGGGATTATTCGTATGATTTCGTTGACAATTCTTCTTCAATTCTTGTGATATAACCTTTTAAATTGTTTGAAAAAATAAACACCCCTGTAATGGTTAAAGAATTGCAACAAAAATGTAAGTTGATTCTGAGAGGTGATTGGAGTTGTGATCCTAGTGAAAGAAGTGATTCTGTTATATTGTAAAAAACATTTAAATAGTTAGTGAAAATTGATAAACATGAAATGAAATAGTCCAAATTTTTCATGTAATGTCAAGATATTGCAAAAAAAATCGAACAAAATAAATGATATAAAAAATAATTATTTCTCAAAACCATAATAAATGATGATTCTTTGAGGTAAGAAAAAAAATTACAATAAAATTTGAATAGTGCACAATATAAGTATCATTATTAGTTTTATAATAAAAATAAATCTATTAAACTCTATTTTTATTTTTTTATGCAAAATATTTTTAGATACCGGGAGTAAAAATTAGAATAAAGAATTTCTTTTTTTTTTGTAAAATATCAAGACAATAAAATACAAACGAGTTCTACCATTTTAATTTTTTTTTTTTTTCTACCGCTACAAGGCAAGGAAAGTATTGTAATCGTGTCAAATTTTCTAAATGCACTTTACAACGGATCTGTACGTTTCAGAGCTCCCTGAGTCCAAAAAGCGTATTTCCAGTCATTGGTCGGTGTGTGTGTGTGTGCCATGCCATGATTATTTCTTGAACGGTTGGACCTATTTTGTTACTTATTTTTTTGTCGTGGAGGCTTTTGTACCTCAATGCCAGTGTACCAAGCCGGGCATGCTGTGCGCAACATCCGAAAACCCTGTTTTTCCATAGACTGCAGAGCAAAAACGGCTCTAACGATTTTGATGAAACTTGCCTTCCTCTCAACATCGGGTCAAATTTACGATGTACAGTTTTAAACGGATTTATACGTTTCAGACCCCTCTAGTCCAAAAAAACGCAGTTATATCACTGTTTAAATTTTATATTATTATGTGACTGTTTGAAAGATGATGAAATTCGCTACGAAATCCAAAAAAAAAAAAAAAAATCATCATCACCCATTAACAAAGATACAGCTTATTGAACTTTATAGCCATGACTATGAAGTATTTTTTGTGTGTTCATGTGAAACCCAATTATTTATTTTTTTTTTTTTGTAGTTTTTCGAATAACCTGGAAACTATAAATCTTCCATATAATTCCATATACTCATTCGAAAGATAATGAAATGGCCTACGTAGCTAAACATAAAAAAAAAATGCCCTTATCGAATCAATTTTATTACAATAAAATAAAAATGGCAAACAAAATTTGCTATTGTATAAAACTTCTGCTTCTGCTCATGACCCAATTTCACGCAATAAAATTGAAACATTTTAGGAGTTAAAACAATACTTTTTAAAGATATTTTTTTGGACATAGAGACGCCTAAATTAATAAATTAATTGGTACCACCAAAAATTGTTTTGACTTATCAGCATCCTATCTGAGAAAGTTAAAAAACTAAAATTTAAATAAATTCTATAAAATTCTTATTTTAAAAATTTCAATAAAAAGAAAGGTTTAAAGCTGTTATAATAATCAAAATTTTTCGATGGAAAAATGTATTATTAGAGATTATTTGTATTAGACAATTTGGTGCATCAGGCTTTTAAATATAGTTCATCGCTTTTAAATGAGAGATATGCAAAATGGAAATATGTGCACCGAAACCGCGTACCCGATGTTATAAAAAAAATGGAGTACTTAATCCACCCCAAAAAAATCCTATCCATTGGGGGGGTGGGGGAATAATCCGCTTTTTCAGGAGCTCCTAAAGCCACTATTGAGGGCTGTATTCAATAATAATCCATGGAGGGCGAATCAATGCGTAAACCCAGTATTTTTTTTTTTTTTTTTGTTAATAGCTAGTTTGTACCGTTTAAATTTTAACAACAGCTGACAAAGCGTGTAAGGATAAGTTTATACTTGATGATATTTACAGAAGTTTTATTATGTTCGTTAATAGCCTTTGTTAAGTCTTCAATTGATATCTAATGTCATAGGATTAGAAGGTAATATAAATAATACAGGCAAAAATCACTTCATATTCTGATATGGAAAACAAGCAAGAAATACTTCTTTAAAAAGTTTAGACTGGATATTAATTCAAATCATTTACTTAATTTCATGGATTAAATTTAAGTATATGATTTATTTTTAAAAATAAAGTATATTATTTTATTAAGTGTACGATTTTGGATTGTATTTACTCTGTATCCACGTGTCTTTCTAAATTCCTACTTTTAGGTTTCGAGATAATAGCAGGACTGGGGCTAGAAAGAGAGGTTAAAGAGGGCTCGAGTGACAGAATTTTGAGGGCGGTCAATTTCGAACGAAATGTTATTTCTAAGTTAAATAAAAAACATTATTATTTTTTTTTTTTAAATTGGTTCTGCTAAAATGATTTTATATTTTTAAAGATATATTTTTTTAAATTTTATAAGATCATATTTAGTTCGAAATATATTGCTGTTATATAAAACTGTTGATTTTTATTGGAGGGAATAACATGAAAGAAGCTAGGGCTAAATTAAGTATAAAAAATAGATCTGGTCCTTGACAGTAGACGCGGACTAATATAAATATTGCGCCCGAAAAATGACAAGCGTTTTCCGCCTTTTTTATTTTCAGCGTTTTATTTCTTCTTGAATTTCATTTCTCATACATATTGTGGATAAGGACGGCACCATAGGTGGGAGCTGGAGAGGGGATCTCTACTCTCCCAGTAACTTGAAAACCCCCCAAAATGGGAATTTTTTTATTTGAAAGTCTACTTTAAATGTCAAACATTGTGGTAAAAATTTTACTGAAGTGAAGAAAGTGGGGTTTTATACAATGTTCTGTTTGAACAGAAAAAAAAAAATTATTCTTTTCTAGCCAAAAGAATTGGGAAAATTAAAATATTTCATAGTACAGTTAGTAGAGTAAATTACGATAGAACGTTTTAAAATGTTTTTTTACCGTATGATTTGCTCCCGTACCTTTTAAACTCAATTTTTCTTTCATTTCCATCTTGAATTGAAGGCGCATCATTGCCGTGTCGTTCTCATTCCGTCGCATGAAAATTTAATTTTTAAACAGATTCTTAGTTACAAAATTAATAAGTATCTGGGTGATAAGATAACATTTTAACAACCTGACTTTCGCAGCCTAAAAAATAAATGAAAACCGCAATTTTATGAAGCTTAATTGCGAATCACACATTTCAATGAAATAAATCAACTCAGAAAAATAAAATGTTTAATAATTTTTTTTTTGTGGCTTCATTTTTTGTATTCACACCTGTCGATGAGACAACCAGTGAATGTCCTGGCAAAGAACATGTTATCGTGGCATGAGAGGCATGATAAAGAGTAGTCCCCAACGGCACCTCTTCCTGTCGTGATTATCTTATATGGTTAGGCTAGGAGATCTCTCATCCAGCTCCTCTTCAGCCTTCTGCGAATGTTGTCAGGTATGTTAGTTGTCGCCATGTCTTGTATGAGTGTGTTAGGTTACCCGAGTAAGTTATTGTGAAATAGTTTGTATGTAAGGTAATGTTGTTGATGTACCAAGGGGCTTTGGTGATTGTCCTAAAAGTTTTTGACTGGAAAAATTGAAGTTTTTGTAGGTGTTTTTTTTTGGCTGTCCCGTATATCTGTGAAGCGTAGGCCCAGATGGGCTTGAGAAAGTAAGTGTTCAATTTATGTCTAAGTTTCAATTTTTAACGTCTGGAAAGAAGTGAGTATAAGAGTTTTAGTCTGGTTTAGCATTTTTTGTTTGTTCTTGATGTGTGGATTCCATGTCATTCTTCTGCCAAATTTCTGTTGCTCATTAAAAAAACAAAAAAATAATAATTATTACAACAATTGTAATAAAATTAATATCATATTTTCGTTTTAATAATTAAATATGTATTGATTTGATTTACATTAGTTATTTTAATGTAAATTATTACTTATTTGTTTAATTGACTCTAAAGCAGAATAAGTGGAGCCCATTCCCGGAGGAATGAGTAGGGTTTTTCCGTTTCTTGGAATACTTTATTAAAGAGCTATCCTGCGGAACAAGATAAAGGAAAACTAGAAGCGAGAGGTAAAATCCCAGGAAATATTTTATAAAAATAAATCGGGGAGGTCTAGGGAAGGCAATTGGATACAGAGCCAGGAGGAGGGAAAAGCCGCGGTTAATAGGACAAACAGGATCAGTGCTGGCGAGGGAGAGTACATTATTTAGAACAATCTATTTGTGAGGCCCATCTACATCTACCCTAAGTAGATGGGGGTGTGTATAATGGAACTCAGGGCTCGGCTATCTACTATATCTCTTAGCTCTATCAATTATTTACCTTTCCTCCTCTTTTACCTGAGTCTTTTGTCGTCCTGATGAGGGAATTGGTCGTCTCCGTCTTACCACTTCAATTTAGGAACGCTCTTCTTTTTTTACGGTTGGTAAATTCGGTAATAAATTGTTTTTTTTCTTCAGCTGGTATATTTTTTATATGCAATAGGATTATTGTTTATTGTCCTTTTTACTAAACTGTATTCATGCACATGTTTAGTAAAGTCTTTTTCATTTTTATGGCAGTTTCTTTCTTCTGATATAAATTCAGTTCTCTCAGGTTCTCGAAGTAATTTAAAATATGTAATCTAAATTATTGATTACAAATTAATTTTTTTTTAATTTATTTTTTATTTAATTATTGGTAGCACTGTTAAATTTATGTATGTATATACAAACACTATTATTATTAGCTTAATCTTATGCCAAGAATTTTACCGGGCGGAAATAACTGTCCGGTTTTCTACCGTGAATTGGCACGGAAGAACGTATTCACACGTTTTTTTTACCGTATGATTTAAACTCAGTTTTTCTTTTGTTTCCGTCTGGGATGGAAGGCGCATAATTTGAGTGGGGTTCTTGTTCCGTCGTATGAAAATTTAATTTTTAATCAGATTCTTAATTACAAAATTAACAAGTACCAAGGTGATAAGATAACTTTTTATTAACCTAACTTTCGCAGCCTAAAAAATAAATGAAAAACGCAATCTTATGAAGATGAGAAAAAATACATGTTTCAATGAAATAAATCAAATCAGAAAATATTCATTTTTGAGAAGAAATGAATTGTAATTTTTACAATTGTTATTTATAGGTATGTATCTATTTAAAAATAAATATAACAAAAAAAATTGAATTACAGTGGTTTAACTAATTTCTTTAGAAACTCCGTGCACTAATATATAATTAAAATGATTAAATTAATATAAATAAATAAATGTTTGTTGTCTACTTAAACCTTCGATGCGGCGTACTCGACACACGAAAAATAACCGACCCATTTCACATGCTAAGAATTTTGTTTACGGAAGAAAACCGGACCGTTTCTAGTCGTTGTGACGACTGCAACTGCCCGGTTTTTTACCATCCGGTAAAGTTCTTAGCATTTGAAAGTCGAAAATCATTTCAACCACTGAAATGTAAACACGGCTGTTTTCCGTCCGGTAAAATTCCTAGCTTGTGAAAAGGACTTGAAAGAGGCTAATTAAATATAGATAGTGCATTAACCCAAAACATTTCAACATACACTATATTTCATATCGCACTCGTCGTAGAATACTGTAACATCTCAAAAAAGTAGTATTTTGGGAAATTGAGTTCCCATGGTCTTCCACGGACGTACTGGCGTAATACCTCCCATCCAGAACTGTAACTACCCCTATCTTTTGACTAACCAATGAACTATATTTACCATGGTATTTCCCACACAATTTTCACATCTTTCTGAACTGAATTCCGTCACAAACTCAAAATCTCGATTTTTTGAGGTGTTACAGTATCCCACGACGGTTGCGATGTATTAAAGGGTTTTAAATTAATTTTAGAAATTATTTTGGTAAAGATAATTTTCTTAATAATAATAAGACAGGTTTACGAATAATGTTTTAAAAATTAAAGACTTTTTTCTTTTTCTTGAAAAGAACAATGATTCGATTTCATTATATACAACATAACTCAGTCTTGCCAAAGAAATAAAAATATTTTTGGTATAATCCACCCAAATAATATCATTAAAAGGTAATGAACTGTGCTAATCGTCATCTAGCGATCATTTTTCAACAGGTCATAGTGAACTTGGGCTGAAATTACTGAATAATTAAATGAGATTAGATTAATCATATAGATCGTGAAATGATAAAATTAAAAGATTAAATAATGATAATTAAAAAGTAAGATCATTTTTTAGAACACAAAAAAATTTAAAGAAAAAAAAACAACACTAAAACCTCCCCACATAATAACGAATTTCTTGAGGGTCAATTAGTTCGAATTTTTCAATGATAATCAAAACAGTTTGGCTACAAATCATCTGCAAATTATCAGAAAGATGTTAGGGACTCCAAAGCCTACTCCTTGGCAAGTTAGGAACTGGCAAAGGGTGGGGGAACTGGTGAAGGGTGGGGACGGCATTCTCTAACTTGCCAGGGAATAGACTATGAATGTTTTAGTCTTGTAGTGGGCGAGAATATAGTTGAAATTTAATAGTAATACTAAACCTTTCCTTATTTAGTCTAGTTTCTTAGCTAGAAAAAACAAAACAAAAAACATTTCAATTATAGTAGGCGTTATTTGTATACTATATAATCACAAATCTACAAGTATCCATTTGCGCACGATTTTCCGACTCTCGGGTAATTATGTGTGGGTACAATTTAGGGTAAATGAGGATATGCTATTCTTTTAAACTTATTTTTTATTTATTGTGCTCTGGGACAAAGCATAGGAAAAAGTTGTCTTTTGGGGTAGACGGCTAAGGGATGTCATAGATGATATTCCGAAGAATGAACGCTTCATTTTTGGAAACATCTAGTCGAGGTTGAATTATCCAAACCTTCATTTGAAATTTTCGTCAGTTCCGTTAGATTTTTACCATTCTGTGAAGTTTCGCAGCTAGACAAAAAGATTTCTTGATCACTAGTTGTACTTGTTGGGATGACTAACTCATCGTGCGCATAGAAATGTATTGCTCTACCTTATCAGAATGATTGGCGAGCATTTCGGTTATTGATTGCACTTTTATATGTTAATAAAGGATCATAGATTATAAATATAATTAGTTGAATGAATAAAAACATTGTGGAAGTTATAGCTTCTTATTTTTGAAGAATGACCAATAACAACAATAGGTTAAAAAAAAGGAGATGATTCGGCCGATATTACGCTCAACCGTCTGGTTTTTCCCCAATGAAGGGTACCCACTTTATAGATGCTGCTATGTGAGCCCCAGGAGGTTCTCTTGATCCCACAGAGCTGACTCATGGCTGATAACAGAATAAATAATTTATATGCCAGAGATTAATAGCACAGTGTCCTACTCACCGAGCTACCCCGCTCCCAACAATACACACACTTTACAATAATCCTGTCCTGATGGCCAGATAGTAGTTTGATGGGAAGCCTCTTCGGTGGGCTTCTTTATTTGTCTAATGTTACGTTTCAACACCAACTAGATGTGTCTATCCTCCTCAGAAATTTCGTTATAGCGGTGGGTACAGTTCCTCCACTTTCCTCTATATTTCAACTATAGTCTATTCTGGTAGGATTTAGTTTTATGAAGCTCTCTAAAAATATTTAGCATGATATCGATACCTAATTCAAATTTACACGGCACGTCTTTCGGGTTACATGAAATATTATATTTAAATTTTTCTGGACACTGCCTGGTATTGTTTGAAATGTTGATTTCTTCTCTATTTCATATATGCACATGCATGCATATTTAAGATGAAATTCTCTGAATAAACGGAATTGTGTAAATTTATTATGCATCCATGAGAAATTTTTCTTAATTATATAGGACTTGAAAAAGTTTTTTTTTAGTAATCTCTTAGTAATAAGCTCAAAATTGTGGATGCAAATTTAATATTCTTCGTTTGAAATTATACCATCAATGATTAATTCAGTTAAATAGCGTTTCCGTAATTACTCCGTTTAAAAAGATATTGCGCTTTAAAGTTTCAAATTTCAATAATGATCTGACAAAGAGGAAGGCGGAATGGAATTTATTACTGAGGTATTAAGTCGGGTCTGGTGGAGGGGGGTCCGGTATTAAACAAAATTTAAACAGAGAATTAATGGATGTTTTAAGTGATTATAATTTATTAAAAGCCATTCCTTAACTACTAGCGGTATTAGGAGCACTTCATCCCTTGTAATTTCCCTATTTAATTTCCATGGAAGGCTGCTATCCTCCACAAAAGCCTCTTTAAGAACATTCATCCGTATAATAGCCGCTAAGGAAGGTTTATAAATCGCTTAAAACTAACGCCAATTTGTTTTTTATAGCGGCTTTAGTTTACTTTATCAAAAGGGAAGTCTTTCTTCGTTTCGCCAAGAAGCTGAGAAAGCAATCGGAAAATTCTCCAGTGATTTAAATTGATTTGCCCTTAAAGGACCCCGCAGTAATGGCGGTTTCCATCAAATGCTCCATCAAAAACTTTAAAGGGAATTAGTTTTAGTGATTCTCAGCAAATGTCTTCAGGGGCTGGGCCGTCTTATCTTGGTATATGATATCTTAGATAGATATCAACCATGGGCTGCTGGGTTACAATATGGGCTGAGAAAAAATTACTTAACAAAAATCATATAAAGATATAATAAAAATCGTGTAATACAAAACATATAAAAATATCCTTATTAAAACTGATTTTTCAAAATAGAGGACTCTACACGCCCTTGCCATCTTTAAAACAGCGTATTTCGTATTATTCTCTTTCTCCCGAAATTTTTATTTTAAGCATGCTTTGTAATTTTTTTGCTAGTACTTCGGTAAAATTATTTTCTTTTTTTAAATTTTTAGCCATTCTTAATCTTAATTTGTCAATTCTTATTTTATTTTTATTTTCACGAAGTTTCATTTCATATTTAGGTAGGTTTCAAAATTGTTTATGTTAAATTACAGATATTTTTTACTGCTAATGGTCTCTTATAATGAATTTAGTTAAACAAACCTATGTTTATTAAAGGGAATTGTTTCTACTTTACGATAGTGCAATTGTAACTTAATTACCTTGCAGAGTTTTTGAGTTATCGTTACCTATTCAACAAAAAATGTGACACTTTAAAAAACATAAAACGTAAATTTCAAAACAAAAACGTAAAATTAAATGTGTGGAATCGGACCATGGTCCATTTGAACTTTTTTGTTCCTGTTGAGATCTACTATCACCTCTTTAAATATTTCGTGACACCCTTTAAATTTACGCTTATAATGTCTCAATTGGTGAAATGTTGGCTTGTTGGTTATTCACTGGAATTTGAGAGAATTAAGGTTTTGTTATTTTAATTTCTCAATTATATCCTAATTTTAATTAGAGGTTATGATAAATAGAGCATTTTCACGAAGCATTCGGCTCTCTTTACAGTCAGAATAAACAAAGATGCCAGGGGGGATGCATCTGCTTAAGGTGTTGGAAAAGAAGCTGGTCAAAACCTTAGTTAACAAACCAGAGCACGCTAAAAAAAACAGGAAACCAGATACTAGAGGTGATAAAAGCAAAGAAAGTAACAAAAACCGACAAATATCGGATACCAAAAATCAAAATTCAACTGTCGTCACTTGCAGAGGGGGATAGCACTTAACCGCCCGTAAGCTGAGACTCGCAGTGGTCACTCAAGGTGTTGGAACGACGCTTCTTGTTAAGATTTGCTAGTCTGCAGTTATCTTTCCGTCGGGTCGATTATTATTAAATTTAAAAAAATAAATTCAAGAATAAAATTTGGCTCCGGTAATGAAATGAACAAGCTTAGAATTATACTAATTTTTAAAACAATTGCTTCTAAGTAATTTATTTTTAATTTTGAAAATAAAACACAAAAGACGAACAGTTAATAATTGCATGCATATAACAACATCTTTCTTCTCAAATATTGTTCTATGATTTTTTTTTTCAAATGTATGAGCAAAATGAAACCAATTCATTAAACATTAAATTATAAGAACACATTACATTCTTGTTCTTTGTTCTTTCCTCTTAAAAAATTAGACCAAGCATTAGAAGAATAAATATGAATTGTTTTCATTGTATCTTCTTTATCTCGACTTTGCGACTTTTCTTTTCTTTTGCGACTGTCCTTATTCTTCATTGGCATAATCTGACTCTTAAAAAAAATAAATATGGTAAATGTTTAATTGTTTAAATACTTTTTTTAGTAATACCAATATCTATTAGTGTATATATATTTATTTTTTAATAGAAGACGTTAATGGTACGTATACAAATAAATTATTTGATAATTAAAAAAGTTAGAGACAAATGTTTATGTATGGATTTAATTTTTTTTAATTACTCTCATTGTTTATTTTGTGTTGATTAGATTTTTTTATACTTCTGCATGCTTCACAGTCTAGCAATATTTACTATTTTTATTTATTTCCGTTTTTGATAATTTACTACCCTTTTTTCATTGGTTAACTAGATCCTGTTGCAAATGGCATATTCCAACGAAGTCACCGCAAATCCTACTTATTTCTGATATGCATAGATTTGAAATCCGGTATACCATACATATTAATGGCCATCCACCATGCACTTTGGAAAAGTTCCTTTGCTATTATAATCATCCTAATTGCTTTCCCTTTTGTGGGCAGCTATTTCGAGTTATTGGGTTCTCTTTCCATATCCGCATCCTCAATTACCATAATAAATGGGGCGGGTATTGCCTTCGATAAGATAATTTTTTTTTTTTCCTACTCCCAATACCTTTTTCTACATCGGGGAATTTGAATTTAAAATATTCACCTCTGTTCAGTCGATGAACCATTGATGGTATTACCCCAGAAGGTAACGAATCCTGGTAGGTAAAGGCCTAAGAAGAAATATGTACAGAGAGCTGCATAATTACGAATCGAGAGGGGTTTGTTCTCCCGTTCGTTGCGGAACGAAGTTAGCCGGGAGGGCTTCGCCCCCCTGGGAGACCCCACAGAAGGGAGAGAAAAATATGTAAACTTGTCTAATCGTGGCCCGAGGCGGTGTAATTAGGGGGAATGAGGCGGACAAAGATTGGGGCAGCCGCACAAAGTAATCGACCACATGGTGGCTAACACTATTGTCGCTTCTTCCAACCCCTCACCATCACCATCGTGTCTTCTATCTATTACATCAGGTGGAAAATTGGCTCGTATTATGATTGCATATAGGCTCATCTGTTAGGGTTGATCAAAAAACACGGGTTGATATCGTCTGGAAAGTATCGATCCTTGATCCTCTTGCATCTCGACAAACGGATTATTTAGGGCATGGATTGTTGATTCATAGTGAAAATTGAATGATATTAATATATTCTCCAACTAGGGCCGGAATGGCGGGTTTTTCTACAAATTGCCAACCTTTTCTAGCTAGAGAGGAAAGATCGAGGATCCTCCAAGAAATAAATTTAATACGCCCAGGATTCTAACCTGCATACAATATGGCATTTCATGGGCAAAAATAAAAGGATTTTGTTACCGGTCTTTGGCCGTATATTCTAATCAATTGCATAGCAATAAATGATTTGATTTATAGAAAAAAAAATTAATTATTATTTCTTTTTTGAAATCGAATGTAGTAAGAAACTTTTACTTTCATTCGTTTAAGTTACTTTAAATTTATTTAAGTTATTATTTAGTTATTATTTAAGTTTACTGTTTACATTAGCTCTACATCTTAGAGTGGTCTTCATATTCAACCCACCTCCATACCTTATGCGAATTTGCTTTATGCTTCTATCTGTCGTTTTCCGCTGTTCTTTCCGCCTACTCTAGAATTATCTTGAAAATATTTGGCAGTGCTGAAAATAAAGCAATTTCCGCCATCCCAAATACAATTGAAATCGCACAATTTTGGATGGTGCGAAACGTTATTCAATTTTTAAGCCTGGTACATTGGCATTATCATCTCGATAATGGAGGATCAATAATAATTATTTAATTTTGCCATCCCGGACTAAACATAAATTAATAAAAAAATATTAAATGCTCATATTTTTATTATGTAATGTAAGTAAAGTTATTTTAAATAATATTTATCTTATTATTTTATATAAAATATTATTATTATTAGAGCGGCTTTCTAATCCAGTTTCGAAACTTGGCCTCCTCCAGCGACTTCCGCCAACTGTCTCGGTCTCTTGCAGTCACTATCCATTTCAGAACCTTGCATCAGCAGAAACACCGTCGGTCCATCGTATTTTAGTTCATCCTCTTCTTCTGGTGCCATGGAGCGGTTCCATCAACAGCTATCTTGTTGGCTCATCGCTGCCTATCCTGTCGAAGTGTCCTGCCCACCTCAGTTTTGCAAACCTCATCACTAGGACTACATCAGGCTCCTTAAACATAGTGTACAGCTCCTGTTTTGTTCTCCTTATCCTTTCTCCGACCAGAACTCCACCATATATACGTCTGAGGATTCTTCTTTCAAAGACGATAAGTTCCTCATCACAAGCTGGGGAAGTAGAGGTTGTTAGGGGTACAGCCGTACAAGACTGGGAGCACACCATGGTCTTACTGAGATACTGATTTGGATCTGCTGGAGAGAGCTCCACTCCGTAACGGCCTTGCTATAGAATTTTTATATTACACTGCTGTTTATAAATTTTAAGAAATCTTTTAAAGAAGAAGGAATGTAAAGAAGAATGATACTAAAATAAAAATAAATTCAAAAATAAAAAATAAAGTTCAATAGTTTGGACTATACCGAATGGATGCGTTCATGTAATTTTATGTTCAATATGCATGGTAATAGTTGACTAATTCACTGACTATTCAGCTTTGAAACATTCATTCTATTCAACTGCAGTTGTTATTTTTTTTACGAAAGGGTTGGTTCTGAAACGGGGTGCACTCTGCCTTATGTGAATCACTGAGTAGCAAAACTAATATATAAGGAGCGCTCTTGTCCTATAGGTGTGACTACCTGATTCCACAAATAACAATCAATTTATTCTCATGGTCATTCGTTCGAACTTTGATCAACGCCTTTCAAATCGACCTTAGCGAATATTAACTGAATTGGCACAACAAGGTCTTTGGAGTCCGTTGGCTATTATGTCCTTAATCTTATATAATCAATGATATCAATGTGCCAGATCAACAGCGCTGCAACTGCCTTTAAGTGATGAATAAATAGGGCTCAAGGAATATTAATTTAAAGTCGGCGGTTTGAAAAGACTGAATTTATGCATACATCAAATTTAATTATAAAAGATTTATTCTGTAATTTTATTTTTTATATTATTTCTAATTGGAAAAATTGTATTTATGTTATTAATTTTTATGCAGCAAAATTTCTTCCCGAATCTTTTGTTTTATTAAAAAATTTCTTACATTTTTATTTTCAACGTTTCGGGGAATTACTTCATCCCCCAGCACCAGGACAAATCTCTTATTTATTTCATGCCTTGTAGCACTAATTACAAATATCCTTATCTACTCTTTTTGTCATGATTATATCCATAATCTACTATTTTTTATTAAAACTTATAAAAGGAGTTTTACATTCTTTATTTGTTTCATTGTCACAGTGCGTTGTGAATGTCGCACTTGCGTGCCAAAATAATTCTTACTGGCATTAGTAGCTGTGACGAAAAGATCAGAATCATGTTGAGGATGAAATACTGTGTAAGGAAGTACCAAAAAGTTTACTTCCCAGTGATCCAGCGCACCTGAGTCACATGAACCTATAGATCCTCTTTTGGATTACTTTGCACCTGAGTGTAAAAGTAAGTGTTCTACAGAAGGAGATTATTTATTGAGGAATTAGAGTCGCAGGTGCTCATTGTAAAGGAATTAATTCATGTGTTATGACAGCCGAAAGATTCAGCTGAAGTTCTTGGTACAAATCTTTTGGGACAAACAGGAAATAACCTAGTAGCCATAGGGAAGTAAAAAATAAAAAAAAGATGTTTTCCTCATTGAAAAATTAAATAAATCCATTTTTATTATATATTTATATATTCTACTACGGAAGACTTCTGTATTTTACTATAATAATAAAAAGTGTCTCTTTATTAAGTTCTCTCTTTTTTAATGGTATTGAACAATAAGTACTCGTTCACATGTTTTCAACGTATATATCATCATGAGTACATTTATAAATCATTGGTACAATTATACATCTTTTTAAATTATCACGTATTATCGTAGAACAGAAAAAGGACTTTATTCTGGGGCTAGGTCCCTTGAAAATAACACAATTGAACAAATAAAGCAGAAAAAATATCTGGTCATAAGACTGCAAAATAAAAATGAATTAATGTTTAGAATATTGTCAGTAAACATAAATAACCAAACAATATAAATTCTTGTCTCGAAAAATATAATTGATGTGAACAGAAAAAAAAAAGAAAAAGAGAGAAAATGAAAAATACGAAAATAATGAATTGATTACCGAAGTTGAAAATGATATTAAAACTATTATTTACTTCTGATCTAGATGTTAATTTTAAATTAAAATTTTGTAATTAGAGAGCATCTATTTGGAAAGAGAGGTATTGGAAAAAGAGGGATTTGAATGAGGATAGAGAAGAAGTATGGTGGATAGTAGAAGGAAAGGAATTAAGCGGGCAAGAAAGGAACGTTCAAAAGTTTTAGTTCTATGGGAAGAGGTATAGAGGTCAGAAGGCGATCTTGTTTCCTGTGCGTGGACCGAGGATTTGAATTGTAGGAGGCTGTAGATGTAGGATGGGTTCTGGGTGGTGATAGTTAAGATTCTAGAAAATATTGTCTACGGTTGGAGGGGAAAAGCCACTTTAACTCGCTTTAAAGGTGGGTCGCACGAGACCGTCTCGAGATACCGAAGACAAATCCTAAAAAGCAGCATCCGCTTCAATCTGTCCTCGAGTATAATCGATTCCATATACGCTGTGCAAGAAGATGTTGAGAATGATGGAATAACTTAAGGGTACTTATTGAACGTCGGAATATGTATAATTAAAAATCTTTAACTTATTAATACACATTTTTCACATTAATTTGTTGGCATGACCATTACTACCCGATTTCACTGCTGGTTTGTGATATATAAAATCCATAAAACTATTTTGTCATATTTTTTTTTATAAAACATTTTGATTATACTAGTTTATTACATTTACTGTTTACATATAATATTTACTCCTCCTTACATCTTTTTATTATTTTTATATGTTACTATTTTCTATTTTTATTTATCCTATTTCCTTTATCAAATATAATTTGTAAAAATTAATTATTATTATTATTAGTAATGACCAAAAACTGGTTAGTAAACAAATTATCTAACGATAGTATTTTAAAAAAAATTTGAAAGGGGATTTTTTAAATTTATTTTGTTTTGATTTAAGTAATAAATTTTGGATCTATTATGTAACATTGTATTATACAACTTATAAATACCTTTACTAGCTGCAAAATTATACTGTAATGTATCTATTAAATTATCACTAAACCATCTTCTGATTTTGTTCATATGGTATTCACTTGTTTTTCCATATTTTATATCAGATATTTCTAAATTCTAAAGTGACTCTTTATTAAGCTTTTTTTTATTTTTTGGAATTAAACAATACTCATTCGCACGGCTTTAAGTTTTCGACGTTTCAAGGTTAATGTTTTCAATTTTATATATCATATTATTTCTAAAAAATTATTAGATGATTGAAACTAAAATTTATACCATTCATTATACCGTATCCAATATTCTACGTGTGGGCACATTATGCTATTATCTCTCTCTCTCTCTATATATATATATATATATATATATATATATATATATATATATATATATATATATATATATATATTTTTGATTGGCACTGCAAAACATGGAGATCTTAGTCCGCGCGAAAAGCATCCTTGCATTTCATTTTATTTTTTAATAATTCTTAGTATACCTGGTGTTTTTCAGTATTTGCTACCAACCCATCTCTAATAAATGCTATTTTAATCGCTCCAAAATTAAACGCGAAGACTATAATTATGAACATTATAATTAAACATAATTCCAGGCAATTATAATATCATTGTTGATAATCCGGCACATAATTAAACTTAATAAGAAACTTACTTCTAATGTAGAATTTAGCCATGTAACCAGAGCTAATTTAGTCCAAAATAGTAATCAACATTTTTAAAAAAAATTATTGACTATTATATTTAGATAAGTAAAATAATTGGCCAATGAAGGCGAATTCTTTGTTGGTTAATTAGTGACTTTATATGCAAAATGGTGTATTACCTTAGAAGTATAAGCATTTATTAGGTATTAGTTGATTGGCCACTCGTGGGTTCGGTTCTCACAGATGCGGGCGTACATTCTCTAGGTCCTCTACTTGATCATTAGCTGTTGTTTTATCCCTCAGAGGACCTGTCATCGCAGTGATGTAGTGATCGGTTGGCTAAGACAAAGAGCGAACAAGAGATGTTTGCCGGGCGGTCTGCAACTGTTGCGGCCCATATGCTACTCTTGCCACTTGAGGTCCCCTCTGGCTATTCTATTGTTTGATCGTCTGTTTTAACTGTTTATAACCGACTTCGATCAGTGAGCAGATTTTTTGGTTAAATTTATTTATTTGCATACATGGTCCACTAAAATAAAATAATTTAATAATTAGGGATTAAACAATATATATATGCTAACAAGGAATAAGTTTAAATACCTAGAGTAATTTTGCTTCCTACATTTAAAAGGAACCCATTTCTAAATCAAGATTATAGGCAAATATTTCTTGCATTTTATCAGTAACAATATAGGATCTATACCTTGCGGGGCCCTGGGCGAAATGTATTCCAGAGCCCTCCTTGGTTAGGGCAGAAAGGTTTGGCTTTAGGGTTTGGGAGGTATAGAATACATCCCAAGAGGACGAAGTCCTGTGGCCTCTCAAACAATAAATTTATCTATTCTTTATTTGTCATTTATTTAATTTTTATATGACGCAGGACCCCCAAGAGTGCAGAACCCCGGTCGGTCGCCTCCTTTGCTTCCCCTTGGATCCGACCCTGCATTTTATCATTTAAACAGTTCTTGCATACAGTGCAGAAACTTCAGAGTTAGAATTCCTGAAATAAAAAACATTTCCAACAAAATTCTTTAAGAATAAAATGATTTACGGCCAAATGACATGTGAAAAAGAGTATTTAAATTAAAAATATTATCAGGTACATACATAATCATCAAATATATATATATATATATAGTTAGGAGTTTCCTTAGATATATTCGTTATCACATTATTGATATCATATCCTAGTAGTACTGCAAGTTCGAATTATTTAATATTGGATTATGGCTGCTTACGATATATAAGCTTACGATCCAATCATCTGTCAAATCTTCTGGACTACAAATCCTTACTTAACATACGAAACAAGCGAATAATCTACACTGTTATACCAAGACCTTTTTAGACATATGGAGGAGAACCTTGGAGTTCAGCCAAAAAAGTCCATCCAAAATTGTTCGATAAATTGCATAGCATCATGGTTAATTTCGGATCCCGCCGTACACAACGACATGAACATTCCGACAGTATTTAAAATATCACATCCAACACAAATATTTCGCATCACTTTCCTCCTTCTTGTTACCCGGTTGACGAAGGTTAAAAAGAACGTATCTGGGCCACTTTTTCCTGCTTCACCAATAGTGCAAATTTCAAATCAAGACTCATTATCAAGTCCATGGGCGTCCATCTCATTTTTCATAATGGGGGGGGGGAGGACTGGCTCAAGGTTAAGAGGTCCCAACCCCTTAGTTTCAATCCTGCCATGCATTGCCGCTTATGCCGTAGCGTACGTTTTATTAATTCTAAGCACTAGACAAATCTTCGCCAGCGGGTTTTATTACAATTTATACGCCAATACGTTTAAATTATTTAACTTTTATATATTTACTCCACAAAATTTAAACAAATAAAGGGCGAGGAGGAGCCTCTCCATGACCAAATTGGACGCCCATGAGTTCTGACTCCCATGGAAAAATTCTGATCCCGCTCCTCTGCGTACCCACTGAAAATATAGTTTATACAACTTAATAACAAATAAGCTGAAGAGTTAAAGAACTAAACAGATATTCAAAATACTAAATACAAATTACTCATGATGAATATAAAAGTAACATATCTGATGTGGACACCCCATGACTTCCTTGTACGCCTATTAAGCTATAAATCGTTGGCTCAAAAAGTGACCCTGAATTTTATTACTAGTTTTCGAAGATAGCTGTATCTCAAAAACATTTGGCGTCGCGACGTCCAGCTATTTGTACACACACACGTAAGCTCTTATTTCTGGAGGTCTCATTCTGTTATTGTATGTCATTTTCTTTCAGTTGGAAACAAGAGGTTTCTTCGTGTTCATTGACAAAATTAGAACTGTGTATGACACTAGATAAAGCATTGGAAATCGACGGTTTCAACATTTTAAGCGAAAGAACTCGCTTAACTTATATCTTATTATCCTGCTGCAGACTTGTTCAGCTCACAAATGGGTAGGAAAAAAGTATTTTACACTCAATTTTAACACTTAAAACACGTAATAAAACTGTTTAATTAGAGTGGAAAAAATCGCGTTTATAACCTTGATCACCGAACCATATGATCTCTGTATTAAATGTCAATATACCTTTTGATATAAGTTTATTATGACCTTCTAATAAAGTACCTCTTTCGGCTCGTCAATTTCAACCAAAATCTATTATATTATTTTTATTGATATAAAAGTCTAATTTACCAAATTTGAGTTGTTTTTCATTATATTTTAATATAATTTTTAATGAAAATCAATTATGACCTTTAAGTAAAGAACTAATTTCGGTAATCATGCAGTGACCAAAAAGGGAGGTTCACAACTAGATTTTACGATAATTCTAAATACAAAATTTTAACTTTCTACCGCTAACCATTTTTGAGTTATACGAGATATGTAAGAACGAACGTACATACGTCCAGACGTCCCGATGAAACTTCTGGTATATATATAAATCTACTACCACCTAAAATATTGATGGTATACAAATATGTTTTTCTAAATTTGGTATTTATCTTTGTAGGGAGGGATGGTTTAATAACAGTGCATTACATATCAATTTAGCATGGTATATCAATTGCTAATCTCAATCCGTATCCCTCTATATTATGTAGTATACTATATACTATCTATATTGATGTTTTCATTATATAGTATACTATATAATATAGTTAATCATTGACGCCTGTAATAATTAAAATTAAAAAAGTTTAACAATGCCTGATTACTAACAAAATTAGTTTAAATAATATTTGTTATAATTATCGGTATAACTATAAGTAGAATAATAATGTTTCTTTTCACGAAGTTAAAATCTCACAAATCTTATCCGAAAGTGGACTTTTCTCCAGGAGGAAATGACCCCGAATTGATTAGACTTCCTTCCCCCACACGACGATTGCTGTAGTTCCGGAAGGATGTTTCGCCAGAAAAATTGCCTAATAAAAGTCGGCTATTGGTTGCTAGGGATTGGCCATTTAGAAACCAGTAGGAGGCAAGATAGGAGCCTTGATACCAATATGAAAGTGTTATTGTTACCGGGGTTAGGATTGGCTGGGAGGGGAGAGCCAATCAGCTCAACCCTAGGGGAAACTTTACCAATAACGGCACAATCAGGAGCGACCCCTTCTCCGGGTGACAACTTGATCAATACTTTCCGATAGCGATGTATGCAGTAGTCCTTTTCCATCATTTCCACCTGAAACAATCTCCTTCCGTCGAGTTGCCACCTTCTTCAAATGATATATGTTGCCTTCCAACTTTCCCCTTCCCTTATATCTCCCCTACTATGAATGACAAATCGGGAAAACTTCGTTTCAGGCAAACAAGAAGTCGAGTTCTTGTAGTTGTATATTTTATCCAGTCAACAAGAAAGTTCTATAAACAATATTTTATATTTGAAAATTAAAAAAGAACTGATTCATGAAACACTGAATTACTCAAAAATAAAAAATAAATAATATTCGTGCACGTCAAATAAAATTAATCATACAAACCTAAAATAATTTATTGAGAATTTTAAACAAGGCCGATCAATCAAACATTTTCAGTCTTTTCAAGGTTTTTAATTGAAATAATCCGAGTATTTTTTCTTCGCTTGCATTGTTGCTGTCTTATCTGTTAAATTTTAATTGTTTTAATCCTTTACCTTAAAAAATATTTTATTTTGCCTTTAGTTATGGAACTGGAAATCGTACAATATAAGTGGTAAATAAGCCTTCGTTGAAACCTTCCTTGTGCTTCAACTGCACAATCTGCTTCTTAATTAAATTAAAAAGAACATATAAAAATATATGAAGTGTTTTGGAATCATTATACCAAACCCTTATAAAAATAAATTAATGATTAAAAAAATAGATATTATGATCACTAATAGTACTAATGTTACTATTATATAAATATACTATTATTTCCAAATTTATAAATGCTGCTTTTTTTAAAAGAGTGACAGTATAATGATTCCAAAACACTTTATATTCTTCATTTATCTTCTGAAATGCCTAATATATGGGTGTTTGAAACCTCTACTCTAATCGGCCGCTATTTCGAAACAAAATATTGGTGTCAAATCTCCAAAAAATAGACCCTGCAGTCACAAAGAAAAGCCGTACGCAGCACAGTGGTCTTAATTCACCCATCCTGGTGCAAAAAATCCTGCCGCGTTTGTTATACGGAGTAGCGACACACATTGCGATTTCATTTTGCTAGATTTCAGTTCCTATTTACGATCGTAAAATAAACATTTAATGCTTTTTTTTTTTTTTTGTATTTTTAAATAAATAATTTAATTTTCTATATTTACAATATATTCTCTCTTTTACACAAACTTTATCAAATTTTATGATATGATAAAAATTGTTTTTTACTGACTACGATACAAACAAATTATATCTAATATATTACACAATAACACACACTACATTCTGATCACATTTTTACAAGTTTTAATAAATTGTAATATTAAATATGTCATAGTTTTCCAAAAATCGGAATCGTCCGTTTTGGTGGCCCTTCATTACTTTTTCCTACTTCTTCTTTTTTCTCCTTCTTACCTTCTTTATCTTCGGGAAGAATTAAGCTTTCAACTTCTTTTATCACATCTTTGAGTTTCCTCATATTTTTCATTACAAGTCATTCTGTTTGACACACTAGATTTTCTCACAAATTACCCTTCCATTACTATTGCTGCAGATAGCTGAAAACAAACTGGGCATTTTTTGTTACTGGCATATGCACCTTACAATCTGACTTAAATAATTTCGTGATGAAGCGAGAAGAAAATGCTTGGTACCTTTCTGAAGTTCAAATTTCCGATAAAAAATATATTTCTCTTTAGAATTTTATTTTATTACATTTAAAATTATGGCATTCTTTCGAACGTCATTGAATAGTACAGAACGTGCAGTTTTGTTATATTTTAAACGGGTTTAGCAGAAAAACATCTTTGCATAGAAATTGACTTGCGTCTGTCGGATGCTAAATATCCCAGAACAGTGAAGTAGGGAACTACAGCGTTTAACTTCACAGACACCCTACTGAAACATGAACATTTCAGCTTGAATTACAAAAAGTTCGTTTTTTTCGATTATTCCACAGTGGTGGGAGAATTATGACCACTGAGCGGCGGACAGCAGTTTTATTCAATTTTTGGATTCAACGTATCTTGAAACGTAAAATCTCAAATTTTGCGAGGATTAATTTTTTTTTCATTGGCGATTCATTATTGAATATAATGAATTTAATTCATTTTTAAAGTTTATCATTGTATTGTTAATTTCTGTTAGTTTATTTGGTAAAGGAAAACCTGTTATATATATATATATATATATATATATATATATATATATATATATATATATATATATATATATATATATATATATAAGGTTTTTCCATTAAATTAGTGGGTTTCCTTGACCTAAATTCTCAAAGGCCTGCAACCAATTTTTTTTATCTAAGAGAGAAATCTCGTAGACTACGCTCCATTATTTACCTGTTTTTCTATTCCTTTATATCAGGTCTTTCTCGATATACCTTGTCTTCTTCCATATTTATTCCATGAGGCATTCTTCGAAAATTTCCTAACCAAAACAAGGTATTTTGTCTTATTTGGTTTGCTCTTTCTTTTCTCTGATTTCTTCAATTTTTATTTTTCACTTCTGGAGATTACCGCCACGTGCCACCAGTAGCCCATTTCCTTGGTAATTAGCTTGTTTTTAAGACTACCCTTCATGGTCGATGTTTCTGCTTTGAACGTGATAATACTCAATAATATGCTTGTAAACCTTTTAAAGTAGAAAAAAAATTGCATTCAATTTAATTGTGCCTGTTTCGATTTATCAAACCTTATTTATGAGGCCGTTTCATAACTCGGAAAACGTTTCTGTTTACCACAAGCACCACAGCACGGAGAAGAATCATCGAAGGACTGAAAAAGAGTTTGTCTTCCTGTAAATATTTTTTAATATTTTGAACCAAAATAATTAAATCAAAAAGTCATTATACTGAGGGTCTATGTTGATCTGATGAAGAGTGATGTAGGTACTACTTACTCTATTTACTTAGTGTTTTTTAAGATTCTAAAGTAAGATGCGCTGTCTCTAACCTCCACTAATGCGATTTTGTTGTTTTCTGTTCTGATAATGCCTGAATTGGCGAAATGTTTAGTGATTAGTTATTTTCTGCTATCTTGCATACTCTAGGATTTGTTTAGGAATTTTCTGATTATAATCAAAATTTTAATATTTGAGGTGAATTGGTGTGTGTATATTTCAATTAATACATTTAATTTGCGACGATTTTATCGATAAATTATTTTTTTTTCTCCTCAATGTTTATTGTATTGAATAATATCCAAAAGATTGAGTAAGGATTTATATGTAAAAGCATTATAAATCTTCATATAGATAGATCTATGACGAATAAGCGGAAAAATCGGTGTTAGATGGATGCTAATAATTCAGGACAAGAGGTATACTAGTAGGGGGAGGGGGAGGGAGTGATGTTTGATAGCGGCTATTTGTATAATATCCTACCCTCGGGCTTGGGTATTTGTTAGGGTCCTAGTCGTTCTGGCAAACATATACCACCAACTTGATACGCCTTCCTCTTGATTCGATAAGTCCTCGGCCTTTATTTCAGGCCAAGTATGTATAGTTTACATAACTGAGTAGTAGTGGTTGGAAGGAACGAATGCCAGCAAAATATTGGATTGTTTGGAAATTGAAGTAAAAGTCGGTTTTCTTAAATTTATTTTTTAAAATGAAAATTTAAATTATTTTTCTTTAATAATGCAATCTGCCACACTCAAGGGCAATAGGGATTAGAACTATAAGTATAAATAATATATATAAATATATATATATATATATATATATATATATATATATATATATATATATATATATATATATATGTAAATTAATAATTAACAAGATTAATTATTAACTCAGCTCGTTTACTTTTAAATGACATTGAACATCTGTTTATTGGCTTTTGTTATAAGTGAAGGTTATACTAATCAGTAAACTTGCTAGTAAAATATATTGTAGTGATTTAAGGAATAAAAGACTCGTATACAATTCTATTTTGTTTTAGGTAAGCTTGTATCTTTTGTATTGTTTGGAAATAATAACAATTTAATTGATTGTATTAAAAGTTACTGAATAAACTATTTTGTTTTAGCAAACGTTTACGGTCGTATTCTTTCTAAATCGCAAAATTATATATATATATATATATATATATATATATATATATATATATATATATATATATATATATATATATATATATAAAATATAAATATATAAACAAATGTAAATATATAAACAAATATAAATATATAAACAAAAAAAAACAATTAATCTTAAGCATTTACCATTTACAAAGTAGTTGAAAGTCCTGAAATCAACAAAGTAATATTTTTTTTGCACAAGCGAATGTTTGGTTCGTTAATGCTCTTTTCTTGGAAAACCATATAAATATTTTTTTGGTGAACAGGTAATGGTAAAATTATTAAGAATTTGGTTATATTTCTGACGCTACCGAGAACTGGTATCAAATCATTTCTGGTTATCATACCATTATTATTGACTGATTGTTCATATTTATTTAATGTTTCAATCTAGTATAACATTTATGCTTTTTTTTTCTAATATATAACTCATTAATTTTAGTTATTTTATTGATAAATTTTACTTATTATTATTGTTGCTAAATTAAAATATAATAATTAGAAATTTAACAATCATATATAAAATATATATAATTAGAAATTTCCAAAACAGAGCTCGAAGTCTCTCAAATACCAGTAAATAACTCGCCGATTCAGCCACATCAGGAAAAATAAATTATAGGACCACATTAGTGCACCTCACATCAATAATCTTAAATAAGACTAATTAAATGCAGATAGCACATCGCACCAATTAAGATCAACATATACTGAATACGTTGTTAAACTATATATTGAAATTTATACTAAATATTTTTGATCTATTAGGATCGGCGGTCCACAGATCAGGAGGTGGATTCCACACCTCATTCGCAACAAAAAAGTCCATTTCGGCTGTGGTCCGATTCTCAATATAAAAGGAGTAACTTTAAATTTTGTATTTTTTTAAGATTGTCAAGTTTTTTTGTTGAATTGGAAGCGAAAAACATTTAAGTTTTTTTTTCTAGGTAAAATTTGTCTTTATTAAAATCATTCGAAAGGCGTTTTCGAGCGGCTAAATTACGCTAAGTTCTGATTTTCGTAAAACCATGTTTAATAATTTTAAAGTCTATGTCAATTAAGTCGAGGTCTGTTGCAGAATAATCTGAGATTTGTCTCCAGTTTTGTAAAACAATTATGCGATGTGAAATTCCCTCTTCTCAAACTATCAGTATTTTCAACATAAATAATGAAAATAAATTATAACTAATCATATATATTTTTTTCTGTGATCTAGGATGTATTAGAATAACTTAATTATTAAAGTACATTCTTTATTTATAAAAAGTAATGACCGGCTAATTCACTGGTCAGCTCTATGCACCTATCTTCAAAATGCCAGTTAAGCTACGAATGATAATTTTTAAAGGCAACATTAATTCGAATAACTAAAAAAATCAACAAAATGTGAATTAACGAGGTAGATGTCCTTGCAGAAATCGAAAGGACCAGGAAGTAGCGTGCCCAGGGAGGAGGGCACATTGATAATTTTCATTAAAATACATTTTCTATTATAATTGCCAGGAATATTAAGTAATAATATTAAAGAAGAATTTCATTTGTTATACCCACTAAAAATATTTTTTTCATATTTTTATAAATAAAAAGTGTATTTTAGTAATTAAGTTATTATAATACATCCCAGGTCACAGAGAAAAAAAAAAAAAAGATTTGTAATAAGTTATTGTCATTATTTATGCTGAAAACATTGGTAGTTCGAGGAAAGGGAATTTCACAACACGTAATGGTGGGAATCACTAGAAGCGAATTCCAGCTTATTCTGTAACAGACACCGGAAGTTTTTCTGAAAGTGGTGAATCTGTATGTCAACGAAGAGGCTGATAAAAAAAATCGCGAATAATCCATGGATTTACGAAAAACAGAACTTAACCTAATTTAGCCACTCTAAAGTCTCCTTCAAATGGTTTTAACAAAGACAAATTCTACACATTTTTAAAGGAAATTTCATCTAGTTTACGATGTTCCAATTGAGAATCACCTAACTTAAATATTTTTTATATTATCGCTTCATAATCAACAAAAAATGTGACAACCTTAAAAAAAAACATTAAAGTAACTCCTTCCCTGTTTGGAATCGGATTATAGTTAAAAACTTTTTTTTTGTTGCAAAGAGGTCTGGTATGATACCAGTGGTATGATGTCCATGCCCACAGGTCCGCCGATACACCCTGTATATACTGTTAGCAAAATATACTGTTTAATATTTGTTAATCTGTCAAGGTCTGATGTACTATCTGTATTTGGTGTCATGATTTTTTGATTATTATATTTTTGAGTTTCGTAAAAAAAATTAAATATTCTAATGAAACAGTTATTTGTTTTGGACCCGCTTACTATAATGATTACACATTTTATTACAAGTGTCAATACATGTGCCATATTAGATTACTCATGGAGATAATAATGATAAATTAAAAACAACTACAAAAAAAAAATCCTAAAAATAAATGGATTTATGATTTGAATACGAGTCAAATAAAAAACGGCATGAGACCAAACTTCCTCTGGGACTTGGGGGACAATTTAACCCAAAGGCAGGTGTTGACTTAAAAAGAAATGAGGTTTGCCTACGGATCAAGTTGGCCCCTCCCTTAGGAAAATGGCCTCCTTGGTAAGTGGAAAAATGGGACAGCCCTCCTGTTTGCTCATCTTCCGGCAATAATCTCCCGGGAAATCGTTTTTTGCCGTGAGTAAATGGATATCTTTTGTATAAGTAAATAAATTTCTCTCCAGGGCTGGTATTAGATTCGTTCGAAGAAAAATAGAAAGATCTTTCGGTCGGGAGGACACCACTGCTATTTCAAGTCGTTGTAATGAGAAAGATATTTAAAAAATGATTTATTTTCAATCAATGAAATCGTTATGATTTCGATGAATCTTCTATTTACTAAGTAATCAGATGTGTATATATATGATATTAACAATTTTGTTTGAAGGCTTTAAAAGTTTTTCAAACAATTTTTTATTTTTTGAAAGTTTTAATAAATACCTTCATACTTTATTACATTGCATTTATTGACGTTTCAGACTACACTTTGTCCATTACCAAAACATATAAAAATATATATAATTTAACATATATAATATTTAAATAATATTATTATACTAAATGTGTAACTATATTTTAATCACTTTAATGTGTTATGAGAAATTAGCTAAACTATTCTGTTCTGTAAAATATCTATTTTTTAATATATTACAACTTAGATGTTTTATGAATTTTTTTTTTTTAGTTTTTAAGAAAATTTACAAAAAAGAGAACATGAGAAACTGTCATCAATTTAGAATATGAAAACTTTCCAAAATAAAAATAAGAGGGTTCATAAATATGAACATGGAAGTAGTAATAATATTATAAAATCGATATTTTAAAGAATCGGATAGTTTAGCTAATTTTTTCATTGCACATTAAAGTATAATATTGATATTATATACTATAATATAGATAAAGTATAGATTAAAATATAATTATACATCTAGTTTAATGCATTGTAGTTTATGCCGGAAGTATTGTAAATTAAATCATGTGTTTTTTTAGATATTTTGATAATGAGCAAAGTGTAATCCGAAACGTCAATAAATGCAGAGTAATGAAGTAAGAAGGTATTTATTAAAACTTCCACAAATGAAAAATATATATGACGGAGTTTATCGAAGCTTCATTTACTGAAGGAATTTGAACAATCATATATTTCGTTCACTCTTTTCCACAACCTCACATCTCTTCAATTTTTTAGTTATGCATGTATTCTAAATGCCCTGATAAAATAGTATATCCTGCAAGATCGTCATATCTGTGACTTAATATAAATCCACGAGGGACCAGACGTCTTGTTTTGCATTACAAATTATTTCTTACATTAAGTATAGACTTTTAATACTTATTCTCCTTGAAACAGAGGAATACGTCAGGTATAGTATATAGCATAGTAAATAAAAAGTTCAATCGGTAGCTTGATGTACATTTTTAATAAATTTTATTCTCATAATTCTCATAATATTCTCATATTAATAATATTCTCATAAATAATAATAATAATAATATTAAATATAATAAATAATAAATAATATATAAAATATTAAATATAATAAAAATAATAATAATAATAATAAATAATAATATTCTTATAAATAATATTCTCATAAATTTTATTATAAAAATCACTTTGCGGAGATAAGATGTTGTTGAAAGGAGTGAGCTATATCTGATGTAATTTAATTTGAAAACAGTTTCATTTTTAATGTTACACATTTAGGACGATTATTTATTTAATATAGGTACGTTTCATTACGGATATAATAAAAAGTTTTCCTTAAATGTCACTCCTGTCTCCTGGTATCATATCTGTAAGAATTGTGAATATGCGTGTAAATCGACTTATGACGAATATGAGTTTGGTACAGCACTGGGTTTTAAAATTTCACTTCTGTATAGCATAAATGGCTATATCAGGAACGAAAGTGATATGAATATATCGCTATTTGAAATTACAAAATTCCTATACAGTCTCACGTTAAATTAAATTTGAAACTGCCGCCTTGAAAATTTATTATTTTTGTGGTATTATCAAATCTGAAGTTTCTTCTGGTTTAGTCAACCCAGCGATGACTTCTTTTTTTATTTTTAGTTGACGTCCGCATTATGATATAGAATTCATTTTTTTTTTGTTTTCTTTTTTTTAATTATTTGTCCTCGCAATAAATCAATTACGTTTATAATAATAATTTTTCTTAGATTTACGGTCATCAAGAGAAGTATTATGCCCCAATGTTGTGCCAATTACTGTAGATATTTTAAAAACATAATACTTCTATCAAATTTTCAAAAATTCAGAAACAAACAGGTTATACACATAAGAATTCACTGCAAGTACAAATAATATATTTTTTTAAATTTAATCATTGTTTGATAATGACCAAAATCGAGGTCGAAAGGTCATTAGAATAAAGATTTTTGTAATATCGTAGATTTTTATTTAATACTTGCAGACTATACATTTTTTTTTTTCAGACAACTATAAAGATTTTTTTTTCTTTTATTGATCATACATAAATAAAAGGTCTCAACATATTCTTATTTTCCTATTTTCTTTACTAGTTATTGTTAAAATTGAGTAAGCTAACGAAGTTCTTATAAGCCTTTATTAATTAACCATTGCTGTTTGCAAACTTTCCAGAATGATTTGTATGTGTCATTCAACTTAGAATATTTTATTCTGAATTATTCAGTTTTATTTATATACTGACTAATAAATTCGATATTCATTAGAATAAATTATCATTAGACAACATTCATAGCAGTCTAAAGCTATTTTATTTATTTATTTTATTTTTTTAATACTTCATATTTCATCTCTTCATCGACACTGAAATATTATATATGTATTTTAAATATATGTGTTTGCCATATCAAACATATTTCTAAAGGATGATGTTAGGTCACGGCGTTTTTAATTTATTATTATATATTATATCTTAAATAATATTATTTAATATCAATATAATTTTATTATAGGCATATTATGGACTTTTTCTAAGTACCCATGTTCAAAATACATAGCCTATGTATTTTCCATCTTCTAATCTCTAAAAGTATTTAATAATAAAAAACAACCATGTTAATTAAAAACTTTCCTTTCCTATGGATTGAATGTCTATTTTAAATTCAATTAATGCAGACATCAGTTCAATGAAAGCTCTTTACGATTTTTATAAAATTCGCAAGTTAGATGGATAGGCGGAGCTCTTTGGAAATTCATGCAAAACTAAAACTTAAAAACATGATATACTATAATAAATATGCTTTCATACAAACGCTAATATTTGTATGTGGGTGTGTGTATCTTCTATCTATACTTAACGAGGAAGCATAAGAGACAAGTATAAATTGAGAACTTTACACAATTATATCATATGAAAACTACTGTGTTTCAATTTAAACGAATCCGTTATCAGGACAAGCTTTTATTTTATTTTACTATTTTTTTTAAATTACTAATTTCGAATGATTAATATCGCGTTGAATAATTAAAAAGAATACTTTTTCCGGGGAAAAAACGACCAATAAAAAAAAAGTCAAAATACATAATTACAAAAGTACGTATACATTTCATCATTTCACCAAATGAAAAAATAATAATGATTAATTCGTGTAAATGAGGAAAAATGGGTTTTATTTACTGAATCCAGTTATAATTACTTATACTCGATTCATTTTCTTGTTTTTTTTTCGTTTCTATTGATATAAAATCTTTTTCTTCCCTATGAAAGATAAATTGATTATCATTTCAATCAGTACGTTTTTATTTATTTTATTTATTTATCCATCACTGATTAAATTTGAACAAAGCTGTTTTTAATTCATATATTTGAGTTATTTAAGTAATTTCCGACGGAAGAAATGATTTATTATAAATATGTTATTACATAATAAATATATTTATTACATAATAAATAAATGTGTATATATATATATATATATATATATATATATATATATATATATACATATTTATATATATACATATTTATTTATTTATTTTTTAATTAGCTATGTCTGAATATCATTCGTTTTCTGAAAAATCATTTCTTCCGTCTGAGATTACTTAAATAACTCAAATATATGAATTAAAAACAGCTTTGTTCAAATTTAATCAGTGATGGATAAATAAATAAAGAAATAAAATAAATAAAAATATATTGATTGAAATGATAATCAATTTGTATATATATATATATATATATATATATATATATATATATATATATATATATATATATATATTTACAAATGAATAAAAAATGTGCAAACAAAAAAACAAATATAAAAGGAAAAACAATCTTATGATTTAAGTGTTTATTTCAATCTGTTTCGTAATTTTATGAAATTGATACTGGACCATTTGTACACTCTATAATTTCCAACTTTGGGCCAAATTGGATAAGCCAAATAGATAAGGAAAATACGTTTACTGATGCGGAAGTGAATGTATTGTACGAAATTTGATAAAATTGATAGTGGACCATTTCCACACTAATTCCCATTTTTCCATCAACTTCGTGCCAATTAAACGTGCCGTTTTCCAAATATAGATGTTTCAAAGAAAATATATTTCTGTATGCTTATGCTGAAGTAGGGATTGGAATTTGATAAAATTGATATTGGTCCATCTAGATACCAACCCGCACATTCCTTGAAATTTTTGTTAAAATAGATAAAACTTTATGCCTGTCTCATGAATTTGACTACAGTTAGACTGATAGACAGACACGAAACCAAGTTTGTTCCTTGATGTCTAAAACGTAAAACGTGAGTGAAAATTTTATGAGTGAAACCGTGAGATTCTGAGGACACAATATTTTTCACTTCCTGATTGAATATAGAGCTTCACCTTAGATAGTGAGGAATCAGAATTAGCTAGATCTTATTGAAAATTAAGATTTATTGCTAATGTAATTTTTAAAAAAAAATAAAATGCTGATGTATCTCTGGACAATGTTTCGGTCCAATGTACATTTTTCGACTCAATTTTTAAGATTTCCCGCTGCTTACAGAAACCGTATTTTCTAATGATTTAGCTATTCTGACATCTAATAAATATCATATTTAGATCCTTTAGCACTTCAGCAAATTTAATTTGAGGGAACATGTTGCATTCATTTAATCCTAAATCATATACTCAGGTGTTTTTTAAATAATATTCCGATCCCAGCCATTTTTTGCGTTAGTTGGGTCTGCATTTGGATAAACGACAACCCTAGAGCAATCAAATACAACATAAAGAATAGAACGCAACTAGTGATTATGGCTCATTGTGGAATATTGGAAATATATTAACCGTTGATTAATTAAGTATACTTTATATGAAACGTAAAAGAACTACAAAAATGTATTATAATACAATAAATTCTTAAGGGTTAGAACAGAATTCTTGCATTTAATTAATTTTACTGTCAAAGCTATTCTGAATTAATTCAGCTCATATTCAGACTACAGTTTTTATTTATAAATTCAAAAATATATAATATCATTCATTCTTGATGATAATATGATGTTCTCTTTAAAATTTTAGTGAAAATGTGCGAAGAATAAAAACATTACTGATCTCGTTTTCTAGAAAATTTTAATTCATTGATTAGCTTTATTTGTTTTTCAAATTCAATTAAGAATATCAGTTTAATCCCTAGACTTGACTGAATCAATTCGTAAAGGAAATTACTCGTCTTGCCTTCAGTTTTTTTTCTAGCATTTGGTTAAACAACGTGATACTAAAATTTGAAATATTGCTAACATTATGCGATTATTAGAAACCTTAGTTAGTAGAAGAGGGTGCTCTTTCTGAACAGACTGTTATTAGATGGTTCCAGAGGATTGAAATTGACGACTTTAGCCTCGGGAGAAAAGAGGGTTCTGGACGAAAATTATAATTCTATGGTGGGGTCCTGCGGAACTCTGTTGAGGTGGACCAACGTATAGGACTGGGGAATCGGCCAGAGAGCTCGCAGTTTCCCAATCTACCATAAATCGTGGGCTGCATAAGATGGAAAACGTGAATCGCTCATCGAGAGTTGTCCACCATGAGCTGACGACAGGACAGGCACGACATTAAATAAAAAAAATCAGTAACTTTTGATAAACGCAAAACCCAAATAACCATCGTTTTCTTAAAATAATTGTTACATGGGATGAGAATATATTGGAGAAACCCTTATATGGTTAGAAACAATGGCTAGACTGCGATCAGCTTGCTGTATCAGTCGCTAGGCATGCCAATTCCAAAAATGTTCCCTTTTGAAATTATGAATGCATAATTCATTCAAGAATGTCGAGCCATTGGTTCAGAATTTAATAGTGATCATTTACAAATAATGTATGTTGTGACTCAGCGTTACCCAGAATCAGTAAACAGAAATCGGGTTTTGTTTCAACAAGATAACGCCCGACCACAGAACCTCTCGTTAAACGAAACAAACTGTACGGTATTAATGCTTTCATATTTAAGGGTCAAGTATTACTATCTTTTGAAATTTAATCTTTGTGAAAACTGGAGTGGACTGTATGAAAAAAAAGAACTCAGGTTAAGGCAACGGATTCTATGAATTAATATATTTTCCGAATTACACATGCGGAATGGGAAGCCAAAAGTTGAACAATTATAATTATTATGGGTTAGTGAAATTTTGATTGCTGGATCTATTGATAATAATGTTGAACTGCCTGGGTTCAACATGGGATATGGATGATATTGGTGAAGGTAGGTCGGTTATTTGCAGCAGAAGGAACATGCAGAAAAAAAAAAAAGTTGGTGACTTACTCCATTGCATTGCTTCTTGATTAACTTATACTCATATTATTGCATGTAGGCCTCTCCTCAGCTCTCTCTCTCCCATTTCTCTTCTCCCCTATACCAGGGGAACAGCTACTTGGAGTTACTCAGTCATTAATAAGTTTAATAAGTCTAAAGTGAAAATGCTGGCTATCTGGCTTTATCTCACTTAATTCTTGGACTTTAAAATCCTCTATTTCCCTTTACTTCCTTATTAAGAGTGCCTGACTTAAAGGCTAGCTGTACTGACTACCGTGAGATGGTGCCAGCTTCACTTTTCATTTTCGGAAGACGAAACACAAACAATTTCAAAACTGGATGGGATAGAGCTTCTCCTTCACACTGCTTAGAGTTCGGACTTAGCACCTTTCGATTTTCTTCTGTTTAGAGTAAGGGCTCACTTTATTCATGGAAAAACCTTCAAACTTCTGGACGAGGCTCAAAATGGAGCTGCAGAATTCTTTAGTTCAAAACCCAAAGAGTGGTATTATGAAGGAATCCGTTAGCTAGCCTCGGGATAGCAAAACCGTTGAACACTACAGTATATACTTAGAATATAAAAAAAAATTAAATTGGGTAGTAAGAAAAACGGTAATTTTTTATGACTTATTCCATTATTTAACTCAATTTATTGTACGAAACTTTTACACTTCTACTACTCCTGTAATAATATAGTGCGTAATATGAAGTATAATATTAATTAATTAATAATATTATAATATACAATATTATAAAATTTTATAAATAATAGAAGAAATTAAAACTTTTTTCCCGGATATGCTTTTACACAATCAGTTAAGTAGGTAGTGGAGGAATAGGGAACAATACCGGAATCTGGAACATTCAGCATATCTAATTCTAGATAATTTTATTTATTACACGATATGCAGCTTTGTGGATTTTGCGAAGGATTTCACATTGTAAAGATTGGATACGGAAGGAATTGGATGAATGAAAGCTCAACTCCATTTGACCAAATAGACCTCATTGTAATCGTATGAATGTTTCTTTCACGTAATTAGAATTTAGAGTGTTTGTCTAATAAAGGTTGAATTTGTCAGATATGACGAGCAGTTTCTTGCTATTTCAATCTTATTTGGAATTCCAAGTTAGACGCTTGTGAACTGCAGATGAATTCCTAGGTAGCGGATCTGTTCAAGAACGATAAGGAGGTAGGGATGTAAATATCGAATACAATATCTATAGTTTTCAAATATGTCGAAATAGAAGTTCGATAAATAAAAAATATCGATATTTCGGGTCTCGATATTTTTAATCTTTGAAAGGAGGAGAAGGGAAAAAGGGTTTACATTAAATTGAAACCACATTAGTGCAAAATAGTTTTGATTTAGGGTTATTTTATTATTGCCTAAATTTTAGGCTCAATAATTATTGGTTAATTTTTTCTACTCGATATTACATTACTTGCTGGCACTTACAATTAGTATTTAAAAAAACATACCTTTCTGAATATGATGAAAATTTAATTTTTCAAACGTTTTTTGTCTCTGCTGAAAACTTGTGATTTGACAATTATGTTTGACAAAAAAAAGTATCAATTTATTAACATTTGCCAATAATAAAAAAAAAAAAGGAAAAAAAAAATTACTAAGAACTAGAGACAAAAATCATTTAATTGCTTAAACATATTAATAACTTTAAAAAAAAGGAAGAAAATAATATTGAATGAATTAATAAAAACTTATCAAAGTACATATTAACGTTTATTATTTTAAAGACTTGTTACTAAGTACTAGAGAAAAATGAATTCTATCGTTCAACATAAAAACATTTAAAAAGTAAGGAAGAAAATCAAAATTGAATTAATAATGACTGAAACCTATCAAACTTATTTCCTTGAACTTATTGACCTTGAAAACATTTTTTTTCTAATTAATTTTTTTTTTTATGTCTGCTTTCGACAAACTAATTTTAATATCCATATTAAGATATATTGAATTAAAACTATCGGACAAAAATATCGATATTTTGCTAACATCTCTATAAGGAGAGTGGAAATATTGATTTTAAAACAATAGACCTCCGTCTAACCGGAATATATTGTGGTCAGAGCTATTCTGGATAAATTCTTGATATAATTGCGTTTATTAAAGTACATAACTAGAAAGGTGATCGGTTTTAATCACAGATTTCTCTCTCTCAATAAAGTCGTCTAAACAATTGAAGACACGTATGTATGTACGATCGCAAGGTTTTTATTATATAAAGATGCATGCAAAAATTCTGATAGTATAATATTAACATAGGTACCTACGTAATACATGTGTATTTAATTTTAACATTTAATTTAGGTATTTAATATTTATAATTTAATATAATTTAAAAAAAATTTTAGTCCCTATTTTCAGAAGAATTGTAATTTGCCAAGTAGGACTCGCTTTTCCAACGAATACATATGCTCACATTTCAGAATTTTTATTAAATATGGATTTATGTGTATGTTTTTCAGAATAAAATTGGATGTTAGTATATTAAAATAAATAATCTCATATTTAAGATTTTCAAAAATTAAATTTTTCTTTTTTATAAAAGCATTTTTAATTATGTAAGCATTTTAATTAATTAGTTTTTTTTTATCAGAAAAAGATCTGATTATAAAATCACCTAACCGAAACCAAACAAAAAAATAAACTTTCTAGGTAGGCGGGGTTCTACTTTATATTCTTTAGGAGAAGGTTTTTTTAATTTTATACAATTTAATATGAAAATGTAAATAATGAAGTTTTACAATAATTATGTTCAGTATCTGATCCATTAGTGATTTCATAAATATTTTTATGTTTTTGCTGAAGTGGCTTATGAGATAAAATAAAATGATTTATGGCATATACAATATACATCTGAACTGAATAACATTTATGGAAGTATAGAAATAAATCGTTGCATTTTATTATCACTAGCTTTACAAAAAAATTCTAAAGACCACTTAACCCAGACATACTAAAGGAGAACATAATGCACTAATCCCTTTGTTGGCAACATAAAGGTTTTTACAGGGATGACTGATCGTAAATTAGACTGAGTGAGGGTGGACGAGGAGGGTGGTGGGGGTAATTAATATAGTCAATTGATAAAGACTGGATTTCTGTAGACCAAGAGGAGGGGGGGGGGTGCCTGTGGGTCTGGAGGGGAGCTAAGGCTGGAAAATCCCGTATCAGAATCAATTGGTGGGGATTGGTGGAGGAGGGACTGGCGGTAAAATCCTTGCTAATTGCGGTCGGCGGTGGTGGGGGGGAATGGCGTTAGTGGCCACGCCCACTCAAGCGCCACGCCCCCTCGCTCCCTCCCGCTCTCGGCCGTTCTCGCCCTCACAGTCTGACTGAGTGCCTTTGGGGTTCGACACGGCTGTAGGGCTTCTAGTACGATTGTATACGGATCTCGTCAAACATCGCAGGTATGTTATTAATTAATTAAATTATCTCGTTCATTGATTATTAATTCTTCCTTATTTGCCAATCGCGGTGTTACTGAATATTTTTTACCACATATTATATACTATTAGTAGGTATGCATATTAATTACTTAAAATATCACTTTAAAAAATATTTATTTTTTAGATTAGTTCACAATAGGGATTCCAATTCAATTGTAAATTTTATTTAATTGCCAATATTTCGGAAATCGCTTCTCCTCTTCAAGGCAAAAGGTAGTTATATAGAGAAATCCTAAAATTTATATCTTAAACTTTTATTTAAAAAACATTACAGTTTAAAAAAAATTAACTAAATTCATTGAAATGCTTCTACTTTGTTTATCAGCTCCATGATTTTATATACCTGTCACAGTCCTTCATTAACGCATTTTTTATAATATAAATAAAACTGATAAGTAGGTACAGTGATTTTTGTTTTTCGTGTCCATTTATTCAGTTCATGGATATGGTATTTCCATCATTTTTAATTGTTTAACTGATTAGTGTAGCATTGTTATTTTTTTTTATTTATTTTTATTTTTTGGTGATAAAAATTTGTTGTTCAAAAGCGCAGCGTTCCGAATTTTGTATAATGGTGTTACAGTGCTAGAGACCACAGACAAGTATATGTGAAAAATATTGTGTCTATTGATTGTAATGTGTTTATAACATTTTATTCATAATATACACTATTTTTAAAATTAAATTATGTTAAGTTTACTAATTATTGGTGTATTTTGTAAATCATATAGTTAAATTTTATTTCAAAATAAATACATATGATTATGATTATAAAAAACTTATTATACCGATAACGATGTTTGAGACTTATTCGAACTGTTTTTCCAAATAAATTTTTTTATTTAGAAACATGTATTACTTAAATGATGTATGAGAATTTTTTTGATCCAGAACGATTAATCTTGAATGGAAATTAATCTTGGAAAATGTGTGGAAATGTTCAGTCATTTATTTTAAGTTTTCATAATCATAGAAATTCTGATCATAACGAGCCATATTTATTTATTAAGAATTATTTGAACATTTATTCACAATTTAGGTATTATTACTTTCAGTATATTACTACCAATATTTCATTTAAATTATTTTTATTTATGATATTGGCTTATTTATTTATTTTTTAATATAAAGACTTATTTAATTTCTCATTACTTAGAGATTGTGTAACTAGTTGGTGTCAAAAACGATATAGCGTTTACCTCAAAAGTCGCTTCAGTAAGATTTTGATTGGTGAAGATTCATGATACACTTTGAAATAAATTTATAATCTGTACCTAAGCAATAATAAGTTATTCAATTAATATTTTTTACTTATGATTTTCTATCTTTGTAATTCGTGTATTTTTTATGAATTTAATGTTCGTAATATAAAATAATTGCAATAAATATATTAATATAAATAATTGTATTCATTGTATGCAAGCTTTCAAAGTGCTATAATAAGTTTATAGTTACCACTATTTACTTGATAAATATAGTGGTATGACCTAAGTAATAATTAGAAATTAAATTATCAACAAATGTCTTTATACAAAACTTTTATTTTAAAAATGTAGCTTAAGAAGCGCCCATATTCACTGGGTGAAAAATAGGAGAAAAAATCCTCATTAATAATATTAATTCGACACTTTTCTTTAAAGCTTGTAATTACATCTTGATATTAGATATTTATTCTATGTATTTTATAAAATTATATATTGTATATATATCTTCATTTTATCAGTTATAAATTGTATACCTATTTGGTATTTTTATTTGAAAAATTAAAAAATAGGCTTTATAACACAGTCACTTGATTAAAGAAAGAAAAATAATTAGTTTCAATTATTAGAGTAAATAATTTGATAATACTATGTTGTGTATTTTAGACCTAATGCATTTATGCCAATCGGTAAAATAACAGTAGAAAGCAACAGAATATATGAATTTAATTGATTTAATTTCCTGTTATTTGTAGATTGTTGGCTTTCCATAAGCAATAAAATAAAAAAATAATAAAAGATGAGGAAATTAGTAGATTATATTTATTTTTCCCTCGGTTATATTTATATGAAATAATAATTTAATTGTATGGAATATTTCTAATTATAGACCTAAATTCCAAAATCAATACAATGATTTAATTATGATTTTAATTTTTTTTAAACATAAAATTAAAATATTTTGTGATATACGTTATAATGAAAATTTTTATTTCTGAAAGAATATAACTAGTAAACAAAATCTCTTTTGATGTTGGATTTTCTTAATTTTATATCAAATAAATACTAAAATTATAACAGAATAATTCATAAAAATTCTATTTTATATTACTAACATTGAAATAAAAATAAAATTATAAATAAACTAAAAATGGGCGTAATTTATGGTAAATACTATAATGAACATGTTTTTTTTTGTAATGGAAAGTATTTAAGAAAATAAAATATAATTCAGTACAACAAAAAAAAAATTAATATTTTTAATACTGGAAAAATTTTATTTTATTTTGTTTGAAATTATTGTAAAAAAAAAGTAATAATAATAAAATAAATTAGGTTTATAAATTAGGCAAAATCCATTACAGTAATTGATAAGACTACTGATTACTGAGAAGTGAAGGAAGCGCCTGGTGATTATGTCCGTCACTCCGGCTATTGCGAGATGTCAGAGGGCTCTAAATTCTGATTGAAATTGTTTAATATATCAGTGTCGTCGTGGATATCTCGAATTAAGTGATAGCTCTAAAACTAATTACGTTGAGAGTAATCTTCAGTCTAACAAATTAGATGTTCCAAGAAACTGCTGATGAGCTTGAAGTCGCAGGGGATCGTAATTTAATAAAACAGTAATAGTCAATTTTAAACATATTAAAATATACTTAAATATATTGCTATTTAAAGTTATATTAATACTTATATTTTATGTACCTATATATATAATGGTAATATAAAATACATTATTGTAAAATGCAGAGCTATCCTATAAGCACCTTCAGTGGCGGATTCAGGAATTTTCTTGGGGAGGGGCGCACCTGTGTACTAGGTGAATTCCATACACCAAAGTAAAGTATCATCAATCCTCCCTCCCCCTCCTAGAAAATTTAAAATATTAAATGCATTATTCACGTTTTAAAATCTACAATAATCAATCAAAATTCAATTATTATATCAATAAAAGCGCCTGTTTTATATGTAATAGTAAACAATTTTCACCTTCCAGGGGAGGGAGGAGATACCCCATTCATCCTCATTCTGGATCCCTCAGTGACTACCCTTTCCTCACATTAACATATTTTTTTAAAAATTAATCCATAATTACTTTTAAAAGAATTACTCTATAACTTTGTTTAAATAATGAACATTTTTAATTATAAACTTACAAAAGCTATTAAGTTGGTTATAAAATTTGATTTTAAAATTAATTATATTTAAAACATCCAGATCGGAAAGTCGTGGAATTAAAATTTAAAGCATATAGTGTTCTAGTAGTTATAATACGAATAATATATTAAATTTTATAATATATTATCATTTTTTTACATTATATTATTAAATATTTAAAAAAATAAAATTAAAATATATTGACTGAAAAAAATATAAAATAAAATGATATTAAATATATTTAAAAATTTAAAGCTAGATGTATACAAATTTTAGTTCTAATTTTAATAAACAATTATTAATAATGTAAAGATAGTATATCATAGTTATCATGGATAAACTTAAGAAATAAAACAAAACATAAATCAATGATTAATGAAAAAATAAACTTTGGTAAAGCTTTGGTTAAGTAGTTCCAAAATGTCGGATGCCCCTGAGCTGACATCAATCGAGACAAGTTTTTGACCTGCTGTTGTATTTCGATATTAAGATAATTATTAAGATAAAAGTAAAATAGGTAATAAACTAAATCTGTAAATTCCTCTTATTTTTATTGAGTTGTGAGAATTAGAGAAGTTAACAAATGTGCTAACAAACTTCTTACAATAATTGTTAGCTACTGAAATTTGAAATATTATCTGATCTCAGTTATGCCCACTCATTAATTTAATACGTTTTTATTTAATTAAACCTTGATTTATGGAATGGTTAAAAAAAAAATAGGAAAAATGGGAAGGTTATGTTCAAAAGAGAGAATGGTGGGAGGAACGCGGATTTTTCCAAAATTAGAAGATTGGGAAAATAAAATTTGAAAGACACGAAAAGTCAGTCCATAACCCCTTATTTTTGTGTATTGCAGGTCCCGCCGCCATGCCGAAGCTACTTGACTAAAGCTTTACACAAACTTAAGATTTTTTTTAAAAATGCAAACAAATTCACACAATTATTTTTATGTGTACGCGTTCATATAGAAACATATATGCAATAAAATAAAAAAAAAGTATAAATTTATCAATAAAAAAAAATTAATAAATACTTATCAATTTCTGGATATATTGAAACGAAACTTAATCAAGTCAAAATCAGGGACGGATTTATTGTACTGCCAACCGCAGGCATGGCAGATGAAGTCGTCCCCTCCAACCGCTCCTATCTCCAAAAGCAATCATTTGTCTATAGTTTAAAACTAAATGGAGATAATTTTATATCCATGTGTGCTTAATTGAGCTGTATTTAATACTTACAAATTCGTTTGGATTGAAAAACATAATTTCACTCAAATTTTATCGCTCACTAAAACTTGCCGTCCCAGGCAAGCGCCTTGTCTGCCTCTGCGTAAATCTGCTACTGGCCAAAGTCATAATTTATTCAAATACTACTACAACATTAACTATTGTATGTATACTCATTTTTTAATTTCCATAATAAAAATTCCATAGTTTACTCACGTTCTGTTTTTACTTTTAAATATATAGACCATAATTTTTCGTATCCTGAATCCATAAACCAACTTCGTACCGTAGAACCCCTTCGTAATAATTGATGCCGCCTTGAACAAGATTTACGTTCGAATTTCATGCCACAGTATCTCAATTATTTTTAAGGGAACCTGTGTTGAGACGTAATATTCTCACTCCACTTCATTAATTTCATGAACGGTATGTGTGGCGCTACAGCCTTTCTAATAATTTCACAAATTTCAATAATATAAAACAATTACCATTTACCTACCGTACTGGAAGGCCAATAATGCCCTAACGATCTACGCAAATTTATTCATTTGAATAAGTGGTACAATCGCTACTGAAGCCATCTTAGTACTCTGTTACGAAACGAGTCGCATTCGCTTTTTCAACGAGACTAATCGGCTAAATTGAATAATTACCAGAAATTAACAGTTATTAGACAGTGAGGGCAGTTGATTAGTAGCTAATTAAAATGACACATCTCAGTTGGCGGCAAGGGAGTAAATTGTTTTAAATTACCATTAATCAAGCGGCACAATGGACTGTGCTAGTACCGGAGGGGCGGGGAGGGGGAAGGAGCTTGTGCTTAACATCCCCACCATAATCTGTAAAGGATCGATATGAACAAATCTAAAATCGATTCTTATGATCGAGCATTAATGCTGTAAGATACATCTAGATGTTCTTCGTTAGTTAATTACAAACAGCCTATGAATTACTACATCAGTATTTTTTGACCAACTATTTATATGTGCGAATTCATAAAAAAATTTTATATTTTAATTTAATATAATTTTTTACTGTTTGGACTTATATTTCTCAGGTTTCGGGCAGTGAAAAGAAGACCCATATATAAATACTTCAGCCTTAAAATCTATAACTCAAACTCTAAAATAAAAAAAAATGAATCGGAGAAACTGTAGTGTAGTAGCGTAGGTTTCGTTTCGGAGAGGGAAGGGGTGGGAGGGTCCATCCAAGAATCTACTTTAAAGAAACCCACCCCAACCGTGGATGTAAGGGATAATCTCTCGACATAATATTTTCTATGCCTAGGCATATTATTTATAAAATAACATTTAAAAATGTTTTCTAAAATTTTAGTTTACAGCTAAGAATAAGTAATAGTATTTTTTTTATTTCGGAGAAGAGTCTGGACCCTCTGGACCAGCCCTCCTTCCTCACAGCTAGAGTGTTTGGAGCGAAGACGATTTCAAGGGCCTCGATCATTTCTCACGTTCCATATTTTACTGACAAGTAGTGATTTATACTCACGTTTACACGTAAACGTGTATTTTATAATATTTACAGTCAACAAATATTTAAATTTAAAAATTAATATAATTTTTGAGAATTAGTGGAATATAAATAATGCCTCTACAACAGCAATAACATTAAATAAATTAATTCATAGGTAATTGCGGTTGTTGGTTGGGGTTGTTTTTGGGCGCAAAACATCGAGGTCATTAGCGCCCGATCCATATAACAATACTGCTACAGAGAATAAGGAAGAAAATAAATAAACAAATAGATTTAAAAAGAATAAAATTATTGAATTGTTTATTTCAGAAACATGTTTACAGTAATTTTTACTGAATATTATGGAGTGAGTATCTTTTATTGTAAATGCATACTGTTATGGAGAAACATATCATCTACCCTTCTGCTTTATATGTTCTAATTTTAGTGAATATATTTGGTCTTGTTTATTTTGTTTCACAAAATTATGTTGATTGCATAACCTCTTTATTTGTCTCAAAAGTCGTTTTTCTCATATGTTTCTGTTAATACCGATAACATTTGGTCCTACCTCACTCTTACCCTCCCTCTCGCTTTTATCTCTTAGAACCAAATAGGTTAGTCTATTACCTATTATTTATATTTGTATATTATAACTTTATTTGTATAGTTTTTTTTTTCATCAGTTCTCCATATACTTATTTAATCATTTATTATTCTTCCATTATGAATTCATAATTTTGTAGTATTGTTTTAACATAACCATTTGTTTTAATTCCACAGTGTTCTCTTTTTTTACTTTATTATTACTTATATTATATTATTATTATTTATATCCTTATCACTAAGTTATTCTCTATTCACTTTTATTATCGTATCTCTTGTATCGATATGTTATTTACTTTTGTATTTTTACTGAAAATATCGTATAGGTACCTATCTCTGATTTAATTTCAGCCCTGATGATGGCTAAAATGTTTGGGCCGAAACGTCGGTTTTTGCAATAAAAAATATGTTGACTGCATAACCTCTATAAATAAATTAATCTTTACTCAAAAAATTAAATATAAAAATAGTAAAACTTTTAAGTTATAAGTAAACAATTATAATAAATTTATAACTTTTATTATAAATTATAAAACCACTAAAAAATCTTTATTTAATTTTAATTAATATTTATAATTTTTAACTTAAGCAATAATAAAAAAAAAAATAATATACAAAATTGTAAGTTATTCATATCAATATTATCGCAACAAATGTTATACATTAAATATCTACACGCCAACAATATTTTTATTCCAACTACAGAACAAACCGGAAACTGTGTGAAAAACTGTGCAGTTCATCGTTCCACTTCATCAGTTTTCCACACTTACGATCGGTTGAAGCGATTGGATTTTGGCATAGCGTGATGGAGTTTAGGGCCGATTAGTGCTCTTCACTACTCATAAAAAATCCACACAGGATTTCTCACTCACGGCTGTTCCATTTTCCATTTGGTGTGGAGCGATTGGAGTAGAGCGGTCGTCAGTGAGCCCCTTTAGACATATCACCCAAGCTCATATGGTTCACAACTTCGCCTATTGACTACCTGACTAATATGCCTTAAATTGGCGAATAAATATCATTCGTAGATATCACCAGGAAATCGCTAATGGAGACAATGGACACTACACGCATGCCTCAGAGTACAAGAAGAAAATTGCATGGAATTTTGGATGAGAGATCTCTCGTAATCTCTTAATATTAGATCAATTGGTAAGCTTACCGGTATTGTTCGTCCTTATGCCAGGTGTTCTTGTATAGGATACTGTACCAGGCAATCCGCAAATTGTCGATTTGCATTCTGATAGGTATAATAGAGTTTAAATTTAATAAATTCAGTTAAATCCTCTGAGAAACAAACTGCATTCTGAAACCGTACAGTTTATTGCAGTGAATTTTGATAATTTCAGTGCAATGTCATCAGCGTCTATGAATGACTCTTCATTAGTTTCTATAAATTTAAAAGCACCCGGTAGTTTCTTGCAAAACACCTCTTCCGTGCAATCGGTTATTATATGTAAAAACCATCTTAGCCACGTAGCGTCTTGGGCATTTTTTATTTTTTCTTGCACTTTTAGTTGAGCATGGTCATTAAGAAAAGCAATGGCGAGCTTCGAATTTCTGTTAAAAAGTCCCAGGCTCTTATGAAATCCGAAACTCTTGTCCCGGTCAGCTTACTTTTCATTGATCGATAAATCAAAATCAAATCTGAAATTAGTCTGATAATTCCACATCTGATTTTGTAGATTCTGCATCTGACTCTTTTCCTTTCTTTCTCACAAGTGAATTTGAGGGGTACAGAGATTTGACTCAATATAGCTGCGAGGATTTGCCCCATTTGATATGCTTGGAATGAAGACTTATTATGATGTTTGTAAACAGAGTGAACAAAGGTTCACCCTCAACATCGAAGGTTAAGTGATTACTATTGACTGATAATTACTTAAATAATTTGGGACCACCTTACTTCAAATAATCTTGAATCGAAATTTCATAAAAATAAAATAAAAAAACAAACTTAACTTATTTTCACAGATCATTATCGGTCGAACTACACGAATTTTGATAGCATGCTAACTTTTACAAAGAACAACATACAGCCTGCTGGCTAGTTCATAAACTAAAGACGTTCTATTCAAAAACTCAATGCAAGGGGCACTAATGATCCATAATCCATCAAAAACGGTCATTTGTAATTGGAACGGAGTTCTCCAAGCTATCATGTTTGTTACTAACCCGTATTGGAAGAAATTTGAATCCATTTTTTTTAAATGTATGAAATATATTTCAATTCGTTTACGAAAGATAATTAAAAAAAATAAATAAACATATAGTTCACAACAAACAGCCCATAATTCACAAATAACAAACATCCGTGTTGTTAATTGCAAATTACTCCATTACTTTGTGGTTTAATAAATATAATAAAACGTAATGGAAGAGATACGTTATTTAAAAAAATAGCTTTAATTTTTCGTGGTTTACTTATGGAATTAGAGAAGTTGGGTACAAAGCTAACTGAATATGATTTTCCACTCATACGTTGTTAAGTAATTTCTCCTTTACGCTTGTGATAATTTCCATAACTCCAGAGCTAATGGTGTAAAATATATAATGCATGAATTTTATACCAGCAAATGGGCGCCAAGTAAGTATTTAAATCTATTTGTCAAATTTCTGGTTAATGAAATGACAATTTGATGGAACTCTCGTCTGCGTTATCACTTTACTCGAATTTTAATTCTACCAGACTGACGGTGTTGGCAAATAAGAGTCAAAATAATTTCTATTAATATTTAAAATATTCTATGATATAGAAAAGACAGATCAAATAATTGTATTAAAAATTAAAAAATAAAAATAATAAGAACTGACTTTTTGAAATTATAAAACAAATATATTTCGAAATCTCATCAAACAGATAACTTTTTATTATTAGTTATTTTCTTTTTTTCTTTTTTTTCTCTTTAAATTATTTTATTTATTATTTCCTATAATTTGTAATTTTCATCACCTTATAATGTGCATTTTGTTAATTTATCAAGCTTCGTCCATTGTAAATAATATCTATAGCAACATACTACGTGCTAAATTAATTTGTGATTTATTTAAATATACGATGGATACAGATAACAAATGATAACATGTCCCAAAATATTTTTGTCTGTTTAAGTGATTTTTATGTAATGTAACTGAAATAATAAATTATGAGTAATTTTTTTAAAGTTTAAGTTATGAGTACTATTGGTAGGGATCAACAGTTACAAATTATATAAATGGCAAATAAAAGAAATAAACAAAAAATAAAAGAAATAAACAAAAAATAAATGAAATAAACAAACATCTTTTTTAACTAAGAAAAATCTCACAAATCAAAATTAATTAATTTGTGATCTATCTAAATATGCGATAATCTATGGTAATATGTCCCAATATATTTTTGCCTGTTTAAGTGATTTTTATGTAACGTAATGGTAACAGTAAACTATAAGTAAATTTTTCAAAATTTAAGTTATAAGTACAATTGATAGAGATCAACCGTCACAAATTATATAAATGGCTAATAAAAAAATATACAATAATTTTTTTTAAAATTATGATGCAAAAATGCAAAAAATCAAAATTTAAATTTAAATAGATTAATATATCATGCATGTAATTTTAAAGCAAATTGTTAAATTTATTAATTTTTTTTTCCGCTGGTACATTTCTGCCTAATTCATAAATTATGCATATAAAATACATACCTTCTTTTTATTTTTTTTCCGATTGTACATAGTAATTTAAAACAATACCATGTCTTATTCTAACACCAATTGTAGCACTTCGTCCTCGTTCATGTTCGTCAGCCTCCGTGGCGCAATCGGCTAGCGCGTTCGGCTGTTAACCGAAAGGTTGGTGGTTCGAGCCCACCCGGGGGCGTTGATTTTTTATTTTTCATGATTATTAAATTTTAATTTTATTATTATTTTAGGGGAAGGCTTGGTACTGTATAAATATAATGCAATTATATAAGCAATATATATAGCCTGCAATGAGGAGTTTCAATCTAAAAAAGATCGAAATTTTATTTGTATTTTATTCTATTTAATGGAGTCAAAAAATGTATAAATTCTCTAAATGTTTTATACAACTTTCTGAAAATTTATTTTTGGTTTATGATTTTATGAACTAAAATATCCAGGGAGTATAGAAGATAGGCACGCTAAAGATTATTATTATGATTTTAAATATATAATTTTACCTTGTAAAATATTGTATTCCACAATATGGTTTGTAAATTCAACAGCAAATTGTTAATAAAATGTAATATAATAAAAGTTAATAATATTGATAAGATTATTATTAGAATTCTGTTCTTAATGAATTAATGATGAAATAATATTTTTTTTTAAATATAAGAGATATTTTTCTCAAAAACTGATCTGAAAATAATACGTTTTGAATCTCAATATTGAAAATATGTACTAAATGTAATATGTACTAAAACTTTTGGAAAAGACCTCAATTATATTTCCAAACGAACTATAATATTGACCTTAACCGCAAATACTCATTGCATTTCTTATTGGTACATTTGTTGTTATTAGAGTTAGTAGATGATAATTGTTTTTTTATTTAAAAAATAAGTATTATTTTTAATAAATTAAATTAATAAATTTATTTTAAAAAAAAGTATTATTTTTTTCTTGTAATAAATAGAGTGATTGGTTAAATATATATATATATATATATATATATATATATATATATATATATATATATATATATATATATATATATATATATACATATATTTAACCAATCGCTCTATTTATTATAAGAAAAAAATAATACTTTTTTTTTTAAATAAAAAAAAAACAATTATCATCTACTAACTCTAATATCAATAAATGTACGCCGTGATATATTGCTTATATTACGGCATTAAATTTATACTGTACCAAGCCTAAAAAAATATTCATAAAACAATCTTAAATGTTTTTACAAGATGGTCAATCAATGGTCCAATTTTAAAATCTTTAAAATTTTAAAACTAATTATTCAATTTATTACCAAAAAACTACTAGTTGATTTATCAAATGCATACGAATGAATTACATATACAGTTAATTACTTACAGTCACGAAAGTTATTCCCTATATTTTGTATGTTTATAACATTAAAATTATCATATAATTTTATATTATATAATGTAAATGTAAAAATAGTCCTCACGCTGTTGCAAAATATAAATTTAATACTCAACGAATTTATGAATAGCAGGAATCTTATAGTTGAACAATGTTGAGAATATAAGAAATTAATTTCGTTATAATTGTTCTTTTCGTTTTCGCTTTGACGAAACTGAAGAACTTGCCAAATCCTCGGGTCGTGATTAGTGGCTTATTCTAGGTTTCTCCAATTTTAAACGCTATGTCCAAGCCAGAGTAAACATTGAAGAAATACATTCTGCATTTCATTTTCAATTGGATAATTTCATCACCCCTTATCACCAACTAAGTTGAATTAGGGAAAAGGATTAACGCACTCTAACCCGCATTCTTTTCACTCTCTTTAGTTAAGAGCTAATTAATGAAGTCTATGGATAGCTCTTCATTCAAATTTTTAGTTATGTAATAACTAAAAAATCATCTTATGCTTATAGCTTTACCAATCAAATAATTAGCATGATGCCGTAATATAGATATCGCTTTACTAATCGAAGCGACTTCACAGTTCCGATTAATTCCTTACAGATCCAGAGCTTATAGGATGGACTGAATTCATTTTAATAGTTCTCGGGTAACTGTTTTAGTATTCTTAGTATATCTACCTAATTAATTAACTGACTTAAATTGTATATATATATATATATTGTAATTGTATATATATATATTAACTGACTAAAGATACGTGTAGTTAATTTTACTTTGAACTCTATAAAATTTATGGAAAATTCAATTTTCAAATACAATATTATTGTTGAAAATCAACTACGAGTATGTGTATATTTATATATATATATATATATATATATATATATATATATATATATATATATATATATATATATATATATATTAAGGAAATTTTATTCAGATTCTGCTTTATTTCATTACTCTAAATAATGAAGTAATTATAAAATCAAAGACGCGTACAAGATATACACAATCTTTATTCGCAATCAACATTTTTGAAGGAAATACTCAGTTAAATGTTTTAATGATAAAACGTAAAATAATGCAAGTCAAATACGGCTGGTTTTCAATAAAAATAATGATATGTCATCAAGGAATTTTAAAATCTTTTTCTAGCTCATATTAATCAAGAAAATTCATTGAAAAATTCGAGAATTGTTCTTTAAAAATATATACTAATTAAATTTTAAAAAAATAGATTTTTCAATAATCGTTGAGATTAAAATTTGAATAATAAGTTCTTACAAGCCATAAAAAAAAAAAAAAAAAAAAATATATATATATATATATATATATATATATATATATATATATATATATATATATATATATATATATATATATATATATATGCTTCCTGATTTATCATCCTCACCTTCCAGGAGACTTCTTTACTGATTTTTATATAAATTTTAATTCGTTTTTAAAATGAGAACTCTAATAATTATGAATTTTCCGCTATTAGTTTTAATTATGAAATAATGGAAAAAAAATTGCCTATTGTAATAAACGGTTCAATATGTGAGGCATGGAGAATATTATTTCAGTAAATTGTAATATATTTTTTCCTTATTGGGTGACTTTTTTTTTCATTCGGTAAAAATTAAAAATAATTATATTTTTAATTTTAGTGTTTCATTGTATGTTTTATTTTTCAATATAATACAGAATAAAAATTTATAAAGTATAAATGTCAGTTTAAATTTTCTGTTACTTGGCGTTTATAGGCTTTAAAAAATCTCTAATATTATTTTTCGATTCCTCTTGTGTCTAAAAAAAAAAAAATCAAATAAATTTCGATACTGACGTAATAAATGAAATTTCTCAATACCATCTCGGTAAACCGACGAAATCAACTTAGGGGTTTAAAACCCAAAACGGAGAGGAAAATAAGACAGTCCTATAGAAGACGAGGACATAAAAGTCTCATAAAAAGCATATAAGTCATCTGGTAAATGTCATCTAAGGAGCAGGGAAATAATTTTAACGTCCCCTATAACTTAAGGCAATCCAATTTTTCCCTTGCGCCGCTCCCCGCCTCCGGCAGTATTTTTCAATAAACGAGAAGAGAACAACTCGTTAAATATTAGCCTCCGCTGTGTCCTATAGCCCTGTTATACAAATTATACCTGAGCCTTCCCCGAGTACCCAATTTACTTTTAGGACCCAACTACCCAATTTACGCCAGGACCAACCAGAGTTTTGTTTATTTTTTTTTAAGAATTCGTTTAATAAACATACATTTCTAATGTCGTCTCATTAAAAAATTGCTTCTGGGTTCACGGAAAAATTGTAGCAAGTTGACTGAAAGTTATTTATCAGAAAAAATCTGTCTGAGTAAAGGACGGAAGGTTATTACGCTCAAGTTGGGGAAAACCTTCTTCCTCTATTTAACTTCAGATAGCTACATTGTCAAATTTACTACAAATCAGAGATATCTAATGTTTCAGCATATGCTAAACAACTACTGTTATATTCATCATTCGAATTTAAAAACACGCGCAAACAGTTTAAGTTGACTTAGGAACATAAGTATATGTTGAACTGTTTGCCTCTGAGATACTATTTCTACTTGGTTAGTCTTTTAAGGCTGTTGAAATGAGATATGATTTTTTAATTTTCAGTCCTGATAATGCCTGAATTGGCGTATCGTAGACTGATTAGTTATTTACTGCTGTTTGAGAAACATAAGGCCTTATTTCGTAATTTTTCAATAATCATTAACATATGTTTTGTGTACCAACATAAATTTAAAGTTGTAAGATTGTGTTATTAATTTTTTGTGTGGCCTGATGTTCTTTCAACTTTTTGATTAGAGTTCCACTTCCTAGATCCATGTAGATTTGGAGATAATCTTCTTGTAACAGAACTTCGCTATATTTGGAATAAATTGAGTGATTCTTCTAGTGCTACCTGTTGTCGGACTAATCTTTATTTGAGTTTACTCTGCAACAACCAGTGTTCTTAGAAGAATCCTCCATCTCTTATTGGACCAATAAACAAGCAAGAAAACCCCAATTATGGGAATACCTTGTTGCTATAACTCTTCTCATTAAGTGCCTGACAACATAGTAAAAAAATGTATTTGAAAGCAAGAGTGACTGTTAGATATTTGGATAGCGCAGTAGATCAACACCTGGCCTAATTGTCTGAAGGAAGCAACCAGTTAGCGCTCGGCCCACAGTCATTAGATTAGTTATATATCACAATCTATTCCACTTAATATATCTACTTAGTCTTTCCGCCTCAGTCTAGGGTCTTCGCTCTTGTCGGTATGTACTCTTTTCAAGTAATTAGTAATTAGTTTAATTATTATATTTTTCTATTTATTTCATTTTAAACTGTATCGCAGTATAGTTATAAAAGTTAGTTCACTAAACTGAAAGGAAAGTTTCTCTTTAAAATTATTTACAGCAGTTATTCCAAAATGGTAAAATTCATGATTGACTCTTTACCTGAATTTTTCTTTATGATTTTGAAGATTTTTTTTTCAAGAAAGAGGAATTTCATTTAGGTTCAAACACTCTCAATTTTATCACTATTATCGAACCATTCTTTCGGTTGTCAATTTTAGGAAAGCATTCGCTATATTTCAAGTATAAATAGAATAGGAAATACCTCAAATATATCTAAATCAATCAATGACAACGAACCTTCAAGCACATCAGTATTTAAAATTCAAACATCAGTCAATTTTTAAAAACATATTGCCTCTTATAAAATTTTCTAAATCTTATCTTATAAAATAATCATAAAATTTTCTCCAAAATATTTGTATAAGCCGAAGCATTATTATTATTTTTATTACTTCCTTGTACGAAGTAAAGGAAGTATTGTAATCGCGAAAATTTTCGGTTTTCAGATTTCAACGGAAATATCCATTTTGACCATCCCTGAATCCATTTTGACTAGTTTCGTCGTGGCGTCTTTACGTACGTTCGTTCGTATTTCGCATAACTCAAAAACGGTTAGCCGTAGAAAGTTGAAATTTTGTATTTAGGATTGTAGTAAAATCTAGTTGTGAACCTCCCTTTTTGGTCACTGCTTAATCACCGGAAGTGGTACTTTACTTCAAGGTCATAATTGATTTCCATCAAAAATTATATTAAAATAATTTGAAAAACTTCTCAAATTTGGTATTTATAACTTATATATTGATTTAAATAACATACTAGATTTTGGTCTAAATTGGAAAACCGGAAGCGGTACTTTACTTGAAGATCATATTAGACTTTCATCAAAAATTATATATTAAATTATATATATTATATTAAAATATAATGTAAAACTTCTCAAATTTGGTAAATAGGACTTTTATATTGATGTGAATGTATTTACTATATTTTGGTTAAAATTGGTGAGCCGAAAACGGTACTTTACTTGAAGGTCATAAGCTTACATCAAAAATTATATTTAACTTAAATACATAAATCATATGTTTCGGTAATAAAGGTTACAAACGCAATTTGGTTTCCAATCCAATTAAACATTTTTATTACTTGTTTTAAGTGTTAAAATTTAGTGTAAAATACTGGTTTTCCTCCCTATTTGTGTGTGTGCGTATGTCAACAGATGGATGTCGCGACGCCGAGTGTTGTTTTTGAGATAATGCGATCTTCGGAAACTAGTAACCAAATTGAGGATCACTTTTTGAGCCACCGATTTATAGTTTAATAGGCGTACAAGGAAGTCATGTGTTGTCCACATCAGATATTTTTAATCTATTATTCTATATTTTTACAAATTTATTTTATTTTATTAAATAGATCAAATCTCTGCTAAACATTTATTATCCAGACAACTACCGGCGTTGATGTTGTGAGGGACGCCTAAAAGAAACAATCCATTCAATATATCTATGTTTAAAAACTTTTTTGATTCTCATTTGCTTTATTATATCTTCATTGCCGCTCTGAAACCCCCATGTGACCAAAATTAGTTAGGTGATTTTGATTAATTAAAACTACATTTAATCTCCTATGCGCAGGTGATAAAAGTTCTTAGCACGATTTAAATTTATCAAAAAGAATCCTCCTATTGTCACTGTTTATGGCATTCGCAAAATTTAACGCTAGAAATCACCCATCAGACACTTCCAATACAGTCTTTAGCTAGTTAGTTTCGCAGTTATTTACCTATCATGTTGAAATGTTTATAATTAGTTTATAAAATTATATTTTAGAGCATTGCTTATAAATCAGTTTTTCGTTTGTCCTGTATAATTATGTGTTCAGCACATACGAGATTTCTTTGCTTTACCGATTTGATTGGAAATATTGCTTTCTAGTCAGCTGCATATAGCTTAGAGACTTTATTATATTTATCGGTTTGATATTTTGTTATTCATGGACTACTACTGTGAAGCCCATAATTTTGTTGATAGACTGTGAATCCCTGATGAACTGTTTGTAGCTACCCTGCTCATGTTCACTTTCTCGAATCCCTCACCTTCATCCATTGGAAACATGCATCTTTTATGTTATTTCTCATTTTTTTTTCTTCTTCATATCATTAGCATATAATCGTTGGTTATTGTTTTAAATAGATATATATATATATAAAAGTTTTTATTTATTAATTATCTCTTCAGAAAGGCACTCCAAAATGTCTCCAAATAAAGAGAACTATTGAATTTTATCTTATCTCTAGAATGTGGCACTCTTGAGTTAATATTTCCGCTCACATAAAATAATAATGAAGTTACGAAAGGAATTATAGCCCGTTTAAAGTAAAAGCTGTGATTTGGGCGATAAATGGTTTGAAGGAGGTTCTCTGTTGCCTGATTAAAAACATTGCATATTTAATATCAGTATTGTTCTGCTTAATATACAGATATTGTTTTTGGTGAAGAAAGTATATCTTTGTTTTCACAAAGAAGCTTTTTATTCTATATTTCAGTGTTATTGACTAGAAACAAAGTGAATTTAATAAATTTGATTTTCAAAACATTTCTTTGTCGTGGAAACCTAATTCCACACGACAATTTTTGGCATATCAGAGGCCAATTCTAAATCGATCACAAAAAAAAAAAAAAAAAAAAAAAAAAAAAAAAAAAAAAAAAAAAAAAAAAAAAAAAAAAAAAAAAAGACTTCATTTATTCGAAATTAAAGCTTAATAAAATTAAAAGTTTTTCTAAAAGCAGGGTATCTGTAGCCCAACAGGGGATGCCTTTCAGCGTTGAGTTAATCCAACCCAGGATCGTTCAGAGCTCATTCTGCGCACGTCGTACAATCCCCACTGTCTCTTCCCCAGTCTTCTTTATTGCAGGAATATTTAATTCTTCCCTTATGATTTTATTCCTGATCCTATCCCTACGTGTTTTTGAATCCACTCTGCGCAAGTGTTCCACCTCTGCTGCAGTTATTCGGCACCATTTGTTGTCTGGGACGATTCAGCTCTCTGGTCCATATATGTACGCTCTTGAAAATGTGGAGCTGACATCTTTATTGACTTGTAGGATTTTGCTTTTTCTTGCATTAATATTCATGCCCTTATTTCTGAGTTCTGCTTCCCATTCTACTATGACTTGTTGGAGATTATGTGTCAGCAATGAAGACTATGACATGGCATATACCATTACTTGTGCCAGTATAGTTCTCATTTTCCAGTGACCAATCACTGCTTTTGCTGTTCTTCTTTTACATATTTTTATTATTTCGTCCAGAAAGATGGTGAGGATTGAGGCTATCTCCCTGCTTTACTCCTCTTTTCCATTGGAAAGCTCTTTGTCTCCAGACCATTAATTCTTACAAAGCCTTTTGGTGCCTGGTGTGTTGATTATATTGCGAGTAACAAACCATTCGGCACGTTCTTTACTCTCAGGGCTTTCCACATTTCCTCTCTTGGTACTGAGTCAAACGCAGCTTTAATATCCAGAAAAGCGAGGTATAAGCTTTTATTTCGATCCCAGACTTTCCCAATTATCATTCCTAAAGCGAGGATATGGTCATGGGTTTGGCGTCCTCGGTGGAATTCCCACCTTCCAAATTTTCCTCAACTAATGGCCTTAGCTTTTTTTCATAAAATCGACATATCTATTTTATATACCACCTGAGAGGGACTTATTAATCTGTAATTACCACACTCGCTTGTGCTTTCCTTCTGGTGGATGTGTAGAATAATGTTATACTCCCGTTCTTTAGGAATGCTCTTTTCCCATAAATCTTCTGAAAAAGGTTCTGTAGCACCTTTATTATCTCCCTTCCAGCATACTTAATGAATTCTGGGGAGGTGTTGGCCCTTCCTGCTGCTTTCCCAAGCTTGATCCTCTCTATGGCCGCTTCAACTTCCTCTTCCCATATCATGTCAAAATCTTGTTACTTATCTTGTTTACCTGAATTGGGAATGGATTGTTCATAACTTGCTATTTGCTCTGCAAATATCGTGCCAAAGTGCCTTTCATATCTTTCCAGAATGAGCGATATCCTCCATTTTCGTATGCGTTTACCTCTTTTTCCTTTAAGGCCTTTAACTTTTCTCTAGAACTTTTTAATGTTTTCTCCATAATCCTAGTTCTCTTCCAAATCGTCTCCAAAAATTCCTCTTAGACTCCCTTACAACGTGCTTTGAGATATTCCTCTTTTGAACACAGATTGGACCAGTTTTGCTGAGACTTATTTGCCATATATTCTTTCCGAAAGCCCTCTTACAACCAATTTTGTTAATCCGAACTATACTCCTTAAAAATAATTCTACACTTCGATGGTGTGAATTCAATTACTTTGAATAGTTTTTGAGTGATCACTTCCTTTTCACAAAAAACCTGACTTTATGTTAAAAAAATACATAATTTAAATTTCTTCCTTTCTGTGTGGAATGGACCATATAAACTTTTTTGCTGCTATAGAGGTCTACTATCACCTCTTTAAATATTTTCCATGACCTATTATATAAAATATTACATATTATTTTATTAAAAAATAAAATAAAAAACATTAAACTAAAGTAAATAATACCGTTTTCATAAAGTGACGTAAGTTCGGAATATATTCTGAATAGGATTAATTTTTTATTAAAAATTCCGTTTCATTACTTCACTCATTAAACTATTATTCTCTTTGATTAATAACAATTTAATGACTTATTAGTATGCTTTAATGCGGTAATAATTTTACCCAAACCCTCCAAATGTGTAGATCCCTCCATTGACAAGAGCGTTCTATTTCAGGGCATAGGGACAGGTTTAGATTCTATTGCGGTGAAGTCACGTTCCAAGGTTTTATAATTTCGGGCTGCGTCAAGATATCAAATAAACGCGTGGAAACATACATTGTATGTTAACTAATGAAAATAATTATATTAATTAATTGTAAAATTTAAGCTGATTAGGATATTGCAATATTTAATATTTTGCAATGTTTTCGTTATAGAAGTATATTAATAATCTAAATTATAATTATTCATTGATATTTTTTTTTATAAACCTTAACGGCATTATAGTTTTAATGAGGCATTTTCTGACAGACACATTAATACAACAAAATATTTTGAAATAAATTGTATTATATTCTAATATAGATAAATCAATAAAATAAACACACACAAAAAATGTATTCAATTATTAATATATATTTGAAATTGAAATGACAAATGATTTGTTTAGTAAATCTAGTGTTAGTGAATTTATGGAATGATTTTACAGTAAAATTCAGTTTTATAATTTCTATTATTTTTTTCTCCATTTCTATGGCGATTTCTGGCTCTAAAATTAATTTTCACAAAAACTTCAGTGCTCAGAAATTTTATATTATAATTATTAATACTTACGCAAGATAAAATCGCGTAGTTTCCTGAACGGCATAAAGACGCTCTGTGTATGTCCAGCAACTGAAAGCACTCCCAATCCCATTTTCGTAAGTTTGTAACACAAAATCACTCCCGTAAATTGATACACATAGAAACCGACCAACAATAATATCAAATATTGCTATAAATAATTATTATTCTTATCATTGGATACTCAAATGTTCCAAATGTCAACTGTTATCAAAAGGAAACCGAACGAAACCGCATTCCGAGCAGAACTAAGGTGATAGCTAATCAGTCCTGCCAACCCATCAACGCTTTCACATTTATATTTGGAAGCGTTTTTTGGAAGTTATCCAAGTCATTTATTTATTTTATTTCTTATTTGTTTTTGTTTATAAGAATTTTAAAGAAACATAACAGCGGTTTCGGATTTAAAAATGTAATTTGAATGGTTTCATGTATAGTTACCTCTTTTTTTTTCTTTTACTTTTTTCCTACAGCATGATATTCTATTAATTTGCACTTTACGTATATCTATATTGGAAGACATAACTTGAAAAAAATATTTTTGATTTAGTAATTAAAAATAATAAAACTAAACATAATCACTGAAATATAAAATATAATAGCAACATATTACCTTACTCTTATTTAAATTTGTTATTAATTAGGAGTGGAGAGGCGTTTTTAGAACCAAGAACGATTTTAGTCCCTGAGAAAAAACAGTCTTATCACTGGTTACATTTTATAAACTGTAAAAAGGTAACAGTTAATTTAAAATTATAAATATATATATATATATATATATATATATATATATATATATATAATGGTAATACTTCCTAAAAATATACTTAGCCTTAGAAAAAGAAAAGTGAGTATAATGATAATATTTATTTACTTAACCACTTCTTTTCATTAAAAAACTTAGAAATCAGATTACAGCAAATAATAGCTGCACCAACATAATTAAATACAATTTCAGTACAGATATTAATGAGATGAGTCTAGATTTTTTTAAAATTGAAAACGCAGAAAATCTTGATATATTAGAGTTCCTGATTTTCGACAATATCCTTGGTTTTTTTCCGATTTAAAAATGTAATTTGTGGTTTCATGTATACTTCATAAAGGATTTCTCATATATTTTTGGTATTTTTTCTTTTTTTACCGTTTCCCAATGCATGATATTCTATTAATTCGCAATTTACCTATATATGTATATTCGTTGAAAAAAATATTTTGAATTTAGTAACTAAAAACAATAAAACAATATAATCACTAAAATTAAAACTATAATAATAACGTAACATTTATTCAATCTTCTTATTGATTACGAGTAAAACATAATATTTATTTATTTATTCCTCTTCATTTCATTAAAAAATATGGGAAACAGATTCCAACAAACAATAGCTGCGCAAACATAATGAAATACAATGACAATGCAGCTATTAATGAGATGAGTCTAGATTTAAAAAAAAATAGAAAGCCCAGGAAGTCTTGGGGTACTAGAGTGCCTGATTTCCGACAGTATCCATGGGATACAGTTTGTTTGGGATACAGTGAGGGGTAAAGTAACAGTTCCTGGAGATCCCAGCAATTCTTTCTCGTGATAAAAGCCAGTGGAGGCTGCGTAAGAGAATATAAAATTAAAATTTTTATTTAAATCTAAAGTAAATTTGTGAATTAAAGCGGGTCCGAAGTGACAATGTACAGAGGGCAGTTAAATTAACGTGGTTAATTGAGTATAGTAGGGGAGCCCACATGAGGAGTTGTCTTGGCAGGGCGTTAGGTACAATAACTGAATCCTGTCAATTATAACAGGCAATTGTATTTCAATTAATCTTCACTCCTCAGCGGACACTGATTGCGATCGAATCTCTGTTACTGTACATCCTTATCTCTTTTGTTGAACACTTTGAATAAATTAATCACAATGAGTGTAGAAAATCAAACGTTTGTTAAGCACGCCTAACTACAAATTAGTACTGTGTCCATCCTTAATCTAATAAATGCAATTTGAATCTACCTATTTAAAATGTTAATTATATATGTGCCTGAGAGCAAGACACAGGATCCAGGTTCAAACCTAGTTGTACCAACAAATTAATTTTCTGTCCTGTCAGCCAGGAATTGATTCTGGAGTCGGGAGACCCTATAGGGAAGACCCTTAGCCGCTATAAAGTGAGTACCTTATCCTTCAATGAGTTGGGGTAAAACCTGCAAATTCAGCGTGAAACCTGGCCATACATAATCGTCAAGAAATAGTACATCCTTGCCATAATCCTTCATAGTTTGTAATCACACAGTTTATTTATTACATCGACGTCGTTTTTTAAAAAAAGCTCAAGTGCGAAATATTCAAAAATTACTTTTTGATTTAATACGGGACATAAACACCACTTCTATCAATTCCCGCTCATGATATATCGAAAAAAATTGGAAATAGTCTAAAAATCGGTTATTGATGACGTAAGCACCAAATACTGACGAACCTCAGTCATCACTCTGGCTTTAACCAGTGCTAAAAGCCTTAAAAATATATTGTAATTATATAATTATAAAAGTTTTGCCGCCTTAATAAACACCTAATGTACACATAAAAAAATTCAATAAATAGTTATTTGAGGAAAAAACGTTTGTTTCCTGTAAAGTTTGCTTAATGGCGCTTAAGTCTTTTTCAAAAAACAACGTCGATATACGAGTATATTACATGTTCTATAATGAAAATTTTTTTTTATTTAACTGTAAATTCTTAAACAAATTGTTATTCATATTTATTATTCGGGGCATTTTTTTCTTTCATTTCCTTTTAAATCAAAAGGGTTAATTAATGACAATTAATTTCGTATCACGTTATTTATCTTAATATAATTAGAGACAATCATCTTTTGACAATCATTTTACTTTTTAAAGTGTTTTATTTTCTATTTTACCATTGATTGTATTTCCTATTTTATTTTTATATCAGTATTAGTTTATTCATTCGAGGTATCTATCTCCCATCTTCAGAGAGTTCTGCTACAATACATCATTATATAGGTGGTTATTAGTTTCTAGTATATTTAATCATTATGTTAATTGATTAATTATTTGTAATTTAAGTAAATTAAGTAATTTAATAATTTACCTTAACATTCTTATTTGGTTATATATTATTATTCTTAATACATCTATAACTCCTTATTTCGTCCTATCTATCCATAACATTATTTCGTCTTTTTTAATTCTATATTCAGTTTTATACTTAAATAAAACTTATTTGCAAGGAGTATTTTATGCTAAGTATCCTTTCATTGTCACACAAAACCAAATGATTAGAATTTTGTACCCAGCTGTTTATATTCTTTTATTTGTCTGCCTTGTATCTGTTATGGTTATTTGATTTCCTGTTTATTTTGAAATTGTTTTAATTTTTTAATGCATATTATTTATTTAATGTACTCTTATTGTTCTTAATAATTGTTATTTGGTCATGTTTTTATTTATTGAAGTATTTAAGTATTAGTGTTCCACAATTTTATTTGGTAACAAAATTTCAAAAAAATAACGCTGTAATTTTTCGGAACGATTTTAATGTGTACTCCCAGTATCACGTATTTATTGATTTTTATAATTTGTAAATTGAATTATAAGTGGACGGGACAAAAACAATCATTGAATGCCCTCACAACCCCAGTGTGTCTGTTAATTTGATTAAAGCTTAGCGTGGCTATAATTTTAATTCCTGTCGGAGCCATATTGGTCTCGGTGACACTCTTCCAATCAGCTAATCTTGTCAAAGTGAGCTTAAAAATAAAACAAAAATAATGGTATTGTCTATTTCTTTAAGTATTATTATAAAAATTATTTTAGAAAGCTTTATTCATTAAAAATACTACTAACTTTCTTCATTGAAAAAAAAAATTAATCTCTTTTAGGTCTATATTGTTTTGTTCTCATTTGATCGTTTGTTGTCTTGCTATTTTCAGTGTTAAGCTATGTCCATATTGGTCGATTTTCTGTGCGCTTTGGTTTTCAGCAAACCCTTCACCTAACCCTCCCATACCTAGAAAATTTTAGTTCCTTTTATAAATAATTTCTTTTTTTCATTATTTTCACTACTAGTTCGTTCGTCGCATCTTTTTTTTTTTTTTTTTTAAACAAATAATAATTTGTAATCCGAAAATATCCCAAAACAATACATTGTTTTGTATTTTACTTGAGATTATATTTCAGCCATATATAGGCCGTTTTTAAAAATAAAAAATTAAGATTTGCTTATAGTGTTATTTTCATTACAGAATTAATATATTTGGCATTACTTTCTAATTTAAATTAATCGAATTTATTAATTAATGTTAAAAAACTGTAAAAAAAAGACAAAACTTATAATTTTATATTATACTGAAAAAAAAAAAAAAAAAAAACCTTGAATCTCTCAAATAACTAACTAGCCGACACACCAAGACTGAAAAATATAACATCACGTTTATCCTAGCCAGAGATAGCACATCTCACAGCAGCAGCTCTGAAGACTGGCCAAATAGATATAACACATTACTCTAAAACAGTTTAACATATGCTGGCGTAAAAGGGGCGAAATAACATTTAATATATTGTTAATAAAATTGTTTGTTACCATTTTTTTACCGAGTAAAGATATTAATTAGTTTTTAAAGTTTTTTTATTTCATTGATTAATGAATTCGATTAATTAAAATTAGAAATAATGCCAAATATATTAATTCTCGAATGAAAATAAAACTAATAGCAAACCTTTATTTTTTATATTTAAAAATGCTCTACATATGGCTGAAATATCAACTCAAGTCAAAAAACAACAAAAAAATATATATTGTAGTTTCGGAATACAAGCGAATTATTTGTTAAAAAAAAATGTTGCGAATGAAATAGGTAGTGATAATAATAAAATAAAGAAATAATTTATAAAAGAAACTCAAATTTTCAAGGTATGAGAGGGATAAGTAGCGATATGGAAAACGAGAGCACATCGAAAATCGAGCAGTGTTAATATAGCTTGATGAATTTCGAAAATATCTCCTTATTAGATTACAGTAAAATAAAAAAATACATTTATATTTAAAGATTCGGGCGAATTTTATTTATCAATATGGAAATAGCAAAAAAATAAAAATAAATGTTAGAGCTTCATAGTGCTACAAGAATAGTTTTTATATGCTAATATTTCGTTTTGTTCTCCTTTACTTCTTTTGTTCTCCCCTCCCAAAAGTTCATGTTCTCCCCTTCATTCCCAATATTTCAAATTTATATTGTTTTTCTTTGTAACTTCTATATTTTATTTTAATATTTTTATACACATATTAATATTTTTGTACTATTTTTGATAGTTTTTTTTTTTCATATTCTCCGCATGGGATCTAACTATTTTTATTCTTCTCGTATCATGTTTTTCTTAGCATTAGTAAGGAATAAACATTTGCCGAAACTTCAGCACACAGGATAACAGTATATTTTATTTCTGTGTATTTTACTCTATGAGAATAGTATTGTTTTTTTAGTAGTACATACAATTCATCAATACATTTTGTGCGTAAACCTATTTTGACATGAATTCATGTCATAACGGTCTTTTAAAAACAATCAACAAATTCACATGACATCTTCAACACCTGCATTTATCTTGGATATCGAAATCCAATAATCGTAAAACTAGATCATTAATCGCTCTGAATTATATGATTCCATTACTCTTTTGTCATGTTGATGCCATTTTTGATTAGACACGCAACAGTAAATACTGTGATAAGAAAAATGGATACACCACCTTTCCTCCGATCTGAAGATGTGATGTATCGTTGTGTGGTGTTTATAAAACTGATTTTCTCCGAGAAATAACATATTAGATCTATAGAGATTATGTTTAATTCAGCCGAGAGCTTTTCATAAATCGTAGACTAGTCGCCACCATCCATTCTGTTCCGAGGCGTCTTGAATAGAACTGTAAATCTAAGCTGACGTGGATTAATGGTCTTTCATAGAATTTCCAGAGAAAAAGACTTATGAATAAAACGTTTCATGTCTCCCACAAACTGTTTATCTGTTGTATATTCTTTATTTCTTCGAATTTATCTATTATTTTTCTACTCTGCTCGAAAAGATTTTTTTTTGTTTTAGAAATAATAAAAGAAAATATTGAAATTGGAGTTATAATTTATAATTATAATTATAGTTATTATTAAATTATAATTATAGTTATAATTATATTCTTGGCTGACCGGAGATATAATTAAGGAAGAGGTTGGTCGGGGGATACGGTCAAAGACTAACACACTAATAAGCATGACTTATTTATTTTGTGCCAACGTTTCGGCCTAAGTTTTAGGCCATCGTCAGGGCTAAAAGAAAAAAAATAACATTCAAAACGACAAAGACAGTATCAGTAACAGTAAAATGTTATAAAAACAGAAATTACAAGAAAGATAAAAATATATGAAGTATAAAAAGAAAAAGATAACAATATATATTGTAAAAAATAAAAAATTAAAGTAAAATGAAAACTTATATTAGGAAAATCTATATTAAAAATATTTTACCTGGATTAGGTATTGTGAAAATATCGTATAAATTATTTATTGTTATCTCTATTTATCGTATTCCTAAAAAAAGACCATTCATTGATTAAAACGTATACCGTTACAAAGTGCATGAATGACGATGAATCGTTCTTATTATGGTCATAAACCTGTTTTAAACTAAAAAAAGGAAAAAAAAGTTAATAATACCTCAGCATTATTAATTAAACAGTTGAAAAAAATACATATGCCATAATTTAAGTAAAATATCAATTCTTTTTTCATATAGTATTTTTCAACTTAAAAATCTATTCAGAAAACATTTACTTTTTTTAAGGATTTATAGTTATAATGACATGCATTTATTTATTTATCTCACACTCACTCTGCATTTTTACCAGCAAAAACGATTTTTTTTTTTACACCTTTATTTATATATTCTTACCTGTCAAACCAATAATTTAATTTGAATTTTTAAACACACATTATTGCGATAAGGGTCTGATAAAGATTTATGACTGACAAAAGAGAATCTTGGGTAGGTTTTGCTTATTATTTTTTACATGATAATAAAAAAAGAATATTAAAAAAATAAACAAGTCGAGTAAAACAAATTAAAAATTATGATATTATATCATAATACTTTAAAAAAATTGAAAAATTGCTAATTGGGTTTCTGATGGCATAACAGAGGTTGTTTGATTCTACAATAGATTTTAAGTGATTTTTGTTAGTTTTTTGGAATAGTGGATCGGATATCTTCAGGGAATGAATGCCATTATGTCTATGCTGAATATTTCTTCTTCAGGATTAAGAACGACCAGCTTCATGTCAAAAACTCAGAAACGTCTTGACTGAGGACCTATAAGACATATTGAATCGATATGGCCAACAATATATAATTTTAATTTAAAATTAATAATAAAAAAAAGGAGACGACAAATTATTTTTGGGATATCATTAGAAGATTTTTGGCGTATAAATCCATAATAAAATAAATTCATTAATTAAATCCATCTTGATATATTGAAATTAATAGTTTCAATACTATTATTTGTTACCCGATGCTATTTAATTTCAATTAACAATATTGTAAATCGGAAATTCAATTAATTAACAAGACGGGACATGCCCTAGCGGGCGAAGCAGTGTCTTAATTAATTCACAATTGAGACGGACTAATTGAATGAATTGGGTTATTGTACCTATTTAATAATAGTCCGAGGCCGTTTGCATAACCGGCTCCTTTGTTAACTGAATTATTTAATAAAACCTTTCTTCCACGGAGGCAGGGCTCCGCCATTAATATTTATTCATTGAATAAATTTACCTCCATTCCGGCCAAATTGGATTTCAAGCTTTATTAAATGCCGGTAGGGGCCTAACTCAAATGAAAGAAGAAGGTTTTAGAATTAAAAATAGAAAGAAGAGGAAAAAAAAAAGGCAGGATCCTGCAATTCATTACAGCTTTTCTTCCCCTCATTTTCCCACTAATTCGGCGCAGGATAAAAGACGAAAATGGTTAATTTATTCCTCTTTATTACCGCTGATAACATTTTTTTTTTTCAGTAGCCAATTTATTTAATGAGTGAATATTATAATGTAAAGCTGCTTTATATTTTCATAAGGCGGCGTAAAAAGCTCATCTTCTTCACTTAGGGAATCATGGCAGAAATTAAGGCCGTAATTAAAAAATTCTAAATTTTCAGTATAAGAATAATTTAATTGTAAAATGAGAATTCATTCCCCTCCCTCTTCAGGAATTACTAAAACAACTTGAAGTTGCGGTAGCTTTTCGATTTCTAATATATATATTAAAAAAACATATAAGTTAAATTTATACATCAATTTTATTATGTTTTTTTCTTATTACAAATACACATTTCTAAATCAGTGCCACAGCTTTGATTCTTATTGGATCCAAATAAAAGCCTCAAATAAACGATATTTTAATTGCTTCCAGTAAAATCACCAAAAAAAGAAAAGAACGAGATTTATTTTTATTTATAACAGCACCATTCTTCGTCACAAATGATTAGCTACCCTAGGATTTGTACATTATAACAGATTCTGATAATGCCATCGAATGATAACCATACAAAAATATCCACTACAGACTGACTTACATCATTACCCTTTAACTCACACTCAGATCTTCCACGAACTCCTGCATCCCACCCCGACGACTTTCGAGGTATCAGATGTTTTTTTACTAATTTTTACCGATATACCGAATATGAGCTTAAATTTGGTTATTACCAAATTAATTTTATAGATGGCAAATTACTTTGTTGTTTAAATCCATTTTGTCTAATTTATAAAAAATAAAATAAAAATAAAAAACATTGCTTATGCTCTCTATTCTTGACTCCTCTGGTTGCTAAGGTTTGGTGCTTTCTGCCTGTGCCTGAGCCAAATTACGCTTCATTAATTACAAAATTGCGGCATTATCAATAATTACTCATGTAATTAACTAACCTAGATAATACTTGTCAGAGTAGGGGAGATAGCTGAAAGTTCGTGATGTTATTTATTCTAGATTGCAATGATTGTTTTATTTGCATTTGTTAAAAAACCCGGAAGCTCGGGCCCAAGGGGTTTTGCCGCTCCTCTCTCTTTTACCTATTTCTGACCGCGGGTCTGCTTGTTGAAGTCGATTCTGAATATACAACATAATGAATTTCTGAATTATAAGTTTGGTCAATATTTTCCTCCTCAAAATCTAATTTGGAGATGGAACCACCGCAGCCTGAAAATAATCTGCAGAGAGCGGAGGGGAGAGGAGGGGGATGACGTCAGGCAGGCCACACGCTGATGGTATAATTATCCAATGATAAGCTCTAATTTATTCAGTTGTATTATTGAGACTGGAGAACGCTATGACTCCATGACTCCAGGTCGTGTAGCCTTCATTAGGTAGGGCTATTAGATTCAATGTGTCGGCAGAGAACATTGTCTATATATGTGGGTCCCGCCGCTTGATTTAATCAGAAGCAATTAGGCAGTACAGTCGGGTCACTGTAGAAATGGGCACTTCCTCGGCTACAGAGTCGCTCTTAGAGACGAGTTTCATAATTTTTGATAATAAATTAGTTACTTTTGAGAAAAAATAATATCAAAATTAAAATGTTTCCATGTTTCGTCCGTATCCACTAAATCTAACATTTATTTATGTTTTTATAACTTATTAAATGAAATAACGACATGGCTAAAGAAAACTATTTGTTCGGTAATTGCAAATATAATTTATTTAAAAATATACATAGCCCTAGACATTGCGTGTCTGTGTGCGGGTATGTGAACAACCTAGCTCAAAAAAGAAAAATTGTACGAAACTGAAATTACCTATTTATGATAGGGGGGGATGTTACAGCAACCTTTTCGCTAAGATCGACTAATTTTTTTTTTACAATTGTTTAGAAAACTGCTCGAACGATTTTGATTAAACTCGTTATATCAACGTACAGTTAGTCTTTATTGTCAGCTAGGTCTTATCCTCATTAAAATATTCTGTTAATAATTAACAGTCTCTTATTGTTACTAGTAATAAAAAATGGATGAGTAAAAACTATGAAAGAATTTGATTATTAACTTAAGGAAAAAACATTGAGAATTATATTTGCAAATTGAAAACATGTATGAAGTAATAAGGTACCATTGAAAGGCTAAAGACTTTAGAAAAATTAATATCTAACAAAGTCGTAGCTAATGGAGAGTTACGAAAAACGCATAAACTTAACGATGATAAGGGTTGAATTTGTTAATTAATTAATTGTTTTAATTGGATATAGTTGGTGCAATGCCAAAATGGCGCATCTGAACATTTGTGGGACTGAAAAAATTTGGTTTGAATAATGGTTGCAGAGATAATATTGCTAATTGCTCAATTAAAATGTGCATATTTTGTATTTTAATTAGATAGGTCACATATTCAGTCAGGTCTTTTTTAGGTATTGCAAAGGGAAGAGAAACCCACGCTAAAATTCAACAATACCAAAAAGCAATATTAGTAGACACGCCAATTTGACATTGCACTGATATGTTGATATATGTACCATTTATAATATAATTTTTACTTTAACTTACCTATCTATGGAAATACAGTAAGGGAAAGTATTATCATTGTGAATAATAAAGAAATTGCTGTTTTCAAACGAGTTGAATTTTATAGTTTTATTTTATATATTCAGTTAAATAGTTCTTCAGCCCCAATGGAGAACAAGTGAATGTGTGATGCGCGCACCGCATCAAATTTTCTTACACGATAGTTATATATTTTTCTCCTATGCCCTTCGAACCATAGATAATTTTCGTAAACTCATTTATCATTACTTCTTCTTTTCTATTATTTTGCCTCCTGATTATAAACAATCTGTAACCATGCGTTTGATAGTCATACTCTAACAGTATTGTAATCTAATAAGCATACCGACATTAGTAAATAATCTGATATACTGAATGAATTTGATTTGTATTTAATTTGATAAACATAACCCAATTTAAAAAAAAAAATATTTACTTAAGGACAGGACATTAAGGATTTAGTTATTAGTAATAACAGGGTGAACTGGAATAAAACGTTGGTATGCATGGTCCAACTTAGGTGCCATACGGAGGGTAAATTGGGCCTAAAATATTTCGACTTTTACTAATGATTTTAGCTTGGTTTCCTTTCATATCAAATTATGAAATAAATTGGATTAACATCTTAAACTGGGTTTAAACTCTTGGAGATATTTGTGGTATAATAATTAAAGTAGATTAATTACGTTTGGATACTCATCGGAAGCTGTTTGCCCGCCAAATGACCCAGGGAGGATACCTTTTAATGCCTCCAAAATCAGTTAGAACCGCCTAAAGCGGTTAACGACATAAGCCCCTGATCCAACTCCCGCGTAGCGATCATTAAATTAATATTTGCTCCGGGTTGGGTGGCTTTGATCTCTACCATCCAGTTTATCTTAGCCCCTTCCGCTTCTAAAATGATTAATACCAAAAGTAATATTGTTTAAACCGCTATACCGTATTGATTAATTTAGTTGAGGCTACTCTGGATTATTGTTTAATCTAACTTTAATTTTTTTTTTTTTTTTTATAGTCTAAACTGTTTATTTACAGATATTTACATCGAATTCGCAGCTGTTCGTGGAGCGATATCGGTTTTGAAAGCGGCTTCGCTTGGTTAAAATAACGTAATGTATCGATTTCCCTAGCCTTTAACCGTTGTTATGATGAAATATTCCTAGATCATTGTATTTTAATTGAATATCCACGATTACCTTGCAGCCAGTCGGGAGAAAGTATATTTCATCAGGATGGAGCTGTGGTTCTCAAAGTGAGTCCTGCAATTACACGCCAAGTATCTAAAATCTAAAAATAGTTAAAATAAATTAAAAATTAAAATATTAAATTAAATAAATAATAGAAACAACTATAAAAAAAAAAAATGGTGTGGTGCTCGCATCTCACGACTTTCACTTATCTCCCTAAAATAATTGTTATTAATTTTTTTTTAATCTTTAGCTTTTCAACGGTATATTGCATTTATATTATAATATAAATTTATATATTAGTCCTCTTATTTCCGAAAAGTTGTTTTCAACCCGGAAAGATATTTTTCCTTTAGTAAATTATTAAATTCTTTCATAGTTTGGATTTGTTCATTTGCTATTACTACTAATAGTGAGAGACGGTTAATTATTACAAACTAACAAAATTAAAAGTAATTTAGAAGAATCCACTTTGAAAATCTGGCCACGAAGCCCTGTCAAACTGTTTCAATGAGGATAAGACATTAAAGACCATTTAATTGTACATTGATGTAACGAGTTTAAGCACCTAACTTAAAAAAGTGATTTCAGTTCCGTGCAAATTTTGCTTTGGAGCTGGACCTACCACAGACATACTCACACACAGAGATAATTTTGCGAGACTTGGTTATTTGGACTTAGGCTTCCTTAAAACGTTTGTTGAAAACATTCGAAATTTTTCACGATCCAATATTTTCATTTACTATGTATTTCATGAGTAGGTAAATGAATGATATAGTTAAAATTAATATTGTTTTTTTATAGCCATTATACGTTTTTTTATATTTATATTTTATTTACTTGTATGTTTTATAATCTCTTTTATAAAAATAAAAAAATTATATAAAATAATATTAAAGAGGTGCCATCAATTTTGTTTAAACATTTTCAGTGTTCCGCCAGGCAAAAACGCTTTGGCTTGGAGCATATTGTAATAGTAGTAGGCTTTAATATATTATAGTATAGTAGACCTTTTTATAGTAATAGCAGACTTATTAGCACTAGCGATACGAACATCTCAATCCCCTGTATCATCTCATTAAGCGACTTGACCAACGAGCTTAAATACTTAAAGCTGTCAGTTTTTGTAATCCTGTATTTTCCGTTTTAAATCCAATTTTAATTATGTACAGATTTGTTAAAGTATTATATAAACGTTTATTAAAAAAAAAAAGGTTTGATTCAAGAGTAGTTTCTGGGCAGATCTCTTAACTTACGAAACGAGCAACTTATTCATAATATTATACTGAAACCTATCTAGAAAAATGAAACAGAACCTCGGGATTCTGTCCAAAAAAAAAAAAAAAAAATCTTCCACGTAATCAAAATGTAAACAACACAATCCAATATTTTTCAAACAATTATTAACGCATTGTGGTTTATTTAAATCACACCAAACAAGACAAATAAGTCACATTTCACTCTTCAACTCATAATCACCCCAATCCACTCCTGCAACCACTTAAGGAGAGTTAGAAGACACGGCCTAGGGATCTCCCGATTCACTGATGCTGAAAACTTCATTCAAGATTACTATCATCATACAATGTGAGGATAAAAATACAAACGAAAAAAATCAAATTTTCTTTGTGTGTTAATACGCAGCACATATTCAAGAGGCGCATAATTTCCAAATCTAGCCAAGTCCATTTGTTAATTTTATGAATTTTTAAACAGTTTTTGTACTATGCTATCATGAGAAATGAACGGACTTATTACAAAAGTAATTACATAATTAATATCACATTGGAAATGGTCTCATTTTTTTTCCTCGATATATCGTGAGTGAAAATCGACAGTGATGGTGTTTACGACCCATAATAAATTGCAACCTAAATTTCCAATTTTTGGCACTGAAGTCTTTTTCAAAAATGTCGATATAATAAAAAAGAATTAATAAAGTTGTTCGAAATAAAAACTCAACTTTTTTCTTCCTTGTATGTAGTAAAGATAGTATTGTAATCGCGAAAATTTTCGTGAAATTTCAGATTTCAATGGAAATATCCATTTTGGCCATCTCTGAATCCATTTGAACTAGTTTCGTCGTGACGCTTGTGCGTTCGTTTGTATGTTCGTATCTCGCATAGATTGGTGTAACATCTAGTTTTGTAACTTCCTTTTTGGTCACCATATGATCACCGGAAGTGGTACTTTACTTTAAGGCTATAGCAGATTTTCATCAAATATTATATTAAATGTGAAAATTCTTTAATTTGGTAAAAAATACTTTTGTGTTATTTTATGCCAAAATAAATCACATACTAAATTTTTGTTGAAATCGGATAACCGGAAGTAGTACTTTATTTGAAGCAAAATAGATTTTCATAACAAATTATATCACATGCAAAAATTCTTTAATTTGACATATAATTATTTTATGTCAATATAAATAACATACTAAATTTTTGTTAAAATTGAATAACTGGAAGTGGTACTTTACTGAATGATGTTAACAGTGTTCCTATTTTTTTTTTCTGTTATAATTTTATTAAGAGCTACTGAAAATAATATTTTTAGAAAATTATATTCCGCGTGTGTCGCATCATGTATTATTAAATCAGAACTCAGCAAAAACTCAGCAAACAGAACACAGCAAAAAATATAAAAAAAGTAATAGGTACTATTACTAAAAAAAAATGTTGATAGGTGATTTTTAACACGATTATACCTCCCTTACCATAAAGCGGGAGGAAAAACAGAGTTTATAGTTTCAAGTAAAGTATCACTTCAGGTTCATCAACTATATCTTACGTCGAGTCACCGACGCCGTGTCGTTTTTGATACACTGCTATCTTAAGAATTTATTAACCAAATGATTCAGGATGACTTTTTGAACCATCGATTTATAGTTTAATAGGCACACAAGGAAGTCATGAGGTGTCCACATCAAATATTTCTATCATGAATGTTGGCACTCAATAAATTGAAGCTGTTTATAGTAAAGATATTCAATAACAACCTTGAACTGTTGTAATAATTCTAAAACATGCGTTCAGCGTGCCAGGTCCCCCTCATCTCATCCACACGCCAACTTTCCCCCCCGTTAATTGTTAATTAATAACTCCCGCATTAATTGCCGGCGGCTATCCCGGCCCGCATTTCCTGCGCTCTCTTCTCCCCCAGCCACCACCAGGCATAAATCCTCCACTTCCAAAGGCTCCCGCAGATTGAATCCTCCGAGTCCGTCCGCCCGTGATCCGGTTTATCGGCCTCCCTTTGTCAGGGACGTGAAGAGGATCGGCGCTCGGAAACAATGTGCCTCTCTCCTCCCGGATTTTATAGGCCGTGACTAAAGTGCTCTGACACGCTCGATGCCATGCCATTACAATGAAATTCCCAGCCGATACGTCCATTCGTCTTCTATTAGTTGCTGCTAGTGGTAATGAGTCTCCTCTATGAGTTAGTTATCTAGCAGGCAAAAGTATCTAGCACAACATTGTGGTTGTCCATTAGTGCTTGTAAATTGTGGTTGCTTTGCTGTGTTAGATACAAATGCAAAGCTATTGACACCGCAGAGAAATGTAAGTTTTCGTTATTTATTTCATTTGCGTCTCGTGAAAATTTACAAGCAAAAGCTACTATTCAATAAATCTTTCTTAAAAAAAATATATTAATCTTTCTTCTTTAAAAAATAAAATGGAAATACTATACAATATATTTTGGGTTATGGATTCGTATATCAAAAAACGTGGTCTTTGTGGATGTAACAAAACTATAAGTTATTACTAGTTGCACTAAAAATGTATTTAAGATCTGGAAAAACTCACAAGTTTATCCACCAGTTAACAATCCCAAATTTTAGTCTGAGACTAAAATCACTTATTTATAAAAGTATTCTTCATCTTTCTATTCTCTACGGAACTCTATTGCTTCTCCACATATTGGAGAATGCAAGTAAGGGACTGCAGCAGTTTCAAAATGGCATCGTGAAAAAGAAAAGGCTCAACGACCATACGATTTGTTGAATTTAACCGAGATAAAAGAATTAATTAACCGAAGAAAAAAATTAATTAATTATTCGTTGGAATATCTTAACAAACCCTTAGTTTAGTAGCCTTACATTTTCATCGGTTCTTAAGCGATGATAAAATTTAGGTTATTAATTGTAAGGTAGAGGTAATTAATTAACAGACTAGATTAAAAATATAGACAAATTTTAAGAGGTGAGTCATCACCATTTTTGACAAACAAAAATATTATACCATTGGGAATCAACAATTCCTTCTGTATCTTAAAACAGATTATTTCTATGAAAAATTTAACTCATTTTTATTTTGCAATGATTTTTTGCTTTTCTTTACTCGAGTAACTATTTAACACTAATTTTTTAATATTCCTATAATTATTACCTTGAGAATCAATCGATATAATTTCACACGAAAGCAGTCAGCTCTCAGCGTGGTATAGCACATCCCATACACGGAAAAAATTATTTTATTTTATTTAATACAAGCATTATCAAAAATATGTATATAGATAACACTTCGTTCTATGATTTAACTCAAACAATCTCAGAGTAATACAAGACCTCAAATAATACTTGAGTAATTGTATTACACAAAAAGAAGTTATATAAGATAATAGAATTATATTACAAGTATTGACAGCCTGACAGGGAAGGTTATTTTGTTAGGTGGACTTATACTTGATTTGTCTGGCTAACTTTGTTTCAGCCCCTTTCTTGACTAAGTTTATGTCTGAAAGTCGTGGCAAACCTTGACCATTACATAATTTTATTAATGATGTCACGTTCTCTATTATAGCATTCCTAAAATTCATTAGGACTATTTATAGTTAAATGTGTATCTTGTATAATACGATTTTAAATTTATTTCTAATTACTAAAAAAAAAATAAAGAAACCAAAAACATTAAGTAGTAAAACACGAATTTTCACTATTAAGAACAAATATAGTCATTACATTTTAATATAATTAATAAATACAACCATATTATTTCCTATTAAAATAACGATTCATTCTAATATTTGTATACAATGTTTAGTAATATATTTACCAGCAATTTTCAGAATTAAAACAGATTCTGAAGAATAAGTAGTTTTGCTAGTTGTTGGTTGAGTTAATAATAGATATAATTGCCAATTCCATAATTAACGCAAATTAATGTATATATACATACCTGTGCTTTCGCTATTACATTAATTTTCAAGTGCTTAAGATGTTTGCTGTAACTTAATTTTCTAATTGTTTGTTATGCGGCATTGTATCTCAGACACGCCTGCCGCCGCCAAGATTATTTTTAAAAGGTTTTGCCAACAAGTTTTGGTATTTCCAACTAAGCACTCTCCAAATAAAATGTAAAACTGTTGAGGATTGGATGTTTTAATTATATTGCAGTGATTATAAATTATTTAGAATATTATGATAACATTATTATTATATTTCTTGTTTCAGAAATGTTCTGTTATCACTGCCCTCCGAGTTTACACCCCAGTTCTGCGCCTCGCCTTCCCACATTGGATTACCCTTTCACACCATCACATCCTTGTAAGTAAACACTGTATTTACAAATATTCATCTAAATTATTTTTTGTCATACACGCATTATATTTGCAGGGTTTTTTTGTTATTATTTTTTTTTTTTACTGATTGATTAATTGTACAAGTTTTTAATGACAATACAAAACGATCCCTCATCCAATTCCTTTCGAGCCTTCTGGCTAAATTTTTTGTGGTATACGTTGTATGAGTTTTCAGTATGTTTGTTAACAGTTGAAGTGTGTTTTTTTTTTTTTTTTCTCCAGGATTGTTTTTTAACATTTTTAATATATAATCCTGAGAATGTATCGTTTGTAATACCTCTTTTGAATGTCTCGTTCGTAGTAATGACGATTGCAACATTTAAACTTAACTCTGCGTCTAGAAGTAGCGTAAGTTAGCCTTTTATTCAATATGTTTTCGTTTCTTCTTGATCGGTGGCCTTTCCATAATGTTCCTTAAGATATATTTCGTTTCTAGTGTTCAGATTTTGTATGTTTAAACCAAAATTTTCCATTATTTATAATAATCGTATACTTTCGTTTAGTTTTGACGAAAAAAGAATTTTAATTCTATAATGATTAAACGAAGTAGATACTATTTTTAGAAAGCACCTTTTCGTTCTAGCACTCATCTGATAATCAAAGTAAATAGGTTTAAAAATACATCTCGAGATAAAGCCGCCACTCCAATTTAATACAATAATAATTTTGACCCCAATTAATCTTAATAATCAAAATTGATTGAAAATAATTGAGCTGTCCCGGTTTTAATATTGTCAAAATTAGTGATAATTATGATAATTAATGATGTTTAAATCAATCGAAATCATCTCTAGAGTTAGGCAGGATGGTTGTCGGTTATGGTTAGGATTACTGAGAAGTTTTTGGGAGTTTTCTGGATTTTCAGTCACCGACCGGCAATCTTGGGGTTCCCAACGGCCGTCCCATGGGAATCACCCGCCTGTGACGCATCAACGACTCTACGACGAGCTCCCAATTGAGGCGTCCCATGCTAACTGCCTCTTAGCCTGATCCGATGATTTGATTTAGACCCAGAACTGGAGGCCCACTTCGTTTCAATTAGGCCTCATTTAAATGGCATCGCCTGCTAACCCGTCCAATCTTCTTCCTCTCACATCTCAACTATAGCTCTCCCATCGAGGAACATAAATCTGTATCACAGCTAAGCCGATAATGCTCCAGGAGAGCCGATAAATCCTTTCGTTTCCGTTTGAATCTGATGAAAGTTAATAAAATATCCGGTCTCGAAGATCTGTAGCCTTCTTAGAGACTGGAGGAATGTAACAAAAAAGAGGGGATTAAACAAGAAATAAATATGAAGTTGCAAAGATTTAGGGTCTAACTAGGATCATTACAAGTCTTACATAGGGATTATAATATTGGCAACATACATAATATACTTAGATCCACTAGCAGATTCAAGAGTAGGAGGTTTCGGGCTGAAGTCTTCTAACAAAGATATAGATTTTTTTTAACATCGGTCCATTTTTGTTTCTATGAATGATCTGAGCCAAATAATTAAACATGTTGCAATATGATCTCTTTTTAAATCATAACGCATAACAAAAATTGCTTTGTTAATGTATGGCTACAATTAATTTTTTTTCCTCTTGTTGTAACATATAAGTTAACTGTTTTATGTATTTTGCATCAAATACCCATATTCGCTTCTTTTTCGTCGACGCGTAAAGATAACGGTAAAGGACTTTGAGGGATAATTAGTGTTGAAAAGGAAACTGAAGCATCACTGCTTCAATCACTTCAAAACTGAATTTCTAATGATTCCAGTTCACTGCTTCAAATGATGTAAAAAACGAAGTTTTGATTAGTGAATTTCAAAATTTTTCCGGGGAGGACATCCTTTTGCTATGAGGTTTCTCTATCCCCAGACCTCTGTCAGCCCTCCCAAAATTAAATCCTGGATCCGCTACTACAACTTCCCTAGAACTTCCTTTTCCCTTCCTTCCTAACCATTACGAAAAATTACCAAAATGTAGGCTCATACTTATGACCATAGTCAAGACGCTCCAAAAATTCTCAAGTAAATCTTATTTTTTTCATTAATGAGAAAAAAAAATCAATGTCAGGATATCACTGATTTATTCCAACAAAATCCCTTAAGTCCCTCTTATAGCAGTTAATAGCTAATGAGTCAGCGTTTCGCCAGTTCAGGCGTTGCAGGAGAGAAAAATTTAATATCTCAGAAATGGAGAACAGATATAGCACACCTCACATCAACAGTCTAAAACCAAAGAAGAAACTAACGAAATAGAAATCCTACATTAAAATATATAGAAAAATTACTTTCAGAACGCAATTAGATGTGGGAGCTCGTAATTCGTGATTCACTGAAAAGAGTTACCGTCCTTTTTTTCTCTAACTCACTCACTCAATAAAGAATTCTTTAAAGCTGTTCATGAGAATAACGCCCAATCCTAGTCTACATTCTATCAGTAATATAGATAGTGCTACAGAATCTCATTCATAACAAATTAAAATGACTTTCATTCACTTCATCATCCCCTAAATATTGACTCTGCGTCTACCTCCACCGGCTTCCACCATACAAACCTGTTTACGAGCTACAATGTTCACGGATCTGCCATTCATCGGTTGCTGTTATATAAAAAAAACGGTAGTCCTGAGGCAGGCCGGCAGATGGCTCCCTGATTATCCGCCTATCTCGTTCCCTTATTTGTCCAATCAATTACAGACGTCGCGCTTGTAAGCTGGTTATCCACTCCCACCAGATGTCGCTTCGGTTCCCGGTGTCATATCTCTCTCCTCGCCCAGCTTCGGGCTTCTTTACCATTCTAGCTAAGATACAAAATGGAAGATCATTTTGAAGGCGATTGTTTTAACTTACTTGTAAATATATTAAAGAAGTTAATATAAAATAAAGTTTTTTATTGCTGACTCTGAGCATTTCTGATCCATTGAATAAACATTAAAATCTATTGATGTTTATTCAATAGATGGATCTATTGTAAATAATTTATTTATGATGAATATGCAGTAACGGATTTGCGCGAGGCAAACAGCGCAGGTCTGGGAGGGCAATTTTCGGAGAGCGGCAAAATTTGAGTGAAATTATATTGATAGATTCAAACGAAATTTTATGTATTACAAACAGCTCAATTATGCACAAATAAATATAAAATTTATCTTCGCTTAGTTTTTATGCACAAAGCATTTGGGCGACAACAAATTCGCCACTGTGAATTTGATAAATAAAATTATTAGAAAATCTTATTTTTTGGGGTCTTATATTATAGAGTCTAAAACCTGTCTATAATATAAGCTTGTAGTTTCATAAATTATTTATATTGATATAATTGTGTATACTTGTGTGTGATACGACTCTAGATTTGAATTTATTTATTTATTATAAAACTCAATACTTTAGCATACATTTTAACAATTAGATAGGTTTTAATTTATATTTATTAATAAATGATATCTTAATGTAATTCATAAGAGGTATGTAGCTTTTAAAGGAGAGAATGTATTTAGTAAAAAAAAAAAAAATTAAATAGAAACTGTTAAAAAATAAAATAAGTTCTAAAAATAGTCTAATAAGATTTAAAGTAAGCTGTGTATAACAACCCAATAAACGTAGGCATCACCTCTTTGATAATAATGTGTTTCTCTGTATTTATAGCGGCTGCGCAAAAGCCGAAAAAACATTTCTTCGAGAGTATAGTGCCGAAACGGCTCAGAAGATTTTTAACAAACTTGCCTCAAGCCCTTTAATTATACACGTACTACATCCCCCAAAAAGGAAGGAAAAAAGTTATGACGGAAAGAATCTATGTTACAACTGAAAATTTTTGGAATAAGGACCTTTGAAGGACCTCTATCCTCTCCATAGCTGGTATTATTTTATTAGTATTATTATTACGTTACAATATATATAAATAAATAAATATATATATATATATATATATATATATATATATATATATATATATATATATATTGTAACGTTATAATAATACTAATAAAATAATACTAGCTATGGAGAGGATAGAGGTCCTTCAAAGGTCCTTATTCCAAAAATTTTCAGTTGTAACATAGATTCTTTCCGTCATAACTTTTTTCCTTCCTTTTTTGGATATATATATATATATATATATATATATATATATATATATATATATATATATATATAAATTATCTCCTTCTCCCGCCCTCAGAACTGTTTTAATTTTCGTTTATTTCTCTTATTTTCTCTTCATTGTTTCACATGCACCAAAGAAAGCTGTGCCTATAGGTAGGTGCGTTAATATTCATTCAGTATACACTTCTTTGATGAATCATTATACTATCCTGTTCGTTGGAATGTTTTATTTAATTATAGTTGATACCATATAACACTTTGGAGACCAAGACTAGTTGAAATTTATCTCCCGACCGGTCAAACTCAATAATTGACCTAACAGTTGCCGTAATTGCCCTCTTGGAAATTTGCAGTCCCACAATTTAATAATTCTCCTCGTTCATCTGCCAATTGTCAACCCAATCCACTATGGCATGCTTTGTATCTTGCCATAATCCAATCTCTTAAAATACCAGTTTAAATGTAGCTATATTGTTTTGGCTAATAATTTTATATTTTTTTGTGATTGGTAAATAAATAAATAAATAAATGATAAATAAATAAAATAGTTAATGTTTGCCTTATCTGATAACAATGCAATTTTAGTATTATTATGTCCACTAATAAAATTTTTTTTAAACATTATTCCACTAGATGTAGGTCAGTGTGACATCGATATAGTCTTAGCAGCCACTCTCTAGTGCAATCATGTTTTTAAAAAATTTTTAATAGTGGACACAGCAAAGGAAATAATATTTTATGGAAAAAACATGCTTTAGAGACTGAATTATTTTATAATAGAAAAAATAGCATAGTGAAGAATAAAGGAAAACACAGAAGATGGAAGAGTATTTCGAAACGTTGGTTGTGTGTGGGGGAAAAAAAAAATAATTAATGAAGAAAATTAATAAAGATAATTTAAGGGAAGTGTGTTTGCTCAGAGAAATAACAATACTATTTAGTTTAATAATTATTAATATTTTAATAATACGCGAAAAATTAATATTTTATTTTGAACCTCCTCTTCAATTTTTCTATTAACATAGTTTATAAACAATGAATGTTTCGTTAAGATTGTTTGTAATAATATGATTTAACTATATGGTTAACTATATTAACTTGATGGTATCTGGATTAATGAAAGAGGCTAGAGAAAAAAAAATAAGTTGATTGCTAATAGTTTATTCTTTTAGCTTTTTTTAAATCCCTTAGACGAACTGTCCGTTGAAGAGGATTTTATTCTCTTCTTTACTTTATTCTTGAATCTCTATTCTCATTGAGATTTTTAGTGAGCCGAGGAAGCTAATATCAATCAAGCACTAGTGATATCTAATTGGAACACAATTCCAATTCCTGCTACCACAATATCACTTAATTATCCCCGCCTTTTGATTGGTAAGACCCCACGTTGCGCCAGTGTGTGATTGTCCCTAGCAGATGACACCGCCGCCCGAAGCACTCACTACTGGCCGAGCAGAATCCAATCAGGCGCATATTCCGCTCGTTAGAGGTGTAACGAGAGGTATGATTGGTTCTCTAATTCCATTGGACGGTTATCCCGCCCAATCAGAGGCAGTTATTGGTTTACCTTTCTCCCACTCCTAACGAAGCCGGCACCCTTCGCCCACTCTCATTTCGTATTCAGCTCCAGTTGTCTCTTTCAAATCCTCCGGATTACTCTCGCTTCCGATTCAGAGAGTAAAGAGATCTAACAAACTTTATGACAAACAAAGCAATTACATAAAAAGAAGTTACTTTAGTTCACACATATATGAACTAAAGTAAATGTATATTATATTATGTGTTTGTGTGTATATATATATATATATATATATATATATATATATATATATATATATATATATATATATATATATATCTGTGTGTGTGCGTGAATGATGGAAGAACTGAAAAATATGTTGTTCTAATTATTTATTGGCTATCACATCATTTGTTCATATTTGCGGGGTATTTTCTCTCCATCATCTGGAACTCTCACATCTACAGCCTTCATATTATTTCCTCGATTGTATTAATCCATATATATAATATTTTTTCAGTTTTTTAAAATTACATATTAAACGAGGAATACTCCAGCTATTGTGTCCTTTCACTATCGCTTAACTGTTGGGAGCATTGCCTTTTTTAATAATGTATTTAAATGAGCAGACAATAAAGGCAATAGTCCAAAGAGGTATATGATTAGGAAAGGAAACGATAGTTAAAATATTACTAATTAAATATCTAATTACAAAATATAATCTATAAGGATTAATGGAATGAAGAAAAAAATATGAAGGCTGTAAATGTTAGAGGTCTTGATGACGGGGGAAAATACCCCGAAACTTTGAAAAATTATGTGAAAATAAATATAGGATGAGATATTATTCACAATAAACCTAATTATATATATATATATATATATATATATATATATATATATATATATATATATATATATATATATATATATATATATATATATATATATATATATATATATATATATATATATATGAATAATCTTCCATTGTATTAATTTTTTTTAAACATTTACTTTTGTATTTACACCTGTCAAGAATATTGACGATCAGTGAATTTGGTGGTTAGAAATTTGATATTGTGGCATGATAGGCATGGTAGAGAATAATACTCAGCAGTACCTCTTCTTGTCTTGATTACTGTATAGTTGGGCAAGGGAATTCCTCATCCAGCTCCTTTTCAGCCTTCTACGGTTGTTGTTAGGCATATTGATTAGTTACCGTGGTTCCGTATGTGATTGTTAACTGATGGCATATGAAGGTCTGTAAGTAATGAAATGCTGCTAGTGTATGGAGCTTTGGTTATAGCCATAAGGGTTTTTGACTGGAAAATTTGAAGTTTCAGTATGTATGTGTTATGTAAGGTCCAAATTGGCTTAAGTAAGTAAGTGTAAGTGTTCAATTTTCTGTCTAAGTTTCAATTTTGAACGTCTTGAAAGAAGTGAGTATAATAATTTTAGTCTTATAAGAGATTTAACGTTTTTCGTTTGTTCTTGATGTGTGGGTCCCATTTCATTCTTCTGTAAAATTATCAGGCTTTGGTATCGAAATGCATCTGTCTACAGAAGTTGTACATAGTCGAGTTACAGTGGAGGGCATGTTTCTGGTCGAAGAGTAAAACTAATATGTTGGGATTTGTCTTGGTTAAGTCGAATTTTCCAAAGTTTGCACCAATCATCAAGTTTTGCTAGGTGATGTTGTAAAGTCTGTGAGACATCTGTAAGATTTCGATGTTTCGTTTTCATTAAAATTGTTGTTTCGTCCGCATATATCGCTATCAGAGTTTTTCTGCGGTTTGGAATACCGTGTGCGTACGTGTATGTAGAGCAGTGGAGCAAGTACTGACCCCTGAGGAACTCCTCCTAAGGCTAGGCTAATGATAAAAATTACAGAGCCTTGGTAGACAGAGGAAAATCTTTCAGAGCGGAAGGATTGAGACATAAGATAATAGAGAGGATGGAGTTAGAAGAGGAGCCCCTGATTCCAGACTCTATCGAATCGCTGAACGACCAGATATACTCCTCTTGCTTACAAGTTCTGCTCTTGTGCCGTCACCGTATGTGATTGACGAATGGTTGAAGGTTGTGTTTGGAATACAAATTGATGGTCAGTTACTATGTTATTGTTCGTCAGTCTTTTTTAGAGCAGTTTCTTAAAAAAGTTACGAACTAACGGGAGCAGGCTGATACGTCTGTATGATGAAGGGTTGTCTTTGTCTTGAGGTTGGCCAGTAAGAAGCTGTATCAGTTGAGATAGTGTCTAATGAGAGCTCGTGGATGGCAGACTAGGTTTCTTCCTTTAGGAGTACATAGTCGTGATCCCCAGGACTGATGTTTGGCATTATAATCATCTCCTGCAATAAAACAGTGCAACTGAAACGAAATGGTGGATTGTAATGTCTAGTTCCGGGGATCATTCTGGAATCTGCTCATGAATTGATTATAAAACTTTCTGCTTTGACAAAAGTAAGCTGTCTATGATGGTCATATTTTTAGCGGGTGCTCCAGGTAGCTCTCACGATCCCCATTCCCGTGCAAACAGCTCTTTTCAGTGAATCACATTTTACGGCTCTAATCTCGAGGTATCTCATATTCCTGAATCAGTGAATCAAGAAAAAGAGCTATCTCTTTGCGGTTACTGAATCATTCTGATCTGATCCCTGGAAAGATCAGATTTATTAATCTTAATTTTTAAATTCTAAACATTTATATTCAATTAGCTACTCATTTATCCACGCGAAGCTGGATGAATCCTGTTTTGCTTACTAACCCTATCATAATTAATCACAAATATCAGGAATATAACCCTTTTGATTTGTGCAAGGTTTCTGATTCGTTATGGCTAACAATATTATAACAGTTATTTTACCAGGAGATGAATTGTGATCAAATATAAATTCTTAATCCTTTCAATATAATCTGATAAGAGAGAAAACGTTTTTAATCTTAAGAAAGTCTTAGATTATCTCCCCAAAACTCTCGCTGCCCTCCTAATGAATTATTTTATTATTTTCCATTAGAAAGGGGGAAGAAGGGATACTTAAAGGGGAATTAAAGGATAAAAAACAAGAAACGGGTAGTAAATTAAATACCAAAAATCGGAGAATCCTATGAAAAGCTTAACAAATTAAAAAAAAAAAAAAAAAAAATGCGATTAGGCTGTATTAAAGGGGTAAACACGGGAGACCGTGTTCAAATAAAACAGAACTCGAGAACTTTTAATTCCTTTTCTTTCTTTCTTTTTTTTTTTTTTTTTAAAGCCGACTTTGTAACTCTATTTCATTACTAATTACACTTTTAAAAAGGCGGCAGTTTTGTAATCCGTGTAAAACAAAATGAGCAAAATGCATTAGTGCTCTGCTAATTGGATGGAATGTTTTCTCTTCTCCCTTCTTTTTATTTGTGAATACAGTCTGTCAGTCTTCTGAGGATCAGCCTTCGTCCTGTTATGCCTTTGCCTCATGAGTGAGTAAGAGAGCGAATGCTGTATAATTTAGAAATTATCCCGAATTAGTCAGAATATTTCAAGGGATGATGTTTTCCTAACTTGAAGTTCATCTAATCTGGTCGAAAAATTTGATTAAAAAATCTCAATTTAAAATCAAAAAATCCAAATTTCCAACAGTCTTACATGCAGAATACACAAAGATATACATAAAAAAATTATCACAAATATGTAATAAATAAATAAATAATTTTGACTTAAGGAGATGAATCATTTTATCATAATAAGGATAATATTTTTATTTTATATCTTGTTAATAACTTTTTTATCAATGCATTGCCACAATCCGCTAGGGCAATAAGAGTAATGTTCAGGTAAATATAGCACATCCTCGAGAAGTTACTTTAAATAAATTTGTATTTTTTATCTTTATTCAGCCACTGTATTTTTTAATACAAATTTGTTTAGTTTACGAGAAAAAAATAATAATTTAGAAGTGGTTTGTCTGATGGAGTGAAGTCTTGGACTCGTAACTCCTCGGTCCAGGTTAAACACTGCTGTAGTAGTAAATTTATTTAATGTTCTATAAAGTGGATACCTGACCCTTAATTGGAAATCTTGGCGGGGAGGGGAGATCTTACGGTTGAGCGTACTCCTGGTATGATTTCCTACTAGTATTATCGTTGGCCAGAAAACTATATTTCATTATGGAATACTGAACCCTTAACTGTTTATGAGCTATAGTGGTGGAGATTTTTTTATAGATCATTCAAATAATGGTTATTTATTTCAAACAGTTTCTGTTATGCAAATATATATATATATATATATATATATATATATATATATATATATATATATATATACCTATTAGGATCTATAAAAGGAAAAGAGGATCTATAAAAATCTTGATTTAAGCTTACAAATTATTTACATTCATTGTAAAAGTTTTTATACAAGGTAGGGCAGAAATAACTTAAACACATTGAAGGACTCTCAAAAACAAACCCATGTCTCTAGAAAAAAAAAACAGGTTTATTTTCAAAAATTACATCTTGAAAATTTTCTATCATTCTTCGAGTCATTTCTGGTGGAATAACTGACATATTTCGAGAGGGCGCTGTGGGCGGCTGTTAGTGACTTCGGTGTTATCGGTCTGTACCTTTTTTAAGGAGGGGGTGTAACGATAACTGTGGACTTCGATCGTTACGTGCACATGTTGGAGATTATAATACTCCCTAAGTTGCATAAAATGAGACATAGACGTTCTTTTAGAGATTTAAGGGAAATGTTCCCTGATAGATTAATCTCTTTGAGATGCCCGGGATGGCCAACAGATTTATCACCATGCGATTTTTATCGGGGGATATCACAAGAACAAGGAGTTTAAACATCAACACTCTTCTCTCGTGTTTTTTTTCTGTCCTGATGATTGGCGAAACGTGGTCTGGTTAGTTCCTTACCATCATTTGAGAGAATCAAGGGTTTGAATTTTGAAACTTCCATTTTTTCCTATTATTTTATGCGTCTTGTTGATTCTATAATAATTATCAATACCATCCCAAATACATTTTCAAATTTATTTATTTATTACTAAAAGAAAATTATTCTATAGAAAAACTACTGCCTAATATTTGCCCTAAATGCAGGAAACTGCCCATAACAGACCTTACTTCTTTGGCGTGACTTCGAGAGGTCTTAAGTTCTCATTGCTATATCAATGGCGTGGTCGTTTAAAAGGTATAACTCAGTCTTTTATTATGTTTCTACACTTAGTGTTAAATCTAATAAGGTTTTAAATAAACATTCAATGTTATAGCACTTGGGTACTTTAGACTCTATATCAATGTGTCATAAAAACTAATTTCAAGGCTAAATAATTAAATTAAAATAAATATAAATTTAATATCTGCTTTATAAATTGTGTCCCACTGGCGTTTCATTCAATATTTAGATTATTATTAGGAATGTGAACAGAGTTACATGTGTGCCTTTATGAAAATAATGATAATTTAATTTGATGTGGGAGATTGCTAATGTTTTAGGCTATATTAAACTATTTATTGGATTTATCAAATGTTTATCTTGAACAGGTTAGATAAAGAAAGAGATATTTAATAAAAAGAGAAAAATGCGGCATTTAAATAAATATCTAAGTTAAATAATTAGAAAATAAATCAGATATGCCCGATTCTCGACCTTGCAGTGTTGGTAGTACTGTGCTTCATACCCTCTGATGCTTCCTTAGAATAATAACTATTAAACCATAGTTCACACATAGAACATTGGTTTTCTTTCGAGAGAAAATTTAGTGAACCTTATCGTTCTTCCGATTGCAGGCGCTTAAATTATATCTTCTTATAATGTTAATATTACGACTAAATTAAATTACGTAACAGCAGTGGTATTTACACTTTTTTTTTGTCCATAAGAGTAATTAACTAATGATCCTGTAATTGGACTCGAAATTAATTGCTTTAGACACTTGCAAGCGTCCTACATGCGGTAATTAACAATCGCTATAGAAGTTACCGACAAAGATCTTGTAGCAGATGCAAATATCAACTCTAATTAAACCAATCATGATTTGACGAGACAATGAAGACATGGCAGATTAAAGTCGCTCATGATGAATTTCGGCTTCTTCATTATTTGATCGAAATACAGTCCCTTTTTTACTTCCTTGTACGAAGTAAAGGAAGTATTGTAATCGCGAAAATTTTCGGTTTTCAGATTTCAACGGAAATATCCATTTTGGCCATCCCTGAATCCATTTTGATTAGTTTCGTCGTGACGTCTGTACGTACGTTCGTTCGTATCTCACATAACTCAAAAACGGTTAGCCGTAGAAAGTTGAAATTTTGTATTTAGGACTGATGCAAAATCTAGTTGTGAACCTCTCTATTTGGTCACCACATGATCACCGGAAGTGGCACTTTACTTGAAGGTCATAATTGATTTCCATCAAAAATGATATTAAAATACAATGCAAAACTTCTCAAATTTATTATTTATAACTTATATATTGATTTAAATAACATACTAGATTTTGGTTTAAATTGGAAAATCGGAAGCGGTACTTTACTTAAAGGTCATAATAAACTTTCATCAAAAATGATATTAATATATAATGTAAAACATCTCAAATTTGGTAAATAGGACTTTTAAATCGCGATATGAATGTATTTACTAGATTTTGGTTGAAATTGGTGAGCCGAAAAAGGTACTTTACTTGAAGGTCATTATTAACTTACATCAAAAATTATATTAAAACTAAATACAGAAATCATTGGTTGTGGTAATAAAGGTTACAAACGCAAATTGGTTTCCAATCCAATTTCCAAATCTTTATCTAGTATCTAGATATCTAGTATGACAGTTTTAATTTTGTTACGGAACAAGAAGAAATCTCTTAGAAACTAGTTACCTACTGAAAAAAAACGACATATAATAACGGAATGAGACCTCCAGAAAAAGTATGTGTGTGTGTGTTTGTCAATAGATGGATGTCGCGACGCCGAGTGTCGTTTTTGATAAACTGCAATCTTCGAAAACTAGTATCCAAATTGAGGATCACTTTTTGAGCCACCGATTTATAGTTTAATAGGCGTACAAGGAAGTCATGTGTTGTCCACATCAGATATTTTTTTTAATTATTAAGTGTATAAGTAATGTTAAATTATTAAAATCACACATATCTGGGGTTATTTATCTGTACCCTTCGTGAATGAGCTTATAAAATTCCATCTTTTTAAGAGTATCATTGGATGAAACGTTTAGTCTATTCCAAAACTCTTATTAATATGTTCTATGATTATTTCAAAAAAGCTTAAAAGTCTGGTTAATAAAATTTCAGTATAGATACTATACCATACTTATATTAATTATAATTAATAATAAAATTTAATTTATAATAATAATAATATATCTAAGCTGCCCAGAGCAATCTTCCTAACCACGTCTTGAACTACCTCTCGAGCGTTTACTCGTTAGTCCAATATTTCTTCCTTTATAGTGATTCCTTCTTTATAAACAACTTTACATCTTTTTTTTTTGAGGAAAAATAAAATTATAATTAATACAATTCGCTAGCAAAGATTTTAATTATTTAAATGAAAATTGTAAGATAGCTTACTGCAAATGTATCTTGGTATTTTTACAAATCGTTTTTGGCTAGTTTCGTGTCATTATATTATTAGAAATATTTTCACATGACCAAAAAAAATAAATAAATAAATAAAAATAAACAGCCTTTTAAAAATTGTTGAAAATCTATTTCCCAATTTTTATATATCCAATATACAGTAAACCTCCTAAAAAGATGATCTCATATTATATTCATCAACTGTATCATATTCATCCCTTAAGAGTTAAAAAGAGTTGTTTTAAAAATAATATAAATTAGTAATCATAGAAGTACATAGAGTACTTCAAACCACGTATATGTTATATATATATTTTTTTTTTTTTTGGAATGATAGAAAACTTAAAATAAATGTTATAAATGGCACATTAGATCAACTAGTTAGCCATTATTTCGCTTATAAATATTTGTCTTCATCTAATAATACCAATAAATAAATTAAATAAAAATGAAGATCAATTTTCATTTACCAATATTATACTGATTCAGACCAAAAGTGAATCATGATTTCTGAAGAATTAGTAGATGGAGAAAATAATGGATTTATGGAATTGAGTATGAAGATCAGAGGGATAGTATCTAATAAGAAGGGTAGTATATAAACAAGAAGCTCAAGGAGAAAGAATTTTTTACTAACTGTTGCCCGTGACCTCGTCTAATTATCAATTTAATGTGATAATATATTTAGTATATATTATTATTATTATTATAACGTTATTCGTTGTAATGCCATTGAAAGAAAAGAAAGTTTTTGAGTTTTAATTCTGTTCTTTGAAGTGCTTTTGAATACACAATATTTTTTTTTTTTTCTGTCTGGTGCTTACATGAATAAATCAGATTTTTCCGACACATGAGCACAGCTGTCTATCTGACACAAATGCACTACTGGAATGTGGTCCACATACTTATAGCGATTGTCACTGTAAGTTGTTGATTGCCACTGCAAATGCGAGTGGTATTTGAATTCGGAAGCGTGGCAACAATACATCTCAACAGAAATTTACACGACAGCACAAATGATGGCATTCTCGTCACCTTGGTAACCATTGGTGCAAATTATGTTTCTTAATTAATTTAAAAATAATGACAGCATTTACAACAATTTAATGTAGGTTCGCACAATCTAAGTAAAAATCTCTTTCAAACGGTACCTCCTCCGCTCGTCAGTCGGTTCAGTACTTCTCCTGGAAAAGGGAATCTCTCCTACAGAAATAATTTATAGAATTATGATTTTTAAATATTGACTTTGCAGATATTATCATCTTCTATAGAACAAAACAATAGAGCAACTGGCTGCTAAAGAGGGAGCCCAAAACTCACTCCCCTGCAAGCACGATCCCTTGCCATCTATCGCTGAGCTAGGGCGGATTACTCGAATTTATCTGGTAGGACTACTTTATTCGCTGAAAGGTCGTGGTATTATCGCTAAGGAGAATCTAGTGCTCCCTCTCATCTTGAGAGACATTTGTTCTTCCTTCCCTATTACATCGGGTTAGCTCCTGAGCCTAACGCTTTTTTTACTATTACTCCCAGCTTTAGGGGATCTAGCTATTGGATGAACTCCCCGATCTCCTCTATCCTGTTTATCCACTGGCATCTTTTGAGCTTGGCTATTTTATCAATATGATCGAATTGGCTTGCAATTGAAGTAGGTTGGAATTTTGGAAAGAGATTTTATAATAAACAAAGACTCAATGAGTTCCAGATTACCTTAAATTGCAACTGATTACTAAGAGTACCGTACATATTTTATCTTACAATAAACTAAATTAAAATATTTTGTGGTTTAGTGGCGGCGTATCAATTATTTATTTATTGGATTTTCGAATGATAATTTTGTTTTAAAAGGCAGAATTTCACCAGCCGAATTTCTGTCAGAATCACTTGCTTTAAAGAGTTCGATAAACATTTTAGGCCAAAAAGAGAAAAATCAATAGCAAACGAACTGAGTTGGTTGCCTATTTGAAATTCTATAAACATTCGTGCGTATAATCTTATATGATCACGATTTTGAGGTCTATTACATCCATTCTGAACATGAGGTAAAGACGATATGGAGATATCACACCATGCTTACAGGATGTCGCTTGTTACTTTAAAGTTACGAAAGGGAAAAATCGCAGTTTTATTTATTAACCAAAAACATATTAACAAAATAAAATTTTAGAAACACCTGTCTACGGCTAAGCAAAGTAAAAAGACCCAGAGATAAAAACTATATATATTCGCAATGGGAAATTAAAAAGTAAAATGTAAAATTTTATTTTGGTCGCCTGAAAAGTAACGACGAGGTGACAAATATTTGTTTACAATTTGTATTTGTGTGACAAGTTTTCTCATTTAGATTTCGCGCTGAAACATTAGGGATACTAAACTGTGCCTCTGAATTTATACATCGAGAACCTCTACCAAAATTCTCACTTTTAGTGAGGATTAGTTAAATTATGCTATTCTTTTCATAAAACCCGATATCAATAAGTTTCATTACTTGGCTTAAGTTGTTATCGCCTATAAATAATTCTTATTTTTACCGCAAATTGACAATTGTTGTTCCTGTACCAAACCGGAGTTATATTGAAAGCATATTTTTTATTAATCATATTTCCCAAAACAAGGCTCCTTACACAGTTCCAAATTATATCATATCCAATACCCCAATTATTTATTCTATCCGCACTAAAATTAACTAATTCCAGGGACTGAATGTCACAGGTCCCTTGGCAAATAAGATAAGGAAGGGATGACTGGAGGGAATGGGGGGATTGAATTAGGCCCTATAATACCCTCCCAATGTAACCCTATACCTTCCTCCTAACTGAGTAATGTTCCCTCCCAACCCTCGCTGGCGCATATGTCAAGATCAGCGGCCTCTAGGTCTACTCATCGTGCCTAGTTCGGATAATATAGAGGAATCTGTCAGTAAATTGTATATATCGTCTGGGCCAAATCTGCCATAAAATATATTACACAGTACCTATCTATATTCAATAAAATAAGGATAAAATAGAAAGAGTCTAGCATAATAGCTGTAAATAGCTAGCCAGTCTACGTTTCGCCAATTCAGGCTTCATTAGAACTGAAAAACCAAAGGTAACATAAATGAAATGAAAAAAAAAATTTTATTCTAAGACAAAAGTCTCTTAAGAATAAATGCATTGCTTAGATTTAATGTACATTTCGCTGCACCAGTTCAATAGTGTAACATCTCAAAAAAGGTCAATTTTGAGAGATGCAGGTATATATAATACATAGCAATAAGGGCTATATATATATATATATATATACAATTCATAACCTTTTCTTTATTTTTTGGATCCCCTGCCTAACCATTTTCACAGATGTCAAAAAATCTATTTAACAAAAAATATTTCGAGATATCAAAATGTTAAAGTACACAGATTAAGATCTGAAGCCAAGGCATCGATATTTACAAGAGGTATCAAATATTTGCCAATTATGTGTTAGTAGTAACTCTTGTTGACATAAATATGAATTTTTTCACATCTATAAGGCGGTTTGATTATGAGGCTGGTGAAGGGATAATTGTTATAGAGGGGGATTGAAGGATAGAAATGGGAAAGAATCTAAAACAGAGGTAACTCGAATGACGAAGGATTTCCTGAAGTAAGCAGTTCTATAAAATGTGTTTGGGCCGTTAAATTTAAATTTTAGTTTATTAATACTAAAAATAGTTATAGTTTTTTCCCTAAATGCTAGTTTTTTATTTTAATGAAACGAGAGAAAGTGTTTTGTTCCCTGAGTGGTTTGTTTCCTATGTATATACCGTTTACGGATTAATACGAGATAACAGCGTCTCCCCCTTGTCCTTCGCGATAGTTTCCTAAGTAATACCGAAAAGAGTGAAATTATTATCATTTTCGCAAGACATCTATCTTCGTTTTTTCGACATCGTAACTCTTCTCTTCGTTCGACGTCTACCAGCTGCCAGCTACAACTCTCGTCCATGGAAGTTAACATATAAATCGATCTTACAACTATCGAGATGACGAAGATTATTTTTGTTTTGTTTCTTCGGCATTCGTGCGTTAGTATATATAGCAAAGTCAATTTACGTGAAGAAATTAATGAACTTAATAAACTATTAATTTAATTTCATGAAAGAGATGCTATGTTTTCTCCAGGTTAAGTTAAGTTTGATTCTCTTTAGCTGCTAATTCATTAGTCTATATATATATAGGGATGCCATTGGGCAATCATTGAGGATGATTATCCCAAAATTGAGTAAGCTTATGAATACTTTTGAATTTCTTACATTGTCCTCTAAATTGGATACCTTTCCAAGGGCCTGGTTTGTGTTTACCATTATTTAATAATTAACCAAGATAATGTTCCTATTTAAGTTTAATACTAATGTTAATCAAAGTTACTACTATCTTAATGAAATCTATTCAAATTAAATATGGGCATGGTTACTAAAGAACAACCTCCTTGCTAACATTTATCTTTATTCCTCAAAATTAAAATAACAAACTATTACAATAAACGGTTAACCATGGAATGATTCAGCTTAGACTTAGCCATTAATTGTTTTTAACATAAATCTCTTATCTGTAATAATTGGTGTTGATGGTTCCTCAGCATCTCTCCCTCGGTTTCCCCTGCAAATCTTCAGTCATGGAGCCAGAGCGCATTTCTCATCTTCAGAGTCTCGTTGTTCCGCCCTTGAGCCCGGCGAGGTCAGCGTTCAGCCAATATCAGTCTAGAAGTCTTTCTTCAGTCTCGATCCGTTTAGAAGTCCTCCCTCAGCCTCGATCAGTCTAGCCGTCTTGCCTCAGCCTCGCTCAGTTCAGAAGCCCCTCTTTTTCACCTCCTTGCTTCTATCCCCCATTCTCTCTTGTTCTGCCTAAGAGGGGGTCAAAAACGTTGTTCATTGGCCGACTAGTTTTATAGAGGGAGGAAATTCTGGGATTTCATCGGATGGCTCCACCCCTTGTGCTGACAGCCGGTATCTGCGAACCATTATCCAACTAGTATAATTTAATCATACCTTTTCCAGGCGGTCTCCACTTTTTCCTCGAGGCCAGCCAAGCCTAAGGGGACCAGTTCTTAAAGTTGATTAGGTGTCCCAGCTTTTGGCATTGTTACAGTATTAACTTCTCGGTAGGGTTTTTAAATTAACTTATCCCTTATCACTTATGTGGTGACATCTGTCATCGCCTGTCAGTTACCCTTCTCTACCTGCTCGTCCCTTATTTCTTTTGTTCGCACCTGGTCTGGTTAAATTATATAACGATAATATTGTCCAATATCAATACATATTAGAGATTATTATGTTATCTCTTGCGGTCAATTTGTCGTATTAAACCAAAAACGATTTAGTTGAAAATTAATTTTGTTTTATATTTTGTTATAGATTAAATTTGTTTATAAGTTAAATTAGTCAAAATTTTCATTAGATATCTATTGTTTATCCGTATAAGTTACTTGTATATTAATTATTATACTACCTAATTTTGTTTATTTTTTCAACCAATTAAGTTACACATTTTCTTCCTTTTTTTCAATTATTTATATTCGAAAGGAAACTTTATTTTTAATGTATGTAGAACTTTATTTACCTCTTATATTTACATTAATGATTTTACCATGTGCTCAGTACACCGGCGCTATTTGGAAGGGGATCAGAGATTTATGTTTGTTTTTTATAACATCGCTCTCCCCATCAACAGAATAAATCGATCGATTGAGATCTTGTATTCAAAGAGTAGATAGGAGAACTTAATGTAAAGTCTGCAAAATAAATTCAACAAAATAAATAAAAAATTTATACATATATTATAAAACTATAAACAAATTTTTTTCTCACGCTCTAACGCCATGGAAACTGCATCTTTTCATTCTGAAGCATTTAAAAATAAAAAGTGAATTACCTTTTTTTTCTTTAAGCTTCATCTATGTGTTCTTGCTTTTCAGTCCTGCTCAGATGCCTGTATTGGCAAAACGTTGACTGGCTAGTTATTGCTAATTGATAAACTCAAGGTTTTAAGTTGGAATATATTTTTTATTTTTGCTCTCATTTATTAATTCAATAATTTGATCAAGAGATTATTAACAGACATTTCATAATAATCAGAGATGGGAACGTATTGTTGGCGTATAGTGAGTGACTCATCTATAGACGTTTGAATTAATTCGGCATGATTGATTGGTTCAACGAGATAAGAGGGAATCATATCAGCCGCCGATGATCAGTCAGCTGGTCTTATGCAATGCCTCCTATATCGCCACGCCATGAATCAACAAAAATAAATTGGACTCTAATTAATATGTTTAAGGCCTATCATTAGCGAATTTGAGTTCGGATGGCACTGCCAATGTTCAGTGTGATTTATCATCTGTATTGGACGACAGTCCTAATGACTGAGCAAATTTAAATTAATTTATGTAGCGTTTATCGAGCAATGCACTTTTGTTTAGAATGCCAATGTTTTATTGTTTCATTATTCAATATTTTTCCTATTTGCGGTCTATAATTTAATTCACCTAACATTTAAATAGATAGTTAAAAATAACTTTATTCTAGGACTGGGTCCCTTAAGAATAACATATTTGAACATAAAATATACACAATATGTGGCAAAAAGACTAAATTAATAAAAAAAAATATATTATCATAAAGAAATATAGAAGAATCATAAAATAAATTATTCTGGTGAAAATATATTATCATTATTAATAAATAAAATAATAAAAGAGAGGAAATAATAAAATATATAATCATTACTATTAAATAAAAATAAAAATAAATAAAATAATAAAAGAGAGGAAGAAAAAATATAGTATATACATGTATGTTGACTGTATTCTAGAAGATAAATAATCACTTCAAAAAAATTATTTCCTGAGGAAAAATATATTTTGTTAATTGAAATTATCAAATTAGGTAGCAAGTGTTTAGGAAGTGAGAAAATGTAAACTTTCGTTTCAGGTAAAAGAAAAGTTCAAATACAAATTAGTTGGGGAAAATTACAATATTTAATATAGTTCGGAAATTCAGTAAAAATTGTTAGGAATATTAGATTTTACCCCCTCCAATAAGTTTTTGTAGCAAAGTCTCTGCTGGTACAGTCGATGGTTCGGCATTGGCACGATCCCAGGAAATATTGCCTACGAATGGAGGGGAGGGGGAAATATTCGTTTAAAATATATGAAATGTTTAATGAATAATGATTTAAAAGTGACGGTGATTTCCCCGGTTAAAGTTTCTTCAATTTATTCGGATCAAGTCAATCATCACCACAAAATTTTATTTCTTCCCTCTTTTCTTTTTATTTTGGTCTAAGGCGTAGAGAAGAATCTACAATTATTCTATAGATTCATCACTAACTAAGATATCGTCTTAACTCGTAAATCATGAGAAATAAAAAAAAATGAATAATGTACATGCTTATTGCCTGCTATCATATATTGCTTACCTTCATAGGGTACTACTCTTACATTAACTTGAGTTATCCTATTGTTGGAAATAGAAGGAGCCAGAATATCGGATGATGACTCCATCAAAGCCCCCTTGCTCAATGCCTGGCAAACTATCCCAGTTAATTGTTACCTGAGGGCAACGCTATGGAGCCTTATGAATGATTCAGGTTTCGTTAAGGGATCATCTAGTCGATCTAATATCTACCGCCGTTGCATTTATCCTTAGTGTGATCCTTAAACGAAATGAAATCGATTAAACAGTGAAATAATTAATTGGACGTTTTTGACAGATAGTGTAAATATCTGACAGATAGTTTGTGACAAAATGACTGTGTAATTTTTTTTTTTTTTTTTTTTTAGATGCACATATTTACAACTGTAAACTTATAAAATTACAACATTCGAAACTGTAGGTAGTCTGTTTTATAATTTATTTCCAATTGATAAAGGTAGATTACCACACAGAGTCTCAAATTCATTATATTTTATTTCATTGTGAGAAGCTTTCGGTGTCCAGCACCATATTCATCTCTATTTAAAAACAGCATTAAGATTAAAACAAGCTAATTATTCATTATGCATATACATCATATTATATAGTAATAATTCTAATTTTAATTTATTATCATGCAAACAATGACTATTACTCTACCTTTCGAATCATTGTTCCTCATTAGGCGAGAGAGGGAGGGGGGGTTGTTATTTTGAACCTTAGACCATCGTCTAAATTGTTTTTTTGTATATTATTTCCCCGTACCTGCATGAAGAAGAAAAAGGGAAAGAGAACATTTCGGACCCCCTATGCACTAGGTTCTGTTATTTCTCACAATGAAATAAAATATAATGAATTTGAGACTATGTATGGTAATCTACCTTTATCAATTTAAAAATTCAACATTTTGAGACTAGGACATAATTTTTTTTTAATAAACGATTCTTTAAACATAACCATAATTTATTTTAATTAATAACTTTCTTTATTTTTCGAAAACAGCAATGAACTTTGTACATTAATGAGATAATATAATTTCAAATTTTATAAAAAGTTCTAAGATTTCGAAATGTTTGAAAAAATAAAAATAAAATGTTTAAAAAAATCGAAAAACCTCGGGAGAGGGAGTGGGAAAAACAAGTTGGGACACCAAAAAGGCACTCCTCTAACACCAATTCAATGTACATAAAAATTTTCAAACCTTTAATTTAATTTAGTGGAGCTGTGAAGATGTGAAAATCTTTATAAGCGCCAAAATTTCAGGTAAACATACCGAAATTTCGACTGAAATTTTCCCATACTTTAATGGTATTTTCTGCCTAGAAGAAAATCCTACATACCGAATTTCAGCTCATTTGACCCAATACCATTTGACCTGTAATAGAATACATTTAAAAAGAATAAAAAAGGTGCTTCAAAATTAATTCTGTTATTCAAAATTAAATAACTTTTTCGGACTCGGAGGGCGCTTAAATACTAACAAAGAATTCAACAACTTTTTCTTTTATCACCATTTTTTCTCTATTGTGGGTTGTGAAAGTAAAGGTCAAATAAATATTTTTTTAAATCAACTATTATTACCTTTTTGTTTTTGGTTTGGTTTAGTTTAAATTATTATTGAAATATTTCAAACAAAGCTTTTAGTCTCCATACTAACAGTTAATCAACGGTTTTTCGTTGCAGGCATTACTCATTAATTCAGACCAAACTCACAGGGATTCCTTAATATATGTTGAACTGTTTAGGATTTAGGATATGTTATACAGTCTCTGTTTGGATTGTTTGTATTTAGTTTTTAAAGTGGCATTTACTATCTCTACTCTGCTATAAAGTGATTACAATACTGATAGTGGCTGATAAGGCGGTACGTTGATTTATTAGTCTGTTTAGGAAGCTAATGGCTTTATTTGGAATCCTAATTACAATTTTTATCTTTCCTCTTTTAGTTTTTACATTTAGTAGGCTGTTCCAACCATAAATTCTAATCCAACCCGTACGACAGGCAGTTATGCATAAGCTACGGCATCAGCTGTCCCAGATCGAAGAAGGCCTTAATAAATGATGAGGATATAAAATATACTTTAAAGGGGGAGAGCGGGGCAGATCGGGTTGCCTAATTTCATGCTACTAGCCACATCATCCCCCCGGGACCGCCTCCTCGCCAATGGATTACAGTAATAGACCGACAAATGTGCAATGTTTTATAATGGCTATTATGGGTATAATATATGGATGAAATAGGCCGCCCATTATGAGTCCTCTCACTCGGCCGGGCCGTTCTTCTTAGTCATACGCAAATTCAAATGCTTTGAGATGTTAAGATGCCCTGGAATCAACACCACAAATATTTTGCTTTTTTATTAAAAGTTCATTTGATAGCATTTCGGAAGATTTCAGATTCCTTTGGATAAACTTAATCTCGCGAGGCTGTGTAATGGCTGTCTACAAGTACTGAACAAAGTTATTTTATTGATGTTTACAACTGTTTTTAATATACAACAAATAACTATCCTATCTGATTAACATGACAATAGCTTGTGAAAAAACTACAACTCTAATGACAATCATGTGTCAGAAGGTCCCAAGACCATCTCAAATGCCTCGGATAAGTGCCAGGAATAGATTTGAAAGCGAGCAGGGGTATGACTAGGCATTTAGGGGTCTCAGGGCTAGAACGCAAAGAATAATGAATGAGCATCCCCTCCCACGCTTCATAAATTTGTTCCCAATAAAAAAGTAAGATATAAGATTCAAGCATTTTATTGACTGTAAACTAAAATTACCATTGCCATCCAAAGAAGATATTACATTACAGTCGATAACTATTAATACAGTTACAATATTAAATTGAAATAAACGCTTGAAATGGAAAATATCAGAAGCCCGATCATATTACTAATAAATTCATGAAAATTATAAGGATAATGAAAGAAACAGAAATCTAATAATTATTTTATATAACTATAATGAAAGAAACAGAAATCTAATAATTATTTTATATAACTCCTTGAATTCCATAAATTCATTGAGACAATAAGCATGTATCGCTTATGATTAATGAATTAGACGAACTTGCAAGGTAGTCTAACTATTAAACATCTGATATTGCAAAACCGTGTAGGGCATATGAGGCTACTAAGGTGAAAAGTTATCCTATGTAGATTTTTCTGTGAAAAAATATCAATGAGCTCAGGAAAGTCAATTTCTTTAGGTCGTTCATTTTCAATTGAAAATAGTACCAAATCTTGCAAGTCTATCCTCACCCATGTTTGATATCATATAACTTTTAACTATTTCCAATTTAGAAAAAAAGCGCTCAGCTTTTTCTTTTGCTATCGGAAAATAAAGTACGAAAACAAAAGTCCGGTCTAGGCATAGGTGAACACAATATTAAGGAAATAAATTTAAATATAAAACAATATGCAAGCGAAGGAGTAGGATACAACTGGTCAAGGACGAGTTATGTGTATTGAGCATTTGCTCAAAGACAGAAATGTTTAGATTCTATTGGCAGGGTCCAAATTCAAACAGTGTTTTATGAAACGTAGTTGTAAGAAAAGTTATGTTGGAAAGTCTTACTAATAAGTGTTGTGAGTTTCAGACAATGGTCGGATACAAAAACCCACAACGCGTCATGAATATCTATTTCGGCCATTGGCCGAATTTGGCGATTTAGCTTGTAGGAACTTTAGAAACACTTCAACTAACGAACTTAGCTCAGCCATGAGCCATCGATGGAGTATAAGTTTTTCCCTACCTTATCGGCTTCAATCCTCGAAGGTTTTCCGAGATCCGCTACCCCAACAAGAGGACGACGACTCAACGCTAGCGGCGCTAGAGAGCTATTTTTGGTTTATCCGCTAGAGTGCTCCCCTAATCCGGCAGATGTGGCTCCATTAGGTGGGGCCTGCTGCCGCGATTCTTCCGCGGCCAAATCCTCTTAGGCCGGAGGGAAAAACTTTCTCCAGTCTCTCCCTCCCCCCAACCTCCTCGTAATTAAAACAATCCTCACAATTTCCTCGCCTGTTAAAATTTCAAAACTAGTTACTCGTTCTGTTGGGGCCCGGAGATCGCCCCGTTCTGAGGCTTTCAGGAAGTTAATTTGCTTAGTTGGCTCCTGGATTAGCCCTTCTAACTCCGGCAAAGTATATTTCCACCATCCGACCAGAAAATCCTCCTTTTCATCAGGATTATTATATTCCAAATTATTTTTGCATTTTAATTTTTCATCCCTTCAAGACCGCCTAATTATTTCCTTGGTTTAATAAGTAGCCTGGATATTTTATATTTGAAAGAACTCTTACAATCCACCACATGTTATTATTCATAAATGATTAGATATGATTTTGATCTAAAAAAAAGATTATTATAAAATAATTTCTTCTTGTACTTTATTGAGGTTTTGAATTTAAAATCAACTTTACTGTTATATAAAGCTATTTAAGCAATGACACAAAATCTATGACTTACATAAAATAATACATCTATGTTTTTCCTTTGTCTTGTTCCAGCATAAAAAATATAAACCCTGCACTTGATTGAAAGTCAGGTATAATGCAGAATATTTTAAATTTATTTTCTATTGTTTCGTGGTAAGAGAGAGAAATGCTTTATTAAGAGCAATGCTGCCCAAATACCTCGAGGTTGCTACTCACACAACATACTCTTTTTATTTTTTATTATTTAAATTTATTTATTATTATTAAAATTTTATTTTAAAGATATCACCTAACTGAGGTGTATTTAGATCCACTAAGTCAAAAAAGTATTTTTTTTTTAAAATCTCGTTCTCCTATAGCAAATTATAATGATATTGGTGTTTAGAGTTGGTATTTTAATTTTAAGACCGAAAAAATTAAAGTTTCGATAACAAATCTGCGGGGATAGATGGTAGCACAAATAAATCAAAACCATTAATAACTGATTTGTGAAGTTTTGCTTACTGTATAATTTTAGATTGGCACTAGGGTGTTAATAATAAAAACATATCGGTACATAAATATATAAATATTTATATATATTTTGTCATAAATACTTCTTTCTCTAATTTTACAGTTAAAATCATTCGATTAAATTCATTGAAGGGTCAAACATAAAGATATGCACTTTCGTCCCATCTATACGTGTGGTACGAAATGGCATTATTTAAAAAAAAAAAAAAAAATCAAATTATTCATATCTTTAAATAAAAATTAGGAAGAGTATCAAAATCATAAAAAACTTTCCAAGATAAATCTTTACTTAAAAAAATATATATTAAAAAAAGAAAAGTAAAATTGGTATTTACATGTGTAATGTCTGTTATTTAAAAAGACAATTGTACTTCTGTTTCCAAATTTTTCTCTAATTCCAAAGACAAATTATATTTATTTTTACGTTTACTTATAATTCTCATTAAAGCCCTTAATTTTTTTTTTTTATTACACCTTCTATTATATCGTTATACGAATCAAAACAATATATCACTAATAAAAGTGTGAAACAACGTAACTGCGAAAATACGAAATGTTCAGTAGATACAAAAAAAAAAGTTTAAATAATTAAATGTTCATCACATTGAGTGTTTTCTTCCAAAATAGTATGTACTGTCGAGTAGAAAAAATTAACGATTTATTATTGTGCATAAAATTTACGCAAAAATTAAATTATCCTAAATCAAAAGGTTTTGGACTAGGATTTGGATCTGGTTTCACACTTTTGCCCACGATACATAGAAACTTGTTTTGGTGGGGTGCGTCATTATTTAAAAAAAAAAAAAAATCTCTTTCCTTCGAAAATAGATGTAGTTCACGCAGCAAATGAAATAATAATAAATAATTGTGGTTCATTGGTACAGCATAAACAAAGTCTGAAATACTAAATAACTAAAATCTAACGATTCAAATTTTTTTTATGTTTTTTAAAAATTGTTTTAAAAAAACAAACTAGGATTGAGTGTTTACCTATTCAAGGATTTTTTCTTAATTGGCCATCTATGAACTTTTGAATTTTATAGTATAAATACTTGGAGGCATGATAAAGATAAATCGTTATGCCAATAAAAAAGTTAATCTAGATTTATCAACTGTTATAATTCAAAATTAAGGATCTAAAAGTTTAGTTAAAACGTCTCCCAAGCATGACCGAGCGCCTTGGCTTATTTTCTTAAAGACGCCCGCTTTAATCGGAGGCTTTGAGCCCTCCTCCCTTCCACAGGATTAAATATAAAATACGACGGCCGTATCTTAAAACTTTTTGAAGAAACGCTCCCCCAGCGGTTTTAAAGAATGCAAGAAGAAGTGACTCGTAACAGAATTATCCCGGCGAGTCCAGGGACCAATGACAGGGTCCCCTTGCATTTGAAAACAGGAGGATTACATAATTATTTTTAAAAGCCACCCCGCCACGACCCCCATTGAATTTTTATGAAAGGGGAAATGAAATTGGGATGAAGCTTAGAGAGCTTTTCGGAAATTGCTACGGCCTGATGGGAGCGGCGAACCTTAATTTTTAAATTAAATATACCGCTAGAGATGATGCCCAAGCAATTAGAACGACCACAACCCAAAACTGACCTGTAAATAAATTAAAACTCGTATCAGATTAGGGATAGGTCCTGCATGAACCATTTTTAATATTTCACCAACATGGGTCCTTTCAACTCTATGCTGTCCAGTTATCGGCATGCTCACAAAATATGCATTTGAAAAAATTCTTTAAAAATAACCAAAAAACATTCTCTTAGAAATTAATTAGGTTGATTTAACAACTAGGAGTGTAAGGAGGGTAAATGGTGTGATAAATAATTATTTATATTATATTCAAACGGGTTAAATTGGATTCAAAACGTTAAATATAAATCAATTACAGAATTCTTCTCTTTTTATTTATTTATTTATTTCTTATTGTTGGAATTAAGAAAACAATTCAATAAAATATCATAGAAGCGCAGAAACGTCAACAATTTAAAAGAAACTAAGTACTCTGTACACCTCCGTAAAAGGAAGGAATATTTAAGCACTTCATAATTACAGAAATTTGTGCCATAGAAGGAGATTCAATTATCTATCGAAATACTGCCGCACTTTGGTTCAGGCGTTTCAACAATGGGAATATGATCCTTGCATATTAACTCAGATCAGGTCGCCCATCGATCGTTGATGATGTTCTTGAATGTGTGAACCAGAACCCACATACAACTACTTCTGATTTATCGGCCACAGTGGCTCGTTATCTTAAAAGCCTGGGCGTACGGAATTGAAGACGTGACGTGAGTTGACAGAGGCCCAAGCCCAGCAGCGAGTATGATATGTGCAAAACTTTGCTTCAAAATCCGAAAGATGACGGATTCTAGAAAAAAATTATCACAAGTGACGAAAAGTGAATATTTTTGACAATTCTAGCAAACATAAGCACGGGGTACGTCCAGGTGAAGCTGCAAAACCGGACGTTCGCCAAGATCGGTTTGGGAAAAAAGTGATGCTTTGTGTTTGGTGAAACTTCGAAGGCGTTTTGCATTTTGAGCTCGTTCCTGAAGGTAGGACCGAGGACTCAAACCTTTACTGTGAACAGCTAGACAGAGTTTATGCAGTATTGCACCATATGGTTTGTTAAGATCAATGGCTCAATTTTATAAAGCTCGGGTCTTTGATAATTACGAGGACGTAAAAATTGGCTGTGAAGAGTTCTTTGCCCCCAAGAGTGGTACCGGTATCAAATCTAATTACTGACAAAAAGATGGATGAAAACCATGGACTTTACTTTGAAGAGAAGTATTCAGTAATGTTTAAAATATGTAATCTGAAATAAAGCTATATTAATACAGAACGACTTTTGTTACAACCAGTAAAATTATTGAGAAGTTCGGGATTAAAAAATAGAGTCCAATATGAAACATGTAAATTATATAGTTTAAAAAAATTAAGATAAAATTGATTAATTTAAAAACGTGCAATACATATAACCCAATATATAATTAATTGTGATAGTAGAAAAATTGCAATGAAAAAAAATCAATGAACTATATTTATATTTTTATTATATATATATATATATATATATATATATATATATATATATATATATATATATATATATATATATATATAAAACAATATCACAATTCACTAATTCCCTATCCACAATTACAATTTTTAAAATAAATTCAAAATTTTATTAAGAATTTAATACAATGAATATTTTATTATTTTTAAGTGAGCTATGCTATCGAGTATCATGACAATTAATCACACGATTCTCATAAATTATTGAATAATATTAGATAAATATTGTTTCTTTCAGATACCAGTTATTCCTATCATCCCGCCATCCACGATGAAGCCTTCGTGAGGCGGAAGCAAAGAAGGAACAGAACAACATTTACACTCCAACAGGTGAGATTGTACTCTTGTTTTCGGATTTATTATCAAGCAAATGTTATTTCAATCAACTCATTGTCAATACAAAAAAAAAAAAATTGGATAATTAAACATTTGTAAAGTAATGAATTAATTTACGCCAATATGCAGTGTCACAGATAACCTCTCCCACCCTTTAAATTCTAGAATTTCAATTATAATATCAGATTGAAATTTGAGGTATCTCAATTGTGTAACCTAAAGTTGGTTTCAGGAGTATTGCCGACTTTGTAGCATATCGGAGTATTCCTCCAGTGATTCGGGAATTCATAATGGAATGAGATAATTTTTTCTATGGATTCTGATTAAAACTTTGAGATGAATTCATATCGGGAACTTTTTCTGATGTTATGTGCACATGTGCAAAGTTTCAAATTTATCTGAAGGAAAACATTCTTTTTTTTATATTTTTTTTTTATTTTTTTTAGAAAACTATTCAAGTAAAAATTGTTGTGAACTAAAATCACTTTGAAATGAGTCTGCTTTCATTTCAGAGCGAGAAGTACCGGAGTGGCAATAATAAGAAAAAGAACAGCAAAAAGTATCATTTTTTTTTTAAATATCTATTAGATGATTATTATTAATCGTAGTTGTTATAATTATTGGCTAATAAAAATGCATTAATAAAACAAAAAAACTTGAAGTTTGCCCAAAACACTCTTTTATTTTTTTTTTACTGTCCTCTTATTTATTATTGCCACTATAAAACCTGGCATTCTGGGATGGAATTTGACTTATTTCAAAGGGATTTTAATTCTCTACTACACGAGTTTCCATACTTTGTCACTGGACACTACTTTCACTTTTCAGGTCCCACTACCTGATTTATGATATTAGTTTTAAAGATTCGTCTACAAAAAAAAATACAAACTGATTTACAAACGTGTATTTAACAAACAAAATTATATACACATAATTTTATATTACAGTAAGTTTGCTTAAGATAATAATAAATTGAAGATAAAGTTCAAAAATTCAAAATCAAAAGTTAATCAATGTTACATAGCTACCGCAAAAGGACCTAAGATTTACATAACACCAAAAATTGTGCACATAAAGGTGTATCCCATCAAAAGAAAGAAATTTGGAAATAGTGACGAAAAACTTCAATCGTTATCAAGGAAGCATGTTGATTCTTTAAAATCTGGGTATCAAGGTATGAACACTGAGTGCTTTCGCCTTTACTACGGTAGCCACCGTAAATCATTTCTATTAATGTTGAATCCAGTTTATTTATCTTATAATTTATACATCTTTTTAAAACGTTTACTTAAAAAAAACAAAAAAAAATAAACCTTTACTTGAATAGTTTTCTAAAAAAAAAATACTTTGTACTTTACGTTGCGATTAACACGCTCAGGGCACATTGGATCAAAAAAGTGTCCGATATGAATTGGTCTTAAAATTTTATTTACTTATCAGAATCTGTAAAAATGATTATACCGTCCCATTAGGATTTCCAGAGTTAGAATTGCTGGAAGAATACTGTCAATACGCCTCAAACTTAAAATTACCCAATTGAGTTCCCCCAAATTTCATCCTGATATTCTAAACATTCATGTAAGAGGCAGGCTATCTGTGACACTCTGTATATATATATAATAGTACTTAATATTAGATTTATCATTTTTAAATAATATAGTTCTTTCTTAATTGAATTATATATATATATATATATATATATATATATATATATATATATATATATATATATATAATGAACATTACTGTATAAATTCCAGCTGGAAGAGTTGGAGAATGCCTTTGCCCAGACACACTATCCTGACGTGTTCACCAGAGAGGACCTGGCAATGAAGATAAACCTAACAGAGGCTAGAGTGCAAGTGAGTACAATTTTGCTCTGTTTCGCAATTTTCGTCCCATTAATAAAAATTATGTCAAATTGGCAGGGGTATTAAATGAAAAATCTCATGTCGTTACTGTCAGTTCGTTATGAGATCACCGCCATTCGTGACACAATCTATTGTCGCGTAGATTGCAAGCAGCAATTCTGTAGTGAAGTGATACAAATTTGAACATGGAAATTGAGATTAAATGTCATATAATAAACACAGTTATTTACAGTATTTAACCCTTGCTGTTGAAGTTTTATTAAGTGAAATTCTGTTATTTTTAAGCATTTATTGAGGCGAAGACTTAAATTGCTGTTACCATTTTTAACTATTTAATTTATTTCGGTCATTGATTAACGTAGAGTGAGTTTCTTCGGCCAAGTCTGTTTCATCTAATTATTTTAGTATTCATTAGGCGGTTCAAACAATGTTGCCAAGCACGTGTTAGTATTTGGCATGCTGACATTCATTTGTGTAATTTAACATAAATTCAATTAGGATTTGGCTACGTTTCAATTTATTGATAATTAAGTAACTTCAGCTGTTGATTATAGCATCCATGTTACAACCAATGACTATATAATTTATAAAATTTAGATATTTTTTCTTCAATTAAAGAAGCATTACAAAAGTATACATATTTCTTGCTACAAATCAAAATGAATGTATGGGCAATATGGTTAACATTTCTGGTATTTTTTTATGTTTTTATTTGCAAATGAAAATATACAGAGTTTGTATTATCTTAAAAAAATGTAAAACGTAGAAAAAAAAAAAAAAAAAAAAAAAAAAAACTTTACAATTGTAAAGTTTTACCTTGTATATGAATATAATGCATAAATTACATTAATATGAGTTTTTAAAAAGGTAAAGAAACTAATCAACAATAAATAACTTCTTTAAACAAAACTAAGAAACTAAATGTAAAAATATATTAAATGTTAAAAATGATTCTACACAGATTTATGTCAGTATTGGTACAAAAAAAAATTAAAAAGTCTTAACAATGAAAAATTTTTACTAAGCAATGATTCTTAAATTAAAAAATGTTTACTGATTTTCCCTATTAATACCACACTGAGTCGGTTAATGAAAAAACCGATTTCAAGAACCCGAACAGTCAGGAGTACCTATTTGTGGATCTGCAATCTCAACGAGGTCCCATGGTGTAATGGTTAGCACTCTGGACTTTGAATCCAGCGATCCGAGTTCAAATCTCGGTGGGACCTAATTTTTTTTTTTTCTATGATTATATTAATTATCAACTAATTGATTCTTATAGAAACCATAATTTTGACGGAAGTCAAATTGCTCATTTATTAAATAAAGAAAACGTGACTTATTCTTTAATTTTATTAATTTATCGATCAGAAACTCATTTTACTCTACCTATTTGTCTACATTTCTAAACCCCTCTCCAATATTTTATTGGATAGCCTTTAATCACTGTTCTAATTTTATGTATTAAGTTGCCTACTCGCAATCCTGTCAGACTAAGAAATTATTTTGGTTGGGTTTTGTTATATTGCATGATAATAATTGGACGGTTAAGTATTTCTTTGTTTTCTGACTAGTGTATCTATCAATATATATATATATATATATATATATATATATATATATATATATATATATATATATATATATATATATATATATATATATATATATATATATATACACATACTAATACTGCACTAGATATATCATACTACTTAATAGATATATTGTACATCGCATAAAATGAAGGTTGAGTGTAAAGATTTTCAAATCGAAATTCTTTTTTATTTGTCTTATTTCCTATCTATATTCGAAGTTATTTTAATTACTTCAGTTATGAATGTTAATACATTTTCTTAGCTTGGATGGAAATACTGATGTATCGCGAAAGAAAAGTAAGTTAAGTAACAACAGGCTGTTGTCAGGCGAATTTGCAATCTGATTCTCGAAAATATTTCAGACTGCGTGATCAAGTTGGGTGTGGTTAATAAAAACAGCAGGGTTCTTTTTGCCTGGTGAAATTTGTTTGTCACACAGAGGCCTATGTCATCAATTTTTTGGGTTTTACATATTTTACCTGTGATCCCTCTAACAAGAGAGGTGGCAAATAAAAAGAAAACAATAAAAACGAAGTACAAAAAAAAAAAAAAAGAAGGAAGAGAATTTGCGGGCCGGTGTTTTGGTAGACTAACGAGAAAGAGGAAAGGGGGGGGGGCGGTGGAGGACTGAGTACAATACGAGATAACGAAATAAGGCTGAGGCCCTCGCTAACTGAGTTTGCTAACTACCTAGGCTAACTATCTCCACATGCTACTCGAGTTTCGGCTAAGTCTGTTACCATCAGCTTCAGCAATTAACCCTTGAGCCGTTAATGCCCCACTAATTTCATCTACTAGCTCTCCTCCTACCGCCGTCTCATCTTCTCTGTTTTCGGCTCCTCACTCCCATACCTCTAACTGTTATCATCTACTCCGCTCCAATTACGGAACATAACAAACTCGCTTTGTTACCCCTGCGGTACGCCATAAATTTAATTTTCGATTAAACTACTAAGTTTCCTATCTACGGATCCTAAGATTGAAGTGAAAAATCAGTATTCGGTGTAACTTCTGAGTTCATTGTAAATATTGTCTGTTGCAGAGTGGTATCGATTGAAGAGAGGATATTTTAAGTTAATAGCAATAATATTTGGTATAACAACAATCCTTAAACACGTCACTTTAATACAAAAGTCAAGCAAAGCATCCCTACTAAATTGACACTTGGAGATTACGCAAAGATTGAGAATTGGAGAATATTTTTTTTATTAATATAAGTTGAAACGGAGTCCACTCACAGTGTGTAACTGAGTATCAACTGAAGTACAGAAAGAGCCCTGGGCTCTTTAAAATTTGTGTTATTTTAAAATCTTTTTTTTTTTTATAATGTATTAGAGTAGATTTTATGATAGATTTGGGATTTGTCATTGTACAATTTAAATTTTAACAAAGACTTTTTATTTATGGTAATCTTCTATTTGAGGTTGAAGTAAAAAACTACTATTTCAAAATAATAGGCTTATTTCTCTAGCAAGGTAGTATTTAAAGCAGAATGTTTTGTTTCTTTCGTGCTTGTATCTGACGGTTAATATCTTTATTTTTGGGTAATTACAATATATAAATGAAGTTTCAAGCCTTAAGAGTTTATATATAGTTTATATCAGCATTACAATGGAGTATAGAATATAGGCAAACAAAGGAATTCATTACAAGAGGGAAAAATAAAAAAATAAAAATAAAAAAAAACCTAAAAGAGAAATAAAAGAATAATACATATATACACATATGTAGTTAATATACAGTACAATTTGTTTAATTCACTTGTCTTAAAAAATAATAATAATATAAAAATTAATAATAATAATTAAATAAAAATAAAAAATATGTATGTACTTAAATTTAAATAAAAAATAATAATAATGACGCTCGTTTTTGAGTAATTACCTTACAACAGCTGGTTATTAAACAAGTAAGAAAACCTAAACATAGGTATGTCTCCTCTGATGAAACAGAATAATTAAATCTAATAATTTATTTATTTTGAATCTCAGTCCTGAAATAAAAAAAAAACTTTTATTTATTTATTTAAATATAAGTTATTAGCAGGTGCTAGTGCACCTATGGAACCTTCCGTGCGGACGTCTATGATTTCGCATAGGTATGTTTTTAATTTTAGATGTGATAAGACAAATGCTGAATATACTAAACAAAATAAAAATTAAACATATTAACTTTCTCCAGACTTGCAATATCATTATTATTCCATGGCTAAACGACAAGTATTGTCGCCCAGGTGAGGGGGGGGGGGGCGGTAGATACAGGAGAGCTAAGATGGCGGGTCAGGAGTAGACTGTGATTTGTTATTGTGTTGCCCTGGCAACGGCCGCCCCATCAGCGCGGTCTGCCCCTGCTTTAGGCTCGTTCTAACACATCACAACGCCAATATAGAAGTTCAATACTATTTTTTTTTTATATTAGAATTAATTTCCTATTTAATTTTATTTGTTTTCTTGTTTGACTCCAACGATTGTTTTTACAGATCGAACAATAAAATCTTGAAATCTCGATTCGAAAATCTTTACTCTTGAATCTGTCGACGTAATACGATATTTAAACAGAAACCATTTGGAAATTTTAAAAGTGTCTTTAAACAAATGACACAAAAAAACAACAAAAAAACGAGCGCATACATAAAACAAGGAAAAGTATTTAAAAGTAAGGAATATTGTACATTAAATACTATTACTATTCTTGGACTTGTTTATAATTTTTGCCAAGCTTTTATTGTCAGTTCAACAATTATTTCGCTGCTCTTCTACTATGAAGAGCTAAGATGGCTGACAGAGTAGGTCTCTGATTTGCTGTGCCTCGACAATGAACCCTTGTCTTAATTAAATAGAAATATCTTCTAGGTACGATGACTTTTCAAAATGGCGTCCAATTACAAAGCCCCTCCACTTCTTAGTTTGCTTCTTCTTTTCTTTTTCTTTTTTTTCTTTGCTAACGCTGTTGGAGTTAGGGTCGTGGAGTGGTGCACCCCACTCGAGTCTAATGAAACGTCAAAAATGAATTTGACGTGCAATTAGACTTCAAGTAAAACAAAAGCTTTTTCACTTGCCCCTTACCTCTTCGTCTTCTATTCTTTTGGTAGAGAAAGGTAAACTAGAAGAGGCGAGTAACAGGACAGCCCGCACTACAATTTTTTATTTAATTATTTCTTACTAGAACAACCACAGACTAAAAAATATGCTTGGAAATAGTAAAAAAACGAAACAAATAAAAAAGAATGAAATCTATAATAAACAAGCAATATGTCTTCGTTTTCTGTTATTAAAGAAATATATTTATAATTGGAGGATGGTCTAATGTTCCATTTTTCTAAGATATATAATGGTGGTCTTAATGGCAAAGGAAAAAAACGTTATGTATTTGTACGATCAAAGGTTAGTCATGTCATCGGCAAAAATATGAATGGTTGTATAAACCTGATTGGTGCATAGATTAATGATATCTTATCTTCTATCTTGGTTGGATAGGTGAGACCTAGATTAAATAATTAAAATGTAATTTCTAATGTTCGACATTTTAATCAAAGAGTAGATTGGGAATCCGGTCAGAAAATAAATACAGTAACCTCTCTGAATCCATTTATGTTAATCTAGAATCTGATCCCGTCAATCACAAATTTAACAAAAAAAAAAACTTATCTAACAGTCCTTATCAAACATAAATAACTTATCGCCCCATTCTGTCTCTCTTGTTTCTTTTTAAATCATTGACAACGTTTTGCATATTTCTTCATCGATTTTTAAATCTTTTTTATACATATTTTATTTTCCTTTTATGATTTAAGTTATAAAAATACTAAATATCAAATATTTTTTGTCTTTTACATGTAATTTTAGCTACACATATAGTTGTTGATAACCTGTCACTTTTCATTTCTATAATGTCTGACTTAAAGAATTTTCGTTTAATTCATTAATCACTACTTTTCTTTTATTTATAATACATATATGATATTGTTTTTACAACTTGTATCATATCTTTTGAGTCTGCATTTCTCGCTTTTCTTCAATTCAAAAGATTTTTTTTTTCTCATTTTTTATTTCTTCTTTGTCTTCTCTGATCTCTGCATGGTATTCCACTCATTCCCTTTTATTTTTATGTTTATATGTTTATCATATTTCCTTTCAATTGTTGCTGACATATCATTCCCATATTTTTAACATTACGTACACGTATTTTTTCCATACATCTTTCATATTATATTTAGATATATGTATTTTTCATATATAAGTCTTTACTGCTTCATATTCCCTTTCGTAATCCTACTTTATTTATTCTTTTCTTTCCCTACGATTCTTACATCTTCCTTATATATTTCTGTATCTTGTTTTAATTACCCTTGGTGAAGGCCTACAACTTAGGTCGAAACTTCAGCACACACTAAAGCAGTATTATATAACTTACTGTGTGTTTCTTTCCTGATCACAAGCTCAACAATATCGATAGACATTTTACTTACATCAGTAGCGTTGACTATAGTGTAGGGTCGGTGTTTCATGCCTTCTACCCAATTTCGCAAGTGCTTGACTCCATAAATTGCCATAAAACTTCCAAGAGTCGATAAACAAACTGCTTTAAATCCACAAGAGATCGCAAGGAGGGGGAGGATTTCGGTCGGAGGGGAGAGCGTCTGCTGTCACATTAGTTTGGAACTGAAATATATCCGGCCCTCTGAGCTATCCGATACCCCGCTACCTCAATTTAGTTTAGATCGTTAATAAATGACAAGGAGTGCTTTATAAGCCGGAGCAGTAACGACGTTAGCAGCCAAACTCATCAAAGGGAATACAAGAGTCGTCCCGTTCTCGATTTTATTACTTGACCGCTTTTATAATTATTATCTGGATAACCCCTCGCCAGTTTTTGGTTAATTCCGTTATTCCTCCCCGCTCACTCTTATTCCCCCATCTCTCCATTAGTTCCTCTTCTGGATCTCCTTTTATGTTGTTAATTATCATGTTTAATCGAGTCTTCCGACGTCACGCCGGTGGTTCCGAGTCTTTCTCCTCTGATGGTTTAGTATCTCATAATCGTCTGATTGGTCTTTGTTAAACCTCCGTGACCTCATCTCTCCATTCTGGTTCTAATCCTAATTTATATATATTAGTCAGCCTTATTCATGGCTGTTGTTAATAAAAGATTTTTTAAAAAGTTCTAAAAACTCCTTCAGGATACGATTAGAACAAAAATATTTTAAATTTCTTTTCTAAGCTATAAAAAATAAAATAATTTTTTTTTAACACTGATCTATGTTGTTTTTTTTTAAAATACAACTTTTTTCTCTTTACACTTTTTGCTCTATCTCTCTTAGTTTTTGATATATTCGCAATCGGATAAAAGTTTGTTTGTAAAAAATGACATAGCGATAACTTGTTTTAAAGTTATTAAACTTTTTATCTGCTAACTATTAATGTCATCTTATGTTTTTTATTCCTTGTGATGCCCGGATTGCCAAAAGCGTTTAGAATCTGGCCCCAGTGTCTCATTTTGTTTTATGCCTTCTGTAGTCCCATCTGAGATTTTTGGTCTGAAATAGAGTATAATTGAAAGATTTCAAAACAAGGTCTCAATTCTCTCAAATATCAGTGAATAACTAACCAGTCGATGTTACACCGAATCTGGCTCTATCAGGATAAAAAATGATGAGACCATATAATTACAGACCAGAGACATACAGACATCTCACATCAACTGCTCGAAAAAGATTTATTGATGTGGAATGTGTAGTTTTTTTTTTCGAGTTTTTGCTCTCCTTAAATTAATGGTCTATAATATTTTACAGAATATATCATAATAATATTGGAGTATTGTATACTTGGTATCTATTTGATTGATGGCGAGGTATTAACTATTTCTCTTTATAAAAATATCACCCCTGACGGCACCTGAGTAAAAGGGAATAAAAAGGATGAAAAAAAAAGAAGAAGGAAAAAGTGTAAAAGAAGGAGAAACTTAAACACATCGATAAAATACAAATCGGACGTTAACCGGGCGGGTAAGACAGGAGAGGGATGGAATCGAGTATAGAAATCGAATCCCGTCTCTTTGGACATGAACGTCTGTCCGGGCTCATATCGTCGATTGGAAAAATGGGTAGCGGTTGATGTGGGGTAAAGGCTGTTAGTGTCCGCTTGTCTTTTCGGGACAGCCAGTGCCGCTTAAATTCAATTCGGACTTGACAGCGCCGGTTCTCCAGGGGTTCAAAAATCTTACTTCTCTCTATTGCGTTTCGGCTATCTCATGACCCTCTCACGCCTTAGTGCTACTGCCGGAAGGGGTTCTGCCATTAGGCTAATCATTTCCTGACCGTCCTCCAGGGATGGGGGAAGGAGGGGTACGGTCGGTGGTGGCGATCTTGGAAGTCCTGCTTCCACGTGGAACTGCTTTAAAGATATTTGTAATCTCTTTCCGCGACAATAATCACTAGACAATTCTACATATAGTAGAAGTGCTATCATAAATGATTTCATCGTTTATTAATACTCTCATTTTAATAACGGTAGTATCATCTCGTATATCAGGTGTTCCGCAAGATCGAAAATGACACGTTACTACTTTAACCATTTAATTACCAAAAATCCAAGTAATTTGCGATTTTTATATATCGCAGAGGTATACTCGTATATCGTATAGAAAATTAAAAAACACAACAACAGAGACTTTAGTAAATAAATTATTAAAATGTGTTACAGAGAGATCATAATATACTTGTTACAAACAAAGTTGTAATAGCTACATCACGAAGATGCCGAAAATTATCGTTACACGGGGTGTCCCGTGAGGCACAGAAAATATTTTTAAAGGTGATAGTAAACCTCAAGAGCAACAAAATAGATCATCAGGAAATTTAAGTTAAACTATTCAAGACAATTAAGCTCCAACCATCTTAAAAAAGATAAAAAAATTCTTTTGTGCTTTGGCTTAACTAAATCCATTATAAGTGGAATTCGCGTGGACCAATACCATTTTTTTACTAGTAAATGTATTTTTCTTACATTACGTTAAGTCAATCGCTGGGTACTCACATTAGAGAAGAAAACATATTTTTACTGTATTATATTTTGTGATATCTATTTAGTTTTTAATGATACCGATATTAGTAAATGAAATAATTATGATCACTAGACCGCAAATATATAATATGCTAAATTTTTTATTTATACTTGAGCATGCTCCAGGCCATGACCTTAATTATTTGTTACATGGATTACATATTTTCTTTTTTTGTCCTAGAGATCTTTTGGAAATATATTTTTTCTTTAATCACTTGTTAATTGTATATTTGTAAGAAATGCCGAATCGCCTCAGCAGAATATCCTTCTTGAAGTCGGAAGTCTGCCGAATTCCTTCTTCCTGGGAACGATTCTTGTAAAAATAAATTGAGTGATATTTTTAACGCTTCAGCTTCAAGGATCAATCAAAATTAATTAATAAACGAACTCTTGATTACAAACATGGTAGCTTAGTCCGGTAATCGGATTTGGTATTGACTATTCCCTGTATGGAACATACGCTTGTTACATTTTCAGAGAGAGGGAGCGAGAGAGTCCTAATTGAAAGCAATATTGAAAAACAACATTTGCTCGCGTTTGATCGAATCACCCTTTTACGGTTGTAATTCGTTACGGTTAATGAACCGTCCCGGAACCGGGGAGAATTCCAATCTCTATCTCATTACCCTTTGGATATGGAATTTATTTTATAAAATAAGAGGAGCCCACCGGCGGGGCAAATAAACGACTAATAAAGAGGAGTTGATATAATATTGGGAGGATTATAGAGAGCTGATGGTTGGCCTCACTATGTGTGTACACTACCTGAGTGGCTGATAGCAGTAAACCGATAGATTGGGCCTTTGATAGCTAATGGACTGCCCTGTGAGCCGGGGCTGTGTGCCCTGCTCGATGTGGATGTATCCCGCAAATCAAACGGCTCAATGTCATTAACATAATCCCATGCCCAGAATCAAAGGGTCTTCAGTATATACTGCACCAGTGCACTCCAGGAGTCCCTCTGCAAATGTCGCCCTAGTCAAAGTCGGTACAGTTCATTCCGGATGGAGGGGGAGGAGACATCCGGGGTATAACACCACTCTGGGCACATCATAGATAGCTAGCGCTTCAAAGTATTTAATAAGCATGGATATTCGTTACATAATTAATTTTAATTCACATATAATCGAAATTTAATAATCGAATTCAAAAGTCAGCATATACCCAAAAAAAATATAAAATGAATTTCCTGGGCTCAACACAACCATGATAACAGAATAGATTTTTTTTTCTCCCTTCGATTTTATTCTCAACCAAGATAACGAATAAAATATATATACAAGACAAACTCCGATTTTCTTACAACAATTTATGAAAATTGTTGAAACAGAATCGAAGAAGGCAAGTATAATTAAATAAATTTTCATATTTTTCGTTTTTTCGGGAAGTTTAATAATTATTACTGCTAACTTTCTTTCCTTTTATCATTGGTTAATTAACACCATTTTACTTAAGGTAGAAGTTTGTCGGGGAGTGCGGTAAAAGATTAACACGTTAATAAGTATGACGTATTTATTTTGTGCCAACGTTTCGGCCTAAGGTTTAGGCCATCATCAGGTCAGAGAGGCATACACCATTTTACCTTTTGGAGTTGCAGCCTCATTTCCAGAGAGTTTCGTACTTTGATTTCTTGTTTTTAATAATGAACCTTACTAATCGAACAAAAAAAAATTGCTTCCCCTCCTCAAAATTTGATATTTCACGTTTCAAGATATGTAGAATCCAAAAATCGAATAAAAATAAAATTCGTCCGTCCACCGTCAGCGGCGTTTCTCCAATTCTACTTAGCCAATTTTTTTTTTAGAATTGGTATCTAAGTCAAATGTCACCCCAGAATATTACCACCTCGGAACTTGATATTACAGTGCGATATTTTGATTCAAAATGGCGGGTGATTAAAGGTTTCATACGCCCATATCTCGGCAATTTATAAAGATGGAGAACAAATTCTAAAAAAGCATTTTAGTAAAAAAAAAAAATCCAAATAATTTTTTTTTTGTATAACCGTTTGGATATAATAAACGATAGTGTAATTATTTGCAGTGTTTTAATGATGATGCTCCTATTATCATTTTTTTTAGTACAGTAGGTTGCTTTATCGTTTATTATTACAATGAACTAGCTAGAATCATATCTTTTCATTGATTCCACTCGCATAGAACTATATGGAACCCCGAAAGGTAGAATGATGTTAATTAATGAATGAAAAAGGTAGCCAAATATGCTGTAGCAACTATTACGTTAATAAATTTAAGTAATTATTAAAATTTGGTATTATTTTAACAAGAAGACTGTCTGGCGTAATCATGTCATTAGAATGTTGTCTGCAGATTGCAAAGAAATTATTATAGAAGAAAATTATTTTATTCCGACTATCAAGAAAGTTTAAACGTGGTATATCCCGGAAGGGATTAAATTTTGGGGAAACTGTTATTTTTAATTAACATTTAAAAGTACTATGCTATACTACTATGTTTCAATAACAGTTAAAGACTTTATATATATATATATATATATATATATATATATATATATATATATATATATATATATATATATATATATATATATATATAGTCGGTTTTTCTCATATTATCATATATGTATTTATATTTTTTTTTATAATTAAGAGATAAAACTTGAAGTGGGTATTTTTTATTTATATTTTCTTAACAATTTAAATACCATTAACAACGCGAACATGAGGATTCGTTTCTTAAAATTAATTTTTTTTTTTTTTTAGAATTTTAATATTCTTCTGAATTTTAATAGCTCTTACCCTGGATGTAAATCATACTATTTCTGTTGTAATTTGAAAGAGGGCATTTGTACGGAACTTCTAATTAGTCTAGTTTCTCATTACTTGAAGTGGCTGGGATGCAGATAGCCAGATCAAAGAGTACCGAGTTAGAGCAGACGTTGTTACCAAGGGCTACCTAAAAGCGAGGTATCTCAGGAGAGGTATCTAATGACGTCATTACGAGGGTGTAACACTCGTTATACTTTCCCTTAAGAAAACAATCTCATTTTAGTCTCTAACGAACACCCCTTTCTTCTGTCGTGGCTGTCTTCATAGAAGAAAAAAAAAGTCTAGATATAGAACAGCAATTTTCCAAGAAATATCATCAAAATATTTTTGATCAATCAATAATAATATGGTTGATAAACTTCATATATCTCGAAAAATAACAAAACAATTAAATAATAAAAGTTAAAAAAAGAAAAAAAACTGAAATAAATTGAAGTTTTTAATTATTATTGGAAGAATTCTGACAAATCGTAACCATTTTCTGAAAAATATCCCAATTCAATACTTTTCATCCGTTAAAAATCTTGGAGTCAGAATGGATTAAACCAATTTCCAGCAAAGATCACATATATCAGATTTCCAGACTAAGTTCCATCACTCCCACCATCTCCTTCGTACAGGTACTCACAACTCCTTTTCTCATAATTAATCAACAACATTCCCCAATAATTACACAAATAAATTGATATTTATTTATTTCCATTTTTAATTCTTTCATCCGAACATGGTTTCAGGTATGGTTTCAAAACAGACGTGCCAAATGGAGAAAGGCTGAACGGCTCAAGGAGGAACAGAGAAAGAGAGAGGAACAGGAAAGAGACGAGCAGCCCCAGGGAAAATCTGCACAGGTAAATAAGTTTATTTAATAATTAAAATATTTATATAATATTAATTTAAATATTATATTTATGACGATGCTAACCCATATCATGGTACAAATTATATAGTACAAATATATATAATATAATGTAGTTATTTAATTATGATTTGATTAGCACACGAATTTTTAAAATAGTCTCTCATACAGAAATTTTACAGTAAAGTAATAAAAAAACAACTTCTTCTGACTTTACATTAAGAATTTTAATTCTGTTAGTTTGTTAATTAAAAATTAAAAGAAAAAAATGTTCAATCAAAGTTAACTTAAAGATATTACCTAAATTACTACTCTAAACTGTTTGTAGTATATTGATAAATTCCTAGAAAATTATGATTTATTGAAACAAAAATAAGAGTAAAAATTATATTTTAAAATATCTAAATATCCTCGACTGATGAATTAATTTATACTTCCGTTTCAAGTACAAAAGACATTTTGGCAATTATATCTTATAAAATCTTCTATGCATAGGGTGTCAAACAAAAATCGGCCTAAATACTTCTCACGGGCAAAAGGATGATCTAATCCAATAATGTCAGAGAAAAATGTGGTTGGTCTACTTCTACAGTTTCATCAACCGCTGTTAGTTCTTAACTTTAACGCAATACGTTGACCCCATCCGAAAATTTAGGGCTTACAGATAACGACTACTTTTTACTCAGATCACATTTCGGTATCTTAAAAATTCAAGGATTTGCATCTTTTTAGAATCTTGTATTCTGAGTGTTATTATTATTTGTAGCTATTTTTTGAGCTAAAGTAAGGAGGCTCAAAAATATTGCACTACGAAAAACACTCTGAATTTTAGGAACCCATAATAACTGAAACGTGAGAAAATGCTTCGATCATTAGATTAATAAACAATTTGAATTCATATAATCCATTTTCTTTCATAAATTTGGAATAATCATTTTTTTTTTTTTAAAATAGTACAACCAGCTCAATAAAATTCTAAATCCTTTAATTTTGAAGATATCGAAATGCGATTTGCAACTTCTTTCATAGCATTTTAAAATGAGTGTATTAAAAAGTTCTGCAAAGCCCAAGTTTTCGCTGAGCGTCAGCCGTACGTATCGAGTCAAAGTTAAAAAGAAATAGCGGTTGATGAGAATGTGGAAGTACACCTACGACTTTTTCCTCTGGCATTTTTTGATTAGATCATCCGTTTGGCAGTGAGAAGCATTTGAACCGATTTACGTTGGACACTCTGTAAGTGTGGCATTTCAGTGTCCTCTTCTGTAGATAAGTTAGATTAGAGGTATAACTAAAGGAAATTTATTTTACAGACAATTGGTTTGCATACTAATATAGTGATCTTACGTTATAGCAGCTCAACATAGCTCAATTAAAATTGTTTCTATTGCGTATTCTATTTTTATAGAACTAAGGATTATATAGATAAATTGGTACTTATCTGAGCGTATTCTATTTTTCGGCAACATTTTTGAATATTTTGTTATAGCATCACTTCATTCAGCCGGATTGAAGTGCTTGTCTATGTATTCCGAATATATCTGTATGTTAGTTGGAATACAGGTTAGGGGAGGAGAGGAAGATGAGAAAATGAATAATTTATAGATAGGAGGCAATAGAGGAGAAGAGGTGTAACTCAGGGGCTAAATGGGAATATTATGCCGTACGTGGATAGGAGGTGCTCCTATAAATCGGCGGGATCGAAGGCCGGCTCTCTATCTAATCCAAGGCGGGGCCCCCCTGATTTATTCGCATGGAAATGAGATAAGGACCAAACAAGATGGGGCCCGGCCAATGGCGCCCAATTCCCCCTAACGGTCGTTATTTACACCAGTCCTCCACTTTTTTATACAACCTCTCCAAACCGATTTTCTTTTCATGGGATAAGCCCTCGAGTTGATTTATCCTTCTCTCCCCACCATTCCTCTCAGTCTATGGCTATGTCTCTATACTAGGAACTTGTTTATTTCCAAAGAAAATGTAAATAACAATGTCAGTGACCTTACGAATCTACGAAAAAAAATTACGATTTAACAATTTCTAGTGAAGAACATCTACGCAATTATCAAATCATTGGGGCATTACCATTCACTCTATTCTTTTATAGAGATTTTGAGGCAGGCAATTATTCGAATAAAGAAATATTATTTTAATGGTCAGTTATCTTTTACAGAGATAGGTATCTGCTATTACCATCAGCACCTCGATAGGTATAAATGTCAATTATACAATTTATACTATTTAAAGATATCGGTGCTTTTCGATTTCAGATATTTATGCTATTTAAAAGTTGAGATATACGATTTCATATGTTTTTCAGTGACTAATCCTTTTTTATGGTAGCTTACCAAAAATTAAAAAAAACAAAAAAAACAGCAAAAATATAATCTAGTTAGCAATAATTGGAGCAAAGAGTGAATTATGCTTAATACATCACGCTCTTTGTCATCATTCACTGATTCACTGAAAAGAGGAGAGGGGGTATGAATGCTATGATTAAATGGAAAGTATCTGACTCAGTAAAGTAAACAAATTAAAACATTGTGACCTGCGGGCAGTGTGACCGACATGACGAACTGAGAATAGTCTCGCCTCTTATTTCTCGGATCACTGATCTCTTTTTTATCCAGTGAATCGGTGTTTAAACAGCTCATTAACTGATCGTCCATATCTTAACGGAAACGCCCTGAACGAATGCTTAACACTAATTGACTCCTACATAATATAAGTCAGACTCGTCTGCGCACGCGCATATCTCGTTACATTTTTTCTTAAAAATTTAATTAGACTTTTTTCGAGCTAGTGTTAATTTATTTTTTATATATAGTTTTAAATAAACATAACCTCTTCGGAGTGAATGTTTTTTTTTTTTTTTTTTACATATGTCGTGGTTAGTTCCAAATGCCGTATTTTGATAAAATCTTTTAATTCATTTTTAAACTAGCACTGATCTTTATTTTATCAGAAATGATTTTTATGACCAACGGTTTTTTAACGGTAATAAAATCTTGAAAAGAGATTTTAATTAATAAAGAAAAGAAAGGTGTACTTTTTCATTAATGTCATTGGTCTTTTAGGTTAGTAAAAAATATGGAAGTTTATGTTTAGTAGAATTCAATTCTTTTCTTCTAACACTATCTCCAAAGATCATATTAATTTTTAACTCCCAATGCGTTCGTTATTTTTTAATTATCCATCGAAATAAAAAGTGGCTTTAAGGATACTGCAATAAACCTAATCAATAATTTTACAAGTGACTATAACATTCGATATCAAATTTAGTTAGTTAGATATCTACTAAAATATAACATACTTACAAATATTTCATGTCTACTTTCTTTGATGAAATTGTGTAGATAACAATCTAATGGTCTGATTTACTTCGGTGTTTGTTTTTAAACTGAAAAGGAAATCGATCTATTATTTGTAACCTTGCACAAATAAAAAAAAGCATAAATTATTTACAGCTTATTGATCAAAGGGGCAAACACATGTGAAACAATTTCTTGCCAGAATATTATACAAAAAATTTGAAAATAAACGAATGAAAATGTTTATTTAAAACAACCGAAACAATCAATTTTCAAAAACATTTTCTAATCCTGTTAAAAATGTCTAGCCATTAGCGAATTTTCGGTAGGATATGCCTACAGACAACACCAGATTTGTCGATTTTCAAGTTCCTAGTTTGGACGCTTTATAATAGTTTCTGAATTACGACGCTCGAATTTGTATTTTTAATTCCCCAATTAAAAACTCACCCAATCCGGTTCCATTGCTTCTTCATACCTATCAAACTATAGCGATCATTAAGACGCATGGCGTAACCTCCAATCGGAGTAATGTAAGCCATATGATTTATATGCTCCCCCTTCCAGTACCCTACGGATTCGGAGACACCTCCAAGACTAATAGAAGACCCCGAAGACGATGAGGTGACGAGAATGCGGATTAATCTAAGCTCCGGAGGATGCCCTGGTAATTATTAATAACCGGAGCACATCTGTGAACCCAATCGGCATTAGCCAATTGCCGCTACCGTAATATTGTCTAACAGCTCTTCCTCTCTCGCTCTGATATTGAAGTCAGTCGTAGGAGGGGAGGAATAGTTGAAATTAGCCTAGAAAACTAGGAAATCTTAACGTTCAATGATATAGATTTGATTAGATAAGACATTTTTTTTTTTTTTTTTTTTTGAAATTTACAAATCTCTTTAGAAACAAAAATACATTTGCAAGAATTAAACTATAAAAAAAAGAAGCTAAATATCGTCAAATTTAAAAGTAAATGCGCAAAAAAAAAAACACAATTATATACAAATTTTGCAATTTTGCTTAGACGTATTTACAAAAAGAAAAAAATAGTAAATGAAATTAAAAATAATGTTATATGCAGGAAAATAGTATGCACAATTTACTAGATAAAAAATAAAATAAATATAAATATAAATCATGATGTTTCATTTACAAACATCAAAATAAGAATTTATAAAAAAAAGAAACTAAAAAACATCTAAGTTATTAGTAAATATTTAAAAATTATAGATAATTATACACCGAAGAAATAAATTTTAGCCTCTACCTAATAAAGAATAATAATAACAACATAATAATCATTAATATACAAATATCTAAAAGTGAAAAATAATATTGATAAATTTTAAAATAAAGCTAAATATCTAAATTAAAAATAATTATTTAAAGTTTAAAATAATTTTACACAAAAGGAATACAATCCTGCCTGAACAAAGATATAGAGGAGACATAAATAATAGGTAAATAAAGTAAAATATATATATATTTTCTTTTTTCCTTTTTACGGAGGGAGAGATAGAGAGAAATAAGAGTAAATGAATATACAGTACTATTTACCTAACAACCTCAGCAATGCAAAAGTTATGCAGTTTAAAAATGATAAAAACATAAACAATAAAAATATATCTGCAAGAACTCTGAATAATTGTGTGTCGAAAATTATAACTTTTCAAGAAGGCGGTTTCAAATTAAAATTAACTATAACTTCAAATAGAGATATCTTCCAACCCCTTTCGTTTCTGATTTAGCCATTTAAGCTCGATGTAGATGTGAACTTTTAAAACCCAGTGGTGGATCTAACTTATTTTTTTTCGCAAGTCGAACAGTCTTATTCAAAATGCTTACTGATATATGCTTTTAATTATATTAATAAAGTTTTCATGATCGCGCATTAACTTTATTAAACATTGGGCCAGTTATTAAATAGTACAACTTATATATATATTTCCAAGCCATTAAATTTTAATAGCCATCAGATGGCTAAGAGACAAGATGAGATTATTATTTTAAAATATCCGAAGGATGGCTTTTTAATTCTACAAAATAACATTTTTTTATAACATTACTACTATTTACGAAAGTTTTCATAACTAAATTTCTGTTTTTTCTTCTTAACTATTTTTAAAATAATTAGCAGTACTTCTCTAAGGTCCGTTTTTTTCCATAATGCATTATTTCGTCTGTTTTGTCCACTATTAATTTTTTTTTTTTAAACATTATTGCACTAGAGAGTATCTGCTAAAATATTAATGTAGAAGAATAATAAAGATAATGTAAGAGAAGTGTGTTTGTTCACAAAAATAACAAAACTATTTAACTTTTTTTTTTATTTTTTATTATTTTTAAATGTCTTGTTTCTTTCGGAAGTATATTTGGTACAGTTCATAGTTTTGCCGATTTTTTCAATATTCGTAAGAAAATCAATAGATTAGTTTATAATTACAAATTGAACATAGAGGGGTTTGATGTTGGCGACAATTAGCAATAAGGCATAGGAAAGGAGATTAAGAAGACAGATTACACTGAGGAACACGCTCTGCACCTGACTCCATGCTTTATCGCTCCCTTGGGAAAGGATGCTGATTTCTAACCCTTTCTCCCATTAAACTTTTCAAGGAAGCAGATGTTCCAGACAGCAAAGGGAATAAATCCCAATAAGGTTATAATCTACGATTCTTGTAAGTTAGAAGTTTTCCCCGTTTGAATCATCGTTTCATGTAATCTTCATACTTCCGCTTTGAAGGAAAGCCATTTTTCCAACTCCGAGTACAGCTGCAATCCACTTTTCCAACTTCCCTTTGTCACTGTTTGTTTAACTTTCTTTTCCTGTGGAAACTTTTGCAGTAATTTATTTTCTCGACGGTCGAGATGGGTTGGAGAGATGGCAATATGAAAATTCTGAAGTAAAAGTATTTTACATGATTCATTCTTTACGCCATCCACATTCTATAATAGCCACCATTTTTCATATCCACATTGTAAAAGTTACTTTTAACTTTAATTTTTAGTAATCGAAGCCTTATAAAAATACTTTTATTTAATTTAATTTTAATCAATTATGAACAATATTAGAAACGTGTGATGTATGATTTTTTTTTTAATTTACTAGAAAATCACAATTTTAATTAATTAAATGATTCTATACTGTATTAGTATCACTTTAAAAATTATTATTCAGTTATATGTTTATATATATATATATATATATATATATATATATATATATATATATATATAATTTTTTTTTTCTTGGAAGGCCTAAATATCTCCAGATTGTAATATAAAATGTGTGAAAATTGTCACAATCATCTTATTGATGATGATATTGATGTTTACAGAAAGTAATTGGATAACATTTTTTTACCATCCAATATGGTTTGTGTGTCATTAGAAAAATTAGTGTATCCCACAAAAAATTAAATTTTGATGGAGTGACTGAAATACAATGGATTATACCTATCATATATATGTTTAATATAATTATAATATGTATGGCTAAAGAACTTACAGGAAAAAAAATGTTTTTTTTTAGTGTTTTTAATGTTTTTCTTTTTTAAGAAAAAAAGGATTTTTCCTATTACTCATAAAACATATTTTTTTTATTGAAAATTCATTTTTTTTATATAATTTTTACTAAAAAATGTTTGACTTTTCCTAATAATATAATGCCGTTATAGCTCTTTTATATTTAACAATCTGTTGTATTTGAGAAAGAATTTTGTATTTGCTCAAATCATATACACTTAAAAAAATGTGTAAAATCGAATATATAAAGTGGCACTTCCGGTTAGTCGATTTTGACGAAAATGTTGCTGTAACATCACATGCATGTGCTAACCTTAAATATGTAATTTCAGTATCGTACAGCTTTCCGTTTTTGAGCTAGACTGATCACATACACACAGACACACCGACACAGAGACCATTTTGCGAGACTTGGTCATTTGGACTCAGGGGACCTTAAAACATGTATTTCCGTTGAAAACTCAAATTCGAAAATTTTCACGATCGCAATACTTCCCCTTACTATATACTTCGTATATAGGTAAGGCAAAGTAAAAATTCGACATAAACTGTGTCTACAATTCATCCGCAGTCATTGGATTACTTGGAGTGAAGGTACTTAATGAGGTTGGCAAAGAAGAATATTGAATAATAAAATGGCAATCTCGTGGATGAGAATTCAGTCGTATGTTGCAAATTTCATTGTTGTAAGCGGTGACGTCATCAACACTCAAAATGTTAAAAAAAAATTATTATCGAATGCCTAAAATGGGAATGATTCCTGAGGGAAACTGAGTAGCTACTACGTACTACTGAAAATATTGTAAATAGTAAACTAAATAAAAGTTGAAAGATTTCTCCGTGCTGAAAAATTTTAAACAAATCTTCAGATATATAACGATTAATGTTTAATGGTTAATCGTTTAATCATACTTTCAGACATTATTCTTAATCGTTCGTATTTTTGCAGGACGTCGTTGTAGACGATAATTCGGTCTGTTCAAGTAACGGTCCAGAACAGCCGAATGCTCCCAGTAGCCCGCCCTCTGATCCTCAACCGTCTACTAGTCCAAAGTGAGTATTCTGAAAAATTAAAAAATAATAATAATTTCAAATTTGTTGGAATAAAACAATTTATTATTTATATTACTTATTACTATTCATATTTACTTATTATTTTAATTTCTCAGGTCCACGACAGGCGGCGCCAGCTCAGCCCCTAGCCCACAGGCCACACCTCCCAGCCATTTCCCTCAAGCCCTCTTCTCTCCCTTCTCATCTGACAGGTCTGTAAAAAATAATTTATATATTATTTTTAATAAGTCATTTTACCAACCAAAAAATTACTGTCTAAAACAATAAGTAATACGAACATAACAATCAAAATGCCTTTTTTTTTCCAAAAATTTATTGTAGTTCCTAGCAATTTTGAGTATATTTGTAATTTCTCATATTACAATGAATATAAAGATCTGTTCTAAATAATTTTCGTAATCTTAATTTCTTCTTCATAGGGCAGGTTTTGAAAAAAAAAAAAATAAATCACCCATTCTAAACTAAATTTGAATTCCTCAAATCAAGTGATAAGTAGCTAGTTAAAAACACTACTCATTTTTTTTTTAATATTATTATTTTTTACCACACGTATATAAAACTAAATTGCATGATAACTCGTAGTTAACACTAAAGACTTACCTCAGTCAGTGATTAAATATTAAATTACATTTTAGGAACAGTTTTGGAAAAGTAATATAGATATTAAAAAGAGTTGTTCCAACAATGTTACTTCTTTCGATATACAGACGGTCACGAACAATATTTTTGATAATTTATCTTTACCCAATTATTCAGAAGAGAAAGCTTAGGAATATTGGCTCTATCTTGAAAACATTTCTGTAAAAACAACTCATAAAAAAATCCATGATATCATCGGATTTTGAAATTGATAAAATGATTAAAAAAAAGTCCGTGAGCAGCAGAACTCCGTCACTAAAGTCGTATTTTCACTTTAAAAAAAAAAAAATAGAAGAGCAAGGAAAAAAAAAAATATATATTATATATATATATATATATATATATATATATATATATATATATATATATTGAACACCCTTACTCAATTTGGAGGGGTTTTAAAGGTGCCCAAATGTTTTAAAAAATCGGAAAACCCAAGGGGATGGGGGAACCAAGTTGAGATTCCCAAAAGATACTTCCCTAACACTAACCCAATTCACATAAAATTTTTCAGGCCTATAAACTAATATGGTGGAGCTGAGATGCGCAAAACTATAAAAACGTCGAAATTTCAGCTAAACATACCGAAATTTTGACTGCAATTTATCCAATCTTTAATGGTATCGTTCTGCCTGGAAGAAAGTCCTACGTACCAAATTTCAGCTGGAGGTGCTCAAATGTAGCGGGGAAAAAAAAAATTCATTAAACAATAAATTGAATTTGAAAATATAAATCAACTCAAAATATTTTATTGAATATATTGGAGCACAAAATAATATTTTTAACGTAAATAATAATGTTTTCAATTCTACACATAGAAGCAAAATATTTGTATTCCTTCTGGTCACCTAACCAGCATAAAAATAATTTATTATTATCTTTATCAAGTCTTTTTAAAATTACTGTTATTCAGAATAATAAAATTATTATTATTCATAAAATAATAGTATCTGGAATCTAATAGTATCTATGGTTTCCCAAACTCTAGTTTTGTCGACCATCTAGAAATGTAGGTGCTAATCGTGTGTTCATGATTATGTCCGATGAAAACAACTAAAGCCTGAGCTTAAACTATTCTTTGCAGATAGGATTATTGCTTACAAAGTGCAAGGTATACAAAGGTCTTAAATTACGCTATGCTTTCTTAAATTAAGGTATACAAGGTTCTTAAATTACGCGATTTGCTTTAATTGTGGGGTTCCTACCTCTACCTTTTAGAACCAAAGTAATACGCAAAAAAAAACATGATTTTGTTTTTATTTGCTAATCAAATTTTTTTTACACAGACTTCTCTCTTTCTAAGGAGTTCAAGAACGTCAATATCGGATACAATTCAAATCGGAACGTATTTTTGTGGCTTTTTAATAATAAGGTTTTTTTGATGTACTGAATCAAAATCTATCATCATTTTTGGTGTAAAAAAATCTATAAGGTCAATTTATTTAATAATTTAAACACTTATTTAAATCTATTAGAAATAATTTAAACACTTACTTAAATTTATTTGAAATAATTTAAATTTATTTGAACAAAAATCAATTATTTTGTAATGTTTATATTTTTCCTTAAATATTTGGCTTCAATCTGAAATACTTTTATTATTTTTTAAACTCGAGATATAAAATAAAGCATTTTCTAGGTGTTTTATTTATATTTTTTTCTCAGCTCCTAGGAATCATTGGATTGAACTGCTGAACACGGGTATACTTTTTTCAATGCAGAGTCACCCAAATAAATGAAAGCTGTGTTGTTAATATTTCCATTGGTGGATCTAGGGGTGAGGAAACAAGGTATTTGTTACACCTTAAGACGTTATTATCCCAAAGTCATCTAAAATTGAGGCAATAAAGGGGGAGGGAGAGAAGGTGCCACGTCGAAAGTCACACATACAAGATGAGGGTAATTAATCAAGATAATGGCAAGGCTGAGGATATCTTGGCCCAAAACTTATCAATTATTTCTAATTTGCTTATATATAAGTTGAGGTGTTGGGAGCTTGATGCGTCGGCACGGTAGACGGTCTAAGTGTGTATCTCTCTTCCCTAACCGCATTAAACCACGAGCCGTCGCTGAATACTTGATGAAGCAACTTCCATCTCCTGACCAAGAAACCAACACCCCCCACCCGGAGTATGAAAAATGTATATAGTAAAGTTTTGTTTAAAAATTCTATCAAGTTTCTGGCCTTGTTATTGAGTCAAGATCTCCTCCCTCCCCCTCCACTCGGCCAACTTGGGCCGCCTTTTTTCTTCAGCGAATAAATTGAATTTCATTGGAGGAGATGGGATAGAGTGGGGGTTTTTTATGTTTAAACTTTTACGTACTTTCCTCTTTGATGGTACAAAAATATGATAATTGTGTGAGCGAGGAAGATTTCCTGAGCCTCCCCTCCCCCCTGGTTACATATTCATGAGTACGGATGATGATGTAATTGCCTGTGTGCTGTGGCCGATCCGGCTCGATATATGGCTGTCTATTAATGGACTCTGCCTTTCATCTTCTCCTCAAGCAACTCGTCGTCCAGGCCACAAATTATTTGAGGATGTATAAATCCTTTACTCCAATACGAGTAATCTCATATTGGAGTAAGACTCGTTTGTCTTTCTGAAAAATGGATCTCGAAATTCCGCGGAAGGATTTTATTTATCTTGTAAAATAATATAATGATTTAAAAGCCATTGGAAAAAAAACGTCAATGAAAAAGAACGAAACATAACCGAACTGCCGACAGTGGTAATTTATTCTGCTCAAATCCAAAAAAAGTTTAGATCCGAATTTAAAGATTATAGTAAAAATGAAGTGACAATAAAATGGAATTTGAAGGATTAATATAGCAGAGGAATTGTCTTGTTTTTGGTTTTGAAATTATCTAATTATTACAAATATCATACCATTCATTATCTTACAGCACACACATTTTATGTCCATTCTTACTACTATTGGAAAACTCAAAGTAATGTTTTGTTATGTGCAATACTCCGCCCCTGCAGCCCAGTGTCTTTTGATATTTACTAATTACAGGCCTTTCTTTTTTTTTTCTTTTTTTTCCTTCTCATCCAAAGTAACCCTTTGAGAGAGCCATTTATTGATTTAACATAGAGCTCAATGATATTTATGCAATGATAGTGACATAATTGATTTTAAAATATAGATATTTATCATAAAATATTAATTAATTAAAAATAGATATTATACATAAATACTATAATATTGACTATATTATTTATAACACGAGTTGTAACGTGTTTGAAATTACAGACCTTAAACTTAATTAATTAGTTAAAAATAGTTAATTAGTTAATTAATCAAAAATAGTTAATTAATTACATACCTTAAACTTAGTAAATATCAAACGGCATTTGAGCTGCTTTACTGGTACGGACTTAGCACTTGCGTGCTCTAAGGTATCGATATATTATACCGTTACAGCCATGTATAAACGATGAATGTGAAAATAACTACTTTTCAAGATTAAAAAAAAAAAAAGCTTTGCGGTCTAATTTAATTTAAACTTTTCCATTTGGAATAATTTATATATCTCATCCTTTGTACTTCTCCGACAAGCTCTAGATTTGTGTTTATAAGATATTATTTTGTGAATATCCTTCTGGTAAATTAATACAACGAAAAAATGCGATTTTTCGCATTCGTTTGTTATACGTGGTGGCGACGATACCTATATGAGTTATAATATTTTAACATCTTTATTGTAATCTATATATTTATTGTTGGAGGATTAAAAATAAAATTAAATAAGTAATACAATTATTTTAAATTACATAGCTGTAAAACGTATAAACAGCTACTACTAGTATTTTTTTTCGTCGACTTAAATTGATCAAATCATATAATTTTTAATTATGAATGATCTTCTTACCCGGGAAAATCATAAGTATGCATAAGTAGATCTGGAGTAAGGCAGCTCAGTGTGTAAGGATCTAAAGGACTGGGTTCGAATCGAGGTGTACATTTCTAAATTAAATTTATCTTCTGTTATATCCACCTCGGGCACACATAGTCTTGCACCACTACTCTTGGGTATAATACTTGATAAGGGAGTACTGTTTCTTGACCATTGATTAAGCAAGGCGGGAATCTGGCCAGCATCACGCTTAAGCGCCAGTGCTTGTCTCCTATCCATTGAAGATTCATGTAACCACTTTATAGATAGAGGCTGGGTGTGCAGAATTAATAAATTATCAAGTTTCGGTAAAAATGCAGTTTCGAAATTATTTGTTACTTTTATTACTGGAGTACATATTTCCAGAGGCGTACGCAGATTTTTTTTCGGAGGGGGGGGGTTAATTTTTAAGGAGAGAGATTTAATAAGAAGGAGTTCATCACCTAAACTCCCGAAAACTAAAAAGTAAAAAACTTGATGTCTATTTTTGCAAGTTGGCGCCCGGAACAAAATGTTTGAATACGGTTTTTACTTTAATATCTTTGCTTCCTTCACGACTTTAAATACCTCCTGTCTTTTTTTTTTTTTTTTTTTGAGACCCCCCACACGACATTTCTTCCCCGACAAGACCTACCGCTCCTCTCCGATTGTTGACAGCCACCGGTAATTAAGACGTGATCTGTTAATTGGCGGACACAAAGAAGGCAGCATCTGGCGGGAGTTGATATCCGTGGGAGTAATAGGGCCACCCTCCTCGACGCCACGCGCCACGGCACAATCGCATTACCGCTGGCTCCCATGTCACTCTTCTATATCGTCCTCTCGTTTGTCCTTTAGTTCTTCCAATCAGCATCCCTTGGTATCCATGTCTCAGTCTCAGCCTTGATAATGAACGTTAAACATTATTAGAAGAAATAAATATTTTCAGAATTTTATTACAAGATAATCGAGATATTAATTTGAGATTTTCGTCATTCAATGCAGCTACCAAAAACTATCTCGTTGGTCAAGTAGCTTACAGTGATCTTATATCCCGCAAAAGAGCATTGTATTTAGGAAATGTGCATGCTTGTAAATACTATACGCTTTTACTTTTTTCATATAAAATTATGTGTGAAAATTAGTCTCAAGAGAAAAAACAATTATTATTTTCAAGTTTTATCAATCTAAAAACATTACTTAAAATTTAGCAATATTTATCTACTTTAATCGCAGGAAATTTACACATTTTTTCCTATGATAATTTAATAACAAATCTTTAAGTAATTTGATTTAAACAACAATTTTAATTTACATATGAGGCGCTCCATGCAAGAAAGGCGAATGCGCCATATCACTTTAATTTCTTTTGTTAATTTAAATGCTGGTATATTTTTATATATGGTATTATCAATGTATATATGTGCATATATATAAATATATATATATATATATATATATATATATATATATATATATATATATATATATATGCACATAGTGTTCTCAAAATTAGGGTAAATCCATTTTTCCATTTATTTATGTAAAGAAAAAAATAGTTTTCTGAAAAGGAACAAGTAAATTAAAATACTATTTACTGAGTATGTAAGTTTTTGAATGTAATAGTTTCTACTTCAATAATAATTTATTATTTTTTAACGCAGTTTTTAATTTTATGAATTAATAATTTAAGACAATGTAAATTATTGATTATTGCTGTAATTGTCCTTATGGGTTGATACGCCAATGACAACGAGGTATTCTAAAATATGGCATTAGTCTTTTCCACTCGATCTTTTTAAGCTCAGCCTCCACTGATATGTTGGAGTGGTTTGGGGTTCACAGGCTGGTTGCAATTAAGTATGGATTTGCCTTTTATGTTAAAATTTTTATTTTTTACCGTTCATTCAACTTCAATCGTACAAATTCCAATTAAAAAAGGTGGTAACTTTCAATTGTATTAAACTTAAAAATATTTATTTGATGTATTATTAATATAAGAAATTGAATAATTTTTTTTATAAAGAACACCTTAGGCTTTTTGCCTTGGTATTCGGCAAAGCAGCTGATGATTGTAAAGCAGCTGTGGGGAATCAAGCCCTAACTCCATCCCCTGTTTATTAGCGAGAGAAGGGAGCCCACACAGAAGTAATCTCGTGGCTAACACCGTTAGGACCGGGAAAGTTAGAGACCCGCCTGATTAAGTGGATATTTGATTTCTGGTTGTCGGGCTACTTAGCATAATATCCCCCATCCTGGCCCTTTACATCCCTGATGAGCCCTTCGCTCTCATCAGCATAGCCCTCTCATTCATATTTAAAAGACAAATATTAATTGCCTAGCCCTAAGGTAACTCTTGCGGAAAACGGAATTCGAAAAGTGCATGTCGAATAGCGAAAATTTCAAGTATAAGGTGGGTGTAAGAATTCCTACTTAGTAGCTTGTGTGTCTTCAAAAATGAAAAAAAATTTAAACTCAATAACACTTCACTGTATAATTATTTAGGGGCAATAATTCTTTTCATATAAACCTTTTTAATAAATAAATTATATCATATTTAGTTTGATATTATTCCACACACGAAGCAGAGATGCCGTCAAGGGGGGGAGGAGAGTAGCGGAGTGCCACTCCTACCCCAATAATTTGAAAACCCAAAAAGTTGGTAAATTAAAAAGTTCAGAATCTGCTTCAAAACTGCTAAAATTGAGGTAAATCGTTTCACTCAAAGAACTGGAATTTTATCGATAAAATATATTGTTTGAATAGAAAAGAAAATTATTGCTGTCAAATGTCAACATTCGCTATAGGTAAGTAAAATATTCAGACCCAAAAAAAATAGGTAAATATTTCGTAATATCGACGTAGTTTTTTGAAAAAAACTTGAGCGCCAAAAATTCGAAATTTAGCTTTCAATTTATTATCGGACGTAATCACCACCTCTACGATTTCCCCTCACGAAATATCTAGAAAAAAAATTGGAAATTGTTTAAAAATCGACGATTGATGACGTAGGCATCAATAAAATATAAAATAAAAAAAATATATGTATTATTAGTTAGGAAAAACGTTTCATGTTTCCTATAAAGATAGCTAAATGGTGCTTGCGACTTTTTAAAAAAATTACGTTGATATATTTGGGGAAATTAATACAGATTGAAAATTCAGAAAACTTTAGATTTGTCCCCTCTCCCCTAATTAATTGTTTTGGCAATGTTGCTGATGGGAAAATTAACAATGCCATGTTCTTTTGATAATTGTGATAGTTTGTCATTGTTACTATTTACATGTTTGTAATGATTTGCAATATCATTATCGTTTGTCCAGTACCAATGATTTTTTTAAGTGAGATATTTATTTAATTATTTAAATATAGGGTCCTTATATACTCCAACTAGGGCAGGAAGGACGGGTTATGCGACTGGCTACCAGGTTATTGAGTTAAGCCTCTTCTTAAACGAGATATATTTGTACATACATTGATCTCCGGCTGATCATTCATGATCTTTGACCACCTAATGTTCTGTTCTTGTACGCCGAAGTACAGACAAGCCGAAGGGGTTCTTCCTGCTTCATAATTTGGATTTATCTCAAGCGTTTAAGGGTCTCTCTGTTAATTTGTATGAAGCTGTATGAATTGCTTCGATAGATAATAAATTTTATATAGAGCATTTTTAATATACAAATTTTTACTTTGAATTAAAGTTTAAAATTATTACTCCTTATTACAGGATAATGTATAATATGGAAACGATTTAAAAATTCTCTTACTGAAAGAAATTATCTTATCACGGCTCTAATTGCGTGACCTTCTGCTGACTTAAAAAATAAAATTATTTCTAAACCTTGAAAAATGAATTCCAGTAGGAAAATAATTGGTACTTAAAAGCATATACATTACACAAGTATTCAAGTCGCAATGAAATTTTTAAAATTTATATATACTCAGAATAACAGAACTTTATTAAGAGTACTTCTTTGACTTAAAAAGAAGGAAAGTATGTTATTAGTATAAAGAGGGTTTAAAAATAAGAGGGGACCGTGTTAAGATTTTTTTTTTCATTTTAGTTCAACATCTAAGTAATGGAATGTAAAATGACAGAGAGAGACTAATTTTTTTAGAAAATATACGAGTAGAAGGGATTAAAGGAGGGAGAAAAAGGGCGGTTACATTAGTAAAGGAGTAGAGACGAGGAGTTAGAGGAATTTTTTCACAGTTTTTTCTTCTTTTTTTTTTACCCCGAGTTAAGTAACAATCTGGTAAATATTTGATGAGGGTTGTAGACCCACGTGTAAGATGCAGGAGGGATGGTGCCGCGTGTCCTAATCCAATAGCGCTTGGGATTAGTACGAGTCGATTAGTAGGGGTGCTTTAATCTATAACATCATAATCTATAATATTTAGTACTAGTCGATTAGTAGAGAGGTATTACTCTTTGAGCTGCTACCGACAGGACACCACTTTGGTCTTCTCGCCGCTCTCAGGATGTCCAAGGTGTCTGTACAATTCCATGAAGGATTGGAATAATCTGCAAAGAGTCAAATGGTTTTGCCTTATCATTACGTTATTCCTAATTTAACAAGGATATTAATCTTCTTTCCATATATCATGCTTTCCAATGAAAATTCGGTACAACTTTACAAGAGGGGCGCGTTATAACTTCTTCCTTTGGATCTTTACCGAAGGTCGCCGGACTAGCATACTCTAGCGCCATTTGTGCTAATTAACTGCTTTGCATTCGATTGTAACATTAGTGTTCATTGAAATTATTAAAATTATTACTGCCTTAATTATATATTATTTAAAATTATTAGTGCTGTCGACTTCCGCTCACTACGTTCGCCCAAGAAATAAACAAAACAGCAACGGATCCTTTTTAGTTGAGGTCGGGGTCTTAATTTCAATTATTACTGCTTTAAATAAATCACAGCTGACGACTTCCGCTTGCTACGCTCGCTCAAGAGATAAACGAGCCCCAAAAGTTTCAGTGGAGCTCGGATTCTTACCGTAATTTAAATTATCACTCCTTTAAATTATTACTGTAATTTCTCCAGATCACCGGAAGTCGACAGCACTAACAATTTTAAGTAATATGTAATTAAGGCAGTAATAATTTTAATAATTGTAATGAATACGAATGTTACAATTGAATGCAAAGCAGTTAGTTAGCACAAATGGCGCTAGAGTATACCTGGCGACCTTCGGGTAAGTTCGGGAGTACCAGTGATAACGCGCCCCTCCTGTAAAGTTTTACCGAAAATTTTATATAATTTTGTTAATTTGTTGTTTAATATAATATATGTACTATCCCTAACCTATTGTGTCGTAATGTTCCTATGGAAGCCGGTTCACCTCTGTTTAGTTATTTGATAACTCGAAAACGTTACATCTCAAAGAACATTCCAGATGTTCATTTGAAAGATAATCTAATTGTCTGGTATCTAAACCAAAACGATAAGGAAAGTCGTGTTCATGGACACCGCAGATATTTTTGAAATATAACTATTTGGAAATAATAAATATTGTGTTTTTATAGTTGCATAAATTTGCTGCGTTTTTTTTTTATTTAGCTGTTTTAAAAATCTCAAATCATTACCTTACTTTTCTTGAGTCACAGTTGAAATTTTTTTTTTCATCTCATATTAAATAACAAATTGGCTTCAGTCTTCTTTCTACTAGGTTAAGTTTATGTATTGTTATTAGTAGACCCCGGATTTCGTGCAGTAAAACAATTGTAAAACGTGCAATAAAAATGCCAAAACGTGCAAACTGTGCAATGAAAAATAAAATTCTACCATTCACGTCGTTTATGTTTAAAAAAACAAAAACAAAAATATACATATTCTGTTTTCTTTCATAAATTAATATTTTTCCTTAATAAATTATGTAGGTTGGAGCATTGCTCTGTAAAATGTGAAAACTTCACGAGCTCTTATTATGGTATTTTTTGCTACTTTTCAGACGATCATACGTGATTCATGCACTATGGCAACGCATTTTCTGCTTAAGTATTATTTATTGCCTACCGATAAATTTTTACTTCCTTGTACGAAGTACAGGAAGTATTGTAATCGCGAAAATTTTCGGTTTTCAGATTTCAACGGAGATATCTATTTTGACCATCCCTGAATCCATTTTCACTATTTTCGTCTGTACGTACGTACGTTCGTATCTCGCATAGCTCAAAAACGATTAGCCGTAGAAAGTTGAAATTTCGTATTTAGGATTGCTGTAAAATCTAGTTGTGAACCTCTCTTTTTGGTCATTGCTTAATCACCGGAAGTGGTACTATACTTCAAGGTCATAATTGATTTCCATCAAAAATTATATTAAAATACTATGCAAAACTTCTCAAATTAGGTATACAAGACTTCCATATTAATATAAATAATATAATAAATTTTAGTTAACATTGACAGACCAGAAGTGGTACTTTACTTGAAGGTCGTATTAGACCTTCATCAAAAATTATATTGAAATATAATGTAAAACATCTCAAATTTGGTAAATAGGACTTTTATATCGATATGAATATATTTACTAGATTTTTGTTAAAATTGGTGAGCCGAAAAGGGTACTTTACTTCAAGGTCATAATAAACTTACATCAAAAATTATATTAAAATTAAACACAGAAATCATATGTTTCGGTAATAAAGGTTACAAACGCAATTTGGTTTCCAATCCGATTATACATTTTTATTACTTGTTTTAAGTGTTAAATTTGATTGTAAAATACTGGGTTTCCTCCCCATTTGTGAGATGAACAAGTCTACAGCAGGAGAATAAGATATAAGTTGAGTGGGTTTTTCCGCTTAAAATGTCGAAACTGTCGACATTTTCCAATGCTTTATCTAGAGATATTGACTGTTCTAATGCTGTCACGGAACACGAAGAAATCTCTTGGGAACTTGTTACCAACTGAAAGAAAACGACTTATAATAACGGAATAAGACCTCCAGAAATAAGAATATGTCTGTGTGTGCCAATAGATGGATGTCGCGACGGTGAGTGTCGTTTTTGAGATACTGCAATCTTCGGAAACTAGTAAACAAATTCAGGATCATTTTTTGAACCACCGATTTATAGTTTAACTGCCTTACAAGGAAGTCATGTGTTGTCCACGTCAGATATTTTAATAACGTATCACATGGTCAAGTGTGAAATTCCCAAATTTCTGCCGATATATCGATAACTCAATCCTTGTCGAAAAAGTTGAACCATTCATATTTTCCTGTAGAACTTAAATCTTTGGATTTACGATCCAGTTTGGTGGATTGTCTTTCAATTCTGATAATTTTTCTCATTTTGGGTTTATATTTGAATAAGATATAATTAATTAGATGAAAACCATGAGCAGATAACTAACTAACTAGTTAATATCACAACTGTTACAGCACGAATAATCTTTTTGCTCGAAAATAATTTCCGATATTTGTTTTTAATTAGGTTGTACGGATTTTTAATTCCCTTCACTCGTAAAAATTTATACGGGGTGTTGTTTATTATCATATTCACTAATTAATTTATTTTCAATATAATTGAATAAATATTCGGACAAAAATATTTTCAATAAACTATAATTATTGAAATTGAAATTATTATTATTATTATTATTGAAATTATAATCAATAATTATTGAACATATTTTTATCCTAAAAACTGTGTGTATGCATAATTATTTTTCCAACTATAGACTGAGTGTAGCACTGTAGAACATAAAAGCAAATGAATGGATTGGTAAGGGTTAACTGGCTTTCCACAAATCTAAAAAGAGCAAAACAAACTTCAATTTTCAGTTTTAGTTCCAGATTTTTCCAAAAAATTAAATTATATTTAATGTCTTATAAACAGTATCGTATTACTTCGTGAATTAGTCGTATGTAATTTTGGTTCAATGATTATATTTTCAAGCAATTTACAAATATATTTTTTTAATTACGGCTAAATGTGCAATTTAATACAGTAAAAACATAAAATGTGCAATTTACCCAAAATTGTTTAAAATGTGCAATTTCATGCAAAATAAAACTTACATATGTGCAATTATAATCCGGGCGCCTTAATTCGTGCAAATAACTTTTCCCTGATTGATTTCAAGCAACCGATTGCACGAGAATCCCAGATCTCTAGTTATTAGTTATATTTCTTTATTCTAAAAATGATTTTAAATGGGACTTAAGAAAAATCAGGTAATGATTTGAGATCTTTTATATATATTCTAGAAGTGGTAACATACTTCAACAACCATGTTACCTCTTTCTTGTAGTAACCCCTTATAAAGACAATTGGTCGTAAAAGAAAGATGGTGGAAGAGCGGAGAAGATAAATAAAATAGAGGACTAGACACGATAAATTAGAGACTGGAGCAGTGAAAATAAAATGTAGTTGAGGAAGGGAAGCAAGGGCCATTAGGAGAAACGGGGGCAGTTTATAAGGTTTTGGTCCAGCGCCATTACCGCCCCTACTTCCTCTCCTCCCCATCTTAGTCTTAATTCATTAGCTTTTAACGCATCAGCCGCTTCTAACTGCTCCTCTCCTTACGGTCAGGCATCAGCTGGGCTTGGATTTAGATGTAGAAACCGCCCTTGAATGGAATGGGTGGTGATCAAGTCCTTTAACGCTTATCGTTTTCGATAAAAATTAACGTAAAAGTCAGATTTAATTTATCAGATCAAAAACTTATAATTTTCATCTCATACATTAAAAAAAATTGATATCATCTAATTAGTCATATTATCTTTTCAAAGTTAGGAATTAAAAATAAATACTATTGTACATGCATCAGCTACAGTTTATTCTTTGTCAGCTTTTTGTATGCCGGCTTTGACCCTACATAGGTTAGCAATGCGATTTTTGTAACATTGATGAAAATTGGTTTATATGAAGTATTTTGTAGTCCTAAATCTGAAAATGATAAGTTAATTAATGTAACTCGTAATTTTACACATAGTGGTCCGTGGTTGGGAGGGGAGAGAGAAAGATGGCTTATTTTTAGAATCATTTAATATTCATTTAATATTATCATTTAAAACGTGTTAAATTTATGAAATGATATGAGATGTCATACAAACTAAACTAAACTAAAACTAGAATTATTGAATCTCCAAAAAGGTGATTCCTGTTTTCAAAAAAAATTAAATGAAAACAATTTGACTAGCTTAGAAGTGTTACTGAAGGCATCATTGAGAATTATTTAAATATATTGCACGAGATGCCATACAGCGACAAAAACTTTCAATTTTTCCTCTTACGTTCTGCAACAACATCTGTTTAAAAAAACAAAAAAAAAAAGCATTAGTCGCCCAACTTAGATAGATTATAGCCAGTGGCGTAACTCCATTTTTTGCGCCCGGGTGCAAACAACAGAACATTGCGCCCCTCTGGCATTTATAGACAAAGGTTATTGGTATTTCGCTAAAGCAATCTGACCAATATAAAAACCACAGATTAAAGAATATAACAGAGTATAATATTAGGCTGACTCAAAATCTAAAAATGTCTGGAATATTTTTGAGACAATTTTTCTAATTAAATTCCACTTATTGATGACATTTTATTTGCTTACTTTTCTAAAATGCAATTAGCCCGATTCATACGAAAGCGATTTTAAAAACCAAAACCATCCTGGATTAAGTTTTGTAACAGCTGTGTTAGAGGAGGGACGAAGAGGGAAAATAGTAGTGTTGGCGAGAGGAGAGCGACGGTGCTGGGCCAATGGCGTGGTTTCTTCAATTTACTCGGTTTTCGAATGTCCTAAAACAAAGGAGCTAACACGGTGTGATAAAAAGATTAAGTCATACGATTCCTTTGACCGACGCATTCCTTTTTTTTATTGCTTCTTCGAGTTACATGCATCATGCACCCTTTGTTAAACTGTAGATTTTATTTCAGTAAACTTGATAAAAACGGAATTTTCTATCTTCCCTTTGATATTTGCAGTTGTTTTTTGTTTGTTTTTTGGCGTTCTCCGAGAGACCCCGACACCACCGCACCAATTCAAGTTACGCCAGTGATTCCAACGTACCTGGTATCATTTTTCCATCGCTCTAATGTTTCAGAACACTACCTTTCACTACACTTCCAATTTGCCAATTCTTATTCATTTAATTTTTCTTGAAAGCGGAAATCAGCTGGAAGCTTCCATATTTGAGGTCCAATAAATTTTCCAATAAAATGTAATAAGGTCCAATAAAATCTTCTTTTAGTTTGTCGCTGTATGATATCTCATTTATTATATTCTTTTCTAACATGATCCTGAGTAATGTCTTTGCATAGATTTAAAATGTTTTATAAATATTAGATTATAAAAACATGTCTACTTCTCTTTTCACAACATCCCCTTCTGTAACGAAAAATAGAGCGTGAGCAGCAGAGCTCCGTCACTAAGGTCGTATTTTAGCAGATATCTCCAAAACTTCCATAATCGTGATCTAGAGTTTATGAAACGGATAGAAAATGCAATCCCGTCCCTCACCGCCGACAGTACAATAGTCTATTTTATTCGGGAAAAATACGCCTAAAAAAAGTTGAAATAGTATCTTTGCTAATACTGGTCCGATTTCAGCGTTAATACTAGCTCAATTTGCATGCAAATTTGAAACCCTATAATTTAATTTGGTGGAGCTGTAGAGATGCGCAAATCTTTATTAGCGCCGAAATCTCAGGTAAACTGCACTGAAATTTATCCTTACTTTTATGGTATGTTTCTGCCTTGAAGAAAACTCTACATATCGAATTTCAGTTTATTTAATCTAAAGGTTGAGATGGAGGTGCTCCAGGGGAGGAGGGGGCGGGAGGGAATATATATATATATATATATATATATATATATATATATATATATATATATATATATATATATATATATATATATATATATATTAGATATCTCCAAAACTTCTGTTATCGTGTTCTAGGGATTATGAAACTGATAGTAAATGCAATCCTGGTCCGCAATATTTCCGATCCAGTGCAATAGTGTATTTTATTCGGAGAAAATACGACTAAAAATTATACCTGTTACAGTAATCATCTTATTATTTACGGATTTAGGTCCACAAAATACTTCATATACACCTATTTTTACTATGTTATTTCAAAAAAGTTTAAATTTGTTGACCTGTGTTAAGGTCGCTGTCAATACGATAAAATTTGAAGTTACTAAATCAATTGGGAATAAACTTCGAATCTGAAATGCAGTAGCCCATAAACGTTACCCTGGCAGACAAACAAGTGAGCTATTGACCCTACGTGTACCCTCGAGATCCGCCCTATAAGAACTCTTAGGAAACATTAAAGTAAACAATGTGAGCTAACCGTCCTGAAGAATGACTGCCCTGATTTTGGCTCCCTAAGTGCCCTTCCCTGTCCTTTATAGCCCCTCTTGGCCATTAAAGCGGGAGCTAGTTCTGGGTATATTTCTCCCTACCCTCAACACAAACACTCTGCAATCCTCACTTTTACGATTAATTGGCAACAATGGGTAATGTTATCACGAATAGATATTTTATGAAGTCTTATCAAGAGTTATCTATCATAAATTGCTAAGTCCTATAAAACGTTACCTACCAAGTGCTGAGTTCTATTATTGAACTTATTTATCATAAAGTGCTTAGTCCTATTATTAAACCATGATGATCTAGTGCTTCACCCATTCTCCGCTGGCTTTCAATACTAGTGACACGACTGGCGGAGAAGCGCTGGGATCTCCAGGAGTCTTGCTTTGCCATCTACATGTAGAGGGGGGCAAAGCTTGGTTCGGAGTTCTGTAAGGAGAGTGTAAATATTTATTTAGTTAAATTATATTTTTTTATAAATTATTTTATTTTTATCTTGGTGGAGCTTATTTTTATCGTTTTTCAAAATTATTTTTATTTATTTTTCTCTACTCATTATTAACTAAAAAAATATTAAGTGCATATACACATATATTTATAATTATTATTGGATTTAAATAATATACGTTGAGAATTCTTTGTAACTATAGTCGGATTTGAAACATCATTTAAAGAGATTTTCGCCTTATTATGGAAGAGAGGGGAGATTTGCCTACTTTGCCACTGCTTAAATCCTATTATGATCATTTAGACTATGGATCTCCAAACTCACAAAGGGCCACCATTAATCCAGCCCGCTATGCTTCATTTTGAATACATTGTAAAATTTAATATGTAAATAGTAATCATACAAAATAATTATCGGATGTGTTTATTTAACGGCCAATTAAGAAACACAATAACTGACATACTTAATTAAACTGAGCATTTTAACTGTAATTAATGAAATGAGTATGTTGGTATGATCAGCTAGCTGTCATGGGACACAGTGGAGGAGGAGTCAGTGTGGCCCTTGGGCTAAAACGTTTGGAGACTCCTGACTTACGACTACAATCATGAGTATCTTTTACTAAGGACCAAGGGACAGACGCAGAGAAAACACCTTCTGCTTTTTTGGTATAATCAGACACGAATGATAAAGATAATGAAGACGTTAATTAACTTATCGATCAAAAGCGAAAACGTTTCTTTCTGTTTTAAAATTTGGTATCAGTAACTTGGCATTAAGAAAAATAATTTTAAACAAATTTTCTTGTAACTATTTTGTTTTCGTCTTTCCACAATTAAAACAGCAAACAAACGTTTTCTGCTGCCTAATTTGATAAAATCATTGTTTACTTATTGTTATTAATAAACCCACAACCAACATTACATCCTAAAATTTTTAACTTCGTTTTCTATTTCATTCAATTTTTTATTAATTTATGCTTGAGAAAGTACACTCAAACTCGTATTTGTCCAGTTGATTCGAACTGTATACAAATGAATCAAAAAGAATTATCTGCAAAAAGTGTTATATAACAAAAACATCGTTAAAAAAAAAAAATACGCGAGAAAAAGGTATCCTTTAAAAAAAAGTATAATGTACAAATACGTGAACAATAAAAATTTGTTTACATAATATATTATCATTATTGTTCCTATACCGTGAATTTTCTTATGACGAAGAAACCCAATGGTATTTTAAAGTTTTTTTCCGGAAAGTTTATGAATCCTAAGAAAATGACTCCGGTCAACAACTACATTAAAGCATCATGATGGAGGAGTCAGTTCTTTTTGTCCACCAGTAGAATCTGTTTCGAAGTTTATGCCATTGTTTAGATTTTCAACTTAAATCATTTCAGTAGTATCATTTCCACTATAAATAATTTCATCATCAACCATTCATCATAAACCACTAGAAGCAAAAAAAAAAAATAACAGAAAAATTGGCTACTTTTTTTTTCCCCCTCTACCTGACCTTTCGGTCATATGGAGTTTCGGCAACAGGGGTTAATACGTTAGGGTATGCGTATACTTTCTTATTGTACATTCATAAGAAAAGTTAGAGACTGTGTCTACCACACACCCGAGGGTTCAATAGGTGTAGAATTACTTAGAGAGCTCATACTTGGACAAAAAAAATATATTTGTTTTTTTCTTATCCTCCCTCTTTTATTAAGTAGCTAAATTCACAATAATATGTTCGGGACAACTTTAACACCTCAAAAAAATTCTTGTTACTGTTAGAACTTAAATACGCCCAAAGTATAAGTTAATGGAACGAGTAGCGTTGACGTCATCATCTCACACTCAAAATTGGTCAAATTTACTCATTTGCTGTACTTCCGTCTTAAGTCCAAATCCAAATATTCCTTTTGGAATCACTAATGGCACATGTTCTATATTAAATGATACCAATTCTTGCTTTATAGCATTTACAGGAGCGGAGCTAAGAAAATGACACTAAAAGACGTTAAAAAAAAAAGGGCGTTTAAGGCGTTTAAAAATGACACTAAAAGAGTCTGAAAATTTTTCCGTCATAACACCCCAGATGGAGAAATATAATTTTACGTTAAAACGTGTCGTTATATTTAACAGGTGTTTCTAGATTTTCCGACTGAGACTGGCTTTTATTATTTTTAAAATATACTAAAACGGTCTTAAATTATTTATCCGGGCTTGTATCTAAGTAATGGCATGTCCTGCTGTTGTTTTTTCTAATAAAAAATATTACTTCTTTTTACATTATTTTTTGTTCAAGGCTTGGAAATAACTTTATAAAACCATTTCAAACCCCGCCGATCAAACAATTTCAAATAAAAAAAATAATAAGCACTTAAAGCTGGGAGATGTATATTTAACGATGACCACACCCCACCAGCATTAGCCAGTTAGAGACGACTGTCCTTTGAACTGCCACATAGGGTTAGCTCCCGAAGTGGTCTAATGAGCAATTCGATTTGTCGAAGCAGGGAGTAGCTTTTTTCTCCGACCCCCTCCTCTTAAATATTTGATAGCCGGGCTCGGGCTGACGCGGTTAACCAGATGCGGCCACCCTATTAAGATAAAACTCTTCCATCCTTCCTAATTGGATCAAAGGGTCCGCCTTTGTCTGCCGGGGATCCTCTGTTCGCGAGTCCAGGTCAGCTGTAGATAGCGAATCTTAAATGGATAACGAGCGTTTACACATTTCCAACGAGGGCCTACTATGACGATCGAAACATCTTGACATCACTTGAATTGGTTATTCTATTGAAATAATGATAATAACAAAGCATTCTAACCGCTTCGTTTGTGAACTAAAGTACTGTTGGCAGGTTCATTCTCCAGGCAAAAGCAAGGGTTACCGGACGGACTTCATGTGTGGCAGTAGTACTTCCACTTTTCAGACGGGCGTACTACAAACTTAACTAATGATATCAGTATTAAAGGTTCATCTTCATTAAAAATAAAGATACGAACCAATTTACAAAAGTTCTTTAACAAACAAAACAATATACAGTAAATTTGCTTGAGAAAACTATATAAAATAAAGTTCAAAAATCAAAAGTTTATCAATTTCACATAACAACGCCAAAAATTTTACAAATAAAATTGTATCCATAAGAATTAAGAAGTTTGGACATTGTTAAGAAAAGTATCAATATTTTCTAGTTGTTTATTTATAAACAGAGCATCAATGGAGCTCAACTTCATTCTAATATCTCCTTCAACACGGAGTGTTTTCGCCTTTACTACCGTAACCAAGATGAATTATTTTTATTAATTGTAAGTCGTGTGTATTCATTTTATAATTGATACATTTAATTTTAAAAAATGTAAAAATTTCATCACTCATTGAATGTGTCAAAAAGAAGATTTTATCCATGTCTTTTTTTTTTTTTTCTTGTTCGCTTAAAACTTGGAAAGTATTTGCGTACCACGCGTCTGGGAACCCATGCTCTGAAGATATCAAAGTACTCAATAGTGGCCAAGTTATTCATCTACTGCAAATAACTGCACTGGCAAAAGGAAAAAATTATGCATCGGATGTAATTTTACAAATATGGAGGAAATTATAGTAACAGGTTAATGGATGGAATAAAAGAGAGAAATATCTAGTTGTGTTAGGATGTAAGGATCTAGCGAGCTAGACAGCATTATCCGTAAATTGGCGGCTGGTATGCGGACGGGGGATCTAGACTAAGTCATTAACGAGTTAAGTGAGTGAGATGTGTCAAACATCTTTAGCCTCAGTGTAAATGGCGTTAGGCACGAGACCACGGCAATGAGATGATTGCGGGATTATCTTCCAGACAGCGTGGGAGTCTGTCTCGAGGTCGCTCCAGCATCTCCACGAGGCAACGTACATTTTTTGTTCAGAGTAGTCTGGAGTTTGTTTTGGAAGTGGGGAATGGTATAGCTTTTACTATGAAATTATTTTGATGGCGTTCCTCCGTCAGGAAATTTTCACTTCTCAATTAAAAGGAAAATATGAAATTATATTTCAGGTTGAATAAAGCAATAATTTCTTCTTGGACATCGTGTTCCTTTTGAATAAAAAAATATTCACAAATTCTATCTTAGAACCTTATTAGAAAAATTGAAAAATTACAAAAAAAAAATTAAATATTAAAAAAAATAGGTTTGCTGGGGAACTAGATCGTTAGGTAATGATTAAAAGGTGAGATTTAAAATTAGGAAGGGTATTTGAACTGGGAATGGAATATCAAAGGTACGAGGATCGGATAAGGAACGACCAGTGGAATGGCCGCGTTCAGATCTGATCAGCGGGAAGGGAAAAAATATTTGAATTGAAGAAGTTGGGATATATATGATATAACGGACTTGGGATTGCATAACTATCTGGAATCACGCATGTTTATGTTTTGTGCAGTAACTGTGAAATCAGCCGTCAAAATTGAATTCAAAAGTTATAAATAGTTACAAAAAATATTCTTAAAAAAATCCTAAATGTGAAGACCCATAATGTTTCATTAAGTAATTTTAAGCTATAATCTTTACAAGTCTGAGTACTCAGATTAAATTAACCACATTTTATTTTGGATATTCGATGGTAAATGTGTACAATTCTTTTTTCATAAACCAAAATATGGAAATAATTAAAACATAATGTGAAAAAACAAGAAACCACGTGTTTGCAGGGAAGGAGGGTTGGAGGGAGGAAGGGAGAGAGGGAGCGAGAGAGAGAGAGAGAGTGAGTGAGAGAGAATGAGTGAGAGAGAGAGAGAGAGAGAGAGAGAGAGAGAGAGAGAGAGAGAGAGAGAGAGAGAGAGAGAGAGAGAGAGAGAGAGAGAGAGAGAGAGAGAGAGAGAGAGAGAGAGAGAGAGAGAGAGACTAATGGCGGAGATGTAGGCTCATTTAACTTGAGAAGGGCTATCAAATTAATTTATCGGGCGGATTAGTAGAGTTATCAGGTAGAGGAAGGGAATAATTCAGCGCCACCTCCAGGAGCTGGCTATTGTATATTAACCGTAGCTTTGTGAATAGCGCCCCCAAGTGGATGCCATCTGAATATTCACTACAACCGTGATGATGATGATGATGATGATGCAATCAAAAGGCCTGTAATCTGAGCTGGATCGGCTGATAAATAGGGTTGCGGTTCGGTTCTGAATCATGCACGGCTCTTTGATCAAACGACTTCTGCCTGGCGACTCCGCTCTTGCCGTTGTTAGCAATTTATGTCTGCGCCTTGAGCTAATGGTATCGCTTGTGCCTGCTCTACGTCAATTATTTCTCGGAATCATATCTTATTTGTATCTAAATAGCTTATAGTTGGTTGTGAAGATGTTGCGAATATTAGTGTATGTCTGCGGGATTGGTTAACAAGTAGTTAAGTCAACAATGTTTAATTACTTCTATAAATCAACTGTTTGGAAAGCAAATTTGTATTTTCACACTCCATGTCCACCACCAATTTTTTTTTTTTTTTTTTGACTAAGCCATATATACACGATTTATAATTTTTACTACTCAGTAGTAGACCAAACTTATTTTTAATAATGATGACATCGTTGAGCGTAGGTGTAATCTAGCAGAAGAAGGCTGGGGTACAAACACAGGTTGTAACTGCTTTAATGGGTGCCCATGTTGAAGCACTTACAAGCTTGCTCTGTGACTTTTTCCTTCCACTCGCATCCCTACCTACTCTTTCCCAACTTATTTTGGTTTTATAATTCTTAAATATTGTAGATGCTACCTACTTGTGTGATGCATATCGGTAACATAATTGAAAAACAAGAACCAGAAGATGATGATGTTGAAAATGATGTATGGCTTCGGTGTTTTACTGTTTCGTTATTGAAAATACCAATATCAGAACAATAGGTGCTTCATTGATTCATTGATACTGCTTTGATTCGCTGCCCAAACGCTCATAGTGTGATTCAAAGTTCATTTTGTTGAGTGATCCCCACTCATCACATTTGCTTTAGAAAGCAAGATTTTTTTTTTCCAACAAAAAGTTACGTTATTTTCATTTAGTTTTACTGAATCATAGAAGAATCTCTTTTTAGTGAATAACGGTCTCTAGCAAGGTAACTCAGGATAATTTTAGTTACATCACTGATTCAGAGTTGCACCTTCCCCCCTTATCCCCTCTCGGTCATCACCGATTCAGAGTTAGCGAACTTTTCAGCGAGTCGTGAAAAATTCACTCTTTGCGTTGAGCGGTTTTTCCCATCTCTAGTATGAGTATATAGACATTTCAAACCATTCTTGTTTCATATTTAAAAACTTGTTGTAAAGAATGCAGTAACTTATCATGGCCATATCTGTACAGTGTAAATCATTCTAATTATTTGCAACTCACTATATGTGTTGAGTAATATCCAATTAATTAACATATTTTGTTAATTTTATGGAGTGAGGAGTTTTAAAACCATTCAACTAGCTATACAATTCTTCGTATATTTCTTCAGAAAAAATAAGACATATTGAATTAGTCTTAAAAATCAGTAAACTTTTACATAAATTCTATTTTTATCATTTGTTTATAAATATCTTAGATGACAAATGAACTAACAGCTGAATGAAGAAACGTATGTTAGAGAGTCGGTTCTAGCCACATCAGTAGACTTCCAAGCTGATGGAAGAAGAATAACGCTACCTTTCGGAATACGCAATTTTTAAACAAAATTTCACATTTGGACATGCACTCAGCAGCACCTCCTTAAGCTCCAACCATAAAGCAGAGGCAAGACAAATCCCTGACAACCTCTATCCTCCTCCATTACTGTCCAAATGAAGTCTTTTAAAAATGTTCCCTCCGCGACTCAGCCAACCCTTGTATATTTCATACGGAGCTTACAATCCCCCCTGCCGCCCTCCCCCCTCCAGCCCACACATACACACACACGCAAAACAAACCCCTAAATATTTATTAACCCGAGAGAAAACCTGATACCATTGCGCTCTCAATCCCTATTTTTTTCCGCCGGCTTTTAATGTAAAACCCATTTCCCCGCCCTTCTATATAGATTAAATTCCCAGTTTTGCCTTGGGAAGATTTTCTTCCCTTTTTTTTTTTACTTCTGCCTCCTTCTCCCCCCTTTTATCCATTTCCCTTTCCTTAAGAAGACGCATGCAAACAAATCTACTTACCCCCCACTCGATAAAAGAATATATACATTACGGTGCTCCCCACTCATCCACCTCCTTCAGTATAAATCTCCTTCCATTTATAGAATTTATTATTCCCGTTAGGGCTCAATTTCGTTGGGGTAACTTGAAGGGATTTCCAGAGACCCAAGATATTTCACTTATATAACATGGAGAGTATTATTCGAATGGATTCATAAGGTTATATTTTACAAGTGGTTAAATTATTTATATTTCACACTCAAACAAAGTGATAGCGATTTTTTTTTTAGAATATATTGTAACTGAAAATTCTTCTCTTTCGGCATAAAGCATGAGATGACTATTCATTTTGTCCATTTCTAACAATATTTAATTAATAATAAGGTGATGGATAGTTTTATCTTTTTTTTTTAATTGATCTTATAGACCCTAAAACTATCTTTATTTTGTATTGCCTTAACTCCTTTTAAGTTTCATTGGCAAAATTTTCAACTTCTCAAATTGTTATTAAAATAATAAAAAAAATATTAATTTTGAAACCATGGTATTTACGTATTATCCGGTCAGCCATATGATCTATTGTTGTCCCTCATAACCTGACACTGATTTTCTTCATCTTATTTAAGGGAATTTATGCTACGGCGTTAAAAAATTAAAGTTCATTAGGCATTAAAATTATTTTTTTTAAAACGGAGTAATCCCAAAAATTTCTCACTTTATGTGGCGAAGTTAAAAATTCGTTTTCATTGGGATTATTAAAATTATTACAGCTTTCATTAGACCACAACTTTCGATATCCGCTCGCACCGCTCGCTCAAGAGATGAACAAACCCCCAACAGATCCTTGTCTGTTGAGGTCAGGGTCTTACCGTAATTTAAATTTAGTTATTTATGTAATGGTAATATCATGCCCATTCTCACAGACTTTATCCCATGCATCTTCTTCCGTAGAAGACCATTTCCTAATATTTATTATTTTTCGTCCTAAAAAGAACCTTGAAATCACAAATAAAAGTAAAAATCTCAACAAAAACAACAACACTTATTAGTAATAAGGCTAATAAACAAAACAGTCACAAACAATTTTAATAAACAAATCAGAACTGATAAAAATAAAAATCTCAAAAGAAAAACCACATTCCTTACCAAAAAACTTATTAATACTTTAAACATAATGTTAATAAGTAAAACAGTGATAATGAATTTACGTAGGGAAACCAACAGACCACGTGGTCGACCGTATAATACGTTAGTACCAAAACTATTTTGCCATCGCTATATCACTTTTATAGGATTAAATTTGCTGAATGAGCGGTATTTATATATTTCAAGGAGTCTAAAAAATTATTATTCGATTGGCTTTAGAATTTTTTAACTCTTGATGCATTAATTTAATGGCAGTTTTGATTTTTCCATGGATGTTTCTTTTACAAATTTTCTGATGATTTCATTTGTAAACGATTTTTTCAATGCATGAAAATGTTGCATCGCTGAATTGAATCATGCGAAATATGTATTTATATAGACTAGCGAATGGTCCTAAAAGACTACTTATTGATAAACATTCTAATTTTTTTTTACCGAAAATATGTTTTGAAAAATAACATCTCGAGAGTTGATTGCTATCAAATAATTTATTTATTTATTAATTAGTAATTTTTGCTATTTTACAATAATAATAATTTCGATCAAATAATATCCTACAGAAATAATTCTTTTTACTCTGCAGCATGGAAAAAAAAAATATACAAATAATCAGATAAAATAAAAATGAAATATATAAATTATTTTGAAATAATTCTCCTGATCTTTGGAAGAGGATGAGATGATACGAATTAATTTTTTTCAATCTGCTTTATCACTTTTAACCGAATGTTCCAATTTACGATTTTATTTTAAATCTGTTTTTATTTTTATTTTTCGGTCCATTTAATAAAAACATTTAAATTGAATGAATTAATTTTCATAACGATATTACCAATACTAATATACCTCCACTTTTTATTAATTAATATATTTTTTAATTTAATATTGATATAAATTAAAATGATTTCCTGCATTTTTATTGTTAAAATATTCCTGAGCTGGTAAATTTTCAAATGGTTGTCCATACTATGAAGATTTTTTTTTAATCACTCAATTTATATTTTGAACTAAAATAATTCTTAAATTCACAAAATGATGTAAATATTAAAAATTTGTTCTGAAAAGTTGTAATATCACTTAGCAACTTATTCCCAGCCGCTACAGTCGTTAAATCAAACAGAGGTGATTTTTAGAGAATGATAAAATTGTTTAAGTTATTGTGTGTTTAGAATAACCTTACCAAATATTAACATTGATTAACAATGATCCTCAATAGTTGCAATTCTGATCTCTACCCCTTTTGTTTCTTTACTCATTAAATCCGAGTGATTATATAGATGGTCGACCTCACAGATCTTGTAAGCGCAAATTTTTTAATTTAAAGTAAAAACATAAGATTTGTTTAGCATTCTTTAATTCCTTATTCGTTAAATCTCATATATATATATATATATATATATATATATATATATATATATATATACACACATAAATATGGCTACTTTGATGTTATTATAACAGTAGTTTCAAACAGAAACGTAAAAGGGTCCACATTATGAAACAAACCTCGTTGTATAACTGGTTTTATAAGTATAAATAAACTGTGGTTATTTAAATATATATATATTTATATATAAATTATATATATATATATATATATATATATATATATATATATATATATATATATATATATATATATACATATATATATATATATATATATATATATATATATATATATATATATATATATATATAATTTATATATATAATATTATAATATAATTTATATATATAATATATAAATATACTGTGGTTATTTCAGTTATTTTATATAACAGGTTATATAGCCGGCTGGTGTTGGTAAAATCAAGTAGAATTTATAGAAAAGGAAGGAAGTTATCGTCAGCAAGTCTCCGCTCTTCTTGACAGTCTAGTCATTTAAATATTGTAATCGTATATATATTATACCTATACCTTCATAATATATAGCTATAATCTACCCATGTAGATTTAATGTATTGTACTCGTTAACATTAACAGAAAAAAAATGTAAATTCTGAATACATTATTTCATTTTTTTATACTTGGTTATTTTAACATTTTCCTTCACAAATTCTATGAGAGGTTCACACACTTCTGGAACCATCTTCGAAATACTCTGTTTAGATATTTTGAATAGGTAGCTCAAACTTGCGTATCGTTAAGAAATTGTTATAAAATAAGTATTTTGTTATATAGCGAGGACCCATCTTAATGTAGATTAAACATTCACCAACAGTTTCAATCCCTTAGTGTTGTAATATCCAAAATGGTACTTACATCTGTGAAACTGATAATCGATATTGTATCAACCTATTGTAAGTAACTACGTTTGATATAGTCTTGCTTTTATCTTGAGTGAGACAATTATTTATAATAATACAGTAACCGTACAACTTAAAATCCGGTAAGGCGTCAGTTATTCCATACCGCACAACAAACTATCCGAGAGTGATTTAAGTTACACCTGATAGGCTATAGAAATAATTTATATAAATATAAATATACTTAGAAGATATTTAATATAAAATTGGTTTCCAAAATCGTTTGTTATTTTTGGATAATTTAAATAAATAAAATAAAAATTCTGGAACCAAGATAAAGCAATGTATGTATAATTTATATTATATTTATGTAATGTATTATAAAGGGTTACTTGTTGTTACAGTACGGCAGGAGGATTCCGGCCTCTAGCGGAAGGAGGAATGACGTCACGGGCTCCAGGGCTTTTCTTCCCTCCCCAGTTTCCGCCTCCTCTCTTCCCTGGTTTAAAAGGTAACTATACTTTTATTCTTTATACAATTCTACAGAAAAATGTTATTTTAAATAAGAATCCCAATCACATAAGCCTATAATTCAATATTTTATTTATTTATGTTTATATTATTTTTTATCCAATATAGTAAATTAAATCAATATAATATTTACAATGATTAATTATATTTTAAACATGATGAATGAAAACGATTCCCCATACCAAAAATTAATAAGCATAAAATTTTAAACCAGAATCATACTATGCTAAAAAAAAAATCTACATTCCTCGTTATTTATAATTATTATTATTGCTTAGTTCACTTTTACATTTTAGTTTTGCAGATGCGAACTTTGTTGCTACTTTTTTAAATACATTTTATCAACGCTTTGAACAACTACATAAAAAATGTAATGTGATAGAAAATGTTCTATTTATCTTTCACTAATTATAATTTGTTTTTTCCGATATCTTATCTAAATTCGGCTATGAATCTTAAAATTTTCAATATCTTATTTCAATGTCTTATTTTATTCATGTTTCTATAAAATATTCTGTGAGAAGAATTATATAAATAAGAATAAGTAAAAGTAGAAATATTGGAATCTTTCAATGCGAATTAATTAAAAAAAAATATTAACACAACATATGGACGGAATTAGAATTATAGTATACAAAATTTGTTGTTACAACAGAATAATTAGAAAAAGTATTCTATTGGCATAGTGTTTCTATTTTATAAAATTTAAAATAAATTATAATTTTTAAAATTTTACTTCTACATATCGAAAATGGAAATATTTGTCTTTGTCAGTTTGAAAAATAGTACTAGTTGGTGTATTATATTACAGTGGTTATATTGTGTTATTTATATTTAGCTACCAGTTGATACAAATATAGCTACCAGTACTTTCACTTATCTTGATACATAATATATAGTTTGTAGGTTATTGATACGAAATATATGGTCAGGAAAAATATTGCTATTTTGAAAAATTTCGAATTCTTAGTTTTCAACCAAGTCTGGCAAAATCGTTTTTGTGTGTGAGTGTATGTGAACAGCCTAGCTCAAAAACGAAATGTTGTACGAAACTGAAAATACCTATTTGAGGTATATTTATGCCTGGGGTGTTACTGCAATTTTTCGCTAAAATCGACTCACCGGAAGTGCCACTTCAAATAATCGATTTTACTCTTTCTTGGAAATTTCTCGAAAATGGCTATAAATATTTTCCCAAGTTGAAAACCGATTTCCGGAAATAAGAGTACTAATATAGATGTATAATATACCGTTGTAAAGCTAAAAATTTTATAAAAATTAATATCTAACACATAAAATCGTAGAAGGTAATGGAGAGTGATGAAAAATGTATAAACATAAGTGATAGTTGTTGTTAATAGTTAATATCTTTATATCGACGTAGTTTTTTCAAAAAGTCTTATTTAGCAATGTGATATTTAGCAAACTATATTTCTGTATAGTTTGCATCACATGAAAGGTTTTTTCCACAAATAATAATATATTTTTTAAAATTTTATTCTGTATCGTGTACAGTAGGAGTTTACTAAGGAGGCAAAACTTTTATAATTAGAATATATTTTTAAGACTTCTAGCATTGGTCAAGGCCTGAGTGAACACTGAGGGTCGTCAGTATTTGGTGCTTACGTCATCAATAGTAGATTTTATGAATATTTCCATTTTTTTGCCCGATATTTCGTGAGTGGGAATCGGTAGATGTGATGTTTACGTCCCATAATAAATTGAAACCTAAATTTAAAATTGTTGGGACTCTAGCTTTTTTCAAAAATCTGCGTCGATTTTATTTAATGGAAATTAACTGGAATTTCCATGGAAACTTTTAAAATTTCACCAGCCTTACTTGGGCAGAAATTAATATCTAGTGAAAGTAGGATATAAGTGTAAGGTTTATGTTGCGATTACCGCACCAGATTTTTTATTGAAAATTACAATTTTTTTTTTGTTTACGATATATCAAATAAATGGTGTCAGCACTTAAACTGAGCAAACTTTTAAACTTAAAGTATGAATTAAGGGTTTACTACAGGTAACTTTAAAAATTTATGTGAATAGATCCAGGTAAATCGGAAATTATTTAAATATCTCGGCTGAAATAAACCGTGGATCAATATAGGTGATCATAAATTTCAATAAATTTATCAGGCTCCCGTGGAAGCACTTACATTAAAGGGGTAAATTCAGAGGAGAGTGTAAGTTCGATTAGCTTTGAGAGTAAAGGTATATATGCAATATGGCGGAGGAGCCGGGAAGTGGGGTTATTAATAACAATTACCCAGACAATTTGGCTAATCCATCCAAGACACGGAGACCTAAATATATTTTGATTAAGTAATATAGATCTTGCTTGTCTTGTAGCGCTCCCGTAATAAATACGCATTAAGACCGGAGGATGCCTGATAAATCTTCGGACGGCTCAGGTGCTCTGGCTCCACCCGATGATCCACTTACAGCTAACCAGTCCTAATGTTCTTACAGCCCTTCGAGGCTAGTCCTTCTCCGCTAGGTCTCTTTATTGTTACCGTTGACATTAGTAATGTTGACGAAATATCGTCCCCTAAGATGAATTCGAAATTTCAAATATTAAAAAAGGGGTGCCGGTTTTTGTAACAAAAAACCGGTTATCGATTATTTTATCTAAAATTCATACAAATAACCGGTTTTTGGAAAAAAACGAAAAAAATAACCCAGATTATTTTAATTAAAATAACTTCCCATCGAAACATTTTTTTGAATGACGTCACTGATAACAGTTACTGAAATTTAAAATAAATTTAATAACTTGTTTCAACGGGCTCAAATCCATTACACCACTTTCATTCTTTACCACGATAAAAAAAAAAAAAGCCGGTGTGAATGATAGTACAGTAAATCAAGTTTTGTAATTTTAAGAAAATTACAATAAAATTCGAGTGAGATAAAATATAATAATGGCTCTATTCCAGCCACTAAAGTTTTAATGCTTGATAAAATTAGTTGTGCAAGTTTAGTTGTTAGCTATTTTTTTAACGTTTCGAGTTAGACAATTTTAAATAATTTTTAAAGGCTGTAGAACTATAATTAAATTTCAGCAGTTTTTTCATGTTCCATTATCGGTTTTTAAGAGATAAAAAAAGCAGCCGTGAGGAGCAGAACTCCGTCACTAAAAAAATATTATAAAAACGGGGGAGCAAGAAAAAAGTTGAGACTCACAAAAGACAGTTCCCTAACATACCGAAATAAACCCATACTTTTATTATATGGCACTGCCTCTCCGCTGACCTTCGATACAGAAAACCCTTCTTATCTAATTTCATCTCATTTGATACAAAGGGGTTACTGGAGTTGAAACAGCCATATCTTTGCTGATACTGGTCCGAAATTTCATGTAAACATACCGAAATTTTGACTGGAATTTACCCATTCTTTAAAATTCTGCTTGCAAGGAAGTCCTATATACCGAATTTCAGCCCATTTGACCCAAAGGGAACCGCTGGAGGTGCTCAAATGTAGCGGGGGGGGGAATATATATATATATATATATATATATATATATATATATATATATATATATATATATATATATATATATATCAGATATCTCCAAAACTTCCATAATCGTGTCCTAGGGGCTATGAAGCGGATAGAAAACGCAGTCCCGCCGCTCACGGCCGACCTTCGACCCACTGCAATATTCTATTTTTTTTCGGGTAAAATACGACTAAAAAATTACAGGGTACAGAACGTTGTATTCAATTATCCGCAATACATTCAATTATTCTTTCACGTTCTCAGTTGAGTACTGCCAAGGGATTGCTAAGAAGAATACAGAGCTATAGCTCGACTGCAGTTAGATGATGGCATTCTGAGGGCTAACTCAAGGGATACAAAGTAGAAACTAACTTTTTTTTTCTTTATCCTCCGGTTTTATTTACAAAATATTTACGAATAAATCCATATATTGCTTCTAGTCATTTTATTAGTTTTCGGTGTCATTTTATTTTATTAGTAATTAGAAAGAAAAAAGGCCATTCGGTCACCATGCTTTTTATTTTACATTAGATCGACGTTTCGGCCATCTTGGGCCATTATCAAGTCTGAAAAAAACATTTTTGTTTAGTCAATTTTTATTAACATTACAGATGTTCTTTCCTATATAATTATCCATATATTGCAAGATACCAATATCATCTTGTAATATGTATGTATAATTAAATATTTTGTATATTAAAACCGAGGATAAAGAAAAAAGAGTTAGTTTTAACTTTGTGCCATACGAGTTCGCCCTCAGAATGCCATCTAACTGGTGGTCTGGCTATAGTATTAAATTTTAAGCACTTCTGGTTTTAAGTGCGGTAACTGTAAGGATTTTTGTAAGACCACAGAGATTTTTTTTTTTCAAAGGATGAGTTTCGCGTCCCGTATTTTTAAGAAACTGACAGAGTTAAAAAATTATTGAGGATAAAACCGAGAAAGAAAATGAGTAATAATAATCTAAAATGAAATAAACAATGGAAATTCATTTGTAGTTGTCCATGTAACGGTGTGACTTTACCAAAGAGGTAAGAGCACTAGAATGTAGGCAGGTGGATAAAAGGTAGAATGTTTATTTTGTACAATAGGTTTCTTTTTTTCGAACTTTAGTTTCAATCGGTTTTTTTTCTACGATTTTTGTATTAAAAAAAAATTATAACCGATAGTGTAAGAAAACCGAAAAAAAAGAGATTACTCATTACAAGAAACCGGTTAATGATATACCTATATCAAAATGAAAATTAAAATTCCCACCAATCGAAAGCATATATGTAGAATGCGCTGAACCCTTCTTCAAGTGACTTCTCGGTTTTTTTCACGGTCACCTATTGCGAGGACTGAAAGACCTATTGCAAGGACTGAAAGACCCATTGCCAAACTGCCAGAACAGTTAAGCATGGCCTTCTGAAAAGTTCTGAGGCAACCACCTGAATTTGGGTACGACAATGGAAGAAATTCTCCAGGATGACGAAAACACCTTTTGGAATATTCAGAATAAATCAGAATTTTATAATATGGTGTAATAAAAGATACATAATACGCCAATGACCCTTGAGAGTGCATACTAAATAATTAAATAAATTGAAAATAAGAGGGAGAAAAATAACATAAACAAAGGAAGAGTGGGGCGAATTTCAGAATCCTTATAATTATAGGGATGTATTTATGTCCCTGGGACGAGTTAAAAACCCAGAGGGGGTGAATTTAGGACGACCTATGAAAACAAAGGCAGATTTCCCTATCTTAATGAATAAACGTATGCAGGGTCGTGGAGAGAAATCAAGGGCCCATGGACAAATTTTCCTGGGCCCCGTCAAATTTTATCAATTCTGTTAAGTACCCCTATGGACTGTTTAGGATCTGTTTCAACATTTAATTACAGTTTACAGTCCAATAACATATATGTAGTTCATAAATTACCAAATAATATAATTTGGTAAATATTCTGTATTATCAATTTGACCACGTCGTATTAACAATAATCTGCTTACATCATAGGCAGTCTATGTTCGTTGCAGTAGGACAAATATTGTAATTGTAAATAAACAAACTAGCACAGATTGTTTTACTTCACTGCAATCCATTTTATTTTAGAGTAAATTTATAAGATAAAAAATGAAACTGGTCGCCCGGTTTTCGAGCCTCGAATGGCGCCCCTCTCTTCGGGCCTGAACGTACTGGACTCTGACAATAAGAATATGAAAACAATAGTCTAAGAATAGTAACGATAAATTAAAAAATACCTTACCTTGATGCTCCGTAATAGAGTTCTCAGGTTAAACAAAAATTATAGTCAGATTCTTCTCGTTTAGTTGAAAAATACTAAGCCTAAACACAAACCGTCACAACTATTTTACTATCAACAGTTAGTTAACTGTGCTAATGAAGTATTTCAAGAGATGGATTAACTTATCTACGAAAAGTACCAAGTATAAAAGAATTATTTTTCATCATGTCGAAGTTGTAATGCCATCAAGCGATTATGTTAGTTTTATAGCCCTAAATACTAAATACTATTTCTTTATTCATAATTTAAGAGGAGGATAAAATTTATGAAATCCAACCATAGCAATTAGAGATGAACGATCCGATCCGCTAATGAATTGATTCAAAGGCAATTAAGAATATAATCAAAACTTTTATTTTTAAAAGCGTGATTAGTAATGATATCATGTTAAAATTGATAACATCATTGAAGGATAAAACTCGATTATTACAAACAAGGCCAAAATTTATACTACTAAAACTGTTAAAATTTTATTAATTAAACAAACACAAAGCCAAAAATATAGTAATTTTACATTGAGATAAGAATATTGTTTAATTACGTCTAATCAACCAACTCTCTATAATTTGAAATTTCGGCAATGAAAAAATACAGCTTCCTCATACCTTCTACCGTTTTTGGGTTAAATATTTTAAGTTCCTTAAGATTTTCCATTCCTTGTTAAAGTCTTAACCTCAAATCAGTATATATGGTATTCAAGCAATATATGATAAAGTGTTTCTTTGCTTTTCCTATTGCACATTTTACATTATTGTTGTGGATTAATTTTTATTACTCTATTATTTACTGAAATATTTATGGTGTATTTACCATATAGTTTAATCTGCATCAATATCCTGGTGTATTTAAAGTTAGCTGGCATTAATAAATACTGTGATATTTGGTAACTATTACAAAATAGATTTATATGTTCACAGTAACTTGAAGTTTAGTCCTATATCCTTTTCTTTAGATAGCGTTTGTATTTATTCAAAATTCTATTATTATTAGTTTTTATTATGGCCGGATTGCTTTAAAAAATCAGATCTCCTTCTTCAGTGTTGTACAAGAAACTTTTTAACTTTTAATTATTAATTAATGATTCTTAAATTAAAATAAGCTCAACCAAGACTTAAAACCGACGGAATTTCTTCTCCCTCTAAGTAATATCCAAGTGAGGAAGTTAAATTGAAATCCTGCAAAGCCCTACTTGGCCATCCAACTTATCGGGGCCCCGTTAAAATATCGCATCAGGTGCTGGAACAGAGGGAGGCCACTCCGTCAATTCCAATACAATTTGAGACTGTGGAAGTTTGAGACTTGAAGGAAAAGTTGGCGAATCGGGTTAAAGTTGTTATTGCACTCCTGCTAAGTGGTGGGGTGTGGTGTAATCCCGTGTGTCGCATGCTCTCAGGCCGTAATCCGATTGGTCCAAACTTGAGAGGTGGGTGGGGAGGGGGTTGTATTAACATGACAAACACTCCTCACCGGCCTAATCCTATACTCCCCCTCCCCACCCACTACAGCCAATTACTTAATTCTATTAGTTACATAAGTCCTTTCTCTATCTTTCCTAATAGAGCTTTATGTAGTATTAATGAGTCTTTATTTCAATTAGAAAAAAAGGTTAGCCAATAAATTGTTAATAAATACAGCTTTAAATATCGTTAAAGCTACTCAAACACGGTTTCAAATGTCAATATTGCGTCAATTTAAAAATAAATAGGGCTTGCTTTTTTTTTTTTTAATTCCCGTTGTTCATTCTTAACCACCCTGTTCCGGCCAACTTTTTACTAAGCTATTGCATTCCAAAATAGTTCTGCGGGGACTTAATTTATTATTATACCTCTCTGGCAAATGATACACTTGCCCCAAGCTGCAGAAACTAGAGGGCGGCAAATTTCGAGTGAATGTTTATATTTAAGTCAAGTAAAAAATATTTGTTTCTTCTTTTTATTTATTTCGATCTTAATTCAGTCAATAATCAGTTATGAGATGAATTTTATTTCGAAATATATTGCTTACGGTACTGTTATAAAAATGTTTATTTTTATTAGAGGGGGATAGAATAAGGGGCGGCAAAATTGAACTTGCCCTCCCCTTGGTAAAAATCCTATTTTCGACCTACCGCCCCCTGCCACAACCGTCTCCTTCTTGGGTAAAACGATACCGACAAAGTCTCGGTATCGCCACTCATTCAAGCAATTACATCAAATATTTGAAACCAATAAGATATCCAAAGGAATATTAAATCAGTGGTATCGATACCGAAAATACTTGGTATTGAAAGGAAAATATCGATACTGTACTTGTATCGATCGGAAGTCCTTATCTGCTTGTTATACAAATTATTTCATAGTTACTAATTTAAACGTATGTTCGGCTTAAATCAAACAAAATAAATCTTCTTTTTGGAGCATAAAAAATAAGGAAACAAATTATATGTTGGCATTTTGGCGCCCGGAACGGCCGACCCCTTCGCCCTATCCTAGCCACGCGACTGGTTTTTCCAACTAGCCTTGCATTATAGTTGCTTCCCTAAGACTTGGAATATCTGGTCATACATAAGCTTGAAGATATTGCGAAGGTATTATCCTAAAAATCAGCGGCTATATCCTAAAGAGTTGCGTTCCTAATATTCGTCCGAAAACGCGATCCTCCAATCTTATCACTAACCTATAGTTCGTGAAAAAGATGCTAGGTAACGCTATGAACAGAAGGTTTTTAATAAAGGATTGTTTTGTCTCATCATTTGTTATGCCATAGGTCGTTATTTTTGGTTTTTAAATTTACATCCAAACCTATCAAAATTGTAAGTTATTAAGACAACCTGCAAATTACCCGCCCTGAAAAATATGACAAGTTTAGAGGCAATAATAAAATAGTGTGGCTTTACCGATGTCGAAAAGTACGATATCATAACCGCTCAACACAATCTTCTTTTTTAGAAACATTGAAGTCATTAGAATCCAGGACACTGATTTACTTCATAAGCAGAAATTATTTTGGATCTCAACGTGGCCAGAGAGTCACAACCTGAATGGTTAGTTAACCAATCCCTCAGAAGATTCCAGTCCAAGAGTTAATTCTTGGTTATACGATGTGATGGACTGCTTCGGTTTGTCATTGAGTGATTCCCCATTTTTATTTCTCTTCCATTATTTAAAGAGCTGGCTCACCGGAAGAGGGAGAGGGAGATCGTAACTTTCTCCTTTCTCTCTCTAAAAAAGGGTTTTACATAATATAGCTCCCACTACTGTTTTCTTGTATTTTATTAACTAGCTCTTAGAATCAGTTGATAAGCGGATCCTAGAGCTGTAGTTATTAATGGGATTCAGAAAGTGGTCTAGGGTATCTTCACAATATCTAGTGGATCATAGACAATATGAAGAGTTGTACAACCTTCGGAGTAATTCCTTACATTTACCGTTAAGCTGCAATAGAGGGTTATGGTGTGTTAAGGTTATATTACAAGGTCATATAATTATATGATATTATAAGATTATATAATTTCTCAAATTAATATAAGCTCTTATTTAGTATATGTATTATATTACTCTAAATCCTGACTATAAATTCACTCTTTTCCTTCCCCAGGACTGTGCTCATGCTGTCCCGAAGATCGTGGAGGCAGTTCCTCCGTGGCCGAACTGAGGAGGAAGGCCCAGGAGCACTCTGCAGCTCTTCTCCACAGCTTGGCTTCCTTCCACAGCCTGCCGTTGCTGCCATCGCTGTCTAGCCTCCACGCAGCACTACAGGCCAAAGCGCCGCAACCAGAACCTCCTTCGACACCGCCTCAGCAGCAGCGCCACTGAATCCAACTACCGTCATGGTACAGCGGCTCTTCTACCTAACATCAGTAGTGTTCGTAGATATTTCCAAAACTGTAACATTGTCGGCACAGAGTTTAGAGGAAGTGGTTTAGAAATCTTTTAGATAATGCAGATATCTGTTTTTGTTCATGATGGAATCACTGCAATAACAATTACAGGATTCAGAAGATATTATATGAAGAAAAAAAATCACAATATCCGAAATAATAGTATATTTAAAAAGATACAGATCTAAGATTACCAATCTTTACCGGACATTCGTTCCACTGTGCGTCATTAAACTCGGCCATTTGGGCAAAGTTCAAATATTGCAATTTTTCTAAGACTTTCTGTCTAAATCAACGCTTTGATAATCTCTTAACTCTTAACTCTTAACTATTAAAGTGGGGCAGTCAATGCTGGTTAGTTTCATTTAAAAAATGGGTACAACTTTACAATAGGGGCGCGTTATCATTGGTTCCTCCGAACTTATCCGAAGGTCGCCGGACTAGCACACTCTAGCGCCATTTGTGCAAACCAATTGCTTTGTATTCTATTATAACATTCGTATTCATTGGAATAATTAAAATTAAAATACGAATGCTACAATCAAATGCAAAGCAGTTAGTTCGCACAAATGGCGCTAGAGTTGCTAGTCCGGCGACCTTCGGGTAAGTTCGGAGGAACCAGTGATAACGCGCCCCTATTGTAAATTTGCACCAAAGAATGTTTTTACTAACTGTTTCAATCAAAACTTACATTCAACTTTATTATTAATTTTGTTATACATAATTGTCGTAGAACAACTAAAATCTTTTTTATGTTTGATATGTTTTCTAGTTTTATTTAGCTGTGTATATCAGGATAATACTAAAAATCTGCAAATTTTTCACATCTATGTAAATAAATAATAATAATTTTGAGAAAATATTGCATGTTATATAATTTTTAAAGCATTTCAAGTAATAGATCTAAAACCTTCATTATCTAGTTAAATCGTACATTGAAATAGCTTTAAAATGATAGCAGAAGCACAAGATTCTAGGATGAGTACATGCGAAGATATTAGAGAATATTCAATCCTTCCTATGACTCGCCCCACAGCAAATAGATCTTCCACTATGATCAAAAAAATCTTATCTTGAAAAACTGTATTCAAATCAAAGATTGTTCACATTTAATGTTTCACTGTTTATGTAATCTTCTCATCTGTTTTCACCAGTAAAGATAGTCATTTATCCTAATTAAATGCATATTGCATTAACCAACAATATCAGGGCTGAAAACAATAGAATCATATTAATGCAGACCAGAGATAGCACAACTCACATCAACAGCCTAGTCAAATAGAGATACTACATCACTTTTAAACAGTTCCATACATATTAAAGGAAAAGGAACGTAACATTAGAATATGTGATAAAGGTTATATTTAAACAGCTGATGAGCAATATCAGAACAACTTAAAATTAACCATCAATAATTATCAATTAATGATAGAAAAAAAAATTGATACACGTGCAACTTTGTCTTCGGAATTGAATCAATACCAAATTTACTAAGCCAAAAAAAATCAAATCAACTAAACCAAAGATGGAAATAAGCATGCAATCCAATATTTATCTGATATACAATCATGTTCTTTATGTAAGGTTATATTATAAGTAAGATATGTAGATATTGTATCGCTTAATATGTAAATAACATTATGAGCCGAAATAACTAATTTGTGATTGGCTGACGTTACCAGACAATATACACCGATGGCAAATACGAAAAGTATTGTATTGAATATGTGTATAGTGATTAAAAAAAAAATACAAAAAAAATGGTGTGTAAAGCAATATATGTAAAATCCTTTTCTATATACTAAAATACAACTTATTGATTTAGAAGTTTATAATTTTATGTGAATGTTTAAGACAGTAATAAAAAATAAAAAAAAATAGTACAGGATTGCGAATTTTCATTTTCTTTTTTTGATGAAAAAATAAGTTTCTGGAATATATTACATCCACGTAATGCTAAATAACACATCTAATGAAGAAGCAGAATAGTTTGTAAATGTTGATATAGAATATTATAAATTATGCATACATTATTGTAAGGTGTAATTAATTGTTAACTTATTATTTTTGTTAATGTTAATAGTTTTAATTATAAAAATAACAAGATGTGGATATTATTCAAAATGTATTTAGTGGTTATGTATATTTTAGACTGGCCATGTGCAATGTTTTGCTTAGATTTAACATGAGGTAATTCTAATTTCGAGAAGCCTTTTAACTACTATCAAATTAAATTGTTAGATTAAAAAAGTCCAATCTATATACCAAAGATATGTATATAAAATATTAGAGACAATATGTCAAGATATGATTAAATAAATGATCTATTAATAAAAAATACTCAATATAAAATAGAATCTTTAAGAAATATATGTGTTCATTATTACTGCTTCATCCCATATGGTAAACTTTTACAACATTATACGAGTATATTAATATATAAATTATAAAATTAATAAAAACCATAAAACAAACATTAAATATCAATATTTCATTTACTACAAAATTTACTCTAACTAGCTTCTTTTTTTTAAAATCTTAATATGTGGAAAAATTTAAGTTATGAGAATAGAGGCTATAATATTAGTATAAATTAAAATTATGAACAAAAAAAGAAATTTAGAATAAAAAAATAACAAGCCAAGGACAGAGTGGAGGTATTAAGTGGAGATTAATATACCAAAATAATTCATTAAACACACATCGATACTTTTGTCAGCAAGTAAATCAGAAAAAAATGAAAACAATATAAGAACATTGATGATATAAGAACAGACAATAGGGAATTATCACCGCTATAATATTAAACAATGATAAAATAAAAATAAATAAAATAAAATAAATCAAAAAAAGTGTATAATATAAATCAATAATAAAAATAGTAAAACTGGAAGTAATAAGAACAAATAATGTTGAGCAGCTAAAATATATTTTTAGGTAACAAAATATAAAAATAAATATGCAAACATAAAAATTACTTGTAATGTTAAACAAAAAAGGTCTTAAGTGTGGCATAATTAGTACATTTGCAATGTCAGAATGGGCAAGTTGACATTTTAAATTGATTTTATTTTGTATCCTAAAGTTAAATGTTAACATTAAAAAGTATAAAATGGGTTTCATAATACTCCATAAAACAAAAATCTTACTTGCACAACAATTAAAACAAAATATTAATGCACGAGTTTCATAGTCTTGTTAAAATGCATTTTTTTTTTTGTTTGAAGAAGGTATAATGTAGTTATAAAATAAATAGATTTTTAATTATTCTAAGCAAAATGTAATAAAATTTCTAAACAGTGAGGAATCTAAAAATATTTCTCGATTATTGAAAATTAGTAGTTTTCAGTCGACACTAACAGTAATTTACCAAAGAATTTCGAGGAATAAAAATATTAGGCAGTTTAATACAAGCTATGTAAAAACTTCAAGGCAACCATCATGGATCATTATAGAACAATCATTATGGATGATCACCGTGGTTATGTATAAATATTAATCATCAAAACGTTACTAAATCTAAACGATATAAAACAAGATTAAAAATTTCCATTTTCATTGCGTTTTTTGGAATCCGATAAAGATAAATAATTGAACAAGGCCCGACGAGATGGAAGACCAGAGGAGTGTTATAATAAATAATTTAACATACATATAATCACATCATACATAAATTATGCACTATATCACATTAAATCCGCCATGAAAACATTTTTTCTCACAGCGTTGTTATAGCCTTCTTTGAAGTGGAACCAAACGTCGCTCTTGACGATATCGTCAGTTCTAGCTGTAAACATAAAAATAATGAATTTAATAGTATTATGCTTGACTACATAAAGAAAAAGGTTAAATATTGGTCTAAGCAGAACCTAATTACTAGGTTTACTTTATATGGTAATATTCAAAATAAATGGTTTCATGGGAAATAATATACACTCAACGAGAAAAGAAAAGTTTCCACAACCAACCTGTAATATTTTGTTCTTGTTCCCAATCCACTAATCTTATAAATCTGTAGGTAAGAGATAAACTGTAGTAACATTGTCCAAGTTTTACATGAGAGCAAAAAGAAGTTTCAGATCGCACTGTATAGCTTGTTGTGGATAGTGGAAACTTTTATCATATTATCATTTCAGCTTATTTACGAATCTTATGTTCGAAAAATATGGCCATGATAATGAAAATACGATATAAAAATCAAAATCAGCAAAATTGGACTTACGACAGCTAACCGCAGATTTACAGAAATAAAATAACAAAAGTATATCGTTATCTGTCTTTTAGGGTCTTCTGTCTGCTTTTCACGAGTAAATGGCGACTGATTTTGACCAAACTCTTTTTCCGTAGTTATATAGAGCAGTAAAGTTTTAACAAATATCAACCTCCCATCCGGCACATCAACACAAAATGGCAGAAGATCAAAAACATACCTAAATGTTTTCTTCCCTTATTATGATAATACTAAAAAAGAAAAAAAAAAAAGCTGAACCAGATTATTGTTAATAACAGATAATGGTACAACTTTATTAGAAGAGCGCGTTATCACTCGTTCCTCCCGATCTTACCCGAAGGTCGTCGGACTTGCGTACTCTAGCGCCATTTGTGCTAACTGCTTTGCATTCAATTGTAACATTCGTGTTCATTGGAATTATTAAAATGATTACTGCTTTAATTAGATTTTATTTGAAATTATTAGTGCCGTCGACTTCCGCTCATTACATGCGCCCAAGAAATAAACAAAACAGCAACGGATCCTTTTCAGTTGAGGTCGGGGTCTTACCTTAATTTCAATTACTGCTTTAAATAGATTACAGCTGATGACTCGCTACGCTCGCTCTAGAGATAAACAAACCACAAAAGTTCCTTTTCAGTTGAGGCCGGGTACTTTTAAGGACGTAATTTGAATGATCACTCCTTTAAATTATTACTACAACTTCCCCAGATCACCGGAAGTCGACAGCACCAATAATTTTAATAATTGCAATGAATACGAATGCTAAAATTGAATGCAAAGCAGAGCAGTTAGCACAAATGGCACTAGAGTATGCTAATCCGGCGACCTTCGTGTAAGATAGGAGTACCAGTGAGAACGCGACCCTCTTTTAAAGATGTACCCAGATTATTATTTATATCAAATTTCAAATTGTTATTTAGAACCGTAAAAAGGTTTTTAGCACTATTAAAAAGTTATCTCCAATCTTGAAACAAAATAGTAGGCGTATTAAAATTTTATTAGATATTTATTGCATCTATGAAAAAATCAGTTCAATAGGGCCGATACTAATCGGGGATCAGTCATTAAACATTTACAACTTTCTGAAGCTTGCCGCAGCAGGAAGACTTGATAGGACTCACATAGAGTTCTAGAAATTGGACTTGTTGTTAAGACTTTGTCGGATTAAGTTTAATTCAGAATCGAGTAACTTTATTTTGCTGTAACAGGACTACCCCCGGAGAAAGGAAAACCAACAAAGTCTATCAAAAGGCCCTCTGACAAAACTGCATATAACTAGATGCGTAGAGCATGCGACGGCATTATAATATTATGAAAACAATAACAGCAAACAACAGGCAACAATATTATAAAAACGTCTCAACTTTCCCCCATTCCCACCATTTTGTTATTTTCAATATTGTATTTCAGTGAAGATACTCCTTAGTGACGGACTCTGCTGCTCGCGTTTTTTATTTTTTTATTCATTATTATTTTAGTTTGTTTTATTAACTTTAAAAAACGTAACCATTGAGTTAAAGATTAAAAATGACCAACAAGATGATTCAGTTATATAATACAGATATATTTAAGCAACAGTAGGATGGAGCATAAATCCAGAGTAGATAACAGAACGTAGATTGAATCCAATTGGAATAATCCTTGGCCGATAAACAACTTAATGTATTTATTTCCCTCGCCAAACGTTTACGTCAATAAAGAACTAGAAGCTGTTAGGACAGATTTTTCTTATTAGATAAACCATGGCATATTTAGTATTGACCTTTTGCCAGAAAATTAAACTAGAAGCCTCACAATAACAGATCACTAAGCAAATAAATCCCTGAAGACAATAAACGGACAGACAATTGCTGCAAATAGCTCAGTCAAATCAGAAATTCGGTTCGAATTAATTGAGACAAAGGTGAACATTATTTTAATCCACTTAGGGCATCCCAAATAACAATAGTTTAAGTTTACGACGGTTTCTGAGTAGATGTAAATTTTTGAGAGCCAATCCGCAAAATTTCACTTTTTTCAGTTTTTGGATTATAACATCAGTATGTCTTCGTTGCACAGAAAATTTAACTCATGTCTAAATTGAAGAACATTAAATTATGCATCGAATAGTCTAATTAAACATTTAATTTTGTTCAAATTAGGTTTGGTCAGAATTGACTCAAATATAGGCAAAATTTATCCTTTTGACTGAAAAGTGGGTTATGCTCAGATTTACACGTCTGTAACTCAAAAACGGTTATTCCAAATGAAAAATGCCAAATAATTAAAGCTGTACACCATCAAATTCTAAGTTTATAGCACTACTGTGTTTATAATTTTCTCGTTCCTATGCATAGACACCCGCGAAAAACTAAAACCATTTGTTAATCACATCACGTCTGAAATTGAAATTACAAATTTTATTCTAGGAAATTGAATTTTAATAAATTTAGAAAGGAATTTTTACGGTCCTTACCCAAGTACTGAGCCCAAGACCCTTCACGGGTTGTAGTGGTACAGGTTTAGAAAGGAATTTAAAACACAATATCAACAAAACTTAAAACTAACACATCTCTATCTCCCCACCACTCAATCGAACTAACCGCTTCTGGATACCATCTTCAGAAAAAAATCGGACGATCGAAATGTATCAATATTAATAATTTCGAGGTCAGGCGTGATAAGACTACAAAATATCCACATTGTGGAAAATCAGTGCTGCGACTACTTTTAGTTTTGTGTGTATTTATAATACAAAACGCTTAAGCCCACCCGCCATGTTAGAGGAGCTTAAGTGAAATAGTACTTAAACATATTTACAAACAGAACGAATCGATATAGGCATTGGTACACCGGCAAAAGTATGCATTAGAAGTGTTAACGCCACTGCAATCGATTATGCACATTATCGATGTTATGATCGCCTATCATGGCCATTCACAAGTAATGATTATTGCTAATAAAATGGCGGTTGGTGAAACCTTACTAAATGTTCTTAAGATAATAATAATAATGTTTAGCGAACCCGGAGGTTCGATTCCAACATACTTTTTTTTTTCTCATAATCAAAAAGACATCATAAGAAATTAAAATAGTATTAAAAAATTAAATTAATTTTTTACACTTAAAGAAAGCACTTATACTTCAATGGAACTCCAACAGCAAATGGAAATATTATTTAATACAATACAAAGGGAGTGCATCGAGGAGATTATAGCTTTATCCACGCCTGGATTTTTTTCCATTTAGAGCTCACAATTCAGATTTTATTTCATTTATGATTCAACCAGAAGGGGTTTTTACCTTTTTGTTGCTTTTAACACATCAAAACCTGCATTTTTTATCAAAATAAAAATGTTTCAATTTGAAAAAAAAAAAAAAAAAAAATGGCATCCAAATGGGTTTTTAATAATGGATGCACTTTGGCCGACAAGCCGGTTTGTCCACTTGTCTCTTCTGCACCGATAAAATAATGTATGACGCTATGAATTCTATATCACTAGCTAGGCAGAAACTAAACCAATTTATTTTGTGAAAAGAATCCGGTATTTAAATGTTCCCGATGGAACTCTAAATTTTGGACGAACTTAAAGAGAATATTTTAAAATGATATTTATTTTTTATAATAGATGAGGAAGCCATTTCAAATTACTTCGTATTTAAAATTGAAATTATTTCCGAAAGACTGTGAGAAAATTTGGAGCATTGACAACAAGTTTCATGCATACGAGTATGTTTTTGTTTGTAATTCATACGGTGGCAACAGCAGATGTTTATGTTTCACGCAATAGCACCACGAAATACACTTTGTTGAGATATAATCAAATAAAAATAGTGTTAAGAATAAGGAGTTGACAATAATGAATTCTAAGTTTGATGATTTATTAGAAACAAACCAAAATGGAGGGATGGCTTTTATTTTTTTTCTCCTATTTTCACAACTGTAATTAGCCTTCAAGGGCTCATTTTTCCAACAAACAAATAGGTCTCAGTTTTAAGATATTTTTTATTAAATACGAATTATGTATACGTTTTTAAAAAATAAAATTGAATGTAAGATGCTATCCCAGTTGCATATATATATATATGTATTTAAAATTTTACAAACTAATAGGTAATGTTTTTAAAAATAGATGCATCCTAAATTATACTACAGGTAAAATAAGTTCGTATCAATTTATTGCAAGCAAAAACTGAGTTAACCCAACAAAAAAAAAAAAGGAAAAAAGCAGTAAAAAAAATATAAACCGTTCAGGATAATTCGGATTATACAGTATACATAATATTAAGATAATAAAAGAGCGATATTATCGTCTTATATTATTTTTATTAAATAAACTTTGCAACATGTTGGATTTTAAAGAGCACATATACTCATACCATATGATATGTTGGTCTAGTGTTATAAATGAACATGATGATATTTTAAAACATATCTTTCTCACTTATATAGAAATTGGTATGGCAACCAAAATATGGTGACAGAAAAAGCAAAGAAGTTTTAGCCATGGATCTTAAAGTAAACAAGTACATTGGACACTCGCTAATCCGAACCACCAAAAAAAAAAAAAAAATTTAAGTTTGATTTGAAGTAGGTTTACACATATATTCAATAAAACCGTCTGTATTATGAAGACCTCATGTGCTGTTAGGCTTAAAAAATGTAGTTGAAAATACCTTTCATGAAAATTTGGAAGCGTATATCTTTTCTCTGATTCTTTATCGGTGGATACAAATTAATATTTTCATCAAATTAATCTTGAAAGCGAAACAGTATTGTTAACATATTCAGTGCGGATAACATGAGCGTTCAAATCATCCCTAAGTGAATGTTCATGTTCTCCGCACTGAACGCGTTAATACAATGATATTATATATATATATATATATATATATATATATATATATATATATATATATATATATATATGCTATTCAAAAATATAATTATCTATGAATCAAGAATTTTTAGAAAATATAAAAAAATTGTTGCTTTTCAAGATTCGTTTTATTAACTTTTTATCAGACTTTATCATCTCGGATTCTTCACTTCTTAGTAACCTACGTCTTTATTTGTTTAATACTGTGTCCTATGTTTGTGTTAAACTGTTTTCATAATTACAAATGCGCGGTTTAAAAAGGAAACATTTTACATTAACGTTGGATAATAAATCGTCTTGAGACAGTTAAACTCGAAACGAATTTAGCAGAGGGATTTAATGCTGGTAAATTCACTATTTCTGATATTAAAAAAAAAAAAGAAGGTAAAATAAAAAATAATTTTGTTGCTTCCGTAGACCAAGGTGCAAGTGTTGCACCAATTAAAATTTAGCGATTTGCCGTTTTTCGATGAAGCAGTTTATTTATCATCAGGAAGATCCTCTCATTGTCCAAACAAACAAAAATTTCAGACTATTTCTCTAGAAAATAATAAAAAATAAATTCCTGAACAACAATTGGCTATTGCAATAATATCTTAAAAACATAATTTTTGTTTTTGAATTGCACTGCCATTAATGAAATTACTTTTTTTCCGTTCGGTAACCCCGTTGGTTGTCCATTATTTCGAATTAGCGAGAGTCTATTGTATTTTAAAATCTAGCAGTGTGGGACTAACCAGTTACACTGGCATCTTAACAACGTTTTCAGCATTAATCTTTTTTTTTATTTCTATTTTAAATAAAAAATAAAATAAATTTTAAACATCGGATTATTTCTCATAAAAGATAAACAGAAGTGGCAGTCCTCTAAGAAAACACCGACATAGCCTGGAACTGCTCCTGCAAAATACACAATCCCTGAGAGGCAGGGGCTAACAACAACTGAGCCAATTACCCAGATAGAAATACAGTTTGAACAGGTCCCGGGCAAGTTAAACAATACCAAGGCAAACAATAAGGACGATAATGGCTGGGGGTACTCCACAGCCCTTCATCCCTTCAGCTAATAGCCTATATTTAAAGAGGAGACCCTATAATTGCCCCGAGGCTGTCAAGGAATTATAGGCAGCAATAGTTAACAACGGGGTAATAAGGGCTCTGTCAACACGGAGCAGTTGACACAATGTAATAGCTTCGTCCTTACTGTCATTAGTATCCCTACTTCTCCCTCTCCCCACTCTCTCTATCTCTCTCTCACTCACTCTCTCTCCCTCCTAACAGAATATGAGCACGGCTCTGAGTGTTAGCTCAAAATCTTGCTTGAAATATTTTTCAACTTTAATTAAATTTTAAGAAGTTAAAGAAAATTAACATTAACAGAGGGGAAAAACGTCAATTGAAAAAAAAAATGACTAAGGTTTAATCAACAGTTTTTAGTTCAATAAAAAATTAAACCAAACCTATTCTAGAAATATGGATAGGAAGAACATACACGCTATCTGTAATAAAAAGAAACTCTAGGTATCTATTTTTTTTAATTTCCGCTTTATTTTCCTTTTGGCCTGAGAATAAATTCTGTTTTAATTGCAAGAAAGAAGAAAATTAAATAAACATATTAAAAATGTTATAAGTATGATCATTAAAATAATCTTAACAATTTTTTTTTATTCCATGATTTTTTAAAATGTTATTGTTATCCATCTTATCAGTTGGTAATCTTTAAGATAACAGCTATTATAGATTATTAATATAAAATATAATTACTAGGTTGTTACAAAAGTCCTTGTGCATTAGTATAGCTTTATTTCAGATAATATATTTTAAACATTACTGAATACTACTCTTCAAAGTCAAGTTCATTGTTTTCAACTACTTTCTGCCAGTAATTGGATTTGATGCCGGTACCACTGTTTTGGTTTTGAGGCAAAGAGTAGTTTAGTAGCCACTGTGGCCGATAAATCAGAAGTAGTAGTATGTGGGTCCTGGTTCACTCATTCAAGAACGTCATCATCAGCGACCGATGGGCGACCTGATCTGGGTTGTGCGGCAGTATTTAGATGGATAATTGACTCTCCTTCTGTGGCAGATGTGGCGGCTTGTCCAGTAATGTCTCAAAGGACCGCGAATCACGATTTTCTCTTCTGACATGTAAATGACACCATATAGCCAACTCAAGTCACAATGAAGTAAACATTGACATACATAGTAGGAAAAAAAAGGGATAAGAATAAAGAAGGATAAAATGGAAAAAATAGGATAATTTTGAGACCTGGAATGAAGGGTTGTGTCCTGCACGAGGACTTTTGTTTATGTTCTTCACTAAAAGAATTTGAGATATCAAAAGGTTAATTTTTTTTCAATTACTTAAAAAAATATCGTCAATATTGTTTAAATCATTTTCCTTAATATTTAAATAAAAGACTGATTTAGGATTTACCTTTTTCCTGTTCCTTAGTGAGTGATTTTTCTACAATCCTTCCGAAGAAGTCTTTTGCTTGCTGTGAAAAAAAAAAAAAAAAATTAAATACGATACACTAAATGGAAATAGAGAGACCTTTCTTCATTACATAGTAAGTCCTAAACCATTATACTAACTATTTCTATCAGTTATAAACTAAAAGAGTTATTATTATTATTAATATAATGAAACGTAGCAGAGCAAAATATGTTGTGTCTGGCTGGCTTAAATGATTGGCAGAAAAAATAATAAAAAATCGAATCAAATTAATCGTAAACTTCCAATAAATAAAAATAAAATAAATGTGGGGTCGAACGATTATATAATGTTTCGGTTATGACGCGTCGCAGATATATATCCAGGATGAAAGGGGCACAACCCAAAACATGTATTTTTGTTAGAACGAACTTTTGTATAGGTTAAGTTCTACATAGAAGCCTTCAGGATGTTTCCTCTAACTCAAGTTGCAGGTACGAATATCACCAACTGCGTCTATTGGTTTGGACTGATTTGATATCTGGCTGCTCTTTGGGAAGATAGGGGTACAACTATTAAAAATTTTGACGTAATCGATATAAACTTATTTTAAATTAGAAAGGGATACCTTTTGAATTTCATTTTTATATTTACTTCCAATTCAGGAAAATAATTTTTTTTTTTTTCTAGCTTTTAAAAGTACAGCTGAAAACAGTAAGTACTGCTTCACTTGTGGCAATGTCACATAAACGCGACAGACGCTATTGTGGTTTAACACATTGTAATGTAGTTAGTACATTCTTTTGAACATAGCTTTATGATTAAAAAAAAATACACGTTTTTACTTTTTACAATAAACATTCACTCTTAATCGAAACAGTACACAATCATTCAATATTCCCACATGCATGATTCAAGCTGTCTACCAACTACACATACAAAATGCATATTAATCAAACTTTAACAATTATTTTTTAGCTAATAGATAAAATAAATCGTTGATTCATTTAGCACCGTAATCGGGGCGTAGGAATACAATACTTATGTATATGTATGTATACATATATATATATATATATATATATATATATATATATATATATATATATATATATATATCATAACTCATTCGTTTTAAGCCAACTAATGGTTTGGAATGAATCACGTTCATGAATGCTAAGTTCAAAGTGGACATCCAAACTAAGATCGATTGGAGATGCAGTACTCCCGCGAGCCAATGAGGAACAGCTCTCTCTCCTCTCGGCTAAGTCCCAAGATGGGATTAAGTTCTACGGTACTAACAAATGCCCTAGAGCCATTATGGTATTACCACTGTTAGCAGAATGGCTCCGCTACTACTAAATAACCTCAATTAATATGTTAGCCATCTCTAGGAGCCCTTATTTATTTAGTAATTCGCTAATGCTCCGGTGTGGCTTCGCTTCTAAAGGGCTAACTTCTTGTTGTTGACCAGAGGGTCTCTGTAATAATAATTACAAATTACCACGAGCATATAACTAGAAATACTCAAATCGCTCATAAATATATATATGTATGTGTATATATATATATATATATATATATATATATATATATATATATATATATATATATATATATATATATATTATCCAACAATAAGCAAGGCATGCCAAAATGATAGGTGTATGGGGGATCTTAAACGAATAGCATATATTCAACTTTACATTTACCATTTGCGATGTTTCTTTAAATCGTGGCCAAGAAAATTAAAAGAAATGTTCGTATAAATTAAAGAAATTTGATAAATTCGGGCACTATGAAGCCATAGAGCATATAGAACGGTTGGCCACATAGAGCATGTGGCCAACCGTTTGCCATACCATGCGCCAATTTCTTCACATACGAGTTCAGATGCGCCATATAATTTGATCACTTTTTATACCTTCTTACTTTCGTAGTTAGGGATTATAAAATAGAGAGGATTTTCTTCGCTTAGGAGAGAGACAGGAATAACTTAATCGCGCAATTAAGCTAATTAATGTACGAAAGTTTCTTAAAGTTTCTTAAAGTTTCTTAAAGCTTGTTAGGTGAAGGTAACTCTGGACCACAATTGCTGGTATGGAGAGCGAGATCAGCTTGGAACATGGATTTGTCTGTTCTCTATACTTGGAAGGAATCTACGTCCTGGCATAAATTTAGTAAAATGTTTAATAGAAGTATACTTAAAGAATATAGATTCGACTCTATGGTCAAAATTCACAATATAAAAATAGATGTAGTCGCAAATATGCAATGCGCCAAGCACGGTTTGGCCACCTCTGCCATAGAGTATAACATGTATATGTTCTCTTCGACCGGCCGAGAAAATAAATGACAGGTATTTGATGTTCTAGGCAAAATTACAGATTTGATGTTCAAACCTATAGGTTACTACACCATATAGGTTAATACTTAAGAGTTTCAAATAGGATCTCATTTTTAAGATAAATTAAATCTTCAATACCTTTAGGATATTTTTTGATACAATGCTTCTTTCTGGAGATATTTGAATATTAGCCTGCAAAAGTGTAGCTTATTGAGTTTTTTGTCGATTTATGACGTTAGGACGTGTCGGACCGAAAAAATCAACGATATAAAATTAGATTTTCTATGAGAGTATTTCATTGGAAATATTTCTTTCTATTGGGAATTTCTGAGTTAAGTGCTGGAGAAGAACTAAAAAAGGTTACTAAGTCGACTTCACCAGTAAAAGAAACTTCATTTACCATAACTAAGACCTACCAAGTTTCATTTGCAATTTCTTATATATATATATATATATATATATATATATATATATATATATATATATATATATATATATATATATATATATATTTACTTTAAAAGCTAGGGAAAAAAGTTTATCTTACGAAATGGGAATTATAGAAGGAAATTCAAATGATGCACACACTAACCTAATTTAAATAAAATCTTTTAGCAGCAGAACTCCGTCACTAAAGTCGTATTTTCGCTGAAATAAAAATATTATAAAAAAGGGAGAGTGAGAAAAAAGTTAAGACTCGCAAAAGACAGTTCCCTAACACCCCGAAATCCTGCCATACTTTAATTATATTGTTCTGCCTCTCTCCTGACCTTCGATACAGAAAACACTTCATACCGAATTTCAACTCATTTGACCCAACGGGAGCCGCTGGAATATTACATACAAATTTTCAGCATTATAAACTAATATAGTAAACTTAAGAGAAGCTTTATAAACACCCAAATTTTGACTTGAATTTACCCATGCTTTAATGGCCGCTCATCGCCGACCTTCTACCCACAGCAATAGTCTACTTTTTTTTGGGAGGGGGGAGGAAATACGACTAAGTATAAATTTCTCGAAATACAATAGTATACGGGCAATATTAACAAAGGACTTACAGTGATTTTTTCTATTTTTCTTTCGAGAATAGCCGTTGAGAATTACTGTTGATAATGCACACTAAATATCTCTAGTTAGAAGGTTTTAGTTGTTTTGATTCTACTATGGTATTTGCAGCATTCTGGCCATAATAATCGAATATAAATATCGTAAATAAGCTAAAAAGGTAATGAAATATGAAACACTTCAAATATATATATATATATATATATATATATATATATATATATATATATATATATATAGACCACTATCCACAACAATATAGGGCGATCTGAAACTTCTTAATGCCCTCCAGTAATTTGAAAATGTTATGATAGTTTATCTCTGATGTATTGACATACGCATGTATCCCTTCTCGCAGCTGGAGAAGGCAGATTAAAAAAAAATACATAAACAGATTCTGAGCACTCTTGGGGTCAGCAGCGGCTTTGGCTCAAATCCGGATATAGGTTGGCTTATCAGTTCATAGCGGACCCACGCAATAAATCTCAACCTTCCCATTCTGGACAGAACAGGTTGGTAGCCTGTAGGATAACATTTCTGCCCAAGTTAGAGTACATAAGGTCGTTAAACCCCCAATAAACTAACTCAATCTGAATACGATGTAATGAATACTTCACTAATGAACGGGATTAATAAACAAAATACAGACTTGAGCAATGAAACTCATCACACAATTCTTATGATGCCAGTAATGAAAAATCGTAAATGTCACACTAAACGAACATCCAAATAAATTTATTCATAGAATGACAAGTATGCCTGACAACATATACAGTGACCGGCAGTGAAACGGAATCACTACTATATATTATTACGGTAGTATAGATCCCTTTTCCGGCTCTCAGGAGCGATGGATTTTGACGAGTGAGGTATCAAAAGAAAGAGAATTTCACCGAGATGTGACGAATTCCAATTTCGTTTCTTAAATTCTTACTAGGGCTTAAATAAAAGTGATGAAAAAACTAGGAGGTTTCAAAGATTCGACGACCGGGAGTCGGAGGATCGAGATGGGATAAGTTGGGTTATTAAAGATTTTGACGCGGGCATCAAGATCATATACCCTATACGCTCGAGTATACTAGTATTTTAAAAAGGTAATTATTTATTAAAGAATTAATTGTTTATTATTTTTTTAGATATTAATATAAAGTACAAGAATAGCCATTTATGTGCAATAAATTAAAAAAAATTTCTAAAAACTACATTCGTCAAATATCCATGATTGAAATTTATGCATTCTTGGAGTCGTGCCTGGAAGTTTTGCATGATCTCTCGCAGAATATATATTGCTTCAATCTCGTCCCGAATGCGTTGATGTGGGCTTGGACGGTTTTGGATTGATCGTTCTCAAACACTTTTGTTTTTAAGTACCTCATAAAAAGTGGCAAGCCGTTAAATTCGGAGAGTACGAATCTCGTCCTATTGGAAAAGTATGTTTCATGCTTCAGTTTTTTTTTTGTTTTTTTTGGCGTTTGGGAAAAAAAAGTTTTTTTTTTAATGTAAGGCATTTCTGAAAAGAAAAAAAAAACTGTACGACTACAACCCGTGAAGGCTCTTGGGTTCAGTACTTGGCAAGGAACGTACTTTTCTAAGCAAATAGTCTGGGAGCTGAAGTCAAAAAACGTGTCTGATTTCAAGAAAATCAAGACTTTCATACCTATAAAATTTGATTGCAAACGATCTAGGTTGGCAGACATTCATATTTCCAGTCTATTATGAGAGTATATTCGGCCCAGACGACCAAAAATTTTCTTGATATCAGACAGAATATTCGGCCTCAGCTCCCCGATTCCAACGGTTGTGCAAGGAAGTGATTCGGCAGAGATCACGCTCAACAGCCAGGTGTTTCCCCAACTAAGGGTACCCACTTTATAGAGGCTGCGTGAGCCTCAGGAGGGTCTGCCGATATTCCAGGGCCGATCGCTATTATAAATAATTATCAGCCACAGCCGGTCTTGAACCTGGGACCTATAGATTAGTAGTCAAGTATCCTACCCACTGAGCTACCGCGCTCCCATAGGTCATTTGAAAGGTAATTAAATTTCCTTCAAAACAAAAAAAAAAAATCATCAAAATCGCACCATTATTAGCTAAGATATAGCGTATTGGAGCTTGTAGCTATATTTCGGTTTAGTATAGAAGCATTCTGCCCATGTTCCTATGGGGGTCCTATTTATTTTTTTTTTTTAGTTTCTTAGATTAATCGTAAACTATAAATTCCATCAACTCATTTTTGAAAAATAATTAAATGGTCTGCAAAACTTAACTTAAAAAAAAAATTAAATTCCTAATCGAACTAATATCAGCGAAGATACAGCTAAAACAAATTTTGTATTTGTTTTGGGCACCGCACCCAAAGCGGTAAGGAAAGTAGACATACCAGATATTTATTTACCTTAATAACTTTACTACCCTTCCCTTTTTAATACCTAGAAAAAGAAATACAAAAATAAAACATAGAATCAGTAACAAGGATAGAAACTTTTTTCAAGTTTTCCTATGCTTGAAAAATTATCATAACTCAATCCTCTGGTTTACACTGGACCGAAGCCAAGTATTCTTAGACACCAAAGCTATCTAACTCTAAAATAGAAAGACCTTATAACTCCTAATTAGCATACTCAGTATCAACTTTTTGTCGCAATTTAAGTCAGGACGTTAAGGGGCAACAACGACTTTATCCCCCTATCTCTTGGAAAAGTTAATAAGTCCGTTCTCGAGAAGGCTTATATAAATGGAAATTTGTTGTCGGCTGCAGGGGGGAGGGAGAACTACCTATCTGGGGAAAATTGAGCAGAAATTGAAGAATAAAGGATTATGAGTCCAGGATTCCCAGCAGCTCCCTTTGTATACAGGCAATCTGATTACCTAAGGGATGGCTACCTTCCTCGTGTAGTAACTACCATCTGCCAGTAACTAGCTGGTTTTACTAATTCCAACAGCATGTTCTGTTTCATACTATCCACTATATGGATCCTCATTCTAGCAGTATTATAGACATGATTACGATTCATTTCCAACGCGAATGATTTGTTTGCCAATCTCATATACCAGGGTTTGAAATCGATAATTATTTATTCACAAAATCATTTTTTACCAACAAATTTAAAAATCATGCCTGATTATTGGATAAAATTCAATCTTTTGAATTTTATTAATTCCAATTAAAAATTATGATCACTTCTGAGCGATAATTTTCCAATTAAAAATAATGATTAACCCAACCCTTCCTCCAAAAAAATTGACTAAAAAAATAAAAATAAGACTGGATGAAAATTCGTTTATTTCCTCCTTCCCTTCTCTATTCGTTATGTTGTTTACGTAAATAGAAATTATGGAATATTATATAGCACTAAATAAAAACAAAAATGCTATCAACCGCTTACTTAACACGAAAAAGCCTTTGTTGAGTAAAACAGTGTTGTGTCACTAGACGGAGCAGTTATATCGTAGCAAAACTTAATCCTCCTGTCTTGTTTCTAACCCTGATGATAGTTCAATAGTGACCGAACTGCCATAAGTAGCCAAGAACTACACCTAGTTCTCGGTGGCAAGTAGGTCAATATCGGTACTAGCTTCAGCTCCCTACCAAACGGAATGCTCGATGTAGCCGTTGAATTATTGAAGGAGGGGAAGGGGTGCTGTGGATTGGCTCGCTAGCCAGATGTCGCACCTCTTCGGCTCCAGGTCTGCTTGTTGTGGGTCTTCCACTCCAGGGACACTGACTCCTTGAGCTGGTCCGAAATACAATAGCAGTGTCGCCAACAGAGAACAAAGAAGAGTGGGAAAGGATCGTGGCATGAATGATAGGACGCATTCATTCAGACTTTTTAAATATAATCCAGAATCGACGAGCAATAACTTCATAAAATTAATAAACAGCTAAAGCTTTAGGGAGAGCTTAAGAATACCAAGTCCTATAAGAGTATCCTATCTAAAATCATGCATCCCACGAAGTAAAAATATCAAGAAGCATATAACCCAATAAGTAAAAACTGCTGAAAAATATATCCCAGTAAGTAACAGTAATGCACTACGAAGTCTACTTATAAGAACTTATGCTCCACTTGATATGAACAAATGGTATACCTTCAGAGATGTTCGATTCTCTTAATGAACACCAAAAGTTTGCCAGGTGTTTAATAATTAATTAATTAATTTAATAATTAATATCAAAAAATTCACATGATTTTAAGAGACAAAATTTCAGGCAGATGAATATAAAATTATTTTTAGAAGCGATAGATATAAATGACCAATATAGTTATACAGGGGTTATTTATACTATATACTATCTGAGGATCAATCAATAGAAAATAACTAAAAATCTATATTTATCTTATAGTCCATTCATTTTAATTATTATTTTTATTTATTTTTATATTTAAATAATTATTTTTAAAAAAAATTATCCCCACTCCTTCCCATTTGCAATGTTTCTAACGGTTGTCCCTCAGTTTCAGTGACATATTAGTTGCTACACATTGCTCTAGGTAAGATCTATTCAACTACTTAGAAACCATCTATTATATCTACTTTTTGTTTATTTAAGTTCAGCAATATATACTTTCTCAACATTCTTTATTTTTATTCATTTCAGTTTATTTTAAATGGTAATGCTATTTTCATATACCCTATTTGTATATATAATTTTCCCTACTCCCTCTCTGTACAATGTATATTTCCTATCTTATTAATTTTCATTAATATTTTAATATTATTTCCATCTAATTCTAATATATTAATGTTTGAATTATTTTATTTGTTATTTTCGGTTTGTTTTTATATATTTCTCTTATATGTTATATTACTGGAAATGGCCGAAAAGATTAGGCCGACATGCCAGTTATAAATAAAAAACAAAAACGTATTTTTTATTTTTAATACACTATTCCTCAACTAATACACCTAAAACTGACTAAAAAATAGTACATCTTTTATTCTTTTTAGCACTCCTTTCGAGTCGGATTTTTAATTTTTTTTTTTTTAAATATTACTTTAATTACTGTATAAGTACCCTTCATGGGTTGTAGAGATACATTTTTTTTTTAAATATCACTTCTTGTCTTTATTAAAAATACATGAGCCAAACCAAAGCTAATTACCGGATCGTTTACGGATTACTAATTACGGAAAGAAAAATTATAATAAAATCGAGATGTAAAATAATTCTCGAACGCTTATCAATAGAGATAAAATCCCTGTGGGAATTTTATATAATTGCTAAGGACACCATATACACATAAAATACTTTCGGCAAAGTACGATGCTTTCGTCACACATGCATTTCAATACCATTAGCAGCGAAATAATGCGAATATATAATGCATATTGATGTATATAAGGTGAAAGGACGTTATCCTTGAAATAAGAAAACAAAGCCTACAAGATAATGCGTCAATAAATGAGAGACGAAAAAGGAATGAAGGAATCGTTTAGTCTTGTCCTTCGATTTTTTTCTGGAGAAAACAAATAAAAAAGGAATTATTGATTGAAGTAATCCGGAAAACGATGTATTAAAACAGTAAAATTCCGCCACCTTCAGCCAATCCACCATGAATGACATAACACCGAAACAAAAATACCAAAAGTTGGGCCATAATTCTATAATTTAAAATAAACGGGGTTAATACAAAATTAAAGATGCCGACAAAGATTTGACATAAGATCCAAACATCAACTCTAACTCTAGCAATCGAGATTTCATGAGACTATCAACATGGCAGCTTTCGATAGTCTCAACTATCTCAAGCTTTCGTCTTAACTATTTTATTAAAGAAATAATCTTTTTGCCTTCTGAACAAAATCCAGATTAGGAAGGCAGGTAGATACTGATTGAAATTTGAGTTTCAATCCCTATTTCGGAAAAAACGTTTTGTGATGTAAATTACAGCTCGATTGTAATTCGATCAATTTTTAAACGAAATAATGCTCATGGCACAAAATGTTATATATTGTTCAAATTACTTTCATCTAATTATATACAATGAATAGTTGACCGTAGTAATAATGAACGGGAAACCAGTGAAAGACGAGTGTTTGGGATTAAATCAAACGAATCACATGAACTCTCGCGTTTACCAGATACACAAAGCACCAAAATAGTCATCGAAGCAGTAGTAGAATTATGGAGGATACTAGACGACGACATATATAAAATATTCTTTGGGAAAGACAATTAGGTTCTAAAGAGAAATGATCGAGAAAATCGGATCTAGTTTCCTCATCTGTTTAATTTAGAAATTTCCGTTTCTGAAACTAGTTCTCAGTCAACAATAAAACGCTGGATCATTTAAACCTTATCCAGCACTATGAAACGGCCAGTTCTCCTAAATGCTAGCGAGACACAGGCATTCACTATAAATGACGAGAATGATCTCCAGATATTCGAAAGGAAGTTTCTTCGAAGAATATATGGAAGAGTCCAAACTGGGCAATGGAGGAGACGTTCCAACCGAGAATTATATACCGTATTCCCGCAACCCAACGTCATTCAGACTATCAAATTGAGCGAGCTAATGTGGGTAGGGCATGTGTTCAGGATGGGAGAAGAGGAAATACCGAATAAGCTCCTTATGCAACCACTGTACGCCACAAGAAAGAGGGGAAGGCATAGATTGAGATGGCTTGATGGTGTGGCTGAGGATGCTAGTATTCTGGGAATAAGAAACTGGATGGACAGAGACAAACGGCGGGGGCTGCTGCAGTAGGAGAGGTATCGAAACCGGATTGCAGAGCCATTATGATGATGATGATGTTTTAAACAAATTTTTAATTTTAAAAAAAAGTTCAGAATTAAATGGGATTTTTACCTATCTAAAAAATCTGGTGCGCGCTTCACACAACTTTCACTTACCAGTCTATCATAATTAGTTATCCTATAAAATAATTATAAGGAATTCACAAAAATACTACTTGAAATATATTCATTATATCTTTTCTCAAAACAGTACAATGAAATATTTTTTTTTAAACAATTAGTATTACAATTCTGTGCACTATATACTTTTGGTTTGTTAAGATTAAAATAAATTTTAAATGTTTTCATTTAATTTCAATTGAAATTCCATTTAGTTTCCATAGAAACATTTATTTTCCATTAAATAATATAAAAGTAGAATTTATCAACTACAACGAAATGTATGCTTTTTTTCCTCACTCCTTCTACCTTCTACGACTTCATATATTACATATTAATTTTTCTAAAATCTTTAGCTTTCCAATGGTGTATTTATTATGCTATGTTTCTGGCAAACTGCTTTTCTAAGGCAAGTGGGGGTTCCAGAAACCACATTTACTCAATTTAATGATCTAATTTAATTTCTATTTGCATCGGTTCAAGAAGGAAGCCGATCAATCAAACTATATTTTAACATAAAAGGCTAGAGACCGCAGAACCCCCCTGCTATGGCCAATTAGCTTGGGATATTATAAATACCATTGGATAACCTTTCCAAGGGTGTCGTGTTCACCATTTCACTTAATTAACTAGATGATGGCATTTAGGGTAAATAGAATGGTAGATTTTGTTACAGATCTTTCTTTATTTATGTTACGTTATTCATTAAACTATTGGTTTATTAATTTCTAATCTAAATTACTATCATTGTAAAAATCTACAGACTGTAACATATATATTTGAGAATACTGGGAGAACTCTTGCTTATTTAAATATTATCCTGATGCCACATAATATTATACATTGATGTACACAATGAATCAAAGGACTTATCTTATTGTTGTTCTATTGTCTAGGTCTCTCTCTCCAGTCTCGATGTGCCGCTCAGCTGTAACCTCTGCGAACCTCAGTCTTCTGCCTCTAGCTCGAACCTCCTTCTTCCCAGAACTACACTACTCTATATTTTCCCTAGAACTCCTCCTTATTTCTCTTTTTCCCGTCTCTTATATCGGTTTCCCCTTCTCCTTCTTGAAAAGATCAATTTTTCTCCACTCTCCTTTTGGGACATCTTTTGGCTGTCGCTGTAAGAATATTTTCAAAGGACTTGTAACCTTGGGCGGCAGATTTTATTACACCATGTCGACCGGGCCTATCTCTAGGTTTATGGTGCTCTTACTTTCGCTTATCTTAAGCGGCCTATTGTCTGTCTTGAACAGCACCGTTCCAGTTATGACGGCCGACCTTGTAAATATTCCTTTGTCCGAAAAAGAAACTGGTTAATGTTAATATTACTGAACCGGGTGGCATCTATTTAATTTATTCCTTATTTAATTACTATTATGAATATTCATTATTTCCTTCAATCCCAGTATCCTCAATACATAAAAATTATATATTTATATTACTACTCTTATTTCCGGAAATTTGTTTTTAATCTGGGAAAATATTTTTCTTTTTTCCTCCCTTAGTTAATGATCAAATTCTTTCATACTTTATATTTATCAATTTTCTATTACTACTAACAATAAGAGATGGTTAATTATTCCAAATAAATAAAATTAAAGGTACATTAGAGAAAACCATTTTGAAAATTCGGCATTTAAAGCCCTGTCAGACTATTTCGATGAGAATAACACCTAGGTGATATTAAAGACCATTTAATTGTACATTATTATAACGAGTTTAATTAAAATCGTAATTGCCTTTTTCAAAAAATCGTAAAAATGTGTAAAATCCATGGCATAAAGTGGCACTTTAGGCTAATTGATTTTAGCGAAAATGTTGCTGTAGACAGACATGCACATACCATTTTGTGAAACTTGGTTATTTGGACTCAGGAGACCTAAATTGTATTTCCGTATTGTGTATTGTATATGTGTATTGTATTGTGTATTTCCGTTGAAAACTCGAATTCGAAATTTTTCATGATCGTAATACTTTCTCTTCATATATTTCATATATAGATAACCTATACCCTATACCTATACCTAACATACCTATACCCTATAACCTATACCTATACCTTTATATATTTCATATATAGATAAGTGAAAATAAAAATATAATTTATTTCTCGTGTCAAACTTCAGAGACGCTAGATAAATCTTCCTGAAAGTGAAATTCTGTATTCGTGAATATTATAAAAATGTTGCAAATTATAACACTATGGTTTATTATTTCCGAATAGTTATTTATTCCACTCCTTCTCCCCATTTTTTTTTAAAAGCCTTCGGTATAATGATTCTAAAAGACTTGATATTTTATCTCTATCTTCATAAATAGCTGAGATATAAGTATATGAAACCTTTCATATATTTTTAAAGGAATTGGCGGATGGTAATACAGAGTTCCAAGACTTAGATGCCAGATCTGAAAAAAATTAGTTCAGCAGTCTCGAGAAAAGCCGCGGATTTTTTTTATTCGACTTTTGGATGATATGTATCTTGAAACGTAAATTTTTTTATTTTTTTTTGGTTGATTATAAAAGTTGGTTATTGAAAAATAATAAAACAAAAGAAAAAGTAATTAATAAGAAAAAACTCAAATAAAGATACTGACTTTTCTGATTTGACACCAAAGACCAAGGATGATCCTCGGAGCTCGACCATCCGCCAATTCGCTTCAAAATAGATTAAAGGTTTCATACGCCTTAAGTCTCTCAAATAGCAGTAAATAACTAACTAGTCAACGTTCTTCTGCTTTACAATGAAAACAGTATTTGTCTTGGAGGGATATACAATCTGTATCTGGGTATCTGGTTCGTATTTTTTAGGCTGTTGAAGATGTGCTATCAATCATTGGCATATAGGTGGTCAAAGTTTTATGAAATTATCTCCACCATCTTAAATTAGCAACAACCAACTAAATATTTTGTTGTATATCATTTAAATAAAATTTCGCGATAATCGAAAACGTCTATACAATAATATCTAAACAATAACGGTAAGAACAATAAGAGAACAATTGATAGCCTAGACCACAATGCCATGGACGTATAACTTCGGACATATCTCGGCATTGGCAGAGCGAATTAATATACCATCCCATATCCAGGGCTGGAGGACGCTACAGCGGGTATCAGTTTATCCAGCAATTGTCCAGGCCTATCTGAAGCGTTAGTTATCCTGTTCTCCAGTATCGGCCGATGGCAGATATATTGTCACATAGCCGCGAGGGTTCGGACACGCTGCATTAACTCTCTCATTCAGTCGCCAGGCGATTAAATGGTTTACGCCTCGTTATTGCTATTGTTACTTTCCAACGGGGAGATCGGAACAGGCACTAGCTTCTCAATGCCATTTTCAGCTAGAATAAATAAAGGATGGGGTAAAATGATATCCACTTTATTTATGGTCGAATGCAAGAATAATTATCGATCGTTTTTTTATTACAATAAAAAAAAAAAAAAAAAAAACGGAATAATATGTTGAACAAAGAATTCTCTCATTTTCTAATATAAATAAATTTAAAAGGAAACATAGAGAGAATCAATAATTCCAACATGTTCTGACTAAAATTCCAAAACTTCTTTAAAAAAGGGATGCACTTTTAATGAATTTTCTTAATTTCCCTTTTAACTTTAATTTCTTTGATCGACTTGTCCCTCTCTAATTGCAAAACAAAGAAATCGAATCATGTACTAGCAACTAACACATGAAATAATAAAAATTAGCAAACAAACTTTTGAGTGTGTATCACCTCAAGCAGATAAGAATTATCAACAACCTAGGGAAATTAAAAAGGGAAACTTAAACCATAAAAATTATTACGGAGAATCTGGAAAGGATATTAAATTATTCTTATCAAAATTATATGAAGAGACTACAAGGAAAAAATGAGGTATTTCACATTTTACTAAATGCTTCGGAGAACAAAGACTACCTAAGAATATTTCAGTACTCTTTGCTTGAGCCAAGTTGAAATTTTTTAAAAATAATTATAGATTCTTTATGTCTCGTGTTTCTCTTGTTTTAAATATACTATCTTGCCCGACATCCAAAAATGTATCAGAAACCGTTGTGACTCATTTAAAAAAAAAAAATCGAGTTACCTCGATGTAGTTCTCATATGTTCTGAAATTTATGTATGAAAAACCTCTTGCATAGGGAGTATCATTGATAAAAAATGTTCTCATGCCTACGAATTCGGTTTAAACTTAAAGTATTCATTTCAGGACTAACAATAATCAATCACGTAAAGTCATTTCAAGATTTTCGTTCACTATTTCTAAACGAAAGACTGCCTAAGAAGTGAAAGAGATGGGCCTAACCTCCTGCCAAGAAAACTAATCAGAAATAATTATTAGGTTATGATGGCAAAATTTCGAGCAAAGCCTCTAGTCCATCAAACAGCAGTTAATCACGAATCGGTCAAAGTTTGATGCAGACTAGGAATAGCACATCGCACTTCAATAGTTTAATACAGGCTAACCAACGAGAGGCAATACTTAAGGGGTGTCGTTTTTATGGGAGGGAGGGAAACAGTTGTAGGTTATTCCGGCTATATTACCTTCAATTAAAACCGACCGGTTTTAACCGATGCAAATAATTGGTTTTGGGAAAAATCGGAGAAAACCCGGTTATTTTAAATGAAATTACTTAGTAAGTTACACATCGATTTCCTATAATAATCTATGAAATCTTTACACAAGTAAACAAATAGCTAAAACCCTAGAAATAACTGGTTAGTAGAAAACCTTTGATAGTACTTGGTGTATCTTACCAAAAATCTCTTATATGAGCAGGCGTAAAGTAACACATAAAAAAAATAATAATTCCTGACTCCATACTGGTCTATACTTTTCCTTTGAACGTCTTTACCGTTTGTTACTTCGAAGAGCATATATTTCTTAAACTATAACAGATAAGAAAAAAATAATAATAAGTACATTCTTGTAAGAAATTTAATGCTTTTCAGTTTTATACGTGCAATGTTTTAAGCTGGGACCAACCGTTTTCCAGATATAAAGAAAAAACAGAAAATATATGCCCCCCCCCCCCCACTTTGCCTCTGCTCCTAGATTTGGTGACATTCAGTATGTTTACCTCTTAACTAGTCCAAACAATTTTGGCCGTTCCACCATTTCCGCCTACTCCTCAGGGGGTATGCAGATTTTTTTTTCGGAAGTATATTTAATTTTTTTTTAGGATTTAATATGAAGACGGTAAAAAAACACCTAAATGTATATAATCGCCAAATTTGGTGTAAGATTTGAGGATAAGTATGAAAATTATAGTTAAAATTACCAAAAATATAACTCAAAATACAATTCTCATGTTATTAGGTATAAAAATTAAATTTCTTCCTACATTCCGGGGAGGAGGAAGGGGTATATCCCCTTGATCCCATCCAACCCTCTGCGTACGCCACCTATTTCACTTATGAGCGTTTATTGACGACTGAAGTAGGAGTTTGAGTGATTAAAATAAACAACATTAAAATCTTTAACTATCTTGAAGAAAGTAGCAAATTGAATGACTTGCGAAATAACTGAGAATGAGACATAGAAAGAAAATGAGTAATAATAAACTACTGCCTTACTGGTGAATGTGAAATAAACAATGGAAGTTCAGTTGAAGTTTTAGTCCGTTACGTGACGTGTAACTTTAACAAGATTTATTTTTCAATTCAACGAAATTTATTTTCAATCGGTTTTTTAGCCAGTTTTTGGACTAAAAAGAAACGATAATAATCGAAAGTTTGAAAAAAAAAAAAAAAAAAAAAAAACCGGTCATCGGTTGTAGCCGACTGGTTATTAACATAACTACAATACCTCACTCGTAAAAGTTCAACATGTTGGATCATTATCTCATTATCATTATCTTTATATCTTTATTTTTATGTGTCCACCAAGGTTAAGCTATCTCTTAAGTATTTTTTTTTTTTTCAAAGACATTCTTTATTGGTCTTGTAAGTGTATCAGTGCGCGTCTTCGTACGGTCGATAACTTTCCATTAACAACTCGATAGAGGAACATCTATCCCGAAGAACAAACACAACATGGGAAAAAAACAAAACAAATCCAATAAAAAAAGGCCTCCCCTACAGCAGCTAGTGGAGGATAAATAAATGTAAAATGTCGGCCATGATAGAGGGCCTTGGCTAATGCCCCGTGAACACCGACTCAGGAAGAAAATATTCCAAAGCCTGCCGCAGCCGCCTAGATAAATCATCAGTGCCATCACAATAGCTAAACCTCCTTCCTTTATTTTCTCTATATCAATCTCAACCAAACCCCGTCATCCTGACTGAATATATTTTTTCCTTATGGAGATTAGGGAGCCTTTATGTATTCATATCTCGGTTTGTTTACAGTCCCCCTCCCGGAGAGGGGGAAAATTTCCATAGTCCGCAACGTTTATAAATGACTTCTTTTTTTTTTTTTTTTTTTTTTTTACTTCTCTAAGGCTGGCGAAAGCTGGGATTAAAATAAAAAAAGATGCGGATAAAAACCTTAAGGGGAGGGAAATGAAAGTTTTAACTGAACTCTCGGGGAGAGTAATGGGACTATGATATTCAGGCGGCACAGAAAAAAATAAAATAAACAGCCCGGCCATAAATCGCCAAGGACTGTTTCCTTTTAGGGCACAAGAATAAAAGGCACTTATTCTCCGATGAAATAGTTTAACACGTTGAATACATAATTTACTTCCTTCCAACTAGAGCGAAAACAACATTCCTCAAACTCCTAGGTTAGTTTTCTTTATTCCTCTTATGTATGCTAAAAAAAAAATCTAACAATCAGACGTTCAGAAAAACGAATTGCCTTATATGGAATAAATATTTATTTTAAAAAAAAATGGGAACAAGCAGAAGAGTAAGAAAAATGAAATAAATGAAATTTTTAGTTACTACGAAAAAATCCTCGTATAACATGACTTATTTGGTATGATACAAACTAATATAACTCTAAAGTGGTAATCAACAGTAATTTGCAGGAATTTATTTAGGAGGAGAGGGGGCCCTAGAGAAATATAGCTGACAAATCTAAAATATAGGTAATTTACGAGATTTCACCTTTATTCGAGACACTTTTTGAATATCGGACGCAAACATGAATGTGTTGCAGGTTTTAGAGCAGAAACTCATTATAATATCCCCGTAATAATAAAACAAATTTATTAATCGGACGAAATTATTGGCTTTTTGAGCAGAAATCGGCTGGTTACAATTTCGCTCTTTCCAAGAAAAATTGATGACAAACGGACGAAGATTGACGCGCTGAGAAGACTTCTAGAGCAGAATATTTAGTTCTAATGTCGGGCCATATCAAGAATTTTTTTAACCTTTGACAATTCGAATTCTTATCCAAATCAAATTTTAATTTTTTTTTCTCACATTTTGGCTTTCTAATTGTTCATATAAAAGATAACAATTGCTAGTTTTAGTAAAAAAAAAAATTGGTAGGATTTTCGATGTTCTCTCCAATTGGAAACTTTGGCCGCTACGGATTAAGCTATTTATTTTTATATATATTTTTTTAAGCTTATGAAATATAGGAGGTACTATAAGGATAAAAAGAAAAGAAAAGAAAAGGGTTACAAAAACGTATAACTGCACTAATCGAATTTATTATCTTTGTTATAAAAATAAATTAAAATGAAAAATATAAAAACACATATTTCATGTATTTCAAAAAAAATCCTAAGTAATTCAAATTTTAAAAAATTGCTCAGTTTTTGCATTCAAAAATAAGTTTTTACTATTAGATAATCATTGGGAATATTGGCCGCTAAAAGGTTAAAAATCGGATGAAAATTTGGGTATTTTTTTTAGCTCGTTATATTTTTTCTAATCGATCGCTCGTTTAGGCATTAATAATATATCCCTCTCCAACAATTTTTTTAGAAATCTGACGCGAATAGGGTGTTTTGATGAGGTATAGTGCAGAATTCAGCTCGTTTTAATTTCACGATATCGTGCTACGTTTTTTTCATTATCGCGATCTCAGCACATGTTCGCCAATGATCTAGAAGATCCTGTTTACTAAGCTGTTTGTTTTCCGAAGGATGTTGAGTCTAGGGGGTAAAAAGTTTAGTTAGGTCAGTTTTAGTTAAAGGTAAGGTTTCCATTATAACTCGAAGTTACTGGAGGCTTTCAAAAGACATCGCAAGGTCCTAAAAACTAAAAACCATGATACTGATCAATTTTAAAAATTACGTTCGAGTTATGAAAAATTTGTAGGGGGGTCGTGGTCCCCTCCTGCCTCCCCCCTTCTTCTGCCTACCCTCGTGTCTCCATCGTATCTCTGACCCATCAGAGTCGCAAAAACAAAGTATTATTATTTTATCATCACCACTATATATGTGAGAAACAGTCATAATTTATCTTCTTTTTTTGTCTTCTATCCAGCTGATCAGCAGAAACAGAAAACCAGAAATACATTGCTTTTTTTTCTTCTTATTATTTTTTTTCTTTTAATTTATTGTATTTATTTAATTTGAAATCAGAGCGATCAGTACTTGAATATTTTAAAAAGTAAATTCAAATATAACAATCAAGTATGGAAGTGACTAAGCGGAGATCTTAAAAACGACACGGATATTCGGTTGATACCAGAGACCATCCTGGACAATGGCTGATAAGACAAATGAAAGATCCATTAAAAGAACAATATAGAAGAAATGACGCCATGCTTTTATGGAGGAAGAAAGATGATATTGGAAACACAAGGACATCCAGCCCATTAGATAGCGAGGGGTGGGGGGAGGGTCCTAGCAGATTTATGAAGCAGTGGAAAATCAAGCCTCTTTTAGCGAGGTTATAACCGGAACACTAGGGTTATAATGATGATATCTAGGGGGCACTGGAGAACACAAAGAACTATTTCTTTCGGCCGTACGCCCGGAAGAACACATCACACTTTAATGGAGTATTAAGGAGCGGGAAGCATATGGGGTCCTTCCGAGTCATTAGCCACACACAGAGGGCTCCGCGCGGGCTCTATTCACGTCCTCAATCGATGTTTGTTTTAAAACCGGCTCCGCGGTCCAACGATTAATTGACCCAATTCCAAATCAGATTTACAGCCTGTTTCCGCGCTTCGGGCCCCTCAATACTATCACCAGAGGGAATATAATAAAAATCAACAGTACAACAAACTCATAGTATAACGTTGAGCAAACCTTTTGTTAGGATTCTTTGAGAGTTACCGGAATGTTGTATGTATAAATTATATGGATTTTTTTTAAATAGCTATATAGAGGTACGATTTTTTTTTCAAGAGTTAAAAATAACAGCTTGTAAAATAAAAATATGTAAAAAAATAATATATATATAATAAATAAAATATAAAAAAATAAAAAAAAAATATATAAAAATAATTGTAAAATAAAAACTTGTTTTTATAAAATAAAAACCATTTCCTTTTCTCCAAAGAAGGGGTGTTAAATAAAGGCTAAATACTTAATTGTTTTACAGAGATGTAGAATGTTTTCGGACATATGAATGAAGAATGAGGTTCAAGAGAAATTGCCGAGTGGTAAAGGAGTGTTTAGCAATAGAATATGTTAGTAATAAAATATGATAGTGAATAAAAAATGAAGATTTTTATTTTTTTAAATAATTAATAATATAAAAGAGCAAAAACTCATTTAAAAAATACAATAAATAAATATAAAAATATAATTGAAAGTTTCCAAAGCCACAAGTCTCCAAAATACCAGTTAATAGCTATCTAATCAACGTTTGGCCAATTTAGCTACCATCAGAACAGAAAAAAAAAGGATAAGGGCAAATACAGCACGTCTCACGCCAACAGTCCAAAAAAAGACCAATCGACAAGAGAAAGCATATCAAGACTTCATAACACAGGGATGGCCAAACTGTGGCGGATGGGTTTTGTGGATTGTGGAGGTGGCGCATAGTATCTTTATACCGTCACCAAATGATACCAGGGACGGATCAAGATAATTGAAGGCCCTAAGCGGCCGCTCAGTCTGCTTACTGCTTACAAAAAAAACACAAAAATTTAACATTTTATTTTTAGATTTGTTCCATGATTTCATGGAGGGTCTTTGATTCCATTTTGATCATTTCCAAAATCTTTAAGATAAGAAATTTTTAAGAACACGGGGCACCGTCGGAGCCCTGTGTTATGCGAGGCTCTATGCTGTCGCTTGGTCTACCCCTAAATGATACTCTCTGGCAGCTGTAGCACCATCACGAAGCTATCACTCGTACAAGAGACCATTACTGACTATAGAAGGTTGGTGCTTTAATAAAAATTAAGTAATTTAATTGTGTGATTAAGTTATTCCTTTTCCTTTCCTAAGCTAAGCAGATCCTATTCTTATCTATTTTTTTCCAACCCTTAACCATGATCGTAAGAAGGTAAAAAAAGTACAGAGTTAAAGGCGAAAGGCGAAGGTGAAAAAAGTTGGCCATCCCTGTCTAAACACAAAAGTACTAAAGGAAACAGGAGAGAAGATAAAAACTTAGCCTGATGAGGCATGAATTGGCGAAACGTAGGATTGGTTCGTTATTTAATGGTATTTTGGAGAGTTAAATCTTTCTTTTTGGAATCATCCTATAATAATTTACTCAAGTACAATTTGGTAATTACAGCACTAAGAGTTGGAAAGTGATAGAAAAAGCCAAATCCACATTACATATCTATTTGAAACTAGTTTTATAATAACATCAAAGTATCCTAGTATACAAAAAAAAGTCCGTTAGCAGCAGAACTCCGTCACTAAAGTCGTATTTTCACTTTTCACCCAAAGGGGACCACTGGAGTTGAAATTGCCATATCTTTGCTAATACTAATATAATATTCGCTAATATATCAGACATCTCTAAAACTTCCATAATCATGCTTTAGCGGTCATGGTACGGATAGAAAACGCAGTCCCGCCGCTCACCGCCGACCTTCGACCCATTGCAATAGTCTATTTTGGGGGGGGAGGGGGAGAGGGGGGTGGAAATACGACTAAAAAGGCATTGAAACAGCTTAAATAACCAAATCTTTGCTAATACTGATCCGATTTCGATGAAACTTCTTTTGTTTTATAGGTAATTTAATTTCCTTTCAAATGTAACAGGTTTTGAGCCCCTTTATTCGATTTGGAGGGGTTTTAAAGTTGCGCAAATTCCCTAACACGAACCCAATTCACATACAAATTTTCAGCCCTATAAACTAATATGGTGGAGCTGTAGAGAAGCGCAAAACTCTAAAAACGCCGAAATTTCAGGTAAACATACCGAAATTTTGACTGGAATTTATCCACTCTTTAATGGTAACGTTCTGTCTGGAAGAAAGTCCTACATACCGAATTTCAGCTCATTTGACCCTAAGGGGGACGCTGGAGGTGCTCAAATGTACCGGGGAAAAAATATATATACATCAGACATCTCCAAAACTTCCATAAACGTGCTCTAAGGGTTATAAAACGGATAGAAAACGCAGTCCCGCCGCTCACCGCCGGCCTTCGACCCACTGCAATAGTCTATTTTTTCGGAGAAAATACGACTAAAAACAGAGCGAGTTAATAAATAAATAATTACATCACGCTAAAAAAAAATGATAATTTTTTTTTACTCTAAACTATAAAATTTGCATTTCCAACTATTTCACAATGGTTACACAATGAATTTGAACCAATTTTTAAACTTGATTGAGACACTTTTGATCAATGATAGGTAATGTTGTGACCTAGTGAAAAAAAAAAATTTATGAAAAAAATGGACATATATATATATATATATATATATATATATATATATATATATATATATATATATATATATACTTTTGCAATAACGGAAAAAACAAAACAAAAACAGATATTATTTGACTGGTATAGTCAATAAGTCATTTTGGCGGTAACCTTCACTGCTTTCATTAATAAAAAATAAAATACCACACTATATAAGTGGGATTTGAGATTATTTTTTCTTGGGATTACTAGAGTTCCTTTTTTTTAAATCTTTGAATTATTATTTATTAATCTACTAGTTGTTTTGTTAATTTTCGGTGCCATGTTATGAGATCAGTAAATAATATACTTAATTGTAAAATTAATTATTTATTAAATTATAAAGTTATGGCAGGCAAAACCCTGTGCCTTTGTTTCTGACTTTGACACGATTATCTCTTGAACTGGCTGAACGATTTTGTTAGTTTATTTTTTGTTTTGTATAGTTTGGGCCCTTTGTACTTGTTTACCAAATAGACCATTCTGTGCGCAATAGCCGCTTCCATAGAGTGAAGGACCAAAACGGCTGAGAAGATTTTAATGAAACTTGCCTAAAGTCTTCTTCTTAAAGTCTATAAATGAACTACACCTAGAAAAAGAAGGAAAAAGTTAACTCGCGAGACTCGGAGGTCTTGGTGGCCGAGAGTTAGAATAGCTTGGCAACATACAAATAACCAGTCCTTTCTGCCATAATTGGAGCTTACATTTCCAAGGGCGTTAAACCCCTTCCCCTTCCCCCTCCCCCCACTCCCCCGAAAAAATCTTCTAACCTGTATCCGGGAAATATAATTGATATAATAGGATTACGGCGATTGAAATTCGTTATCAAGGAACCAATAAAAGGGTAACCAGCATTAAACCAACATTATAGGAGAAGGCTGAAGCGTAGGTGGAGGAGTGTGTTAGCTCTGACCTCATAGATTTGGGTTTGACTAGTGATGGACAAAGCCACTCTTTTCAGGGATTAGATCAAAATCACTCACGCATTTTTAAGATTCGCTGACTCAATAAAAGGAGCTACATTCAGCTCAGGGCATGCGAGTGCAGGGTGAACGTGATGATTCACTCAAAAGAACAACTCTTTTTTTCATGAATCGCTAATAACTAATTCAGTAAAAGTAGCTTTGTAAATCAGGTCATGGACAGCTTCTCCATCTCTTTGACGGGGTTCGGTTTAGGAAGGTATGGAGGCAAAGAGTCGAACTTGCAAGATCATTAGAAATTATTATTATTACTATTGTTCCAGGGAGAAATGTAAACACGCATAGAAGTGAAAGACTTGCTGGCAGAATTAATGATCACTGAAGCCAAAGTTGTGTTCCCATTCAGGAAGTTCCAAACCGAAGTAGCACACGTATCCAAGAGGAGGGAAGGAAGTTTTGCCAGCTCTAAAGGAGGAACTAGAATCAATTACGTGCCAGTAAAGACGGACGCTGCGGCGGAAGGAAGAGCTGGAGACGGGAGAGATATAAATTGCGCTGAGTTACAACCGCCCCCTACCGAAAAGCAGTTTAAGTAGCCCGTGAACATGTTTGTGGGCGTGGCCTATCCCCTCCCACGTAATCATCTTTCCTCCGGGGGTCAAGGCGCCCCTGTTATTTTATTTATTACCCTTTTCATATGAAGATGAAGGAGGGCTTACAGAATAGCCTTAGAGAATGGAGCACTCCAAAATGCCCCTCAAGGCATTAGTGCCGTTTTTATTGGTCTAGGAGCTGGCGAACCTCTTTAACAACCTTTCACCAGCTCTTTGTACGGCATCAGGGGCTTTATGCCGGGGCCACTTGTCGAGAATAAACACCCTTTTATTAGGGGACACCAGCCATTTTCCTACTCTTTATGAACTATCCGCGTTATCTTTAAATGTTCCCTGAGCCGGGGGCCTGGTGCCCCATCTGCCTCCGGCGTATCTCATATCTCCTCTGTAATGCTTTATTTATAATCCTTTATCCATCCTCTGAAGTTCGTCGAATAATGACAGCTTAAGGACATACAGATGTTGTGGAAAATATCGATATAATGATATTATTAAACAATATATCGATACTTTTGTTCGATAGTTTTTATCCGCTATTTCGCAATATTGATATTAAAATTTGAGTATCGAAAAACGATATTTTTCCACAAAAAAATAAATAAATAATACAAAAATAAAAACTAACAAGAAACGGTTTGACAAACTAAGAACCCAAAAAACTTGTGGTGCTGTGTATTCGTGTTATTATATATAGTGGCTGTATTAAAGTCAGCCTCTATCTCCTTAAAGGCGCCTATATTTGCCAAGCCTAGGCAAATCAAATGTGTAAACTTATTTATAGACATTTTTTAATTTTATTATTTTTTTTTTATTTAATCCTTTTTTGGAAAAAAAATATCAGTTTCCGATACTCAAATTTTAATATAGATATTTCCATATATCGATAATTCTTCAACATGCCTAAAGCCCCCTAAAGGAAGGGGTTCACAAATTAAAAATATCGAGGCCCGATATATCGATTATATATATATATATATATATATATATATATATATATATATATATATATATATATATATATATATATATATATATATATATATATATATATATACCGCATACTTTTAATTTAACGTTTTCAAATTGTCCCAGATGTTTTGTTTAAAAAACGAAAATAAATATACTCATCAGTTGTTTATACATACACAAAGAAGCCAACAGTTTAAAAAGAGGAAGAATTTATAAAAAAAAAAATAATACAAATACAAACTTGAAGATATAAGAGAAAAATAATTTTATTTCCTTTTAATTCAAATTAAATTATTTCATTAATTGGCATTTATTCGCTATCTTATTTTTCACCGCGAAAAACAATTCTTTCTCCAGATCATAATTTAGATTCCGCCATTTCCTACAACGCGTAACGTATCCCCCCGTTGTACTGGAGTATACTCTATTTTGAAAATTCTCGATGAAGAGTAAACGAAAATTATACATATCACGAACAAGCGAGATTAAAAAAAAATAATAACCGCTGGAAATCGAAATAGATTTCGATTTACTCAACTCCAACATTTAAATAAAAACACCAATATCCACAACCATGCATACTCCCAAGAAACGGCAACATACCGTACAATGTTATAGAAGAATGAGGGACGCAAACAAACTGAGGGAACGACATAACATAACAACATAACATTTTTTTTTTAATCGTGAAAATTTGCAACGTGTATATTAAGATTTTGAAGAAAAAAAAACAACAACAAACTTTAACTGATAACCATTCTTCCTGTACCCTAAGGTAGGCTGAGGAAATATGAATGGCCTGATGTTTCAAAATAACTGATCATATCCGGTCATATACCTTGGCGAATCATTAGTGAAAGGTTACAAAAGAACTGGAACATTCCTTTCCTTGGCAGCCCCTTCCCCCTTTGGCTTGCGAAAGGATGGCAAAACTGCTTTCGACACCAGCGGCTCTCGCACGCATGGCCTCGACACGAGTCATCCCGGAATGTTATTACAGGGACCGGATAAAACAGATTGTCGGATCAATTATTCTCTTTGGGGCGCCGCTTCCCCATCTTCACAGCAGCGGAGGTACGGCCCGTACCCTTTGCCAATCCAATGAGCAGCGTAGACCTCAAAGTGGAACTGCCATTACACAGCTTAGTCTCATTATCAAGGCTACCAATCTTAAAACTGGGTCCACATGTTCAAGCAAGACATCAGGTAAGGTTGTGCATGAAAACTGTCAGGTAAGTAGCCCATCCAGTTTCCTTTCACCACTCAGCTGAATGGCCAAACTATGAAAATGACTGTTATAAATGTGCCGTCTTCTTTTTAACTGTCTTCAAAGTCAACGTAAGTCTCTAATATACTAATTGTAAATATATAGTAATTCCCATAGATTACTTAAAAACTTTACTTATGATTGTTGTATGTTATGTATATGTATAAAAGTAAAACGACGTATGCATTTCGCGAGTTAGGTCAGTTTTAATAAAGGTCGACTAAAATGAGTGTCTAAAAATACACGATTTTAGACAACAAAATCTATATATTATTTTATTAAAAATTACAAAACATTACCAATGTCAATGAAACAAAAATATTTTCGAATAAACCCATTTAAATAAATATCTACACCATGAGGTAACATGTTCCCTAAATTGCCTTCTTCAAAAAATAATTTTCATCCACTGTATAAAGATTTGTGAAATTATATGAGCTATAAACCAGGATTTGGATTCACGGAATTAAATTATATGGCCAACATATTTTTTTTTTAAACTAATATAATGTTTTCAACTTTAATTATCCAAGGATGTAAAAAAAATCATAAAATTAATATTTCTCGAATTATTGATGAAAAGAAAATTTACCTATCTTCATTCGACATTGTTTTAAATTTTTTTAATATTTCTTTTTAAAAATATAGAAAACAACTTTTAATATTATGTTAAATTAATTAATTTATTTATTATAATTTTTATCGTTATTTTTAATTGATGTTCTACACTAAATAAGTGATTAATAATAAACTAACTTGATAGTTAATGAAATTAAAACCATCTACCACTCATTTCAGCAGTGAATTATTCAATTGGTAAACTATTAATAACTCCAAAAAATAAAAATAATAAGAAATGTAAAGCCAAAAGACTGCCCTAAATCAGAGTAGAAATAAAACACATTACTTAATTCGAACTAGAATTAGTCTTCGCCAAGAGAAGTTTATCTGGAGTTAGCGAATACACTAACCTGGGGTTAATTCCATAAAGGTAATTTGAAAGGCCAATCCCAATGCTAACCAAAGCATGAGCCCCAAAAGCATGTAATTAATTTAGCTGGCTGTGGTAGAGTGTATATGGGAAGGAAGTTGGGGTTACAGTGTAATCAGCTAATAAATAATATATTAAATTATCATGAGAGTACTAGAAATTACAGCCGCATGAGGAGTACAGTAGATGTAAAAGGCTTCTTGGTTGTTTGTAACTCTCCTTCTCAGTTAGAACTAAGAGATAATTCAATTAAAAGCAAGTTATTGAATTAATTATAGTGGTCACCCTTTGAGTTGCCACTGAGTATTATTAGATTCCTCTAGTACAGCTAGCTTTGGGATAACTTTAGAAACTGATGATTTCTCCATTTTGAAGGACGAATTTGATTATTACAAATTTTAAATATTTAACTCTGTATAAATGAAAAAATAATTCACAAGAGTATTTGACGGTCATTAATATTGGCATATTCCTCATACTGTATAGAGAGGGAAAAGAGAGAGTTGTGGGTGAGAGGAGGGAGGGAGTACAGAATGGAAAGAGAGAGAGAGTGAGAATCATATCTTTCACTTAAGGTTGACATTACATAGTTAAAGCAAGGTAAGAGAATCAACACTATTTAACAAGTGGGCCATTGCCAATAACCTTTTAGGTTAGTTTACTTAATCAACTCATACACATCAATTTAAAAAAAAAAGAAGCCTAACTTAATATTTTTGTAACATGAAAAAATGAGGCTAATTAACAGATTATAATTGATTTATATAATACACAATTAGATTTCAATTTAATTTAAAAAAATAAATAAATATTAACGGTAACATAACATTATAAAAAGATAAATAAACTTGTGCTAAAATATTGTGTTTATTGCTTCCTAACATAAGATAAAGATAATTGATAGACTGTAATTAATCTATATAAATAAAATATTAGATTGTAACTTAATATCAAATATTTATTATAATTAGGACTTTAATGGCATTAATTTAATTATAAATTTTATCTGCAATAATTTGCTTTGCACTAGCTGAGCATATTTTTATCAAAACAGGAAATTTATTATTTTAAAAATTAAAGTATCTACTAATGATGTTGAACAAGTAATAAGATTTGAGATAACATATGCTTTACTTTTCTGGATATATTTCCATAAATTTAAATATTTTAATTTTTTACCACAATGTTTTTACAAATTTTTAGAAATAAAATCTCTCTTTTTTTTAAATAGATGCAATAATTATTATTATTATTGTTTTTTTTTATAAAACTGATTAATTAATGAATATTACAATTATATGGAATATTACTTATTTCCATATGGCCAATAAGTAAAAGTGATAACAGATAATTACTAACATTTTATTAAAAAGAATGTTCTTACATCAAAATAAAATACATTATTTTTTTTCTATCAAAATATAGGACTAGAGTTTCCTCCTCCACTCATATTTTATGTAACCTTCCCCCAAACAAAAAAAAACCTTGATGATAACAAGCCTCCTCAAGAAAGTATTTATATTCAAAATAAAATGTTAATGTTATGTTTTTTTTTGTTTTTTTTTAAATAAACTAAAACGGAAAATGCAGTATGTAAAGAAATTTTCATTTAAAATTACATAAATGAATAATTTTTTGTTTGTTTGTTTTCATCCATAGTTACAATTTTGGCTAATAGCAGAAGCACATTGAAGTATGAGCACGTAGCAGAAGCATCATTGAAGTATGCTAATAACATTTATATGCATACATAGTTTTTAATTAAGATTAAAATTCAATCTAATTTTCAGGTTTACCATTAAAACTTTTTTTTTTATAAAATTAAAAGATTTTAATTAATTATAAAATTTTTAATTATTTTTTTTAAAACTGTATATGACCTCAATAATGTGCAATCCAAGAAGGTTTAGCAACTTTTAAGGGGAACCAGTTTGTACAACCTTGACTAGACTTCTAAAGACACTTGAAGAAGTAGAGGCACAACAGTTTTTGCTCTCACAGAGTGAACATCAGAAAAATTTACTTGAGGTAGGTAAGTTTCCAATTTTTATTAAAAAGCTTACATTAAATTCTGCATAGTAACTTGTCAACATTAAATTTAATGGTCAGTTTAATACAAAAAAGCAATAACAAATACAATAGGGTCTGAACGAAACATATAAATCAGAAGTAGAAATTTTAAATATTTAAGTATGGCTCTCCCAAACAAAAAATAATAAATAAAATATTAACGTCTTGTCGATTTGTTGCTTTCTACCTATGCCTGAGAGAAATTTATGCTTCATTATTTACAAAATTGAGAAATTATCAAAAATTAACTAATAATTATTGATAATTTAACAATTTTGTCAATACTGAAGCATAAATTTGGTTTAGGCACAGGTAGAAAGCAACAAACCCTATCTTCGCAAAAATAGCAGTTCATCACTTTTACCTCCAAACCGACGATATAAAACTTTTTTTTATTGATTTAGAATTTCAATGCATCAAATTCACAAAATAATTAATTCAAACAAATCCACAGTTTATCATAATTCAATACTTAGGAATTTTTAAATAAAACAAATGATAAGCATATCTTCCACGTAATTTTGAAAATCAGAACAATTAATTTAAAGAAGATGACCAAATAATAAAAAATAATTTTTATAGAATATTAAATAATGAATCTCTCTATTTAATTTGAAAATATTTCCATAATTGAAATAGGATACAAGGCATCCATAAAATGACACTTTATTTTTATAATTATCATTTTTACTATTTAAAAATTGTAATGATCCTTAAATGACAAATAACATAATATTTATATGCCTAATATAAAAATGTAAAATAATAAATTTGACATCATTCATTTAATGTTCTTGAGTTAATTTATGTTAAATGACTAATGGAACAATGAATGGAGCACAATTCTAAATATTTCTTTCAATGCTTATCAACATTAACAACCTTAAATGATGAACATGCCCTTGAAATTCTAAAGACATCGGCAAAACTGAAAATCAACACAAACAAGAATAAACAAAAACACAAATGCGTACTCACATTGTCCATTTTTTTTTTCTTTAACGCTTTAGGCGTCAGCTTCTGAAGATGGCTGGGGACAGGAGAGCTGAGCTTATTCACGTTAACTTGTTCATTAATTGGTTCTGATTTATATTTCGTATCTGAAACAAAATTCTCAAATAATTAAGATGTAGCAAAAATAAATCATTATTTCAAAATTCTCAGTAAACATTATAATTCTCATTATGAATATAATTAGTTTTTCTTTATTTTTAATATAAAAATAATTATAAAAAATAAATACTACTAATGAAGTAAAGAAATAGATATATTATAATAGGGGTCTAGTTATTGCCACCTCAAAATAATAAATAGATTAAAATTCATATTAAAAATAATCAATCAGTTAATTAACATTAGAATACGGTTGGTAACATACATAATAGATCAAAACATTACAATAATTTTACTACAATGTTATAATAGTTTACTGTATTTTTTAAAAATACCTTCTACATTTTTATCGATATGCATTTCCTTTCCTAAATTCTGTTTTGTAAAACGTCTCAATTTTCCCAATTCTACTTCTTTGGCGATCATCTGTCGGCCAGGATAGCCTAACTGCCTCATTTTTTCATATTCTTTAAACCTTCCTATTTCTTCAATATTCCTGAGTATAAAAATGGCATAAAAATATTCAATTAAGTTAGATATTAAAATTTATAACCATCAAATGTAATCAACTGTTTGTGCCAAGTTTTACATACTTACGGATCTAAATTAAACACATAATTTCCATCGACAGTTCTTTCCTGAGTATAATTCAAGTTGTAATCTATCATAACATTAACGACACGCTCAACTTCACTCTTTTCTTTTGGTGTATGTAGCTGAATATTAACCTGCATATAAATGTTAATATTTAAATAATATATTTTAATTTTTTTGTCTAATTGAATCACTTCATGCTAAAAGGAGTTTTGTCACTATAACAAAACCCCTTTTATTATGAAGTCATTCAATTAAGATTGGATAGATCAATGGATATGAAAAAATAAGATAAATACATGTAACATTACTTTTTAAAAATTGTATATATAAATAATTTATTTATATATATATATATATATATATATATATATATATATATATATATATATATATATATATGTATAATGTACTAATGTTATTAACCAAATTAAATTATATAGTAGTTTAATTCTGAAGATGGAGCAAAATCCTGAAACGTCTTGAATGTGTTTTGAATAAAACAGGAATATTAAAAAAGAAAGATTGAAAATTTCACATCCTATTATTGTTAATATTTATTAAAAAACAAAAAGTCTACCTAAAACTATACTTTAAAATTTCCAATCATAAAATCAATAAAAATATAAAATCATAATTTTATTAAATAAAGTCTTTGATGATATAGATATAATTAGAGGCATGCAATCATATTAATTTTTTTTTAAATAGAATTCATTTCCCATGTTAGACAATTTTATAAGATTAACTAAAACTATGAATTAAAGTCACAAAATATGCATCTCATTACCTTGATGACAAGTTTTTTAGTAGGCAATCGAAGTAAGGCATAATGAACTAATATATAATTTCTGATATATAAAGATCAACACACCAAAGAAATAACACAATAGATTCAATCTTTTGATTGCTGTTAAATAAAAAATTATTATTTATTACCTTAAAATGATTTGATATGCCATGATTTGAAATAAGATGTTTTTTTATACCAAACAAATTTATCTCAAGATTGAATAATTCAGATTGTTTTTAGTCCAATCCTGCATATTATCAATAGGTTTCTTATAAATTTGAATCATGGGTACAAAGTTGATCTATACATCTTTGCTGGAGCTATGGTTTCTTTAATTTACTAGTGATGAAAAAGGCATTCTTTACCACAGTAACCATTCTGTGCAAAGCCAATATTTTTTCCAAAATTGCAATTTAAAAAAAAAAAGTTACTTGATGTACTTCCTGTGGGAAATGAACCCTAAAACATTTTAAGTCTCTGTGAAATCATCACAATGTATGTAATATTTTTCCAACATGAAACAATACATACGAAATAGGCAGAACCATCATAAGAATCATAATTGAATCGTTGAAGAAAAGATATTACTATACAAATATTTGTTCAATAACAATTTAAATACGATAATTCTCGAGATGATAATATTATTATCAACCTCTGCTCTGATCCAATATCGGCGTTTTTTATTTTTTTGCATTTCAATATCATTTAAGTAGAAATTAAATAATTTTAAATCGAGATAAAAAACGCTTCGGAATCATTTTGATAGCAGCGCGTTCTATGGGCCCACTTACTGAAACACGCAACCCGAAACATCACTCATCTTCGTTTTATTGAGGAACCTGTCCTCGAAAAAAAATAAACAAATATGTAATAATAAAACTTAAATATTGATATATCATATATATTTAGAGTCACAAATTTAATTTAAAGATATTTTGTCAAAATTTATTTAGCAATGTTGGGCTAGATAAATTAAACATTTAGTTACCTATCAGCGCTATTGGAAATACATAGTAATAAGAATTATTCGATTTCGTGATAATTTTCGAAATGAAATTTTATGGATAAAACGAAGCGCTGAACTTAAGTGTTTAGTTTAAATAACTCATAACTTATAATTTATCGAGCTATAATGTATTTTTACTTGATAAGCGATGTGACATATATATTTAATAAATAAATTCATATCCGTACAAGAAAAAAATTCGATTTTTGAAGATTGATAGTTTTCGAAAAAAAAAAAAGAAGCCAATTTAAAACTTTGAATGTATCACGTAAAAAATCGTAAATTACGAATTACGACGTTGTTGCAGCAAATTAGTGATTGATTACTTGTTTTCCTCGAATGAAATAGTATCTAAAAAAAAAAAAAAAAGAAGTCTGTATTCAATTAAATATAACAACCAGATTCACTCAGTTATAGTCGTTAAAAAAAAAATATGGTGGGTCATTTTCTTTGATCACGGTGCTTCTATTTTTGCTCCTTATTGTTCTCAACTTCATTTGCGGAATCCTAAACGTCACATTGTATGCAGGTTTATTCCAAAAGCTATGTCTATAAGAATCAACAAGTGATTACATATTAGAAAATAATCAATGCTTTGGGGTAAAAAAAATTAATAAAATAAAAACAATTTGTCTGTGCTAACTGATGTTGACCACCAATTGCAATTAATTTTAATTTTAATTTTTTAATATTATGTTTTTTAACAACTGTAATTACACTTTTTTAAAGACCAAATATTTTTTATTAAAAAAATTTACAAAATAATGATCATTCCTATGTTTTTGATAGAAACAAATTATATTTTCTCAATCTAGGATTCTCAATCTACTCAAAAATTAATCCACGAATTTCAGTCAAGAGTGGAAAGGTTAGTAGGTAGCAACAAGATTGGTCATTCCATACCAAATCAACCAATAAAGAAATTATTTAAGACTCGAGGTTTTTTAAAACAGTGAAACTTATTTATTGTCTATGCATAAATATAATCGATAATTCTAAGTTTCATTTTTTTCCATTTTTTAGTTTTTGAGTTATATATATTAAAAAAAAAAGACAGTTTTTTGAATCATTTAAAAGCTTACAGCTCCAATACGATGTTGCTATTTTAATTAAATATATATTTTTTAATTAAATATATATTTATTAATTACATATATATTTATTAATTACATATATATTTATTAATTACATATATATTTTTAATTACATATATTTAAAATTGAACACATTAAACATAAATATATATATATATATATATATATATATATATATATATATATATACACACACATATATATATTTTTAATTTGAAATTAAAAATTTCTATTTCGAGCTTTTGAAAAAATAGTTTTTGGAAATTTTTAAACATTTTGGTTTGGCTAGGTCAAGATATATACTAAATTAAAGCCTATGTAATTATGAAAAGAATGGCACCATTTTGAAATTTCAAGGGCAAATAGGTTTGTGCTATAAGCTTTTAAATGATTCAAAATGTGTCAAAAACCCCATATAATTCTGAAAAGAATGACACTATTTTGGGCTTTATAGGGCAAATAGTTTTGGAGCTATAAGCTTTTAAGTGATTCAAAACGTTAAAAAAACAGTTGATTTTTGTTTTTTTATAAATTTACAACTCAATAAATAAAAATTGGAGAAATTTGAAATATTGTATTTTTTTTATCCTTACTGTAAGTACTACATATGTATAAAAAACCATTGATATTTGAAACATAAAGTTCCAGACTACTGAATGGCTTGACATGGAGTAACCTATACCTTATACCTAAATACCTTATATCTTTATTCTACCATTGCTGTAATGTGTTATGAGATGGTTTTTACAACAAAACCTTAAAAATTATATTTTTATAATTAAAAAACAAAACAAGTGTGAGTGCTCGGGAAAATTCTTAATAATTGATACTTCATTCATAGCCAATATAAAATCGGTATTAGTAAAAACTATAGGTAATTTGCTTCCGGAATACTACCGCTTAACTATATTTGGTTATTAAGTTCAGTTTAAGGCACTAAATTGACAATATTTGATATATTTATAAATATTTATGTACAAACGAAAATTTTGATATTAAATTTAAATATTTATCTTTTTACCCCCATTATTTCGAAATCTCGCTGCTTAACTTAGAATTTCATATAGGTTCTGGCACTCTTCAAGACACTAATTATAATGTTTCTAATCCATTATCATTTTACTATTGACATATCAGTTTGCTAAACGTCCACTCATCAAAACAATAATGACCAATAAAAGCCTAGTGATTTTTGCTAGCACTATTAAGAATAAGAAAAATTTACCAAATCAAATTGCAAAACAGAGAATAGAAAGCTTTATAAATGTAAAAAATTTAATGGGTATTAAAAATAAATAAATCATATATGGTATATTACTAGACTTACCGGCCGGATATTAGGTATAATAAGTTCCAGAAGATACGGAAAAACATCTAACAATAGTCTTTCCCTTTGTTGATATTCTTGAATATAAGGAGGCATCCCTTTGAAAGCAAAATCAACAATTTGTAATATTCTCGTTCTCTTCTGGTTCATCTAAAAATACAACTTAAAATTCAAGTTCATCATGATTTTATTTATTATATTTTAAAGAAAAATAAATCTGATTCAAAATCCATGAAAGAAAAGAAAGCCTATCGTTGCTATCATGTTGGTATCTTGGCAGTATGTACTTTTATCTTATACATTAATTCATAATTACATAATTCATAAAATATTTATTCTAATGGCAAATCATTTAAATATTCGGATAAGGCTGTGTAGACCTCATGAAAAATAAATAAAAATAAAACAACAAATAACCCGCCTTTAAAAAAAATATTAATCATGAAAAGTTTGAATCGCAAACGGAAATTTGATTTGTAAGCTCTAATATAGAAAAATTTCCCTTTATTCATAAAGATTTACAAGTTTAGTACAAATTTACAAACTGTAAATGAGCAATATGATTAATAAAGCATGACAGTAACTTGTGAAGAAACTAGCTATTGCTAGAACTCCAATTATGAACAACAATATTTTAAAATATATTTTTATTCAATCTATAACTCTAAACAGTGCAATGGAAGTATTTTGTATGAAAAACATAATAAAAGGCTATCAGAGTTAAATAAAACTGAATCTTCTATTAATACTCCAAAAAAAGAAAGTAGTTTAAACAATAATTTACAAAAATATTCATAATGCTAATAAAACAAAATAATCATGTAGGATTGTTTTTCTTAACCAAATGTGATCCACTAAAATATATTAAAACAAGAAAAATAATTAATGCCCTGTCATGAAAAGAAATATAAATTTATTCTTTTGATAAAAAAATTAATACAATATATATTTTTAGTTAGAAAGCTGATGAAATAAAAATGCAAAATATTTTTTTCAGCCAATAGCTCACTTGTTATTGGATTAAATACTGACACGCCTAGAACTCCAGAACAGAAATCAGCTTGGTAATTAGAAACAGGAAATAAAAAAAAGTGAAAGGTTCGGAACACAAAATAATTAATATTCTGAGAGAATTAGAGATTTTTCAAGGACAGTAGTAGAAACAAAGAATAGCTGGGACAATCTTTTTTTAATTTAAATAATAAAAGGTACATGGTCATAGCTTAATTAACATCACATGATGTTTAATATTTTTTAACCCAATCAGACAACGATTAGATTAACAAATTTATTTGATTTAGTTTTGATCTTTAAATGCGATATTGGGTCCCAGCCTAACAAGTTTTAACTTATTTTGGTCAAATTCAGATTTTGTGTTTGATTAATATATATTGTGTTTTTTTAATATATAGTAGTGATAGGTAAAAAATTATAATCATGCATTTTTCGAGTTTATTAGAAATTTAATATTAAAAATTGACAATACTTCTTTCTAAAATTAAGGCGTCAATTTCATCAGTATGTAAGGTTCCAAACAGCAAATATCTAGACAACCCGAGTTTGTGTTATAAATAAAATTTTTAAAATTGATATAGAGGGATTATAGGAGATCGGATACATTTTTTCAAATTTTTAGCTGCTTAAATAATTCACAGAGAAAGGATTATTATTAAAAAAAAACAAAAAAACAGAGGCGTTATGTCAAAAATGTTTGAATAAGTTAATAATCAAAACGGGAAACCAACATGTATGCAGCTACCTCAGTACCACAAATGGATTGCCAACATAGTTTTTTTAATGCCTGCTGTTAAAGAATGTCTTTAGTCCAAATGTATTGCCAAGGTTAACAAAATAAATAAATAGAAAAACAAAACACTAACAGTTATTCTGTATTAGCAGTATAAAACAAAATAATAAAAGAACAATGGAATTTCATTGTTTCACACCAAATTAATGTTAACTTGCTTATTTATTTTTTTAGAAAAATCTAATTAACAATTAATATAAAACTGATAAACCGTTTCTGAAACAATACATATCCGATAAAATAAAACTAATTACTTTTCCTAAAAAGTAAATGAAAAAAGGATTACAGTGATTTCTGACAAAATGAAGGAATAATTGATGAGTTAAAAAGCTTTTGAAAGAAATGAAAATTACTTGATTAGAACCTGCGGGGATTACTGATTCCGACAGCATGAGAAATGATTAAAACCGGGGCTCATTAGAGTTTGTTAATGGTTATGAATAATAATTGAGGTTTCTACCTTAAACTTTGAGATCCTCAAACACTTTTTCATTTATGAAAATTCTACTTATTAAAATAATTAGGCATAACAGGGGTCTTGAGATGATCCTTCATTTCAGAAATTATTTAAACTTTCTAAACAAATAATGATTTCATTTTTAAAATCTATTTTGTCCAAAAATGCTCTTACTGTATCTGTTTCTTCCTTTTCATTAATAAAATTTGTAATACCTTAATAATAATCTAGATAAAAATGTGCCAATAAATAATGGAAGAAATTATCCTTTTATGGGTCAAGCCCATCAGATAGATTTTTTTTTTATACAGTCGAATCTCCATGTATCGAACATGAAGGTTAAAAAAAAAAATAGATAAATAAATATCTCAATCTAAAGAACTGTTGAAATTATACAAAATCGATTCATATATGGATGGATTTCATAAAAAATGATAATTCAGTTGTTCCGGAGTTAATGAAAAAAATACCGTAGGAACACTTTATTTTTAGGAACATCCGTAGAGGAACATTTTAAGCAGTACCTACTGATTCTCTGACATTTTAAGATTGTAAATTAAAAATTATTAAATCTAAAAAATTGTCATAAGAGTTAAGTTCCCTAGTATTAATGAATACTTTCAAAACGATATTAATTTGGATCAATCATTGTAAAAATAATGAAAAGTACCTTCCCTTAAAAAAAAACAAAAAAAAAACTTCTGATTTATTCTATAGATTAAATATGTTTCTTAAAATAGAAAATGGTAAAAGTTCCACAGACCTACTGGTGAGCGCGGTGGAGGTTTTAGGTGGTAGTTCAAGCTTAGAATGCAGCCCCTTATCAGCAGCAGTCGCAGCACTACCGCTCTCTAGCGCCATTTGTGCTAACTTGCTTTGTATTCAATCGTAAAATTTTTATTCATTGGAATTATTAAAATTATTACTGCTTTAATTAGATATTATTTAAAATTATTAGTGCTGTCAACTTCTGCTCGCTTCAGACAGATACAACCCTCCCAATGGATTCTTTTCAGTGGAGGTCGGGCCCTTACTGTAGTTTAAATTATTATTGCTTTAGGTAAAATTTCCCCAGACCAACGGAAGTCGACAGCACTAATAATTTTAAATGATATCTAACTAAAGCAGTAATAATTTTAATAATTCCAATGAATACGAATTTTACAATTGAATAGAAAACAGTTACTTAAAATATTTAATTTTAACAACAATTTTTTTTGTTGAAAAATATAAATTTTATTTGCTATACTGAAAATATTTTTTAAATAAAAATTCTAAGTTAGCGATAAAAAAAATTGATAGATGAGGATTTTCTAAAGATGGAAATTTAATATTATTATTTTAACTGTACCTTCAATGAGTTAAATAATGATTTATAATAAAAATAAGAAAAAAAAAGAAAGAGTAAAATAGGCAAACATAACAAATTTATGGGGTCATTTGAATGAAAACTATTTTAAAAAACAAGTTTAGTTTTTTATTCTATTCCACTAAAAGTAATAGTTATATTTTATTGAATATAGAAATTTGAAATTTAAAATATTCATAGTATATCTGACATGACATATTTTCTATAAATACAGGGGTAAATAAGTCTTTTTTTTTATTTTATTCCAATAACAGTGAACTATCAAATAATTTATTTTTTATTTGCATTAAGAGCATAAAATAACAGAAATATTTCTCAGAATAATAATAAATAACTTTCATAATAATCATCAATGATTTAAAAGTTTGACACAATTGTAGTTTTGTTTTAAAGAGGGTTGAAAAACCTAAATAATTATAAGATCATTATATTAACAAAGAAAAAGGTTAGGAAAGATCATTAGCGCTTAGAAATTACAAAGGAAAAAAAGAAGTTTGCGAGGGGAAGGAAGGTATAATAAGAGCTGGAATAAAGAGAATGTAATGAGTTTCCAAAAGCTGTCACCCCCCCCCCTCCCTTCCACCGCCTCACTGCCTTATGAATTATTCAACAATCATTAGCCTCTTCCTTTACACAGCTTGACTTCTGGTCAGTGGTAATTAAAATAAAATTTCCCTATACCATTATTCTCATTCTTAATAAACATTAAGAATATAAAAATTTCATAAAATATAAATGGGATAAAAAAACTGAGAAAATTGAAACAATTGAACAAAATAACTTTTGAGACAGACAGATTTATTAAAAACACTGATTAAATACTAGAGACTGGATTTTTATGGTATAGCAACTTTAGTTTGCTTCATTTTGATAAGTATGATTTTTTTTTTTAAATTCTAATTTTAATTAAAATAAATTTTAATTTTCCAATAAATGCCTCAGGAAAAAAACCAATACCAGCAGACCTAGAGTATACCAACAATTTAAATTATTATAACATATATACAAAAAAAATCCTTTGATAACGTTTTAGAACAATCTTTTTGCATTAGATTCCAGTTCATTTTTTGTTTTTTTTTTACCAATTTTCCCACCTTCACTAACATTTAAATATTTACTTCTGTTTGAAAACCTCTTCTTTTTTAAATTCATATTATTTTGTTTTAAAATATATAAATACCTACAAGTATATAAGTATATATTTCACATTTATTGTGAAATTCCCAAAATCAGTTGTTTATTTCAAATGTTTCAATTTATATTTACAAACTAGGAAAAGTTTTATTTCTCATTTTTTTTTAAAATTATGTAATTAATAATTATACTTCTCTTATACCCACAATAAATTTTATTTCAACTTTTCTCTCTTGTCTTTACAACTTACCACAGTTGTTTGTTGTTTATAGAGTTTAAGAAACTTAAACATACCAACTGGGAAAGGAAAAGTGGGTTATTTTATAGGTTACCAATATATTTAAGCCAGAGAGGCAAGGTCCTACAATATTTGTTAGAAGGAGCAAACAATAAAATAGGTATTAATAAATCAAAATTTAATATATCATTATAATTTCAGAAAAAAATATATTACTAAGTTTATTTAGCAGCTAGACCGGCCCTATACAGACAATATTATATTCAATATATGGCGTAATAAATGATATTTTACAATAATACTGAAGTCTTTAGATCATATTGAAAGATTGCACAATATATTGAGTCAATCAAAAAGACTTTGATTTTTATTGTACAATCTGGTAAATAATGCTTCATCTGTGGGCAATATTGATTCACAGTCCAGTCTTCGATTTTAATTTTAATTTTAAATCCTCAAAAGTATTGAATTTCAGATATAGCCTGTAATATAATAGATCATCAACTAATGTACCACATCATATAGTTGCAGAAAGTTTCGAAAATCACTTGATTAACTTATTCTTGGTTCATTTAACAAATTTTCATGTCCGTATATTCATTCGTTTTTTTTTTTAACCAATCCATCATTCATCTGCACTTCTTTTTCTCCTACTTTCTTGAGGCTATAACTAATGCAATGACCAAATAACTTGCTTTCTTTTCATCCAACATGTTAACTACAGAAGTTCCAGGTGTGAACTAACTTATTGAGCAATAATATGATCTCGTATGGGCCAGCATAGCAATATTATTGTGCCATATATTGAAAATAATATTGATTGTCTGGGGGCTGCTTTAGAGCTATTTCCTAATATATTAACATTACAAAAAAAAAAAAAAAAATATTGCATATTTTAACATTTTTTGCTTATGGTTTAATAGTTTTTATTTCATGAATAAAAATCTGGATTCTGGTAAAAACAAAACATATATCTAATAGGAGGCATAATAAAAATATTAGAAAGTTTAAATGCCTTAAGCTTCTCAACCATTCTAGATTAAATAACCTTACTGATCCACTGATTGATATATTTATTTATACATCTTCAATGTTTCAAAAATATTAAATTATTTATTAAATATACATTTTTGAATTTCGCTAGTAAGTAAAACATGTATTCTTGAATAAAAAAAAAAATTGAAAAACAAAATTGATTCTTAAATACAAAATATTAATTTGTAAATTGTTCACAAATAATCACAATTACATATATATATATATATATATATATATGTATGTATAATTTACGAAATAAAAAAATAACGAATCAATTTATTATTGCTTCTTCACAAAAAATGAATAAAGTTATTTATGATTTAAAATAGAATTTTTCCAAATCTGATAATAATTAAATTAAATAAGTTATATTTAATTCAAATCAATGAATAACTTTCCTATATTTTTTGTTTGTAGTTAAGGGAATCTTAATTCTCCTTAAGCATTACCTCGATAGGACGTATCAACTTAATCGCTTTGGTAAGTAGATATTTACAACTATATGTCATTTTTTATAAAATAAAATAAATTTCTCAGGTCAGAATTGACTAAATAGGTATATTTACTTCAAATAATTTTAAAATAAAAGTAAATTTGCTTTTAATAATTTCAATATTAAAAAACGAGCAATATATGCTTCACTCCCAGTCGTACATCAACTTCACTAAACGACTTATTCATTTTATTAAAAATAAAATAAATAAATTAGTCCATTTAGCCCATTTATGGGGCTTGGACGGAATCCACGGGTATTCTAGAGAGGTATTGCAGTCAGCACTTTCTACAGTGTGTGCACCAACTTCCTGATTCATTTCCTGGCTAATTTCAATTTTTATCAAATATTAGGTTTGAATTGACCTAGATAATGTCTGTCAAACCTTGATTTCTATTATTACAAAGCCTTATAATTTCATATAAGGAAAAATTTAAATTGAAAAGCCAGAATTCGAACAGAGTTGGTACAGCATTGCATCTACCCACAAGCAACCTTCATCCTTTTCTGCCCTACATTAAATATATCAAACAAAATCAAGATACTGACAGTGACTTTAGACTCCTAGCAATATGTAGAATAATAGATGTAGAAATATTAATAATTGTAGAAATTATGGACAATGGGAAAGAAATAAACGGAAGAGAAAAGAATATTCTGATGATGAGGAAGTATTTCCCAGAAATATTAATTGAATAACAAGCAGTTATGGAAGTTATATATTGGCCTATAATAACTTAATAAAATATTCTTGTCAATTATTCAAAACAGATAACCCAAAATATGACAAAACAAATACTGATAATTATAAAAATGACTTTTTCAAAGAAATATACGCTTTATTCAGAATAATTTATTAAATGCATATATTAAAATGAAGAAGAAGATGGGGGTAGTCAAGAATAAAATAAAATAGTTGTTACTATTTATTTAATGCCTACGTTTCGACCCACATTGTAGGTTTAAATGTCCTTTATTTGTAGGTCTAAAATAAAGATACAAAGGAATAATGTAGGGGTAAAAAGGTATATGCATATACCTATATAAAAAAGATATAGATGAATATAAAATAAACCTATTATAATAATAGTTTTTATAATAATTATAGCAGTATATGGTATTATAATAAGATAATGATCAATTTTAGAAATACAACTAGCTGAACCAGAAGAAAAAAAAAATTATTATTGGCTCAATCAAATGTGACAGGTGAGGGAGGAGAGAGTAGAAGTTTAGAAACCTGCCAACATTCAACAATCACCACAAGTAACTAATCCTGATAGTTTTATTTGTATTAAGTAAACTTTCAAGGTAAAATTAATCTTGATTATCTTTATTTTCAAATAATGCTTTGATTATCCATTAAATTGTTATTTGCTTGTGATTTATTTATGTAATATTCTAATCAATCCAAACATTTATTTAAACCATGTAGAGTTTTGAGAAAAAAGATATATTAACAATATTTGTAAATGAAAAGAACTCCCTCTGACATAGCATACTATAAACAATGGCAATATTGAGATTCAGGAAATAAAAAAAGTTACAGGAAGTTAAGGTTTCTAATAACTCTTGAAGTACTGTTGCATATAATGAATTAGAAAAAAAAATTAGAGAAAAAGCAGTGTCGCAGAGAAATAAGTTTATAGGAAATATTTTAAATTTATTGTGAAAAAAATTAATCATTTTTATTTTAGCAATTGTCTGAAATGGTACTTAATATATTATGTTATTGCTTTCAACAGATTAAATAGTTTAAATATAAAAAATGCAAAAAACAATAATAATATGCACACAAAAATAATTGTATTTGGTTGGTCATGTAGCTAAAATGATTAAATGAACCCAAAAAACTATGCAAGCAATTTTCATAAAGTAAGAAGGGAACACGCCCAAAATTGTGACAGGAATACAGAGTGGATCATAGTGTCAATTCTGTTTTTAATATGCGATACTGCAACAACATATAACCGGGACGTATGGCAAAACCTGAACAAGGAGACCTTGACTCTACAAACACTGATACTTGAAAAATCAAGAGATGGATTGCTGTGGTAATTTATACAAAACAACAATATCTACATATATGTATGTTTTCATTTTCTTTATTTAATATATATATATTTAGCTTTTCAAAATATATTTTTCAAGTAACGTTGATAGAAGAATCAATATTTTACTGTAATCAGTAATTATATAACAAAAATTTAGTGTCACAAAAATAAAAAACAGAACCATAATAGATTTTAAAAATAAGTCCAACAAATATACATTTTTATTCATCAGCTTTATTTATTTATATTTATTCTCAATCAAACATACAACATTTCATTCATTTTAATAGTAACTCTTAAAATATAAAATGAAAAAATATACCTCAAAGGCTGCTGAAGGATACACCAATTTCGGCCAAGATATGCCAGAAAAAAGTCTATGCCAAGTAACGAATGAAAATGGTAAATACGGATACAGGGCATACACCTGAGTACTTTGAATAGCAGTAGACATCAAATCGTGGAAACAAAACCAGCTCATACCAACACAAACCTATAAAAAAAAAAAAATAATAAGTATTTTTTCAATGGAATAGAATAGAAGAAAAAAGTTTATTCTGGGACTATGTTCCTTTAGAATAACATTAATGAACAAAAAAAAAATCACTTTTGGACAAAAAATATTTAAAATAAATAAATATATGTTCATTTGTATGTAACTAATAACAATAAATAAATAAAAAATCAACAAGTATCTACATTATCATCAAGAAATACATTTAATAATTAATAATTCAAAGAAAAAATAAAGAAATTCTAATAAAAAAAAAAGTGTTACTTAAAAAGAAAAGAAAAAAAAATTGTTCCATAAAGTAAATACTTTATCATTAAAAACAATTACTTTCATCTCATATAGATATAATTATGAGAAAAACTGAAAGAAAGTATTAAACATAATAATTAAAGTAAATCCGTTCAGAATTGCAATTTCAAGGATTGATTAAACTCGGAATTTAGAACAAAAAAGTTCTTAAAAACAATAGTCTTATTTTTAACATTTCAAGTTTCATTTCTTTCCCAACCGGCACTGGTGCTGTACTATACAATAATAAATTATTTATTCATATATATATTTTTTTAATTTATGCATAATGTACTTTAAAAACACTTACAAGACACTAAAGCGAACTGACTTTCCCAAAAGAATTAGATTTTGTACAATATAATTTAGGATTCATTAATATTTTAGAGCATTTATCGGTAAGTCTAAAAAAAATATTTAATTTTTAATACCTCTGAAAGTATTGAGAATCAAACTATTTTTATATTACAAATATATATAAAAAAATATATTGTATTTTATATTTTTATATTAATAAATGAATCACCCAGCAATTATTTATTGAACAAAATAAACTCAGTAAAGAATTTAAAAAAGTAAAAAACAAAGCAATGTAGAAAAAAAAATGAATAGAAATTTATTAAGAAACAATTACTTCTCTATTTAAAACAATAATGAAAAAATTCTGAAGAAAACATATTACATGACATTATTGTGAAACCATATGATTGTATGTTAATTCTAAAGTCTTCCAACTTGTATCATATGTAGTTCTTTAGGAAACATCATCAAAAACATTCCTGCACAATTAAGAGTCCTAATGTTAAAAGGATAAGTCCTGGTTCTCAATTGAAACTATTAAACCATAAAATTGTAATCTGAAACTATTAAATTATTAACGAGTTTGAGACTTGATGAATACTTCAGGTTTAAGCAGGTGATGAAACCATATCATATTCATATTAAAGATAAAAAACCATTAAATTTTTGGAGAAAGTATTAAATGATACCTTCGAGCATGATTATATTTTGGTATATGCTAACTTATCAGAAATGGCTTTCTTCAATAATTATTCTTTTAATAGTGAAAGGCCTTTTCTTATATTTTTCTAACCCCTACGCACATATCCAGGTAAATCATAAAAATATTAACCTATCTATATTTGCTATGTATAATGAATAATTAATTTTTATTTTCACATCAGGTTTTTTGAACTAGGAAAAATTTATCAGTGTAATAAAACATATGGTCCAACTTTTTTTTTTTTTTTTTAATTTTCCATTTTATTTTATTTCAATACAGTTAACTCCAAAATACAGATAAGTTTAATGTTGTTATTTACAGAAAAGAAGAAAGTTATTATGGATTGACATTTAGCAGCTGGGTGGTGACATGAGGATAAAGAAGCTAAAAATTAATGTTACACTAGAAAGATTATTCGAAAAATCATAAGATGTGTATTACATTGATGATTACATCCTTAGCAACGACACTCTGTAAGTTTATAAAACATATAATGATAAGTAATTATTCTATTTAACACAATTTTTATTACGAATATATATCATTTATTATATAATTATTTTGATTTTATTTATTTTGCTGTTATGGCTTTTTTCATATTATATTAACATTATAAACAAAATAATTGTAGGTTTGGGGAATTTCATTGAATATTTAAACTCTTTTTTAGTTTTTTTTTTATAAAAAAAAAAATCTAATCTCTGATAATTATACATTATTATATTATAAGGACTAAGCGTTAGACATTTTCTTATTAAATTTACAATTTTTTTTTTAATCAGCCAGCATAATTTCTAGTAGCTTCATAATATGTGCGTACATCTTTATTTAAACAAAATAAAAATTAAATACTATATAATTAAATTATATAAAAACTACTTTGACCAGAGAGATGGTAGTTGGTTAACGGACATAACTTTGCGGAATTGACAGGACTAGAATCAATATCAATGAAAAAAAAAAAGTATACAAATCCCTGCAAATGAGTACACTCTTCATAATGAAACTAGTACTCGTTCATTTTCACGCCACACAAGTAAAGATAGAACACAATAGTATTGTGTGTCCATTAATGTTTGAAGCCTTCAAGCCACCATCGGTTTTTAAAAACTTAGTCCAAGCTCTAGCTTTTAATTCTTTAATTGTGCTAAAAGATATGAGTCTATGTTAAAACAATTGCTATAATTTATATCACATATCCTCGGCATTTGAGCAAAAGTCTCTATCATGAGTACAATTAGTGAATTTTTTATAATAATGATTTCTGCCTGGTGAAAAAAAATTCAAGAACTAAATGAATTTACCTATCGAATTACAGACTTTTGAATTTTGCTTGAATGCCCACGAGTGTAAACTAAACCTAAATTATTTGTTGCAAGTATTCTACTCATAAATCCCAACTAAAATCACTCAATAAAAAGATTGATAATCTCACCAGGTAATAAATTAGTATTAAAAGAAATATTTATGATTTAATTAAATTCAATTATTTTTCATTCATCGAAACATAATTAATAGATGCATAAATTATATTAATCCTATAAAATAAGGACGATGAATTTTAAATAATATATTATAAAATTATTTACTAATTCTGATTAGCCAGGGGAACAATCATTGATTACCAATTAAAAAAAAGAAGCAAATAATTACAATAATATTGGTAATGTACCTGAATTTATGTACAAATTCATTCATAATTGTCATTAAACCTTATGACGCAGCCTATTCAGGTCTATTGTGCCATGTCTTTTTAAAACCTAAGTTTACTAGATTCAACGAATCTTAGGATTGTTAGATTGATACGTAGTAAGGTGCATAAGTTTCCGGCCTGCCCTCGTTCCCCTACTTCAAGCAGTCAAGCAGGCTGAGACTTTCCCACATGTCTATGCTGTATATGTCTGCACTCTCCATACCCATCACCCGCACTTCCTCAGTCCTGTCAGTCCGTATCTAACCTTGAAGGAATCTGTGCGTTTTAACAATGTTCAAGATTGAAGACCATGCAGTTACTAAATTCTTGTGTAAAGAGGGGCTTACTTCTGTGCAAATTAAAGAGCGCTTAGATGGTGTGTATTGGAAGTCCTCTCCCCCTGTATTCCACTGTAAAATAATGGGCAAAATTATTTAAGTTCGAGAGAGAAAGTCTCGATGACGACCTGCATCCTGGTCGCCCATTGGAAGCTGTCACTTCTGAAAGCTTGTGGAAGCTGAATGCTGTCTGATCGGAGGCTAAAGACCAAAGAAATAGCAGCAAGGTTGGGGCTTTCAAATACAAGTGTTCTGAGGATCATTAAAGAACATTTGCATATGCAAGGTGATTGCAAGATGGGTTCCAAAAATTCTTTCAGCTGCTCAAAAAAAGGAACGTGTTCACAGCTGCAATGAATTTTTACATGGATATAATGCCGACCCAAAGAATTTCTTGGACTCAATTGTAACTGGGGATGAGACAATGATCCTATAATATTACCCACTCAGCAAAAGGAGTCCATGGAATGGAGGTCTGGAGAAGCGCCCTCTGCTAAAGGCAAAAATCACGCAGTCGACAGGTAATGGTCACCATTTTTTGGGGATTGTAGAGCATTACTGCTTATTGATTTTAAGGAAAGGAATACAGTGAATGCCGAGTATTATGCAGCCCTACTTCACCACTTATGAGATGCCATCAAAGAGAAAAGGCGGGGAAAGTTGAGCAGAGGTGTTCGGCTTCTTCACGACAATACCCCTGTCCACACAGCCTTTGGCCTGTCCAGGACCACGGATTCCAAGAAACCTCCCATTCACCCTACAGTCCAGACTTGGCTCCTAGCGACTTCTACTATCTCTCAAAGCTAAAATCAGACCTTCTAATAGGGAGGAGATTTAACACAACAAAGAGGTCCAATCAGCGGTGGAAGAACATTTATCTAACAAAGACAATTTTTTCCTAAAATTTCTGCTTAAGCATTGTATTAAGTGAGAACTTGTAAAAAGGTGATCCTACCAACTTGAGTTCGAATATGTGATTGTTTAGTTTACCGTGAACAAAATAAATTGTTGTAATTTTTCCTAGTGATTCCCTCTCCAATTTCAACAGCAATTGCTGCTTCTACTTTCGCAGGATCTATTTGGGAACAGTTTAGAATAATGCTGTCTTTTCTGATCCCAGTATTGTTTTTCCTTAATACCATAAGCTGCTCCAATTCTCCTTTTAGTGTAGCTCAGGCTTATGCCACAGACTGGCTCCGAGGTAATAGGAATAAGCTTGAGTCTAACCTTCTCCCAGTTAATCAGCTTTTTCGTTGCCTGGTATACCTGAGTGACCTGGTACCCATTCAACGCTTAGATTATTATGTTGCACAAGATTGTTTAGAGCTCCGTTACAATTCACACAACTTTAGATTTTGTTAAGTTTAGTGCCCCTACTGCCTGCCGCCTGGCTGACGTTATACAATGTTATTTTCTTACTTATCAGCCCCTCTTCTAGCAGCATGCTGTCACAATAGCTGATAGCAAGTATATCAGATTGAAATACTGATGTGTGTTTGGCTAGTGGCATATATATTCGGTCTTGTGGGTTGTCTTTTCTCCAGATTCCTGTTCCAGAGCCAGTTGTCACTTGGATTTATTTTGTTATTAATAAATAAATAAATGTTTACAAACATTTGGCAAACAATTTGTCAAACAGCTTGCCATGTGAGTGGATGCTCCATTTGTTCATATGTACTTTCACACTTTAAACTTCACAAACATTGGACAGTTGTTTAACAAACGATTTGCCATTAGTGTGGAGCCGGCTTTAGGCCTTGCTAGCTCATCGTACCATCTCATATATCATCCCAATGAGTGCACCCCTCAAAAAAATCTAAAATGATTTTTTTTTTTAAACGATTCCTTTCGATTTCCTCCTTTCTATGGAAAATGGGTATACATTTTGGATGGTAGCCGAAAATGTTTTTTTTTAATTGCTTATGGCATTAAAATTTGTTCGTGAAAATCCCAGAAAAACAGTATAAAATTTTGTGTGTATACTCTTGTAAAGTTTTCATTTTGAGAGTTATGCTCATTCGCCTTCTCTTATTACAACATTTGAATGATATAAAATAAATTTTATAGCCTCCATAGAAAACTTATTTAAAAAGATAATAATTGATCTAGCATTATTTATTACTGATTAATGAATGAAATAAGAATATAGGTGAGGGTTATGATGTTCATAATATAAGCAATAGTGCCAAATACTTATAAAAAATATGTAATCATAAAAAATAATCTTAATGTATTTTTCATTAGCAAATAAGAAAATAGGATTCAAGTATGTTATATTCATGCATAAGTGTTGATGTCACAAAAACTGATTTTTTTATATTTAAATTGTTTGCAATTATCCTGAATATAAAAGATTGGATTATTTTATTTTTATTGAATAATTTCGTAAATGAGTGATAAAAACTAATAATGTATTTCAATAAAAGAGCCTACTTAAAAATTTATAAATTTAATTTATTATCATTAGTTAGTTCTTTAGACCCAGAATAAATAAAATGTAATATTTCTGAATGCATCTAAAATTCTTCCAACTACTTTTCTAATTGTAGTCCTGTTTCTTTCCTACAACTTTTTCAGTGAAAATCTTCATCAAATTTGTCTGCCTAATGAAAATTTCAAAGCACCTCCGTTATTTGATTGCAGAAAAGACATAACTTCTTTATCTTCTCTTGCTTCTTCAAATCAAAACCATCATAATTTTCATATTGGATTGCTTATAGTATTACAGTTACCAAGCAAAAACATTTTTACAATCATTTTTGTTAATTGAAATAAAAATAAATATTGATCGATTTATATAACAACTATGCGAGGTCATAACACACTAGTACCGAAAAACTTTTTCGAAAGTTTTTACTTATCAGGCTTGCAGTAGCCTTAAATATGATGCACTAAATAACATTAATTTGGACTCATCCTCAACCATAGCGTCCCAAAATTTCTTATAATTAACTATTTTATTAATCTTACACCTCAATTGGATAAGTGATTTTTTAATAGTTCCAATGATAACAGGCCTAAGATTAATTATGATATATGATAGAACCAAATGCTTATATAGAAATTTAAAATTTAATTTATCTCCTAATTTGTGAAAAATTGATTTAAATGATGAAATGAAGTATTCCATATATTATTACAAAGTTAATCTTTCATGATATTTTTCAATACTTCTTAATGTTTTAATACCTTTTAAATTATCTTGTTATTAATGATTTGATTTTAAGTTCTGGGCCAGGATGACCTGCAGTGCCTGAAAATTAGTCTACGAAGTTCATTACGCTATATCTCAGCTAATGCTGGTCCGATTTGTTTTGCATTTGCAGGAAATTTCATCACCTTTCGATAAATCATGACAAAAACGAAATGAAAAAAAATATTGACATTTTTTTTTTTATGCCTCGCATGCTGATTCCAAAACACCTGACATTTCCCTTCTATCTTTATAAATGGCCGAGTTATGGGCTTAAAAAATCTCGAAACGGCCGCCATTTTGAAACAATCAGATGGATGGTAATGTCGAGTTCCAAGGATCATTCTGGGGTGAGGTGTCACTTATTTGCCAAATCTCAAGAAAATCGATGCAGTAGTATCGGGGAAAAACCGTGGACAGCAGACGGACGGATTTTTTTTTTTATTCGATATTTGGATTCTATGTATCTTGAAAAGTAACACTTCAAATTTGGGGAAAGGTTAAAAAAAAAAAAAATTATTGGTCGATTGCAAAGGTCTATTATTGAAAATAATAAACCAAAAATGTTCAGATGTTAAATTTTCATACCATTGATTATTGTTCCTTCATGATGTTTTTCAAAACAAATTCTTGTTCACAGTTGTTTATTCAGTCTTTTATTAGAGCCTTTCCAAACTGTGCCAACTGACCCTGGTGAGGGGGTTGGTTGGCACACCTTGACTTTTTTACTTTGAGGTTCTCCTGAGAACTCAGCACTTCACATGAAGGTCTGAAAAAATATGATAACAAAGCCTCATTGATATAGTATTCAAAGAGACCAAGAGCATATGCATATACGCCAACCAATGTCTGCATGTAAAATCAAAACGTTAAAAATGTAGCCAACCAGCCCCATTCTCCCTTACACATTTAGCATATATATACTTTAAAAAAATAGCAATTGTAAATATATGTATGTGCATGTCTGTGTCTGTGTCTGTGTCTGTGTCTGTGTGTGTGTGTGTGTGTACATAGGTATAGGAAAAATGACAAATTTTAAAAGATATAAAATAATTAAATATTAAATTATATTGCAAGAAACATTTTAAGTTTTCTCAGTAAAATTCTTAATACCACTAGATGAAACTCAATAGGAAAGATACATTTAATAATGAGAATCGAACTTAGTTCTTCCATGAATCACTAACAATATATAGTTGCAGTAAGGAAAGAGAAAAAAAAATCCAGAAGGGAATCAGAATTAAAGAAGCCTCATTCGTTTGTTGACGTTCAGATGATTACCTTAAACAATAAGGTTAAAAGAAAAAACATCAACAATGATGAAATCTGCAAGCCGACCCTAAACAAGCAGCTCCTAAAGACTTTTTGATTATGTGGTTGTGATGTAACTTTAATGTTGAGAGGAAATGAGTTGAGTGAAGCATCATATTGAATTAAACTTAATTATGTTTAAAAATCAATTCAAAAGAATAAATAAAGAAAATTTGATGGAATTAAACTTTCATTACTTAGTATTATAAGGTAGTAAGAAAGAGATGTTCATAAATAACTCGATACTTACCATTTTTATATTTCTTGGTTTGTTAAGAAATTTTCAGCTATGAAAATAATACACAATACTCTTTAGAAAATTGGGGTTTAGTTAAAAAAATTATTCTTTTATAGAATATGAACATTATTATGCCCTGGAATAGTGTATTGGAAATTTCAATATTTTAAAACAACAAAAGCAACGTACATTCCTTTGCCCCTAGGGGTAGAGCAATTAACCATTTGTATAAATCTTTTAAGATGTGAAAGACAATATATAAAGTATAACAAAATTATTTTTTATGTTTAAAGTAAAACTTCAAAAAATGATCAGGTTTTAAAGGAATAAAGATTCAACAATGGGCTCAATAGTCGCAATATTAGTAAAGTCACAGACATATTCTATTTGAACTATTCAAATGTAATAATATACATAGAAACCAAGATTTGAAATATAAGGAGCAATCATTTTAAATGTATTAATTTCACAAGAATGAGAATCATGTAGTCTAAAACATAAAAAATAATTGCATTAAAATCGGGCATGAATTATAGAAATATGTATTCATCTTACATGAAAATTAAATTGACTGTTCAACATTTTAATAGCAAACATAGATAAAATAAATTGATTCCAATGTTTTTTATTACTTTTCTATATAATTTAGAAAATAAATTACAACAAATAAAAAAAATTAATCTTTTTATCAGTTTTTTGCAACTGGTGAAAAGTTTGCTGAAGGAGATAAACTCAATCGTGAATTTAGATGGCTCAATTATACATGATATGTAACTTTGTTGTTAAAAATTAAATTTATAAATAAATATCTTTCCGTAACACTTACTCATACTTGCTTTTACTGTAGAATTACAGGAACAGTAAGTTACATTAAATTCACAAAGCTCTCTTTCGTCATGCATTAAAAAATAATTTAGCATTGGAGTTTTTAGCTTATTCACTGATATGAAATAATTTCAATGAATATATAAATAATCTTAAAATATAATACTCCTATGAGTTGCAGTTAAAAAACTGAGTGTATAGAAAACAAACGTACAGCATATGCTCGCATGGATAAATAAATAAATATTTTATTATGTTTCAAAAAAGTATTTTGGCCATAATGTCAGCTTATGAATTATTTGTCATTCAAAAAAATAATTTCTTATCTTGAGTACAGATAAAATATCACATAAAGCTAAGCATAATAATTCTCATTTATTTATTTGTTTATCAATCCCGTTTTATTCTTGAAACTTCTCAACTTTCAAAACGATATCTTTCTTTACACCTTTCCAATTATCAACTTATCTTCAATATACATTGAGAACATCAAGGAATGAAGGTTTTGACCTAAAGATTTTACGCCTTTAAACAAAAACAAAATAAATCAAGAAATATAGAAAATAAAAACTAGGCTGGTATAAATTTTGCAATTGAAGAATGCAATTTGAAGAATAAGATCTATCGAATGAGTTTTCTTGGGTAACTAATTATTCTGAATAATTGGTAATTGTAAAATTATTCCTAACCGATAAAAAAAATATAGGTATCAGTTAAGTCATATGTTTTAGAATTTAAAAACATGATTCAAAAACATTTTTGGACTATAGGCATTGCCGGGGACATTTCAGCTATAGTCTATTGTTTGGGACTATTCAGAAGCTCAACAAACCTAACTTATATATTATATTTCTGTTTAATCAAAATTATAACCTGTTATTAAAAAATAGTAAAAAAAAATTATAAAATTATTATTTGTGAAATATAATTTCTTTCTTGATATTTTTTCAATACAAAATACTTGTTAGCATTAGTAACCAGCTTTATTTATGGTAACAAATCAGAGAATGGTGTCATTTTAATCCTCAATCTCCACCAATTTGTTTTTGAAACATGAAGTATCTACTTACTTCTCATCTTGTATCAAATTTAATTCAATGAACACGGTTAATAAACTAAATTTGAAAACAATGCAAGAACAGAGAAACCGTTTTGGTAAGATAGCCAAGTTAGGGAAGACTTTTGACCGAGGATTTCCCTGTAAACCATAAATCTACAAAATATTGAAAAAGAGGAAAATATTGAGTATGAAAGGTATGTATGAAGAGCTTAGTATTTGGAAACGAGCTAGAAGTCGTTGCAAAACTTATTGTGTGATGGTTTCATCAAAGCGATTATCACATACGATAAAAATTAGATCTATTGGATGAATCATAGCTACCATAGTCAATACCAAACCTTGGCCAATCAGCTCAGCCTGTAAAGAGGTTACAATTACATAAAAAGTGACGAGTGTTATTAGGAACTAATAAAAAAATTAGAAGAGCTAATAGAACGGAGTTATTACCTCATCTTACCCTTCAAATGATCAATCGTTCCAATTTTCTATTTCTTGAAGCACTTTAGATAATTATGGAGATTTGGTCTCTAAATAACTTAGCAATAGAATGCCTGACAGCCAGAATTCTTCATTCAGCCGATTACTGATAAATGAGTCTGATGTATTGGAAGCTGTAAACCACCTCAAAAGAATTCCGACTCAGGGTTTAAAAGAAGTAAGTTTCCCATCTCTTCAAAAGATTATTATGTAAGATCTTTATATTTCTGTATTGATCTCTAAAACCTATAGCTTGCCTTGCCTCTTTTTTTTACTTTCGGATGCATTGTACTTTCGCGAAAAACTTCATAATTTCATTGTTTCTTCTCGAACATTCCAGTTTTTCAATTGCTTTCTGAAGCCATTTTCTTTTTTTATCCATAATTTTTTCTCATATTTTCCAGAAACAAAATATCCTCTTGTTGTTTTTCAAATTTTGTGACCAACCATTGGAGTATTTTTTCATTTCTTTATTTTATTACAATAATGCACTCTTGAACAAATACAAACATTTTAGGTGGTCTCTCCACTAGTCAGAATGTTCTCTCTGCAATGACTTATAATATTTCCTTTCTCAGACCAACTATCAGAACATTTATCTTTTCACCTGGTATATTTCTTAATGCAGCAGTCACTAATAGCCTAAAGCTGATCCACATTCCCTCTTCTTCTCTTAGATAAGCCAATCACATACTTTGGTTTTTCTACCTTACATTTTCGGGAAACATTTTGTATGTTGGTCTCCGCATGATCGCAGATCATCTACTTGATTGAAGTATCAGCTCGATAGCAGAGCTTGGTCTGTTAACAGATTCTTTTAATCCTTTTCTGGCACTCTTCCAACTCCTGACTGCCTTGTATTTAATACTAGTAATATTTATTCTAGATTACATTTCTTCAACTCTTATCTGAAGTGATCCAGTGCTCCTCCTGCTCTATAAAACAAACTAATTTCAATGATTTCAATAATTGTCTCACTTTTACCTAAGACCGACCATTCGACAATTTAGAAGACGTGAGCACCACTATTGGTATTCAAGAATTCTTGGCATTCAAACAATGTAATGTACCTAAATGATAATGGTATGAATACAATAGCTCATCACAATGGTTGATCACCATTGAGCATGATAAGCTATATTTCAAGAATCAATAAATCGATTGTTAATAAAACACTCAAAATTTTCAATTCAAAACCTGAAATCCCTCCTGAATCACCATCCATATATTATAATCAAATATTGATTTAATTTTTTTTTTCTGTACAGATGTGAAACGAGAATGGCTTATGAAAAAACTGCAAAAGATATGGTTGCTGTTTCAATCAGGTCAAGAACATAATGACTCACAACTTAAAATATATGAACCTTATGACTTTATAAACTTTTTACTGAAGTTCAAAATTGTCAAATAAACATTTTTTTAAAATACCAGATGTTCAATTCCTCTCTTTGCCAAAAGTATATGTTTACCTTTATGCATGGATAAACTTGCAGAAAAATTAAAATTATAACTTCTTAAAAATTTTTTGTCTTATCACTAGATGGAAATGTTAAGACAAAACTAAATATCATATGATATAACAATTCAAATTTGTGTTATCCAGATGTTAATTATTATGAAGTTCATGTGTTAAAATAAACTTGTGTAAATAAGAAATAAGAATAAACATAAAATAAATTAAAAAATAAGCCTAAGTAGTAAGAGGCGGTATTTTTTTTAAGAATATTCCATTTTCCTAGTAATACAAAGTTAATTAGTATAGTGGAAGGCTATAAATATTAATAGTAGACGCATAAATAAATAAATATGTGGCTCATTTTTATAGCAGAAACTAGGGTAATGGCATTTCTTACGACCATGGGAGCCACGAAAATGAGGTAAATTACTATTTGATAGTTTTGGTGAAATATATTCAATAATTCATCAAACCATTTTGTGAAACAGACTAGAGCTTTCGTTTTCATCATTTTTTGTCTTGAAAGTAATGCATTATTAGACACAGGCCTTTTAATTCATCAAACAAACTCCAATATTTACATAGTTCACTAACCTGTTGACCACGAAATGCCCAGAATAGGATAAAAGATGCAAGGCCTATGGGGTAAAACTACACACCCATAAGTGTACTTTTACCCCATTATACCAATGGTTTATCTACTGAAAATTAAAATAAGAAGAAAGTGCAAAATGAAGGGCTTAAAATCTATGTTGCTAACATCAAAACCAAATAAAGAACGTCTTGAAGCAGAAGCAGTTAAGAAAAATCAGGAAGCTGTTAAAAAAAATAAAAGGAAATAGTTCCCTTCCAAACCAAAAAGGAACTTGCAAGTTCAAGTTCTAGGTTAGACACAAATATTACCCTAAGCAACAGCAGCTCTGACCTTGATATGAGCTTATCTGAATTAGATCAGGATGATAAAGACCAACCTTTGCCTCTGAAAGGTACGTTTTTTGTCATAAAGATACAAGGAAAAACCAAGGATTCTTTTTGGTTTTAAGTTTTCAAAATTAATTATTTATATTATGATGGTCATGATGGATTGCTTTACAAACAAGTACCCAACACATGTCGATTCCAAGAAGATGAAAAAGACGCTTATGTTGATAACAAAGACATAATTTAAAGGAACTACGTACCTTTGACCCATCCTATGGGTACGTGAAGATCGTAATGTATAAACTGCATGCAGAATATTAGGAAAATTGATGACCAATTGTTCTAAATACCAAAAAATAACAAAATTTACCTCTACCTACACTATATTACAATATAATATTACAAGATATAAGAAAGAAGTTTGTTGCAACAGATCCAACCACCACACCAAAGAGACAGTTAACACATAATAGTATTAACTTAAAGGGTGAATAACAATTTATTGAGTAATTATATTTGAAAAGAAAAACTCAAAAGAGTCAAGAAACTAATTTCAGAAAAAAATCAATCTATAAGTTGACCCACAGAATAGAATTCGAACTTTTGTTAAAATTGTGTTCCTTCTTTAAGAAAATCCTGATAAATGAACAATGGCTGGGCATGAAAAACTACTGGAGCAATGGGGATGGAAAACATCTAACGAGGGACTCATACCAGTCACTTCATTGCAGCACTCAGCACTAGAGGCTATATTAAACAACATTTCATGCAGATGTGATAAGGGGTACCGAGGAAATTATGGCTGCAGAGGAGCAAACTTATATTGTTCTCCAATTCGTTCAAACTGGGAAGGAATGTGTGAAAACTTGGGAAAACCATCTTTGGATGAGATTAGCAAACAATCTATTTATGTATCTAATATTTGTCTATAGAGTAATATTTCTAACATATGCTCTCTATTATATAATCATTGTCTATCTGGGGATATCAGAACACTTTCTGAAAATTTGCATGAAATGTAATACGACTCAGCTTTAACCCTTTAACGACGGTATACTGCTACAATACTAGACAAGAGGCTGAGCTCTGTGGACAGTGTACTGCTGGAGCAGTAAAGCTGTCTCTTCCTCTTTAGCGGTTGAATACAGTATACTGCTGAGGTAGTTCGATCTTGGAATTATCTAGTGGTGTTCTAGAGAGTTTATAGTACCGTTTGAGATAAAACAAAAAAACTATTGTTTGAGTACCAACAGTTGAGAAGTGAGAAAAGTCCGTGAACCACCTGCCATCTCAAGGCCAACATCCCAGCAGTTCGCTCCAATCGCTGTCCCTCCCGCCGTCAAAGAATTAAACTTAATAATTCTTCAAAGGATTAATTTAAAATATAAAAAAAAATATGAATTTTTTATGGTGTATAAAAACACATCTTTTTGGTACAGTTTTCAATCATTTTATCATTCAACATTTAACTTTTGCTATTACATGGTTCTCAAGAAGCTTCAGCAAAAGAATTTAGGGAAATGTTAAAGGACAGGAGATGAATATTCCGAAAACTATGCATAAGCAAACAACAATAATTATAGAGCACTAATCATTAGTGAAAGAATGAAAAGTAAGTGAGAAATAATAAACTAAAAATAAAAATTGGACAAAAACTTACAGGCTTTATCGAACCTTCATGCGGCTTGACAGTAAGATAATTCTCAAATACTCCTGAAGCTAATCGATCATAATCTCCATAACTTTGCACAACTCGTAATACATTTAGGAACCTGGATCACAAAATAAAAAATATTTTAGAGAAAAAAAAAATACATATATGTATTCAGAACAATCAATAATTAATAAGCTAATAACTTTAAGTGAGGGGGAACCAGATTAGATGGTTAGGTCATTTGGCACACATGCTCAGAGAAGCAGTCTCCTAACACCTGCTCCAGGACCGACTTGGTGAAAGACGTGAGAGAGGAAACCACGCCTGAGGTGGTTGGATGAAATGGAGGACATCCTGAAGAGACTGGGAATCAGAAGATGGCGGATGCTTGCCCGGGATAGGAGAGAGTGGAAGAGGGTGATAAGAGAGGCCCAGGTTCTTGCAGTACCGTAGTGCCAAGAATAAATAAATAAAATAAAATAACTCAAAGCAAATAAGAATCTATTTTTTTAATAAACAGCTTTTTTAAGCTTAAATTATAGATTTTAGAACCATCTCACAAATACGAGTAGTGACAGTTTCTGGACAATGGGGAAAAAAAATAAAAATACAGTTTGTCAAAAATTTGAGAAAATCATTAATACAATATATATATATATATATATATATATATATATATATATATATATATATATATATATATATATATATATATATATATATTATATATACTTTTAGATAAATAAACTAAAAATTAATATTTCACATTAACAAGAGAACAAATATTTACTTATGAACTATACTTTTTAGAATTTAGTTATTATAACTTTTTCAGTAGGAGATAAAGATATAAATATGTTTGTCTTGTTAAAATGAGTTATGAAAGCAAGCAAAAGTATATCCTATTGCCGATTAATGTAAGGACACGAATCTAAAATAAAGAAAAGTCAGTAATTTTCTTCATAAAACAACTATTCATTTCTTTAAACAATGCCACACTAAACTAAGGCATATTAAAATTAAAAATTATGTTTATTTTAAATTTTTAATTTGAAAAACGTTTGAGTGTAAATAATAAAATTTTAAAAATATTTCTTTTAAAACATAACACTACACTATAAAAAAATTAACGTACATCCTTATTAATGTTTAATCATTCAATGTGGAAATTCTCATTGGTTAACTGGCTCTGTTTGGAGTATGTAAAAAAAAAATATATAGTCTAACTTATAAATTGATCAATGGCCTGTAGTATATAGGCCTGTATACAGGCTGATATTTCAACCAACAGCTTGCCAATATTATAAATTAGTAGAAATCAGCTTAAAGAAATTGCAGGCTGCTGATCAGTTTACATAAGTAAGACTGTAAGTTGAAAAAAACAACTAAATGTTATTATTGAATATTTAATAAAACTATTATACTATCCAATGAAAACCAATTGTACTTAGTCCATAAATAAATATTTACTTGTTTTAGATATTGAAGACAAACCTGTTTTTCACGGATGACTCACTACATTTTTCAGCTGAATCGGAACTCTTGGAATGAACAGTATGTGCTTTTCTGAAAAACAGTCAAAGTAAACATTCAATTACTTAAATATATATAGTAAAGATAAAATTTGATCAGAATTAAATTTTGTAATGTGCTGTTGAATATAGTGGTTTGATAAAGCTAAAATTTTAGTCAAGGTTTAATTTAATAATATTCGGAAATTTTGCATAAAGTGTAGTAAGAAGAAGACGGAGAAGTTCGATGATATTTCAAGATGATGTCTAATAATTTTATACGTCAGTGAAATGTTATTAGAATCAAGTTAACAATGCTTTAAAGCTATATTTATTATTTTAAACATAAAGAATCAACTTAAATAATTCTATTTTAAAAAGAATTTCGTTAATATTAAAATGAATAGTGAATTAAGCCAAGTGTGCAGTGTGACAAATGCTGGTTTGAGTCAGAGAGAAAAAAAATTAATACAAACGAACAGAAAGCAAAAATTTTTATACATAGTAAAAAATAAATTTTAAATGAATATGAATTCTCAGCATAAAAATAAGTTTTGTTTAAACTAAAGGATAAAATAGGATTGTGGTTAATAAATAAATAAAAAAGGAACAATATTTTTGAGTGTTTAGGTTGGTGATAGAACACCATAAAAAGCTCAGTCCTCACATAGCTATCGAGTCAAGTGGACATGCTTTGGAAGTTCAGCTTAATTAATGCATTGGATAATGATCACAGAGAAGAAAAGTTGATTATGATTAAAGAAGATGGATTCAAAGAAGGACGTATGAAGACATTAAATGAAGTATTTTAAATAAACATTTTTTTTCATTCTAATTGTTCTTTTGTTTTAATAATTAATAATTTAAGATTAACTTAAGTTTAGTTTCATGTATATTATTTTCGAACATTCCATAGAACTAAATCAATTCAACATTTTTTGTTTTTTACTTTCATTTATTTTTCTTTGTAATTGTAAACATTTATTTTTATTCTGAAAATAGTTTAAAATCAGGGTGCCCAGTGATATAACAAAAAAAAATTTAAGGATTTCAAGGCTGTGAATTATAAAATTCAATTGGATTAAATATAAAACAAAATTGGAACCATAAAATGTCATATTTGGTCGCCTTTTGATGAAATGTACAATTCGGGCTCGAGAATTAATTTGGTTAATTATAAAGGTCGTATTGCAGTTTGATAATGGAAAATTGTTACTTAACTTCTAACACTGAGGGCTCAACGTATCGCCAAAAATAAAAAGTAAAAAATACAGTACAATTTCAAATGTAAATAAATAAAATTCACATATTGGAATAAATTTCACCAAAATTTTATTACTAAATTGATTTTATGCACGAGAAGCTTGGTTGGGGGTGCGGTCAATGAAGAAACACGCAAATAAGAAAAAACTTATTATATTGTGTGCTGACGTTTTGGCCTAAATTTTAGGCCATCATCAGCGCTAAGAAAAAACAAGATAGCAATAGAGGTAACGATAGTGACAGTACTGATAACAGTAATTAAAGATAACAAACAGTAATTATAAGACAGTATAAAGAAAATAAAATGAAGTACGAAGAAATTAAATATAAATAACAAGAAATAAAGAAAAAGGTGGTAATTTATAAAGTAAATAATAAAAATTAAAATATTGTGAAAATATAGAAAGAAAGATTATGAATTATATGAAAGATATATTAAAATATATGAAAATTACTTATTATAAAAACTATTAGAATGAAGATATAGTAGTATGTGTAAAAGTATACAAAGATAATTATGATAATATAAGTTAAGATGAAATATAATTTTGACCAATAATGAATGTTAATCGATAATGTTGACAATGTAAGTAATGAAAATTACAATATAAAATATAAATTCTAAAAAATAATTAAAATAAAAATAATGTAAAAAGAAAGAAGAAAATATTATGATTTATATATAAGATATAATAAAATACATGAAAACTGTGTGTAAAAAACAAAAAAGTAAAATAAAGGAGTAAGATATAAAGTTAGGTAAGCTATCATAAATAATTATCATATGTGGGAAAGAAAAATAAAAAGGATAGAAACAAGATGGAGAGAAAGAAGAAAAATACTTAATAATAAGTAGTAAACTATATAATAAATACTAGAGAGACGTAGAGTCAAGCGCTAACTAAATACATATCAGAGAAAAAGAATATATATACATATGAAATTATGGTGAGTTAAAAAATTACTTTTTCGTAGGAATGTGGAAAATAGTCTGCCACACTGAAAAGAGACCTTGTTGGCGATCTTTTGTACCTAATTTTGCACTACTGACTTGGCTCAGTGTAACACGATCTCCTTTAGCCTTCAGCATAGCAAGAAGTGCAAGGCACGAACGAATATCATTGTTCGTTTTTTCACTAAGAGCCATCATAGTACCTAGATCGCTTTTTATACATTCTTTCTTGCATATTTCAATTAGCCTTTCTCCAAGCCTGAAATGAAATATAACGGTCAATAGTATTATATTCATAATACAGAAACAGAGACCTGTTTTCTAATCAGTAAAAATATATTTCCACAATATAATGTAATGTAAATAATTCAATTCAATTGTAATTTTAAATGGCGAACCTTGCTGTTGCTGTTGGTGGAAAATGAAGAGTAAACGCAATCTGTCTCAAAGGTCTCAATGCTGGAACATAAATGTCATTACAGATGCAAATAACTGGTCTTTTTACAATCCCTCCGCCCTTTTTCTTTCCTTTTTTCTTTTCACCTTTATCACTAACAAATTTTATCAAAACGTCTATTGCAGCCTGGGAAAAAAAAATTAACTCTATCTTAATTACATTTTTGGTTTGTCTTTTGAAATCAATGACCTAAGAAAACAGTTTATGTATATCTGCATTCCATTCACAAAACAAAATATTTAACATTTCAGCACATACAGCTTATATGTTTATAGTTACCACATGAAAGGCAGATAAGTCAAATATGATGATTAAGTACATACAAAGTATTGATATATCTAGTTCAACAGTGTCACAACTTGTGAATTATTAACTAAAATAACAAATAATTATTAACTAAATAACATTTATACAGAATTAAAATACAAAACTCATAATTGAAAACTTACCAATTCATCCTTTTCCATTTATTAAATTTAATTTGAACATAAAAAACAATTTTAAATAATCATTTAATAATATAAATTGGATATATACTTTAAATGTTATTTCACAAAATCTAACAAAAGACAAATTGCAATGAATCACTATTGTTGGTTTTTTAAAATAATAAAAAAAATGTGTAATACATATCAATGCAGTATTATAGAAAAGTAAATGTATAATAAATGTGTTCAATGTATGGATGTAATAATTAATTAGGTATTTAATTTGGCAAAATTAATATGCAACTACATATAATGTAAGTATATCAAATTATATTAAAACTATAATGAATAATCAAGAATCTTCAATAGTCAGAGTTGTCAATCTTCATTACTTGTTTTGTTTTTGAATCGACTATAGCTTGCCCACAAGAATATGGCAGTCGGGAAATGAGAACAGTATGCTAGAGGGGTAGAAACTCCCACAATACATTGAACTATAAATGAGGTTTGCTTGATTGACACCATGTAATTTTAAATTTTGTGGCTTTTACACACCAATGAAACCAGTCCCTAAATCTTAAAAATATTTTTTCCAATTTTTAACTACAACTGTTGCTATAAAATTTACATTCATCGAAATAGCAATTTTGTTTGTTATATTGTATAAATAAATAAAAGCATGTCAATAGTGTCAAATAATTGTTTATTCTCAACCTGTGGAGCACCATCAATTTCATCTAACACAAGACAGTTTGGCCGAGGATCTGCAGACATTACTGAACGCATTTGTGTAGAGGCCTCTAATTGTGTTCTAAATGCATCTGCACTCCTGTCGTCACTAGCATTGACTTCAACCACGTTATAACCTAAATAAAAATAAAAAAAGTAATATAAATATAGTCTAATAAAAAAATCAGTTATTTTTCATTTATGTATGGATATATATATATATATATATATATATATATATATATATATATATATATATATATATATATATAATCTTGAATCACTATTTTGTAGAATGATTCCTGGCTTCAGCAGATAGAAAATGCAGCCTTATATAGCATATATATATGCTATATAAGGCTGCATTTTCTATCTGCTGAAGCCAGGAATCATTCTACAAAATAGTGATTCAAGATTCTCCTAAAGTAAATTCAAATTAAATAAACTTCAAAAAAAGCAGTAACTAATTCTTAACAATTAGCTCCAGCTTTCGTTCATAATTATATACTAATTTCCCATTTTTCTACTTTGAATAATGTAATGTGATAAACTAAAAGTAGACACAAATTATACACAACATTTTAAAAAATGGCTTAAAAAATATTTATTTTTTATGAAGTGCTAATTTATAACAAAATAAAGCTCTAAAAACAAACGAACACAAACAGAAGAAGGAATCACATAAAAATCTAGTCTTACATCAAAAGTCTTAATAAAAATATTAAAAATCTGACATCTAATATCAGTCATAACAGAAAACAGAACTACAAAACAATGAACATCTTGAATTATAGTGTGATTGTACAAGCAGCAAATTATCAATAATTATTTCCTATACTATATCAAATCAAGATATTATGATTATTTTTCTTAATAAGTTCAGTTAATAATTCATGACAAATAGTTATCATACATTCTCTTCTATTTAAAAAAAAAAAAAATAGATATGAATAAATTTACGTGTAAAAGAGCAAATTATCTATCATTCATCAAATACCTGCATTCAATGAATGATGGATAATTTAATAAATACTGTAAAAATAATTTTCTATTTAATCAAAACTAAAGATGAACAAATCTCCTAACATTAATGCTCTAGGTCTTAATTATTAGAAAATAAAATTACCAGCTTGTTTAGCAATTGTGTGAGCGAGCGTTGTTTTTCCTAAGCCAGGAGGGCCACAAAGTAGGGCAATTTTATACTTAGGTCTACCAGTATCATCAAGTTCTTCGAGTTTATCATTAATTTTGTTGTTAAAATCAGTTTTTATTTTCTTATTAAGAAACTTCGGCTCCCTATTGAAAACCACTTTATCCCAAAGTTTTAACCAGCACAAGAGCGTTCGATTTGTAGACTAAAACAAAAAAAGATATTTTATTAGAAATTTAATACAATCATATAAAAAAAATAAAATAAAATTATAAAAAATTACCTCATCACTAAGAAGTTCTAAGTAAGTCCTGGGTTTGTATTTTTCAACCAAAAGCTCACTTTCTTCCTTTTTAATTTCATTTATGTTCTGCTTGTTCATTTGTTTTTCAATTGCCTCAATTTTTTTAGACATCTTTTCCCATTTATAATAATAAACATCAAACAGGCCCATTAACAATAATAAAGATAAATCAATAAAAAATATTTTTTTTATATATGGTCCTCATTTGAGGACAATTTATTTACTTATTACATGATCCACACCATGAAGACATACTACATGAATTCATGTTAATTTAAAAAATAAATCTCATAAAAAATTAAACAAAAATGAAAAAAAAATAATTAGGCAGACCATCAATTTAGATGAGTTACATACCTCTTCAACAGCCTCTTTGTATAGTACAGCATAAGGTACTTGCAGCAATCCAGTTTTGCTTGATTTCAAAGTGACAGATTTGATCTGGGGAAAAGAAATGGGATAAGTAAATAGCTAAGAAAATAATTATGGATAGATGTGCAATCAAATTTGATACCTGATCTTCCAATTCCTCTTTTGAGTAATAACGGAGATAAATATTGTGCCTTTCAGCACCCCTAACTGCAATGAATGGCCATTCGGGTACACTTCTTGACATGCAATCTTTTAAGTCCTTCTTACTAAAAAAATGAATAAAAGTAAACATTGACTTACACGAATGAAAAATAATCAAAATAATAAAAAGGAGCAACACATTGGATCTTTTCTTTCTGGTCTGACTAGTCATTAATGTGAGAGTATGTCATTGGATGTCTTGGAGTGATGTCCTGTCTCTAGTTGACACTTCTCTTTTAGACTGTTGATATGAGATTGTATTTGGTCTGCATATGTATGAGCATTTCATCTGTCCTTATGATACCTGAATTGGCGAAACCTTGACTGGATAGTTGTTTATTTGTATTTTAGAGACTAAAGACATTGTTTATTGAATTTTTAAATTAATTTGTCTCTTTTTGAGTTTTTGCTCTTTTATATTTAGAATCTAATTTCATCAAATTATTGCAAAACAGTTTTTTATAAATAAAGATAACTAACAATGAATACCTACAAAATATTTCTCGACAAAGTGCTGGAGAAATTTCTTCTTTGCTCTAATAATTCTCTTCTTTGAAGAATTATATTGGTTATGGTGTGTTCCTGTTTTTCATCCAAACTTAAGAACTTCTGTTTTTTAGGTAATCCTAAAATAAATAAATATTTATAATGCACAAATATATAATATACCTTAAAATTAAAAATGTTTATTTATTTAAGTATTTATTTCAACCACTAGGGATCATTTAAAAGAGATTAGCACTGGAATAATTTAAATAATAATAATTACTTATAATACATCAACTAAAATAATTTAAATATACAGTAAATGAAAAACTCTATGAAAGAGGCAGTGCCTATTGCATCAGTTGTAGTAAAGTTTGGAATTGATAAATCAAAAAGGTAAGTTGCATATTTCTTCTGGAGTACAAACCTAATGTTAGTAAATAATGATTATTATAGAATCAGTTAAAATATGATAAAAAAATAAAATAAAATAAACAAGTTTTTATTTTTTTTTGTTGTAACAGCCTCTGGCACAGTAGCTTACTCTAGCAGTTCTAACTCTGATAGATAGACTCTGATATATGTTCAAAACATTGTCTGTTAAAATGATGAAAATAATAATAAATTGTTTATTTTGTATTTTTTTTTATTATATTTCTACCCGACAAGACAAATAATTATTTAGAATTACACAGTCAAGCATCCATAACTTGTCATTTAAAGTTATTTAATTCCATATAGGTTTATGTGCTCCTATTACACTACTTCACGCACCACTAAATATTTTGAAAATTAATTATAAAGCGAATTTAAATCATTGATATGTAATATTAATAAAATTATTGATTGTAAAACGAGTCAAATAATTTATTAATTATATTATAATTATTAATTCCTTTTAAAAGAGAAATAAATTTACAATTTTCGAATATACCATGTAAATAACATTATATTTTCAACAGAATATTGCTATATTATGGAATTTCAACAATAAATAAGGAAAAATGCTCACTTTCTTCCATTTCAATGTCATCAATATCACCAAATAGATCATCAACTGTTCTTTTATTATAGGTTTCATCCAATGGAATGCACCCATCAGGAGTATTATAAAGATTCTTGTTCTCTCTAAGTGGTGGAGTACCAATTAATACATCTGAGAGATTAGATGGGCCAGCAACAGCCTATAAAAATCATCTTAACTTGAAGATCATCAAAACATTCTATCTGAATGCCATAATGTAAAAATTTTAAGAAAAAATATAGCACATTTTTGTTTATAATATCAACTTTTTTTGGATACAAATTTAACATAAATAAAGATTTTATTAAGATTAAGAATCCCATTTATGGAGTCGGTTTATATATGTATATACATACAAATACACGCACTTTTTCTCAATAAAAACTTAACCTTAAGGATTTGTAATTCTCATTCTAATATTTTGGTTGAATTTTGAATAAAGCAAATCAATGTCAAGTTATAAAATTTATGAGAGAATTTAATTTAATGACAACAGAATTTAAGCAGAAGACTTTAATAAAAAAGTTCTGTAAGGCACTTTTAGATGCAAATTTAATAAGGAATAATCAGCCCAAAGGTTCTCACTCATAATTTTTTATAGCATACCTACATGGGGCCCTATAGTGACTTCCTAAGCACTAATTCAAATCATTATTAGGAACACTATAAATAATATTTCGACATGAAATTCAAGAAAGCAAAACTCCAAAACCTAATTTGAAAGAAGCTTTCTTGGTCCACCAAATCCTAAAATGAGTAACTGGCATTAATCAGGGTACAAATAGCATGGTTAGAGAATGGTGAAGGTGTGGTATACCATCTACAAAAAATATCATAAGGTCAGGATCGGGTACCTCCATCATTATTCGGGTACCTCTTATTTATTTCATCTTAATTACTCAATAAGGGAAACAAGGAATGCAAAATATATAAAATGAATAATGCCATTGTGACAACTTAACTCGTACTCCCATACCCAGGTTCAAAGACCACAATATCTATGCAAACTTAATTTTGGAACAATAAACATAAAACTATTATTATTGCTTTTAATAAACCCATTTGGTCTAGGAAATATAAATTAGCTTAATGATTCTATTGTTTTTAAATCAAGAACTAAATTAAGGTTTTCAGGTAATCATTTAGTCAGTCCAAACACGGGTCATTCTAGATTTATGATCTAGAATGATAATGATCACATCTAGAATGATGCGATATTTGCATGCTTGGTTGTCACAGCTTAGGTAAATGATAAGGAGACTGCTAATGGAGCGTTTACCAATCGTCAAGAATGAGAAGCGTAGTAGTCTCATTGTAGGTGTGTTTCAAGCATTGAGAAGTGCAGTCGTCAAGCCAAACGATTCCTCAAATGATTCATTTGATGGAGACTTCTAAACTTCTACTAAAAGAAAATAGAGGAGGGAGACGAGAACCTTTTTTTTTTTTAAGCTTGACGAGAGCCAAAGCATCTCTCATGCACAGCTTAGTTACAGGGTATGTCTTAGTTATAATAAACCCACCATCATAGTGGAAAAAAACAATGACGCTATCTGTTAATATTCTGTGACAGAGCTATTAAAAATAATGCCAATAAAACTATTTGGTCCAGTTACTACGCCAAATGTTAACCCTCTTTCGTCCAAGGGGAACTTCAGCTCCCCTTTTTTTGTTTCAAGATTTTTCCTCTCCAGCATAGGGATAGCAGCATCTTTACCACATCTAAGTATTCAAGGATAAATGGGTGGCCGAAAAAGGATTTAACCAAATCTAACATACTGTGAAAAATGACAATTCCAATGTATAACTGGTTACCATTTAGTTCTTGATAAATTTTATTCTGAAATTTAAGCCTGATCTTGAAACTGGTTCATCTTGAGAATGAAGGGTGAGTTAAAGGTCAAGAAACAAGCCTAAACTTTGATTTCATACATAAATTCACGACAATAAAGCAAAAGACCATTTATATTTCTACTGACAGTCAAGTAACCCTTTTAATACTATTAGATATAAAAAACCACAACGCAATAACTGGCAGGATAAGGTTGAGTATTATATTAGTAAAACGTTTTGGCAATGTAGATACTATTCTTAGGTTTAAGCTCACTGCCTAATAGCAGGCAATGAGTTAGCTGATAAAACAGCAAAACAAACCTGAAAGGTAAATTGCTTCCTAAAAATTTGGTGCGGTGTGCGCATCACACAACTTTTCCTTACCGCCCTATAATAATTATCTTTTTAATATAATTCTAAAGAGTTCACATAAACAATACTTGAAATAAACTCAGCAGCATTCAATTCTTCTCTCACTTAAGTATAATAAAATAGTTTTTAAAACAATTTTAGTACAACAATTCTGTACACTACCTCTATATCTTAACTTTGTCAAGTTGCAAATATATTTTAAAAGTTGCTGGTTTAGTTTCCATGGAAACATTTTCTTTCTATTAAATAATCTGAAAGTAGAAATTATTAAGTTCATTTCCGTTTTTGTATTCTTAAATTACTTTGTTACAGAGCGTATTGTTTGCAACAGATTGGCGGATTGGTGTGAGGAGGTTCGGTCGCTTCTATCTCCTTTCGGATGTGCTTGGTTATCCATCTATTTAATGCTCCTCATAAAATACACTGTATCTTTGCTAATACTTGTTCGATTTTGATGATTTTTTTTTTTTTTTTTTTAGATACTTTAATAACCTTTCATATAATTCTGTACATTATTTACTATAAATTGCATACTTTTTAAGCCATGCGAAAATAAAATATTCTTTTCTTCATAACTTTTTTTCCTGCATTTCCTCGGTGATTTACTACATAAATGAAAAGTTAAAGGCCTTTATGAAGAATAATTTTGGCAAGTTTCATCAAAATTGTTGGAGCCGTTTTTGAGAAAAATGTAAAAAAGTGTAAAATCCATGATATTCTAGCTAATTCCGGTTAGTCCGATGCGTTGTATCTTTGCTAATACTGGTCCGATTTTGATGATTCTTTTATTCTTTTTTAGATGATTTAATTACCTTTCCTAAAAGTCTATAGATAAATTACCGTAAAATGCATACTTTTTAAGCTATGCGCAAATAAAATACTCTTTTCATCATAACTTTTTTCCCTGCAATTCCTCGGTGATGTACCATATATATGAAAAGTTAAAGGTCTTTATGAAGAATAATTTAGGCAAGTTTCATCAAAATCGTTACAGCCGTATTCGAGAAAATTGTAAACAATTCTAATATCCATGATATAATTACCATTTCCGGTTAGTCCGATGCGCTGTATCTTTGCTATTATTGGTCCGATTTTGATGATTCTTTGTTTTTTAGATAATTTAATTATCTTTCATACAAGTCTATAGATAAATTACCGTAAAATGCATACTTTTTAAGCTATGCGCAAATAAAATACTCTTTTCATCATAACTTTTTTCCCTGCAATTCCTCGGTGATGTAGCATATATATATGAAAAGTTAAAGGTCTTTATGAAGAATAATTTAGGCAAGTTTCATCAAAATCGTTACAGCCGTTTTCGAGAAAATTGTAAACAATTCTAATATCCATGATATAATTACCATTTCCGGTTAGTCCGATGCGCTGTATCTTTGCTATTATTGGTCCGATTTTGATGATTCTTTTATTGTTTTTTAGATAATTTAATTATCTTTCATACAAGTCTATAGATAAATTACCGTAAAATGCATACTTTTTAAGCTATGCGCAAATAAAATATTCTTTTCATCATAACTTTTTTCCCTGCAATTCCTCGGTGATTTACTTCATAAATGAAAAGTTAAAGACCTTTATGAAGAATAATTTAGGCAAGTTTCATCAAAATCGTTAGAGCCGTTTTCGAGAAAATTGTAAAAATGTGTAAAATCGATTATATAAAGTGGCACTTCCGGTTAGTCGATTTTGACGAAAATGTTGCTGTAACATCACATGCATGTGCTAACCTTAAATATGTAATTTCAGTATCGTACAGATTTCCGTTTTTGAGCTAGACTGATCACATACACACAGACACACAGACCATTTTGCGAGACTTGGTCATTTGGACTCAGGAGACCTTAAAACATGTATTTCCGTTGAAAACTCGAATTCGAAAATTTTCACGATCGCAATACTTCCCCTTACTATATACTTCGTATATAGGTAAGCGAAAGTAAAAAAAGCTATTAACAATTATCTATATCACACCTGAAATATATATATAACACAGGAGATACAATGGAATGGCAAAAACGGTGGGACTTAACAGACAAAGGATATACATTAAAATTATTTAAACCAAACAAGCGAATACTTCAAAAAGAAACAAATTACTGCAATCTTTAACACTACCCAAATCATTATAGGGCATGCTTCGATTAACAGTTATCTGAACTAATTTAAACTGACAGACAAACCAGTATGCCCCTGCAAATCATGATCAAGGATCTAAAAATCTAATATATGACTACAGGTTGGTTACTTGCAATAGCAATAAATTAATAAAACAAATCTCTAGAAAGCGTGGAACCTGGCCTGTGAACCTCACAACATCAGATACAAATACCATAAACTTTTCAAAACTTTGTGGAAAAAGTAATTAAAGAGATTAATGATATAAACAAAAGATACTGAACATTGAAAATTACTATGTACTCTGAAACCTACATTTTCTGAATTTTGTTTTAATACTTCTGTGCTCAGATGGCAAAATGTTTTAAGTCACTTTTTTCGACAACAAGGGAATAGTAACATTCCGGACTCTCATTTGTTAATTTCATCCTTTTTTAAATTTATGAGTGAACAATGGTTGCAAATTGTAATTGTCAACAAAAGCTGCAGAATTGCTGGCAAAATTTTATTTACAATTTGCAATTTTGAAGAGACAAAAAAGTGACTAATAACATTTTGGCATGACTAATGACTCTTCGTTACTTTTTAATATACCATTCTGTTTAATATAATATCATTTTGTTTATAATAATTTTGTTCATTATTATTTATATCTTTAATTGATTATATCATTTTGTATCATAATCAGACATCTATTTACCTTTATTCAATATTATTATAAATCTGTATTAATAGTATTGTTACTATTAATTTTAATATTACTATACAAAATCGTAGAATTAGATGGAATAAGACATTTATATATATATATATATATATATATATATATATATATATATATATATATATATATATATATATATATATTTATATATATATATATATATATTGTTTTCTTTAATTGTTTGTTTTATTTAATAATTTGTTTCATTATTTTCAAACGTTACTATTATTATTATTATATTACATACACAACATTCATTGACTGTATGATGAATGTATTTGAAATACTTCAATGTATGAAGCCTCACAGGGTTATTGTTTGAAGGAAATAAATTAAAAAAATTAAATGAAAAAAAAAAGAAAACAGAAATAACCCTATCCATCCTATGGGACGGAATACACTTTCATATCTTCTTAAACACGTTTGTGGGTTGTTAGTTTATGAAGTAGATGTATATATATATATATATATATATATATATATATATATATATATATATATATATATATATATATATATATATATATTGAAACTTGGTGTTGTATTTGGGAAACTTCCATACCCGAATGAAACTCAGGACTCTTCTGACAATATATTAATTTATTTTTTAGATATTTACATGGATGGATCAAGGAGCTTTCTCTGTATTGAAGTGCACAGATGCATGGAATGAAATGTATTTGCAAGGAGCTGTAACATGCAGTGGAAGCCACCCGAATACTATACCAAATTTCAATATTCACAGATGTCAACTTCAATAACGACCCACAAATGTGTTTAAGTAGATATGAAAGTACATTCTGTCCCTTCGGATAGGGTTATTTCCATAATCTTTTTTTTTTTTTTTTTTAATTAAATTATATTTTTTTAATGCTTTTGGTTTTTCATTTCTCAGCAATTAATATTTTATTAAATGTGATCATGAGCTTACACATGGTATGGTATGAAATCACCAAAAGTCGAGAATACTGAAAATATAATGAAAATTTTTTCAGTACAAACTAGTACAACTCAAATTGTTTTAAAACATTCACAGGAATTCATCGAGCAGTTTGAGTCATCAAACATAAAAATTAGTTAAGCCATTCGCTCACGAAATCATTGCATACCCTCAATCATTTATTAACATTTCATACAATATTTTCTCTGTATTTTGAGCTAAAATTGGTTCAAAACATACATGAGATCCCAATGCACAATTTGAGCAATCAAACTTAAAAATAGTTAGAGCCATTCACTCAAAAAATCATTACATACCTAATAGATAGGCTAAACACATTACCCTGGTGGCTTCTCAGTAGTCGCGTAAAAAGCCTGAGCTCTGCAATCAGCAACCAGCCCATATTTTCATAAATATGATAGTAGCTTAATGTTATACAACATTAATATGTGATAAAATTTTTGACAAATTAGAGAGAAAATTCTAAAACTAATTAAAGCATATACTTCTCACTTAATGCATACAATTAAAAATTTATTGAAGAATACGAGTGAAATTTCAATTAGACACTAAAAATTTAGAGACTTGCCATGTTGTACATGTTTCAAATCTTAAATTTTACCCTCAAACAACCAAAACATTGACATAAATAAAAGAAAAAAAAGGTTCAGTACTTCAAGTAAGGACTGTACCGTTCCAAGGCCACCGGTTGTGCCAGGAGTTGATTTGGCCTAGATCACGATCAACCACCAAGTTTTCCCCCTATTAAGAGTAACCACTTTATAGAGACTGGGTGGGTCCAGAGCGGTAATCATCAACAGCTCATAACAGAATAAATAATTATCCGTCACAGTCAATCTCGAGCCCGAGACCAGGAGAATAAGAGCACTGTGCCTTACCACTGAGCTATCCCACTCCCCCCAAAACTTTGGTATTCTAAGGGGGATATCATTGAGGATTATGTTTTGAGAGCTATGATAAAAAAAAAAAAAAAAAAACTCTACACCTCTTACAACTTATGAAGGGTCTCAGAACAGGTGGTTGAGAAGTGACTATTGGCATACTACTTCCTGGTCAATGGTTGTGCAAGGAGGTGATTTGTCCAGAATTTTACACCCGACCCCTAATTAAGAGGGTGGTTCCATAACCACTTTATAGAGGGTGTGCCACAGGAGGGTCAATCCATGCTGATTTAACAGAATATATTTTTATCTGCCTCAGCTGGGAACAAACCTGGGTCCAAGAGTTAAGAGTCCTAATAGATAGGCTATGTTAATTTCAATTTTTTTTTTGTCTTCAAATTTCTTCAACTGGGTTATTAGATTTATATAATACTATTAAATTAACTTTTAATTTAAGTCATTAAACTTATTTTACTTATATGATTTCAGTATTTGTATTCAGAACTGAGAAATAATATTACGGTTATGATTACTAGATGACAGGTTTAAATTTGTATATACATAAGAGGACTAAGTAGACCCAAGAGGCAGTCAAACAACAAATCTCTAATAAAGGCTATCAATTTAATGCCAAGAGTTAACTTTCTGTGCCTACCAGGATCTGATGTAATTAAAAAAACTGCTCTTACCATAGCTGTCACACGAAATGTGTTAATGAAAAATTAGGGAATGAAATAATTTAAAAGTAATAAAAATCAACATGAAATATACTTCTTAACAGCAACCACTAAATTCAGATAAGAAATCTTGGAAACTTACAGGATGACTGGATTTAGGAGTGGTGCACTGATCAAAGTCGAGACTTCTTTTGGATTTTTTCAAAGAAAAGCTAAGCGATGGAGGTTCACAATCTAAAATCAAGCGATGAATATTTTATTTGAAATAAACATTAACAGAAGAAAATGGGATTAATCTCTTAATATTAAATACATCTGATGAAATTTACCATCCATTTCATTCATCATTTCAATTTCAGCTGCATGAGCTAACTCAAATTCCTCATCAGGATCCGGAAAATCCATCATTTACTGATTGTTGATCTAGTCCTTAAAAAATTAAATATTTCAAAATTAACAAAATCTTGGTTTGGCTATAACCTGCAATTGAGTATTCTTGTTTTCCCGCCTCCACGACTATCACTCGCTTTCCTGATATATATAATAAAGGTATTTTTATAAGTAAATTAAAAAAAAATAGAATGTTAAGATTAAAAATATAAAAATAAACTATATATTATTCAATTTTTATAAAAATTGAAATCTAAAAATATTATCACAATTAATATATAACATAAAACTTTTGTTTTAGAGATGTCCATCTAAACAATTTACTATCGCTAAAAAGGTATTAACAAAATCTGTGTAGCTTGTTGAATGGTTTAGCTTCAAATCCAATAATAGTTGTTAAAAGTTAGATGGTGTGTGTGTGTATAATTAGTAAATGTTGTGAAATTTCTTAGAAGAAAGTGCATGTAAACTTTTTTATGGTAGTTATTTAAATAATTTTTTATAACAAAATTTCATCAGTTTTGAAGGGAATTCATCAAGAAATATAGGTAATACCAAGTAACTATTTTGTTACAATTTGGCGCGGATGAATAAATGCCATGCGCGCTACGGCGATGACCCAGTTACAAGCCCTCTTCCTTAAGAAGTGTAGGTCTTTTATTGTGAGGTTGTGTCTCCTACCAACAGGGTCACACAACCCACTTTTTCGTGATTAAAAGTAGTTAAAACGCAAAAAAAATTATAAAACTTTAAAAATACAAAAAAATAGTAAAATATTATAAAAAAAATTAAACAAATTGTTCGTTTATCGTTCGTTTGTGAAGAAGTGCAACGTGGTCTGGGATAGGACTCTGACGTACGGTGAGCATTCGTTCGAAGCAATTTGTGAGCCCCGTTCTCTCTCATCGGTTTGTGTTTCTTGTCGAAATTATAGCAAATAGCCAAAATGAATACAGGACCAGGAGGACCAAATTACCCCATGGCATCTTTATATGTGGGTGATCTGCATTCAGACGTTACCGAAGCAATGCTGTTTGAAAAATTTTCATCGGCTGGACCCGTACTTTCTATTAGAGTTTGCAGAGATATGATCACCCGAAGATCATTAGGTTATGCATATGTCAATTTCCAACAACCTGCAGATGGTAAGAAATTTTTTTACTGTTAATTATTATTATGTTTTTTGTTATAAGGAATATTATGAAATCTTATTATGGTTTATTGCACCGCTCTTATTTTTTTATTCTCAAATTTCAAAAATTAAGGGCAGTTATGTGTATTTTCTGGTTCAGTAGATGAATTAACCTTAATTTTGCTACTTTAACTATTAAATTTATTAGGATTTAATTACTTCTTAAGTTTCACCATAGCATGGTTGCAAGTCTTTGTTTCCATATTTATGACCTTGAGTCACCAACCATGTTTCTGGTGTGATGTAATTTTTTTGTATTTTAGAAAATTTGTTTTATCATGTTATCAACATAAGTGGTTAATAATTCAATATTAGTCTTGGCTTTATAATTTTAAGGAAGCCTGGTAATATGGCTGATTTAATTTCAATTCAGCAAGCATGGTGTTCCTTATTCCAACCCTAAAATCTTGATTTCACAATGTCTTCAAAATTTAGCCTGTTATTATTTTTTAAAGTTACTTAGTTAAATTAGTTATAGTATTTTTTGCAGTTCATAGTTTACCTTGTTTTATGGTTGAGCCAAATTCAACTATGCAAGCATGGAGTTCCTTTTTCAAAACCTATTTTTTTTTTTTATTTCACTTCTTCCAAATTTAGCTAATTATTGAAAAGTTAATGTTCATAATTAGTAATAACTGTGGATGAACATAATGTTTAATCCAGTTGCATTATGGCAGAATTACTTTCAACATTAGAAGCATGGTGTTACTTAGTCTTATCTCTTCAACAAATTTTATTTCACATCTTCAAAATTTAACTAATTATCCAATCGTTTTGAAGTTAAGTTAGTAATAATTCAAGTTATTGGTTAATTCCTTTTTAAATGTTGTAGTTCAAGACTCTATGTATATTCACTTTGTTTAAGGATTCTTAAATAGATTTTAATTTCTATAATAATTTATAATATGTGAACTACTGAAAGGACCAATTATACTTTTAATCAAGCAGATAGAATTTCACACGAAATGTAGAAAGCTGATGGTTAGTACATAGTTCAATTTATCATACTGGTTAGATCCAGTATCAAAACTACTACATTTTCAAAAGACAAACTTTTTTCTTGGTAGAATTAAAAGTTAAAAACTGTTGAATAATATTAATGGACTATTAGTGTTAATAATTGTATGTATCTTAGTGCTCTGTGAAATTTGAAATATTGTAATCCTTATTTTTAAATTTTTTTGTTTGGAAGGGTTTATACTTTGTAGTTTATAGATTATACAAAAAGATGTTTTGGTTTTATTATTGATCTTAACTGTTCACTTTGTTATAAAATTATCTCATCTTTAATTGCTGTGTATTTCTTAAATGCCCATTTGAGTTTTATTTATTTATAGGTTGTAAGGTTAAGTTACTATTCTTTGTATTACTTTACAAAAGTATACTCTACGATGCTGGAATATTGCTATAGAAAACTGAATATCAATTTAATGTGGATTTGATTATGATCCTAATTAATTTTTTGTTCCTTTTGCAGCTGAACGAGCTTTGGATACAATGAATTTTGACAACCTCAAAGGTCGTCCAATTCGCATAATGTGGTCACAACGTGATCCTTCTCTCAGAAAATCTGGCGTGGGCAATGTCTTTATTAAGAATTTAGACAAAAGTATTGACAATAAGGCTATGTATGACACTTTCTCAGCTTTTGGCAATATTCTCAGTTGCAAAGTAAGTTGATTTTATGTTTTGTTGGTGGTAAAATATATTTAAGATAATTTGTCATGTTCCAATTGTTAATGAATATTTTTATTTAATTTTTTATAGGTGGCACAAGATGAAAATGGTGTCTCTAAAGGATATGGTTTTGTCCATTTTGAAACCGAGGAAGCTGCCACTAAGTCAATAGATAAAGTGAATGGCATGTTGCTTAATGGTAAAAAGGTCAGTTATATTTTTTGTGAACCTTTCTTTGCTTATTTTTAGTGATGTTGGCCATGTGAATTAAATTTAATTTTCTTTTAGGTTTTTGTTGGCAAGTTCATTCCCCGTAAAGAGCGTGAAAAGGAATTAGGTGAAAAAGCCAAACTGTTCACCAATGTATATGTTAAAAATTTTGGGGAAGACTTTACTGATGATATGCTTAAAGAAATGTTTGAAAAATATGGGCCAATCACCAGCCATACTGTTGTAAGTCATTTTAGTTATATAATTTAATATATCTTGATCAGAATTCCTGAATTTAGATTAGTTGCCCAACTATGGAATTTTTATCAAGTGAAAGCTATTCTACAACTTTTAGTTCAAGGTTATTCTAAACTTGTTTTAATCTTATATGTGCTTATAATTAATATTGTTTTAATTGAGGTAAATCACCTTGTTTCCAGTTGGGCCTAGAGTTAATTTTGTTGATATAACTAATTATATCAATAAATCCATTAGGAACTGTCTAATTTATTTTATAGATGTACCTATTTAATGAAAATTGTGTAAGTTTTAATTTACTCTCATTTTTATTTGATTAAAATATATTGTTACTTTTTAGGTCGTAAACAAAGATGGCAAGTCTCGTGGTTTTGGTTTTGTTGCTTTCGAAGACCCAGAAGCTGCTGAAAGAGCAGTTGAAGATCTAAATGGAAAAGAGCTCATTGAAGGAAAAGTAATATATTTGTTAATTTTTTTATTTATGATAGTGTTATTTTTTTTAAAATTCTAAACATTTTTGTTTTCAATTTATAGCCATTATATGTCGGAAGGGCACAGAAAAAAGCTGAGCGTCAACAAGAACTTAAACGAAAATTTGAACAACTAAAAATGGAGCGTATGAACCGTTATCAGGGTGTAAACTTATATGTCAAAAATCTGGATGATACTATAGATGATGAAAGATTAAGAAAAGAATTCTCTCCTTTCGGAACCATCACTAGTGCAAAGGTAAATATTTTTTAATGCAGTTGTGTCCACAAGTTAATCGTTTTACCAATTTATTTTTGGCAATTAATAAATATTATTTTAGGTCATGTTAGAGGAAGGGCGTAGTAAGGGATTTGGTTTTGTATGTTTTTCATCCCCCGAAGAAGCTACCAAAGCAGTAACTGAAATGAATGGTCGTATTGTCGGATCTAAACCTTTATATGTTGCTCTTGCTCAACGCAAAGAAGATCGTAAAGCTCATTTAGCATCTCAATATATGCAAAGAATGGCCAATATGCGCATGCAACAGATGGGACAGGTAATAGCTTTTTAACATTAGGTTTTCTTAAGGTTTTACATTCATATATTGCATAAAGAGATAACCTTCTTTTTGTGTGTAGATCTTTCCTACTGGCGGTACTGGAGGCTACTTTGTTCCTACTTTACCACAGCCGCAAAGATTTTTTGGGCCAGCTCAAATGGCTCAGATGCGCCCTCAGCCTCGTTGGCCAGCACAGCCTCAAGTCAGACCCAGCACACAAGCCACTGCATCAGGTATTAATTGAATCTTCCATTTTATTATCTTTTAAATTAAAGTAATTAGTTCAGGTATCCATTAAAGTGGCTACTTTCAAAAAATACTAATAAATTTTAATCCTACCATTTCTGTGATTTAATAGGTAATTTAATTCTTTGAATAAAATCCATGCGTACAGATGTTTGATTCCTGTTGTTCTAAAGGACATTTTCTGAAGGAGTTATATATTATTGATCACCTTTTTTAATTGTACTACTACATGGCAGAAGTCAATGAAACCAAACATTTGTCTTGTATTATAGATTATTTGGCTCTAACATCTCTATCCAAAACTAGATCGTTGAACTATTTGTCATTGTTTTGGCATAATGAGTATTTGTCGATCTATTTAGATTTATTTATCTAATTCTTTGCAGCCTTTGTATTTTGCCATGAATTACAATAAACTTCCTGTAATCCTACGGTCCTGGGCACTTAATAATCCGGCATCACTTTCTAAAAAATTTTGTATGTATTGAATACTAAACATCAATCATGTTTTATTCAAGTTTGTTTGCAATTAGAAGGCATGAGTGAAAAACATTGAGCCGGCCAAAGAGTAATGGCATGCATGGAGGAGAGGTTAGTCCTCGAATCATTGGGCTGAGTGACCTTATTATAAGTCTGATCCCTTCACTTAAAAAACATCAGGGGGTCCAAAAATTGAATTTTTGAGCATCATTGAAATTGAATTGATTCAGTCACATCATAGAGATGGTCACATATAAATTTGTAGCATTTTCCAAAATATTGAGTATTAATTTGACCTATTTTTATTAAATTTTTAATTCTTTTAGGTTTTCCCAACATGCAAGGGCCATTCAGAAGCGGACCACGAGGCCCAGGTGCTGCAGGTGGTGGCGGTGGCCCAGGAAGTGCCGCCGCTGCTGCTGCAGCTATGCGCTCATCCATCAGTGCTGCTGCTGCAGCCGTGGCAGCAGCTGGCCGACCAACAGCCAATGCAGCTGCTGCTGCCGCTGCCGCTGCTGCAAACCCAGCTGTTGCCCGGCAATTGGCCCAAGGAGCTTCTCAGGTTAACATACTGTTTGAACTTAGTTATAGATTTTATAAATATTGCTTCTTTTTTTTTTTTTCTCTATAAATATTTTGTTTGCCAATTGTTAGAGAAAATTAATGTATCATTATTTCTAATAATTATTTTAAAAACAAGTATTAATACGTAAAAAAATTGTCTGCCTAACCCATTAAAGTAACGTATATTTAATTGGTCAATTTAATTCAGCAGCAGTATTATTTCGAGACTATCATGATGAATTCATCTAAATTAGTTTTGAATTGATTCTATTGAGTTAAGTATAATTTTGTTAGGCATCTTAAAATCCATGTTATTTTTGTGTATTTAGGTAGGTTTAGTATTCAATTAATATTTCTTTTGTATGTCCCATTAATTTCAAAATAATGAGAGGAATATTGTCCTAATAAAATAATATTTTCCGTATTACCTAACCAGGTTTTATATATTTTTTTAAAGGGTGCTCCAGTATCTGTGTCTGCTCAAGGTCGTCCTGCAAATTACAAATATACTGCAAACATGCGCAACCCACCACCAATGGGAGGTGGAGCTGGAGCAGGTGCAGGAGGTCCTCCACAACAAGCGTTACACATTCAAGGACAAGAACCACTCACCGCAAGTATGTTGTCATCAGCAAACCCACAAGAACAGAAACAAATGCTCGGAGAAAGGCTCTTCCCACTTATCAGAGTAAGATTTAAAATGCTTGATGAGCTCATTTATTTCTTATAGTTAAAGAAACTTATACAACATAATTGCTATATACTTTGGAATTTCCTATTTTTAAATTAGTTAGGTATAATTCATATTAAAAACTATTTATATTTTGCTAGTGATTTTAATTTAAACCAGTGGTACAACTAAACATTTTCACTGTCTTGTGAAACCCTGGCTTTCTAACTTTTGATATCAGTGATTTCCAAATCTAGTCAGGTTTATTATATTTACCTTTTAATTATGAATTTTATTAAAACTTGCATTTATTGATCAAATTGACTAACAATAGTCGTTAAAAAATTAAAAATGAATTTTACTGGTCTCCCTTGAATACCATAAGGTCAAGAATCAAATTAATGGAAATTCATCTAATTTTAAGTTCCTTAAATCATCTAGTGTAAAAGCAACCTCTTTTGTTAACCCATTCATTACGGTGGCGATATTGCAGAACTTACAAAGCTTACTACGCAATAAATAAAAAACTTTCAGCTCTGACTGCTATTGCCTTTTAACACAAACTCTACTTCACTTTTTTGTTATATGTAAGTTGAAAAAAAAAATGACTAAAATTCCTTTGTTTTTAGTGTTTTTTGACCAAAATTAAATTTGTAAGTTTTTAACTTCTTAACGGTTAAAGGTGTTCCAAAGTGGCACCCTACTCCTGGTTTTCAAATCCTTTCTAGATATACTAAAATGGCGAGGAAGGCTTCTGAGTGGCTGTAGACGACAGAGACAGTATAATTAATGAAGGGAATAAACGCACTGGTGTGCTCCAGGTCATTGAGTAGGGACTTAATGAACTCCTCACGGGTTCGTTGAGGAATGGGTTAATTTATTGTATATTCTCATTTTACATAAGCAATCAATTTTTTTTTTAATCAGTAAGTTTAATAATAGTAATATAGTAAGACTTTGATTACCCATCACTTGTTTTTTCGTCAGTACTGTAAACCCAAAAAAAGATGGGGGTTTATTACTCATGGTATGAGTATTTCAAAAGGAAATATATACAGAAAACCAGACAAATAATTAAATAAAGTACAGTATTACAAAGGATAGTTTTCTATTGAAAATTGTTTTTTAATTCTGAACTTGTTGACATATGCTACAGTTAGTCAAATGATTGCTATTTATAGGTTATAGTATTTCTGTCATCCATCTATTTGCCCTAACTGTCCTGGCAATGACAGTTAATCAAAGATTTTTGTGTACTATTTTCAGTTATTTTAATTATAAGTAATGTTTATATAAGACAATAGTCATATGTACAAACTTTGAGCATAAACCTGTTATATTTATCCTATTACTTATAAAATTGTTTATTGCTAAATATTATATATATATTTTTTTTTTTTCAGAGCATGTATCCCGATCTTGCTGGGAAAATTACAGGAATGCTATTAGAAATAGATAATTCCGAATTGCTACACATGCTCGAACATCATGAGTCCCTCAAGGCCAAGGTTAGTGTATTTTTTTATTATAAAATATTTCATTAATCAAATTCCATTAAATATATCTGAAGGCTAAGGCACACATCATTACCTATGAAACCCATTTTGTTAAATACTATGGCACAATACAGCTAGTGGGGTAATTCAGTTGTTGACTATATTTTCTTCTTCTTTTTGCTTATTCACTCGCACAGACGAGTGTTAGCTGCCGTTGGTATCAATGTCTAACTAGACTGTGTGACATTCTGTTACTTTACTTCTTAATAAGTGTTAAAATACAGTAAGAAAATTTTGTAAAAATTATTTTTTAATCATGTCAGAATACTAACAATTATGTGAATTTTTTATAGGTTGAAGAGGCTGTGGCTGTATTACAGGCCCACCAGGCTAAACAAGCTGCTGCATCTGTCAAAAAAGAATAAGAGAAGTAAACTGTTGTGGGTTAGGCTAGGCCGGAGGCCTGGCACAACTTAAGGAATGGGGGAAACCCAACCACGCTCTCTTCGCCCCTTTCACCTATCGAAAAGAATAATAAAGGAACAGAAATAATGCCTTAAACTTTAAAAAAAAAATGCTAAAAACTTTAAAAGAAACAAGTAACAGTCTTGAAACAATTTTTATAAATATTAACAGATCATTTTCAGTCATTGCCTTTCGCCCATTTCTTCAGGCGAGGATATTTTTTTTATTCTCGTATTACGTTCTCCCATTCCTGTTCGAAATTTTTTTTCTTTTTGCAACTTTTCTTTTTTTTTTTACAACTATTATTTCTATCTTTCTTGTGACTTTGCAGCGTATTGACATTATTTTTAATCTTAATTGTAATCTTGATTTGTTTTGTATTATTTTCTTGGTTCTTAATTATTATTATTGTATTCATACTATTAATTATATTATAATGGTGTCTTTGTTCAATAAATCTTGGCATTTATTTGCAACATTAAAATGTTTTGGTAAATTTTATGTATTTCTTTTAATTGGAAGTTATTCTGGATATTGTTTTATGACCATTATGGTGCTGTGGTGGAAAAAAAAAAAAATTGAAAAATCATCTTTTCCTTTTATATTTTTTACATTTTAAAGTAAAACATTCCGTAGTTTTCCTGAAATTAATATTTTGACTTCATCACAGCAACCAGTCATTGAATTAAAATTAATTTTTTTACATCAAGTTATGTCAACTTTCTTGATTTAACTTATATATTCCACTACTGTTTTCCATAATTTTAATAAACCCCTGTCTCCTTATTTCATTTACACGAGCTTAAAAACATTTACAGAAACTGAAAATGTGGATTATCAGTTGTTATTGTTTTCATTATTATCCTGTGTTTATTGCTTGAAATTTTATGTAAGATGCTTGTCAGTCACTGGACTAAAGTATTTTTTTTATAAAAACTGATTAAAAAAAAAAATTCCTTTTAAAAAAATAGAAAAACATCCACATCACTTGAAGTGTTCCGGTATTAAACATATAAACAAAGAAAGTTAATATTTCCTTTTTATTGTGTTTAGTACCCAGTTAATATTGCTGGTTTAAAAGTTGAATATGTTTTCTAATTATGTGGAATGAAAAACATGTAAAAAAATGAAACTATGTTAACATACAATTAAAAAAAATGATTGAATAAAAACTTGTTTTGTTTTTTTATTTTACCTCCCGGGATCAGTGTGATTACATAAGATATGGCCAAATACTTTCATTATTAATATTTATGGCTATCTGTAAAAATGAGTTTTAGCAGAATTATATAATTCTGTTGTATCGCTCTGCAATGTCAGATTTGGGGGTGATAAAATATAGTTTGACCCAGTTATAAGGAGGCCAGCATTAAGAGGAAAGGTTGGTAACCCATGTAAATGTATCTGGTTATAATAATTTCCTTGGTTCTAAGAACAAAACTGACCTGAATTTTCAGATTTTGTCAGCAATAGAAGGGAAAGGTAGAATTGGAAATGCTTACATATTTACTCCTGTCCCACTTTCTCAAGTGGGAAAAATATTCACTCATTCTCAATTCTGCCATTATTCTTGCATGCTTCAGTGATGAAAGTTCGGAGTATCAAGGAGAAAGTCACAATAATTAAAAAAATTGAAAATGGAGTAATGTTCAAGTGTCTCAAAAATAAAATATAACTCCATCAAGTGTAACAAACTTTATTGGGAAGAAAAAAGCAATTCTTGAGACCTTTAAAGACAATCCATCATGAAAGAATTAAGGTCTCAATTATATAACTATGATGATGGGAATAAAGTTAATGAAGAGGAACCGATACTAAAACCAGTTGGCCAAAGATTGATTAAACTACTGAACATTCAATTATCTCTCCTGTAAAACTGGTATTTTGAATTTTTTACCACTCAACAGATTTAATAGTTTAAAAGGCACGCTGAAGCTAGTAGAAAGGGATGGTGAAAGTAGTGAATACTCAATAGGTCACTTTGGAGTATGCGGGAAAGCTTGCACACACACTATCATGCAGGCTTATGTTTACTGCTCATTTAGCGAGTTTTTCGAGCACTCATTCTTTAATTCGTAAATGCTCCTACCATTTTTGTTGGATAGGAAAGAACGTCCCTGTGAAGGAGGTAATTATGTGTATCTCGCATGTCTGAAAAACACTGTTTTGATGGTGTTTTTTGGTTATCCAAAAAGAAAGAGATTAAGGAAATTGCTTTCATCTAACATTTTCTATATTTAATCACCCTTTCTATCTAACCGCCCCTATTACTTATCTTTGCCTTATGCTGTTACAAACATAAGCTGTTGTACATTCCAGTCCAAGCCAATTTTGCTCAAAAGAGTGTAGGTGTAAAGAGGCCTAACATAAGCTTTCCCCACAGCAAAGGGCAGACCTGAAGTGGTGCAATCTGACCTGCTTCTCCTTCCTCTCTGACACCTTCACAAACACTCTCACTCCAATTGTGATTTCACGCAGGAAAGAACGTATGTGTAAAGAACCCCAATGAGTTCTAGCAAAATGGGTTGTCAAAAAAATTACATTTAATTATCTAAGTTTTAGTCTCCTTTTAATTAAACTTTTTCCAAGATTTTTTCTTTTGATTATTTATAGATTATTGGGGAAAAATTACTTTTTATCCCTAAGACATTATTATTCATTTATTTTTTATTTATGACTTCGGCCCTTCTATTTTCAAAATAAAATATGTATATTTCTCATTTAGATATCTTTTTTAAACTTAAACATTTTATTCACCCCTGTAATTTACAAAACGATCACTAAATATGATGTTATAATAATTATTAATGTGATAAGGCATGAAGGAGCCAGCAGTACAATCTCTAGATCTCTCATCCAACTCCTTGCTCATTTTGATATGGTAACTAGTTTTTTTATTGAGTAAATTCTAAAATATTTACCTTGTTATGCTATTAAATGTTTTTCCATAAACTTTTACGTAGTAAAATAAAATAATTTAGTGTTTGGAATAATTCTTTACGATTTTAGAACTTAATATATTAGTTTATAATAAATTTATTAGAATTGCAAAAATTGACAATGAAATGTGGATCTAGACCCTATTGAACATCAACAGAGGTCCACTTTCACTGGAGTTATTTATTGTTATATTTATCTTTAAACTGTATTTTAACAGGATACTATTGTAGTATAATTGCTAAATCAAGTAATCCACCTAAACCAGCCGTGAAACTGATAGATAAGAGTGCAATGACTTTAAAAGTGTTAGTTATTGCAGTATCTTGAGTAAATGTTTGAGAGCCAAAACTGTGATTAGCAGGTCATTGAACTTTATAAAGATAACAAATGACTCAGGTGTTAGCTAGGATTTCTAAATGAATCAATTTAGGATCACATAACACTCAACTCCAAATTGAATTTTCTTTTACAAACAATTTAAAAAAATAAAATAAAATCTGTTTTCAAAATGTTCATTGCAAGAGATACTCCAACAGTGCAGGCAGATTGGTTAAAGAAGTGGGCCACATTATTTGAAAGTATTTACTAATGAAGATGGATGTTATGGAATTTGGATGTGCCATAACTATTTCATAAAAATATTTTGACCAATAGTATTGTAATAAGTCAGTTGTAATATCTCTAGAGCTGGCATGTCGACCTCTTGGAATGGCAGGGTTCCAACTTAAACTTCATATGTTTCGTTTAAATTGATGTTTCATTGACTCATTATTCAGTTATCTCTCCACCTACAGTAATGATTTTTGAAATGGTTTTAGTCGATGCTTGTCACAGTGAACTGCAACGAACATTTACAAAAACGTAATATGATGGCAATTGAACTGATTAACCTTCCCCCTACTTCATTTTTTGTAAAACTATTGCTGCAAGCAACCTTTGAAAACTACGAACAATTGTTATCTGATCATGAGTTATTGCAACTCGGCTATTGCTCCACGGATCGCAGCAAGAGAATGTTCTAATAGTAGCAGAAGAAAGATAGAACCTTGTTACATTAAAAACTCATTTTCGTCAATTGGCACCTTGTCATTCCAAAAGGTTGACGTGTTGAATGTTTTGGCTCAAAATTAACCTTATAAAAAAAATATATATAACTTGGTCCACAAACTTAAATCTCAATTTAGAAAAAATGGTATATATAGTGTCATTTTGAAGACATGTCCTCAATTATAACTATGCAGCTGATTACAGTGATACATTCTGATAAAAAATTGTTCATAATCCACCAAAGTGTCTACTAACACAAACTCATAAAGAAAGACATTGTCACCTTCAATGCAGAAATTTGAACCCACCTTTAGGATGTTTTTGTCTCAGTGGAAATTGGCCAAGGGATTCACTGGCATAATACCCATAAATAATAACATATATGACAAACAGTGAATAGCAGCTATATTGGTGTAAATTTTGTTGACCATACATGTAATTTAAAGAAGTTGGTTGGGAGCTGCAGTCAATGAAGAACGCACTAATAAGAGTGCTGCTACTGGTACTGGTATTGATGGGGGGAAACTATTCCAGCAAGTGGGCCTTGTGGTCCTTAATTCCAAACCCTGGCAGCTACCTTTACTTCATCGCCACATACTAAACAGAGTGAGTGTGTCAAGACTCATTTCGTGGGATCGCCACAAAATAAATATTGACTGACCCAGGTGGGAATCGAACCCACAACGTTCTGAACCAGGCACTCTGGAACCCTCCCCCAACTTGCTCGGCCATCACGTCCTCTATTAATAAGGGTAACTTAATATATTCCTCATTGACCACACTCCCTGGCCAACTTCTTCTTTAAATGTGAATAGCTATAGTAATTACTAAATAAGTTCCTCCATAGAAATAATAAGAAATATCGTGATCAAAGTCTCTAGGTAATTGGATTCCAAGTAATAAAACTGAATGTCCGGATGAGGATGAAATAATAGATGTATAGAGAATTTCAAGAATAATAAGGTTTTTGTTATCAAGAAATTGTAAAACAATTTGAAAAGGCTCTGATAAAGAGCCTCTCTAAAAACAGAGGGCTCTGATCGAATCCCGGTGCCGGCATAGATTTGATTTGATTTAATTAATAATTAATTTAATTCCTCAATCACCCCCGGGTATGTGAGGCCCTTCAGCCTAATGGAGGCTACTCACACAGACCGGGCATAGGATTGATTACCCTACTCCCTGTACGTTAATTGTGAACCGCGTTGTGGTTTTCCAGGATGTAAAATAGCCGCCCGAAGATTTGGTCCATGGATGGTCTGCTTCGGGGAAAGAAATCTTGCACCTGCTGAAGCCAAATAGCAATAATCCGTGGATCTAGACCGATTTGTCACTGTCCTTGAACCCGAGTGAGTCGCTGAGAAGGACATTGCCGAATTGGCTCCAAAGGGACCGGTAATGGAGTAATGGGCACCTTGTCGCTGGTTCATAGCAACATGAGGTTGGGTGACCCCTCCAGGCTGTCTGTGTTCCCACAAGCAATAAATGTCTGTGAGAACACCACATCGCGCGATCAAAGATCTCTATGGTCTATAGTGCATAGACTTATAGAGATCTTTTTTAACAAAAAAAAATAATAAAAAAAAAAATATATGTATATATATATAACCTAGTACTAAGGGCACAAAATATTTTCAAAATCATAATTGAAAAAGATAATAAGATTGATTAATATCATTCTGTTTTTTTTTTATTTTATAAATTTATTAGAAACTTTTATACAATCTCAAACATACAATTGAGGCTATATTTTTTTTATAAAATAGTCAAAAAAATATTAAACCAAAATGTAGAAATCTATCAGTTATAGCTATATAAAATGAGACAGATGCAGGAAATATAGTCTTAGCTTTCATTTGGTATTTCAAATTTTTTGCATCAGTAAAAAAGCAGTACGCATTTATTAAATTTTTCCTCTGTTCTATAATATTTTACTCAGAATTTTACAAAATTAATATTTTTACATTTCCAATGATTCAAATATTTTTTTCCATAACAATGTTTAGATATGAAGGAGGTAGGAAGAGCAGATCTAATAGCTATACCGATAGCAGTACTAGTGGTGATTCCGCTACCTATATCAGGCATCACAGTGTTAGGTAATTAATTCTCCTTAATTAGTTAATCATCTGGTTTTCGACAGCCAAATTTTCTTTTCAAGTATCAATCTTAATAAATATAAAAAGATTATCTTCTGTCAAGTCTCTCTGTACATATTCATCATATTTAATTTACAATAATAAATCAATCATAGATTAAAATAAGACCACTATATATCCCAAAAACACAATTTTATTAATAAAATTTTATTAAATTACATTATAAAAAACAAGGTGACGTTTTGGCCTTTTGATTTTTGCCCATTTTCAAACCTTTGTATTTTATTTATGTGTGAACACCATCATCTACAAAATAAATTAATATGTACAACTCTTGGAAGTATCTGTTGAACATTTAATATTTTCTTCTAAAAGAAGTTATTATTTTCCTAGTATGGTAAAATAGTCAAATAGCACATTCTCATTCAAAAATATCTATCATTTTTTCCTTATTAAACAAAAATCACTTCTCATTTACAATGATCCTTACAGAAAACATTCAATTTTAAAAAATGAACAACCTAATAAAAGGTACAAATCACAAATATTTAATTTACATATTTTGTAATATAAAACATTGAATGCCGAGAAAAAATTCATTGTACAATATTTAATTATTTTATTTAATTTTAATTTTATTTTTCAGTGAAAGGGTACAAACGCTGAGTCCAATACCGAGCACTGGTTCCTTGATTACTTATCACCCGCCTCACACCAGAAGAGCCAGCATTATGTCCAATTTTTCAAGAAGTATATCTATTAAAATTGTTAAATACATTATAATTTTTTATTATTACACTTAAATAAAATTCTCATTCAATAACCAACTCTTCTTATTTCTAGTTAGTTTGTATAGGATTACATATATCATTAATCAGTTCTTAGGCAAATTAGGTAAATCAGGATTCAAGGCGATGTGCAAGTATTACCATAATTGTTTAAAAACAAAAAAATGATTCAATTTTTTTTGAAAAGTGAGCGTTAGTTTTTATTAACTGTTATTATTAAACTATTTATCACCACAACTATCAACTTAGCCACAAACAATAGAGTATATTCGTGTTTTTTTTTAAGGGATTCTGTGCCACAGGTTTATTTTTATGTGACTAAATCTTCTGTCTATTTATTGCCTCAATAAATTGTATGTTTATTTATTTTATAACAATCCACATCTACCCAAGCGGGTCATTAGAAGTATTTTTAATTTTTGAAAGATACTACCAGTGCTGGCCTTAGTGGCGGGTAAGCTGAACCCACGCTGGGGACACTGACCTGCAAGGGTGCTCACCACTTGTTGGTAATTATAAAAAAATGTGAACCTTAGTGCTAATTGTGGTATATTTTACATAAAAAATCCCCAGCTCCAGGATGATTATTTTTTTCCTTTCTTTTTTTCCTATCTAGAGAATATATCGGTATATATAGAGAATTGAGTCAATAGCATTATTTGAAGGTGTTAGCTGATATACCCAAGAATACAAACATTTCTAAAAGTAAAACATTTCTCCAGACCACACAAAGAAACATCATGGTGCTACGTACAGAAAAGTTTGTATGATATTGATTCAGTGAGATAATATTGACTATTTCTGTTTTGCATTATTATTTTTGTTATATTATATTGTGAATTTCCTTAGAATAAATATGAAAATAGAGTCTTGCATTTATTTGATAAAAAAATCTTGTTTAACTCAAGTACCAAATATGGTACCTTGAGAAGAGCAGGAGGTCGATAGCTCCCGCCCCCTTTTTTGGCTTTGTTTAGGCACTCCCCAAAATACTTTTACTTATTTTTTTTGGCTTCTTGACAGATTTTTACAATGTAATTGTTTATCTTTCTTTATCTTTATCTATATTCAGCTCTTTTGATGCAAACATCCTTTGAAAACACCTTTAAAGTCTCTCTTAGTTCATGTTAATAGTCCTCAATTTTTCATAATAAAACTAATTTATGACTATAAGTAGGTGATAGTGAAATGTAAAACTTCCCTTGATTGATTTATTTACTAAATAACATTAATTGATACAGAAAACCGTTTCAGAGTCCTTCCTCATATCCAGAACTTAATATAGTTCCTTTACTCACTTCTCTGCTCTTCTCTATTTCGTTACTTACTTTTCTAATCCTCTCTACTATCACCTATTTATAATTAATTGAAGGCCTTCCAACAATTAAAAAAAAAAAAAGAAATTAATAAAAATATGGAGCTTAGTGAAGGCCATATGAAGAGAATGAGGAAAAGTTAGAAAAACTAATACTGGAATATTATGTAGAAGATATATTAAGTTCTCAAGGTAGAAAAAGAACTTTGAAACGTTAACTGTATCAATTAATGTGATTTGTTTGCTAATAAATCAGTTAAGAGATGTTTTAGATTTCACTATCATCTATTTATAATCAATTAAAGACTTCCAACAATTTTAAATCTGAATTAAATTCGTGCTCCTTCTGTATTTTCTAATGAATTCATTGGAACAATGCAGCACATGCTCATTAACAGATTGAATCTTTTTATCACAGTCTAAGCCCAATAAATTATGTATTGTAAATAATATTTTATTGTTTTACATCTTTACATTCAGTTTATTCAGTCAAAAAGGACAATAAAATGAATCAAGCATACTAATTAATGAACAATTTAGAACACTCACAGACAAATATGATAAAAAATTATTTATTTTTCTTAATAGGAATATTAAATATTTTTCTTAAAACGAAAAAGAAAATTTCCTTTAAATTAAAATAATAGTTGAACTAGCTGCCATAAGATAGCAGCACAAATCAAGGAAGCTGGAAACTAATAGTTCCAGTTAACGACACAAGAGGCCAACACCATCCAAACAGCCATTTCCGAACTATAATTTAAGCTGGAAATTTTTGTTTTGTATTAGGAGATTAGGAGTGTAGAGGAGCTAAACTGCCAGGCCATTTACTTAGTTATTATAGTGCTGCTCTCTTGTGACACGGACTTAAACTAAAATAGGTTTAGTGATTGCCGCAAGATAACAGCACAATCGAACCTAGATGCTGGTCTAGTAGTTGAGCTCTTGCACACTCCTACTCTCCTATTACAAAATAAAATTTTCCTGCTAGTATTTGACTTCGGAAATGTTTGTTTGGATGGTGCTGGCCTCTTGTGGCGCTAACTGATACTATTTATTTTCCGATTTTATTGATTTGTGCTGCCATCTATAGGAAATTTTCGAAACCAAATCGTACTTCACTCACCATCACTTACATATTTGAATTTTCTATCAAAAGTCAATATATCCAATTTTGGAAAATTATTAGAGGGTGAATTATGGAGATAAGGCAAATTTTTATTGGAAATGTTGATTTGTAACACCTATTTGACAGGGCAAAATTTAAAATTTGAAAATGTGTTACATAATGTGTTTTTGTCGACTATTGTTTTAGTCTCTTTATTCACTTCTCTCTTTCAAATGAAGCCTTTCTTGATGTCCTTGAAGCACCTTCCTGCTGACTTCACTCTCTCCATTATTAATCCAGCCATGTTCATTTATGTGATCACCAAGGTACTTGAAGTCACTCACTTGTTCCAATGGTACAATTCAATTCAAGTGAACTATTCCATCTCTCTTTCTGGCATAGGACCGAAGGAAAAAAAAGGATATTAAATATAAGGAAATACTACATTAAAGCAAACCTATTCAAATTCAATTTTTTACCAAATTTATCAAATTAATAAATTTTTTTAAAATTTTCATCATATTCCTTTTTTTATAAGGTCTGTTATTTATTTTTAAGAGACTAAGGGTAATTAATTATAAATTAATCAAAAACGAGAACATGTTATATTTTAATAGCCACGTTTTCAGCCTATAGTTAATTATTTGAATTATTAGAATATCAAACATATCAATATATTTTTTCAATAAAAGGATATGAAAATTTCCCTTCCCTTCTTTCTAATTACGGTTTTGTTAAAACTCATACATTATCACAACCAATGTTTCGGGATTTTCCCGACCTTCAGGATTTAACTTATTCATTAACTAGTCCACTCCTAATTGATCTACAATCAATCCATATCATTATTTCATCACAACATATTTATTGGTTTACTGTAATTATAGTTTTAAAATAGCATAACATTCAATAGAATAAGTATGAATTAGGAGGTCTGTGGCAACCAAATTAAGAGGCCCCCTAAGCTTCTTACATAAAATGGGTTCTCATAATTTTTTTGCATTTATTCTCATGTTGCTCTTTGATAGCTCTTCGATGCGAAGGTTGAATTGGAGGTTTCTTTCACTATTTACAAAAACCACCTTATCATCTGCATAAGCAACAGAGAGTAAAAGGTGGGTCTTAGTTTTCCATATCCAACTGATGTTTGATCCAATACATGTTTTGTTTTGCTGTTTTTTTAAGGCATCCAGCATTAGTGTAAAGAGCAGAGGACTGAGACTGCACACTGTTTAGCTCTGAGCTCTTCTGTTATATTATTGTATGTTCTCAAAGTATTTCTTTGGCTCCTAGAGACTTTGGATTGCCTTAAGTTGACCTATATCGCCTCCGTTTTCTTCTGAGGCTTTTGTTATATACTGTTGACCCTGTCAAACACTTTAGTCAGGCCCACAAAGCTAGTATAGATCTCCTTGTATCTTTCAATTAATTTCTCTGAAAGTTGTCTTATCATGAATATGAGATCCTGAGTACTTCAACTTGACCTGAATCCATATTGTTCTTCACTCAAGGAGAGTTCTACTGATTTATGTAGTCGTCTCTCTAAAATCTTTGAGTATATTTTGCTCGGGACACATCCCAGTGGCTCTTACATTCTTTATTATCCCCTTTCTTAAATATTGGAACTATAGCTGATATTTCCTAATGTTTCGGAATGTTCTTTGTTTCTAAATAAGGTTTAGGAGATGCTGGAATATTTCGATCCCCTTATGGTTCATATATTTGATCATTTTAGGGCATTCCATCTATTCCAGCTGATCTTCCTATTTTCAGGAAGGCAATAGTGTCCTCCAGTTCTTCCTCACTGAAAAATCTTATTCCTCCCCAATCTTCAAGAGATGTTCATCTTCTTTGATTTTGCCTTTGGTACTTTCATTCAGAAGCTCATTGAAGTATTCAGCCTATCTATGCATAATTCCTTTGTTACTCATGAGTATGCTTAATGTATTTGAGTACCAGTTCTCTCTCTTTGTACATATTTCTTAGCATTCTGTAAAACAGCTTCAGATTGTCTTAAAAGTTATGTTTCAGCTTTCTTCTCATGCTTTCCTTTTGGCTTCCAGTATCTTGTTTTTCTCTATTCGCCATTGGATTACATATTTTTCGTAATCGTTTGTTTTTAGATATTGTTTCCAATACATCTTCTTCTGGTTGACTTCTTCTTAGATCTGATCATTCCATCACACAGTTCTTTTTAGTCTCTGTTCTGTTCTTATTTTACCACATGCTACTTCTGCTGAGTCCCGCAGAATCCCCTTTAAGGTAGACCAAGCTGCCTCAACATTGTCTGAGTCCTAAGGGTTATCACTGCTTCGAACCTTTTCCTCTATTATACAACAGTGTGTAAAGCTTGTTATTCCTCGAGAACCTGATGGTTAACAGTCTGTCCTTTATTGATTTCCATTCCTTAATAAACTTAGACTCATCTTTGTGTAATATCCAGCCTGATCTATGGGATTCACTCCTGAATATATCAGTAATAATTCTCCAATTTGTTCCTCCCCTTTGACTTTTTTTTGGTTTCTGTGGTAACCCATCTGGTACTCCCAGCTTTCTTTCTTATAAGAAGGAATTTGGTAAGGAAGGAAAAAAAGTTTTATTTCTTATTATCAATTCTATATTTTAAACCAAAATGGAACTACTAATGGTACTTCGACCTCCAGTTCCAATCGTAAAATCTCACTTAAAACGTTTGCTTCAATTTTGCTCTTTTTAAAAAAAGTGATCTCTTCTTGTAGATGTTGGCACATGAACAGATTCGTTTCTTTCACATAGCTATTTGAAATAATAACAAGAGTTAGTAATCAAATTAGAGCTAAAAACAGTAGTTACAAAAAGGTTAATTTTACACCGCATAGAAATATTTATTTTAGAATGCGTGATCCTAAAAGAGTAGGTATTGTGTAGCGTCAACTAATGCCTAACCCATCATTGACGGTGTGAAAATGTTAAGAACTAATAAACATTAATTTTTTTAATCCAAAAGATTGTCCAATGTGGGAGGAACCAAATGTTAGGCAGTCCCGCCTAATGCGGGACGTCTGGTCACTTTACTTTAGGCTAAGGTGATCAGATGTCTCACATTTGGGTCCTCCAAAATTTTGTCTCACATTGGGCTAAATTTAATGTTTATTAGTTATTTACATTTTTATAAAGTTACTATACACTAATTAATTAATATTTTTATTTTTTTTATTAACAAATATACATTATATATTGACTTTGTAAACATGTAAATAATTAATATACATTTAATTATGCACAATTTGGGACAGTTATCGATGTGGGGCAAAATTTGGGAGGACCCAAAATGTAAAAATAGATTTCTCGAAAAACTGTTTGAACAAGACCCATAATGGTTCTACAGCGATTTTTCAAAGCGCTATTTGTTCGCGGTTGTAGAGTTGCTCTACAACCCTTTTTTCATGAAATATTGTGAGGTTCCTTAATACCTCAAAAATGCATTTGAAAAACATTTTTTTTTGCTTAAGGCGTGCTAGCAAAGGGGAGGTGTAACATACCACAAAACGTTTTCATTATTTTAAATACAATTATTATTGCAGATAGGCACCTTAAAAAAAACACAATTTAAGCTCCAAAACATGTTCCTATGACAATTGCAAGCATCGCAATTCAATATCAAAAATTGGCAAACAAATATCAAAATTTTGCGGTTTTTAACTTTTTTTTTGCGAAAAGTTGTTGACTGATTTCAACTGTCCAAAGTTTATTATTTTTGTCACCTTCAATGCAGAAATTTGAACCCACCTTTAGGATGTTTTTGTCTCAGTGGAAATTCGTCAAGGGATTCACTGGCATAATACCCATAAATCATAACATATATGACAAACAGTGAATAGCAGCTATATTGGTGTAAACTTTGTTGACCATACATGTAATTTAAAGAAGTTGGTCGGGAGGTGCAGTCAACAAAGAACACACTAATAAGTGTACTGCTACTGGTACTGGTATTGATGGGGGGGGGGGGGAAATAGTCCAGCAAGTGGGCTTTGTGGTCCTTCCAATAAGTTCCTCCATAGAAATAATAAGAAATATCGTGATCAAAGTCTCTAGCTAATTGGATTCCAAGTAATAAAACTGAATGTCCGGATGAGAATGAAACAATAGATGCATAGAGAATTTCAAGAATAATAAGGTTTTTGTTATCAAGAAATTGTAAAACAATTTGAAAAGACAAAATGGAGGGCTCTGATAAAGCATGCTTTGTTAGACCAGTACTTGAGAAAAGTAGAAATTACTAAATATATAATATAGATAAACTTTTCAAATGTTTCCAATATATTATGCCTGTGCATGAAGTGTGCAAATTATACACCTATTTCTCATGGTTATACCTTATTAGAACAGAATACCACATATTAAATTATAATTTATTATACCTTTTGAAGTGGATATCGATCAACAACTATTAGTTGAACTTTTCTTTTGAATAAATTAGAATTTTTGTGAAACTAAATTACTTATCAGCCATAAATAAACAATGACCATTGAGAAGAATCAGAAAAAATTAATTTTGTCATTCGAACTAGTATGAAAGTTTATTCAACTAGGCCATGCTCTATTTATAAAGGTTTGTGATTGATATTATGTACAAAGAATCAAAGTTATATATGTTTAATGACATACAAAAATACACCATAGTAATTAAATACAATAAATTGTAATATACAATTTGATCACAGACAGAATGATTCAACTGAAATCATATTTATAATTATACACAAGGGAATAATAATACCTAGGAACTTGTAACAAACTATATAAAACTCAATTAATAAATCTAAAAAAATAATCATTTTGGCAAAAAACAATAAATATCAATTTCGGCTTATGGATTTTGAAACAAACTAATTTCATTTGTAGTGATAAAACCTTGTTATTAAAAATAGGTGATAAAATATTCAATTATTTAAAATATCATAAAGAGACAAGGTAGTATTTAAAACAATCTACAAGACAAGGTTTTCACTGAAATCATTTACATAATGTATGATAGTAAAAAATGAATATTTTAAAAAATAAAATACAAATTTAAAATATACACAATATAAAACACAAAACACGAAGAAAAATATATCAGCCCTCTGCTTTTACTCTCCTACTACAAGCTTCTTGAAAAACAGCTTTGACCTCGGACCAAATTTCATCGAAGGATGTATCAAATAGTTCATTTAAGAAGTCTCTGGAAGCTATCCGTACCTGGCATGTCGACAGGACATAACAAACATCGCTAAACACACATACATCTTGAAATAGATCACCATGAGCTTGCTTGATTCTAAGGAGAAAAAAAAGGAAAAAAATACAGCACATTGAAAAGTATGAAAAAAAGTAAACAAATTATTAAAAACCTCTTGTTTAAAAATTTTCATAAGTTTTATTTTTTTTTTAAGGGGCTAATTTATTATATTTTTTCAATTTTATTTTTTACTTACTGGAGTAGAGATTGTTTACAAGTCTTATGCAAAATTGGATTTGACAACTGCTCAACCATTCTGGTCAATTCATTTCTGATAACTGCCCTACTTTTAAAAATAATTGGCATTGGTTTCTCTACTATACCTATAATAAAGTAATCAGTATTAGCATTGTAGCATATAAACATTATCAAACAGGTTCAAAAGGTGCGTACACACTTGCGATCCGATCAACACGTTCAGAGCATGAGTGACTCCCCCTGTGTGCATTGAAATTAAAAATTTCATGTACACATCCGGTATACAAAACCCGCAGGAATATCAATAGGAAACCCATAAGCATTCAGTAGTCATTTTGCAAAGTAGCTGTTAACAAGTCTCTGTCACATGAGGAGAGAAAAAGAGTAAAAGGTGAATAGGTCGAAAAGAATCTTAATTAAATAAGGAGTTGTCAAAAACATAAAGAAGCAAAAAATTAATAAATACAATAAAAAATATTTAAAATGAATAGGAAATAAAAATATAATAATACAAATCAAAAGTTAACCAGATGTTAGTATTGATAATGGCGATAGGAGCGAAATGCGGGATATGGGAACGGACTATAACAATTTATTGTTGTTTTAATAAATTGAAAATTTGGGAATAGGTTAGGGATAGGCTTTGTTTATCAGATTTTTGATTGATGGAAAGAAATTCTAATTGGATGTAGATGCTTTCTGAAAGGAGCAATTATCAGATTTTTAATTGATATAAGTTGTTAGGGACTGAGGCGTGAATTTCATATTGTTATACTTTTTATTTATATTTTTCATGCCTATACTTTATTATATTTGTATTTGTCTACCAATATTATCCATATATTGTTATGTTTTATACATCAAAAATTTCATATTACATTGGTTGTTATTTTGTTTTTTCTATTTAGCCCTGATGAAGACCTACAATGTAGACCAAAAATTTGGCACACAATAGAAAAATAATTTACACAAACCGCACCTCTGATCAACTTCTCCTTAAAACCATAATAACATCAAGATATTAATTGAAATATAGTATTTTAGTTCAACTTTTCAATTATCTTAACCAACAAATCCGTCACGCTCCCATCCAAATCGGAACAACGTACCATCAAATTGTTTGTTGAAAAAACAAGATGGATCGTCGTGATGCGAGCGAGCTCGGCTCACGCTCTGCTCTATAGCGGTGTACAAACAGAGAGAACATGATGGTCGTGATCAGTTCGCATGCAGATCGGATCGCCAGTGTGTACATACCTTAAAATAAAGACTAATATAATACGAACTTTCTACATCTGATATAGAACTTTCATCGCCGCTATTATCATCCAGAGGTTCCTTCTCAAGGTCCAACTCTCCATCCACCATATATTGGCCATCGGATTCTATACATACAAAGTAATTAAACCATTATATATAAACATGGAAATAAACTTTATAAATAAGAACTAATGCATACAAATATGGCAGAAATAATGGAATAACTTGAGGGTTATTTATTGGTGTCAGGAAATTTAGGGGTGATATGGGGGGGGGGGGAGGTTTCCAGGACAGGACAGTTAATAGTAGTATCTAAGTTTTTAACAGAGGAGCTTATCCCTCGGTCAACAAGTTTGGGGTCGTAAGCGAGCTCGTTTTCTTTTGTCATTTACGACTACTTCATCTTCTGAGGACATTAACAAAGGTTCCTCATTGGTAATATAATCAGGATCATCTGATAAATCATGAGCAGCTACAATTCTACCTTCATCTCACTCCGGATATGAAGGTAATTTATTCTGTACAGAAACAAGAACTAACTTATAAAACTCTGAAATTCAATAACACATTATACCCATTGGATATAATACTAAATGAAAATGAGGATAAAAGGGTGGTTAAGGGTACAAAAAAAAAATGAATTTTATGTAAAATGCAACAGAATATTGTGTGCAGAACATAAGAAGGTGAAATGTTCTTCTTACTTACAAGAGACAGAACCTGATGGAACTTATACAGTATCTGGTATAAGATCTTTTGAATAATTAAGCAGAGAAAAATGAAAAAATAATTGATATGGTAATAGTATAAATAAGGTTGTTTTTTTTTTCAAGAGAGGAAATACTGACTTTTGGAAGGAAAAATTTTACCACCTTACATTTGTATAATGTTAATCAAACAAATTTTTTTTAGTCTTATTCAATGGAGTATTCAATGCATTGCAAAGTTAGATTGTTTTGTGGTAATATTAATGATTTTTTTTATTTATTTCTAAAATAAAACCAAAAACCATATTTATTTTTTTAGTTTCTTGGACCTAGTTTTGCAAACCCATCTTTTATTCAGCATCATTTTTTTTTTAAATACATCAAAGTTTCGCTGACCATTTTTAGACTAGCCTGTATATACATGTATAGTGATAGGGACAAGAGAGACAAACCTGATGTGTTGACCATTGTATTGTGAACACACTTCGGACCAAGAAAACATATTTCACGGTGAAAAGAAGGATTTCTCAAATCGTTGAGACCTGAAAATTCACATAAGTTAATTAAATCTCACAAATTAAAAATAAAAAGTTAATCAAGATAAAGATTGTTGAAATAAAGATTAATAGCCATCAGATGTTTTAAAATTAATTCAGCTCAATTTTTGTTACATTTGTATTCCCATAATACTGATTTACATCAAAACTTGCCAATATTGAAACAAAGTTCCTAAACCTATTCGTAAAATAAAATATTAAAATTATTGGTAAAAGTTAAAATACAAAAATAACCACTTATATATAAAGTATAATGTATGAATGAATGTAGATTATTATATTCAACAATAGGGGTATTTTTCAGTCACTCAATTGAGGAGAGTGTCAATGCAGCAATATGACCTCAGGTTTTGGATTCAGTGGTTCTCTAAACCTCTGAGCAGTGAGTATCAAAAGATTTTTAAATTATAAGTCAGAATAAGGAATCTGCCCTTTTAATTATTTAATTTTAATTTTATTTTTTGGCATTGGAATCAGATTCCTCAATAAATCACATGAAATAAGTTATAAGAAAATTGGTTGATTGGATAATATTGGTGCTTTATTTAATCCCCCACTTTGAATTTTTTTAATTCTGACTTCAAATTATTTGTTAACGGAGGGGAGGGAAAGAAACACGATCCCAACAACTAGCTTGAAAATCAGGAACAATTCGTGACCAACCAATAAACTGTTTATCTCTGCTTACCTAGGTCTTATATTACATTAAATATGTATTTATTTGACAAATGCATCTACACATAGAGGGTCATTAGCATGTAAATATATATTATATTTTTAAAACTGCAATTTCAAAAAAATTTCAGCTATCGTAATTCCTTGTAAGCCTTTGTATAGCATTTATAGCATCATCCTATAACACATAGGAACAGAGCAGTAACCATAAATAAATTGCTAGGAGAAAAAGTGTCCTAATTGCGTAAATTTCGTTGTCATAACAACTTCATACCCATGGAAGCAAGTTGACAACACAAACTTTTTAATAAATGTGAAAACATTATTATAGGATGGTAAGGAAAAAAAAGTAGTGTGAAAACGTGAAACTTATTTAACCCTCATCTATAAATGTATGGGTTGAATCCGACTCAGCTGGCAGATTAATGCGCATATCTCGTCTTCTCCCTCTTCCAAGTTCATAGGACTCTAGGTACTCCTCCATTCATTCATGACAAAAGCTTGGGAATAAAAATTAAAAAAAAATACATATATAAAAGACTGAACATGTTCTGTAATATAATTTTTTTTTGATATTTTTGCATTATTGTTTCTCAGACTCAAAATTTCAATTATGAAGTAACAGACCGTATAAAAAAACATTGGGTTGTGGTTGTGTTTGTGTGCCCAGTGTCGACGTTTATAGAAGAGGGTTAAGTGAAACTTTATTGCCGTTTATAAAAATTAATTATCATCATGAACCACTCTGCAACAAATACGACTGAATAACATATTATAGGTTATTATTTTAAAGGTTATTTGATATTTTAGTGGTTAATCCAAATTCAAAATTTTAAGAGGGCCAAACAGCGGGACACAGCTAGTTATTTATAAAAAAATGTTCCATTTTTTTTCATATATGTTATTAATATAATAAAAAGCTTACCTACATCTACCTGCCCGTAGCTTTATATTTATACCCTTGGAATAAAGTTCACTACACAAACTTTTTAAAAAAGTTTTATAGTTTTTTGGACCCTGCCCCGATCTCGCGAGGTCATATCACTACTTTGGAAGAAGACCGGCCCAAATCCACAAATTATACTTTTGAGAATACGGGGCTTGATGTTTTCATCATTAAATGTCAACTGATTACAACCGATTTCCTTACAATTGTATATAGTTTCTTGAACCCATTTTCAAGTAAATGCTCGGAGGAAATTTGTTTAAGGTATGTTTTTTTTTTTCAAACATATTTTTAGACCTAAAGTTTTTTACTTACGACAGTTTTGTTTAAAAAACAGCGGCCCTCAAGCAGGCTCATGACGAATATTTTTTGTGGCTCCCTTCATCATAAAAAAATAATCATCTCATTGATTATGATTACAGAAAAATTGGAAAATCTTTAATTTTTGAGTTGTGGTGGTCTTCTTTCAAGGTAGCAGCGATATTCTTCTTTCATTCAGGAGAGTAAGAAAAGGAGAAATTTAATTTATTTTATTTTAATCTTCCATTTGTTATAAAATTAATTAACAGTAAAATCCTAACAGCATCGAGTACTTTAGACTTCAGCTCATTATTGATAACTATAAACTGATTCTTAACTAATTTCTTATTAAACATTTCTTCGTAAAAAGGGATTTAAATTATTTTTTTTTATTTCTGTAATAAATGGGCCTAACAATTTGTCTTTGTTCATTTTTTTAACTTCATGCTATACTTATTTTATCTAAAACGTTAGTTATTTAAACAGAGAGATGTGAAGTAATAAGATTAAATTTTAGATAGATAAGTTAATGAGCTGTTATCTCAAGATAATGGATTGTTCTATCTCCTATCTCCTTTGATAGGATTCATCTTATTTCTAAACAGATAAATTCCTTTAAAAAAATATATATATATTTATAATAAATGTTAGCCACTTGAAGAATTTTTACTCTGAAACTCTTGGCTTACTTTATAACTTTACAAGTTTTGTCAACAGTCAAAATGTTACACTTAAGTTGCCAAAACAATTTTAAATACAATTGAATAATTTTTTAAACAGGCCTAAAAGTAATTTATTAAAAAAAAAAAAAAAATACATTTAAGGTTATGCAAAATGGTTATTTTTTTTAAATCGCACCCTATTTTTTGCGTGCAAGAGTATTATTTTTTAATTAAAACATGTATTAACAATTTTAAAATTTGATGCTTGTACTAAGGCTTGAGCATATTATTTAAATTTTGATTATTAATTTAGAAAAGTTTTATTATGGTATTGGTAGAGTAAGAGAAAAAATGTGAAAACTCCTTGCCTAATCTTTGCTTATATACCTAACTGAATAAAAAAAAAAAACATGTTGCACATCTATAATGAAAAGGGCATAATTCAAAAAGTGTGTTTTGGTCAGGACTAATATTAGGCACACCCTAAGATGTACTGCTAGGTCACTCGAGATGTCGATTGTTTTAGCCTAATATTATAGAATAGGCTACAAGGAAGAAATGAGTAAAATAATAAAAATACTATAAATATGATGATTTTGAATTGGGCCCTTTTTATTGTGGATGTGGAACATGTTTAAAAAAACAACAAAAAAAAACATAAAAAATTCTAAAAAAACAAAAGAAATTACTGTTACAAATAAATACCTTGAACTCGAAGATTTTTCGAGACGAACGAAACATGGTTGTTTAAAAGATTTTTTTCTTCTTTTAAGAAAAGAGATTCGATAGAAACCGGAAGGGTGATTCCCATATGAACAGGAATAGGCAAATCTAGGAAGCAAAGAGATTTTAATTTAAAATACATACACTAAAATAATAACTTGAAAAATTTATTGTCAACTACAAAATTACCTGGTCCGGAAGATTGAACTGAAATAACATCTGGTGTACTCTCGTCTAGAGTAGAAAAATCTACTTCTTCTTTTACTTCTGGCTCATTCCAAGCTCCATTATTTAGCCTATAATTTATTCTTAAGCATTAGACAAATATAAAATATATAATTACAAATTATTATATTAAGACTTACACGGGTTTCTGTCTCATAACAGGTGACAACTGCTGCAGTTCACCGTAAGTTATTAAACCGATCGGCAAAGCAGGAGATTGTCCTAAAGATTTCAAAATGCTTTGCCTACTCCCCCTCATGCTGCCTAAACAAAATAAAATAAAACAACAGTAGTAACATGTTATTTAATGAATGCTAACGTTTCAGCACAGTTTGTAGGCTTTCTATCTGACACAAGGCAAGCTGCAGAACAATGCCTACCCGCAAACAGCAACCATACTGTTTGTTTAAATACCTATCATACAATGCAAAGATTTACAACCATTCAATTATTAAAAATATAATTAAATGTTGAAAAAATTATGTAAGTGCAAGATAAAGTCAAAATCATAACCAGTACTTAACAATTCATTTTATACTAATTAATATTTGTTTCATTTGCTGACCACTAATAACATTTTTCCTTCATTTTGAAAAATATCACTCAAAGAAATGTTATTTTAATAAATATAAATTTTAAAATATGAGGAATATAGTAAAAAAATAAATAAACATTTGCATGCAAAAATTGAAAAGTTTTTAAAATTGTTTTAAGATCAAAAATGCTGCTTTACTTGATTTACTTAAAGTAATTAGCAGTGTCGGCCTTAAACATTATTAGACATCTGTGGGGAATTTCGTCATGGGCGCCCTCTCCTCCCTCCCCTAAAAATGCATCTGACACATGTTAAGGATATACTTTTATATAATATACCACAATTAGCACTATGTTTCACACTTTTTTATAATTCCCAACAAGTGGTGGGCACCCTTGCAGGTCCCCAGTGTGGGTTCAGCTTACCCGTCATTAAGGCCAACACTGGTAGTATCTTTCAAAAACCAAAAATATTGTTAATGACCCGCTTGGGTAGATGTGGATTATAATAAAATAAATAAAAATACAATTTTTTGAGGCAATAAATAGAAAGAAGATTATTAGTCAAATAAAAAATAAACCTGTGGCACAGAATCCCTTAAAAAAAACAAACACGAATATACTCTATTGTTTGTGGCTAAGTTGATAGTTGTTGTGATGAATAGTTTAATAATAACAGTTAATAAAAACTAACGCTCACTTTTCAAAAAATATTCAATAATTTTTTTGTTTTTAAACAATTATGGTAATACTTGCACATCGCCTTGAATCCTGATTTACCTAATTTGCCTAGGAACTGATTAATGCTATATGAACTAACTAGAAATAAGAAGAGTTGGTTATTGAATGAGAATTTTATTGAAGTGTAGAAATAAAAAATTATAATGTATTTAACAATTTTAATAGATATACTTCTTGAAAAATTGGACATAATGCTGGCTCTTCTGGTGTGAGGTGGGTGATAAGTAATCAAGGAACCAGTGCTCGGTATTGGACTCAGCGTTTGTACCCTTTCACTGAAAAATAAAATTACAAATAAACAAAATAATTAAATATTGAACAATGAATTTTTTCTAGGCATTCAATGTTTTATATTCCAAAATATATAAATTAAATATTTGTGATTTGTACCTTTTATTAGGTTGTTCATTTTTTAAAATTGAATGTTTTCTGTAAGGATCATTGTGAGAAGTGATTTTTGTTTAATAAGGAAAAAAATGATAGATATTTTTGAATGAGAATGTTTTATTTGACTATTTTACCATACTATGAAAATAACAACTTCTTTTAGAAGAAAATATTAATTTATTTTGTAGATGATAGTATTCACACATAAATAAAATACAAAGATCTGAAAATGGGCAAAAATCAAAAGGCCAAAACGTCATCTTGTTTTTTATAATGTAATTTAATAAAATTGTAATAATAAAATTGTGTTTTTGGGATATATAGTGGTCTTATTTTAATCTATGTTTGATTTATTATTGTAAATTAAATATGATGAATATGTACAGAGAGACTTGACAGAAGATAATCTTTTTATATTTATTAAGAATGATACTTGAAAAGAAAATTTGGCTGTCGAAAACCAGATGATTAACTAATTAAGGAGAATTAATTACCTAACACTGTGATGCCTGATATAAGTAGCGGAATCACCACTAGTACTGCTATCGGTATAGCTATTAGATCTGCTCTTCCTACCTCCTTCATATCTAAACATTGTCATGGAAAAAAAAAAGTTGAATCATGGGAAATGTAAAAATATTAATTTTGTAAAATTCTGAGTAAAATATTATAGAACAGAGGAAAAATTTAATAAGTGCTTACTGCTTTTTCACTGATGAAAAATATTTGAAATACCAAATGAAAGCTAAGACTATATTTCCTGCATCTGTCTTATTCTATATAGCTATAACTGATAGATTTCTACATTTTGGTTTAGTATTTTTTTGGCTATTTTATAAAAAAATATAGCCTCAATTGTATGTTTGAGATTGTTTAAAAGTTTCTAATAAATTTATAAAATAGAAAAAAAAAACAGAATGATATTAATCAATTTTATTATCTTTTGCAATTATGATTTTGAAAATATTTTGTGCCCTTGGTACTAGGTTATATATATATATATATATATATATATATATATATATATATATATATATATATATATATATATATATATATATATATATATATATATATATATATTCTTTTCTGTTGGCACTATAGACGATAGAGATCTTTGGCCGCACTATGTGGTGTTCTTATAGACATTTATTGCTTGCGGGAGTACAGATAGCCTGGAGGGCTCACCCAACCTTATGTTGCTACGAGCCAGGGACAGGCTGCCCAATTCTCTATTACCTGTCCCTTTGGGGTCAATTCGGCAGTGTCCCTCTCACCGACTCACTCGGGTTCAAGGACAGTGACAAATCGGTCTAGATCCACGGATTACTGCTATTCGGGTTCAGCAGGCACAAGATTTCTTTCCCCAGCAGACCGTCCATGGACCAACCATCCGGGCGGCTATTTTACGTCCTGGAAAACCACTACACGATTCACAATTAAGGTACACGGGGTAGGGTAATCACTCCTACGCCTGGTCTTTGTGAGCAGCCTCCAGTAGGCTGAAGGGTCTCACATACCTGGGAGGAGAGATGATTAATTGATTGAGGAATTAAATTAATTCTTAATTAAATTAAATCAATGCCGGCACCGGGATTCGAACTCACAACCTTTGGGTTTGTAAGTAAGTACACTTTTGTAAGCTCGTTAACCCGTTCGCCCACTCCTACCCACTATATATATATATATATATATATATATATATATATATATATATATATATATATATATATATATATATATATATTTATTTATCAGTATATATTAGACTTGGTATTATGAAGCTTTTCGAAAAGCTATAGCTCGAAAATAAAAAGTCAACTTTTTGCAAACTGGCTCCCAGATTAATCTTCCTGTTTTTATTTATTTAATTTTTTTATTACTACTTTTATATCACAAAAGAATAATAATAAGTCAAATTTCTTTTAAAATAAATATTTTAGCTATGAACTGTATCAAGTAGATTATCATTCAGCATTTTCACCTTGCATAATCTGAACTATCACTTTGCTCGGCTTTGCTTTCACTATAACTCCGGTTATGATAAATAGCTGGAGTACAGGTGTTGTGTGGAAGAGTTGCAGATCTTCTTTCATGGGCACGTGTTCTTCCACCTGAAGAAATGAATAAATACAATTATGAAATAAAAGGACGACTTTCACATTTGGAATCAATATGAAGTTAACAACAGTTAGAACTACAGTAAGGAGGGCATTAATTATATGAAATAATTGGAATCAAAGGTTTTAACATAATTCAGATTATCCTTGAACTAACATATCAGGAGGAGCTACTCTAATTCGGTAATTACTCGATTTATTTTTCTTAATCCTTAACTTGGGAAGGAACCAAATTTGACATCATGAACTGGGGAATATTTCACCAGTTCCGGGATGATAATTTTTTTTCCTTCCTTTTTTACTATCTAGAGAATCTATCCAAGAATTGAGTCAGTAGCATTATTTGAAGTTGGTACCTGATATAACTAAGAATACATGTAAAACTTTTCTTCAGACCACGCCAAAAAACATCATGGTGCTACGTACAGAAAAGTTTTTATGATATTGATTCAGTGAAATAATTTCAGTTTTGTATTATTTTTTTTTTGGTATATTATATTGTAAATTTCCTTAGAATAAATATGAAAATAGAATCTTGCATTTATTTGATGAAAAAATCATTGTTGACCACAAGTACCAAATATGGTACCTTGCGAAGAGCAGGAGGTCGAGAGCTCCTGCCCCCTTTTTTGGCTTTGTTTAAGCACTTCAAAATAGTTTTACTTATTTGTTTTGGTTTCTTGATAGATTTTTACAAGGATTTACTTAGGCTTTGTTTATTTGATTGCTTTAGGCATTCTTTTGAGCAAAAGGAGATTTTTTCCCCATTTCAGGATGATTATTTTTATTTCATTCCTCTTACTGTCTAGAGAATCTATCTAAAAAGTGAGTTGGTAACATTATTTGACGATGGTTGCTGATATAACCAAGAAAAATGCAGTTGATATGATAAGAGCCAAAGTATTTTTTTATGCGACAAATGTGAAACAAGATTTTACTTACAAGGGGAAAGAAATTGCTTTTATGAAGCTCATACTACAAATTAAATTGTAAATAATAAAAAAATGTCTATTCCTATGTAAAATTTTTAGCAAGAAATGTAATTACGTTACACATAAAAGAATTTAAATAAAAGAAACAAACTTAATTTTTTTTAAATACCCCATCTATAGCTTGCCCACAATTCACATGTTTATTATTTTTCCTTACTCTCAAAATAAATTTACAAAATATTTGCAAATATATTATAAATATATAAGCTAACAACAGCATCTTGTAATATATAAGTAAATATTTTGTTCGTCCCCAGACTGCCATCTAATTATGGACGAACTATTGTGACCTCCTCAACTTGGCATAAATTTGTTGTTCTTTCAATTACAATTAGTATAAATCTATGGTTTGCACCACAAAGTTCTGAACATTATCCATAAATTAAACCAGGTCGATTAATATTAATAGTTCCTTGATTAAGACGACCTGGTACAGCATCAATTTTAATTCCTAGGGATGAAACTTGATAAATAAATTTTATGGTTTTGCAAAAAAAAATTATTTTTTTAAATTTGTTTTATTCAGGATACAACTGACTGGAAAACATTATACATTAAAAAATAAATAAACAGTGGATCTATTATTGTCAATCCAAGGGTTAATAGAATTAAAATATTCAACAGGAAACAATTATGGTGAAAAGCATAATTATGCAATATAAAAAGGAAAATTTCCTGTTAAAATACCTGTTAAACTCCAAAATGAATCTTCTCCATGACCATCAATAGATAGAGATTCTTCAGGGAGGTCAAAAAGTGGGCTTTTTTCACTCTGGAGAAAAAAATTAAATACAAATCTACTTGTAAATAAATTTCACAAATACCAATCATAGTTGTTATAATTTATTAATACTTTTATTATTTCATTAAATTTTAAGGACCCACGCGCCTAAAAAAAAGTGATCTTTAAAAAATGTCATTTGGCCATTGATGCTGTCCCCTATTTCTATGGTCTCCTTGTAAATCTAAACTAGCAAAACATTATTCATTGAAACATTAGCTATTTGTAGCAGTTAGCAGTTAGGTCAGAGCTATCAAGATAAAAGAGTATAATAACTCCATTGTATAATAATAAATTAGGTAAATCATGACTAACCTTAAGTCAATTGCCAAATTTAGGTATATAAATGAAGTGTATAAATTAAAGCAATGTTATACTTATAATATAATTTTCTATTATACCTATAAATATAAATCAAGTTTTGTAAACCAATGTCTTCAGGTGGAAGTAATATAAAAGATTTAATTCTTGGATACAAAAAAGAAACAATTAATTACAAAAATAAATATTAATTTTATAAAAAAGGAAACCAAATAATTACACAAATTAATATTAAATTATTAAAAAAAAAAAAAAAGAAGAGAGATAAGAAAAAATAAATAAAATTGGTTAGTAATGAAATTTCATATCAGTAGATGCTGAAATCTGATTAAATTTAAAAAAAAAAAATATTTTTTTTCAAATATCAAGCAATAACAAGATTATAAAATTTAAAAAAAACAAACAAAAAAACCTGTACCACTATAACTCATGAAGGGTCTTGGGCTCAGTACTTCATTAAGGACCATACTATTTCTAGGCCAACGGTTGAGCAAGGAGGTGATTTGGCCGAGATCACGCTCAACCCTCAGGTTTTTCCCCCTTTGTAATTTAGTACTTTTTTTGCCACGTCTTTATTTTCACCCTTCTTTCTCATCTCGGTTCAAGTTTAACTCCTCTTTCATATTTGCTAAAGCACTACTTCCTAATTTGAATTTAAAGTCAAAATCTCACTCGAATTATCAATTGCTTCTTGGAAAATGAGTCAGAGAATAGAAGTTAAGACTCCGTTCCAGAAAGTTTTATTAAACTGTAATATATTTCATTGTTGTTAAGGTCTTTTCGTTGCCACAGAAAATTTCTGACAACTGCAACAAATGAAGTCCAGGATTTTCATTCAGCCTCATTCATGGAATTTACGAAGGCTTGGCCCTTAATGAAGTTTCTTATTTCTAGGCCTTTAAATATTCCTGCTTTAATTTTTTCCTTACTCAAGTGAGGCATTTTTCCCTATAAATGCAAAGCGTGATCCGTCCTTATCAAGAGCCTTTACAAACTGCTTCATGAGGCCCAGCTTGATATGCAGTGGAGGAAAGATGACTTTTTCTCGTTCAACTAAGGGCTCGTTAATAACGTTATTTTCTCCAACGACCGTGTGTTCTCTCTTAGGCTACTCTTGTCTAACCTAGTGGTATGTTTTGTATCTGTTATCCCAGAGATACAAGAAACAAGAATATTTGGTGTGGCCACTTTGCTGTTCGAGGAGAAAGTTTACCATTTTTATGTCCACACAAACCACCCACCCATTGATGTTCACGATACCTTATCTTATCCAAGACCAAAGCTATGGTGCTTTCTTTCATGGTCGTTGAGTGAGCAATTGGTATTGAGCCGTATTGTTTCCTTTCTGTAGAACACATTTCAAGCTTCGATTTGAACTATCAATAAATAGGCACCAATCATCTGGAAAATATTCAGGAACTCATTTTTTTTCCAGGATTCATCTAATATCGTGACAAAATACAAGATTTTCTTCTTGAGAGAAGAATGGTAGCAGACCTTTTTCTCTTGTATGATAAAAAGTAATTTGGGTTGATTGTTTCAGTAAATTTTTGTTGTTCAAATAGGATGCCAGTAATTCAGAAGCTTCTTTTGACACGTCAAAATCTCTGACGAGGTTATTTAACTCATCTGGTTGAAACGTTGAGAAATTGTTGACCTCCACTCATGATCACTGTCACCTTCATTAGTATTAGAAGGGTGATTATAGGGACAACACTTGTCCTCAAAAAGCTCTGGAAGCTTGTGAAATGCTGGGATCGGTATTTCCTCTGAGAGAGGGACCGAGTGTCTTGCAGAGACTAAATCATGATAAGTCCACTTACTACGGTTGTTTCGATTGATTTCAGTAATATTTATAAGACAGAAATAACAGTCATCAATGTCGTTTTTGGATTCTCTCCAAACCATCGGTTCGCCGAATTTCAAACTTTTTCTTTTCCCGCTAGTCCACTGACCTAATTATTCTGTATAAGTTTTACAAATCTGATGACCAGATTTATCTTGATCACCGAGCTTAACACCAAAGTATCCATGATAAGATCTCTTTACAAGGTCACTAACAGCCTTTCTGTTATCTTTTATGTGTATACGCTATAGCATGGGTGGTTTCATTTCATGCTATGGTGAGAGATCACTGTAAAAATGATTAATAGGAATTGCTTCTTAAATTCCAAGGTGATATGAGGTATTGACAAGAAGGAAAAGGCTGGATTTATTTTAATTAATCAATTAAATAGTCAAATTGTATATACCTTATGTTATTTTTTAACTTTTTTGGAGTAAATAGCTTTAATAATGAGCAAATAATATTACCTCAGTAGTGATAACTTCATTCTCAAATGCTGGATGCACTACACGAGGAGGAATCAGGGGCCATCTCTCATGTCGATTGTGACACACACTGTACCATCCTGTGAAAAAATAAAACACTATAGATAACTTTAGAATGATTCGACTATCCATTTCAAAAGAAGTAAATTACTTTAATAAATCAGGCACAAAATCAGTGACCAATTATTTTTCAAAGATACGGGTAGATAAATAAAATTTAAAAAAATAATCAAAAATAAAAGCTTATTGACAGATTTAGGGTTAGTTCCTGAGTCAAGAAATAATATATTCTCGGATTTAACCTAATCAAAATTACTCTGGGGCATAACTATACCAATACTAAAAATTCTAATACTATTGCCGGTTCCTGTTTAGTTTTAGAATAAACTAGTTCTTGATTCATTTTATTCCTTAATTCATCTTAACCCAAGATCAGTTGAAACAAGACTAAGGGAAGAACTCCTATCTCTACCATGGGCCTTCAGATTAGCTCTCTGACTATCTATAATCATAGGCTTCGATTACATTTTTTTTTTTTATACAACTCATTTGCTTTTAGCATTTATTACATGGAACGACTATTGTAATTTATATACATGATATACAATCACAGCCAGTGTCCTATACTCTAAAGGCGGCCAACTGACGATCACTGAAGTGGAGCAACTGGAGTGCTTGGAGTGAAGACGATTCCAAGGGCCCCACTGACAATCACTCCAATTCATTGTTCAATTTCTTATCCACAATTAGTGATTCATGCTAATTTATACACATAAGCACGCATTTTATAATAATTAGAGTCAGCAAACATTATAATTTACAAAGTAATATAAATTATAAGAATTAATTGGATATAAATAGTGCCTCTACAATTCCCAACCTATGAATTTCTTTCAAATCCCACAACAAACTTTCCAACCTCTACACACATGTAAAAGATCCCATTCCTCTTAAAAACCGTTCCCATGTCGTATACTGCGTCCCCTGTTCCACTCCCAACTGTAACTATCCTCAACAAAAACAGTAGTATTTGTAGAGCGTTACAATATATGTATAAATTTTACTCTCCTCCTCCCCTCTTACCCGACCTACTCTTCCTCACGCGATTCCTAATAGGCTTTCTGGGCTTAATAGCTTCAACGGGTATGAACTCGGAGATTGTTAAAAACAGTGGCTCTAACTATATCGGCGAAACTAAAAACCTCCTTAAAAAGATCGCATCACCCAACATAAATATTCCATCTCTTCCCGTAACCAGACTGCCTCTAAACTTTCTGAACACGCTTTATCCTTAAAACACACTTGATTTTGACAATACTTCAATCCTCGCCACTGTCCCTAACCATGACAAATGACTCCTCTCAGAAAGCATCTTCATCCAATTAGAATCCCTTCCCTTTCAATCAAAAAACTGATATACAAAACCTTTCTGTAACCAACTCCCAAATATTTAATTTATTAAAAAAACATAACTTTTCATTCCCCTCAATTTTTTTTTTTTCCCCCGTGACAACTCCTTATACTAATTATTTTTCCTTAGTAAATTTAACCCGTCACCTATATTTATTTCCATTGTCATTTATCCCATCAGTTGAAGTGAATGTTTTTTGGGTGAGATACTATTTTCTAATTTAATTTTTTAACATTAATTTTTATATTTAATTAATTTTTTTTCTTTACATATTACCAAACCTTCATACTATTTATCTTTTTAATAAATAGGTTTCATATATTTTACTATTCCCTATGTAAATAACGCATTATTTTAATTTCAATTAATTTTCACATTGTTATTTTATTTTTTTCATTAGTCAATTATATTATGTAATTTAGTGTTATCTTTTTCTTTTTATACTTTATACTTTTTTATCTTACTTGTAATTTCTGTTTTTATCATTTTTTACTGTTACTGGTACTGCCTCTGTTGTTTTTCATTGTTGTTATTTTGTTTTTTCTTTTAGCCCTGCAGATGGCCTAAAACTTAGGCCGAAACATTGGCACAAAGTATATAAGTTTACTTACTAACGTGTTACTTTTTGACCGCACCCCCCGACCAACTTTTCCCTTAAGATATACATCTACGGTCAACGAAAACTCTCTTCAATTGTAAATTTTAACTGGATCTAATAACCAACAATTTATATTATAGCACAGCCTAAAAACTGTGCAGTTTTTCTTTCCACTCCATCAGTTTTCCACACTCACGATTGGTTGGATTGATTGGATTTTGGCAAAGTGTGATGATGTTGAGGGCCGATGGAATTCCAGCTGCTCCCCATTACTCTAAAACACCCACAGAGATTTCACACCCAAGGTTGTTCTATATCCCATTTGGAGTAGAGTAGGTGCAGTAGAATGATTGTCAGCGGCCGCCTTAACACAAATAATTTCTGTCAGTAATACAGACCTCAGAAATTGATTGGCGTAATCATTCACCTTCAGGAAAACTCTCATCAACTGGTAAAAACCGTGAATGACAAAGAGTGAAATGTGTGCCATTAAATGGAACTAATTGGTAATTTATTCCCATCAGATAAATATTTTTATTTTAAATTTTATTATACCTTAATTTTTACAATAATATGAATATTTTAATAAAAATGAAGAAATAATAAAATGAACTTTGAAAGGTTAAAAAAATAGAGAAAGTGTTTTGTTTTAAAGTTCTCTGACTTTAATATCATATCTTATAAACCTAATGTTTTAATTGTCATGTATTAAATAAAAAGTAGTAAAATTATTGTAAAGTAAATGACTGTAAAAAATATAACTATTGCATTTTTTCATCCACATTAACTAATTAAGTAAAATAATTTCAGAGTATTGCTCGGTACCCAGGTACTAAATTCATAATTTAGTTGTTAATGAGTTAGTGATAATGCCATAAAATAAAATAATCAAAAATAGCAAATCAAAAATATTCTTAATTACAACTTACCCAAAGCCTGGAGTTTAGAAACACCATGAGGTGATGTGGCAACATTACTAACTGCAATAATTGCAACTGCTCTCAAGCTGTATATATCACTGGTTGTAGCTATGCGAACCATATGATAGACAATGGAATCATCCAAGACGCTCGCAATCCCTGAGAGAGAGTATAGAGCTGTTTTTACTTCCATCAGTTCCTCATCTGTTTCAGGATCTCTTGACTTCTCTAACACCTTTAAAAAATTAAATAATATGATACTACAACAAATAAAATAATACCAATTATATAAAAACAAGCAATCAAAAACTTAGAATAAAAGAAGAGAAAAGATAATATTTTTTTTAATTTAGCATAGTTGAATGCCTACCTGCCTTCCTGTGTCCTTTACACACCACACAACGCCATGGAACGGATATTTTATTACTGGCTATGTTAAAACGCCCAAAGCTCTTAATTTACAATTTCAAAAACTTATCTAGAAAACTATTATCACACCTATTAGTTGATACTGTATGAGCTAAAACGTCTGGCCAATAATTAAATTCCTCCCATATTCAATATTACCAACCTGAAAACCCTTCAAAAGATCTTTAATATTGCAAATCAACTTTTGTACCCATTACTTGAAGACTAACCTAGACTTTTTTCAAATATCATTATTTTGATATTTTTATTTTATTTTTTTCTTATGTATATTTTATACTAATGTATTTTACTTTGATGTAACAATAAGTCAAATGATTGATTTAATCATATTATTACCAGGGTGGACAGAAAACTAAAATAAGAGAATTCAGGCATAATTCCAGATTTTTCAGATCATTTTTTTTTTAAATCCATGATCATTTTTTAGTTACTCACAGTGTTATGGATTTCTTCACACGTGATAGTTTCATTCATCAACTAAACTTCTAGTTGCGGTTAGACCGCAGTGTGATGTCAAATTTCATGTCAGCATAACTACTTTGTGTGGTTGCTGGGTACTTTATTTGAGTAATCGATGATAAATTGAATTACATCACAGTTTCTTTCATTAAATGTTGTGAGCAATCATTAATTAAAATGACTGAAAGAGGATTTGCTAAAGCGCAGTCGAATAATGTTCCAAGCATAAACGCGATTATGATGTTTTTTTTCTTTTTTCAAATACAGATTTTTGTATCTACTGAATTTTAAGGAGTAAAATCTACAAGATAATTTTGTGATGACTAGTTCAGTTTTGAAGCTCTTTTAATACATAATTTCCCATATTAATTTGGAAAACTAACATAGCCTATAAATGCAGAAAAAATAATTGAAGCAACAAATGCAGTGAAGCATACGAATACGAATTATTTTATTGAGTAAATAGGTGCATATGTTTCAGATGTTAGATGTTGTTAAAATTATTATATCTAATATTAGCTGTACACACATGGTGTTGCTCGTGAAAATAATTGCAAGTTAAATACCCTCCCAAATTTCAAGTTTTTTTACGTTTAACTTTTAAAAGATAATGTGAGTAGCAGAAGACTGAACTATTGTTCTTATCATTCCTAATAATCATTCATCATCATACTGTAGTTTGTATAAAATTTTACTAACAGCTTTTAAAACCAAGAAAAGATTTAAGTTTAACATGGATTTTAATTTTATTTTTAACACATTAATTACTTATTGCAATATAAAATGAATAGGAAAATAAATACAAGTATTATAGCGAACATAGATTCACTGAGGAAGCACATCGTTCAATTCAATACCCTTGCTTTGGCGTGGCGATGTGGATTAAAAATCATATTTATTTAATATTTTTCAAATTGAAACTTGAATTCTGAAAATATGTTCTAAAGGCACTCAAACTGTTTTTTATTCCTATGCTTTAATTATTAAAACTCTTAGGGGAGGAGGCTACCAGAACTTTCAACAAAACAACCGGCAACCTACAAAAATTTTGAATGCAAATATTTCCAGGGCAAAGTGGTGGCAATTGTTGTCTATCGACTGCATTGTATAGAATTTGTCTTATTTCATTTTTTCTGGGATACGTTTTCTAGGAACAGGATCAAAATGATAATAAATTTGTCAAAATGGCAAAAAAGCTTCACATTTTTACACTTTTATTTTCCTTAATCTCCGATTTTATTAACAAATGACGCTTTCACACCATAATTTTATTCTTGTTGAAAAAATTTTGAGTGAACTTACTTCCACTTGTATAAAGTTGCCATGACAACGATTACAAAATTAACTATTTTTACTTCCTTGTATGAAGTAAAGGAAGTATTGTAATCGCGAAAATTTTAGATTTTCAGATTTCAACGGAAATATCCATTTTGACTAGTTTCGTCGTGACGTCTGTACGTACGTTCGTACGTATCTCGCATAACTCAAAAACGGTTAGCCGTAGATAGTTAAAATTTCGTATTTAGGATTATTATATAATCTAGTTGTGAACCTCCCTTTTTGGTCACTGCATGATTACCGGAAGTGGTACTTTACTTGAAGGTCATTACTGATTTTCATAAAAAATTATAGTAAAATATTATGCAAAACTTCTCAAATTTGGTATTTAAGACTCATGTATTGATATAGACAACATAATAAATTTTGGTAAACATTGACAAACCGGAAGTAGTACTTTACTTGAAGGTCATATTAAACTTTCATTAAAAAGTATATTAAAATATAACGTAAAACATCTCAAATTAGGTAAATTAGACTCTTATATCAATATAATTAATTCAATAGATTTTGGCTGAAATTGAAGATCTGAAAGGGGTACTTTACTTGAAGGTCATAAGAAACTCGCATCAAAAGGTATATTGAAATTTATTACAGAGATCATATGTTTTGGTGATAAAGATTATAAACGCAATTTTTTTTTCCACTCTAATTAAATAATTTTATTACTTGTTTTAAGTGTTAAAATTGATTGTAAAATACTGTTTTTCCACTCCATTTGTGAGATGAACAAGTCTGCAGCAGGAGAATAAGATATAAGTTAAGTGGGTTTTTTCCGCTTAAAATGTCGAAACTGTCGATTTCCAATGCTTTATCTAGTGATACTGACAGTTTAAATGCTGTCACGGAACACGAAGAAATCTCTTTGAAATTTCAGTTATCATGAGACCTCCAGAAACAAGAGTGTGTGTGTGTGCGTGTGTGTGCGCGTGCGGATGTGTGTGTGTGCCAATAGATGGATGTCGCGACGCCGAGTATCATTTTTGAGATTCTGCAATCTTCGGAAACTAATAACAAAAATTCAGGATTACTTTTTGAGCCAGCGATTTATAGTTTAATAGCTGTACAAGGAAGTCATGTGTTGCGCACATCAGATATTTTTTTTAATAGTTTTCCTCATTACTCCCCTTAAGGGGAGCATTTAAAAAAATTTAATTATATAAACCTTCTCGAAGAAATTCTCTAATGATAGTGAAAACTGCATCAAAGTCGTCTGATTACTTTTCGAGTTTTACGATCACAAACATAAACAGGCTGAATTTTTGTATATATAGATTTTTGTTACAGATCTCAATTGGCATCGTATGGTGACTCATTATTTTGTATTGCATATAATTTTCTGTATTCTCTTCTAACTAAAACGAAGGAAAAAATGCTAATCATATTCACATAAAAATATTGATATGCTAATAAATATTCTACAAATAAAAAATATAAAGTGATAAAAATTCATCAAATATCCAATCAAAACTTATTGAGGTGATAATATTTTAACATAAAGCAACAAAATTGTAAATTTGATTGTAAACGTATTCATTATAATGAATTCAAAACAATGCAAACTAGTTACTAGAGATACTTTATCTCTTTTCATGGCTTTACACCAAACTTTGAGTATAATTGAGTCTTTTGGATGAGAAAAAATAACTTACCTGGTGCACTTTCCATTGTGTTTTTGCACATAAGCACAAGGCAATTCTTATACGAAGGTTTTCACTTTTTTTCCATGTTTTTTTTCCTAATCACTGAATTAGATGAAATTTAACAAGTTTCACCAGAACAATAATAAGTAGTTTAAATAGCTTTATTCAAATGAAAAGTGACGTTACGTAAAACCCGCGAAAAATGGAGCGTTTGAATAGCCAAAATATCTTGCTCAAAGGAATTTTTTTTTTTTAACTTAATAAGAATGTTTTTATGAATGATTTAATGTTTTACGTAAGTTTTGAGACAAAAATAATTTACTTAAGGTGTTTTCAAAAATCATCTATACACCCTATTGGAAAACAATAATTTAGGATAATAAGATAATTCCAACCCGGAGATTGCTGAAAAAGAAGTCAAAGAACAAGCAACATCTTGGATTTTATTCATTACAAACATATCAGCAGTCAGCTGATCATCAATTACTCATTGTCCTTAAATGTATCAGATTTAAACACTAAAAAATAAAAAATAGCTGATCATAGAAGTAAATAGGCATAATTTAATTATTACCTGATTATTATTAAATATTATTATAATTTAAGTTACCTGAATCAACTTAGCGACATAAGGATCAGCAAGAATCATCGCAAGTCCTTGTTGATGGCATGCCAGTTGTTGATAAAGATGTGGAGGTAGGAATACTTCTTTATTACCATTGGAACATTGAGTAGATAGAAGGCTTTCTACTATTGTTACATACCTGAAAATGGAAAATTTAAATTGGAGAAAGTTTTATTAACTGTAGAAGTAATTAAAGAAGAAGTTGATTAAAGAAGAAGAGGGTGCAGTCTATAAAAAACACACTAATAAGTCTAACTTATTTTATTTTATGCCAACGTTTCGGCCTAAGTTTGTGGCCATCATCAGGGCTAAAAGGGCTTTCTTTTAGCCTTGATAATGGATTATCTTTATTGGATTTTTCTTACTTCTTTGGGTGCAAAGTCCAGTAAAAAAATTGTTTGCTGTATCTTTTGCTAAAATTGGTCCGACAAGGTTTTCTTTTTCTTTTTTTTTTTGGCTTTGTAGACCATTTAATTATAATTCGAATAAGCATCGGGAATTATCCAGAAGATGTATAGTTTGAAGGTTATTTGAAAAACTAAAAAAAAATTAAATAAGTTTCATAGGAACATACAAAAAATACTTTATAATCATGGCTATAAAGTTCAATAAGCTTTATCTTTGCTAATAATGGTCCGATTTGTATGATTTGTTTTTATATTTTGGAGCGAATTTAATTACCTTTCAAATAGTCATATAATAATTATTAAATCAACAAAAATTACGTTTTTTTGGACTCGGGGGGCTCTGAAATGTATAGATTCATTGAAAACTGCATACTGTAAATTTGATCCTTACCATACTATAATACTTTTCTTACCTAGTGGAGGTAGGAAAGTAAAAGCATGGCTATAATGTCCTATACCTCGTATCTTTACTAATAATGGCCTGATTTAGACGATGTTTCATTTTGTTTTTTATAGAATTTAATAATGTTTCAAATAAATAAATATAAAATTTATCATAAAATGCATACTTTTCGAATTATATAGAAATAAAATATTCTTTTCATCATAACTTTTTCTCGGGGATATACGTTATATATAAATAGTAAGAAAGTAGAAAACTTCAAGCAAGTTTCATCAAAATCATTCAAGCCGTTTTAGTGTTGCATTCTATAGAAAAACAGATTTTTCGGATATTGCACAGCCACTAACGTGCACAGGGTGCCCGGTTTGGTACAGAGGCATTGGGGGACCAAAACACACAACAAAAAAACAAGCAATCAAATCTGTCCACTTGTTCCAGAGATAATCATAGCACAAACACACAGACCGAAAATGCTTTTTTTTCAACTCAGGTGGCACTGAAGCGATTCGATCCATTGAAAGCTATACATTGAAATTTTGACCCGATTACAATACTTTCCTTACCTAGTAACGGTAGGAAAGTAAAAAAAAAATATTTATATTCAAGCAATAAAAAAAAAAAAAAATGGTGTGAATCAATTGTGGAAATTATTGTGATTTTTTTTTTGGGGGGGGATAAGTTCAATAAAGTATTATTTACAAGAATTGAGTTACAGTGAAGTCCAGATAGTACAAACTTTGGTAATCCGAAAGCCCGCTTAATTCGAAATAAAAAACAGGGTATATTCTTTGGAGTCAAAAATAACTAAGATTACAATAAAACCATAGTAATACAAAGTAACTTTCTGAAAATTCCAAGTTGGACAATGTACTGAACTAATTACTGTATAACTGAATTACATTGGTTTAAAAAAATCTGTTTGTCGAAGAGAAGAATTACGGCAGCACTTCAGAAAAATGGTGCTTGGGGGAATCCTGGCATCTGAGTGCGATACTGTGTAATCGCCCGAGATAATATTTATATAATCACGCAATGTTATGTAATTTAAGAACGTTAAGTTTATATTAAGAATAATTTTGCTTAATCTGAAATGGGTCTGGCCCCGATCATTGGAGATAATCGAGACTCCACTGTACTAATAAATTATCTCTTCAATCCATCATATAGTTGGAAAATTAATATAATACATATAATGAAACTGAAATTAGAAATAATTTAAATTTAATTCTGTGAATGTTCAATATCAAAAAGTGGCTGGGAGTCTTAAGCAGTGCCTTCCACGCCAAGATTTTTCCCATTTAGTCATATTTGAAAATTCTTTTCTCCAGTCTAAGCTATTCTTGAAATCTAGAATTTTTAAAGTGCACTTCACCCTTTCATCTTTCAGCCCTTCCATGAATCCTTTCACTAGGATTTGCTTCATCAGGTGTTCAATCCTAGACAATTCTTTGGAATCTTTAGTAGAGTATATCCCAGGAATAGAATAGGTTCTGAGCAAGTGATGTGTTTTAAAGACAACGTATACTATCCAGTTCATTAAATCCTTTTCGTCGATAAACTTTGAAAAGTCGGATTCCATATTGTGGAACTTGTGCATCTGTTTGACAAGGCGTTGATTTTCTTCCACAACTTTAGCTTGCCATTCTTTGAGTTTCTTAAAGTCGAAAACCTTCCTGACGCGATAGCCCCTCCAATAAGACTGAATTATAGTAGCGTACCGATTATATTCATCAAGAATATGGGAAATGAAATATTTATCGACGTGCGTTCTTTCACTCTGCCGACCTAAATGTCCTCTATAATATCTCTGAATCACTATCGCAGCTTTGTTCAGTTTTTTCATATGATTTCGTGTTAAAAAGCCTCTTACCCATTTCTGTATGGCATTTGCAGCTCTGTATTTGATTAATAGGCAACAATCTTCAACAAAACTTTGCCTATATAAATATTCATCAAGTGTATCATCAACTATATCAAGGCCAATTTCCATTATAAAAATCTAATGTTTAAATATTATAATTATATAATTTCTCTGCTAGTTTAATTTAAATAATTAAACATTCTCAGATAGACCATATAATAACATAAATGTAATGTAATCACACTGATAAACATTTGTTTTTTATAGTGATGTCAATAACAATGTAAAATGTAGCATATTATTAGGCTGTTATTATTATTTGAAAATAAAAACAGATATTTTAAACAACACATTTATAATACAAGATTTTATTAATTAGGCTGAATAGCGTATGTGCCAAAGAAAAAATAATAAGAAGAATCAGTAAATCTAATTTAGATGGTTATTAACCCACACTACAGGTTAAATCTGTAGTATGAATTTTTCCTTAAAATAAATAAACATATTGAAAAATATTACATTCATCATGGCAATATTTCAAAAAAACTTTAACCTTTTAGTGCCAAACGAAACTATTGTTTTATTTATATTAATTTATTTTGAAATAAAGTTTCTCATGGGTATATTAAGCCATAACATATACAATATAAATCATATAATAATAACATAACATAATAATATTATAGTGTAATATTACAGGGCTTCAAAATAGCTGTACCCTTTTATTTTGAAAAAGTTCTTGTTCTAGATTAAACTTTTTCCTAGGAACTTTTTTAAACAGTTCATGCAAGAACTTTTATGCTAAAACTTTTATCATAAATTCTTATAAGAACTTTTTGGTTAACTTAATTAAAGAACTTTTACTGAACTTATATAGTAAAAGTTCTTTGAGAACTTTATAGCAAGAACTTTTATAATATAAGTTCTTTAAGAACTTTTATCCACAAGTTCTATATTACAAAAGTTCTAGTAAGAGCTTTTTGATGAGATTATAATAAAATTTCTGTGGAAAATATTTGTGGAATTGTGTCTTCAAGGGTTTCCTTATGTTAAAATGTTATTTCGTTAAATAAACATTCTGTAGACGATTTAATTAAAATTTAGGCAATTTTTCTATTGAAATTAAAAATTAAATGTTAAATAAAATAAATAAAAAGGTAATTTTTTTCAATTGGTTCTTTTATTTCAAATTTTATTTATTATCTATGCTTTGTCCCATAAGTATAGATTACTTGTATTTGAGAACTTATATTTAAAAATTTCTAGTAGGAGCTTCTATTGTGGCGGACGCTGAGTGGTGGGAGCAGTCAGCGGCCGGGCAGTGGTGGGGAGCGCCGCCTCCCACTCCTGCCGGCCGGCTATAAATAAGCTCGCTCGCCTCACTAAGCAGCATTCTCAGGGCTCTCCTGGGCCACTCCTGACCCAGGAGCGGCACAGTGCCTTGACTGCTCTACCATCCGCGCCGCCCATCCTTCTCCTTCAGCCTACGGCCTTCTTGGTTGTAAGCTCCTAAGAAAAAGCTGTTATTTTCTTACCTTGACTACCTTTTCTTTTTTACCTCATCCTTTCACTGAAGGCAGTGCGGTCTTAATCGGCCAAGTCTTCAACCCGCCAGTGAGGCTCTGATAGGCTAAGGCGGGGGTTCCTATCTCGGAAACGGTGCGGTCCTAATCGGCCTAGTTTCCAACTTACCGGTGAGGCTTTAATCAGCTGAGGTAAGGTGCTCCTCTCCTAAACCGAGACAGTGAGGCTCTAATCAGCCGAGTCTCAAACACGGCCGTGAGGTGCTCATCCACCGAGCCGTGGGAGCTACCTTCGGGTTACTCACCTCCTCCCTGAGCGGATTGTACGAGCACGCATAGTACCTGGGCCCTTCTGGTTCTAGAGGGAATTAGCAAACGTAGACCCAGAGTACACTATTAACAGAACTTTTATAAAAACAGTTTTGGCAAGAACTTATATTAACAGATCTTTTATCAAAAACTTTTAATGATATAAGTTATGAAGGAACTTTTTATCAGAAGGTTCTTTTGTGTAGAGCTTTTATATTAATATTTTAAATGTAAAAGTTCTTGTAAAAAAGTTAAACTGAAAGTTTATAAAAAAGCTCAATAACTGTTTCGAGTCCTGTAATAATATAATATATAATTTGTCATAGGCTTTTTTCCAAATGCTACGATTGGTATATTGTCGTTGGCACTAAAATGGTTAATACATAATGGGAAGCGGTCTATGAAAAGAAAAATGATAATATATTAAAAAAAAAATGGCCTAAGAATTTATTAACATGAAATGGCTATCGAAAACAAAGCATTATACTCTATCTGCAAGTTATTCAATAAAATAAAATAAATAATTCAATTGTAAAAATATCATACCTATAATTGTAATGGGTTCCCCATTTGGCGAACTGTCCTTCGACAAAGTTGGCCTGGTGTAGAGCCTGAAAACCTTGTTCAGTCGAAAGACAACGTATAAGGAGGAGTAAGCCACTGTCTCCGTGGCGAAGGAGGCAAGGTTTTTGATCGACTATTTCCTCAACATATTCCTACAAAAAAAAAAAAAAAAATAGTTACCCTGTTTTAGGTATAAACTAACTAACTGCAGCGGCACAAATTCAATATTTGAGGCACTCGGTCGTAAAACATGGTATCTAACACTTTTTGTAGGTTCAAGTTTTTGGCAACAGTGGATTCTTACTGCTGATTTCATAGGCTATTGAAAAAATCTGTAGCAAATTTGTGTTTTTTAAGGAATAATGTTGGTATTAAGCTATAAGTGACTGCTGGTTGAAGGTTAAAAATTGTAATTAAAAAACATTCTAACACACTAAAAGTTTTCATTTTGTTAGTTACCATGTTTTATGACCACATGCCTCTATTGATTTTTACTTTCATACTGCTACTAGGTAATGAAAGTATTGTAATCGGGTCAAATTGACAGTATGCAGTTTTCAACAGATCTATGCATTTCAGAGCCCAAAAAATGCATTTTTGCCTGTGTGGCTTTGCCATGATTATCTCCTAAATGGTTTTTTTGTTATGTAGAGTTTTGTCCCCCAATGCCTGCGTATCAAACAGGGTACCCTGTGCGCATTATCCAAAAACCCTATTTTTCTATAGACTGCAATACTAAAACGGCTCTAACAATTTTAATGAAACTTGCTTAAAGTCTTCCTCTCAACACCCTTGTATGTATTTAGAAAGTATTTTGTGTAGGTTTCTATGGAAACTCACTCCTTATTCAAACAATTCAAAAATTATAGATCTCTCGGAATATTCCAGATGCTCGTCTGAAAGATAATTAAATTGCCTACAAACCTAAATCAAAAAATTCTAACCGGACAGCAAACAATATTTTATTGGACTTAGCACCCAAAGCGGTAATGAATGTCGAGTGAGTGGACACACCAAATTTTTTTTTATTAATATAGATGTAACGGCATAAATTCGATAATTGATTTTTTTTATTAATATAATTGATATTAAAAAATCAATTAACTGTCTATTAAATTTTTATCATTTATTTTGGATTTGCCAATTTGAATTAATTATCTGTTTTAAACAATTTATGAAATTGTAAGAAACAGTAATGAATCCTGCTAAATAATAAATATTAATAAGAGAAGCATTATTCCAAGATTTTAATATGTTTTCTCATACATTTTTTATCACTTTAACTGCCAACTACGAAATAACTTCTGATTTAAGTTATTGTCTAGGACGCAAACTACGAGTTATTTCGTACTTTGTTTACTTGCTATATTTGTGGAGCTGGAAAGAAATTCATTGAGTTTCAGTATAAATATGAATAGCTTAGGGGAGAGAACAAAGAATCAACATTGGCTTACATGAACAAAAAATGTATTCATAAATGAACAGAAAAAATAATGATACAAAGTTTATTAAAAAAAACAACAAGCAAAAGAATATTTTTATTGTCCGTGATAATGTTTAAAATATTCTTCCACACAAAGGCAAAACTTGAGATATTTTGCAAGATCTTTTTTTTTAACACATTCTTTTTGTTTTTTTCTGATTACAATGTACTATAATTAGAGTTTTTAATTAATATAATATGATTAAATGAAATTGGCTTTTTATACCAGAATCCTGAAAGGTAATGTGGCAGTCAACATGTTTATGTAACATTTCTTTGATTTTTGTTTTTCTTTTATTAAAAATGATACCGGGAATTTTCCTCTGATCTAATACTGAATAATTGGAAACAAAAACACTGTTTTGACACAAAATGAGAAAAGACTTTAAAGAAAAATTAACAAAAACACAATTTTAATACATTTATACAGCAGATAACCAAACAGTGATAAGTGAAGGGAAGCAAACAGCCAGACTGCATAAAATAAACCGGATTTTACTGGTTTTGATTAAGTCTGTGCAATAAAAATAAATTTTGACTCATGTTACCATCCTAAACTTTCAATGGATAACTTTTTGGTTAACTTATGAGGACAACAATTTAAGAATTTAATATTACATAGAATTTAAATGCTAAAAAATATAGTTGTACTAATGTCAGAAAAGCTTTGAAGTGTAATATGTGATTTTTAGGTAAACTAACTAAGGTGATGGACTTTTTTAATTATTTTTCCTGTAATCAGCACAAAACTACCATAGAGATCATTGATTAAATTTGAAACAATATTATAACCTTCGATAAATTAAGCATTAATATATAAAAAGTCCAGTATAGCTTCCTCACTATTTCTACAGGTTACATAATTAAATATGTTTTAAAGTCAATGATTTTGCGCCTTATTTAAACTATAAGCGTTGGGTAATGATACTGGATCATTTGTACACTAATCCCAACCTTCCTTTGATTTTGGGCCAAATCGGAAGACCAGTTTTGCAAATATAGTAGTGTCAAGGAAAATGCATTTATACATCCATAAGCGAAAGAAGTGGATGCAATTTGACAAAATTCATTTGAGACCATCTAGGTACCAACCACCACAATCTCTGTAAATTTTATCCAAATCAACGGTACTATCGCATCACATGGATTTGACTACAGTTATTTGGATCAGAACATCTGATCCAAATAATATGTAAAAGAAATTATAAATAAACAGCACATTTATTGGCAGCAGTGGTATACGTATAACCCCATGTAATACCCCACTGCTGCTCAAAAACTCCGTATGGCCGAAAATTCAGGTAGGGGAAAAAAAAAAGATTTGACTGCAGACAGACACAGAAACAAAATCGTTCCTTGATGTCTAAAATGTAAAATGCGAGTGGAAATTTTTGATGCTGATGAAAAAAACAATTTTCATTTCCTGCATGAATGAACTACCTTTGGTAGTGAGGAAGCAAAAAAGCAAAAGTAACTTGATATTGGATTTGATTTATTCTCATGTTATCATTATAGGCAGGCTTGTTTACGTACTAGCATTAAATGTGTAAATAATACATATGCTTATAAATAAATGCAAATTTATATATACCTTGCAATATGCTGCCTCTTGTAATGTATCAAGAGCAGTCTGGGAAACATTTCTATCTGGGTCACCAGCTTGACAAACAATTAAACCAATAACAAAGTTCATAAGTGATTTATTATGACCAATTCCAATCCTTATCAGAGTATGCAAGATTTTTGTAGCATATAAACGACAAGAGACAGACTTGGATTCTAAGCTGAACTTCAATATTTTCCTTTAAAAAAAAATAATAAAAATAAAATAACTACAGATCCTTATAAACTACTTTTATAATAACAAATTCAGGGGCCATATAGCTGATTAACTTACCGAGCCATTTCATCATTAGAATAATCTAATGTAGAAACAATAAGTTTTATATAGCACTCTTGATTAGTTGTTTTAACCAATTCTAATAACCTAAAATCAAATAGAAACCATAATATATAATAAATAGTTCGTATATTGAAACAAATTTAATAATAACAATGTTCGTTCATAAGAAGTTTATTAGCAAATCACAATATAAATAAAAGATAAGATCATATAGGAATTTCATTCATAAAACCATAGAACCAGTTATTAAACTAAAGCTAGAGTTATTTTATTAACAATGAGAAGCAGAGTACATGTCACCAAAAAATAGTTCTGTCCAGGGTAAATTCCCCCTTTGCTCCTCCTCCTCCCTAGTTTCGGTCTTGAAGCTGACAATCATTTACAAATTAGTGAGATGTGTTTTGCTCTCCAAAGAGGACAACCGTTCTTGAAGGGAGTGATTTAATTAACTCAAATATTTCTAAAGTAGCATGGAAACAATGAGCTTCTGGGATTAGCTAAAAGGAGAAATAATTTCAAATAGGAGTAGTATTATCCAGAAATATCAAAAATCCACATACACCGACGACAGAAAAAGGGAAAATAATTACAAAGAATGTGATTGGAAGAATGGATATATATTTCAACTAGACATTACGGCTTTTAAATTTGGCTAGCAGAGAAGAGATAGGAGACAGATGAGAGACAAAATCTAGCAGCTATTTTATTTTTTTTCAGTAAATTTATCAGCATTGCTGTATGACGTGACATGAAAAAAAAAAAAAACAATTGTCTTAAAAAATCTTTAAACCTTAAATCTCAATTGTGAAGAAAAAAGTTGATATTTAGTTGGAACAGACATCCTCAATTAATAATAATTATTCATAAAACAAAAAACCTGTACCACTAAAACCCACAAAGGGTCTTGGGTTCAGTACTTAGTAAGGACCAAACTGTTTCTAGGCCAACGGTTGTGCAAGAAGGTGATTTGGGCAAGATCAGGCTCAACCGCTGGCAGATTTTCCCCCAATTAAGGATATCCAATTCCCCCAATATAGAAGCTGGGTGAGCCCCAGGAGGTCTCCTGACCTTAGGGTTGATCCACGGCTAATGTAACAGAATAAATAATTAGCTACCACAGCCGGACTCAAACCCGGGTCCAAGAGATAGGAGCACAGTGTCTTACTCACAAAGTTACACTGCTCCTTTATTAATTATTCATAGTTACATATAATAACACAATTGTATAGCAATACAATAACTTACTGCTGATATATTCTAGCTTTTTCTAATGCTTTCCTACCAGCTGGAGTTCTTGTAAGGTGACCAATAAAAAGGAAGTAATCTTGACAAAGTGAGCTAGAGATATTGACTGGAGAAAGAAGACAATCATGGGCCGATTTTGCAGTGGTGATGTCTTCTAGCTGAAGGCGAATAGCGCCCAATAGTTCCAATAGGTATTTGTGACTATCAAACTAAAACAAAGAAGCCTATTACAGAAATCAGAAATATATATACATATTAAATAAAACATTTTAATTTCATAATTATTATTATTATTTTCTTTTGCTGCTAATTCAACATTGTGGGTTGAGATAATATCTCGATGGATGGAAAATCCCATAACACTAAAAATTATGATGGTCGCAGCTACAGGGTTAGCCCATTTTTCTTTCAGAAGTTCAATTTGGTGGTGATGCCAGTCGTTGGTTTTTCAGACAAAAAATTCCTCACATCCTGATTTGATATTCTTGTTGTTTTCAAAGTGCCGACCTTTGAAAACAAAAAATTACTGGTAAAGATCATAGTTAGATGGTGCAACATCAGGGCTGTAAGGGGGATGTGGCAAGATACTAACACCGTCCATTTCTGAGAATTTTTCTTTGAATAAGTGTGAACAATGGGCAGTAGCATTGTCTTACTGAAATATTGCTTTATTTAGATTAACCAAAGCCAGGTACTTCCCTTTTAAAATTCTATTTAAATTAAATTAAAACACCATTTACAGTGAATCTCAGTGTCAATAGCTCTGCCATCTGAAACCAGCTCAAAGCGCAAAACCATCATGATTTTACCAAACACAAAGCATTATCTTGAAGGCTGTTGTTTCCAGAATTGAACTGCCTGAACCAAAACACTGCTGTGTTACGATACAGATAATATTTAATATCTTATATAGTAAAAAAAATATTTGAGCTCAATGTTAGCAGTGGCCGATCAAAAATTTAGTGTCATTCACGATCCAGCAGTATGTAGAGGTATCTTCTCTTGGATGTTGAAGGTTCAAAGTCTCAGTGAAGTCTAACAGGCGTGATCTCTGGTTTGACCGACCCTGCTAAATAGCATTTGGCCACTGCCATTCCAACTGGGCAACATGACTTCCTTGCATTTTGAAGATATATATTTTTCTTTTGACACATGATCAAATTGACCACTGTTTCGACCACTGCTAAATTATTTTTATTTTTTTCACTATAAATAAAAAAATCAATACAGCATGTAAGTGGTAATTTAACCACTGTCCCAACATTTAATATGGAGATATCGATAAATAATAATAGTAATAATAGCAATATCTAACTTACTTCTTCAGGAGATGATGAGAGCATAGACAACAATGACAGGGCAGCAAGAGTTAATCTATAGCTCAGTTTTCGGTCAGAACCTATTTCTGTTCGGCCATACTGTCCAGTAACTGGTAAGAGAAAGTTGACAAGCCTTCTTAAAAATAATCTTCTATTTGAATCTGTACTTTTTCTAATAGTCTCTCCATGCCTCTAAAACAATATTCACAATTTTAATGGATTTCAGAGAACAAAAAATAATTATAAACTATATGCCATAGACAAGTGACATTAATGGCATTCTTTTACACTTTATTAGTTTTCCTAATCTACTTAGGGACACTAAAATTTATCAATACACTAGGATCTCACCAATCCGGCACTATATTGGGGTTGGAAATGGTGGATTAGTGGATCAACGTGAAAATATCATGGCCTAAGAAAACTATTTATAATACTTTTTTAAATAAATGATGACAATTTGCAATGTAAAGGACAATAAAAATCACTGTTACAACGTTAATGTGACATTTTTTCATTTTTGTGACATTGGACTACTCTTGCATTATATGGCTAATTTACGGAACAACCAGTAGATTAAATATGACATACTACTACTAGATTAAATATGACATACTACAGTCATCAACAGGTGATGACAACACACTAGTTCCGTAAAGTACTGTCTCCAACTCTTACAGATATACAACCATCTAACCTGTCGGCACCCTCAGAGCGATCACTGGATGTGCTACTAACAGTTGGATTATCGAGACTGAAGTGTAATATATATATTTTTTTTTTGGAAGGGGAGGAGAAGGGAGATTGTTATCAGACTATTATAGAGACTGTCTGGTGCAGGGATGAGACCTCATGTTTCTTTAATTCATAGTTATTAAAATTAATGAAGAGTTGCAATATTGTAACTAATAAACATAATATTGCTAATTGGAATATTATACCCAATCTTTGTTAGGTATGAGACAATTTAATGAACCTAAATTAAATTTAATACACTCATATATGCTATAACAATAACTTTACTAAAATATTTATACCGCAAAAAGGATTCGAATAAATGTTCAGAATACCTTTAATACAGCGCGTATAACATCCCAATTCCACACATAAGGATCCTTAGAGGTCATTACTCCAGTTTCTTTGATAGCTTCGTCGCAACTACAATGAGCCTACAAAATTAAACATAAAATGTTCATTATCAGATCATTATTTTTGAGAAGAATAAAATATTTAACTTACAATAGGTGGTGGTTTTTCTTCAGTTTGTTGCGGCTCCTTGAGGCACGAGATGAGGTGGCTAAGATACAGGGAAGGAGTAGGGGGCTTTTTGTGAAGACATGAAATTGCAAGTATTGCCGATAAGGCACGCCCTTGAGCTTCACTAGAATGGTTTGGATTGCAACCTTGTCCCAACCTAAAATAAAAAATTAAATGAAATAAGCGATAAAGTATTATCTTCTTAAATCATTCAAATCAGTTAAGCTTTATATTTAACAATTAAACCAATTAAAGAGCTACTACATCATTGGATTCTGGTTAGTATGGAATTCAAGTTCTACACCTACATAATTTATGGTAATGCCTATTCACCTAAAAGTTAAATACTCAAAATTAAACAAGTATTTTAACCATTAACAACTAAAGATCTTCAATAATCTAGAAATTATTTGAAGATTTGTGAAGCTTTAGTATTTAAACTTTAAAAGAACAATAATATTTAATTTTTTGGACAAGATGAAAATTGTCATTGTTCAGTTTTTTGGCGTTTTGGTTGAATTTGTTGGATAAAGTTAGCAGTCAAATAGACATTTTGAAAAATTTAGTTCCGTCATCCTCATCAATTATATCTTGGACTTATGATATATGCAAAGTTAAATTACAAAAAAAAAAAAAACACTGGCAGGGAAATGAAAACTTCAGAAATTTAAAACTGATCTATCTGAAATTCTATCATTTTAGATGGTTAATTGTTGATCCTTGCCCACATATTATCAATACATAGTTATTGTTTAAATTTTTTTAGTTGTTTCATAACTTTTTCATGAACTCATCTCAAAAATAATTAATCATAGAAAAACCTTCAAATTGATGTAAATTATGAGACCATTTATTCTTGCAATTATTTCTAGAAATTAGACAAAACATTTTTTCCCAACAGTTTTCATGTTATTATTGGATAGCATAACTTCTCAATAGGAGACTATACCAAAGAAATACAATAACATAAGCAACCAAAACTAGCAGAAAACTTACTGAGGTGAATTAAATTCAGGTTTGATAAATTTTCCAAAAGACGACTTGTAAGTTGACCATAGATCTTCCATATTTCCAATATTAAAAGAGTCCTTCAGCTTTTCTTTAACTTCGTTGTAGCCAGGAAATAAATTGACTGGAGAACCTCTTACTGCGTAGGATATAAGATTGGGAAGACCGGGTGTAAGACTTACTAACTCAGGAGGCAGTAGAGTATGTACCAAATGAAGGATTTCACCTTAAAAAAAAAAGAAAAACATTAAACACAAATATTTAGTCTGTAAAGCTCTTAATTAAACTATTGTTTATTTCAAAAATTAATAATTAATAACCCTTTCATAGCTGATAACGCAATAGTCTTAATCACTAATTTTTAGACAAAATCTTCCCCCACCATCATCATCTAAATTATCCTTTTCACTTAAAATTGAGGGAACATTTCATAGCCTATTCTTTCAATTAAAAAAGTAACCTGCAGGATAAGAAAATTATTAACTCTCTTTAGGTCTGCCCAAACATCCCGTATTTAGTCTTATTTTCTTCACCTGGTGTTGAGAGTATTAAAAATATTCACGGGTGTAGATTTTACAATTAATTTATGTCCAATTTTTGTTAATTGGTTAAGTTTTGGAGAAAAATGTTTCAAAGTAGAGATGTAGGCAGCCAAAATACAATCTATAGTATAAAGGTAACTTGAGTAAACCAAAACAGATCCTGAGCGATTTTTGCAATTTTGTTTATTATATTATATTAGTAAACAAGATTATTCAATACCAATAAAACAAAGAAAGTAAACTTCATAAATTTCAACAATGTTTAGGAAAAGAATAATATAATATAATATAATATGATATATATATATATATATATATATATATATATATATATATATATATATATATATATATATATAAGTTAAATATATATTATATTATATGTTGTAATATCTTTAAAAAAAATCTTCCTTTTTATTATTAAATAGTGTATGACACCTTCAAAAAGGCCCTTTTTTTATTTCATTATCAAATAATATGTAATAACTTTAATAAAGACACTTCCTTTTAACTACATACTATAATTTAGAAAAAAATATTAAACAGCTGTAAGGCTAATGGAACACTGTAACAGCTGTAGAGGACCTATAAATATAAAATGGTCAAGCTATGACAAAATAAATCATTAAATTAAAACAAATAAAATAACGTACCTAACAAAATTGTGGCATGTACAGATAAAAATGAATCATCTGAAACTATCACATGAACAATAGCATCCAAGAGGTTTGCATCCAAGAATAAATAAAGAACAACGGCACGATGAACTTCAACTAAATTTACACTAAAATAAAATTAAAAAAAAAAAAAGAGGATAAAATCTTAATTTTTAAAATTTAACCGTAGGTAATTGAAATATGTAATATACAAAAATTAATAAATTACCCAGCTTTTGCAAGATGTGGAACTAAAACTGCAGCTTCTGCAGCGACAAAACCTTCAGCAATACGATAATTATCTTGCCATCGTGAAGGAGAAACTGCCGAAAGTGCGACACTCATTTCGTCAGTCCATTCAGGTTGCACCAGTTGAAAGAGCTCATATAATAATTCGAGGATGGGTTTCTGAGAAATAAGATTACTCATATTTAGATTCAAACTAATTTATTAGCAAGTACTGCAATCTGCATTTATTCAAGACAACTTAAATGGTCTATTGAATATGCTGTAAATATATAAGTACCTGAAGATGAGATATATATAAGCTGTTGATGATTGAATGTATAGCTTGCCTCTTTCCCTGGCAAAGATGTAAAAGACCAGTCCATGACCTTAATAAACAAATCAGTGCTGTTGTTGACCATCTGACGTGTCCATTACCACTGTTTGCATGCCTGCGAGTTGGACATACACATCTATGAGTATTTATTAAGGCCTTACATAAATAAAATTTAATAATAAGCTACTTATATTTTGAATAAAAGAATAGTTTTAATTTATTTAAAATAAAATTCCTGAAATGTAGAGAGCTGATCATTGAGCTTGTTCTCATTTTACTAGAATATTGTTTCTGTTTTTTTTTAAACACTTCCATTATATTAAAATCCTTCATTCCTATATTTATTATAAATTAAATATGATCCATTGAAGTTAGAAATAGCTAAATGATAGAAAATACGCAGGCGATTTCTCCATACAGGACACTCGTGATGATTCCTGGTTACGAAAAAGTTTAGGGAAACAATGTAAATTAAACACCTGTACAACAGACAGCCTCTTGCAGAAGTGAATAGTTTAATTTACCTTTTGTAATGTACAAATAAATAAAATAATAAAACACACAAAAAACAAAATAGGAAACCAGACAGGAAAAAAAAAACATTAATACAGAAGAGCAAAAGCTCAAAATGAGACATAAAATAATTATAATATAAATGGGAAGTTCCTAACATGAAGCCAAGAGTCTAAAAAATAACAGAAAACAACACAACTGTCGATATTTTGCCAATTCCGGCATCATAAGGACAGAAGGAGAAGAAAAAAAAACAATATATATATATATATATATATATATATATATATATATATATATATATATATATATATATATATATATATATATATATTGAAATGAACAAAATGCAGCACATCTCGTATCCACAGTCCAAATAGACAACAACCAGAGACAGTACCCCACCCCAAGACACATACTGAAGGAAAAGCAAAGTTGCATGACAACTGGGAAAGGTTTAATTATAAACAATTTGTTTAATTTTCTCAGCTCCTAAGGCCCATTAGATGAAACAGAAGGATATGGGTCAACTTTTTTTCAATGTAGAATCACCCAAAATTTTTTTATCAAAATCGGCAATGGACACACCATGCACTCCCCTTGTCAGTATAAGTTCACAATACATAAAAGAGAGAACATTTATACTAAATCCTCCTTCAGCCTGAAATATAGAGCTTAACAGGGTTGTATTTAGACTAAATACCTCTACACATTAGCTGTAGTGCAAATACACTTCTAACGTAATTAAACTTCAAATCCAAAATTAAATTACAAAACTCGAAAGCCAAAGAATCAAAGACTTTGTTACACTAAGTGGAGACTGCTATACCAAATGTGTGGCAAAGGGGGGTGGCACCACAATTTTCAAATTTCCATGTATTTTGTATGCCAATTAAATCCATTTTTCATATCATAGACCTATCATTAATGAAACTATAACTGAGAAATTATCATAAGGACGAGTTAAAATTTATTTTGTGACAGTCCCACGTAATGAAGCTCGATCTTTCCACTCTGGTTAGAATAGGTTGGTAACCTGTTTGCCTTAATAGGATAGAAAAGGACGTTAAACTCCAATAATAAAAAGTGAATTTTTTTTATTCTATTTTTGGATTCTACATATCTTGAAATGTAATACCTCAAATTTTGAGAGGGATTAAATTTTGTTTTTCTTTAAAGTCAATACAAGCTTCCTAAGACTTTATAAAATTGAGTCAATAAAAATTTAAACACATCATTCTGGGAATAGGAAATTAAATTAACTCATATCTAATAAAAAAAAATTGTTACCACAGAATTTAAACTATAAATTATAAAAAATAATTTATGATTAAAAATTAAGGATACTTAAGTTATAAATTGACCAGAAAAAAACTAAATAACAATGGTATAGATACAATTTAAAAAAACAAAATGTTACAAATTAAATTAATAAAAATATATCAATAAAATTATTTAACTTTCATTAAAAAACATGTAGATGACAAGAATTAGGAACTGGATTCTAGAAGCCATCAAATAATTACATTTTATTAATGTCTACCAGTCATGAATTAACTTAAAAGTTACAAGCTCAATGTAGAGAACCTACATAATGTGTTATAAAGACAGAGTAATAATCACTTGTTGCTGGTAAAAGAAGGATCCATATAAACAGATGCAGTTAGGCACTGAAGGCTAAGACCAGATTTGTGTCTAGTCGATGGTCTGTTTGCTAGATACAGGAGCGGTCCTAATAATGCTTCTGTCATTTTCGGAGATCTCAAAGATGGAAGAGGCTGGATCAAAGCGCTCACACCCCCACAAGTTATGAAAACGCTGGGGTTCAATAAAGCTAAAAAACAAATATACTTAACTGACTATATTTTCATAATATCAATGGTAGAATTTAACCATTTATTTAAATCAAGTACTTAATACAAATTTTAAGAAAATCATTATAAAAAAATGCATACAAAATAACAAGGTACGCAGAAAATAGTTGAAATGCCAGTTCAGAAAAAATTAATGCTCCCTAAGACTCAAGTACAATAAATAGGACACACACACAAATATAGAACAGTATACTTAATACTTATTTATAGGCGCGAGTAATAATATGACTGCTGGACCATGACCGCATCAATCCCATACCAGAGGCTACTGAGGAATAGATTAAGAGAAGATGTAGACTGGGTATACAACACAAAAACCCCATATTGCGAAAAATAAATAAAATATCATAATATTATTTTTCCTCATATATCTCAACAGCATGTAACAAAATAAAATTAAACAATTTATTAATGCAATATTAAAAAATTCAATTAAAGCAAAACCTGTTTCAGCTAGGAAAGCAAGAGCAGCAGACTGTAGATTATCAGTATGACTCGGATGAGTAAATGCAACCATGGCTCTTACAGGTGCATGAGTTAATTTATGAGGTGCGACAACTAAAATTCTACGGCAAAGTTGTATTCCACCAGCTGTTATTTCTCTGGAAATATTTGATAATAATGTTATGGTTTCATCAGAAAAATAAACGTAATCATAATTTGATATACAGAACACTTCTTAAACAACTATCTCATTAATTATTTTCACAAAAATAATGTTTAATATTAAATTTTTTAGAAAATTTCTTAAAACTTAAGAATTTAGGAAAATTTAGATTAGAATTAGAATTTAATTTAGGAAAACTTTAAGCAAAAGTATTGTAATTCTAGTAATTACATTTCTGCCAAATTTCAAGCCATCTTCAGGTATATTTGTTTTGAGGAGCAAGTGTACCATTTAATGGTTTTCCTTAACTCGTGGGCCGAAACATTTTAACTTATTAATAATAAATATGGTGATATAATCACAGCCCAAAACATTTAAATGATAATTTTAATTTTTTAATAAAATTCAAGGGATATCTCAAACCTCTTACTACAAAATTTTATTTATTATGGTAACATTTTTGATATAAGAAATTATATTAACATTTTACCTTATTAAATAAAAGAATCAAAGAAAAATATTCACCTGGCAACGAGAAAATCATATTTCAATTTTATTAAAATATCAACATGTTCTTCTGTTTTGACATAGTGTCTTACAGCTCGATAAGCAGCATTTTTCAATTTTGTAGATTCCAAAAAACATATAGGTCTCAGGCTAAAATAGAAAATAATAACTAGTTTGAAATGAACACAGAAAAAAAAATGATAAAGCTCTATTACATGAAATTTCATAGTACAATGACACCATAAAACATGTAAGGATGCAAAACAAATTATAAATTAGTAGTTAGAGCAGAACTTAAGCTTAAAAGGGTAAAATTTGGCCAACTAACTCAGGATATGAAAAACTATCGATTACAGAATTGACCATACAAACCATCAAGGTTTAAAATTGGTTGTTCTTCAGAATCCATCAGCACATGTTTGATTACCATTTTTGAAGACATTCATCTAATTTCTAATAAGTATTTAAAACTGGTGATGTAACAAAGAATACCTTCTAGAAGCCGCACTTCAACAATGAAGAAATTAAAAATCTATTTCATTGGATGAATTATACAGAAATCAAGGAGGATATTGAGATTATTTAATAAAATAAAATAATATATTTTGCCATGCTTCATATGGTACCTATCATATAACATAATTACAACTCAAAAACTTCAAACTCTAAGTTAGCAATAATATTTTATTGAGGAAGATTAGCTTATTATGATGATGACTTTAGTTTCCTCTCCTACCACACAAGTATTATGAATGTTCAGTGTGTTTTCATGAGGAGGTATTCAAAAGTGAAGAAAAACACTTTAACTATGTTTCACCAATTTAAATTTTTGAGTTGTACTTTTATTCTATGACAGGTGAAGTATAGTAAGCTGGCATGGTGATACAAAAATGAATAATGATACTACAGTAAAAACACTATGATTAATTGAAGATTGTATGATTTAACCCAAATTAAAAAAAAAAAAAAATTATTACCAGTATAAGATTACTTCAGATGTAAAACCGAAATCTTCATATTTAGTGTCAGGTTTAGAAATTAATTTGACAAAGGCATTCAAGTAAGCTATCCTTCTCCCTTCAGGAACAATTTTATGCAATGCAAGATTTGCCAGAATATCTGTCATAGCTTCCCCTGGATCTGTTCAGAAAATACAGCAATTCAGATAAGGATACTTTCTTACAGAAATATAAGTAATAATCATTACTTTTGCTCACCATGAAAGATTTTTTCAGAGCCAGAAGATACACCTTTAAAAGACCAAGGTTCTGACATTTTTGAATGTTGTATTGGGTTATTTTTTATTTATAATTACATCTAAAGTAACCGGTGGTGATAACCAAAGAATTTGTTATCATCAGAATATAATAATACAATCATAAAGTTTATAAACAGAATGTAACCTTTCGTATACACGTTCCGTTTGTTTTATTTTCAAAGAATGACGTCACAACTATAAAGCTAGAGATACAAAACTGCTTAGTTATGATAACATTAGAAACTTGCAATTCGTCACATGACATTGCTCAATATTTACTGAAGTTCAATAAAAAAATTAATCCTGTTGAATTAATATTTTCTCAAGAAATCAGAACCTAACATTAGCTTCGTGACAGTGTTCTTAACGTACACTAAATGCACTTTTTATGGTAGGCTAATTGTAAACATTAACGCTATACAGTGAAGGAGATCACGAAAACAAAGATCATTATTAGCAAAGATATTGCGTATGGAACTTTGTAGTATTTTAGAGCCCACTGAGTCCAAAAAACGCGTTTTGGTTAATTGGGCTGTTAGGTTACGATTACCTCTTGAACGGGGTGGACTGATTTTGTTTTTTCGAAGGGTTTTGACCAATTATTCCTGCTGAAATCGCGGCTGCACAACAGTCGAAAACGTGTTTTTATGTAGACTCTAGCGCCAGAGCAGTATCTATTCATAGGCAATCACTTTATTTTTCATACCGATTACTCATCCTACAAACTACTTTATAGTACGTTTAACTAGCTTTAATTTGAGGGGTAACATACATCTGTACGTCAAATAGTTCTCGAGATATCTAACTTTACTTAACAAGTGGCTAAGACAAAATAGTGGACAATTTGTATTTTGAATTTTTTTATCTCCAGAACTATTTGACGTACAGATGTCTATTACCCTTCTAATTAGAGCTAGTTAAATGCACCAATAATAGTTTATGCTCATTATCTTCGTAGGAAGGAAGATTTCCATGATATTCAGCAAAATAAAGTTACAAAACGGTGGTTTCTCGATTGTTTATTTTTTAATTTTTTTTTTTTTTTTAAACATAGCTCGAGAACTGGTTAACTTAAAGAGCACTGTTAAAGTTCACATTTTAGAAAATTTAATTTCCTTATAAAAGGTCATTATAATACTTTTCGCGTGGTTGGAAATTTTTTTCCTCTAATGACAAACAATTTTTTTTTTTAGCTGAACTGAATTTGGGAGATCAGTTGTAGGATTTAATTGTGAGTAAAAGAAGACTTATTGAAAAAATTCGAAATTGGAAACTTCATCCGAAAAATCTAACATGAAAAACGTTGAAAAAAGAGTCCATTGTTAGGAGAAGTGGAGAACCTGCGGGAACTATGGAACCTCTTAATATCTTGGCAGTTAGTGATAATGAGTTAACAGTATCCGCCTCAATTTGTAGCCGAGGAGAGCTAATATGCAGGGCAGGTTGTTGGTTCAGTTGTCACGGGATGTTCATGCTAAAAACTTCATTTTTTTTTTTATTTCTATATCAATTCTAAACAACTTTGAGTAGATAAGTTCAAACTGTTATTTTTGTTGTTGCCAAAAAACTGGTTAGAGTCCGCATTCTACGTCGATTTAAAGGGATGCATTGTAGCGATTTTCATTCCTTAATCCGTTCTGGTCTCTTTTTTAAAAAAAATGCATATCAAATCCAAGGTGGCGATGTTTGATATGTGGAACCACATGGGTGCTGGATATATGGAACCGGGTTCCACTGCTTCCCTCTCCAGAACAGCTTCAAGAATCACTCTAGAGAAGCAAAACTAAAAAAGCTGGAAGAGAAACTACATCAAATGATGATGTGTAGGAAGCTGTTCCATTGCCATCTAAGGAAATCACTTGTTGAATAAAAGGAAGAGGTGGGATAGGAAATGAAGCAGGGCTCCTATAACAAAATTAATTTATGACTTTAAACCATTGTTCTATCTTTATATGAGCAAACAATTTTTTTAAAAGCATTTGAAAAACAATACACTAAGAGGTTCCATATTGTCCGCACCTCCGAGGCACCAATTTGACTTTTTAGATAAAATTGAATTTTTCTCATTTGTTGGTTGGAGGAGCGCAAGTTGGAAATTGGTAGTGTATGACTAATACATATACCTAGTAATTACCATAGGGGAAAATATAATCTTTTGAAATTTATATCACTGGTAAGTCAAAAACAAAGTAGGGTTCTACATCGGCCCTACTATGTCCTACAATCGAATGTGGAAAAATGCGAATTTCATATTCGTCACTTTGAAATGCACTAGGTGAGGCACATATTGTGGCAGTTTTGAAAACCTAACCCCCAAAAGACACAAGGAGTCACAACTTGAGGATTAAGAAATCAAGATGGTGTGCATTGCATGCCTTAACTAGTGCATTTATAAAGTTACAAATAAGAATACCTCATTTTTTCACATTCGATGGTGGACACGATAGGGACGATATTACTACTTTCTCCTATATATATATATATATATATATATATATATATATATATATATATATATATATATATATATATATATATATATATATATATACATACACACCTCTTCCCTTCAACTAGTGATGTAGTGCTAAAATTAGCTGCGTCAGCACCATTAAACCAATAATTTCGAGATAACTTAAAACAACACAAAGCAAGATAAATCAGAGATGAACAATACACTCCTTACATTACTACTACTTATTAACTTATTGCACTACATGTTTGGTAAATTTTTTAAGTAAAAAATAAATTAATAAAAAAAACTCAAGATGTGTTTTCAAACCAATTTTTCTTCAATCATTCTAATATTTAGCCACTAATAAGATAAAATAAGCAGTAATAATTGAAATTACGGTATAACTGTACAATTAGGGCGCTTTATCACTGGTTCCTCCCGAACTTACGCGAAGGTCTTAATATTAGCTATAGGGCAAGATTTCTGCAGTTTATTAAACATGGACAGTATGAGAAGTTTTTATTTTTTTTAACCACCATCTTAAAAAGATAAAGGAGATTAAGTACCTTCTACAGCTGTCAATACAATCCAATCTATTTTTTATAACTAATTCATGTTAACTACCAGAGCAGAGAAAATTCAAATATACATCTCCGTTAAATAAAAAAAAAATAAATAAAATAAATATCCCGATCAATTGATTTATTAGATATTCTAGAGCCATATTGTCGTCCAAACATCGCTTGGTGATGTCAGTGTACGTCTGCCTTCCAAAGAAACTTTTCTTCCATTTTTGAGAGAGGTTGGTCTTGCTTTAGTTGTTGCAAAATTCCGGCTATCGATTTCGGCAGCTGTTTGGGGGGTTCTCTTAAATGTCTAATGCTATATATTCTTGAGTTTGTGGATAATTGTCACTTATTGTACATTTTTAGTGTACAATATTATTTATCTAGGTTTTTTTCGTTGGTTTTTAGTCTTCCAAGTACCTGAAGTGATTTATTTTATCTCAGTTTCCACTATCAAACAAATGAATGACAGAAGGAAAAAGTTTATGCCAAAAAGACACAGAGGTTGGTGTCGATTTACTTTATAATTACATATTTTACGTTGTAATATAAAGTTTTACTCTAACTCAGGCCAAGAAAGTTAATCACAAAATTTATGCTATTAATCAATCCATCAATCAAGTTCTGATTAGTTATCACTGTCTTATGAAGTAATGATTTCTAATCAGGATAGATTTTGTAATCTAGTGCTTTTAAGAATTTATAGATATACTGATCTTGCCTAACAGAAACTTTTCAAATATCTCAAAGTTGTTACCATGAACCAGAATCTTCTTGTTTTATTAATTGAGGAAATTTATAACAGTTTTCTCTGACTTACCTCAGAAGTATTGTTCTTCATTGGGTGGCTTAATATTTGAAAATTCTTTCACGTCCCAACATTTCTGTGGCATTAGTTGATTAGGATGAAGGCAATGTGGAAATATAAATCAACTATGCTAACCTTGCTCTAATATTTGCTAGAGGTAGCAATTAAGATTAAATTTTGTTCTCTCATATCATGAGCAGCTCCATCAGCCTCTCCGTTATCAACAGATTTGCAATTATCCATTGCATTAATGAAACCTGTGACAATCTGATAAGAAGTCGCTTGTACTTGAACCAATTTGAGAGCCGAGCTTGCTCGTGAGCTTTAATGCTAATGTTTTGCTTTTAAGTAGATGCCGGTGAATAAATAGTTATTGTAAACCACTTATAAATGAATCCCTGTTTAAGTCATCAAGATTAGTTTGAGCTGTAGCTGCTTTAAAATTGCAATCCTTACTTAAAAGCCTAAGGACCTTTATGCATTAATCTGCAGTTTCATTTGGCTGCTGTGAGTGGGTGTTCAATTTATATCATAGGAATATTTCATTGATTGGTTTTATATAGAGCATCTTCAAAATAGGCTATTGCATCATTATGTGTTTTTGCGTACTTAAGTGTTGGTAAACTTCTGGTGATATAAAATTGAATAAAAGCTTCAGCTTGTCATCTTCTCTAGCATTGGCGGCAGCAATAAAGTTTTGAAAATTCTTTAACCAGTGTTCCCAATTTTAACCAACAGAAATTGAGTTGGGATCCATATCGAATCGTTCTGGTCTGTGTAGTCATTTCATAGTACTTTATATTATACTAGTAGTACTTATATATTATTATATAGTTTTTTGTATAAAATTTTATTGATTCACTTCATTTCATATTATTCATTACACACCTTTTTTCATATTATTAATTAAACTTGACAAATACGGGGTGAAAAATCTGACTCCAATTACCGATTGTGTTCTCTTTATACTACAATTTTTGTAAAGAAGTGCAATCAGTGAGTATGTTAAATTAAGTAAATCATGTTCAATTAATTCTAAGATATTTTAAAACTTAAATCATTAAAAAAACTTACAATGTTGTAAAAAAAAAAATATGTCCCTTATGTAATCAAATTCGTTATCGGGGCTATCGGTGTAAGATGCCAACTGACAATTTGTTCTATTCTTCCTCTTCTATATGCAAGGCTTTCTTGGTTTCAGAGCACTGCTGAATAATGCCAAGCTCTTAATCCTTTCCAGTTGTTACAATTCAAGAAATGCTGAAGCAGCATTTTCAATAATTTGGTTGTTCATGCTGATACTGCATTTTCCTTGTTCATATCAAAAGACTAGAGTGAACTGGGATGACCATAAAGACTAGATACTAGATCTTTAGATCCAACCAAGATAAGGTAGAGAGAGACATTCTAGAAAACTATCTAATTGCCTAAATACAAATAGTTTAGAGAATCAGTAGAAAAAGGAAGGATTATTGAAAGCCATAAGCAATGCAACTGAGATTACTTTCGGTAATATCTGTAAAGTTGAATATGGGAAGCTCTCTAAATTAGGAGTATTTGAAACACCACAGGGGACTGCAGTCACTTTTTTGAATAACAAAATGTACTTAATTTCATACTAAGTTGTTATGATTTGAATCTCTCCATGCATTATAGACATCTGAAGAATATATGAATCCTATCCAGATTCGTAGGGTTAAATCAGTGAACTATTTCTGACGAAACTGTTAGTATATATGCTGATTGGCTTAGAGACATGAAGGGAAAAAAGAGTTTTGAGAGAAACATTGTTCTAGAGCTGAGATAGATACAGTTAGTCAAAATACAATTCATTGTATATTGAAGACGAGTGAATCAATTAAGCCACTTTTTTTAGAAATTAATGAAATATTTTTTTTATTTTTCTATGATCTTTTAGGTTTTGTCATGTAAATAAAGACTGTATTTCTTTTATTTAGTAAGGTTTCCTACTCATGGAGCTCCAATACCTACGGACGACTTCATCCGCAGACGAAATGAGGTTTCTGCGGAAGAAGAAAATCCCAGTGTTTCTGGAATTATTGCTTCGGCATCCATTGATATCCCATCAACCTCTGGAGAAGAAACTGATGATAGCCGCCCACCACCAGGATTAAGAGGAAAAGCTTTAGGTATATGATTTTGAGTTATATCAATAGATTTTAAAAGTATGACGTCACTGTTGCTAGAAGATCTATCCATTAAGGTACAGAGGTTTCCTTCTCGAATGACCACCTCATTGTTTTTCTGTGATATTTATGCTAAAGTAATTTCTCTACATTGGAAATTAAGATAATAATTATTTAATTATTTGTGAAAAACAACTTCCCATTGACATTTAACTTTATTATAAAAAAAAAAAAACAAAAAAAAATACAATGGAAACAAACTGCAAAATGAAGAATAAAAAAAAAAATAGATAGAAAGAATGTAGTGTATGCAATAGAATGTAGCAATTGCGAGATGACGTACATTGGAGAAACATCCAAAGTTACATACCTGAATTAAACAGCACATAAATTATTGTAAAAATAGTAAAAATATCAATGCTTTGGCCCATTACAGTATACTAAGTAACCATAAATTTAATTTTGATAATTCCGAAATAATAGAAACTGAAAAAAATACAAGAAATAGAAAAATAATGGAAGCAATATTAATTACAAAAAACATAAATAATGTAGTTAATTTTAAGACAGGTGCTATTAATTTAAAAAATCATTATGCAGACATGATAAATAAACTAAATATAAAATAATTTATAATTTAACAAATAATTACATTGATTTAAATGTATAAAATAGAATAATAACAAAAATTTGTACAACAATCATAATAATAGTAAGTGTGAAGAAAATGGGTGGGGAGGCTTATGACAATAAATGGATGGATTAGCACAAAGTTCATTTGAGTGATAGTACAGTGTGACTGAGATATGAAAGTAGAATCACTCTCCAAAATTTCTATAATTTAACAAGTAATTTTAATAACAAGTAGCTATTGGACGAAGTAAAATTGTATGGATGTGGGAACATGGGGAGAGCACTGTATATTTTCAAGGTAATATGAAATTTTAATAAGTAACAAGGTATGGTGTAAATTAATGTGATGAATATTTATTTGTTCTAATTGTTTTATGTTGTATTGTGGAAAATAAGCATCCTGAAGACGGAGAAGGACTTCGAAACATCAATGACAATATTATAAAAATGTTTTTTTGATAATAAAGTTAATGTCAATGGGAAGTTGTTTTTCACAAATAATTAAATCATAATATATCGATCTTCCCTAATAATTGGAAATTATTTAATGTAAGATTAATAAATATCAGAAACTATGCCAAATCTCTTATTAATCTCTATATATTAATTAATCTCTATATCTCTTATATATCTCTATTATTTTCTAGCACAGTATAAATATGGTTTTACACCCCTTAATAATGCTAGACATTAAACCATTAATAACATATCATCATGCTCAAAGTTCATTGAAAAAAAAGAATAGATGGTAATTTTATTACTTCATATCAAGAGTGCTTCTCACAATGTTTGATGACAAGCAATATTATGCCAATCTAGGAATATTAATTATTATTATTAGCGTGTGTTATGATCCAGCTGTTTAGTCAAGGCCTGCTCTGGCATAGATCACCAATCTTCTATGTTTTTTGCTGCTGCCTTCCAATTTCTAATACCAAGTAGAGCCAATGTATCGGCAGCCACCCCGTCCCCCCATCAAAGCTTTAATAACTTGATTGGTGCCTACATCTAGATCTCCATATACATCCACTTAATTCTACATTATCCCTCCTTCTCTAAGCGCGTTTTTCATAAAAACCACCATATATTCTACTTAGCACCCTCCTCTTGAAGTTGAGAAGGACTTGTTTCTGGCTCTAGTCACAGTATAACATTCTGAGCTATAGGTAAGGATCAGTCGAATAATAATTTTATAAATTCTTGTTTTTGCGTGCTTACATAATGCACTACTTCTCAACTGCTTTTGGAGAGCAAAACATGTTCAGTTTGCTAGAAGTATTCGCCTCTATATTTCTTCCTCCATATTATTTCGACTATTAACTTGGGTTCCTAGGATTGAACTATTAAAAATCTATATTTTCCAATCGAGACTTATTCCTCTTCCTCTTCACACGTAGGTAAGATGCAAATTTACTTTGCCTTCCCTGCATTTATCATGAGACCCAATATTGACGCTGATTATTCCAGTGCCTCAAAAGCTATTCTTACTGCATCGAAAGATCTTCCTGTAAGGCCCAGATCATCCACGTATCCAAGAACCTGTATTATCTTGTTTATTAAGGTCCTGGTGGTCTAGATACCTGAATGTCTAATAGCTTTCTCAAGAAATAGGTTAAATACCAGACAAACAAGACTATCACCTTGTCTGGCTGCTTTTTCAGTGGAAAATTCTCTCAGGAGTTTACCATTCATCCTCTCAAAAACTTACGTTTTCCTCCATCGTCATCCTTACAAGGCGAACCAGTTTTAAGAGGGTATTCAACTCTGTTTACATAATCATATTCCTGTTGGAAATCTATGAACAGATGATGTATAGATATCTGATATTCCTTTGCTTTCTCTTACAGAATGCTTAGAGTGAAGATTGGATCAATAGTTGACTTACCTTTTGGAAACCCAGACTGATATCTCCCCATCTCACGCTTGGCATGTGGAAGGAGCCTGTTAAATAAAATAATATAAAAGATTTTTTATGTGCATGGAAGGAGTGAAATGTCACTGTAACTGTTATTAACTGGCGCAACAACTCGCCACCAAGTCTGGGCTGCCTCCAATAATAGTCTTCGCCTGTTGGTTCTATCTTGCACAGCATTCCTTCAGTCTCGACAACGAGCAGGGTTTTTGCATCCTCGGCCACAGCATCCATCCACCTCATATTGGGTCTTCCTACTCTTCTTGTACCATGGAATCCACCTGTGGCATAATTAATCTTCCTGGGAATCAACGATTCTCCATAGGTGCTCTGTAATTACTGCATATATTTATATATACATCTCCTTCTTTCATTCAGGTGGTAATCCTTCTCTCCAAATATCCGTCATAAGTTCCTGCAGGAACTTAATCATTTAATTTTCACACTTCCACTGTGTTTGAATAGCTCAGTTAGGTTACTATCAAACACTGGTGCTTTATTTCTCTTTAGCTTCTCAATAGCATCCATTATTTCCCATTCATCGGGAGATTCATTGAAATCTTCAATGTCACTCTCTCCAAGAACGATTGGGTCTAGGTTCTCTTGTTTTCTTTCATTCAGTAGATTTTGGAAATGAGAAACCCATTTTTCCATAATGGCAGCTTCCTTCATGATCAAAGATCCGTCCCTATCCCTGCAGGCATGATTCTGGGATTTAAATGTTCGGCCTCCTTCATTCATCATTTGAAAGAATATCCTGCTGTCTTTTCTTTAAAGAAAGTTTCTATGCTGCTAGGATTTTGTTTTCCCATTGCAGTTTCTTTCGTCTGCGCACATGAGCTTCTCTTCTCCTTCTGGCTCGATATTTTCTTCCACATATTGTCTAATATATTTCTTCTGGACCATGGCTTTGTAGACTTTATTTTTTCTTCATTTAGGACCCGACATTCTTCACCAAATCAATGTTTTTCTTATTTTTTATTTCAGTACCTATTACCTCTCTCGCAGCATCAATCTTTCCGCTTATCTTCGAGTATTGAACTTCTGTTAATGCCTATTATTTTTGTGTCAACAGCTTCAGTGAATCTTGCTGGGACTTCCTCATCTTTAAGCTTAGAGGTATCGATTCTATTTACAGAAGGAACACATTGACTTCTTGACACTAATATCCTGGCTCTAATCTTGGCAATTGTGAGATAATGCTAAAATCTTAGATCCATCAGTGATCTATGTCCGGTGCTTTTGAATAATGACCGATTTGTAAGGTAGTAATTCGATCGACCATTTACTTCAAATTTCTTCCATACAGCCTGATGTATTTTCTTATGAGCAAAACATATGCTGCCAATTGCAAATCTGTTTGAGGCTGCAAAATATATTAATCTTTTCTGATGCAGGCTATGAAGAGCTATTTTATAGGTATCCTCTTTGCCAATTTGGCATTATAGTCTTCTTCTTCTTTCTCTTTCCTCCTCTGCCTCATATTAGCGTGGGGGTGCATCCAGCCACTTTCTCCAGCCATCTCTATCCCTTGCTAGATTTTTCATCTGAGCAATTGTTCTTCCCCGTTTTCTTCCTATTTTTTCTATATACTGATTATAGGACATCCTGGGCCGCCCTCTGGGACGCTTTCCTGTCCCTCTAGCTTCCATGGCCTTAATTTGGTCTCTCTCCTCTTTCATTCTGCAGACATACCCAAACCACGTCAGCTGTCTTCTCTTGATTATTTCAAGTAGTGGGGTCTCATTAGAAATGCAGTCTCGCCTGGTTTTTTCCATAATTCTAAGGAACTTATTTCAGTAGCAGTGATTTGGCTTTGTTGTTTTTCCGTGAGTATCCAGCTTTCTGCTCCATATAGCAATATAGGCAGAAACACCGATTTAAAAATATGCACTTTCACGTCTCGCCCTATCTCCCTCTTGCCTACCACTGTGTTGGAAATCTTGTAATAGACTGCATTTGCCTTGCCGATTCTGTTTGAAATTTCCGATTCTATTTTCCCAGTTCCATCAATTATGGTGCCAAGGTATGTGTAGTCCCTCGCCTTCTCCAGCTCCACTCCATGCGGACATCCTCCTGAGTTCTTTCGAACTGTACTATTTTGCTCTTGTCAGTATTTAGTTGTAACCCCTTCCTTAGAAGTTCCTCGTTCCATTCTGTCAAGGCTTCTTGGAGTCTTATAGGTGAATCTACTAGCAGCACTATATCATCAGCATACAGGAAAAGCTGAAATACCACCGGTAAAAGATTCTGCTGCCCCACATGTGTTCTTCTGGTTCTTCTTTTGCATATGGAGGCAATTTCATCCATAAAAGTGATAAAAAGAATGGACTGAGGCTATCTCCCTGTTTTACTCCCTTTGAGATATCGAAAGGTTTGGATATTTGGCCGTTTAATCTCACAATGCCCTTTGGGTTTTGATATGTTGACCTTATGGCCTCCAACAAAGTCTTTGGTATGTTTTTAGCCTTGAGGGCTTGCCATATTTCTTCCTGCGGCACTGAATCAAAAGCAGCCTTAATGTCGAGTAATGCTAAGTACAATTTTCAATCCCTGTCTCACATCTTCTCCCCTATAATCCTTAATGTGAAGATGTGATCTTGCGTTTGTCTACCCGGATGGAAGACTCCTTGTTCTTTACTCAGGAGTGGTTCTATGAGCAGTCTCATTCGTCTTTCGAGTATAGACGTGTATAATTTATACAGCACTGGTGAAAGGCATATAGGTCTATAATTTGAACATTCTGTTTGGTCACTTTTTTTGTATATCGGAATGATGACATTTAATTTCCAGTCCTTGGGTATTCTTTTTTGGTCCCAGATTTTTTGGTATAGGCATTGCATGGCTTTAATTAGTTCCATCCCACCAAGTATTACATATTTCGGTGCAATATTATATCCTGCCGCTTTGCCCATCTTTAATTTTTGGATTGCCCACTCCACTTCTTCTTCATCGATTACGTCACCCATTATTTCTTCCTCTTCTTCATCTTGCCAATCTTCCGACGGTGTTTGGTCTCTACGAGTCAATCGAAACTGCTTCTGGTACTACTTCCTCCAGGTTTCCATAATTTGGTCTTCTTCTGTAACCAGAAGCTCCAGATCGTCCTTTATGTTTCTTACCTGCTTTCTTTTATTTCCCCTCAGTGACTTTATTTTTCTCCAAAAGGTCTTAATATTCTCACTGTGATCATTATTGAGAGATTTGCCAAATTGTTCCCATGATTTCTTCTTGGCTCTTAGTACCCATGCCTTTGCTCTGTTTCTCTTGATCACATAGTTCTGTCTGTTCTTCTCCGATTTATTTGCGCAGTATTGTCTCCAGGCCAGCTTCTTCTCTCTGACCGCTCCTCTTACCTCTTCGCTCCACCAGCACGTTCTTTTTTTTCTAGTGGATATCCTCTTTATTCCACATATTGTCGTTGCCGATTCCAAGATGCTAGTTTTGATGTTCGTCCATAGATCCTCCATGTCCTTATCTAGATTCACCTCCTGCAGTTTACTTCTAAGAATTTCTTCATACATTTGTCTCTTCCTGGGGTCCTGCAGTTGCTTAACGTCTATTCTTTCATATCGTTTGGTTAGAGGTTTTCTTTCCTTAAGAATTTTTGGGTCTGCCACTAGGAGTAAATGATCGCTTCCAATCTCAGCTCCCCTGATAACCTTTATATCCATAAAGAATTTCCTGATATCACCGTCATATAGAAAGTAGTCGATCACACTATTTGCATTCCTTTCCAGTGCTGAGAAGGTGATCTTATGTGAGCGTTTATGAGGGTACCAGGATTATTAGGCTGTTTTCCACGCAGAAGTCAATCAATCGTTGACCATTATTGTTCTTGGTTCTTTCACCTCCGTGTGGTCCCATGAGCCCATGCGATCTCCGGAAGTCCCAATCTGTGTGTGCGTTCAGGTCTCCCTTAATGTCCCTGTTCTTATTTCTTGCTTTTTCTATAACTCGTTCCAGTTCGCTATAGAACTGTTCTGTCTCGATAATTTGTGCATCCTCTCAGGAGCATGTCAAGTGACAGCCCCGATGCTTAAATGAACATCCATTGTGGTGATCCTTGAATTAATAGGCTGCCAATCTTCCATTTTCTTATGTAGATTCTCATTTATTATTATGCCGACCCTCTCTTTCGCTCGTTCGCTCGCTGTTACCCCTGAGTACACTAGTGTGTATCCCCCATCCAGCCTGTGCTCTCCACTTCCTTTCCTCCTCACTTCACTGATTCCCAGGATGTCCAGTCGGTATGTCTGCATTTCCTCAACTATCTCCACTTCCTTTCCAGTAAAGGATCTCACGTTCCACGTTCCCATCCGAATGTCCTTAATCCTGTCGGATCGTTGCCTTATAGACTGAATTCAGAGGCTGTTTGCAGTTTCGCTCTGAATCAAATTACTCTCTTACGGGTGATTGGCCCAGCAAGGGAGGCCGCCCTGTATCCTCGGGACTACTGAGGAGGTTTTATACCCTCCTCCATACGGTCTTTCAGGGAGAGTGGTCCTGGGGTGTGTACTGTATATGACCTTATGTTTGTGTGCGTGTATAGTATACTGTTCTGAAGTGGTTGTGCTATGTACTGAACTCAGGAAACCAGGGAAGCGTTAATCCCCACTAGGTGTGCACTTCAACTAGCCCTTGTGGGAGGCATTATAGTCTCCAAGTACAATTTTCATGTCATACTTAGGGCAACTAACCAGGTATCTTTCGAGTTCTTCATAGAAGGAGACCTTCACATCTTCCTCTGATACTTCAGTAGGAGTATGAGACATATTAAGGAGATATTATAGAATTTCCCTTTTAGTCAGAGCATGAAGATTTTTGAGTTGATAGGTTTAAAATTAATGACTTGTTGACCTAGTCTCCTACCAATGACAAAACTTGTACCAAATATATGGAGGCGGTCATCACAGCTGTAATATATCATATAGTTCTCTTTTCTGTAGCTACCCTGTCCTGTCCATCTGATTTCCTGGATGTTAGCTATGACTATTTTATAGTTATCAAAAATATCGAGAAGCCCTTATGTGCTCCAGGTCTGTATAAGGTCAAAACATTCCATGAGACAATTGAATAGTCCAGTTGACTGTTACAGAGTTGTTTACCATTCATCAGTCTGGCCAATCTTTTTTGGACTTATTTGATATCTCTAACTTTTTAAAGAGAGTAGGTGTATCAAGAGTAGGTGTTATATCTCCATGTCTCCCCATCAAGTAGAGGGCCTGCTTCCTCCGAGCCTCCTGGCCTGCTCCCCCATCCTGGGCAGCAACCTAGAGAAGTTAATCCTAGAGTGTGTACTGTGAGTGATCTTTGTTGGTTGTGAGGGAGTGTATGTAGTGTGCTGTATATAGTGTAATTTTGTGAGTGTAAGTGTTTTTGTTTCCCCAACCTGGCGGACCAATGGCTGATTACAGTCTGATGACTGGGTAATGGGGCTGACACCATTGGAATGTGAATTGTTCATGGAATATTTTAACTCTTTACAGGTCTTTTTAAAATGTAGCCAGATTTAAATTGTGTAAAACAATAGACTTCAAACCTTGTTTAACCTATGAAGCTTACTATTTTTCATCTTGTTTTTGAAATCTAATAGACAATGATCTATTCATTGTTATATTTGTCATTGTTCATTGTATAGTTGCCATTGTTCATTGCTCATTGTATAGTTGTCAGAGATATTCCAACAGATACCAAAATTATATAAATTATTTACAGATAGAATTTTTATATTAGTGAACTTAGTCCTGCAATTTCAGTCAATGAGAAAATGAAACTACATTATATATTAATACTTAAAAAGCATTTGAAACTAATGTCACGGTATTGACACCGTTGTGACAGATGACACAATGAAACAGTCCTATCAAGGCCTGAAATTAAAAAAACTAAGCCATTGAAATATTTGAAAATTCTAAGAGGTAACAAAATAACTTAGGATAACTACATTCAGCACTAACTGACAGAAATATCTATAACACGGGCCAACAGTACTTTTGGTGCTGTGGTATTTGGAGCTGATTTCATATGAATTTGGTGCACAGAATTCAAATATGGCATTAGTTTTTGCCTAGGAGGTAAAATTTCTAAGATATAACGTTTTAGTGATATGTACGTTTTACGTTATATTAGGTTAAATCGATGAATCAAATAAAAAAAATAAACATGAAATTTTTATTATTAAATTACACAAGTATTATTATATTAAACAAATATCATAATATTATACAAATATTATTAGCATATAGTATATGTATGATTATAATCAATGTATATTATCCATACCATCTTGAAATACCTGGGAACTGCTGACTGATGAACTGAACATACTTTATGAAGGATCCGTAATATCATTACTAACATTCAGATTACACATTTTTGGTGGAAACAGGGACTTGAGTTTGTGTAAATAAAATTTGATGACTTAAAACTGATCCAAAATAAATTGAAGAGCGAAAACCCCTATTGAATTTTTTTTACTTTTTATTTCAGATAAATCAGTAAAAAAGATGTTTTCAAGCCCTGTCCCCAAAATAAATATTGTCTGTATATATGGTGGTGTTTTATATAGTTGTTCTATACAGGAAGTTTATTGTTTTGTTCTGATAAAATTATTTATTTTTAGGCTTGTGGCATCGGGACAGAAAAAGGAAAGAGAAAAAATTACGTAAACAGGAAAAGCGAGAACTGAAGGCGAAAAAACAGAAGAAAAAGAATGTGGTAAGCGCCTTTAATCAATGCACAATTTTTAAAGCAGTATTTAAGTTCTTAAATTATTAGCTATTATTCAGTTCTATTTTATATTAGTTTATGAATTATTTGTTATATTACATATTCCACATTTGTTCTTTTTACTTTGTTGGCTATATATTTTGTGATAGCTCTTATAACTATTTAATTGACTGTTGTCTCTCAAAAAAATATCGGGTTATGGTCTTTGGGTTATAGATAATATTGCCTGAATGTAAAAATGAGCTGAATTCTTCACAGTGGATATTGTATTATTATTTTTTTGAAAAATCCAAACAAGAATTTTTTTATTGAAGGAGTTTTATTTATCGGGTTCTGAATGCACTAGTTTTGAAACCCTGCGAAGAGGGGACTATCTTACATTTCTTTATTTCTCCTTAGCCTACTGTGTGCAAGAAATCAGAAATCTTAAGGTGATTATATTTTTTAATTCCTAAGAACAATGGGGTTAATCGATGGATGGATTTATTTTGTTTTTAGTTTTTCACCGTAAAGAACTATAAACTGAAGATCTCTTCGATGTTCTTCCAAAGAGTGCTAAAGTTAGAGTTAAATGCTTCGCTGAGTTCAAATGCTGCCCCTATGATTCAGTTATTGCCATGGTAAAGCAAATCCTAATCAGAAACTGAAGACATTGAAATCGATGAAATTATTTGTATAATATCTATATTTTCCCTATTAAAATTGCGGCCACAGTGAAACCTCAAGCCATGCTTCATTTGTAAATTGGATTTTATGGATTTGGATTTCTAACAAATATCACTAGAACACCGAATTAAATTTGGAATCATTCAAAGTGTCAACTTTTTTGCAGTTTTGTTTGTTTTGGTATCTAGATGCGTAATTGTTTGTGTTTTTTTGGTTATCCCTCATCTAAATATTTTCAAAATATAGCAATATTTCACTTGTATTTTTTAAATAAGTTTTATCTTAACTTCTTTTCTTCAGCTTGAATCATTCTTATACGAGATTTACACATTTGCACGAACAGTGAACCGAATTTGCGAGACGAATGTGTGGTCGGTTTACTCGTCATTCACCGCATTGATCGCCTTGTCGCACATGACGCTTATATTGGGAGCTGTTTTTTAGGCACTGATCAAAGACTAGATGAGGCGAACTAAGTGTTTACACATTCATTGTTGAGTTTGCATCAAGTGCTCGTGGTTTTTGATATATGTTTAATGATGGAGTAGAGTAATTCTCAAATTTATGAGTTTTTAGAATTATAACATGGAGAGCCTACTATTGGGAACCCGTGGCATCTACATCATAAAAATAAGAAGTAAATCCACGATATATGGATTCGAAAATCCTGCAGTGTGAAGTTACCTATTAGAGAATTGAAGTAAACAAAAAATTTGTTTATGGCTACATTATTTACTTACCCCATATACCAGACAGAAATGGCCAGATAGTAGATATGCTAGGAGTAGGAGGGAAAGACTGCATTTCATAGCTAATATCAGAGGAATGAAGTCTTTACATTACATCCAGTCCCGGACGAAAAGATATATAGGCACCAACATATGGTATGCATTAAAAAAAAATAAAAAAAATATAGAGGATATCTAGGAGCCTGTCTATCACTGAAGTACCATGGAGGACGATGATGATGATGATGATGTAAGTATTTATTAACTTTTTATATACTGTTCAGTGTAAGAGTTATTTAACTTTTAGTTATAGACTAAGAATTAACCTCAAATTATGATTAAATGATAACTGATTAAAGCAATTCTAAATAACTAATAATAAAAGAAATTAAAAAAAAAAAAAAAAAAAATAGGCTAATTTAGTGAATGAAATCACATACTAATTCATATCACATACTAATTCATATCACATACTAATTCATATCACATACTAAGAAACTTTATTGCAAAATGTTTCATAAAATAACAATTTTTCCTTTTCAAGCCCCAAACATATCATGCTTATATGTAAATATTTTCCATTTTCGTCAATATTTTAGACCAATGCTTGGAAAATATTTTAAAATAAAAATGTTGTAATCAATTGCAGAAACTATATTATTTACTTGTGATCAGCAACTTTATTATTGTTGTTCATTATTGTCGTTTTAATCTTGTTCCTTGAAAATATTTATAGCAAATGAGACTAAACAAAATATTATTGGATATTTTTTAAAATGTTATTTTGTATTTTAGGGATTAATCCAAATTTAACCCGAGTGAGACTGTACGGCTCAGCTTTTATTTCATATTTTGACTCAGGTGACAAAAAAAAGTTTTAAAAATGGTCAATAATTTTGTAAACTAGGTCTTATGGTAGATCTCTCTGATACATTTTCCTTCCAAGATCCTTCATCAACTACTTCTCCATTGACTGTAACGTCAAAGCTTTCCAATGTAATAGAAGTCCAGAAATCCCTTCAGGATATACATATTTCTGTAAGTCTCTCTTTTTCTTAAGATGTTATACAAGACAATGCAATTAGTGTAGCTAGTGCTAGTTGAAGTTTCTTTGTTTTTTTTAAAGATCCTAAATACTGATGACAATTACCGAAAACATTTTCCACAATAATACGTGAACTAGAAAGTCATCAATTGAAGATTCATTGTAATGAACTGTCATTGTGATACCTTCATCATATAAGAAGACAAATGCTCAATCACCAAACAATATGTAAGGTCCATTACTTCTTCTTCCAGGAAGGGGATAGTCAGATGGTAAATTCAAATCTCCTGTCATATGATTTTTCCATTATGTACTGCTTTGGAATACTCCTTTGTCATTAATTTATCCTGAAGTACCGATATCGGCCTATATGAAATTGTAATTACTATAAACGTCAGCTAATAGCACAAAGGTAAATGTTTTTTTGTAATTATAATACTGAGAGCCACTACCAATTGTGTTTTCTAGGACGGTGTGTTTATCACTGATTGGACCATCACAATGTGCAAAGTTTCCTCCAAATCCTTCTTCTATTGCTAGCCATTCTTTTGGTATCTGCGGCATCTTGACAAAAATTAAACACCTCCTTTAATAATGTTTTGAATTATTTTGATTCCATTACTAACATATTAGATAGAAAGTTTTATTTACATATGTACACTTTAACAATATTTTCAAGTATTTTAACATGATTTCGGATAACTTATCCTTAAAATCAACAAATTTGATTTTTGAGAATAAGTCGTATCTGATAAGTGAATTTATATAAATTACTAACATAACAGTAGCTAGTTTCTCTCATTTTTCAAAATTTATTAATAATAAATTATTATCTAATATTGATACAATTAGGGTCTCTATAATCTGTCACATATGAGACAAGGGTATGTCGGATAATAGAAATTTGTCGGATTAGGAGAGGCTAAATAAAAGTGTGCAACTATAGGAAGGCACTCAATATGTATAAATTTGATAGATATATTCAAACGTAAGTGTACATATTATATTAAAAACATTAAAAAAATAGAAAAGATTTTACATTGTACTATGCAAGTATAAGTAACAGAGAAAAATATAAATCATACAACTTACACTGCTAACTTTTTCCACTTTTACCGAGTTCAGATATAATTAGATTGTAAATCGAAAATTTAAACTCTACAAAGAGTGATAGAGTAATAAAAAAATATGTTTTAGTGTGAAGAGTAAATTCATGTATTACAGGCGATTAAAGATTGGGACAGTACCACTTTCCAACCCTCTCATGTGGTGACATGAACATTTCATGTACCGACCAGCAGTGTTGGATCACTGGACATGCCAGACTGGCTAATGTCAGACTATAGAGACTCAACTGTATTCTAATAATATATAAAATATTCATAACATTCCCTATTTGAATTCAACATTTTCTAAACCAAATTCCAATTTTTCCAACTACGAGTATAAGTATACAATTCCATTCCATTCGAAAAATTTTTGTTCTATTTTGGAAATGTTGAATTCCATCTGGGAATGCTACATCTAATAATTAATAATAACTAATGTCTAATAATTAATTTTCAATTTTAGATATCACCAATTCAACCAGAGGAGCAGCACCAGAATGGAACAGAAGAGAGTGTGGCCAGTGATAACGAAACGCCACAACAATCAAGGCAAGCTTATTATGGAATTCAACTCAATACAAGGTCGATGTCAAGAGATTTAGCTGTGCCTACTACTCAGCCAGAAAAGCGTTGTCGGTTGGCTACTGAAATTGATAGTGCAAGGAACCAAATACAACAAACATTTGCGACACTCAACAAAACAATAAATGAAGCAGATGATTGCGAACTGTTTGGGCAGCTATTGGCTAAGAAATTGAGAAACTATTCAATCCATGAAAGACACCTTCTAATGCATGAAATTGATGGGCTTCTTTTGCGAAATCCACCTCGTAGTACCATGTTATCTCCATTGAGCTCCTCCTGTTCTTCTTCTACATCCTCTCCTGTCAACCCATATGCTCCACTTTCTATTAACAACCGGAACGAGCCACCTTCTACCGCTTCATATGCTCTTTTGTCATCACAGTCTCCATCCCAAGTTAATTTCTCCAGTCAACCATCTTTCTCAAAACAATTGCTGCCACAGTCGCAACAATCCCTGTATCTCTCATCGCATGAAGCCACAGAAAAGGTGAATATGTCGTTCCCACAAGATGCATCTCATTCTCATCAAAGCATTGTACAGACAGCGTGGAGAAGTCCTGTACTTGAAGACGAATATGAAGAGCAAGAACAAATGTTTTCACCAAAACATTTTGTAAAAAATATATTTTATACATTGTAGGTTCATAGGTACATTAATACTGTAATTATGTAAACAATTCAATAAATAAACTTTTTTTCATTTTACATACCTCAATTTCTTCCTTGAAAATAATATTAATTGCTTGGCACCTCAGTGACAATCTTTAAAATTATCAAACTTGAAATCTTGAACAAAAATGAAAACTACTATAGCTATTTTGACTAACTAAAAATCTCAGAACTATATCTAGGCTGGCTTTGGCTGGTATCAGGATTCTCCATTTAGTTTCTTCTTTTTTTCAATCATTGGTTAACCTAAAACAACAAAAATAAAAAGTAATTTTTTAATTATGAGTACAAACATTTTTTTGGATAATAGTTTCAATATTTGTAGTTTAATTAATCATTAAAAAAAAAAATTATTTAGTAGTTGAATAGTTTTCATTTAAAAAGATTCTGTTGAGATGACATGGTACCATCCACCGTTGTCTGCAGTGATGCCTTTTTTCTACTTTTTCACTACGAATTCGGACATATGTAGTCATCAGCACTTAGCAAGTGTGTAGTGGATGCCACCACAATTAAGGGAACTTCCACATTTTCCTTTTGCCTCATACTGATCTGAAACGACAGACATGGCGAGACGTACCTTGAGCACGATAATGGTTCCTGGTGTCGGTGAAAGTCATGGCAACACATATTACATAATGTGTAAACTCGGTATAGGATCAGATTCAGGAATAAGGATGCAGCTGCGAAACACCTTACTTCCATTTTTTATTAAATTAGTTATTGCAATAGTTGTTATTACTAACATGTGTTTACTGTCAGAATGAAGAGTCTAAACTGATCTCTTCCTTTATTTATTTACGTTTCAAAAATCAATAGCTGTCGCAAAACTTTTTTCATCTAAAAACTGCTTATATCACAATGTGAAAAAATGAAACTAAGAAGTTTTGCAGTTCAAATATAGTACTATTTACTTGTTGCAAAAATTGTCTGAATACATGTTATTTTGTTATAAAACTACTCTACTGAATTCATTTTAAATTAAAAAATAATAAATTATAAATTCGTAATTAATAATTCATATTATCAAGTATTAAAAATGCAACTATTGAAAATTTGATTAGAATTTATAGATGTGTATAAAATTTTTGAGTAGATTAGTTTACTAAGATTTTTTTTTTTTTAATGAATGATAAAGGTTTACATAGTTTTTAATATGGTAAACTGTTTTTATTTTTTACTAAGGAATTGATATTTTCTCCTCAATTATTATGTTTTTTTTTATTTTCATCTATTTCTATATTCTATATATTTTTCTATTTCATCTATTTTCATATATTTCATAATATGTTATATTATAATAAAATTATTTCTATTTTAGCAACGTATACCCCTGGAACTTACTGATGAAAAAGTAGATCAAATCAGAAAAATTATTGGGAATGTTGATTTTGACAGAATCAAGCAACTAAGGTATTTATTTGCTTTTAAAAGGAAATATTTTTTGCAGCTGTCTCGGATTTTATTGTATTTATTCATTGTTTCTTTATATTTTTGCCACAACAGCTTAGAACCAGCTGCTGGTAGTTCTGGATTTAACATAAATGAAAAATATATGGATATGCAGGATAGTGAGTTTAAGAGGAGATTCCTGAAATCCATTACTGGTTCTTTAGAAAACAAAATAAAACTAGGAGGAATACATACCTCTTCTGTAATCACAGTTTTTCATTTTATAATGTCTGCTTGAATAGGCTTTTCATTTTATTTATTGAATGAATTTTTTATGTTTTACGTAGCTACCAAAAAAGCCTGAATTAGATTGGCGGTATAAAGAAGAACTGCGTAATAAATATGCCTATAACCAAGACTTTAAGCACTACCTTTCTGTGCGAGAAAATTTGCCAGCATTTAAAAAGAAAAGAGAGATTATTGATACACTAGAGAGAACAAACAAGCTTTTAATTAGTGGAGAAACAGGTAATTGTTTTTAAAAAAAATTTTATATGATAGTGTAATGTTAAAACTATAATAATAAGATTTTTGGAATTCTCCAAGGGAATGATAATCGTATATACAATAGAAATCGTCTAAAACGATACTGGTTATAATGAAAAATAGGTAAAATACATAGGAAACCGTTAATAACACACAACCGTTTATAATATACAAACCAGTTATAAGGAACATATTGTAGGATCCTTTGAGCTGTTTGCTATCAGTTATAGCGTACAGGAAGTGAGTGCTTGCATAACTGCCAAATAAGTTCTAGGAATTTCCCTCTTTTCAAAATCTACTGCCTTGGGCAACATACACTTGATTTTCAGTTTGGTTTTGTTAGCAAATAACAATGCTTCATCATTTATTTTCTGTCGAGGAAAACAAATGATTCTAAGCCTTCAAACATATTTTTCTGTAGCTTCTGCCATCTAGTGGAATGCAACCAAACTATTTTGAATGTGAAATTCCCGCTTTTTGATAGGTGGGACAAATATGGCTACTGCCCGTTAAAGAGTTAATAGGACCAATAGAATCATTATTTTATCCTAACCATGTATAAAAATCCTCAGGATCCATTTTGGTTTATTATTGTATACAAAATTTTTAAACTAAGTTGTAAGGCTATTTTCTTTTTGCCGTTCTCTGTTCAATGCTCCTGAAGTTAAAACTTTTTGATCTAACTTTATTATGATTCATGACACTACAACCAAGGATGGGCTATGGCCTCCTTGATAAAACTTTCATCTTGTGCTGTTGCTTTTCAACTCCAGATCTTTAGGATTAGGACTTCTTGCTTCTTGTGCCATCTTGGCCTATGTTTTTGCCTCGTGTGCAACGCAAGTTTTCTAATTATAGTTTCCTTGGAAATCGTTTCTTCTTATTCGAGCCAATTGTCCAAACTCATCTTACTCTTTCATGTTTTATTATTTTAATCCCTTCAGACTATCTGAGCAAATCCTACATTTCCCCTTATTGTATGTCTGCTCCACTGACCATTAATATTTAATATAATATCCATTATTTAATTAATCAATCAATTAATTAATTAATATTTAATATAATATCCATACTGCCGGCTGAATCATATTAAACAGTAGTCAACCTGAAGCATCCTGCTACTTAAGACCTGTTAATGTTCTATCTTAAATTGACAGATAACTTCGTAATTCCTGTCCATTGTTATATGACTAATATTTACTATTTACTCATAAATGGGATGGGAAATTAAATTAATGTTTTTAATCCTGGGCTGGTTCAAGAACAATAAGAAATGCTTGTTTATATACCATCTGCTCTAATATGAACAAAATGCCAACTATGGGCTTAGATCTTATGTTAAGGTGAAACAAGGTTCGTAATTTTCACACTTATTGAAATAACATTTTCACACTTATTGAAAAGTTTTTGTTGTCAACTTGCTTCCACGGGTATGAAATTATCATGACTAGTTAGGCACTTTTTTTCATAGCAATTTATTTATAGTTACTGTTCCGTTCCTATGATTCACAGCGCGATGTTATAAAGCATAAAGCTCTTCCTCGATGAACGGTCTATCTAGTGCAAAAATAATTTTTTAAATCGGACTGGTTGTTCCTGAAGTTAGCATGTTCAAACGAACAAACTTTTCGGCTTTATATATTAAGTATAGATTCTGTACAAATAAATTATAAAGGACAATTAACACATTTTTTTAAACTGATAATTCTTCATTTTCACCATGTTTTCTGACAAGGGATGGCATCCTAATTATGGGTATTACCCCTTATTGCTCGGTGAAAGACCCTAACCCTATCAGACGTAGAAGGAATTAAATTTTAACGTTTTCTACTGGCACAGCATCCCATTCTTCACGAAGAGCAATTACAAGCTGATTTAAGTCACTTAGAGGAGGATGTTTAACATGCTTCCCTTAATTATCCCATAAACGCTCTATCAGGAGATTTTGCTGGTCAGAAAACAATAAGTCCCAAGTATTCACTGACAATTCTTGCAGTTTGCGGGCGTGCAATTTCTTGCATCAGAGGAACTGCTCACCAATGGAACATGGGATTGTATACAACCTCTAAGAGCACTTCCTCTTGTACGTTTGAGCAGTCTGAACCTAAGCCCCATTATTACTGAAAATCAGTTCAGCACGAGTGTGGAAATGTATTCCTTCTCAAACCATAACTGATTTTCTTTGGAAAGGCTGTGATCCATCAATCGCTCTCCTGATCATCTCCACATTCTGTCTTAACCGATGAATGACACAGACCGAAGTGAGACTCTTCTGTAAATAAAATCGCTCCCCATTACTCCACAGTCCAATGAAACTGCTGGTCAGTAAATAATCGCCTTTCTCTGTGAAGCCTTTATAGGAGCTGGGGCCCCGCTGCGGGGTGCCTCGCACCAATTCTCCACCATATAGTGTTTGAGCTAATTTGGGTATTTTGCTCCATTTGAAGTCTGTTCCAAACCTCAGATGTAGTTAATTAGCGATCTCTCAATACAGAGAGCTTGATAAATTGATCGCCAGATTGAATTTTGGCATTTTTTTGGCTATTTTTGGCCCTCCGACTGTAGCTGCCTGTCTCCCAGAAAAACTGGACTGAGTCATGAATAATGGACTAGCTATTCCAAGCGTTGTTGAAATGTTCCGGACACTCTGGCCTTCTCTTTCCAATGTATCTGCTCGGACTACCTCTTAATTTAAAGAACTATTATCCTTGACCAGGATAGAAAAATGTTTATTAATGATAAAAAACGTGTGTGGATAAAAAATTAAAGATCCTAAAAGATACGAAAATCTTCTTACAGTTGTGAAGAGTTGAGTCTGGTGAAGCAGCCTTAAGACAAATAAGCAATATCCCGACCCTTATTTCCTGCTCTGAAGGAATTTTTTCAATGAACATTCAAATCTGCACTGTTCTAATCAGATTACCCAATAAAACTAATACCTTACTCTATATTCAGCCTTTAAACTAAAAGTTGTCCAGTTTTTTCTTTTTCTTTTTTTTTTTGCTGCTGAGTGCATTTTCTCTCTTGAAAAAATAATAATTACTCCTTAAAATTTAATGTTATATTTTTAAAATAAATTTTGATATATATCTTTTCTATTTATTAAAGGTTGTGGTAAAACTACTCAGGTTGCTCAGTTCCTTTTGGAACATGAAATCGTTTCCAATCGTGGTTCAACATGCTGTATTCTTTGTACCCAGCCGAGAAGAATTAGTGCCATTTCAGTTGCTGAAAGAGTTGCTGTGGAGAGGGGAGAGAGGCTTGGAGAAAGCATTGGTTATCAAATAAGACTAGAAAAGTTGGTATTATACATATTCCTTTACTGTATTTATTATGTATATTTGTTACTTTCACTTGGCTATATTTGAAATACATAGTAAGGGAAAGTATTTCTAATCCAAGTTTTCAACGGAAATATATGTTTTAAGGTCCTTGAGTCTAAATAACCAAGTCTCGCTCGATGGTCTGTGTGTGTGTATAAAGACATGAAGAAGTTGCTGAAAATATTTCAAGTAGTGTTTATTTGAATTCTTTAAAATTATTTTTGAAAAATGGATAATTATTATAGGATGTAAATGTGATGTGTGTACCACATCCGATTATTTTGTTAATTTTCAATTTTTTATTTTTTATTTTGACATTACTCATTACTAGTGTAACTGTGAAAAATAAGATTTTTGCTTTTTATAAATCATTCGGGTATCTCTTGAAATAGTATTTAAAAGAAATAACTTATGCAAATAGGCTATCCATTTATATTTTTTCTCTCTACTGTTTTTTTTTCTTCAGTTAATTAATTTAATATAATTCTTTTAAGTGCACCTTTGATTCATTTAGAAAAATAAATCGACCTTGGATAGACTCTGGGATTGGGTAACCCTCTTTAGATGCATTCACTAAACTGGCTAAGAGAAAAAAATATAGCTATCGAAATGTAATGATAAATTAATTTTATTTGCTCTTTATGCTAACTGCCTCTAATGGTCATTTATATTTATTGAACATCATTAAATTGAGTATTGATATAATGGGTAGATTATTTATTTTAATGCTCAATTGTTTAGCTATCAAACCAGTGATTAATCTATAATTAATTTATTTTTCATTTATAGTAAAAATGAACAGTAAAATCAAACATTATATAAATGGTCAGCCTGTTTTTCGTTTGTAAGTACTTGCCACGAAAAGTATTGAACCAATCTTTACCAAATTTTTACTACCTCATCTTCATGGTCCCTGGATGGTTTAGCAGTTATAAAATCTACCGATTTTTTATTCAAATGTTATTACAAAAGTGATTTGTGAATCTTTTAGATTAAATGTGTCCAACTTGCGTACTTGTTATAGTCAGAGCAACTTCATATCTGTGGAAATGAGTTGATTACAAAACCTTATAATTAGTGTGAAATAATTGATTGAAAACGTTATTTAGTGAATAAAATTGGAGGGTAAGAAAAAAAAATTAGTGTAGTAAAATAAAAATTTGTTGCAATAATCTCAAGGCCAAAAACACAAATATGGTGAAGTAGATCATCTTAAGGACAGTTTTCTCATGGGCAATTGTATGTAGGCTTTTCCAGAACTGGAAATCCTAACAGTCAAATCATTTTAATTCCAATGGTAGACAATACTTGAAATATAACTTACTCAGAAGTCATATAACTTTATTTTTTCTCCTGCAATAATTGCATCGTTAATAAAGGTCAATCATTACAAGTATATGGATTAAATTTGTAGAATCCATGTTTTTCCCATGGACAACTACATGTTGCATGTTCTAGTATAGGAAAACCCAAGGATTTGTTTGAATATATGCCAAATGAAATCATCTAAAACATTGTATATCTAAGAGGATTACAATGATCTTAAAATTGAATAAAACAGGAATTATAATGCATATGATCCAATATATAAAAATAATAATGTTTATATCTATGTATAACTACATAAAATAATTGATACCAAACTCTCAACTGCAGGCATTTAATCTTTGTAAATATACTAAAATTTAGCAATAGCAAAGCACTGTCGGGTCAGCTATATAATGTAAGTTAATTTATTATTCACAGTGAAAATTATAAACGATATGAGTGATATCAAATATTTGCTCTTACAATAATCTAATGTATACAACTATCATATTCATAGCTATAGCTCTAGAGATCTCAAAATAATAAGTTTTTGCAATTTTAAAAAAAATTTAATAATGTGGAATATTCGAAAAATGACAAATGAAATAATATATATCTTAATTCTAAACAAAAATAAAAACAAAATATTAAATTTAAAATTGCTTATACAAATTAATATTAGTTACACCATTCATGCTATTCAATGTCTTCTTGTTCCTGCCTAAAATCCATCCTCATTTTTCTCAATCGTAACGACAATGTTTCATAGTTAAATATAATGACTATTTAAACTGATCTTCACTCACTGACCGTCGTCTACTTTTATTTTTAAAACTCCTACACTCACTTGATACATGTTAAACTTTGCTGAATCAAAAAGATAGTCCAACCGACGATCTAGATTTGATCCACATCTCAAGGCAGTTGATGATCAAATGGTGACATCAACACTCTTTGTTCTTACTCTTTCTTTATTTCTTTTATGCCCACATTTCCTTATTATTTTTAAATAATTAAATTTTCTACTTATTAGAACAAATTGACTCTAAATTTGACAAATTTGACATTTTTTTTTAAACATATATATACATCTGATCACCCAAGCAAGCACTAGCTCCACAGGCCATTTGATTTTTTAATGCTAATAAAAATTTAATTTAAAAAATAAAATTGTCCATAAAATTATTTGTTTGGCAAAAAATTACAGTAATTTAATAACACTTTATTAACTCATAACCCTAACCATTTTTATTATTACAATTGATTATTATTTGTAGAATATGATTATTTTTATTTTTATCATGGATATTTAGACTTTTATTTCTTGTGTGAAATTATTATGGCTGAACGCTTCGATTCATTGCATCCACTCCCTTCAAAGTATTGTAAAGCGATGCCAGTCCCAGAGTAAACCAATCTTTTTTCATTTAATTCTTTAGATTTTATTTTCCACAATGGTTTGTGCAATAAGTATATTTCAGGTATATTAAATTATGTCAAATAATTATTATTTGTGCAACAAATATCGGCAATGTTATTATGAAAAGCACAGAATAAAATTAAAATTTTCTACTTAAAATAAAACATGTATGTGACATGAAATTATGGGAAAAGCTATTTAACATGCTCTATTGCAGATAAAAGAGTTCTCAGTTTTTGAATGGGACACACTCTCCAACTGTCATGATTTCTAAGATGTTTTAAGACATGCCACCTCTTATAACTTCGACTAATAATCTTGTTACATTATCAAAACTGAGATTTCATGTCATATTTTTGTTTTATTACCAGAGTGATGCCTCGGTCATCTTGTTCTGTACTATTCTGCACGACTGGAGTATTGTTGAAGTATATGCAAACGGAACCACTTCTTACTTTCGCTTCCCACATTGTCCTTGATGAGGTCCATGAAAGAGATACTTTATCAGACTTTGTGATTACCCTTCTCAGAGATATATTGCCTGTTGTAAGTGAATCAATATTATAATATCATTAATTAAAGCTTAAGAGATAATGAAGTTAAATCATTTTATTAAAATTTTCAGAGGCCTGATTTAAAAGTTATATTGATGAGTGCAACTCTTAATGCCGAAAAGTTTTCCAAGTATTTTGACAACTGTCCTACAATACATATTCCAGGCTTTACTTACCCAGTAACTGAATATTATTTAGAGGAAGTACTTGAAATGACCAGGTATTTACAGACAAAGGAGATGATTAGTTATTTACAATTCATTTTATGATAATCATGCTTTATTTTTTAGAGTAACATAACTGTATGTGATTATTTAGAAGAGAGACTGACTTATTAACAACTACAAACACATCAATTTTGATAATAATATATAATAATAATAACAAAATACTCTATATTATCTTTCTGTCAATTAAAATGCATGCAAACAAAGTCATTTTAATATTTTCCAGTTTCCTATGTTGTTTTACATCTTATTACATTAATTTATAATGAAATGTTAATAATAAATAAAAAATACTCATATTCCTATGGTTTTTTCTTCCACGAGGGTGGATTGTGAAATATGGTTTCCTCATTTCTTACATATACACATAAACAATTCTGTTTATTTTCAAAACCAAAAATATCATTTGAAAGAGATAAACATTGTTCAATTTTTTGATATGATTGCCATTTTGGTCAATTTTTGTAGAAACTGCTTCAGCTTTTAGATACCAATATCAAACAAAATCTACCTCCAACCCATTGAGATAGCAATTGATTGACCTCCTTCTTTCACTTTATCGTGGGTGTAGAAGTGTTGTCCACCCAAGTGTACCTTCAATCGACCCTTTCGATCATCTCATTTCAAACCAGCTTTCTTCTGCTCCGCTGTTCCTCATAAATGGCCGTACGATTTCCTGTAAAATCGACGTGTTAAAAATTTTTACACTTCTGTCAGTTGTTGATGAATCCCTTTAACTTGGGCCTCCAAGTACCAATACCCTTGCCGATTATTGGCTTTGGTTATTTCTAAAGTTGTACTATCAATATCATCAATAAATGATTACTTAAAATAAAGAAATACTTTCAAAATTGCGATGAAATTTCTCCCGGGTACCAAGGTCCTGCTAAAGGTCAGACCCCTCTGACTGCCAGTTCCCTCGAAAGTTGTCGGACATATGATACTTGTGGGCAACCGTGCCCATGGCTCCAGTGCTTTTGGAACCTTACTTTGCGATCTGCCATCGTAGAATTCACATGATATTGACCTCTTTTCTAATATGGTAAATTTTTAAAACAAAATATTTGTTTTTTATAGATTTAAATACAATTTGAATAAACAGTTTCCAAAGGATGTTATTAAAGAGAGAGAAATAAACATCATGCCATATTTGAGGTGAGTTTTAATAAAAATTACTTTTTATTCTTTTATTTTATTGCTTGTTATTTTTCTTTGATTTCTTGTGATCTTATTTTTTAGGATGTTGGAACATGAAAAAAAATATCCACCAGAAGTTATTACTTCTTTAATGCACCCTGCATCTGAAGAAATCAATTTAGATCTTATTGTTGCCCTACTGATGCATATTTGCTCAGACCCTAAAAACTCACAAGGCGCTGTCCTCATTTTCCTTCCGGGCTGGGATAAAATTTCAAAGCTTCACAAATTGATCTCTGAAAACAGTTTCTTCTCATCGAGTATGTCTTGTTATAATTTTTTATTTATTAGATCCTAACTAATTTTGATTTAATATCTTTTATATATGTTTCCTTGACTAATTGTTAAAGGTGCATTTAGACGACAGGACCTGACCAGAACAGACCGGAGAAAATGGGTCGTGTAAACGCTCACACACTACCAGATATGGGCCTGGCTACTTACCCGTTCAAGTAGCCATGCCCATATCTGGTAGTGTGAGCGTTTACACGATCCGTTTTCTGCGGTCTGGTCTGGTCTGGTCCGGTCATCTAAATGCACCTTAAGATTTGGATAATTTCAATTTTAACCTGTCTAATAAATGGCATGCATTGTCATAATATATAAATACAGCATTAGCAGGTGGTAGGCTTTGTTGATTGTTGGTAAACCCGTTTTCATTCTGTTGCAAATGGGGAATCGCCCTGAACTTATTCAATAGTTCTACAATTTATTTTTTTATCCATTTTTGTTGTTTGCTTATTCGGTTTATCATCTTTAGTTTCTCCAACTAAGGCTGGAGGTCTTTATATACTTCAATCTGTTCTAGCTAGAGTGAGCATGTTAAGATTAATTCCGTGAATCTGGTATAAAATAAAGTCAACTCAAAAATCTCTGGTGTGTCCCCTCATGCGACTTTCGTTACTTACCGCTTTGGGTGAAAGTCCAGTATAAAAATAGTTTTGGATATGCTAGCTAATATTGGTCCTATTAATTTTTTTTTTTTTATTATTTTTTTTTTTAATGTTTATCTTTGTAGACAATTAAATTATCTTTCAAGTGAGCACCTCAAATATTCTAGGAGATGCATAGTTTTTGAATTATCAAAAAACTGAAACTCCTTGGAAACATATGCAGAATACTTTAAAAACGTGCACAAAGTTTAATGCATTATATTTTTGCTATTACTGGTCCGAATTTGATCATTTTTTTTTTTTTGTTGGTAGGGCATTCAATCACCTTTCAAATGATTATTATGTATAATTTACCATAAATTGCATATAAGTTATAACTTTTTTTCCTGCTTTTTATCGGGGATTTTCTGTAAAGTACCAAATGAAAATTTAAAGGACTCTAAGGAGATTTGCATTCAAGTTTCATCAATATCGTTACAGCCATTTTGGTGCTACAGTCTATAGAAAAACACGTTTTTCGGCTATTGTGCACAGGCTGCCCGATTTAGTACACAGACAGTGGGGTCTAAAACACTATAAGACTGATAAAAAGCAACTAATTCGGTCCACGTGTTCAAAAAATGATTATGTAACAGACAAATATGGGCCAAAAATGTACATTGAAATTTTATCCTGCTTACAATATTGCCCTTACCTAATAGCAGCCAGAAAGTATTTATTTATTTTATTTTTTGAAGGGCTTTTGTGTAATTATTACAAAATACTTTATATTTTTACTCCATCTTCATAAATGGTTGAGATATAGGTGTATGAAATCTCTAATCGGCCATCATTTTTAAAATAAGGGTGGATGATAATTTCAATCCTGGGATGACCTAATAAAAAATTAGCTCTGTGGACGGTAGACAGACAGATTTTTAAAATTAGATTTTTGGATTTTACATATCTTGAAATGTAAAATCTTAAATTTTGAGGAGGGACGGGTTAAAAACTTGTTTTTCTTGGTCAGTTACAAAGGTTTATTATTGAAAATCACAAAATATGGCTTGTTCATCCTAGCATGTCTCCTTATGTATTATATAATACAATTTTAATTAAATATTATATTAAGAAAAAGAAACTAAGTTGCTTGTTTTTAAATTTTCTAGGTCGTTACGTGATCTACCCTTTACATTCTCTGATGCCTACAGTTTCCCAGAAGTCAATTTTCAGCCACCCTCCACCAGGTAATTTAAGCAAAGTCTTTGCTATGTTTAATTGTTAAAGTAATAAACTTTACATCAAACCTAACTATAGCAGAATTTTGTTGTAAAGGTAAAAGGTACAGATTGTTTAATAATTTGAATCATACCAGAAGATTTCAATCACCAGGCGTAATAATATCTGAACCAAATAGCATTTTTTTTAAATTTTAGAAAACATCTTTGCCATATTTCTGCTCTAAATTAAATTTTTTAATATGTTGCTTGAAATATATGTTTTGTATATTAGTCTGAATAGATAATTTTGGTTGTAACCATTTATCTCATTAACTTTTTAAAAAAAGTTTCTTTATTTTCTTAGTTTTACCAATGCTTTGATTATGATCATGTAACAAAGGTTACCAATATCATACAAAGCCATTTTGAAACTATTGGTTTAATATTTCATTATTTAATTTTATTTGGTAATCATATAGCTATCAATGTTTATTAGTTTAGAATTTAGAATTTATTCAATTAATTATTATGTAGAATAATGAAAAAAAAGTATATTTAACTAAGCTTTTAACAATATTTAAAATATTTAGAACTACCTAGTCCTGGAATGTAGTGAGAAAAAAATTAAATTTTGTTTTTGTTTATTCAGGTTGTCCAGCAGCCTTGAAATTCTCTTTTATTCCAAAAGGGAAATTTGCTTGAATTTTTTGCATCGGAAAAAATCGGGAATCATGATTGAAAAACAGCTGGTCATCGGGAATTTTTAGTTTTTAGTCTAATAATCCCATTTTTCTATCAGTACTAAGTAACAAGTATATAAAATATTCAGAAGAAAATTGATTAAGTTGTTTCCTTTACCATCTCGAATTCCATGAAAGCTAGACAAAGCCTCCTTCCACTAACTTTCTTCATCAGTCCGTCTCTCTCAAACACACTCTATGTTCAGTCTCATCTTACCGCGCCACTCCGCCTATTTCTATGTGAATTAGGGGTGTTATGGAATGGTAAAGTAATGTATTACCTCCAAACAGCTCCGAGTTTCAATTTCAATTGATTTACACTCTTCTCTCTTCACTCTTACTCTCACAGTCTTCTTATAATAAGTTCGCCTTGAAGACAAGGATAAGAGGCTCTCAGGAATTATTTTATTCCTGTACTTATTATTTTGTTTTATATAATTTTATTCATAATCGTATTTTACAAAACAAAACCATATTTTTTATTTTATTTTGTTTCGTTTTATATATATGAAACGAAACAAAATAAAATGTATATGGTTTTGTTTTGTAAAATAAAATTATGAATAAAATTGTGATGAAATTTATTCCAATACATGAATTTTATTTATTTACTCTTGAAATTGTTTTTGTAAGTACTGTATTTTCTAGTCGTTTTATTTTTGGTGATTATTTGAGCCCTCTTGGTCATAAGTTAAGCAAAAATTTCTCATTATCAAACAGAAATACAAACTTTATAATTAATCAAATTCATTCTCAAGTCTGCATTGTACATTTTATCATAAGCCAGCCAAATTCCACATTTTATAGTTCCAATGTTGTTTTAAATTTAATCTAATAAATTGACGAAAATTGCCTTGAAGTTTACAGCTAACAGCCTTGAAATTCTTGAATAAGTTCACAACCTAATTATTCAAGAGATATAAGGACAGAATGTATGTTGTGCTAATAAAATGTTAAAGAAAAAAAATTTTAATTTCCTGTTTATGCAAAAGTACGAAAAGTAATAAATAGACTGTTTTTAATGTAAGCTTAAGAAAAATAAAATTTCATTTAATTAATTCTAATAGAACAATAACTTAACTTAACTATTGGTTAATTCCTTGTTATTAAAATAATTGTCTTTTAAAAATAACAACTGATATATAACAATAAGTATAAAAATGATATATATAACTGGTATATAACAATAAGTGTTCCTCAATATGCATTTAGAAGTCTTCCTTATTACAAAGGAGTTTTTAAATAATTTAGATTTTTAAATAAATTCAAATTGGCTGTATTTTTGTTAAATGTCAATAGTACAGTTATTAGTTTTAACTGCATTTTTATCTAATTTTTATTAAATATCTAATGAAACTTAATTTTCTTCTTTAAAAATCTGTCTATGAGATATTTTTCTCAAGCTATACATTGACTAACTTTTCTCCCTTCTTGAATAGTTGAAATAAAGCAAACATGAATGTATTACTGCATTTTTAATACAAATTCACATCTCATTCAGTTAAAATTGTTGAGATCTAATCATTGAATTAAAAAAAGAATTCAAATGCCTTTTTCAAGCATAGTTACTGTCTGTTAAACAAGTATTTGTAATAAAGAAAAATTTGACTCGTTGAATCTGCAATTTTTCAGCTTGTTTAGCCACTTCTTAAGTTTTTACTTTTAACCTCCTATCCCGTTTTACAGAGATTCATTAGAAAGAGGTACCTGTTTTGGAAATGTTTCACTGAACTACTTTCTAGAAATAGCCTAAATGAAATAATGTTATGTTTTTGAAATAATATATTTTTTTTTTAATCTCTATTTTATTTTATTTTTGTTTCTAGGAAAAAGGAAAATAATAATTGCTACGAATATTGCTGAAACTTCTATAACCATAGATGATGTTGTATTTGTTATTGACTGCGGAAAAATAAAAATAAAAAATTTTGATATTGATAATAATATCACGACCATGAAAGAGGAATGGGTTAGTTTAGCCAATGCACAGCAAAGAAAAGGACGAGCTGGAAGGCAAGTTTTAGTTATAATTAATAATTAGAATAAAGTCGCCGTATAATAAAATTTAATTTTTATTTTCTTATTTAAATGGTCACCTGCCCAAAAAAAAGTATATTCCATTTTTTGTATTTTATATTTACACAAATATAAAAATGTACAAATGTAAGAATTAATTAAAGATATTACCAAAATAATATATATAATTTTTTACATTTGTTTTTTATTCCAATCTTATATGGGTGCTTCTCAAATAACGGGCAGTTCTTATTTTTCAAAAACAAAACAACTCAAAAACAAAATAACTCATCTACAAAAATAAAAATAAAGGAATCCTGAATGTTCTTAGGTCAGCTTTAAGCTAAAACCACTATCAAGCAAAACCTTAACCCAAAATCTATACTGTGTAGGAACCATCCTTTTTGACTTATCGTTGTCGTGGCCAAATAGATGCAATGACAATGATAAAATGAACTTTTGAAAATCACTCAATATTGGATGTTTGTCCAATTATTAATTTTAAGATTTCATTTCATAAGGATAATTATTATTATCATTAATCATATAAATGGAGAAAAAAAAATTAACAAAAAGACTAACTATATCAAGTCATTACAATGATAATACAAATCTTACTAACGTGGCATTCACCCTTCCTGGCCCTCTAGTGTGAGGGGATTCAGAATTAAAGGGGAGTCAAGCCCGTGTTTAAAACTTCAGGACTGCCACAACCTTTCAGAGTCCATTAATTTCTCTGTTTTATGTTTTTAGTTTTCTTCGTCCACAATAATTAAATAATTCCTAACACACTAAATAAATAATTGAAATAATTTTGTAAGCGTTCAATTAAGACCTGAATACATTATAATTTTTTTTTCTAGAGATGGATAAAAATAATGTTAAGATCTATTTTAATGTAAAAAATGTTGCTTTGGGACAGCCATGACAATAAGAATTGAATTTCTCATGGCAAGTAGAACATTAGTGAAACATTCAAATATAATTCATTATGTCGTGTCTGAAAAAAATGTTTGGCAAGGCCGCATTGCAACCAACATGTATGTTTAGTGATCCTAAGAAACCATTTTATTTAGGTGGGGCTTGAAAGTTGCCTTTTGTTTGAGAATCAGCCATATTTGAAGAAAAATAAAAACTGTTTGAAAACCCATCACTTACTGAAACGTACAACTTGTATAGAATTATTAAATTCTTTTCATTATAGGGTCCAAGAAGGTGTGTGCTATCACCTTTTTACGCAAGGAAGAGAGAAAATTCTAGATCAGTACCAGCTTCCAGAGATGCTTAGAACTAGGCTCGAGGAAGTAATCTTACAGGCAAAAATTCTTCAACTCGGGAAGATTGAACCTTTCTTGCAAAAAGTGCTCGACCCTCCATCTCCTAAAGCAGTTACATTGTCTTTGATGGTAGGTCTAATAGCTTGGGATTTTTAAACATTCCACTAAATCATTCATAACTTTAGGCTAATTAATTTTAAATTTATTACCAATTATTAAACTAGAATTGCCCAAAATAAATCATAAATATGAGAATGACTGTTACAGTACTACACACCAATCTCGATGGAATAAAATATTTGATAAATTGTCTAAATATTTAGGCCTGATTTAGTATCTCATAAATAGATGGAAAATTTTTTTCAGTTCTAAATAAAATATGATATTACTAATGTGTATAACAGTTATGTTTAAAAGCAGCTAGCTTTTTTTTAACCGCTTGTTATAATCTATATATAATTTGTAACTCTTAGTGTATTGTTACAGATGGGATCCACTCAGTCATGTAGATAATTGAATCTAAAACCATAAATTAATTTCATAGTTTCCCTGAGGGAGTGGTTATTTATTATCTACTATTAATAATTTTTTTTTTTGATGGGGGTTAGTATTATTTAAAGTTAAATTTCATATTTAAGGGTATGATTAAAAAATGTTAATTGCAAATTTACAAAGAAAGTTGGAATGATATTGCAACATCTAATAATAAATACTTGATGAAATATATCCTTAAAAATTACCGAAGGTTCGATTTCATCACAAAAGTAGAGGCTGAATTAAAAAAAAAGAAAAGAGTTGGGATTTTTAGATGCAAGTGGAAAAAAATCTTACAACTGTGAAACAAACACGGAATGACATCATTTTTAAATTTTGGAATTTGTCCCAATTATTTAAAGTCCACTGCAATAGCTTTTTTCGATAGAGCATAACATATTAAAAAATTCATTTCTTTTGCCCTATTTTGATTATATTTGCTGGTGTTTTAGAGGAAGGGGAAACTGATTTGATTAAGGCATTGTTTCATTAAATTCATCTTTGGGATCTCAGGCATTCTTATGTTTTGTTATTTTTCTGTGTTTATATAACTTTATCTAGCTTTCTCAAAATATTAATTCTCTTGTGCCATGGATTGTGAAAGTACATGTGAAAAAAAAAGAAAGAAAAATAAATTAATTAACATCATTCTTGTGTCTCAGAACTGATGAAGTATTTCATAAAAGCCTTCGGCAGGAATAGAAGGATTTGTTTTTTAATCATATGATTAGTCTCTTAAACTTTCTTTCATTATTATAAAACAAAAATTGATTAGGTCATTGTACAGCTCTGTACTTGACCAAGGTTTGCATAAAGACTAAACAGAAGAAAGGGAAAATCGTGAGTCCAGCATTAATTGAAGTTATTCTTTGAAAGCTACATGACTATTATTATTATTATTTTTTTTTTTGGAATGTTAGCTAACTCTATGAGTGATAAAAACAAAATAAGTTTTAGAGCAATGTAGTTATGAAAAATCTACTGTATGTAGTTTATGTAGTAGTGTAATATTTGCCCTTATCTTTAATGTATTAAAAAACAATAGATGTAAGTAGTGTTTTATATTTTCTTATAAGGCATTTTGATGTATAGTTTCTAAATTATAAAAAGTTTTGTTTTTCTATCCAAATAAATTTAAAATTAAGTATTTATGTACAAATATAAATACATTAATACATTTTATAGCTGTTATTGGGTATGAGAGCATTAGATGAAGAGGAAAACCTTACACCTCTTGGTTATCATCTAGCAAACTTACCTGTGGACCCTCAGGCAGGTAAAATGTTGATCTTTGCATCTTTGTTTTCCTGTTTTGACCCAATCGCTTCAATTGCTGCTTGCCTTGGTTTTAAGGACCCATTTATTATTCCTTTGGTGAGTGCTTTTTATTATTATTATTATTATATTACTATTGAGTTTGAAACCCATAATTGAAAAATAATTAGTTTGTAATTGTTATATAACCATCAATTATTATTATTTATCTATTTATTTTTATTATTACGTAAGTACAATACAATCTCGATAATCTGACTGTTTACTTACTGGCACGCCCAGTAATCAGATAATAAGGGCACTGGTGAGTCGGATGTTTTCATGTCTCAGTATGCCATATTTAATCTATCATGGGTGAATGTTCTGTGCAGTAGGCTTATAGTACAAGTGTAGTGCGATGTCACGAAAACCAGTTACATTAACGTTATAATAGTGATTTTTCTTATCTTTTACATTACAAATTACCATCATTTATGCCAATAAAGTATTGTAAATAGCTTTCATAGCTATTTATATCAGGTTTTTAAGTTAATTTGTTTTGTTTTTTAAGTATACTCTCTCCAATCTGCCATTTTTGGTTATCTGGGTCTACCAATCTTGATATAGGGCTGGATTATTGATATACTATACTGCTTAGTAACTGTAATATTTTTATTTTTAACTGTTTATAGTATTCAAGCTAAGTAAGAAATTTGTGCTTAATTACTTTTTACATGTTTAATATTTTTATTTTTTTTAATTTGTAATAGATTCACACTCTTCAAAATTTATTTGGTAATAGGTGAATTTGCAGATGCAGAAAAGACAAAAAAAAAAAACATGACAGTCATAAAGAACATTGCCCAAGAGTACCTTTTCCAAGATTTGTATTAGTGAATATTATTGAAGTTATCCTATCCAGTTTCTTTTTTCCTAGTCTTTTTTTCACAGCCCTCTTCCACTGTTATGAGAGTTATAGTCTTGTTCTAAATAGTTTGTCGAAATTTATCTTTTAAGTTATTGAGTCTATGAGTATTGTGACTCAGTCAACTGTGTTTGGATAGAAGGGTTACACGAGGTATGCCGATCTTAGCTCAAACCTAAATAGATGGTTGGTTGAAACCTAACTTTTCAAGTTCATTCCTTCTTTTTTGCTTTTTCTCAGTAATATATAAAAAATAGCTAAGCTGTTGGAAACCATCTTTTACACCACTATTCCATATTTGCTTACTGTGGCTTTTCTCTGTGATTGGTGATGCCTTTTACTACTTTCCAGGCAATACTATTCACCATATTACTCATGTCAGAATTAGTTTTGCCAATTTCACTAGGTTGATTGTAAGGTTGTAATGTCAGTTATTCTTTATTTGTTTTTTTCAAGACTAATGATTAGTCTTTGAAGAAGTTTAATTTAAAGAGGAGATTAATTTTTGAAGAAGTACTCTATAAGGTGAGGACAAAATATCGGGAAGGAAAATAAAAATAAACTCTCTTCCCTCCTCTGGAAAAAAAATACCAGATTAAGTGATATGACAACCCAGGGAAGAAATTTAAAAACTAGAAGACTGTAATGTTTTACACATCTCTACCAATGATTTATAGGAGCCAACCATGAGGTTGGAAGACTCTCCTGTGAGATTTACCTAGCTTCTCTAAAGTGGATGCCCGCCTGACCATTCAATGAGTTGGAGGCAAAACCTGGTTGCATCACCTCCTAATCTAATAGTTGGTTAATAAATAGTATTTACTATACCTAAGAATTTTTATTATTTTATTTTATTGTAAAGGTTTTCTGTTTAAATCTGTAATGAAACTTTATATATATATATATATATATATATATATATATATATATATATATATATATATATATATATAAAATAATGAATTATTTTATGCCATCCATTCTAGGGGAAGGAAAAAGATGTTGATCAGAAGAAGAAGGAGATATGTGCTGGAATGAAAAGTGATCATCTTTTGCTCTCTGAAGTTATTTCAGAGTGGGAAAGAGCTGAAGAAAGAAGGAGAGGGTGGGAATTCTGTCGTTCTTATTATCTCTCCCACAATACTCTTACTCAACTTTGGTAATTATCGTCATTTATTTTCTTTTTGTATAGATTATACTTTGTATCCTTATTGTATTTAAACAATCAAAGCTTATTAAATTTATTATATTACATCCGGTTCAAAATGAAGTCCACGGTTCAAAATCTGTATGAAAGGGATAAAGCTCAGGCTGATCAGCCATATTAGACATGGAATCCTCATGTCTGCTCCTATTACTTCAACAATTACTAAACATACTCCAATTATTATTATTATATGAGGGACGGGTCAACCCTTTCTCACCACAACCCATATGGATCTTTTGTGAGATACCTCTCTGACTAGAGATCCCATAGAAATCATATGCTTCTTATGAAGCTCATTAATTCCTAAGGGTCAAGTCTATTAATGTCTTCAAGAATCTGTTCTGCCTTTTCTTCTTCCTCAAGGCACAGACTGCAAGTGGAATCTTCTAATATTTTCATCTTCTTGAGATGATATTTTAGTGGGCAATGGTCCTTGAGGAGACCCGTTATCGTTTTCAACTCATTCTTTGTCAAGTTTAGATAGAAAATAAGTATGTAATTTTTCCAGACACTGATGCAGTTGAGGGCATGAACATTAGTCTTCATTTTTTGTTGCATTGCATAAGATACCATATTTTTAATGAAGAATTTGTCATTATCAGAAAATTCATTATGTGAGGGAGAAAAAAAAAAACATGTGGGGACAAGTGAGCACGACAGGACAGAATAAAAATAGGTCATTATCACTGCTGAACTATGCAGTGGTAACTTTTTGCTCGCTGCTACCTTTGCTCTGTACTGTAAATTGCATCTTGTATCACTTCTGTGCTAAGAGTTCATCTTTAGTATTAGCTTTTCAATTTCCAATATCTGAAGAGAATATTGCCGCATGACTCTCTTTTATCTAAAGGGATCATTGATTTTTTAGGGTAATTTAGTTGAAGAATCTTTCATATTATGTTGGTCATATTTTCTTGTATTATTTTTCTTTAAATTTTCAAAGAAATCTCCTTTATTTAATTTTATTTTACAGTGAAATGAAGAATCAGTTTGCTCGGCATTTGTATAACATGAGATTTTTAGACAGCGACAAGTCAGGATGTACCTCTGGAAATTTCAATTCCAATTATCCTGGACTGCTAAAGGCTATAGTTTGTGCTGGTCTCTACCCAAACATAGCAATTATAAAGTAAGATTTTTTATTATTTAAACATAATACAGTGGATTTCTTCTTACCTGGCCCTCTCAGGTACTAGTGAACAGATTGCTGTACAAGACTGATATGCCCAGTAAAAATAAATACTAATCAATTTGAGACCGGTATCGGAGGATTCAGATGTAAGGGTATTCCCTAATTAATATAACTATTTTTGACTTGTTATACTTTTGTGCTGAGGTATTCTGTTTGTTATCAAAAGATTATTTATTTTTGGTTCCCTGAGAAACTATCATTTGGTAATTTCATGCATTATTTTATTTTATGAATTTTAGTATAAAATAAAATAATAAATTCAATTTTATTTGTAGGATATTATGGTTATTATAGTGCATCAAATAAAAACAAAAAAGGTGAGCCTCATTCACCTTGAATTATCAACTAGAAATTATTATAGATGTTTAATCATTATATATGTCTTCTCAAAAATGCAAAGGTGCAGAATGAAGAGTGTGGCCATCAAAATTGATGGATTACTACTGGTGACATACATCTAAAAGTTGAAATACGCCGGTCACAAAGTTAAAGATTATCCAGCAAACAATACGATAAATTATATTTATTTTACAAAACTATGAATTTTCAGAGAAAAATTACCCTACAAATATCTAATAACAAAAGATTAACTTAATAACAGAAATAGAGTAAAGCAAAATTAATCAATTTATGATAATATATCATTTATAATTACAGAAATTAAAATATTTGTAGATAAGCTAAGGAATATACATGATTAAAGTGTAGCCATAGTTGGACCACATACTATTGAAAACACGACACTTCTCGCTCATAATAGATGCACGAAGCTACAGAGGGGCGGACTGCTGCTCAGACCACTTCCTGGTTCTGGCGAAATACAACCAACACTTGGCACAGAGGAAGAGGGCATCGGAGGAAAAAACATTTAGGTTTGAGATGGAGGGGCTGATGGAGGAAGGTACAAGGCAAAAGTACAAAGAGAGACTCCAACACCGGTGTCAAGAGTAGACTGTGGAAGAGCTAGGTGCAGAAGATAGGTGGAGGAGACTTGGAGAAGTGTTCAGGACACAGCACTTGAAGTTCTGGGAGAAAAAAAGGCTAGAAGGAGGAACCCATGGCTTGATGGGGATTGTGAGAAGGTGGTATGGGATATATGGATGGAAGAAAAAATCCCAGCTGACTGGGGAGAAGCTATCTTAGTCTCTATACACAAGAAAGGGAATAAACTAAAATGCAAAAATTACAGTTTACAAAGTCTTGTCCGTAGCAATATGTAGGAGGATGGTTGAAAGGAGTGAACAACTGCTGGGCGAGTACCAGAGCGGTTTCCGCCTACAGTCAACTACAGATCACCTATTCTCGATTAGACAATTGCTCGAGAAAACATACGAGTACAATATCGATTTACACCACCTCTTTATTGATTTCCGACAGGCATATGATAGTGTGGACAGAGGAAAACCATTAAAGGCATTGCAGTCACTAGGAATACCTAGCAAGTTAATAAGATTGACAAAGATGACCCTGGAAAGGACAAATTGCAAGGTTAAAACTAGAGTAGGCATCTCAAATAGCTTTCAGGTTAACAAACAGGGGGACCCATTATCGCCGGTACTATTCAACCTCGCCCTAGAGGTTGCCATTAGAAGTATAAGGACAAACTCGCATAGGACAGAGATGTAAATCGAAATTTACAATAGGCTTACACAACACATGGCATATGCTGATGATGTAGTCATCACAGGGAGAACCAAAACAACATTAGGCGGTGCTGTAGAAGAATTCAAGAGAGCAGCAAAAAATTTGGGACTCAGAATAAACATCGAAAAGACTAAATATATGAAAACCTCTGGACAGACCGGGGAGAGAAGAGATATTGTTGATGAGGGTGAAAACACGTTTCACAGCTGTAATACATTCAAGAACCTGGGAGGAGTAATGACGGAGAAAAACAATCTAGAAGTTGAAATTAAGGGCAGAATGATAGCAGGAACCAGATGTTTCTATGCCCTGCATAAAGCTCTCCGATATAAAAGTCTTTTCAGGAAAGCAAAGCTTTTGTTTTATAAAACGATAATTAGGCCAGTAGTAATATATGGCAGTGAGACGTGGACTCTGATAAAGGAAAACAGAAGAGCTCTTCTGGTCTGGGAGAGAAGAGTCCTGAGAAAGATCTTTGGACCCATCAAAGAAGAGCACAGGTGGAGAATAAGAAGCAATGCTGAACTAATGGAATTGTATGGGGAGCCTGATTTCCTCTGAGCTATTAAGAAGAGCAGACTCAGATGGTTGGGGCATGTAGAAAGAATGGGGCCCTGTAGGCTGCCTAATATGATGCTGAATGGTGTACCGGGAGGAAAAAGGAAAAGGGGAAGACCGAGGCGTCGATGGATTGATGCCCTCGAAGACAACTTGAGAAGGATGGGGATGGAAATTGGAGGAGCCTCGCTGGAGACGGCGAGGAATGGGGAAGAATGGTGGCAGAGGCCTAGGTCCTGCAAGGGCTGTAGCGTCCAACAGTGAGTGAAAGTATAGCTATAGCAATGGCATGTATAAACAATCCTTAGAATTAAAGAGCATGTGTGAAGTTTAAGAATTGTCTGTATTTATGATTGTATAAATTACATATAAAACATAGGTCTTATTCAAAAGATTATTCATAAGAGAGTATTAGCTGGAGGTGAAGGTATAGGTCTCTGAGGCCGAGATAGAGCCTTGCGCTACTATTCCTCATGCTTATGATATGAGAGACTAGTTGGAGGAATGGAGGTCACCCGCCGTTAATGAACAGGCCTTGTCCAAGACCTGCTGTGAGGTGGTGCAGCACCGTCCACCTTGATCAGATTTAGAAGAAGAGGGGGCTGGGTGTTCTTGCTGGGGCGAGAGAGAGGCTTTGGACTACGGGCAATTGATATAAGTTTCCAATCCAGATCAATGGAACTGGAGAAAGCTGATACGAGCGCCAGTTTCATAATAACTGTAGTAAGCTATTCTCAACTATTTTGAGATCAAAAGATAACAAAATAAATAAAAATGTTGGCCATGACATGTAGGATATAACTAATTGATATAATTATAAGTCTGTATGAGCTTATATGAGAACATAATTAATGCAGTTATTTGTTAAGTATGCCGCAAAAAAAATAATCATAAAATGCATGTAATTTTCAGCGTTAAAATAAGAAGCTGTTAATAAAAAATTATAAAACTGAAAAAATGGGAATGTGGAAAACACTTAGACAGTCTGCACATGTTTCATTGCTCATGTGGTACGTGAGATACGCTTGGCTCTTGTCAAGTATGTAAAAAAAGATTCTCGTTTCTCTTGTTTCACATTCGTAGATGGGTCATCAAGCTGTCGTAAAAGAAGCATCAGTATGCCCCCAACATTTAGTGGATTATTTTAAAAAATTCTTCGTCGAGTAGTGATGATGAAGGATTTATTATATTACTACTACCCCATACAATCCGGAATATCACAGAAACAGCTGAGATCATAGGTTAACTGCTACTTTGAGAGGAACAGTCATCGCAGACTCTTCATCACAGCAAAGGAGTTGAGCACGCCTGACTCCAATATTTTGGTATTTTATAGAATGACGAGCAGTCATTGGGTTTGAGTACTACACTGCTATATTTTTGAAACGCACCCATAACGAAATGTCTTCGCTTCTCACATTTGACGGTAGGTTAATGCATCTAATGAGGCCCCTCCCTATCATTTACTTAGGCTGTGACTACCAAGTATACAAATATTGCATTCTTGTGTGCGGACTGCCTAAAATACAATGTTTAGAATAGTCCAGATCTGTACCCTTCTGAACATCTGGAGGATAGATTGTCAAAATGAATAAAAAGATGTCCAATTTTACCAGAATAATTTTAAGGATAAAGGGTTATGAAGATGGAACGAGGAGGAGCAACACTCTGGACAGGTAGGAGTGGAAGTCAATTGTTAAGAAGGCTTTGGTTCTCAGAGGATCGTAGAGTCGAGTAATAATAACAAGGTGGAAGTAGCCCTAGTGAATTTATTTAAATCCTTATTTATTATTCTTAAATCTTTAATGCCTTTTTATGCCATTGAATATAGTAAGCTGTAATAAATATAAGAGGAGGAAAAACCTATTTATCATTTGCATTTCTAGTTTCAATTGTATTGCTTTGTTCAATATGACCTATTATTTATTATAAAAGACCATGGAGATATTTTTTATTAGTTAATACGAAATAACTAAGGGCGGCCACTTTTGATTTCCTTAATGGTTGATTTATATTGCAATAAATATTGAAACTAAGAATATGATTTTTATTCTCAAAGAAATATACATCAGTGGAAGCTTTCCAAGCAAAACATTTTTTTTCATATTTTAACACTCTTCTTCCTAGTGATTAACTATATTAATAAATAACTTCGATTAGTTATATTATTAAAATTAAACTATATTAATAAATTAGTAAATAAATAATTACTTGTTTCAACTTTGATAAGTAACTTTAATTCATAATGTTTATTTTCATACCTTTACATAGTTATTATTATAATTGAAATTATTTTCAACTTTACAGAAAACAGAAAATAATTAAAAAAACAGGAATGGCTTGCGTTGTTTTATACACTCCTGAAGACGGAAAGGTTCGATTACACCCTAAGTCTGTTAATTATAATCAGGGTGATTTTCGCTCAAAATTTTTGGTATATTATGAAAAAATTAAAAGCTCAGGGATTTTACTCCATGATACAACAATGATACCTCCTTTGGCATTAATATTTTTTTGCCAAAATTTGACTGTCACTGATGATGAGGAGGGGATAAAGGAGAATGGAGGGAATAAAGTAATAACAGTAAATGAATACATTACATTTACTTGCTCCAGTTATGTGGCACAATTAATACAGGTAATTTATTATTAAATAATTCAAAATTAAAATTATAAATTTGTTTAATTATTATATAAACTCCTTTAGTGCTCTATAAAATTATAGTGAAACTTTAAAATTGGTTATATGTTAAAAGAACTTCATTAATATATGTATATTAGTTTATATATTGCCTAGCAAGTTTGAATACACCTCCAATGCAGTATTCATCTCATCAGCAATAAAATCGACATCTATTCTTGACCCATATTCATTAGATGTCTCATTATTATCTTAACTCCATATGCTTACTCATACAAGTGGTGCCAACAATTTGTTTTCTTTCTATTATTTCGTACTCATGTTTCAGAGAACTTAAGTCATAGAATGTGACATAATCTAAGGACAGGGTATCTAACAACCTGGAAAAGTCCCTAAATTTTTTAATTCTAGAAAAGTCAGGGAATTTTTTAATTATGGAAAATTCAGGGAAATTTTTAATTCAGGAAAAATCAGGAAGTCCGATAAAAAGCCATTAAAGCAGCTGAAATGAGACAATTCATGGTTAAAACTCAAAAGTGGATATAATCTACAGTTTCTTGGCATATAGATTGTACACGACACCAAACTTTGAAGAAACAAAAACTGTCTTTTTGGTTTATTATTTTCAATAATGAATCTTTGTTATAGACCAAGAAATTTTTTTTTAACATCCTCTTAAAATTTAAGGTTTCACATTTCAAGATACATAGAATTTAAAAAATTTCTGACCTATGTTTCTGAATCCTGGACTATATCGTGAACTCAAGAACTTATGCTCCTAAGATTCGAGAGGACCCTTAAAAGAACTTTTGGACCAGTTTTCAGCGATAATGCTTGGTAACAGGGCAAATACTGAAATAACAAATCTGTTTAATAATAGAAATGCTGTCAGATATATAACGATCGGAAGGTTTTGCTGGGTTGGGCATGTTGCCAGAATGAAGTACAATGAGATCCCAAAGATACTTCCGGAACAAAAACTATACACCAAGAGGAGAATCAACGGGCCAAGACTGCGGTGGGCTGATGGAGTGACAGAGGATGTGCGGTTATCTTGGTAAGCAGCAGCAATGTACCGAGATGACTGACGGTTGATGCCCTGACTTACCGTGAGTCGTAGTGCCGGAAGGAAGGAGTATAGAGGATAGATTGTCATAATGAATAAAATGATGCCCAATTTTCGTTGAATCATTTCAAGGTTTGTGGATTATTAAGATGGAAGTAGCCCTTGTGAATTTATTTAAATCATTATCATGTCAATAACAAAGAGCGACCACTTTTGATTTCCTAGATGGTTGAGGAAAATAGACAAATAAAGAAAGTCCTATTCCCTGCACAAATTTTACCTGTATCAATGCTTGATGAGTACTTTAAATACTTAAATATCTGATGTGGACAACTATGTGGAAGTCATGTGTTGTCCACATCAGATATTTAAATATTTAAAGTACTCATCAAGCATTGATACAGGTAAAATTTGTGCAGGGAATAGGACTTTCTTTATTTGTCTATTTTCCTCAACTGGATAACAGACAAAGATAAAAGTTTAAAAGCTACATTTGACTAATTACTTATTGAAATCTTCTATTGGTAAAGTTTTCACTAAACAAAGTCAAAGGACTTATTGTTCTTCCTTCTTAACAAAAAACATTTTTATGCTCTCAGTTGCTAATTTTATAAAGATTTCAATGTTAAAAATTAAATTGAAAATAAAAAACTAATAAGTATTTTTAGAATATTAGTAATAAGGATTAACGAACCCGCAGGTTCAATGCCTACACCATTAATAATCTCCTACATAATTTCCTCCTCTGAATCCGTCAAATTTGTAATAAATATTTTTTTATTAACATTATTTTTTTTTTTAATAGGATTTGAGAATAGCTTTAGATTGGATTTTGGAAAATAAAATTGCTCACCCGGGCATCTCAGATTTATGTGACCCGCATTCACAATCTCTCGAATCTCGTCTATTAAGGTGATTTCATTTGTTTATTAACTCCACGTTCGAAATTTAAGAATTCTGTTTCTTTAGCAAAAATATATGTTCACTCTTGTTTTGTTTTTTATTCCTAGGGCCATTGTTGAATTGATAACAATAGAAGATCAAGAAGTGAATTTTGATGAAAGTGACTTTTCTGACGATTTCTACTGAATCTGTACGTCGAAATTGCTTGTGGATACTATTTGTAAAAGTATTTTACAAAAAGCTTTTACAAGTATTAATTCGTACAATACTATTGTGGCTGTGTTCCAAGTACAGAACTATTGCGAATGAGTAAAAAGACGACATTTATATATTGACCTGACCTGCATGATTGTGAAATTATTTGTATGTGTATAAATATGTCAGGCTAAAATTAATTGTTGTCAATAAATGTTGAATTTACTTTTTTCATCTTAGCTTTTTGTCAACTTTAGTAAATTATTGTTTTTTATTATCAGTATTAATGAATAGAATGTTGATGATGGTTAAGTTATTGAAATGAATCTTTACTGCAGTTTTAATCATTTCTTCTTGTTAAAAGTTCCTAAATTTTGAGAATGATATGTTACCGTGAAATATTTTGCATTATTCATTTAGTTGATGATCTCTTATATTCTTTTTGTAAGCCGATTCTACCTGTAAAAATTTGTGCTGAACATGTGCACAAATATTTTCACCACAAATGCATATCTTTTCACGTCCACATTTATGAAAATTATTGCGCGCACACAAAATTTTACATTATGTGTCGTGTTCAGCACAAATTTAAATAGATGTGGACCGGGCTTTACAAAAAAATTATAGTTTATCTGTACTGTTCATGTTGTTGGCCTGCGTTTTGCTAAAAGAAGAAAAAAAAAAGGCAAAATAATACTAGTTGTTAGACCTGGGTACTGTTTGAATAATGTATTTATTAAATAAATTAAAGGAATATTTCATGAAATAATGATTTCCAAAGTAATGATTATTCATCAAATTTTATTTCATATTTCCGATAAAATCATCCCAATCAAATAACTAGATGTATTTATCTGTTGAAATAATGATTTGGATATTTTGAATATTCATCGAAATGGAACAATATATATGTTTGTTGATTTAAGGTGAATGCAGTATATAAAAAAATTAATGCAGGCTGTTACTATTTCACCAAGTTCATTTATTTAGATGCAAATTTTCGGCCCTTTAAGCCATCCTCAGGCATCTCTGTAAAAGGCCCTTCTTTAGTTTAATTTACAACATATATTTTTTTTTAAATTTCTTATATATAACCATACTTCAAAAGGTGTTAAAATGCATATAATGCCATAATTAAGTCCAATCTGGACCAAGTCTGATTATAAAGAGCCACTAAAAACAACAATAACAATATTGAGGTAGGATCAAATTTCATTAACAATTTAATATGCAAAAGTTTTCATTATTTGCATCTAAATAAATGAACTTGGTGAAATAGTAACAGCCTGTAATTATTTTTATGGAACAATATATTCCTATCTGAGTTATTTCTGGAATAATTATCTGATAGTTTCTGTTTCATGAACTGTGGAAATATATAGCACTAATTAAATCGCTATATGCTAAAAGGGGTTTTGTCTAACTATTTTCATAGTGACAAAACCCCTTTTAGCTTGAAGCGATTCAATTACTCTCCTAACCTGAATGAACAAAACATTTTAACATTTTTATGTTAAGTACATTAGCATAAGTATCGTATAGCATGTAATTTTTTACTATTTTTTCACCTACTAATGCTAAAAAAATAATAAAGAAAAGGAAAAAATCATTAATTTCATCTGTAAAATAATTTTATTGTTGAGTGTTGTATTCAAATCAACTAATGTGTTGAAGAGGTATTAAATATGTAAATCGTTAATGCAAAACCAAAACTAATAACTGTTATTTATGTTTACATTATTTGAGCTTGATAAATTATTACCCCTTCTTCAGTTTAAATTGAATCGTTATCTATTTGCTGTCATTTGATGACACTTGCTGTAATTTGATGACAATAAACATTTCAGAAATAATTATTTCGTCAATTATGAAGTAACTTATTTTGTGAGATAATCATTTTACAAATAATGTTTAAAAATAAATAAATAAATAAATTATTTGTTGAGGTTATTCAACGATTTATTTCTCAAATATTATTTCAAATAAATTTTGTCCAGGTCTAGCTTTAGGTCTTTTATTATTATTATTTAAATTTGTTTTGGTTTTATTCTCGAGGAATCTTTAAATTTAAACGTTTGTAAAAATTTATTTTTATAATAATCTTTTGTCATTAAAAAAAAATTGTTATTAAAATATTTAAATATATACATTACCTAAAAATATTAAAAGTGAAGCTGGATTTAATTGTGTATAACTGCTCTAATATGAACAGATATTTGGACAATTGATTAATAAATAAATAAGTAAAAAGAAATATCTGGTACCTGATGACTTCTTTTCTTAACCTGCTCGACAAAGTTAAATTTTAAACATATGCTTTAAATAGTTCAGGCATTTAATTTACTTTGTAAGGCTCATGGAAATAAATTATTTTAGTTTACAGAACTGATTTTTCAGAGGATTGGAATTTAATTTAAACTGGTTTTATTACTAATTGTTAAACATTTATTTATTTATTATTATTATCTTATTTTTTTATAATCTTGTGAAATACAATTCTTTTTTAATCTCAATAGGTAGTTTGATTGATGTTAAATTTTTCTTTAGTGTCTCTTGTATAAGAAAACTCAGGTTTAATATTTTTTGTTTATTATTTTTTACTTATTCTTTTGAAAAATTGTCAAGAAGAAATGCAATTAAACCTTACTGTCGAGCAATACCATGTATATTAAACAATAAATATTTAATACTATTGTTTTACTTACCTAGCCTTTTATTATTATTACATAACTTTATTTAAAAGTTGAAAATCCAAGGAATATTCGATCACCTTTCACAATAGTTGATTTTACTTGAGATTTTATTTTTTATGCCAATTATATTTTAATAGAACAATATAGCAATGTAAATGATTGGTTTGTATTATAAACCTAATTAATTGAAAGCAAATGAATTTTTACTGTAAACAAATCAAATTATTATTTTATATCATGGATTTGTTCAGAACATTCAGTGGAAGTACATCAAACAAAACCCACTTTGGCAAAAGTCGGAGAATAAAGTAATATACAATATTTCTGGAACAGAGAACATTTACGGGACAGATTGGTTGATTTATCAAAAATCATAATTTAATTGTCTGGTCATGTAATCAACCCTTCAATTAATTGCTAAATTATCAAAGTATATGAACATGACAAAATGGTTTTCAAATTTAAAAATAACACTGAAAGAATTGTAGCAGAATTCTTTTCCTCATTACGAAGTTGAAAATATTTCAATTCTATACATATCTTCAATATTTCGCATCTGCCGTAGAATAAAGGTATGACTGAAAATTTGAAATTATTAGGAAAACATATTTAAAGATTTTTTCTATACTTTTGAATACCTTCTCATTAAAACACACTTAACATTTGTAATATTTATTCGTAGGGTATTACTTATGATCAATGTGTTTTAATAAGTAAGTATTTAAAAGTGCAGAAAAAAAAATTGAATATGATTTTCCAGCAATTTCAAATTTTGAGTTCTACCTTTATTTTACAACATTTGATATTTATATTTCTGTATATCAGAAGTAAACTGTGGTAAGTAATATTATTTTACAGGAGAGCAAAAAGAAGTTTCATATCACACTGTTTTGCTTGTTTTGGATAGTGGTTTATTTTTATATTTGAAGTGTTCCATATTTCATTACACTTTTAGCTTATTTATGACTCTTATACTTGGAAAATATGGCCAGTATAATGAAAATAAGATAATATTAATATCAACAAATTGGACTTACGACAGTTTATACCTCTGACGTACAGATTTATGTGGGGTAGTATACTAACTAGCTAAGGGACATCAAATCAATGGTCCTTTTGTAGGATAAACAATAAGAAAAACCAATAAATTAAAAAAATAGAATAACATTTTTTTAAAGTTATTCCTATATTTAATTTTACAGCATTGGTGTTATACTTGGTATGAACACCCCAATTTTCACCAATAAATTATCACACGATGTATTTAACTGGGATAATATTATTGTGCATTATATGAAAAAATATAAATGTGTTTAACTTTATTGCAGAATGCCCTCTTAAACAACCAATTTTTTAATTAATCTCTACTCTATTTTATGTATTGATCCAATAAAGAGAGACCTGACATGTTTAGTTGTTTATTAACTGACATTTAGGAACAATAATGTCTTTTATCCCATGGTGTTCGTTATCTGGACCAGATTTACCAAAGAACTACTGGGTGCCAATCAGGTAAGGATAATTATACAATAAGGACGGGATAGGAATGCAAAATGGATTCCTTCAGATCATATCTTCTGAGTTATGAATCACTTTGAAATTTTTTTTTTTATTAACCACGATTACATTAACAGATCCAAAATTCATTTTCTTGTATAGAGTAGATTTTCTTGAGTTGTTATTTTCGGTGTTGAGTTAATTTCTAATGACCTTCAAGGCAAGAAATATGTCTAAATGGTGAACTGTCATCTCTTCGTTGCAATATGAGGCTTTCCATGACTCCAATTCTGTGGAGATGCTGCTGGAGGTAGCCATGCCCTGTAAGCATCCTGAAGCACACAATTGATTGTTCCAGAGACAGGTATACTTTCTTCCTGACATAAAAGGACTCACATGGACAACTTCGAACCCAAATGAGGTCTTCATCCATCTTTTAGATTCATTTTGATCTGGTAACTATTAAATCTTCTGATTAATGGAAAAGTTTGTTCTTTTCATTACTCTTCATCTTAGAGGCAACCATGTGGAGGAAGAACCAGTTAATATATGTACATGCATCTCTTAATTAAAGACATAATGTGCAGATTAATAATAATGATAGAGATTAGCAAAACAGGAGGCTCAAAGCTGATATGATTGTTGACCTATGATTGTTGACTAAAAACTTTCTTCTACTGATCCCAGATCTACGAGAACTGGCATAAGAATTCTTCTAGCTACCCCTCTGATCTTTACTTTTTTTAAAAATAATTCTTTCTTCATCAAGCCCAACTATTTGACACTCCCATTTTGATCCTAGCGATACTTTCTCTTCAATTATAATAAACAGATGTGAAGCTGTCTGAATTCTCCTCCTTTGAACTTATAATGTTCAAGTTAAGTGAATATAATTTACAAATAAAATTCATACCTATACGCATTTTATTTCTTGTTAAATTGTAAACAGAGTTCAAAATGGTAACTGTCTTGAAAGAAACATTTTGGAAAACTTAGTTAGTTGTTTTTCACTTTTTCTTGGAATAGCTTTTATGATGTCAGATTTGAAGCAAAACGAAATTATAATAAAGGGCACCTTGGAAAAAAAAATATATATATAAGTAAATATGTTACTCAAGGGGTGAATACTATTTTCCCATTTAATGGTTATCAACTACCAGTTAGGATTCGCTATGTCCTTAATTAAGGACATAGTATTAAAAAAGGCGAGGTGATGGGGCAGACTTTTTGTTAGGAGGTGGATGATATAGCCTGATGATTTGGACTAGAAGTAGAGAAGGGAGGTGGGAGGTAGGTGCACTTAAGAAAAAGCGACCTACTTCCTCCTTTCTTGCCAGCCAAAATATTTTTTTTCTAACTTAGGAATATTCTCAATAACTACTTTTATCAGGTATCTAACGTTTCTGGAACGTCAGGCCGATGGAATGAAGCCTACTTCTTATATAACAGATTGGTTGGTTGGTCCCGAATCTTTTGCCGAAGAAAGCTGTTGGCTTTTCGTAAAAATAACGAAGTTTATCTTCGGTATCGTAATTTGCCAATCAACATTGATGAAAAACAAATAAATTAAGTTTTTATAACTTACTGATGCTGACACGAAAATAAATTTCAGGGAAATCAATGTGCTTTACAAAATTCGTCCCCTTTAACTTTGATTCACTTGACTATTTTAAAAAAATTAAAATGAAGTTTGTCGGAATTCCGAATCTGGAAAAATACAAAATATAATAAATGAAAGCAAAAGAAGCGGAAAAACAATCAATTTAACATCTATTTATCCTGATTTTTTTTCTCTTTTGCCTATATCGTTGGCAATTCTGTTATCCGATTCCTTGTACTCTCGTAGTTTTAGATTTCCTACTATAGTTACTTTCATAGTTTTTATGTTTTGTTTTTATGAAGCGTTAATAGATGTGATGTTCTTCGTCCATCACTCTTGCCTGTGTCTTACTGTGCATGCATTCTGAAAATCTATTAAATGCTAATTACTTAAGATATAAAAAAAACTATATATAATACACTTGTTTTCATTATTATCTCTACTTTCTATTTTCAGAAAACGAATACAGAAAATTTCGAGCAATAAAGTAATAGGTATGTCTTATAATTATTAAAATCTGTCATTTTTTCAATAAATCGAAGAGTTCATTCATGAAGAGGGGGGCACGATAATTCCCAAAATAAGATTGGCGATTGTCGGAAATTCTTCAATATTTAATTTTAGGCCCTAGGTTTTCTTAATTAAAACTATATTTTATTAAAAATTGGTATCCTTTCTCTCTAAGGAATCTTATTATTACCAAATGTTTATATTTTAGAGTTAAAAAGTTATACGGACAAAAAAAGTCATAACAATCAAGCTAGAATCTTTCTATTATTTACTTTCCATTTGATAATTCGTTGCTTTATTTTATTGTAAGTATTATCATTCCTTTTAAAGAACCGAAATTGGCGGGTGAGTTGAAATTATTTTTGCTGTTAGCACTGCAACATTGATGGTTAGTGAGCGGGAAATAGCTAACAATTATATTAGTTTTACAAATCTCTTCAAATCGCGTTTGATATCAATTTAGTTTTATTTTGTATTTCTTTCCTGTTATTTTTTTATGAAATCGTTTTAGGAGTGCTTTTTGTCCTGCTTAGCTAATTACGTGATTTTAATTTTATTAATTTATTTTTATAAAAGATAGTTAATAACCAATTTAAAGATTTAATAAAAAACAGATTAGCAGTAATATGAAGTTGAAGTTTTAGCATATTTAATATTTATGCAATTGCTATTAGTTATTTACATGGTAAGGATTCAACATTTTAATGAATACAAATCTAATAAAGGTAGACTGTTGTTGAAAATTCTTAAATTAAACTGTTCTTCCTACTTTAATTATGATTCATACTCATAAAATTTAATTCAATTTGCTATTGTCAATTTTTAATTAATTGACTAATTTATTAACATCAAAACTATTTTCAATATTGTGTGACCTTGTCTTAATTTTTTCGTTTATTATATCTTACCTTTCTGTTGGATCTTACAAATTTAATCTTAGAGATGGAATTCGTTTTTGAAGAAGTATTTGCATATCTTCCAGAACCTAAAACTCTTATTAAACTGTTTTGTTTGTTGTCTTATTTAGTTTAAGCCAATAATTTAGAAATTGAAATTAAATAACTTCTATCTTCATTTACTTTACTTTCGTTATGATTCTTGCTGAGGAAGTATAGCACTATTAATAATAATATATGTTTTTATTATCTTCTATCTCCTCAAATATCATAAAAACAACCTCTTACTCCTCTTCTGTATACTTATTGTATTGAGATTCTCATGAGTCCAAAATTTTCAAACCACAGGTTTTTAGAACTAGAAATTACTTAAAAGTCTTGAAAATTATATATATATTTGTTCCTTCCTGCCTTATTAGTTATTTTACTGAATATATAAGCTTTATGTGGTTCAAAGTTTCTTTTAGTTTTCTAGAAGCATATGCTAATTTGTAAAATGAAAGTTAAAATAAAAATACAATATAGCTGTAAATAATTATAAAAATATGAATAACTTGAGACATGGAAAGATATGCTTGTGCTTAATTAAGAGGTTGGATAATTCCACTGAATAGTCAATACTAAGCACTTTTTTCAGCGTTTCACCCAGTATAATTTATAATATTGTTTTTGGTAATTTGTTTCACAGCAAGCAGTTATAAAGTTTATATTTGCTATATAGCAAATACAAAAATAGGAAAATAGAATAGTTCAAATCGAAAAATTGGCACTGTCATTTTACTTCTTAATAACTTCTTCGTTATATAGACTCCAGAATAGAAAGAACTTTGTAAGCATTTCTTTGGCTATTTGAAGACGCACTGGTGAAAATAAGAAACTCATCTCTTCTCTAATGAAGGTCGTTTTTCTGAAAGGTTTAAGCCTTAAAAGTCCCAAAACAGTAGGTGATCATTTCATTATTTTTTTTTTTTACTTCAGAGAGAATTGTACTCTCAGCCATAGAGGAACTTTTTTTCTAGGCTAAGGTATCCATGTTTTGTATAATTGTAATAAAGAACCAAATTTTGGATATCAATTATGTTATTAATGAGAAGTAACTTTATGTTAAATTAATATAAATATAAATTCCTTAGTTGATGATCAAAGTGAGGTGAGATAAACTGTCTAAGATTTGTCACTTAATTTCCTAACTTGGAAATTTTCACTGTTGGTCATGGATCCTCTGTATTCAATCAGGCCATGAGTGAGGTTTGTTTAGAATTGAAATTTCCTCTTCAAAATTTTACCTCTTCCTTATTTATCTGCCACATAGAATTCCACAATTTGTTTTGTTGAATTTCCATTAAAAATATATGCGAAATGTGTTCGCGAACCACTTCTATTGTAAAATGTAGATTGATGGATGATAGTTATTTCTTCGTAATAATATAATAAAATTAATCATTTAATACCTTTAAATATTATTTACAAGTAAATCAATATCCCAAGACAATCGGTATTAGTTATTTATATAGGTAAATGAAATTTATATTACTATTGGGATCACCTGGTTCTGTTTTATTCTAACTGTAAAACCACATAGATGAAATTTAGGTATTTTATTTTTAAGACTAACATTAAAAGTAAAGTTGAAACATTTTTGCTATGTGTTTTTATAAATTATAGTTAATCATAACTGCCATGAATGCATTTTTTTTAGGTACCAATCTATTTTTAAATCATGGATAGTTATTCAATGGATTAAAAGTGAGAGACGTCTGACTTCTAGAAGTGAAATTAGTGCTGTCGTTTTAAAAATTGGAGAAATAAGTAATGACTACAACAACTGGATGTCAGCCGCAGGAAGTTGAGTAAGTACCAATTCTTTGGACTGATAATTCTTTCATATTTTTTTTAATAACTTTCAAGATCTGTGAAAGTGAGGTCTAAGAATACTAAGCATGCCTTTCAAGAGTTTTCATTAATTCATTGCCTCTCTAATGTTTTTATCTTATTTATTTAATTCAGAGAAATCAAAAATTGCACACAAATTAAAAAGAACGGTTTCCAGCAGAGTTGCCCAACCTAAGGCACGTGTGCTATAATGTGACGCGCTGAGGATAGACTATTGGCACCTGGTGTGCTAGTAGGGTTTAAAATAATAAAAAAAAAATCAAATTCTTTTTCTGTGACGAAAGTTTTTTTTGTATAAATAATAGTTATTAACTGATCCCATTATGTTTCATTAGGGAGGAAAAAACAACCGCCTATACTATATAGAAATAGTTATTGCGAAGGGTATTGGGGAGGGAGGAACAGTTGTGGTACACCTCAATATTGAGGACCCTTGGTTGTGGCATAGAAAAATTGGGCACCCCTGGTTTATTGTATTTATTATGGTATTTCATAGGTACTTAATTCTAAAGCTTTAACCTTTCTACAAAATTGCAGGTATTTAATATAAATTTATATTATATATATATTATTATATTTTAACAATGGGACTTCTAAGGTCTTGTGTTTGGTATCCTCTTTCCATTTTGACTATAATGCAAACTATGTACCTGTGTATAGAAACATAATGTGGTATTTATATTTATATTTTTAAAAATAAATCTCCCATATGCCGCTATATAATAATATTCTGCCTATCCCTGTAAATTTTAGTTATCAGACCTTTGCAATCAAAACCCTTTGTAAAGTCCTCATAGTTGCTTTTTATACAAATTGTAAAGTATTAATGAACTGGATTTCATGGGGTTTTTTAAAAGAAATTTTATTCATGTACTATTTGAAATTCAAGTTTTTATAAATTTTTTGGTAAGATGAAGATGACCAGATAACCCACGTTTGGGTCTTCCCAAAATTTGTCTCACATCGAAAACTGTCCCACATTTGGCAAAATTTAATGTTTATTAATTATTTACATTATTACAAAGTCAATATACAATATATAATTGAGAATAATTTTTTTTTTTCATATTTCATATACCATTGTAAAACATCTGGTCTTACTTAGCTTAGATGCTATAGCTCATCCCAATGTCTTAATTCCAGGATTGTTTTTAAAAATTTACAAGAACATTATTTTTGCAGTTCATATGTTTAGTTGAACTTGTAGTTTTCTTTATGCACTTGTTTGAAACACCGTACAAGTCTAGACCACTTCTTTAACAATAACGCAATGCAGAGAGAGATCTTTTTAAAATCGTCAAGGATGTGGCATCTGTACGCTTGCTAGTCGCATGATAGGTAAATTATTGAAGGATGGTATTCTATCTTGTAATACTAATATTATAAAATTACTAGTATTTGATTGACACACAAGCAATCACCTTTATTATTTTTTAACTAATGTGCAGAATGTGTGTCTAAATAGTTGGTTATACAAATAAATATTCGAGGATACTACATCTTTCCCTTTTTTCTTTATTAATTTAAAATATAATCATTGTATTTGGTAGATGTCTTAATGGCCCTCCTTCCTACTACTTTCTTCTAGATGTTTTTTCTCTTGAATTTCCTTGCTCAGTGAATTCTTCCTTTGGTTTTTGATAATGTTCCTCTTGCAGGTCTTCCAGAGATGCTTCCTCTCCAACCAGAATTTTCTGAAAATGCGATGAGTTTAAGGTAACTTAAGATGCCTCCCGACAAGCTGTAGTTTTTGTGCCGTTAATGTCTCTGACTTCATATGGAGATGGGTCATATGGAGTAGAAAACCTATTGCGTTTTTCCTATCTCACCTTAACCATGTTCCCTTCTTCGATGTTGTGCCCTCTGGTATGTCGTCTCTGGTTAGCATATTCTTTCATTTTCTGTCGGTTACCTTCTTCATTAGTCCTCAACCGTTCATCGACTTCATCATCAAAAATATTTCTCTGAATTCCTGGAAGATATGACCTAAAGTTGTTCTTCAAAAGAGCCTTAGCAAGAGAAATGCTTGTCGAACAGTGAGGTGTGGCAGGATACTGTAATAAATATTCAGGTAAAGCCTCTTCCCAGTTATGGCCCTCAATCTCTGCAGACAGAATAGTTTCGTTCAGATTGAACATAAAATGCTCAGCCCTGCCGTTTACTTCTGGCCAATTCGTGACAGAATAGTATTTTACACCAAGAACGCTGCAGAGCTTCTTAAATCCATCACCGTTAAAAGGAGGTCTGTCATCAGTCCTGAGGGTATTCGGTATTCCAAACAATGAAAAAGTTTTGAATAAAAATTTTGTTACAACTTCAGTCTTCAATGAACCTAGTGGTTCAGCGATTGGAAATTTACTGTAATCATCCACAATTACACACAAATACCGCCCATTAGACCAAGGCTCTGAAAAGTTCACTAAAAGAGATTCTCAAGAGCCTGATGGGATTGGCGTTTAAATGGATCCCTTTTCTTGGTATAATTATTGGCACAACACGGAATGAATTTCTAGTTGACTTCTTCAACAAGAGAGTTCATTTTGGGGAACCAAACTTTGCTCCTTACTACTTTGATTTGGTAATGCCTTAATGGCCGCGGTATGCTAGCCTACCGACTCGTAATTGCAAACTCGAAGGAATTATTAGAAGAGAACCGCGGACAACTATGTTGTCAGTAGTGACCGCAATTTCATCTTTGATTGCTCTATATTAAGATAGTATGGAGTCAGGTCGTCACGAGATTGATGAAATCCTCTTCGCACGACGGAGCTGTTTTTTTCGACACAATATATAATCAGAAGGTTTATCTTTTCCAGAAATATGAGAAACCGTAAATTCGTTGCCACTCATCTTGAAAATGAGTCTTTCCAGACGGGGTCAGGTCTTGAGGTTCGACTTGGTTAGCAGTGACACCAGAGTCTTATGGTCGGTGTGAATAACCAACTGAGCCTCTGATAGGTAGTCGTGGAAATGTTGAGTTGCCTACAGTATTCCTAGCATCTCTCTCTCAATTTGGCTATACCTTTTTTGTACATCCGACAAGCTGACACTGGCACAGGCTATTGTAGCAGGTTTCTTATCCACTGGCTGTGCTAAAATCGCACCCAGCCTCTCGGGTCCAGCGTCAGTGTACAAATGTAGAGGTTTCTGTTTGTCAAAGTATTTTATGGACATGGCGTTGCTGATTGCGTTCTTAATTGACTCAAAGCAATCTTGCTCAGCCTCCCCCATTTCCACTCAACATCCTTCCTTTCTAAGTTTCGGAGAGACCTCGTTAAATTTGCCAAATTGGGTATAAATCTGGTGAGAAAATTTACCATGCCCAAGAAACTTCTAATACTGTGTACGTCAGTTGGTGCATTCAACTTGAGGATGGCCTTCTTTTTGCTAAGGTTTATGGAAATTCCTTCATGCCTAAGCAAAAACTCCAATTACGGTCACTGTTTTGATTGAACGGACATATTTCTTCATATAAAGTAAGTCCAACGTTCTGTAACCTCTTCAGAACGGTTTGTAATATACGATCATGCTTCATGTTTCTAATATACGATCAGCTGACTCAGCCGAAATTAATATGTCATCGCTGATATTTACTGCCTGGGATATCTGCTATGACCTTTCGTATCGTGTTGTTGAAAATTTCAGGTGCAGAGTCCTCTCCAAAGCTCAATCATTTGTATCTAAACAGGCCCAAATGGGTCGCAAACGTGATGATAGAGCGTGAATCGGGGTGTAATTCAAGTTTATGAAAACCCTTATTTAGGTCTAATTGTGAAAATATAGTCGACCCATTAATTAGTGCGGCAATTTCTGGAAAAGTGAGAGTTGGGTGGCGTTCCGGTTGAATAGCTTCGCTCGGTTTCCTCATGTCCACACAAAATCTCGCGCTCCCGTCCTTTTTAGGAACAACTACTACTGGTGAAACTCATGGTGTTGGTCCCTAAGCCTTCTCAATGATCTTCATTTCTAACAACTTATTAATTTCAACCTCTAATTTCTCCCGTGAGGCGGAAAGAAGTGCCTCAAAATAGCAGAAGGTGTAATCTCAGGATTTAGTGTAGTTTAACGGAAAATTCTTCAGTTTGCATATCCTTTGAAAAATTCCAGAGAATTCCTCCTTAATCAAATCCTTAGTGTCAGATATTCTAAGAGCCAGTGAAACAATGCCCAATTCTCTAGCGGTTTCACATCCTACTACGACCACTTTAGCTCTCACAGTGGAATTCTTCATCACAAAATCGCATTTAAACTCACCAAGAAATATTATTGCCCTGCCCTGGTAAGCTTTAAGAGAGCAGCAAGTACGTTTCAAAGGAGGAGGATTAATAAGCTTCTTGTAATTTTCTTCATTAATTAAAATTACCGAACAACCAGTGTCTATGATAAAATCGATGAACTTACCATAAATTTTTAATTTCTTTGTTGGAATGCCCTTATTTTTAGCTAAGTTAAAAAAAATTAAATGACAATTCAGCATCAGATTCACTAGTGGATGATTCAGGTCTTCCATCTACAGCCTCATTAACAGTAAGATTTTTCTGTTTTCTAAATCTTTGCTACGTACCTTTCTCAGGTTTTAAGCAGTACTTAGTGTTCGGAAAATGTTTATAATTGCCACAAGCCCTGCAGCGTTTACCCTTTTAGGCAATCTTGCCCTTTTATGTACGGCCACGCGCCTCCACAATTGAAGCAAGAGCGATAAACATTTTGCACAAAATCAAGATTAGACTCAGAAAATGAGGCTTAGTGGTAATATGATAATATATCGTCATCATCATTTCTCGATGAAGAACTGGACATTTTTAAAGCAATCCACTATAAGCTGAGAACATATTGATTCTTCCTTGACTAACCATTTTAAGACGTAAAAAGAGGAACAGAAGAATCGATTTTTTTACTCGCTTGACGGGACTGCTTAAATGGATTCCACTCGTAATGATTATTTATTTTGCACACTTCATAGAATAATGAAATATTTCCAACAATTTTTTTGAAGACCCTCAGAGATGAGTATCTTATATAATAATATGGGTATATTTTATAATACTAAAATGAGTTGAAATGGCTTTTCTCCAACCGGGCCATAATTTGTCATATAATTCAATCCCATTGCCCACCTTATACCATATTATGACTCCTCCAACTCGTTCTCCCAATACACTTTACAAATTTGAAACAAATAATTTTGAATAAATCATTACTGGATCGTAAAATCTTGTAAATCCTCTGGTCGTTAAATCATGTAATTTCATTTCCACCCTAATCCACAACACTCCTTTCCTTTGCATTTTTAAATCACATTTCTTCGCCCGTCTCCTATCGCTGGGAAAACCATGTTAATTATCGAATTTATTAAAATTTAGTTTAATACCGAATGATTTGTAAATATGAAATAATCGATAATGTATTAGTTGGTTTACTTATATTAACAGCGTTATTATTAATTCGAAATTATACACTAAAATGATTTACCAGTTTAAAAATTTATGTAGATGAATGCGGTGTTATTTGATTTAAATAATACCTGTCTCAATAACTTCTTACTGACTTCTTTAGCTGGATATATATTTTTTTAAGTTAGGGATAAATTATTAGGTTAGGAAAGCATTTTTTAAAGATATTTTATAATCAAGTAATAATTCGACCTTTTGGAATGACAACGCGTTTCTGACAAAATCGAATAAAATGAGTTGTTAGTGTGACACAAGGTTCTATCTGGCTTCTGCTACAAGTAAAATGTACTCGTGGTGCAATATGTGAAGAAATATCCGAGTTACAAGAACGCATAATCAGATACCAATTTCTTCTAGTTTTACAAAGAGTTGGGGTGTTGAGGCAAGGGAATGGTTAATTACTTATGTTTATATTGTACTGCAATGTTTTTGTAAATGTTCTTTACAGTCCATTTTGATAAGCATCGACTCGTTCCATATCAAAAATCACTGTTTTAAGTGGAAAGATACCTGAATAATGAGTTAATGAAACTTTTACATTGATTTACTTGAAACATATTAAATGTCAGATGGAACCTTGTCATTCCAAGATTCGAATTTTCAATCACACTAGAAATATTGACCTAGTGGTTATAAAAAAAAAAATATAAATATTTGTTGTAAATATAGGATAATTAGATATTTACATGTTGCTTAATAATATATGAATTAACTTGAATTTTCCTAATAATAGGTAACACATTTTTTTTTGTCCTAAACCAGAAATATTTCAGAATTTTGCAAGGGAGATTTTTATAAATATTTCGAACAGATTTACATTATCAAAAATTTACCAATTATTGAATCCTGTAAAATATTATAGGAATGTAACCGTAAACCTTAACTTGATCAATCGCAGGAAGACTTAACGAATCCCTAACCTCATTGGGTGACCTACTTGGGCTGGTCGTGTCAGTCCCGGTTTCAAATTACTCCTAAAAGTTGCCTTCTTCTTGATTAGTGATTTAACTTAATGTAGTATGTACCATTACTTACTTAATACACAAATGACAATATTAAAGCTTGAAACTTAACCAATTAAGACAAAACTCCATTATATTCTTACCGACAGGTTTTAGTATAATCTCGATGATTTGTATTGCTAAGGGTTCTGAGATTTATCAATAATTATAATTGACTCGTTTAATAATATACAGTAGGTTTGTTCCTGCCGGATTCTGGTAATTTTAACTGACAACGCATGCGCGATTGTAGTTTGTTCCATCAGTTCCGAGACCAGATTTCTAACCGTCAGACATTTATTTCAACTGCAACAATTACTAAGTTACGAACGGTCGTTGACCGTCAAACTGATTTAAGGGTTTGGATTCGGACCGAAAATCTGATATACGCAAACTTCCGTTTTTTTTCTCCACACCGATCTAAACGGCTGGGGGAAGACATTTGGGACTAGCGTAACTGGAAAAATATGGTGGTAAGTGTAATTTTCATAGCTCTTCATCAATTTATAAGATTCAAAATTGATACAATGACCAAAAAATAAAAAAAAATATCTAAAACTTGGAAACTGTTCAACTTTTTGAACAGCATTAAAGTCGATGCGTAGCTGATAGTTTAACATCGGTGCTTATCAAATGGGAGATATTTGATAAAGCGGTCGATGTCATTACAGACAATACTGCAAATGTGAAAAATACTTTAAATAATAGCTACAGCACCAAATTTATTAATGAAATAAAAAGATGGAATTCTCGACTTTATATGGTCAAAAAACTTCTTGAATTAAAAACAATATTATCAGCAGCCATTTCAGAGTTTTTGTCATCAGAAGAATGGAAAATCTTGGAAGAATGCGTCCCCGCTCTTAGACCAATACCTACATTTAATGATCGAGGAATAGTCTGGAGAAAATTACCCTAATATGTCAATGATTATTCCTCTTGTTCGTGGAATAATGCATGCAATACTCATTGAAAAAATGTATCCTTGTTTATGAAGCTTACCAACATTTAAAAAATAATTTCACTGATATAATTTCAAGCAGATAACACATGCCTGGCCATCCCAAATGGTCTCACGAGCCACTTTGTTGACGCATAACATTACAGCGGGTCGCACTTTAGGTAAACATGCTTTTAAAAAATGTATTACAAATAAAAAAGGAATAAATCTTTATTGTTTTACTATAATTTAAAATAATTAACTTCCAAGTCTTAATTAATAAGATATTTGTCCATCCTTCCTTTCACTTAATATTTTCGATTCTTTCACTAACATTTCAGAGATTCTTTCAGTAACATTTAAGGAGAGTCGTGGATATCAAATATAGAACTGGAGTTCATAGCCGCACTTGCCCATTATTACAATGATACATGCAAATTTTCGTGTATTTGATATTTTTTTTAATACATACAAGGAGAAACGAAAGTTTCAATAGAAATATAAAATCGCCCGGCGCGGACCACATGTTGGCCAGGACAGCTATAACTAACGTGACCAGATACTTTCTGTTCTGAAGCGGGACACCTTGTGGAAGAAGAAAAATCCATTTAGTCAGTGATCTTTTTGAACGGTTTTTGTAAAATTAAAAACAATATTGATATTTACATATTATATACATTTGCATGTCTCGAATTTATCATTTGAGCTAATTTATCTCAGTAATTAGACACTCGGGCACATTGCTTAAAAACGGGACGTCTGGGCACTAATGTTTTATTAACGGTAGTTATAACAGCCGTATCAAACTGCAACAGCTGTTTATTAAATAAGAAAAAAGACAAACAGCCTGTGTCTTTAAAAAAAACAACAACTCGTACTTAGTTACATGTGTGGGTTTAATACTGATAATATATAAGATTGTATTTGTAAAATTTTAGAATGTTTGGAGAGAACTGAAAAAGGAGGGAGAACTAATGATTATCTGTCCAGAGCTACCGGAAGCTAGCTAGTCCAGAGCTAACGGAAATCGAGGCATTCAAATACAAGGATGTTAAAACATTTTAACTGTTACGCTTTTATATCGTGAGATACTGATAGATTAGTATCCTTAAGTAATTCCCCATTTTTAATCACCCTAAATTATACTGCGGAATGATTTTCTCTAAAATTTATAAAAATAAATATGAATATAATGTAAGAATTTTTACTTAAAATATGTATTTTAGGAAAAGTAAAGTTTCGTCTTTTTAAAAAAAACTGTCTAACCATTTATTGTTATTCATGCTAAAATCTGTCAATCTCATCTACACATGAACTTAATTATTTCCTTTCAATGTCTCCACGGGTAGAATTTATCTAGATATAAAATAAACGAACAAAAGGTGCAGTTCTTCAGTCTGTTATAGATTTCAAAAATGCTCATGATTCCATTGAACGCCGGAGACTGTATAACAGTTTGATTGAGCAGTGAATACCAGGGAAGTTAGTTAATCTAGTAGAGATGTGCATGATGGAAACATTTAATAAAGTTCGAATTGATAATTATTATTCGTAGAAGTTTGTGGTTCTCATTGCCAGTTCCAACAAGGCGTTCAATTTTCTATAATTGAAGTAATGGCATCGGCAAGGTTGAAATGGGCATGTAAAGTTAATTAGGCTAGTTAATGAACGAATCCCTTCTTCTTCTTCTTCTTCTTTGTCTTCCTCTTATGCCATTAGCTAGCGTCGAGGAGCCTCAATCCAGCGTAACCACTCCTCTCGGTCCCTGCTTAGCCGCTTCATCTCATTGAGCGATTTGCCTCTTTTACTTCCAATTCTTTGGATATATTCTTGGTACGTAATTCTGGGCCGTCCGCGTGGTCTCTTTCCTGTGGGTCGAGCCTCTAATACCTTTAGAGGATTTGTGTCCTCGTTCATCCGACAGACATGACCAAACCACTGTAGTTGCCGTCTTTCTAGAGTGGTTTTAAGCTCTGTAACGTCTAGTTGCTCTCTAATGCTTTCATTCCTAATGCGGTCCCTTCTAGTTCTCCCAATAGATCTGCGAAGAAACCTCATTTCCGCTGCCGTTATGCGACTAGAGTGTCTGTCCAGTGTTGTCCAGCTTTCTCCGCCATAGGTGAGTGTAGGTAGGTAAACAGACTTATATACATGCATTTTGGTCTTCTTATCTACTTCTCGGTGGCCGATAATGCTATTAGTAATCTGGTAATACACTTGATTCGCCTTACTTATTCTGTTTGATATTTCGGCGTCTATCTTACCCGAGCTACTAATTACGGTCCCTAAGTAGGTATATTCCTTCACTACCTCAAGTGTCTCGCCATTGCAGATGAGTTGGACATCTTCCTGTTCTTCCCTCGCTATAACCAGCACTTTACTCTTGTAGGTGTTAATTTGCATCCCTTTCCTGAGCAACTCTTCTTCCCATTCTACCAGAGCTTGTTGTAGTTTGGTCTTGGTGTCGGCTATTAGGACTATGTCATCCGCGTATAAAAGGCTTTGAACGAGGACAGTTCTCATATTCCATTTCCCGATTGTTGTCCATGCAGTTCGGCGCTTGCAGATTTTGTGGATTTCGTCCATTACGTTTATAAATAGAAGGGGACTTAAGCTATCTCCCTGTCTAACTCCTCTCGCAATTGGAAAAGGTTCCGATTCCATACCATTTATTCTTACCACTGCCATGGCACCTTGGTAGGCTGACTGTATGGCTGCCAGCAAGGCTCCAGGTACACCCTTGGCTATTAGTGCATTCCAAATTTCTTTTCTTGGGACCACATCAAACGCTGCCTTCAAATCAAGAAATGCAAGATATAGATTCTTATCTCTGTCCCAAGCTTTTTCAGCAATATTTCTGAGAACAAAGATATGATCTTGCGTCTGTCGGCCTGGACGAAAACCAGCCTGTTCCGCTTCTAATTGCCCTTCTACAATCCGCCGGAGTCTCTTTTCTAGAATAGAAGTGTAAAGTTTATAGACTACGGAAAGCAAACTAATGGGTCTATAATTTTTGCAGTCTGTTGTGCATCCTTTTTTATAAATAGGGAGGATAATACAATATTTCCAGTCCCTGGGAATTTTCTTTCTGTCATACACTTCTTGGAACAGCGATTGAAGTGCTTTAAGAAGTTCTTGACCACCATATTTCAAATACTCTGGTGCAATTCCATCCCTTCCTGATGCTTTACCTCTTTTTAGCTTACGGATTGCATTTTCTATTTCTTCTTCCTCTATAACCTCCAGGCTTTCCTGCATGTTGGACTCTCGTTCATGGTAATGGCCTGTTTCTGGGTTTTCGGAGAATTGCTCCTGGAAATATTGCTTCCATCTGCCAAGGATCTTTTCCTTATCTGTAAGTATGATTCCATCGCTACCCTTTACATTTCTAATGGGCTTGCATTGCTTTCCTCTTAACGTTTTAACTTTTCGCCAAAATGTTCTTATAGATTCGCGATGGTCCTCGCTCAGCCTTTTACCAAAATCCTCCCATGACTTTTTCTTGGCCTGGCGTATGGCTACCTTACATTCATTCCTGGCTATTCGATAAACGTGTAGCTTTCCTTCAGTTCTATCTTTAAGGTATGCTTTCCAGGCAAGCTTCTTCTGAGAAACCAGTCGTTGGAAGTCATTGGTCCACCAATCTGTCCGCTTTCCCTTACCGGACACTCTCTTCTTCCCACAAACTGTATTTGCTGTTTCCAGGATACATGTTTTGAGTGCCTTCCATATCTTTTCCACGTCTCCATCGAATGACGTTTCTCTCAATTTATTTTCCAGGCTTTCTGTAAAGAGGGCCCTTTTCTCTGGGTCATCCAAGGCCCTTACGTTGAGGGTTTCAAATGCTTTTATTTTCCTTTTATACTCTGGGATGATCTTTGTATCAGCCACAAGTAAAAGGTGGTCGCTGCCTATCTCCGCTCCTCTTACTACTTTTATATCAGCGAAATACTGCCTTACATTCCTATCGTATATGAAATAGTCAATTACACTATTTCGTTCCATGCATGAGAAAGTGATTTTGTGGATCCTCTTGTGTGGATAGAAAGAATTTCCTATGAGGAAGTCATTATGGACACAAAAGTCTATTAACCGCTGTCCATTACTATTCCTCACATTCTCACCTCCATGTAGCCCTAGAACTCCATATCCAGATCTTTCATCATTTCCTGTTCTGGCATTGAAGTCCCCACTCTGGATTACTGACCTTCCTTTTCCTTTAGCTTTATCCACTATTTTTTGCAAATCCGAGTAGAATGCCTCCTTGTCTGCAACACTAGCATCTTCCGTTGGTGCATACACCTGGATTATGGAGATCTTACCTATGGTCATCTTAAAATCTGCTACAATCATTCTTGGAGATATTGGTTCCCAGTTCTCTAAATGCTCATACATATTTGGCGACATTACTAGGCCCACCCCTTCTTTGGCAAAAACCCCTCTAGGTACTCCAGCATAAATTAGGGAGTAATTATTAGCCAATTTCATTTCTCCACTGCCCTTCTTCTTCACTTCACTTATGCCGAGAATTTCTACTTTGTAGGTCCTCATTTCTTCCACCAACTCGACCTCCTTCCCAGTTAAAGTTTTTATGTTCCACGTTCCCATTCGTATATCCTTAAGCGCGCCGAGTCGATTCCGTGAAGACTGTCCACATCCGAGGCTAGGTTGGTTTCTCTGAATCTGCTATACTCCAGACGGGTGATTGGCCCAGTGCTAGAGGCCCCGTATCCTCGGGACAACTGGTGGTTTGGTTATACCCACCCAACCATGGGTCTTCCCAGGGAAGGTGGTCCTGAGGTGTGTACTGTATATGACCTTGTGTATGAGTAAGTGTAAAGTGTGCTGTTCTGTTATGTGAGAGTGCCGTGTACTGAACTCAGGAGCCCGGGGGAGCGTTATTCCCCACTAGTCTGGCACTTTGACTAGTCCCTGCGGATTCCCTATGATTAATAATGAACGAATCCCTAAATATTTAATTAGTGCTGAAAGGAGGTTAAAGATGCGAGTGGTTGACCGAGATATGGAAGGATTGTGTTGAGGGTGACCTTGTGTTGTGGAAGTGGGTCTTGATGGGGGTCGGTGGGTGAGGATTTACAGAGGCTGTGGTATCGGCATCGAACCTTCTACTTCATTAAACTCCTATTATTATTATAAACCAACAAACATTCTTAATAAGGAGTTAGATAATTACGAATAATCTTCAGTTAAATGTAATTTTAATGTGTTGGTGATAGGTACAGTCGTAATGAAATAATTTTCCTTGTGAATTTATTAACAAGGGAAAAATTAAAAATTACGAAAATAAATTAATAAAAAATTTTTTTTGGCGATTCTTCACTTGAAAAAATTGACACGTGCTCGACCGTTTCGGCCAATGGGCCCTTTGGAAACTGTAAACAAATATAATAAATCATGCTGAAACTTTTTTTTTATATATCGAGTTAGGAAAATTATATCGCCATGTTTTTTTCCGGAAAAATAACATTTTTAAAAAATATATTAATGGAAATATACGAACTTTTAAAAATAATTACTTTTTGGTCAAATTAAATTTATAAATATCTAAATTATTAAGTAAACTAGCCTCATAGATTTTTTAAAACTAAAAATGATTGCAGATTTTAATTCAGCACACAAAAAAAACCTTTGTGGTAAAAATATCAAAATTAAAAAAAAAGTTATTTTTAGATTCACCAAAAATTTGGATGTACCGGTGTAGTGAAATCAAATTTGACACCATTTTCGAATATAAAAATATTTTTGATATACTTTACTCCGTCTAAGAATACTATTTTCATTACAAATCATTCCATGAATGTAAAAGATCGCTCTAAAATTTAATTATTTCATTTACATGGTTAAGAGGGTATTCGTGTAGATCTGTGGATGGATATAGAAAAGCCAGATGGGAAGAAAATCAAACACACAGAAAGAAAAATGGCATTAAAGGGAAGACTTAAAGGAAATAGAACAGTCTTTGGTGAAAAGAATAGCAAGGGGTTCTTTCAAAGAGATTAACGTGGGGCGCAGGCCCTTTAAGTCTCCCAGTCAAACCTGTAAAAGAAAAGAAGCCTGATAACTAACCAGCTGGAGATCAAGGACAGATGGACTGATTATTTTAGCTGTCTTCTCGATTAGGATATGCAACCAAAAGCGGCTACACGAGAAGCAACTAGCGATGAAGGCTTTATTGAACCAACAGATGAAGAAGTTCAAGAAGCTATTTTTAAATTAAAAAATCATAAAGCGTCTGGTAACAATGAAATTCCTGCAGTGCTCATAAAGCATGATGATAGTGAATTGGTTAAGCTACTACAGGGGTTATTGATTGATATATGGAAGGAAGAAACTGCTGGTGGAATAGAAGAAAACCATTAATTGCCCAATATATAAAACAGATGATGCATTGGACTACTGTAACTACCGAGGCATATCTTTACTTCCATGTACTTACAAGATCTTGTCCTTCAATGTTATATGGAAGACTGCTGCCTCTTGGAAATCGGTGCCAAATTCTTCCGGTACCAAATGGAAATCGGAAGATTACCAAGATGGGATCCGGCGATGAAGATCAACGTCCGACGAGATGTTTATCCTCCGGATACTACTGCAGATTGCTGCGGAATACCAGATCCCAATTCACCATATTTTCATGGATTTCCAACAGACCTGAGACTCCATAAATCGTCAGCAGGCATACATAGACATGTTAGAGATGAATATTCCTCCTAAACTCCTGCGACTGTTGACAATGACTATGGAAAACAATATGACAGTTGGTGGAGGGTTCAGTATTGAGACTGGTGTTAGGCAGGGTGACAGGTTGGCTTGACTTGTTTTTGACATGACATTAGAAATAGCTGTAAAGAATGCAGGAATAAAGGTAGTGTAAACCTTGTTGAATAGATGTGTGAACTTCTTGGATATGTCGACGACTTAGATCTTATGGGCAGGACATGGAGAGATGTCCTCTAGTATCAGAATTCGAAGGCCTAGAAGTCTTGGCTGCAAGAATGAGACTTAGGGTGAAGACGAAATACATGCATACATCCACGCAACACCATGAGTAGCAAGGAATTGTAAAAATGGGCCCTCATAAATTTCGGAGGGTACGAGAATTTGTGTACCTAGGTGCCCAAGTCGATTACGAGAATAGTATGAATGAAGAAATAAATAGACGTATCTTCTCAGCAAACTGGCCCTATTTCCTTTGGAGATATCTCCTTAGCCGAGGCTCTGTCCAGGGCAGCAAAGATTAGAATCTATAAGACGCTAATCCGCCCAGTCCTTACTGATGGCTCAGAAATGTTGACAATGACTTTAAGGAATTGGTTTGAGAGTAAAATTTTCCGAAGAATTTGCCTGATGATTTGATACTGTTAGGCGAAGATGCAAAAATTATTAAATTAAATGCAACTAAAATGATGAAACGTTAAGTTGAGTGGCTTACTAACGATAGAATTACCTAAAAGGTGATTAACGCTGAGCTGACTGTTAAATGTCCGAGGGATAGACCGAGACGCACGTGGGAGGATATTTATGAGTCAAAACTAGCTGGCATAGGTTTTGAGAGTGGCCAATGGAGGGTGTATCGTCATCGAACTTTCGGGTTCGATATGACTTATTTGTTTATTAAGTATAGATTCCAACCAGCACTATAAGTTGGCATTATAACCATCCATGTTAGAGAGCTACCAACGGGTAGTTTCTCCACATGCCATCTACCTTCCGTAATAATCTGTATCGACATATTTATTGCTAAATTTGTTATAAATACAGTTGTTATACAGTTATACAGTTGTTTTCAATAAATATTATCAAAAAAAAAAAATAAATAAATAAATACAATTGGCCTTCCTTATTTATGATGTCACCTAGTTACTCAAGTTTACATTGGTAAACAACTAGTTTGTAGATATGACTGCCAGACAAATCTTCTGCTACGCCTCTTTCTTTTTCCTATCCCATGGATCATACTCTACGTGCTAGCCGATAAACCCCTCAGAACGGGGTCAGAACTCCTGCGCCTCCTACACCCCTAGATCGGCTGATGGCCGCGGTCACCGAATGATGGGCTAAATAGGTCAGAGGGAGGGGGTTGGATATGGACCGACTAACGGTGAAGGGAACTGGTTTAGCGAACCCCGACCTTAACGGTACACCCCCGAACACAGCATCCGCCTCCTGCCTTTTTTACAGCCAAAATAGCCGCTCTATTCCAACAAATAACTAGGTCCACTTCCTGGATTTTTTTTCTTTTCCTTTTTGTATTTAGGAAGAAGACAAATAACGCTACTGGGACAGGATAACTGTAGAAGGTTTCAAGGGAGGTTCCTGGAACAGGGGGCGAAGAAAGATCGTCAGCACATAATAGCCCGGTGTGGCAGCTCCTCTTCCTTTTTTTCCTTCAGGAACCTTCGCAAATAATTTCATCGCTGTATTAAATTTCAATGGAGTGCGAACTCATACGAATCATACAAAAATATATGCGAGCTTAATCTTAATAATAGTAATGAATTGATTTGGATGTATGTTTTTAATATGGTTAATGCTGCGGAAGGGTTATTTATATTCAATATAATCAAATAATTTATTGTATTTACAATAGTATTAGTCTTGAACCTACATTACAACCGTAAGTAACTTAATGCTGTAAAAAATAAAAATTTGGTTCATATTACATATGTGCATCCTCATCTACCTGCTAACTGTAATTAATTTTCAACGGCGTGCTAAGTTAATAAGTCAAATTAGAAGTTTATGTCAAACATTAATTTTCTGATTTGTGTATAACATTTTATGATCTCATAATGTATAATTTTACGATGCAGTCTACTCTTATTTGAAATGTATATTGGATTTTATAATGCAAAATTTAAAAGAGTAAATAATTTGTTAAAAAATTTTTCAGAATTTCTCTAAAACTTTCCACCGCGACCCCTTTCTGGTTTCTAGTTGTCTGGACTACAATTATTTGGCGATGACATAAAAACCACAAAGTGATGACTGCTATTTTTGTTTTTACTGTGTGTTAGGCTTAAAAAATAAAAAAAATAAATAAAAGAGATTTCATATCCGAACATCCCTTCAGCTATTCGCTCTGTTCATCATAGTATTTGGTGGGCATTTTACCGAGATCTTAGACGGAATCTTGATTAAAATGACTAAATTTTGGGTCGACGAAAAATCAGTGGGCTTTGTAAATATGGGAACCATGGTTTGATATGGGCTTCTTGGGTCCTCAATGCAAATCTAAATAGATGAGTACCTGTCTGAAATTACCTTGGGAGTAATCCAACTTTAGACTTTTGATTATAATGTCTTCCGATAGTACAGTGATTTCAGATATGAGGCTTTTATGCGAGTAGCTGTATGAGATCTTGCTGGGCGGAAAAAAAAAACAATGGGACATTTTTTCGTAAATTAACTATCGAATCTCCAAATTTGGATTATTCTGTTTTTAAACACTTATGATAGTTGTGACTACTGCAAATGTTACCTACCCTATTTATAATACTTAACCCTAAACTTGGCAAAATGTCCATAAAACATGGCACATTTCTTTTATTCATTTTTTCTCCTGGTACAATTCTATTATTCAAATTATCTGTCAAACTATCCATTATATTATTCAAATTATCTGTTCTATTATTCAAATTATCTATGATTTGGGATATATATTTTCTTAATACATTTTTTGTAAAAAATATTAAAAAAAAATTAAAGAATATTCTTTTTAAATATAAAAAAAATCACAAAAATGCTCTGCCATGTTTAAGGCTTAGCTAGAAAGTCAAAAAATTGGTTTATACATTCATACAATGAAAAGGTAATAAAACAAAAAGGAAAAAAAAAAAACCCCCTCTGATATCATTTTATTTTAGGAGCTAAGCTGCTTCTTTGAAATGAAACATGATTTCACTTTTCATTAATCAAATTAAAGAAACAGAAAAACATATTAAATGCTTTGGAAATTCATTTTAAATCCATAAAAAAACTATATTTATTATTTTAATTTTAAAATACGAATGTATTTTATTATTTTTTTTTTTGTGCACATATTATTTTCCGGTGAATAATTGTATTCCTATGTTAAATTTACTTTAAAAAAATGTTAATGATTGATTGTTAATTTTTTATGAATTTCTTGTTTAGTCATTGAACAATAAGCCCTTTTATGAGACTCTAAACTGTTAAGATTTCCTAGTGGGAGAATGGGCTTGTCTTTATGGACTTTTTCACCTTCTTTAATTTTTTATAAATCAAAATCATTTTATAAATAAATCAACATTTTGACCAACCCGTATGCTATTCACTATTAATTTACCAAAACTATTTTTTATCCAAGTCGGCTAGTCCAACGACAAAATATTATTCAATTTAAACAGTCAAAATTGCTCTCAAAGCGATGAAAAAACGATATAAAAGTTTAAAGTTAAAAATAAACCTTATGTCTTTAAAATCAGAAATTGTATTTAACAAACAGGCAATGGGCTTTTAAATTTATTAAAAAAAAAAAAGCTAAATTTATTGTAAGAAAAATAGGAGAATTTGATCTGAGCTAATTGACTTAATGGCTAACTCATTGATCGTCACAGGATGGACTAGGTTTAAGATCAACAAACAACATATTTAAATGATTAATTTAATTTTTGTTGGCTTAGTGCCGGTTTTTAAATGCTATAATATAAATATAAAAAGTTACGATTTGACTGAAAGTATGGAATTGATTTTTATGAATTTCTGCTAAAGCTGTGGCGAAAATAGCCTGCTGTAATTGCTAACGTTGCATGCAGTTTGAATTATAAATTTCATAATTATTTCGTGGAACTATTGCGCTAGACCACTGCCGTATTGATTATTTGTATTCAAGGCCAGTATCATTTTTAGTGGTATGCACTGCTATTTATTTTTTGTTTTTTAATTTTTTATATTGAAAATTTATTCATAAAGTGCATACTTTACGTTCAATGACTTTGAAAATGATAAACGCTATCTTGAATAATTTTTAACAAATCGAATAATATTAAGTATTAATTTCGGATATTTACTACCGTTCGCTATGAAATTTCCGTTGCCTTTACGGTTTGAAGAATATGTTCTACAAATTTTGGAAAATATAAAGTTTAAAAAATAATGTGCGTTTGAAATTGTTTTTTATTATTAATATAATATAGGGTGTAAATTCTGTATGTAATAAGAGGTCGGGAGCTGATTTGCGCTCTAAAATAGCCATAAAAAAACCCTCTAAACGTTTTATATTTCCACCTTTATCTCTTAATTCAAGTTTTTTTGTTATATTTTTTTCTTATAATCACAAAATTGATTTATACTATTTTAAATTAATGCAAACTATTAAAACGTGAGTTATATTTACTGAATTTAGAAGTCGTTTCCATTTACATTTAGTTTGAATTTTGCTCGAATTTAAAAAATCAGAAAAATCAAATTTTCTTTTTATAACAGAGCAATGAACTCTTTTGTTGTAAATGGAGGCTGCCGGAGGGTGCCACAGTCACAGATACACAGAAAAAGATCTCGGAGCCATTGCCGTTTTGTCACTCGAGAAGGATTGTAGATAGACCTTGGGATTGAACTAAATGGTTACGATGATGAGTAGGTAAGGCCCAGAAGAAATTTGGAAAATTAGAATGGAACAATGTCTAAATTAAATTAATATTGAGGTTATGTATGATGTACGTTAGGCACATAGTATTACATAGAACATTAACTATGCTCGAAGGGACTTTGAACTGAAAGTATTGGCTATCTTCTAAGTAATTTAGCTGACCCCCACAGTTGAAGCCCGTAGGTCCAAATAGGATTCAGAATTGTCTAGTAAATTATTAATCTGTTATCAACTGAAAGACGAGAGGTTCTGCTAAATAATCTAGAAGCCGATTAAGTCTTGTCTTTTAAGTCTAGTATGTGGGTTTCGTGTTATTCTTTTGTCAAGTATGAAATCAGTATACTGAACTGTGTCTGAAATGGCGAAATTTCTAAAAATATTTTGTCTTCATCCATGGTGGAGCTGTTGTTCACATTTTTTAAATAAAAACTAGTGCAATCGACGTACTTTTTACTTTCCTTACTACCTAAGGAAAAGCTATTGTAATCGTGTCAAATTTTGGATCAATTATAAAGCATTTATAACAGCCAAATCAATTATTCAAAATTTAAGCATTATGTAATCAACATTTGAAAAATTCAATATAACATTAAGAATTTCAAAATATTCGTGTGTACATAAAACCATGTCTGAAAGATAATTCACCAAATATCTAGTCAAATGTTTACAATATTTCATCCCTTCAATATAAAATTCGTTACCTTATCTTCAGTTTTCCATCCCTATTTGCCAATGAGATATTATTCGTATAGGAAATTCCTATTTGTCTAGTTCCAAAAAGCAATATAAATAAAATCAATTATTAATTTAGACCCTATATGTCAGTAAAAAACATTGTAAAAACAGTTATTTATTTACTTGCAGTTGAATACAATTGTCATAGTTTTCCACTGCCCAGCTTTGCTGATTGATCTGTTTGAGCTGTGCCCAGTGTTGTTTTGTTAATACAGTATTTACTTAATCCTGTCAATCAACTACCTGCCTCTAAAAATAAAATAAATAAAAATAAACCTCTATTCATTATTTTTGAATATCCATTTTGTTAATTATATTAACAACACTAGTTAATTGGCGAATTCTCTTTTTCGATTGTTGATTACATATGTATGTTTAAATTTTGAATAGTTGATTTGGTTCTTATAAATGCTTTATAGTTGATGTGTAATATTTTTTAGAACACTTGAAAACTGGGCAAGATAAGCCCGAAACGTTGTCAAAAATGTGAATAAAGTGATTGAAGTTGATCAGAGAAATTTTCCGGAAATTTAATATTTTTCACATATTAATTTTTCGTGAGCAATAGTTTCAAATTGCACATTATGTGCATAGTTGAATCAGGGTCTAGAAAGAAGAAGAAAAAATGGCTCACCTTACAAAAACTCAGATAATTATATTTTTTTTATAAGATTTATAGAAAAAGCATAGAACAAGCATACATTAAAAAAAAAAGTTTCCCCTTTGTGATTGAGGCGTTGCACGCCAAAAACCTAGAAAATTCCGCATTTAATTTAGTTTTTATGGTATTTTTTTTAATACTTTTTAAAGAACAAAGAAAATTAAAAAATACAACAAATAAGTGGTGATAAAAAAAAAAAAAAAAAAAAAAAAAAAAAAAAAAAAAAAAAAAAAAAAAAAAAAAAAAAAAAATCACGCTTTCAAATAGGTTTTCCTTCACTGCATACCGTTTAGACAAGTTGCTATTATCCAGTTTGAGCCAGGTCCCAAACGATCGCAGCCGATACGCTACGCGTGCACAAGTGTAATTCAACGCGGCAAGGTAATGACATAGATGCCTCGAATCACAGTTTGTATAATGCCTGGTATTACTTTCTCTATACCTGCCATTACTATTGTAAAGAGAAGAGGATTAACCACCATGCACGGCAATTTTTCTATTTGTCGTCGTATCGATTGATTTATTGCTGTTAGCCGTCCCGCTAATGCCGTGGATAGCGTTACCGACTAACAAGCATGGAGCCCTCCCCTGGGGTTATATCTGAAACAGAGTTGGGGATTTACTTGAGTGAGTGATTTAAGAGTAAAGAGTGGATTAATCTGTGCATAAATCGTTTAGAATAGAGAATAAATTGATCATTACATACGTTCATGAGTGATCCTTTTACTACTCATCACTATGATTAAAGTACACTAAAAGAGATCAGCTGTTTGGTAGTAACTTTCTGTTATTTTGTTTAGCTGCTAACCTTTGGTGCCTTAGAGAAACATTTGCTGCACTGAGCGTTTTCGGTCATTTTTCTCAATTAATTGGGTATCCGAGGATTCTTAATACAATTCAATAGATTTTAATTTAATCTTTTCATTTCAGCCTTTATGAAATTAAACAGTAATGGAACTGCTTTTTATTTAAAAAACATATATATTTTCACTGAAACCTAAAACTGAAATGGTAATACAATTAGCAAATAAACCGAGTTGGATAAATATGACAGGGCAGTGACTTGTGGTAAGTACCCATTGGCATCATTCCTGTGACAGTTATATGTTAGAAAGTCTCGAGGCCATCTTCTTTTCAGACCCCTCGAAGGATTAGCGGCAATCGATTTGAGAAACGAAATTAGAAACTAGTGGGTGTGGAGAATGAAATACAAGAGTAGATAATATCTATTAAATCAAATCAGTTAGATTTGCGGCACAAAACTCATTATTAATAGTTTATTTGTGACATTGCAAATACCTTTGAGGATTTTTCCAAGAACTTTAGATTACAAAGATTGTATGGGTTTAACGGAGCCCCAAAGCTAAAGTCCTGAATGCAGTCTGTTGTTAGGCTTTTTATTTATCAATTGAAAGTTTAGAGAGTTTGTATTGTAAATGCTGAAATAGCAAAAAACGACGATTTCTTATTTTCAGACATTTTTGAACTGAGAGTCTTAATGTTTCTAAGTAGAGATTTGATCTTTTGTGTCTTCCTGTTGTAACTCGATCGTTTATTTATTATCAAATTCCATCATTGGATCCCCTTTGCTTACTTACTGCCCAAGGAAAGTCTTATAAAATCAATAACTTATAATTATATCCGCATTTTTAAATTAAATGATGCACAAGTACATATCCTTCAAAGGCATTTATTTATATTTTTTTGCCAATTTAATAAGTATGGACATATAAGTTTTATTGCAATGATAAGAAGGTCACGGGAAGATTTTTCTTCGACGATGTCTCGGAAGATTGTCGAAAATTGTTTGGAAAACAAGAAATATTTTTTAGGGTTTCTCTGGTTATATTCAGGGCTGAAAATAAGAAGAGCAAAGAGGACACTTGCCCCGGGCTGCAGAATTCAGGTGGCGGTAAATTTTATTTCTGTGTTAAGTAAAAAATACTTGTTTCTTCTTATTTATTGTTTTAGTCAATAAAATGAATTGATGATATGAGATGATATTCATTCCAAAATATAGGGTAGTTGGGAATAAAGACCACCAGGGAGATATTTTCCTTGGAAATTGTGATTTCCACAGGTTCTCAGGTTTAGGCCTGTTTGTATCCTGTTGTGTGATGAATACTCATGGAAGTGGTTCCTGCATGAACAAAGAAAATGAGAAAAGGTTGTTTTTGGCTACTCTGAATTAATTTTTATCGTAGTTGAGATTGGTATTGTGAACTAATGAATTGGAATATTCACAAGATCGTGTTTCCATTCATCAACAAATTAATTAGGCTTCTTTATCTGGCACCATCGGTTTTTCTAAGTATGCTTACGAAAGAGAGAAACCTCTTGATTACCCTGTCATCTTTTGGTGCAAAAACTACCACCCATCATGTGGTAGAAACTACCATCTAATGAAATTGGTAGTTTTTGTCTCTTTTTGGCATCATCTCTAGAAATGAATTGAATTTTTTACTCCATTAATCATCAAACGTACAGTCCTTTGAAATAATATAAACTCAAGCTCAACATGGCTGAGGAGAGAAAAACGTCTGATGGAAATGTTCCAACTGAAAACAGTGGACTCCCTGTGGAAGAAATTGAGTGTGAAGGGAATGAGCCAGCATCCACAGTTCCTGCTCCCCTAGGTGCTGTTATGTCTCCTCCTTTTTAGTCTCTGAAAATATTTTTATTTATCTTACTTATTCCAATGAATATTATATATAGTGCATTTTTTTTTTAAATTGTGACAACCACTTTGTTAATTAATATATTTAGTCTTGGTAATGATTTTTACCTATAGAATACTTTTGATTGAAAAAAATAAAATCTTACTCTCATAGACTGAATTAATACCTTTGTTCATTATGTGATTAAGGCATGAAATTAAGAACAAGCAATTTATTTTTTTTGTATAGAAATTAATTATTATTCACGTCTATTTTGTATCAAAAGTATGTCTTTGCCGAATCATTTGAAATGTGGGACAAAAACTAATGCTGATATTCGGTGGTAGTTTTTGCCACCCATGGCGTGGGGTAAAAGCTATCATTTTAAGAATTTTGTAAAAATTAAACTGCCAAGAACAGAATCTTCCAAACCCGCCCATTCTTATAGCACACCTAAAATGGATCCCAAAGCCACCCTTTAAAAGCACTGGCCGAAAAATAAAACTCCACTGATACGCGTTATTCATAAAAGACCGGAAACTGGTAATCTTTGCCCCACTTACCCTATTGCCTAAAATACTGTTATGAAACTGTTTACTTCTATTGGATGGGGGAAGTAAAAAAAAAAAGAGGCGGGAAAATTAAGCTTGCTCCCAGGGGAAAATCGTAGTTCTGGCTCTGGTAATATTTATTTAGAGGAAACATAAATCTTTTTCGGAGTCAATCTGAAGCGTAAATTTTGATCATTAAAAATAAGTCTTGTTTCTAACGTAATTAACATATATATATTTTTGCATAAAAATAAATAATTTAAAAATTTCATTAAATTGGATATTTATTAAATTGTTATTTATTAGTAGCAGAAAATCGACCAATAACACAGATATACAAAACATTTTTTTATAAATAGTTGTTTTAGTTTTGTTGACTGGCTTTAAATATTACATAATTTTCAAGGAAGATCAATTTATATTATGATTTAATTATTTGTGAAAAACAACATACCGTGAAAATTATCTTTATTATTAAAAAAAACATTTCTATAATACTTTCATCGACGTTTTGAAGTCTTCGTCTTCAGAATGCTTAGTTTACACAATATAACATAAAACAATTACAACCAATAAATGTTCATAACACTATTGCACCATTTTTTGTTACATATTAAAATTTCTTATTACCATCAAATTACACAGCGACCTCACCATGTCCGCGCATCTGTACAATTTTACTTCGTCAATTTTAATTGTTACATCGCAAAATATTATGGGGAGTGACACTACTTGCATATCATTGTATATTGAATTGACTGTATATATGTATATTGAAATGAACTTTATGCTAATCCATCCATTTATTATCATATGCCTACCATCCTATTTACTTCACACTTACTATTATTAATTTTGTTTTTAAAATTATTCTATTTTTTATATTTAAATCAATCTACTATTTAAAAAAAAATAAATTATATATTATTTTATATTTAATTTATTTATTATGTCTACATAATGGCTTTTTAAATTAAATGCATCTTTCTTAAAATTAATTGCTTTATTTATGTTTTTGTAATGTATATCGCTTCCATTGATTTTCAATTTCTTGAATAATTCACACTTTCTAAAATTTTGAGATTATCACAATCTAATTTATGGTTACCAAGTATACTGTGACGAGTCTTCGAAACGTCGATGACAGCATTATACTGTAGAAATGTTATTTTAATAACAAAGATAATTGTCACGGGAAATTTTTATATTGTTTTTGGTGCTGATTTAAATAATGACATTGGGTTTTTTCTATCACAGGTTTGTCTGCAAAATGATGTAAAGAGTTTTAAGAAAAATGAACAAAAATGCAATTTGGTTTTTATTTTACTATTATTTAACTCTAAAAGAACATAAGGGCTTAGAGAAAAATATGAAAGAAGTGATACTGGTGTATTATAACGTTTTCCGTCACTCCAGGAATATTGTCACCCTTTTGGGGACTGGAAGGTACACATTATTTTTCTCTATACCGGTACCCAACAACTGCTTTTTCTTTAATCTTGACCCGAAAACTTCTACTGAATCCATTGGAAATACTAGGTCTCTTACTAAATCCTTTAATTTTAAGTGACTTGAAAAGTTGAAGCTCATTGTTGCCTGGGTCATAACATTCCTCGCTGCCATCACAACTGCCAAATGATAATGGATCTCTGTCGCCTGCAATATTTTCTAGTGTATCTAGAGGAGAAGAGAATGGTAAACCAAGTAAACGATGAACAGGGTGAATAGCTGAAGTTATATTGGAATATGGAATCTCCTTTGTATTTTATAATTGAAACCTGGCATAGTAAGAACAAAAATAGCAGTCATCACTGTGGTTTTTTTTGTACCTTTCCAAATCATAGCTATTCCAAAATGAAATGATTTCTTCATACCTTGAAACCATTGTCTTTATTCTTCGATACACACGAAGAATTGTTTGACAAAATTAGAAATGTTTCGTTGGGTCCCATATAAGTTGCATAAACGATCTAGCGAATTAACACCCGCTTTTTTGTTTTTGAGAAAAAAAAAAAATTAGTTTTGATGTACAGTCTGTTCAACAAAAAAAGGCTGGCTCATTTTATAACCATAAAGTTACATCGGTTACTTTGTTAGTTGTGATCATTTAAAACAATTTAATATCGTATAGATTTTAAATAATAAAGAAATAGTGTGTAGATTTGTCAGAAAAGCTTTAAAAGTAGGAAAAGTATAGGTGATGTATTTTTTTTCAATATTCTTCCTGTAACCAGCACACAAATAATAAGAGGTTCCACTGATAAAATTTGAAACAATTTTTTTCATCGCAGAACTTTATAATTGGCTAACTAATAAATTAACTCATAAAAATGATCATTCAGATATAATTTTGAACACATTTGAGTTTTGAAAGTATTGTTTCCGATGCGCCATATCCATCTCTGCAAATGTCAGCTTTACACGATGGGAAAGATTAACAAGGAATGTATTTTCGTTAAATGGCTGTCATTAGCCTATGCTAATGCATTCCCTTGCATGAGTGAAAATAATTATGCTTAATTTGCATAGAACACCGCGTTATATTTAGCTTCATCAATACCCCAAATATCTTGAGACTAGGACATCGAAAGTAAACATTTAAATACCTTTAAATAATCGAATCAAGTCGAATATTTGGAATATAACATTATTCTAAAGGTCCTCAAACCGTTAACGTTTGGAATACACTTCTTTCACTACACTAAAATTTTATTTCTAATACAAAATAAATAGTTACGAATAAACCACCTTTATTTGTTCTCCGTTAATAAGAAATATTGCATTGATGCGGCATTATTTATTCTGAAAATAATATATATTGCTTTATTTTGCTCATTTGTTATTCGCGAATGACAAATAAATAATTAAATTAAATAACGGCTCAACAATAAAAATCCAATAATCGTAAACAAAAATTTATTCTCGAATCCTAAAAAAAATGATACACGAGTAAATTGCATATTTGTTATTCGCTGACGTTAACGGCAAAAGGAGGCTCTGTATTGGTCTATACTACTGTTCATTTTTCATAGGGAGGGAGGGGGGTCAGAAAGAAAAATAAAAACATATAGCATATATTTCTTGTTATTATTATGATTTTTCTACTGGTATATTTCTTATTATTACTGTAGTATGTATTCAATTGAATATTCAAACGTTATCATACAGGCATCTCAAACGTAAATCGCTCTTTAAACATTGAAAAATAAATAATATAATGAAACGAAAATAAAATTTATCCTGGGATTGATGGCCATTTATCCCCTTAAGGTGGCCAATGACGACCACTTCAAATTGAACGAAGGAGTGGGGTGATTGGAGTGAAGATTATTTCGAGGGCCCAGCTGACGATCATTACATTCAATCGTTCCACTATTTACCGACTGATAGTGATTCAAAACTATTCCGAAATCATAAATACTAAAATTCTAGGCATTAAAAAGAAGCGTTAACTGTGAAAATTTTTAAAATTATATTAACTGAACGGAGGGAGTTATTGTTGACCGTATATTTATATTTAAAGGGAGAAGTTGGTCCGGGGGGTGCGGTCAAAGAATTACACTACCATAAGCGAATATATATAATATATAATATATATATATATATATATATATATATATATATATATATATATATATATATATATATATATATATATATATAATATATAAGTTCGCTTATGGTAGTGTAATTCTTTGACCGCACCCCCCGACCAACTTCTCCCTTTATATATTAACTGAAGAGTGGAATTAGCAACTTCGCTACCCATAATACGAAATTGATATTTTTGATCACACTTTTTTCTATAAAATGGAAAAAAAAAATTGGTAAATAAGTATTTTATAATATTTATAATCTCCAAATATTTCATTCTACTGATTAATATAACCCTTTAGAATTAAGGTAATAAAAATAGCGACTTTACAATAATAAGAACATTCAATAATTTAATCTTTACTCGATAAAAAAAAATTATAATAATATAAATTTTAAGCATATTAGAAATATTATTTCCTTTTAATTAATGTTTATTTTTTAACATAATTAATAGTAAAAAAATAAACAAAATTGTAAGTTATTCATATAAATATTTTTTACAATCAATATCGTAGATTTCAGCTAATGACCAATAACTTTTATTATTATTATTATAGCACAACCTAAAAACTGTGCTATGAGTAAGCTGGAATGCGTTCCATTCCATCAGTTTTCCACTCCTGGTTGGTTGGAGTTGTTGGATTTAGGGTGGCGTTACTGAAATTTTAATTTTAAAAATAACTATCATTTTTAGGACTTTTTTTTTAGGCTAGAAATAACTGTTATTTTGGAGCGTAATTTTCCTATGTATTTTAAAATAGAGCTCAAAAATCATATGACTTACTTAAAATTCGAACTAAAGAATTGAGAGTGGTTCCATTTTATTCAGCGTGAAATAAAATTATTAATAGACGGACATTTAACGACTTTTTTACTCGTACGATATGCTGAAAAATAAACTACCGACAAACCAAGAGGTAAACAATTATATTTTGTCTACCTATTTGATCTTTATTCCTAATTTATTGTTTCGAAATATATTAAAAAAAGTTATTTACTTCTATTCATACAAATGTTTATTTATATCTTCCTTTATTCAGCCTTACTTAAGTGCTCTCCTCAATTCCATCTTTGTTTATCAGCCGAGCTTGTGAATTTACCCAGACGGGACGTGAAAAAAATAACATTTACTTACCTTCGATTGTAGTTCAGATTGTTGCACTAGCATGTACAAATTTGTGATTTGACACAAATATACAAATATGTATGTAATACAAATGTACAAATTTGATTGTAGCAAGATTGTGATGAATTTGAATCGACATCTCCATGAATGGAAGCAAACAATTTGTTTTAACAAATTTTGAAACAATAATTAAGGTTTAAAGATCAAATTGGTAGAAAAAATATAATTGTACCATGAAGTAAGATTTTATATTTGTTTCGTAGGCCATTTATTTTTTATCATATTGTATTTGTTAATAAGTGGTTAAATGACCTTTAATATTTTTTTCAAGCTAAATGAAATGGAACCATTCTCAATCCGCTAGCTCTGATTTTAAACAAGTTATATTGTTTTGAGAAAAAAAAATTTCGTTCAGAAATAAGTTATTTCTAACCTAAAAATTCTAAACATTAATTCCCAAATTCAACCCCTGCTTATAATATTATTTCAAATAGTCTCGAATTAAGAAACTCCTCTTGCTTCTTGTTTTTTTCAGTACTTTTTTTCCTACATCTGACGCTGTCAATGCTACTTGGATCCTTTCCACTCCTCTTAATCTTTTTCTGCCGTCTAGATCATCTTTTCCTTATTTAGGATTATCCCTAGTACAGCTATCCAAATGGCAAATCAGAAAAAATATCTCCGCTACTCTTAAATGTTTACTTCTTAAAGATGGCGATCTCAATACATCAGTATACCGATTGAGATTATATTGACACACTCAAAGCATTGACCCAACGTTAAGAGTGTTTCTTGCCTTTCTCTGAGTTGCATCAGTGCCCGCAACCTTGGCGTTTAGTTTAGACGTAAATGACACGTAATTGTTTACGAGTCGTACGTTTGACGTATCCATCAGTCTGGACAAACCATCTATTTCAATTTGATCGACTAATCGTTCTTAACGCCTCTACTATACAAATCCTAATTGCTTCATTGCCTCTCAAATGTGATCGCAATAGTATCAAGACAAACTACATTCTTCAGTTTTTGTCTATATTCACTTTCTCTATTAACATGTAGTGTCTTTCATGAAATGTTCGTGTTTTCCCAATTGCGTGTTTTAAATCAGTGAGATTATTTTTTATCTATATTCTTTTCTATTTAACCAAAAGTGTTTAAATTTTCAACGAGCAGCGAATCAGTCACCTCAGATTTGCCGACGATATTATCATTACAGTAGAAAAAAATAAACAGCTACAAAGAACGTTTAGCGACGTTGAGCTCCAGTGCACATAGGTACATCTAATGCTCAACCTCTAAACATCAAAATCGTATCGAATAATCTAGAAGCAGATCCGACGTGTGGGGACCAGTCGGAGCTGTATCTCTGGGATCTACTGTAGTGCTGGGTGTCACCGAAGGGGGTCCGACCTGGCCGACTAGTTTTCAGTTTTTACGCATATTACGTAATACCTTTACATCTTTTTGTTGCAGACATTATTAAGGACGAGATTGGATTTCAGTGGTACATTTAATATTTGGTGGGGACCCGGGAAAATTTGATGTGGCGTCCTTTTCTCGTTTGTGGTTTCTCACCACGGCCCTGTCTGAAAATGCCTATTACTAACGGGGAAATAAAATTCAGTTTTGTTAAAAAAATCCAATTTCTTGGTTCTCATATCCTTCCATAATTGGCTGAATAAAGAACTCTAAAAAAGAAAAGTTGTAGGGAAGTAGCATAGAGAAAGCATACTTGAAATAATCATGCTCAGGAAAAGGCTAAGGAATTAAGAAGCACTTAGTGAGAAGACCTCAGTAGGGATGCACTAACTCTGATTAAAACCATCAGGTGTAAGAAGGCAGGACGTGTGGTGTGGCCAAACTGATGTGTGAGAGACAATTACGGAGGTGCTTGCTACGTAGGACCTAAGGTATGGGGAAGGTGTGCTGTGGAAAAAAAAGTTCTGGGTTAGATCATTTGCTGATTATTATAGGACAATGCCGAAATATGGGTACAATAGATTGCTTACTGATAAATGACTGAAACTCACAGAAATGGGGAGGACTTTATTGAAACATAAAAAATAATTACTGTTATTGTAAATATAATAAAAACGACTATTTAGTTAAAAAAGAAACTCCCTTTCCTGCTTATTACTGATAAGGGGAGTATAAAATACTTTTGGAGGCTCTTTAGTTATCAGACATATTCCACACCACACTCGAACAACCGATGGTGACAGACTTCATCACAAGGAGGCATATCAAGTTCTCTGATGGTCTCCAATACTATGAAAATCTCCCATCTCCAGGACTCTGACTTCAACAGGAAAGCCATAAAGGTGGCACACATTTGCAAAAAGCCTCAGTTTAGAGTGAGGAGTCATGAATGATCAAAAATCAAGTGAACCCTATCAATAAAAATTGAATACGAATCCCAAAATTTCCCACTCTTCATAACTATCTGAGAATAAAACAAAGAATTTATAATTAAACTATCTCTAACCACTTCTCTCTTACCACCCTAAACTTTCATAATTTAAAAACTATTCTGTCTTAGTTGATTTCTAATTATTTAAGTTTACATGTTATTAATATTGTTGGATTAAGAGATGGTGAAACCATTCCTCGCTCCCAGAGATACCCTTCTTTTAGATTAGAGATATGAATCGTGTACTTCTTATAAAGCACAACAAGTCCTTAGGAATAGATTAAGTAAGGTAATGTGGAGTAAGTGCGCAATAAATTTTACAAAGTTCGACTTTAAATGACTGTAAAATCTTTATTTTTGATGAAAGATTTTTCCTCCGTTTTTAAAAATGTTTTTTAGTAAATATTACATTGAAGCTCTATTTCTATGAGATTGATAATTCAATTTAATAGTACCTAATGCGGACTTGCCCCTATCTTAAGAGTTAAGTGCGTACTACTTATCTGGAAGCCTCATTATTCAAATAGTAGAGGTTTTACAAGTGCTAAATAGTTCAGTTTTCGAAGAATTATTATACTTATGTAATCACCCAAAAAAGTTAAAGCTTTTCTGAGATTCACTGAGATTCACAATTCGCAATCTTTATTGCGTTATGGAAGTGGGATGTGGAATATAATTGAATATATATAATATATAATTGAATAATTTTTATTTTAATTCGCTAGTCCGTAATTGCCTCGACAGAACATGATAGTAAGGTTTCTTCTTGTCACACAACAGAGGTCTGCACTTGCCCTATTCTTTGCTGGGTGACTGTGAGCAAGCACTTAACAAATAGAAAACTGTTCAGCAGAAATAAAAATCACAAAGTATTTTGAAGAACAGCTTCTGTAGGTTAAAAAATTAATAAAGAATAAAAAGGCCCACTGGTAAATAAACAGCGATAAAGCTGTACAGCAAAAGTTGACACAACTTTATCAACAAGTTGGAACAAATATCTTTCATACTCCAACTTAGCGAGCTTCCGTGGCTTATACTCCGTATCTGATGCATCAGTGTTTAGAATTCATACTTCATTTAGGGCAGCTCTTATCAGTTGAGGGTTTGAATTTAACGAGACAATTACGCACTTCGGTCTAAAACGTACCCCACATTACCTTACTATCTTCAGGTTGAATTTTTACCTGCTTTAAATGCTGCAGCCTGTATCAGGCAAGGACTTTACATTAGAATTTACTTATTAGTAGATTTGCCAATTGTTCTAACTCAATCGAATTATAATAAGAAAACAATAAATTATTATCGTCGATTAATTTTATTTTTATCATGTTTCAATTTATGATGTATCTATTGTGTAATACGATTTTCTTAAATTAATTGGTTTAGCCCCAATTTATAACAAATACAGTTATATGTATCAGAATCCTGGTTGGGGATACGGTCAATAAATAAGCACACAAATAAGAAGAAACTTATTTGTTTGCTTACATATTCAGAAACATAAGATTCTTCTTATTTGTGTGTTTATTTATTGACCGCGTCCCCAACCAAGATTCTCCAACGTAATTTTCCACGGCCAACCATACTCTCACCAAATTATAGTTATAGTTTTCAAATTATCTTGCCAAACTTTATAAACTTTTTATAATTCTTCTCATGTTCTTTTGTGATCCCAATCAATTTAACAAATGAACGGCTTATTAAGTTTTACCTCCTAAATGAAGTTATTAAATTCTGAGTTTTTTTTTTGGCTGTTAAATAATTGAAAGTTAATTTTGAAAGCTAAAAGAAATAATAGATGACAGATTAAACCGTAGGCTATTATCAACTTCTGTTTTTTTATTTTCAGTTATCCAGTCCCTGCAGACAAGAGACCTGGAAAACATCGCTGGATTTTCTTCAAGGGATGTTGAGGTACGAATTTTTATTTAATTTAACATCTTTTCATAGTTAAAACATTTTCGATTGCAGAAATTTTCAGAATGCCTGTTATTTTAATAACAGTCCTTCGACACGAATAAAATATGAATTACAATATTCTTATGCTTTTGTTATATAATATGTACAGTTTTTATAACTATAAAACTGATCGATTATGTTTACATTCTTCCTAAATCGATCCAATAAATACCATTTTGCATTTTTTTAAAACTCACATTTAACTTTCAAAGTTAAATATATTATATTGATTAATATATTTTTATTTAAAAATAACGTACACTGCAACAAATGTAAGATTTTGGATCTAGTTCTTTACAATGCTCTTTATCGATTAACGAATTAGTAAAACTTGTGGTTACCTAAATAATTTAAATTTTGACAAATATCTGTATTTTACTTTGTAATTTAATTCATGTTTTGTAATGTTTTGATGAAAATTAGTCTTATCTATTCAAAATCTATTTTTGAATTTACCCCTATATATTGAAACCTAAGGAAAAGCAAAGGATCGGTAGTTTGTACTAATATATTTCTATTTAGTGATGTGATGTGACATTGAGGAAGGGAGAATTGAACCAAAATAACTATATTACGCATTAATATTTATTGTAAATAACTAAGGATTCTAAAGTATCTTTAGAAGAAATAGAGATTAAATGCTATTATCCATCTTTGGCGAAGCAACAGGAGGGTAATGTTCTATGTTATGGTTGGTAACGATTTTTTGAACGAGCGGCTCAACCGATTTTCAAAGGCTCAAATTACGCAGTGAATTCCCCTGAATATTTTGAAATATTGTGAGCTCAAAATACTGAAAAAAATGTTTCATTTTATTTGAAGTATTTTCGGCTTTTTGTTGATGTTTCTTATTATATCATTTGTAAGTTCATGATCATATGGTAATAAATTAGAAATAGTCAATACTTGAAAATAAAATTTAATTTAATTAAAAAAAAAACAAAAAACCAACGGCGGACTCTTTATCTTACAACTCTATTAGTCCCAAGAGACAAAATATTCTTGCAAATCTACAAACACATTGGTGGGTTGTTATTAAAGTTGACGCCTATGAATTTTGAACCTTGGTGTAATAGTCGGATGCCTTCCACTATACGTTACAGACCCTTGATCTGTCCCATTCATCTGTGCATGCCAAAATACAGAGAAACATATAATGTACAGATGCAAGGAGCTTTCTGTATTTTGACATGCACAAATGAATGGGATAAAGTGTACTTGCAAGATCCGTAACGTATAGTGGAAGGCAGCCGACTATTACACCAAGGTTCAAAATTCATAGGCGTCAACTTTAATAACAACCCACCAATGTGCTTGAGTAGATATGCAAAAATATTTCGTCCCTTAGGACGAATAGATTGTAAGATATAAACGTCCTTAGTCGGCGTATTTATTTTTTATTTAAATAAACTTTATTTTATTATCCTATCATGGGTCTCACCATCCAAAACGTTCAAAATATGCTGTGTATCCGAACAAAACTGAATCTCCCAAAGTTAATTCAGTTAATCGGACTATTTTTATTATTCGTGGACTGTATATATGATGTAGACGAGTCAGATAAGAATGTAAATCGGAAACAATATTATTATATTGTAACACGATTATTCACTAGATTAGATAATATTGTACTACTTTTATCGATTAAAATATTTTCAAAATATTTCCCAAATTCTAAGGTTATTTCAGTTTGTAGAGAATTATTTTTTTTTCAATATGAAATTTTTCGTGAATACGGTTTACTTTGAGATAAATAACCTTCTTTGAACCACTACCAAGTCGTGTTTGCGAGTTTAAATCGCCCTCTTTTGGTTGTTATAGACCTGGGATATACCTACCACTAAATACAAAATATGATTTCAAGTTTTCGAATTCAAATCTACAACGCTATCTGTAAAATACGAGCTGATACTCTAAAAATGTTTACTATCTATACAACTATACATTTATTGAGAGTTGACGTTTTGAGTTCTTGACGTTTTGAGTCTGATGTTCTGGTGCAATCACTGTTTATTCTTGTATAGTAAATCTTTGTTTTTCTGTGGCTGCCTAAAAAAGGTCTTGGGTCCTAAACCTTTCCCGAAGTCCTCTAAGCTAACTGTACCTGTAGTTTGTTCCCTAAAAGGCGGCGATAGATAGGGCAGTGTCCCGATAGTGCTCTATGAAGGTCCTAAAGGAGTTGACCCTCCACTCTTTTCTTTCACTACTACCAAAAGAAGACTTTATGACGTCGAGTAAAGTGAACTGCTATCGATAGATCGAAGCACGTGAGCCCTTCGGTCGTCGACCCAGCCAATGACCCGGTCAGAAGGGCGCGCGACCTTCACCTCAACCTCCTTCCTCGGAGAGCACATTTTTAGGGAGGGGCCTCGCCTCCAACTGTATCCACTATTAACGTTTTGGTAACGGCTCTTTGATATAGGTTAGCGTCGTCGTTAGCGGTCTAAATTTTGGAATGGAAAACGTTCCGTGCCACAAGAGGTGAAACGGGAAATTTCAATTTCAAATTTATTTTTGTGACCGTTAGGTTCAACAACATCTAAATGAACTATTATTACACCTGTTGGACCTCGATTTAAAATCGATTTTTATTGCATTAAATGCTTCCTTTTTAAAATATCTGACATTATTTATATTCGATAAGGTAGTAAAAACACAAGATATTTAATATTTCCTAAACGATGAAATTTCCGTAAATTTTATTTGGCATACTTGTTGCTTTTGAACTGTAAAATTAATTTCCAAAGACTGGGAAGCTTAGTAAATGATTTTTAAAAATATGCAGTGGAAAAGACGTTATCAGAATTTTAAATTCAGTGCATTGGAGTTAGTCATTGTCCTTAAAAACAAATATATATATATATATATATATATATATATATATATATATATATATATATATATATATATATATATATATATATATATTTATATATATATACATTCATCTTTGATAAATTTCACCCTCTAACTAGCAGAACCGTTAGAAAGTAATGAAAACCATGCAAAGAAACGCTTAGCTCTAGAAATGTATTATTGGCGAACATGTGTTTCTTGGCTCCAGAAAGTTTATAATATCAGGGTAAGACAACGAACAAGCCAAATACAGTTACCCTCAGAGAATTTTAAAGTGTAGACTAAAAGGAAAAAATGTCACCAGAGGAAAAAATTGATTAGAAGGTGTGAATAAAGGCATGATTGATAGAGAAATAGGTGAAGGAGACTGAGAATATATACAAAAATGACAACCCATTTTTTCCAAGTCGTTAAATAAATGAACAAACAAGAAATTAAATAATCAAGAAAGCTTTTGCTACGGTAAATATACTACAGAGTCAGGAGGTTAGATCCTCTGGAATGAGATGAAAGCTGGTCGCATGGGTTTTGACCCCGTTTGAGGCGTAAGAAATTTTTTTTTTTTAAATTAAATTTAAATAACGGACAAAAATGATATAAAATTGTGCAAAACGTTTATAATAGTTAAACAATAATATATTCTTGAATATAAGTGGCTAGTATCTACGGTACTAAATCAGCAGCCAAGGAAATAAATTGAAAAATAACAAGTTTTAAATAGCAGCCAATCCATCTCCTGGGCGCTAAGCTAACAATAAAGGTAAATTGCTAACAAGTAACTAAAGGAGATAACAATTCAGTAATGGCATAATCCAACGTATTATAAAATAAAGTAATACAACACGCCAGTCCACGCAGAATCCGCTAAATATTGATACAATGTTAATGCGATTCCTAAATAACGGTTAAAAAAACGATTCAGAAAGGTTCCTCCCAATATCTTATTGAGCATATTAAAACGTGCTGTTCGCGCTTTTCGTCGATTTGCAACAACAGCATGTTAAATATCATAATAGAAAACGAGTAATATAACAGGCTCAGTATAACAGAGTTGATTGTGTGCTAAATGCAGTTTCGAAGTGTCAAGTGGTGAGTTATACCACTCTGTAGATTTTATTTCTGATCCTAATCGAAAAGATACAGAATACCTTCAACCATAGTCGCACACGTTTCTTTCTGAGTATCAGTAAGCATCCGTAATGAATTGGAGCCGTTGAGTTGAGCTTACTCCCCACTCTGCTAGCCCATCTGGACTCTGTTTCTTCTTGGAATTGTTCACTGCTTAAACGAAGTAACGAATGATGGGCTGATCTGGACTTGAGAATTTGAATTTAATTGTACTTCTAGGCCTTAGTCTAATTGTACTTAGCTATTCCACTTTTCCCTTTTTCTTAATTGGTTTTAGTTTACATATTTTATTGGTTCAAGTTGGTTATTTGTTATTGATTTTTATTTTACTTGTTTAAAATTATTGGGGAGCGAAATGATATTCTCGCCTTCTCTCTTTTATTATTGAGGGGAGAGGGAGCGATCGCCCCTCTCACCCTCCCAAGTCTGCGCCTGTGCCTACAACACAGAATAGTAAATATGTTTATTCTATAAACTCATTCTGTGCTTCTACACTTTCACTATCTAGAAGTTCTAACAAACAGTCGTATCCAAACTTTCACATAATCTTGATTTCTCATCAATTTTAGGCATTTTGAGTTAAATAAATAAGTGAAAAATAAATAAATTTAAAGATTCACTTGAATAAATAAAATATCTAACAGACAACTTAAGTAAAGGTTTAATAAAAACAAGTTTAGTAAAAAAAAGTAATGTTGAACCATCCAAAGACACCGCAACGGTATCTATTTAGACAGATACGATAGTACACTGGACCTTTTCATAATCCTGAATTTAGCATGCTAATCGTTCTGCATGCTAAATTAGATCGTGATTACTCCTAGTTTTAATTATCAGCATGGTCATTTCTTGGGCTGCTATTTTATTTTACAAGTTATCCTCAGGTATTCAGTTCGAACTTAAAAACGTGGAAACCTGTTATTTTTATTGTTGTCATTTTTCAACCTATGAACAGAATGATACACGAGCTAAACATAGCAAAAAAATAAATAATGGTTCATAAGAAACAGGTTGTTTTAGAAACGCAATAAACCGTTTATATAGCAAGCATTGGCTGTTCGTTTTATGGTATTGTTATATACGTATATAATTCGTGGCATGAAGGATGTGATAGCTGGTTTACAGTTCCCTTCGATAGAGGCGGGAGAAAATCGCTTAAAAGGTTTTCTCTGTTGCCGAATTGCATTAGTTAATTCTAATGGTTAGGTTAATTGTGTGGTATAGAAAGTTGGTAATATATTTAACGGTACATGGATGGTTATAGCTTCCTATCGTCCTATCGCTTTAAGGTCTGTCCTATATACGAAGGCTGAACCTTCCTTCGCTCGCCATTATCCCTCAGCAATTTATTACCATTGCAATTGACGGTTTGATTTCTAGTAATCTCTGTATTTATGATAATTGATTCAGTCTATGTCAGGCGGGCTTGTTAGTGAAAGTTGTTGATCATAGATTAACAGTTGCACAGCTGTTACCGGGTCCTAGGCATGACACCTGATTTCAGAGCAAAGTGCAATGCCCGTGCTCAAATCACTATTATATATAGCTTCAGAAAAATTACCATTTTATTGCAGTTCATCGTTTTCATTGATATTTTTTTTTTTATTATGATCAAAAGTAATTCACTTTGTTTGTTCCTCATCCGTTAGTTTTTTTTTCTCCTCAACCTAACCAATGTAAACAAACTATATAACTATATAAACTATAATAGAATCAGTTAACATTATTTTTGATTTACTTTTATCCATTACGATTTTTTTTTTTTTTTTTTTAAATTTGAAGTTTTACTTTTCAAGATTCGTTCCTGACTTTTCTCCGAGATTACTGGTTCCAATTGCACCATCGTAAAGTTGACGAAATTCCCTTTACTTAAAATAGAAATATCCTGAGGAAGAAAATAAAGCAGCGACAGACGCTATTTCAAAAAGGGAGGGCTTGGGTGTGAGAGCCCTCTCAGGCCTTTTATATCTTATTTTAACTATGTCCCGTATTTTTTTAAAAATTTATTAGTGAAGTGGTAAAATTATATTATTCTTTTAAATATTATTCATTTTGATTTGTCAATGTCTATTTTATTTTTATTTTCACTGACAGTTTCATTTCATATTTAACTTCAGAATCGTTTTGGTTAATTTACAGATACTTTTTCTGGTAAAATATTGTTTTATTTCAAAAAGAAGCTTTTTATTCTGTATTTCCGTGTTATTTTATTGATTAGAAACACATAGAATTTAATAAATTTCATTCTCAAAAATTTTCTTTGTCGAGAAAACCTAATATAATTCAACACCACATTTTTTGGCGAATCAGGAGCCAATCTCCAAAGAAACCTCACCTTAATGTATAGGAAATTTAACCTTAATAAAAGTAAAAGTTTTTTCTAGAAATGGAGTATCTGCAGCCCAACAGAGGGCTATGAAAGGCATTCACAATTAAAAACAGATTTAAAAAATAAAATAAAACTGTACACTTTTGGTCACCACAAAGTCTCCTTACAATGAACATAGTTAAGCCAAGCTTAAGAGATGTTTCTTAAAGAGAACTTTGTCTACTTTACGATGTTATAATTGGAACTTCATTACCTTGAATATTGTTTGAGTGATCGCTTCCTATTCAACTGATATGTATTGAGAATACAGGTATGGAAGAAAATATTTCCGATTAAGTATTAATAATTAAATAATGAGTAATTTAAGTAGTAACCTCATAATTTATTCAATATTAAAATAATTCGGTTTCCATTCATTACAAAGAAACACATTCGAGTTACCTGCCAGGCCCCTGAGAAGAACGGGCGGTAGATGTAGATACCGACAGCAGCTCAAGTAGTCATAAGAATAAAATCATCGTAAAATTAAGCGCAAAGCTTGCGAGAAAGGTATAATAAAACTTGCCGCCAAGGACGGGGACAATGGAGAAAAACTTTCAAAGAGATTCGATGCCGATGAAAGGGACACGCCCCCATCCAAAATTCTTAAAGGATCCACCAATAGCTTACTATTGGACCTTAGTCCAAAAGGAGATTGGGGGCCAAATGTCTGAAAAATATAATTTTCAGGAAGGAGGATGGGAAAGAGAGAGAACTTGCAGGCGAAACGGAAGAAGGGTAAGTTAGAGTTGGGAGCCTAAGTGGTGGTGTGAGAGAGTGAAGTTGAGTGTGTGGAACAGTAAGACCAGCTGAAGAATTCATCCCAGAGGGAGTTAGTGAGTCTGGCAGGCAGAGCTCGAGACCGCAGCTGAGGGTACGCAACCAGATCATCGATTGGCAAAATCGGAGAGTACCAAACTGACGAAGGCAACCACAAGATAAGTCATAATCCCTTAGATTCAAGTGTACTAAATAAAGGAAAATCTCTGTTAAAGTCTGTGGTTATATTTATCCTGTATGCCATCATATAGTTTTGTTAAGTAAATTAGCAAACGCGACACCGTTGGAAAATATCTCAAATGGTATTTATAATATCCAGTCTAGTGATCATAGCAGAGAGTCTCTGGTCTCTAGCCTTTTTAGTTAATGTAACTAAGTAATTCAGTTTGATTGATCAGTTCCCTTCTGGAACCGATACAAATACAGAGTATTAGCGGCACCTTTATCATATACGACCAAACGTACAAATGTCGCATATACATGTTTGACGATTCTTGAACGACCCCTGTGCGGACTTCCAAAATTGTAGAATGTTTTAATTATTGAATATTTATTTCGTAAATGTAGTTTATAATCGTAAATATTTAATTCACTATTTTAAATCTTGAGAACGGGAAAGAATATTTTATACTAGAGTATTAACAAAGGTTACACTTTTTTAAAATTTTATTCTCATCATATAAACACATTCTTAAACCCAAAATTTGGTTGCCATTGCCCTATTCGATTATAAGGAGCATTACTTACTTTAGAGGTTCATTTCACCCCCTCTAATTTTTTAAACTAAATCTGTCCTGCCTGTGTTCAAATCAATTTTTTCTTTCCACTTCCATAATTTCCTGAATGGCATTCCTGGCTTTATTGTATTTTAAAAAAATAATAATGGTGCAAAATTATACGAATTTCATGACACATTTTTCTAAACACGGCCACCTTAGTAGGAACTTTACTTGTTGTAATCCTATTATCATGGTAAAAAGAAAAATATTATAATATGTCTTTATAATATTTGATTTATTTAATGTTTTCTTATTTTTTTTTTGTGCTCGTAATTCCTCTTTTGCGAAATTAGTTTGCGCCTATCTCCCGAAACCTGAAGAAAACTATAATACGTCTCATATAGGGGTCCGAAACGTGACCGCTTGCTTTAAGAGGTGAACAAAGTCTTATGGATTTTGGAAATAAAGTATTGTATTGAATATTTGGTTCGAAGAGGAACAAAGATCACCGGCATCCGGTGATAGCTTAACGATGCCCTAAGCGGGAGTGTATAGTTGTCGGAATTGATGAAGAATGAATAACCAAGAGGTTAATCGGTGCTAAACTGGCAGGTAAGTATTCTAGAGGTCTACCAAAAGGTAGATAGGAGAATTGTGTTATGTCTGATGTTGAAGATTTGGGTTTCAGCTGAAGGAAATGTTCGGGTTTTGTCATCCTTTATCTTTATAGTTTTGGTCGTAGGTTTAGTTTAATACTAATAATAGTAATAGTAATAGTACTAATAGCAATATTATATATATATAGTAATACTACTAATAGTAATATTAAAAACATCAATAAGTAAATTTTAATTCATTATTAGAAAAGAACATTTTTTTTAATCGAATAGTATTGCATTATTATTATTATTTACAAATATTGTTTAGATGAGTATAAAATCGGTAGGTTTTTAGAAAAATGCTCAAGGCTTATTGAACGCAGAATTAAATTCCGATGGAGAACTATTTGTATGATCTACTGATTGCAAGATGTCTACATTTGAATAGTATGCAAGTGTTTCATTACCAGCCAATAACTGCTCGTCAATAATTTCTCAGTCTAGTTTTTAATCCCGTTTCTTCCAATTATCTCTGTGAAACTATTTCCAGGAAGTAAGCTTGCTTTACTCCATGATCACGGGCTACCCTATCGAACCATCTCAATACCCCTCCTTGAAGAGTACTCGAAGAAAACCTACCATTAGCTCCGTCGTATATTTCCAAAATGGTGAAAGGTTTCGTATCCTGTTCGAAGAAAGAAATTGCGTCCCGTATATCGTAGATGATATTGGTGTTTTCCATGCCTGAAGTATGAGCTTTAAAAATTGAAAAATCTTGGGACGGTAATTTAAAAGAAAAAGTATCCTTACAGTTTGGTCCATTTACTTTTATTTATTTGTATAAGGAAAAATTTTTTTTGTCTCAATGAGCATGAAGCGAAAATAATTTGGTGCGGTGAACGCATTACACAGTTACAACCCTAATTCGAGTAGAAATTAATTTATGCTCAAGTAGAGCTAGTGAAATTTCAAAAGTTTCCATGAATAAATTTAAATTACATAAAAATGGAAATTATTAACTACAAAAATCCCTTGAGGTTATCCGTTTTTCGTCACTCTACATTGACTTCAACAACTTCATGTATTAGATATTAATTTTTCTAAAATCTTTAGCTTTCCGACGGTGTATACTCTTATTTTCCGGAAATTAGTTTTCAAATTGGAAAAATATTTCGCGTTTTTTCTCCTTTAGTTTATTATCAGATTTTTCATAGCTTGTTTTTATCCATTTTTATCACTATTAACAATAAGAGAAAGTTAATTATTTCAAATAAAACAAATTAAAAGTACTTTAAAGCAAGCCATTTTGAAGATTAGACACTTAAGCCGTGTCAGAATATTTCTATGAGGATAAAATCTTGCTGATATAAAAGGCCATTTAATCGTACATTGATATAACGAGTTTGATATCGCCCATCCCTAATGAAAGGTATTTCTGTTATGAGTGGTTCTTGAAAAGGTTGGCTCTTAAAAATTCAAATAAATATTTGGCTTATAATTTATCCCGTTACCTCTAATTAACTGAAACCAGTTATATTCGAAGTTTTCATCAGTTGCAATAATCTCGTTTTCCAGTAGTTCCTCATGCGTAATTGGGTGCTCCCTGTACCCAATCGATACTGTTGAGGAAATGGCTGAGATATTGGAGGCGAGGATGACCAGGAAGTTGATGAACTTGGTGAATTAATGAAGCCATAATTGAAAGGTCGCTGCTAACGATGATGGTTGGGAGCGAGTTCTGGTGCATCATAATCATATCGCTACTGGCTGATTAGTATGGCTTCCTCTTAAATTACCGTTCGGGAGATGATTTGCAGTAAATGTTATTACTTACCGATGACTGTTATTAACAAAATTAGTTGATCCTGGAGTTTATGGTCCAATCTTGATGTGGTTAGCAGGTTTTTGGGTCAGGCTGTACGGGTTTATATTTTAACTTCTTTATTTGTGATTATTATCGAACAATAGCCGTTTCATTTCAAAAGGATATAACAGACCGATTCCAATTTTATGAATCATGTCTATAATTTCTGATTTTGGAGCTATCCAAAAATAATCATCGAAATTCATTAGGTAGTTATATTGATGATAGGTAAAATGTATATTTCAAGTCACTTACTGGATCTTTGACTTCGAATAATATCGGAAGTTATTCAGAATAGTTCAACCAAATAATTAACTTTCTAATACTTTTTTTTTCACAAAATATGTCACTAGCGTTTAATTAACGAAAATTGACTTAGTTTAGGTAATGAAATCATTAACTAAAATTTAATCGATCCTCAATAATATCTGCTCTCTCCTCTCCCCTCGAATTACTCATTAAAGATGGCAAATTGCAAGAATAAAACAGTTGAATCGTTTTTTTCCTCGATAATAGTTTGGTTACGATTAGAAAACCAGGCCGAATTCCTAAAGCGATTGAGCAAACAGTGTACGCGATTAAACCCTGGCCCTTCAAAGCATACCGGAGAACAAACAGAAAACTTTTCGTTTTCACTTCTCTCGATTTATCATCCTCAATCCTTTCTAGGAATTTACCTTACCAATTTCAGCTTTTTATTTCACGTATTATAGGATTCTTGGATGACAGCTGGAACAGACCTGCTCTTTGATTAAGAAATTAGGGTCCCATCCTTCGGCTCCAGGCTCGAGTTTTGCTGTAGTACAGCGTATTGAACTTTTACCTATGTTTTAGTTAATTATTTTCAATAATGAATGATTGTAAACGGCCGAGAAATAAAAAAATTAATCCCTTCTCAAAACATGAGATTTTACCTTTCAAGATACATAGAATTCAAAAATTTTATTTTGTTTTTGTTATGATCATTCGAAAGATAATCAATGTAATACTCTCTTGGACCAGTATTAATAAGCAGGGGTATAGCGCAGTGAACTTTTTACACATGTTTTATAAAATTGTCTGCACTTGTTCATATGGTAAACTGGTTCACATTAGTCTAGTTATTTGAAACTTCGAAAGCTGTACATCTACCGGAACATTTCAGTTCTATCCGATCATGGCGAATGAGGGTATAATTTGGAATGGATATAGAGGAAGGAGGAATATTTGTCTTGAGCCAGATTTCTGAGAAGGCAATAATGTCGTAGAAGTTATGAAGGAAATAATGAAGGAATTTATCAAAATGTGCCGAGAGGTATTGGAAGTTAACGTAGCAGGACAATAGGTTCTTCAGTGGATCTTCCTTCTCTGCTGCCAACAATAAATCGATCAACCTTGGAAAATTGTGCAGAATATCAGGGCTTAACTTAAATGCCGGAATTTCAAAACAAATATATAAATAGCTTGTTGGTAGTTTTGAAATGCTAAAGTTATTGTCAGTGACTACAAAACTAAACCTTAGTTTCAATACCAACCAAACGTTTGTCCTGAAAGGAAGCTGCATCGTTTCTGACTACAATAGCAACTGTACACTTACTGTAATTCCACTGGAATTATACAAGTATTAAAATCATATACTGACGACATTAATCTGTGTGTTTTATTCACAAACTCATATACCATACGAAAAAACAAAAAAACAAACAGCAAACCGCTAAACAAATAAATTTCTTTTTGGACGTTGTTTTGATTTGACAAAGGCTTCTTAAAGAGAAAAGTGTGATAATTCTGAATTATTACAATGGATAATATGAGAAAGATACCATGAAATTGTTGAAGAAACATCTGGAAAGGAAATGTCAAATTAAAACAATCTCGAGAGAAATAACCCTTCGAGATAGGACAAAGGAGGGTGGAGGAAGGGAAAAAAAAGAACAGAGGATGGCTATAAATATATTAGGAGGTAGAATTTATGAGAGGGGCGGCTCAAAGGAACCATGGGCTAACGAAAACGGAAGTAAATTATTCAAAAATAATTCAGAGTAGAAAAAAATATTCATCAATTAAGAATAATGGTAGGTAAATACTAGGATTGAAACAAAGCCTGCGTGTTTTAGACCTGGATATTGCCACTCAGCAAGCTTACTCTTCGAAATCACTTGAACCCATCTCTGCTTGCTATTCAATGGTCCATGATCGAGACTTACTTTCGTGAATGATGTAATACAGTGACAACTGTAAAGCATCGTAGCTGAAAAACGTATTTTTCATATTCTTTTTTATTACAGTTGAGGGACGATACGCGCTATGACTTTGAAAAATGCTTTTTTTTCACACTTTCGACATTTAAACATCTCGGGGATCATCCCCCTAGCAACAGTAACAATTACCAATACGAAAAATGTTCTGAGATGAACATAAAAAATGTCGTTTTTTCACATTCGATTTTTACTTTTATCACGATGATGTCACTATCTCTATTTTTTTTAAACCAATCCAAATAGCGTATTAGAGCAGTACCAATACGTCTTCTTAGAGTAAGAATAGGTTTCGGATTTAATTTTACCTCCGCGCGTGCGCTGCTCCTCCGAAGTTCGTTGGAATTGTTAGTTTCAAAGAACCTGCCACGAACATTTGGTAGTCATTTTGCAGTGCTATTTCCCTCAAAGCATCTGCATTTAGTCGTTTTTAAACTGATCTTTGTGTCGAGGATCCCAAGGAAAAATTTGTTTGGATAAGTTTAACTAAAATTCCTTCTGACCCCTCCTTAATTACTACTGAAAAGGCAATCATTAAAACAAATAATAGGTTATTAATGCCTATAAGAAGTTGAATAATATCAACATATTAATTGAAATCTAATCTTTTAGTTTATATTTTCAATTGAGTTGAAAAAAATTATCATATGCCCGCGAAAAACAACAAACCTTTCACGCTCCCGTACAAATTTGAACTGCTGTCTCACAAAGTGTTCGATGAAAAAATGGATAGAAGATGGATTGCCACGTGCCGTGCGCTATAACACCCTTTACTAATCTAGATAACCGGCTACGCACGCGCTCAAGTCTATGTATGCTCTTAGGTTGACGTTCATTTCGATTACGAAAATCTGCGGTTAATGCCATATTCCATCTGTTCTTCTCTATTGTAATACAGAAATAAGTATACAGAAATACAGAAATTATTATTATACATTTTTGTGATTGATATGTACCTATATTGGTTAATATATCAAGCTACGAACAATTAGGAAGTTTTCTTCCCAAGACCCTCTAAGAATTTGTTAGTGGATCAATTACGGGATTACCTCTTCCTCGTTAAATAACTGAGTAGTTAATTTAATCAAGTTGATAGTTAATAGTTAATTTTGGCAGTAATAAAAACCTAAATGAAAGTTTCGTTATTCGTTGACTGCTACAAATATGTTAGGTCAGAAACTTTACTTTTTAATTACTTTATTTATTACTATAGAATATTAAATGCGCTGATTAAGCTGTGCTCATACATTAATTTTTGTATCCTTCTTTTGCGAGCATTTTACAATTATTTATAACATCTGTTGATGGATTGTTAGTACCTGTTAGTAGTGAAAAACTATATAATATACAGATAATTTAAAAGTAAAAAAAAAAGGTTAATAATATAACAGTTAATCCATTTTATATAAGGCGACTTTGAAATCAACTAATTTTTATTCTTAAAATATGAATGTTTTGCATATGCTAGCTTATAATAAAGTCTTATTTACTACAAATTTGAATTACTACAAAATATGAATACTGGGCCAAATTATGAGAACGCATACAAATAGGATAAAGTGCCCTGTTATGAGACACATTTTGTAAAATTGCGCCCAATATAACATTTACCAAGTATTTTTGTCTGTAAAAATAACTTCTATTTTTCCTATTAAATGCTCTTTTATGAAGTGAGGTACATATAACTAATAATACTAGTAATGAAGTACCATTGTTCTTATAAATAAGCTGCTTAATATTTGTTTTAATTACATAATTTTTTAAATGAGTGGGTGACGCAAGACGTGGCGTTGGTTGATACTAGACCCGCCGAACCAGCCCAAGCTCCAAGGCGCCAACGCTCTTTCAAACTGGAAATCCGATTTTTACGGTTCATATCCGAGCATGGATCTATCGCAAGACTATGTCGAATTCCTGTTTTTTTATATATGTAATAATATTGTTTACATTAGCTGATTATGTAAGGTGCAGAGGTTATAGTGATGGGGATAAAAGGATTATGTGTTGTGATTTCTCGACGGGCTTGGCGTGGTCGCGGTAATAAACAAAACGCTGCGGATTATAACACAATGGTTTATTATTTCCAAATAGTAATATGTATATTAAAAATATCTGGTGTGTCCATTCGCACAACATTCCTTATCGCTTAGGGTTAAAGTCTAATATAAAATATGTTTGCTATATCTTCGCTAATTTAATTCCGTATAAGATTTTTTTTTTTAGTTTAGCTTTGTAGATAATCAAATTATCTTTCGAATGTTCTTGTAAATATCTGTAATGTTCTTGAAGATATATAGTTTTTTAGTTTAAAAAAAAAATTAACAAAGCCGAACTGGTTTCCATAGGAACATTTATACAGTAAAATTAGGGATTTACCCGAACATCCAAAAAAATATGCTGAAACTGGTCATAAATTTTTCATCGCCCTTCTCCTAATAACTGAAAAACGTCCCAGAGTTTCCCGCGTCGGGTTTTGAGGGGAGGGGAGAAGGATAGAAAACTGATTTATTTTCAGCTTTATGTGAATTTCTCAAAAACTATGAGGTTTACTGCAAACATCATTCCATACAAAATTAATGTACTTTGGACTCTCTATAAAAATGACAATACACTTCTTTGTTAAATCAATGGTTACGAAAATATTAAAGCTTCTATTTAAAAATTATCTTATTGTTTTAAATAATTACACTGTACTGTATTTTTCGTCTTAAAAACGTATGGATAATTTAAATCTCACAATAAAAAGGGTTTATTTAGGTATTTGTGGCAATGCGCTACCTTGTCTTGACAATGTATGGTAAATGACATTTTTGAATAAAATGAGACTATTGGTGATTCTGACTCTCCTGAGTGTAATGCACAAGAGAAACAAACTCTTTCTGCGATCTGTTGAGACATAGCCCTTTTACTAATGTGACAAAGTTCCAACTGGAGGAATTTATTAATTTAGTTTATGTAGTTTACACATTTTGTATATAAGATCACTGGTGTGATATTTTTTTATTTATCTAATTTCAAAAGTTAAATTTGAAATATGTTAATTAATGAGAATATTGATACATTTTATCAATATAGAAAATTGAAGTGTTAGAACTTCAAATTTTCAAGCTAATTTTTCTTGAAATAGCCTTTACTTTACTGTTTTACCTTGAAAACCAAGATGGCGAATGGATAATAACTGAATTGTGGTCAAACGGCTTTTTTGGTAACTGAGTGAAAATTCAATTTTTTTCCTTTTATTTATTGACAAATGTAACCATTAGTAATAATGATAAATTAGCACATTCATGTCTCATATAAAAGAAAAAATAAAGGTAATAATAAATTAAAATAAAATATGAGAATAATAAAATAAAAAAAACACCTTAAAATCAGATCTGTGTTCCAAAATTAAGCAATGCTCTGAGTTTTTTTTTTTAATCACTAGTTATACACTTACGGGTAATGTCCATTAGTATTTTTAAGAAGAGAAAAAACAGTACAGAAGCCTGAGGGATTTTAGTTTTCTTAAAGAATTTTCGTTTTATTTTTATAATATGCTTAAATATGTTTTATTTTTTATTTTGATAATTTTGATTTTCTTCTCTGTTGTTTTTAATTGAAACAAAATAAACAAAAAAGCCATTGTTTGAATACTCCCTATTATTTATACGCTGTGGTTCTGTGCACTGATACGTTTCTTTTATGTAAACGTTGTATGATAAATTATAAGTTTTTTCATGTTGCAGTAACATCTGGGTTTGAATAGAGATCAGATGGAATAATTATACATTCCCTAGGTAGCTCGGCCTCTGCTCTCTGTAGCAAGGCAGCCTACCTTAGTATTCTCATCGCTCGGGACCATAAAAGTTATCCGGAGTTAAAATGTGAGAAAACTGATCTCTTCTCAATCATTATAGTGTTTTGAGAGCACTGACCTCTGTAGTCTGCACGTTTATTATTGTTGACACAATCTTTAAAGATTTTATGTATTTTATATGTATGAATGTTTTTCCATACTATTTCAGTTGTGAATTAGGATCATGCTTTTATGACTAGAGTTATTCCATACTAAATGTTGAATTATTGATTTGATTTCAGAAATAATACTGTTCTTAAAATAAGCCAAAAGACTAAAGATATTACTGATTTATGTATGTATGCTTTTAAATGTATTCCTTTATCCGCACCTTTCGATATATTTACTAACAAACAGCCCTTGTGTTCTTGTCAGTGTGATGATGTCATACCAGTTATGAAGAGAAACTATGACCCATTGCATCTGTTCCGTGGTATGATCTCGATGAAGATCATACTCAAGTAATCTCATATTCACGTTTTTTTTTTCAATAATTTATATTTAATTTATATTATATCTGGTGAGTAAGGCGAATGGTAATCGTTTTTCCTTTTTGAAGATAATCGATATATATATATATATATATATATATATATATATATATATATATATATATATATATATATATATATATATATTATTTTTTGTTATTATCCGAAACATCCCGAAAAATAAACAACTAAAACATTAAATATTTTTCCTTGTTGTTTTCCTCAGGCACCTCATTCGCACCCAATAAAAATAATGAGGAAGCTATACTGGCATGTTTAGTTGGCGTTTTTCTTCAAGTTTTGTTTCAGTTGAATTCTGCTAGTTTCGTCCAGAATATATTAAACTTTCGAGTTTTTGTGAAACTCTTTTTGAGGTATCCACTTTACTCGAAAATTCACTTTTCCATAAAAGAAAATTATGTTAGAAAACGTATCAAAGTGTTTTAAATCTTTTCACTTTTTCTTTTTTTTAAATTTTTTTAATTTTTATTTGAAATTTAATTGATCTATGTAGGCCGGTAAATATGGTTAACCCTTCGGTCAGTTTTGATAAAACATCTTGATATTTCTTTTTGACGAGCGGCCTACTGAGTTTTTAAATTTATATTCGTCGTTATATATTACTTAGTGATTTATGCATTAAAACTGCGTTGATTTTTACGAGGAATGATCATACCTGGAAGCTGTTGGATGTAATTTAAGCCCATAATGGCGTATTACATTTTTTTGTAGCCAACTATAAAATTTAGTGAAACTGTTTTCATATGAATACTTACCGAACAAAACAGTGTGTATGGATTGTTTGGGGAGTGTCATTAATTTTCTAACGTATTTTGTAGAACTCTTATTTAAAATTAAAGCTTTCATATTCTATCATACCTTCGTATATTGAAATACATTGCCATCATATTTCCAGAGGAGATATCCTGGGTTGATATGTTTTTATACTCTATTTCGATTAGTATCATAACTGAATCCAGCATCTCTGCTGTACCTTTTCTTCAGTACTAATCTTTCAGTTCTTCGTATGGTCACAAAGCACAATGAAACATAGTATTTGTCATTATTTATAAACACAATGAAAAAAAATATATTTTGGATCAAAACAAAAATGCAACCAACAAGGATAGAAAAAATACAATATATTTAAAATAGCAGTTAGGAAGAGCGATCGATAAAATACTCCATTTATCTTTCGACTTCTCTGTCATTAGCTATTTACAGCTGTCGGAAGAACGTCAGAAAGAATGATTATTGATGATCGATGATGTCTGGCTTAACTTTCGGATTCGTTTCTTGAAGATTAAAATGATATTGAAACCCTTGGAGACTATTGAGTCGTAGAAAATGGGTCATATTAAATAATATATTCTAAAGACACGAGTTATTTAATCATGATTATAATGTATTTTAATTCTATTCAATCAGAAATCTTGAGTGCTCTCAGCCAAATACAGCCTTGGCCAGGAGTACTAGGCACCATGAAAATTTGTCTTATTTTATTCAACAAAATAATAACTGCTTTCAAAACTTGTTTTGTTGACAGAAATAAATCCCTTTAATGGAAAATTTTTCAACTCCTTTATTTTTGTGTTATTTTAATCAAAATTGTGAGTACCCTAATACATTTGTCCAAGGCTGTAAATTTGGCCGCTTTATGTCTAATTTTTATTTATACTAGCAGTGCTGTGTGGTTTCACACGCTTTGAAGTTGGGTTGATACTTTTTTTTTGCTTTATTTAATTTATTCACAACTGTAAACAAAAATGTGTTTACAACCAGCGAAAGAGATGTACAATGAAAACTAACGCCATGAAGACATGAAGGTAAAGGCCATCCAGCGATACTTCTCCATAAAAATTGTATGGACTTTCATTAAATTTGAAAGTTAGGAGATCCCTATTCCAGCTCCTGTGTAAACGTCGTCTTGTGCCAGGTAAGTCTCGTGTTGATAGCCCTTGAATTAATGGATTTGAGTGTATACTAAGCTTGTCGAGAAATCGTTTATATAATGATTTAATGGTTGATTGTATGTTTGGATGGTATGTTACTTAAGTCTTTGTGTAGGTTCTTGTTAGTGATGCATGGGGGAGCGGCGGTAATAAGTCTTAGTACTTTTGATTGAAATTATTGCAGTTTCTGTTGGTTAATGGGTTGACCCCAGGAATACAAAATAATCTTTTAAATAATAAGCTCTGACATGTTGTTTAGTATCGTTGGTTGCAGACGCTTTTAAGGACCAGAGTCAAAACGACAATAACTTTTTATAAACGGCAATAAAGTTCCACGTTTTCACACTTTATTTTTTCCCCGCCTTTTCTTATCCTCTCGTTTTATTTACCAAATAACATTTCCACACTATTATTTCACACGCAGATATATTATACCAACTTCTCAACAGCAAAATTGATAAATTTGTGTAGTCAACTTAGTTCCACGGGTATGAAGGTATTAAGAATGCCTAGATCCTTCCTCTATGCACGATCTATCTAACGTAAAAATAATTTTTTAAATTAGACTGGTAGTTTCTGAAATTAGCGCGTTCAAATTTACAAACTGTTCAGCTTTATAAAATAGTATAGATAGTGATTTTCTATTTCATACCTATATATATTCTATTGATCTTCTTTGTGAATTATTATCATTATTTGTTTTATTCTATATTATTTTTCTTCTTTTTATCTTCTTCTATAATATATTGGATATTGGATATAAGTGGAAGATTCCACTCAGGAATCCTTGAGTCTCCAAAACACCGGTAAACAACTAACCAGTCGACGCTTGGCAATGCTGGCATTCTGATAGAAAAGAAATCCAAGATGTGAAGTCCTGTCTCTAGTTGATGTGTCTTTTTAGACTGTTGACGTGAGATGTGCTGCATTTTGTCTGCATATATTTGATATAAATTTTTCTGTCTTGATGATGATGAATTGGCGACATGTTGACTGGTTAAATGTTTACCGCTATTTTAGAGACGCAAGTCTTTGGAATCTTTCATTTATGTTTTAGCAATTATTTCATGCCTCTTATTGAATTTTGACTCGTCTAAATTAATATTAAATATTCATTATTGTTTTTATATATTCTTTTCACCCTTCATATGCTTAATCTTTCAGCTGTAATTTATATTTCTATATTAAATACTGTATCAACCGTAGCAGCATTCGCAAAGCGTTACTAAATTATTTAGAATATATGAAATGAAATTACTATATTTTATTATTTTTGTAACTTTTATATGTGGTTATTGCACTGACCGATAAATATTTTTCTGGTTAAAATCTATTCAATGTAGTCTCACTGCTGATATTTGTTATTTACTGGTTATTTAATGGATAGATTCCGAGTTATATTTATTAAAATTTAAAAAAGTCTTTTTTATCTTTTATGGGAATAATATTAAGTTTTTACAACCAAATTTAAACTTAATACATATACGAAAAAAAAAACACGGAATAGACTCAAATAAAAACGATTTCAAACTTTTCTATCTAATGCGTTATCCAAGGCCTTATAAATGTCACCTCCGGAAATTTCCTGTTTACAACACATTTCCGAAATTGTGGGAGGTTGTTGTCTTATCCTCTTCCTGTATTGCTAAGCCCTAGTCAAGGGCTTCTTCTTCTTCTTTTTCATCTTCTTGGCAAATGCCATGCTTCGTAAAAATGGTTTTATCATTAACGTATGTGAAATCGTTCGTCCTTTACTTTTAATTTTGAATGTTTTTAAATTTTGAATTTAATATTTATAATAAAATAAAATAATAATTATGATAAATTATGACTGAATCTTTTGCTTGGCTTTGAAGGCTCTTGGGTTCAGTACTTGATAAAGACGTACTGTTTCTTGGCGAACGGTTATGAAAGGAGCTGATTTAGCCAGGATCACGCTCAACCACCTGGTTATTCCTAATTAAGGGTACCCACTTTATGGAAGCTGGGTGTGTCCCAGGAGGGTCTCCCGATCCCAGGGTTGATCCACGGCTGATATAACAGAATAAATAATTATCTACCACAGCCGGACTCAAGCCCAGGCCCGGGAGTCTGGAGTCCAGCACATTGAGTTACACCATCTGATATTATTTAATCAATAAACAACATAAAGTCTTATGATGAAAGCAATCAACAGTTAGGACAATTCACAATCAACAATAATACAGTGTTATTGGAAATGAACCCTTTCATAATTAAAAACCCTGGAACTACAAAAGTGCTCTGGAACTGCGCAGAAATATAGTAATAATTTACAATTTAAATGTTTTAATATATGCTATAATGTTATCATTATATAAATCCTGTATATATTCACTATATTTTACAGTATATATTGAATACTTGACCGTAGTACGTAATTAGTCAAGGAGATGATAAGGGTTACGGTAAAAAATATAAAAAAAACACAGTAAAAACCTATTTAATGAATCCCAATGTTTCGGCCCACGCTGTAGGTCTTCTTCAGGGCTATATAGAACAAGATACAATAAAGATATTATCAAAAATATATAAAATGAAAGTATATAAATGGTCGAAAATGTAACAATGATGTAAAAGAAATCAAGAGCTTACATCTGACTGAATTTTATATAGTAAAACTAACAAAAATGTAGTACTTAAAACAAAAACTAATGTAAACTTTTAAATATTAGAAATAAACAGGAGTAAACGTAACAAATAAGACAAAATAATGATTCTTTTTTTTTTAATACTTTTTCTACGATTTATTTATTTTAATTTCATGTACTTCTATGATTTTCATCATTATTGGATCTTGATCTCTACAGCTCTGAAAAAGTTCTATAATGGTGGCAGAGACGCCGGATTCATTGAGTACTTTTTACTATCTTTTGTGCTGATCTTGATGATGTTTAGTTTTAGCTTATTTATTATTAATGATTTATAGTATGATAGTAGTGCATGATATGATAAGCATTTATGAACCGGGCTCGTTTCTATGCTGCTTCCATGTGTAATCCAAGAAGTATTTCTTGAAGCTTAAAATCATCCTTTTTTGTGTATATTGTAATTAGGTATTTGTAACGATAAAGCTTTCAGATTTACGGTTTGTTAGATGGGATTCCTTATTTTTTTAAGTTCTTCGGACCCGTGGGAACGGGTAATTGCTAATTAAAATAAGAATTATAATAATTAAGACATTAACTGTCAAACTTTTTTTATTTTGCTATGAAACTTCGAGTACAATGCGAAATGTTAATTGTAATTATATTCATTATGTGTGATTATTTTTTTTTTTACTCAATTTAGCGTATTATATTCTAAATTATGATAATTATGATTACGAACAAAAGGGCAAAAGTTCAAATCGTTTTCTTTCTCTTGCCTGCGTTCCCACAACAAGGCCAGGGTCACCCTTCGAGGACGTCGCAGAAAAGGCATATCGACCCGAGAAATGATTATTTCATTCGGTCTAGGTTCGATCCCCGAAAACGAGCCCGTTGCCCCGGGTCAGTGCCAGTCTTGAATAAATAAGCCAAGGTCTCGGTCGATCATTTCCCCGAAAATGGTCCACCCTTTTCGACTGCCCTATTTCGGGATCGCGTGACCGCCTCGAAGTCTCATGGCCGCTGGTCGAAACGTCGTGACTGTAGTCCTTGTTGGAAATAGGAGTCTTGGAATAAGCCCAATATAAAGAAACGGTGCAACTGTTGTGTAATTGTTTCATTTTCGTGGATCATAATGTCCTGGAGTAATGGTTGTCACCCTGTCCATATCTTGAAATATTTTCAAAAATATTTACTTCAACTTTAACTATAGAATCATGATACAACTCAGACAAATAGTTGAACGTTGGGTTTTTGATTGTTACACAGCATTTGATACCACATGCTATAGTAACGTATCCATGCGATTACAGATCATATCATGTTTCAGAAATGTGACGAAAAATCAGTTATTTTTTATTAGAAACATAATGTATCTTCTATGTACTGTTGAAAATTGCTCAAAAAGAATAGTAATAAGAGTTAAATTGGTCAAAAAGAATCCTCCTATTTTGCGTGTATCCTATCCTAATATCCTATTAGTTAATGTTTATCGCATTCTTAATACTTACAGCTAGAAATCACCCATGAGATACTTCTAAGACAGTCTTTACATAATTAGTTTCATAGTTATTTACTTCCCATCTTGAAATGTTTATAATTAGTTTATAAAATTATATTGTAAATAAAATATTGTTTATGAACCAGTTTCCCTTAATAATCATCTTTTTGACACATAGGAGGTTTCGCGGTGACAATGTCGATATTTAAAAAATAATATAGATTCGATACATTATGTTATTGTTTTCATTCATTTGAAGAAAAAACTTATTGTCGTCGAAACGTTTTTTTTTTTAAATTCCATTTTTTAGAAAAAGATATTTTAAATTATGCTAGTTACTAGACATCCCATTTATACTAAACATAGAAAAAAAAAATATGTAACGCTGGCTCCCAGAATATAAGGAGAAATAAATGCGTTAGGGATAAATTTAATTGCCAGACTCAAGTTCGTTACACCAACTCGGGTTGAAGAATTATATTAGTTCCACCTTTCTTGCATCTCAGTGTCACATAACCGTTTACAAATACTAAACTATAATTTCAGAACATGAACTTGTCTTTTAGATAATTATAGACCAGGGAAAGAGATTGGTTGTGCCACGGAGATAGCAGTTGACACGAAATGGACGCCAGAGCCCCGAGAGGAAAGGTCGCTCCCTCACACGTGGCTCATAGTTGTTAATGGGAAAAATAAATAAGGCAGTAATCTCCTCTAATATTACAGTAATGAAAGTTATTGACAATAATTTTTATAATTATATTGTTACCCACAATTATCTTCCACTATATCATGGGCCTTCTGTTTGACGGGAGAGCGGAGCTGTCTTATAGCACCTTACGTCACTAGACGAATGTGACATCAATTCATTTTAATGATTATCAAATAACTCCTCAAAAAGGCCTGGAACTCCCCTACAAAAGAAAGTCATTAATCTACTTATTCAGTGTATAAATTTATTCATAACGCAACCCAATCTGTTCCCATCAGCATCACTAACGAGAATGTGTCCGAGGAAGATATTTTCGGATCTTATGTAACATATCATGGATGTAACAAGACACCCGATGGATACGGGTAGGATCTCGTAACGCGTGGCGTCTTCGGTATCCTGAGTGTTTTAGTAGGAGGACATCGAGCTTTGGTCAGAAAGGTTATTTTGGTCTTCAACACCAAAGGCAACTTATTTTCTACCTGTATAACTTATTGTGCTTTATTGGAATCTAATATCAAAAGCATATAATTCTGTTATATTTTGACAGAATTCTTAAATCTTTAATATATTCATAAAAATAGTCTTCATTAAAAATAATTACCTGAAGGGTTTTAAAATAATCAGGCAATAGAAACAGTAAACTGCACCGGTAGTCAGATATGAATGGATGGCTTAAGTCATTATTTGGATTTCAAAACTCTTGTTATATTTTATCGGAAAAAATGGTAAGACTGAAATCGAGCTTGGCTAGTATGCTCTTTAAAAATCACTTGAAATAACTTTTTACCCGTGCGTTTTCCTATCTTTTGAAAGTTGTTTTTTTTCTTGGACTAAACCTCCCCTGAGAATATCATGAAAGTACAATTAAGGTGCATTATATTAGTGGCAGAAACAGCATATTAAAAATTGAAAAAAATAAATTTAAATTTCCATTTCAGAGCTGAAGTAGCTTAGCTCTAAAAATTAAATTTTACAGGAGAGGGCGTTTTATTTTATTTTTTAATCGTTTCGTAATATGAATGTAAACTACTTTTTCGCTTGGATGTAATTCCTTAAGTATTATAGATTCAGATAAGCTATGTTTGCATCAAATCCGCGGTAGTCTGAAATATCTTCAGTGATAACAAAAAAAAAAAAAAAAAAAAAAAACCAAATTTGGATATAGGATTGTTCTACCCTGAGTGCCTGAGTATTGTCAATATTTGTCGCAATAAATAATTATTGTTAGTTTCGTTATTATATGTTTACTAGTCGAACATAATGACTTCCCTCAAACTGTGATTAGTGAGTAACTTTATATAGACTGCCTTGATAAAGATAATAATAAATTATTTTTAATGTTTTAGTAATATTATTCTTATGAGAGTTACGTGACCAAAAGGTAACAATTTCGCTTCTGTATGAATAGGTAATTGAAAAAAAAATCATTAATTATATTTAAATTATTATTTTTAATCTAAAACGTTCAATAAAATATGTATTAATTGTAATATTAAGGAAATTGATCAATACTTCACACTTAAATCATTTTTTTTCAACGACGTTTTTAATAATTCGTTATAATAACATGTATATATATATATATATATATATATATATATATATATATATATATATACACACACACACACATACACATATACATATACATATACATAGTTTAAAATAATACTAACAGTGCACATATATAGAACAATAATATTAAATAATTAATTAGAAACAAAAATATTAATAAATAAAAAAAGTATTCTCAAGAAGGATTTATAATGATTGCCCATTTAGGGATTGTCAGTCTGTCATTAACAATCCATGTGCTATATATTGTAAAATCAAGAAAGTCTGTTCTCAATTTTGTAAAACGCATGTGTCCCGTCTCAAGACATTTTTGCGTTTTTAATCTTTTACAACAGTCGAACAGTATGTGTTTTAAATGAATCATATTGCAGTGATGTTAATAAACTATAGGTAACGTTAATGCCTTAAATAGATATTTTTAGCCGTGTAAAATTGGTGAAACTCGACCTTGCATGTACTCGTCACTAGATCAATTCTGAGGATAAATATTTGATGAAGTGACCAAAGACACGTTCAAGGGTAGTGCCTTTCTAACTACTCCATTAGTCGTGAGATTCATATATTAATTTTTACTGTTATAAAAATGGATATTTAAGATACCTAAAAATTCCCAAGTTCACTTCCTTGTCATTGACCAGTCCAAGTTCGTAATGAAAACCAAGGCCGCATTTAAAATACTTGCGACCTTCCTTGAAATAAGGAATAACTCGGAAAAAATAAAATTGTTACTTAATATACGTGGGAGAAACTTCTAAAAAATTACCAACCAGAATAAAAGTCATATGGAGTTTTATAATTAAATATGGAAAATAACCATATGTTTGATTTTAAAAATCCCTAAATACTAGAAAATGAAAAATATATCTAAAAAACAGAAGAAGGATGGAAGTAATTTATATAAACAAAAATATTAGAAATATAAACAATTTTAAGACTGACACAAAAATTTAAATTGTCACTACACTGATATCAATAAAATAAATTTAAAATAATGATATTTAAAAAAAAAGTATGTATAATGAAAGTAGAAACAACTAAAAATGGGAATTAATATTTTTTTTTAAATCCATATTTTTGTAAATAAGAAATGCAGGGCAAATGACCTGGGAAGATACATGAGAGATAGCAAAGAATAATAAATATATTATAGCTGAAGGGTTAATTATAATAATTATAATTATAGCTTAAGAGTGTGACACTGATATCGCACACTCTTAGCAATGCTTGTACATTAAATATAATAAAGTTATTAAAATTATTAACATTCGTCTAAAACTTGTAGTGATGTAGTGAAAAGTTATTAACAACCCTTTGCTTGCCACTTAGATCGTAAGATTATTTGATAAAAATAGGGAAAAATTTGTGTACAAAATTATTTGGCCTTATGGCGTGACCTCCAACCCCAACTTGTCAAATTAATTTAAACGCCTGGCAAATTTTTTTTTTACATTAAGTAAATTTGAGCTCTGATATTAGGCGAGTCAGAGAAAAACTTAATGTAATTGATTGATGTAAAAAATTGATTTTTGGAATGTTAAAATTTGCTTTAGTCCACTATGCGTCGAACTGTTTCTTGTTTTAATCTTATAAGATTCTAAATGGGTTTATTAATATATATTTATTTCACAAGTGAACTGTGGTTAATATTATGTATAATAGTAAATATTTTACATACATGGTAGTAGAGAATAATTAATATAAAAGAAAAACAAAAAAATCCTTTCATCTCTTATCTGCTTAGGCAGACTAGATAGGCAGTGTGCCTGAAGTAGTGGTCGACCTCAGCCGTTTTAAGGTCCTCCAGCCTAACGTTAATATCTCGACTTTTATCGGTTCCTTATTGGGTTTTGGGTATAAGCCCATGCTATATTGTAGAGGAAATAGTTCGTTTAGTATAAATTGTGCTCTAACAGACTATAGGAGAAGCCGTAAAGCATTGTAATCAACTGGGAAAATATGTAGTAATTATATGTGATAGTATAGGTATTCTGTGTTTACTATCCTATCATCTAATGTGCACATATGGTAGTAAACATAATGTGTATGTTGTAAATAAATGCCTATATTTTAATTTTGAAGGTTTTACTACTTAAGATGTCTGTAGTCTAGCGATTCCAAAAAAAAAGGAAAAAAAAAAGACGTTTTATTTCCTGTTTTTGCTTATTTAAAAACCTACTGACAAGAGGAGTTCACAATTAGCCCGTCGCCGATTTTGATCAAAATTGTTTGGGTGATTGTGCATTGAAAAAAGTCCATATATTTCCAACCGTTTCTCCGTCTCAAAGCAGCTTAGAAAAAAATAAATAAAACAAATAAAACTGCTTTATTGTATATCTAGAGTTTGAAAAATGAAATCAGTATGTTTTTTCCAGCAAAACATTTGTTTTCATATTGTATTTAAGTTAAAAAGAATTGATATTTGGTCAAATACATTTTTTAAAAACAGTTTAAAGTACTAAGTAAAATGGCCTTACGGATTTTTTTCATACCAAAAATGAGGGCAGATTTTGATTCAGCACACAAAAAAACCGATAATGTTTGTATCGGTGGTGTAAAAGTAATATTTACTATTTCTTTGTATTTTCAATCCCTCTCCCTAACTGAAAATGATATTGATAATTAATATTATCTGTTTTTATTTCTTTTTTTTCAAAAATATAAATTTACTAATTCGCTCCATTAAATTTAGAATTAATTAGAAGGGCTTTCATTTTCGTTAAGTTAGGTACTCTTATTGCTATGTGACTAAATTTACTGAATTTCTTAATTTACTAAAATCCATCTGATACTCTCTCTGAGATATATTCGAATGTTGTGATGGAATTAGTAAAGCCGAAAAATGAGAATGAAGGAAACGTTGTGAAGAGAATAGGGACGACACTCTATGATAGTTGGCGAAGAGCGCACGCACCATTCTGCACGAATGACGATTCCGCGAATTCATCAGTTTCACAGTTCGCAGCTTTCTGCTTCCAGTGGGCTCACGTTGGACTTAACTAACTCAGGTTTAACTCCTATCGAGTCTTCATTTTTTAACGTTGTTCATCTTTTATATTCTTTTGTAAACGTATTCATTTATATTTTATTCATTATCAATTAAATGAACTCATCGAGTTTTAATTTATTTTATTTTTTTAAATGTGATCAATGTTTTATTTAAAATGAAGTTCTTTTAATTTGTTTTATTACGATGTTAGTTATTCATCTTTTTCTCGTGATCATAACGATAGATCCTTTGGGCATATTTTTCTTTTTTCTTTCCGGCATCCATCTTCATTACTAGAAGCTTTTATTATTTTATATTTTTTACTACTAAAATTAGTAAAAAATATACTATTTTTTTAAGTAGTCATTTAGTTTTTCAAGCAATATATACTTCCTGGACATTGATATAAGCCATTGAAAAAAATATTGTAGCTTACTTAATTGAATCTGAGTTCAATTTGTTTGCTTTTATAGTCTTATTGAGGAGAATTAATGACATAAATATGTAAATCCAGTTGTATAAATCTTTATATATATGAAGCAACTTGTATTGTGTATATATATACATTGTTATTCCTTGCATATTTCTCTTCTGAACCTTCTCTTCCACGAGCATTTGGCATATACCTTTGCGATGGACTTATTAGATTGCCGTGTTTGTAGATTTCATCTCTAGTTATTTTCAATTATCTATGTTGCAATGGAAATTCCGCAACCGATATACTCAGATCCCAGAGACTTTCTCTGAGTCCGGAATACTTGTTCATGCATAATGGCATGCGAATCCTCGATGCAATAAAACAGAAACGTCCTTTTATGTTTAGTATTTAATGATGGATATCACAATATGCCACAGAGGCAATAAGTGGTATTATCATTCATACTATTTATACAAGATAAAAATAGTAAAGAAGTAATAATAAAAACTTCCTCTACTCTTCAAAAAAAAAAAAAAAATAATATAACTCAAAAATAGTTTGAGAATATGTGATACTTTCAAGATCCTATGTGATCTTAACGACAAGAAATCTTGAAATCATAGAATTATTTTTCTCCTTTCAGTTTTGTGTTATATCGTTCATCCTCATAACCCACTTTTCCTTTTTATTTTATTTTTAAAACTTTTAAAAAAAGAACTAGAACTTCTTTTTTGATTAATGTTTTTTGAATTAGAGATTTGTTTTTATCTAAACATCTATCTAAAATTTTGCTGATCATTTAATATTTTATTTTGATGTTTTCTTTTCCATATTGATCATAAGCCATGCAAGAATGAAAAATAAAATTAAACCACTTAAAAACGGTAACGTAAATTATTTTAAGGTTTTCATGTATTTTCAATTTCAATTATTTAATTATTCAATTATTTTCAATTTCATGTATTTAAAAATTTCATTTATATAAATAAATACTATTTCTTCTCAGAAAAAAAATCCAAAATGGTTGATTGTATTATGTAACTGGCTTAAAAAATGACAATATTATACAGATTTCAATATAAATTTTTTTTTTTTTTTGCGCCACTAGATATCATCGGTCTCAATGTGAAATTACGTTAGTAGAAAACATTATTTTATAATTTTCTAAATTTTACGCACAACAATTAATTCTTAATCTTTTCTACTCGATTGTATATTTGCTGGTACGTAATATTTAAAAAAAAAAATTAAATATGAAGAAATTTTGATTTTTTTTCCTAGTTGTTTTGCTCTCCGCTGAAAGGCTAGGGTTTGACAATTGTGCGGTTCACATTGAGACCGATGATACATGGACTTCTCATATTATAGAGGTGACAGTTAACGGGATCTTTTTTTTTTTCAAACAAAGTGTACGACTATATTTCTGAAATCATTAATTATATCAATTCTTTTGGGATGTTTGAATCAAATTTATCTAATAAACATTTATTTTGTATGTGCTTGTGTATTTTAAATGTAGTCACATGTTACAGACGTTTTAATGCTATGTAATAAGTTAACTGGACACTTTTTTCCTGTTTTGGATGGTTTAATTATGGGTGGAACGTAATTGTGTATATAAAACACAGATCAACTATCCTGATTAATACCACCTACGCAAATTTAATTTGTTAGAAACTTAGCTTTTGTCCAATAAACAATTTTTCATCACATTCGATGAACTTTTTCTTGTTCAGGACAAAAGATTGAAATATCATAAAAGTTATATGTAAAATCAAATTAAAAGGAACGAATATTAATATCATTAAACATCCTGAATGACAAAATATTTCCGGTTCCTTAGAAACTCAAAATTAGAATAATTCATTATACGATTTTTCAAAATTATATGTACAATAATATTATACTTAAAAGTTTGTGATGTTCTCTCTGAAATAATATATATTATTTTTAGAAAGTGCATAATTTTAATTTTTGGTGTGATTATTATGTTGTAGTTTTTTTAAAATATTATTTGCCTCTGTAAATTAATAAACAATATATACTGACATGGCGTGGAAAATAATGAAGAGTGTTAATTGAATTTCATTTCTCCATTCCAATTTTCATTAAGTATATAATGAACATTGGAATGGAGAAACTACCGAGAATCTGGAACAGAAACTAAAAAAAACAAAAAACAATTAAGTTGCTGGTATTATATTTACGAGGGCAAATAGAAAAGTGGTCTGAATTGTAGAAAGAAATCTAAGCTTTCTCATTAATTACTTCATTGATTTTCCTGTTATGTTGTGCCTTGCCTCACACTATCGCGGATTTTTTTTCTCGAATTATCTGGAAAATATAGTCACTCTCTGTTAAATTTTGTCTAGTATATTAACTCTTTATTTAAAATTATAATACTTTCGGGAATTAAGAAATATTTCCTGATATAAATGAAATGAATTTTATATACATATCAGGAATATTTTAAATAACTTAGAATTCCGGTAATGTTGGTCACTGATTGCGAAATAGAAAGAGATACACGGTAATAGGTAATTCAGTCTAGTAAATGTTTAAAGTTCAACTTATGACTCTTGAGGGCAACGGAAAACGGAGTCCAGCCATTTTCAACAATCCAGCTATTGCAAATTAAATATCGTGCAACTAATTTGAGATCATACAAGTATTGTGACTTAAAAAATATATGGATTGGATATGGAACACTTACATCCCTTTGTATCTTCGTCACTATGCCTGGCTAATTTGTTATTTTTATTATTTTAAAACTTGTTACTCTTCATTTGCACTTTTCATAAGAAGATTGACAATTAGCTAATATGATGATGGTAAAAGATAGACATGGCATATTAGGAATGGGGAAGGATAGTACCCAGAAGTACCTCTTTCCGGATTTAAAATGCTTTATTGTAAGTAATTTAGATATTTATTTAAGATTATATTAAATGAAGGACTATACATAACTTCCAAGGTAATCTTCAATATATTTGATTATTTTTATGTTTCGGAGAAATATTTCCTCATCTTCAGAACAATCTTTCTCAGCTTTAATTTATCTGCCATTGTCAATTTTATCCAGAATTTAAAAATAAATCGAACTGCTTACAACTTGTTGGAAATCTAAGGTCTAGCAAGAGCTCCCAGCAAGATATAGGCACGTTGATTAATTTTAAGATGTTGGATTTTTTAAAAATAATATTGACAATGGTAAAGAAATAAAAGCTGAGCAAGATTGTTCTGAAGATGGGGAAATATTTCCCCGAAACGTAAAAATAATAAAATAAAGTGAAGATTACCTTGGAAGTTATATATTGCTCTTCATTTCATGTATTCTTTGGAACTTCCTATGAAATTAAAGGACAGAAGAGAATTTAATATTATAATTTCTCACTGAATCCATTTATTAATTTTAAGAAGAGCTGTAGACAAAAGTATTAAAGAGAACTAATATATTTTTTATCATAAAACGAAACATTCATCATCAATGAAATAAATCATTAGCAATTACTTCTCCAACAAGTTAATTTGATATTCTTTCATCTAATACAAAATATCTTCTACATTCATCTCCCTACTGTACTTAAAATATTGAGAGTGTATTTAATCACACCAATAATAACTATTGTTCTGGCAAAGGAAAAGTGTGCTTAAATATTTTAAATTTATAGCCATCTTCCTTTTAATTTAATTTATCCAAGAACTATAATATATTTGACCCAATCGTTAGAATATACAAAGAGGCTTTGATTTGGAGGAATTTATCCTGAACGTAAATGGCAACGACGAATTTCGCTTACCAGATTACATTTTCTAACTAGAAAATTCCAAGTTTATGCCTGATAAAATTGAGAATATTTCATTAGTTATAATAAAACAAAGTATGTTTTCGGATATTATTAGAAAATTCCAAAACAAAGGCTTTAATCTTTTATGTAATTTTAGCTTATTCTGTCCTGATGATCTCTGAATTGGCGAAACGTTAACTGGTTAGTTATTTACTGCAATTTGAGAGACTTAAGACTTTGTTTAGAAATCTTATGATATCTTAAAAGTAATTTTTATCTCATTTTTTGAGTTTTTGCTTTCGTGAATTAACTCGTATGTATATTGAATTTTGTAACAGAAAAATAAAAAAAATAAAATATTTTTCTTGTTCCCCAACCTTCCCGATACCTGCCCAGGAAACTCTTGTCCCCACCATGGAGGAATTTAATTCCCAGATGGAGATCATCTAACTAAAATCTGATTCGTAGAGGAATTCTCCAATCCCTTTTTATTCGATACCTAACAGTCCCTCGACAATTTTCTTCTTTGATAATTAATACTTTAGTAAATATAATTAGATGCTGGAAAGTAATCTAGTATCTTGAATTCCGATTTAGTATTTTCTTTGACCGTAGTCAGCAGGGAACAAAACATAACAGGTAGATGTACACCGCTAGAGGGAAATGTTACGTAAGGTACGACCAGTTCGAAAAAAAACAACGTTATGTATCTGCCTGGCGGTCGGACCTAGCGGACTGAGATTTTCGGATCGCTGAGGATTCTCTTCGGAACTAGACCCCAGAGGACGTCCACCGCTAAGTGTTCGAGGGAGGGGAGTCCGGGGTGGGGAGTATCCGCGGCACCACCGCCAGTTCGCCCTGGCACCTCGCCGCGGTCACAGATGGGGCTCTTCATCGAGTGTTCTTAGTTCACTGTCGTCTGTCTGTTGTACGTCTGTCTGTCGGTCAGCAAGGAATATGATCATATCCAAGGACCTCTTCCTCCTCGGGGATCAGGACTACCTCCGCCTTCCCAAGGACGAGAAGAGGACTATGGCTAGGCCGACCACCACCAAGAACCTCAGGTCAGTGCCTCATGTTTGTCTGTATCCCCGCTACTAGATCCAACAGTCCTTCCCTCCAATACACTTTTTAATATTTATAGTTTCCATATTTTTAATATAAAGAAATTGGTTTGTGTTAGCGTGTACATAGATAGCCAATAAATCAAATTAAAAAAAAAAAGTTGGTGTGGAAATAGACCGAAACCTGGGAGCACATACGCCGCAGGACGGAATTAGATTTCGTTTCGCAACGGGGCGTAGACGTGAAATTTTTAAGGCATGGTAGAAAGTGAAATGTAGATAGTTTATGTAAATAAAGGATTGGTTTTGGTTTGGTAAGTGTGGAAAATACTTTAAGCGAGTGTAAATTTAGTTGTGGACCGAGCCGTAGGGCGGTGTCAATGACCCCGCTCACAAATAGCCCTTCCCCGAGCAGTGATAAAGTATGCGAATGCCTGATAACACGTCGTCTCTCGCTCCCACCGTTCTCTCTTTCTCTTCTTCATGTTTCGTTCTGCCTTTTTATTTTATTTATTATCCGGCCGAGTTTCGAAAAACCATTTTACAACAGGGCGGTTTTTGGTGTTGCGGTGTGCTCGGGGCACCATCGGGTGAAAGTAATCTTCCCGGTTCTCTGGTTGGTGTGGTCCTAGCTCCCTTTTTCCTTACTTCATTTTCTTGTCTTTTCATCACATATAAAATTTCATAGAAGTGCATGTAAAATGATTATTTGAATCAAGTGGTCTGGGAATATTTTTATCATCTCAACCTGGGACAATAGCATGTAATATTTGTGTTATATAAATGTTTCGAGGATTCCAATTGAATATGTATTTAAAAGTTATATCAAAGTTGAATAGAACTTACATTTCTGTTTCATTATAAATTTAAAATTACGATTGTGGGATCAAAAATTATGGTTATCTTAACAAGAGAGATGTAGCAAATATTTGTATTTCATAATTCTGCATCACTCATTTGAACGCCTTATTGAAAAATTGCATTCTAGAATATTGAATGACATTCTCAGGAATTCATAAATTTATTTAATTTAATATTATTAAAAAAAACATAGATTCAAAATTAAAAAGTATATGATTCGAATCTTCAATAAGGACAATTATATTATTTATGATTTTTATATTTTTTACTAATTATTTAAGTTATTTAGTGATTTAATTATTGTATTATTGTCTATGTATATTTATATATATATATATATATATATATATATATATATATAAATATATATATATATATATATATATATATATATATATATATATATATATATATATATATATATATAGAGAGAGAGAGAGAGAGAGACTTAAAATTTTCATTACTTGCAGACCAATTTTTGCCCATATTTTTAGTGGTTAGCTTTTAAGTAATTTCTAAAAGTAGGAGAGTAATACCACTTAATAATTAATTAGAAAGTTTCAATAGTTATATTTTGCCAAGATAATATTTATATAAAACCTAGAAAATTATTATTAAAAAATATCACAATCATAAAAAACATAATACTAATTTATAGAAAAATATCCTACGAAACTATTTTAAATTTAGATATTAACGTTTGATTTTTAAATGAAGATATTTAGTGTAATTAATTTGTTTATTGTTATTATTTATTTTTTTACAATCTTTTTCTCGGGTTATAGAATTTTTTTTTCAACTAAGTAATTTAGGAATATTTAATATCATATTGTTCAAATAGGATAGGAAATATTTTTTTTAGTGTGTACAAAACAAAACAAAAAATAATAATGATCCATAGCGCAGGCGTAGTAAGAATGGCCCCACCGTGTCGGTTTGTGTGTTAGTGGGGGAAGGGAGAGTGAAGGGGAAGGTGGTTCACTAGCCCATTTCCCGCTGCCATGGTAACCTATAAACAACGACTATAGGGGAAAATGTATGTTTTCATCCCACTCTTATCTCATTTCCCCTATTTTTATACAAAATCTTCCAACAATTTATTGCCATCCAACAAATACTAATGTAACTTCGGAGTATTATTAAAAAAGAAAATATTTGTTAAAAAATATTTATTTTTTACCTACGAATATCCTCTGATATATAGCAATGATCGAAAACGAAGCAATTAAAAAAACAGAACTAAAAATATGAACTAAACTGTTAAAAATGGTTGTAAAAAGACTTAAAAACTTATTTATGATCGAATATACCCGCAATATGTAACGTTATATGAAACGTTATATATATATATATATATATATATATATATATATATATATATATATATATATTTTTTTTTTTTTAAGCACAGTAACTATGAATTTTAAAATTTTGGTTTATATAAGGGAATACAATTTTACATTCATTTAGGATAATCTAATGTATTATTATTTGAGAATTTATTTTAATAATAATATATAATTAAATTTATATTAATTTCATAATATTATTCAATTCTACTTCCTATAAACATTTCGTTTCGTTACTTAATTGATAAAATGAATTATTTTAAATTCTGTTTTAAAATTTTTTCGCGATTACAATACTTCCTTTACTTCGTACAAGGAAGCAAAAATATCATAAATTGAATTAAGTAATTATCGAATTTTCGACAACGGTAGATATTAGTATTTATTAAAATTACTGTTATTATATATTAAAAAAAAAATATATTCCGACATACTTAAATGATCTATTTTATAAATCGAAATTATGTAATTATTGGAATGGAATTTATTCTCTTTTCTTAAGAGTTATGAAACTCAAACACCTTCGTCCTTAATAATAGGTCAGTAAATAAGATAAGCAGCTAGTTCCATGCGGCAGTTTGAAATGGTGTTTGTTTTTGTAAATTATTTCACTATTTTTAATTATTTTCCTAATTCATGAAACTTGAAAAATTCTTTAAGTAGATTCATTTTTTAAAAAATTAATCACTCATTCCCTTAAATTTCGTTTTGGAATTCAGAATACCTATAAATACAGGTATTCTACCAAAATTAAATGCTTGGTGAAACTATCAATCTTAAGGTCAGTGATTTTTCAATTTTTTTTAACTGGGGGCATCCTGAATTCATGAAATAAAATAAAATTTATTTTATTTATAATAAAATAAAATTATAAATAAAAAAATAAATAAAAAACTCAAAGAACAAAATTAGGATAATCAAAAAAAATAAGCTTCAAAGATAATTACCTACCATAAAACATTTATAGGAATTGTAATTATAACTTAATAGGATCAAGGCAATTACTCGGAAAGGGACGATCCATGTACAGTGGGATTGTAATTAATAATTATCGGGTTTAATTAACTAATTTCCTGCCTACTTGCATGTTATTTTTATCATTTGGTATCTATTCTGATATAATTCTCATTTTAGTTTGAATTCAGCCTATGTATTTTATCTTATAAAAGCAAATTAACTAAATCTTTTAGAATAATGATTTTGTTTTCATAAATTTATTGTTTTTATTTAATCTATTTTTAAAAAGTTATATCAATCTTAATGCCATTGATGCTTTTTTTTTTCAAAAATACTAAGGCTAATGCTGTTTGTCGAAATAACTCAAATAAAGCCATTATCTGTTAGTGTTGATGGTCGGCATTACCTACGTATCTTACTGATATTTATGCTAATATAATAGTGCTTATACTTGTAATATATATATGTATATATATTATATATATATATATATATATATATATATATATATATATATATATATATAAAGTAGTCTCATAAGTCCCAATTAAAATATAAGTTTACACAGATATATGTGTAAACTTATATTTTAATTGGGACTTATGAGACTACTTTGACTATGGTATTTAGCTGTTTGAAGGAAATGCAGCTGCCTTCGAAGGCAGTGGTATTTTTGAACTCCCCCAACTCTTGATGTTTTTTGAACCCCACCACATCGGGTCAGAGCTGTGACAAGTGAGTTTGGACAACGGAAATACATGTGCTCCAACCAAACTCACGCCCAACATTATACATATATATATTTAGAAGGAGATGGTACTCTAACAGCTAGGAAAAAAACCGTCTGGCAGGTATAATTGTTCCTTCTAGGCATTCTCACAGGGTAGTTTACTATTTTTAGGCCCACGGTTTTTTTTGTAGTTTTTTTTAATACACAAAAAAAACTTTGTCCGTAGGTTGAACACTTTCGAAAATAGTACAGAGCATATGAGCATATCCGCCCGTTAAGTACTTAATTTACCAAAACAGTTTGAGTGAGTTCTAGTCATTAATAATAGATTCACTCCTTGTAAATTTTATTAGGCAATCAGTGAATTTGTGGTTGCAGATAAAAAAAATAATAATAAAAAAAATTACATATCTTAAATAAAGAGCTTCTTCACACTCCGATTTAAGCATTAATGCCTTAGTTTAACGCGATTTACATTTTTTTTACAATAATACATTGCATAAAGCATCTGTTTTATAATAATATAATGCATGTTCTGTTACAATATATTCGATCATTTTCTAAAATATTTAACCTTCAAAGTTTTCAAGTTGTTAGGTTGATGGAGTTGTGTGGATTAATTATTGAATATTAAAAATAATTTCGATTCCGTAAGGATATGTCATGATTCCTTTGTTGCCTTTTCCATTTAACATATCCTCTTTCAGTTTTCTGTTAAGTTTTTAAATATAACCTCTTCCCATTAATGCCAACACCCTGAGCCCAAGTACCATAGAGCACAGTCTGGATATTTATAATATCAAGGTTAATTCAGAAATAAAATTCAACTAATTTTGGATTAGTCCCAAAAATTCAAAGACGTCTATAGTAGGTTTTATATATATATTTTTTTCATTCTTTCATTCTCTAGTCCCCTCATATTTTTGACTTTTTATTTAATAATATCAAAAAACCACTCCTAATATAGACTGGTCATAACATCTGAACGTTATATGACTATATATGATTATTCTAAAATATGTAAATCGTTGACAAGGATGCCATTACTCGAGATAGACATCATGAAATATAAAATAATTTGCTTTAACAATATTTAAAAACATGGTTGGTAACATAACTTCGCCATTGGTGAGCAATTTTACGTTGTATTTCTTTTGTTTTCCTTTTTGAATCTAGAAAAAAAATAGTAAATAATCAGTGTTTACGACTGTGTTGTAAAAGATGTTATGTTATAGTTGGCCCTAAGAGGGTATTTATTTATTTTTTTTATTAAACAAACATTAACTATTACCAATATAATAATTTTAATGATATTTGTTACAATTTTATTTTATAATTAACATGAAATTTAACTATGAAGGCGATCGATTCAAGTATTAAATTCGAATAATTTTAAAAATAGAATATCTGAGATAGTTACTTGTTAATAAAAATACTATATTTCATTTCTCATATAACTTTTCTTTTTTTTTTAATGCAATGTAAATTATGATTTTTTATTATTCTCCAACAGTAAATCTGATTATTTGTTTATTTCAATTCTACATACTCCATACACGAAATCTGATATCATATTAAATGTTTCTAATACAGTTTCAATTTAATTACAATTACGGAATAGTTAAATTTCTATTTGAAAAAGTCAAGTATTATTATTAAATAAAAAAATAAAATGAAAATCTAAACAAAAATCTTGATTAAAAATAAGATTGTAATATAATTTTAATTTCATTATGGAATTGATATAAATTATCTACGAAATAGAACAGAATAGAAAATTATAAAACTATATAAATCATAATTATCTGATTTTCATTAATTCACACCTTTTTATTTTTTATACATTAATACAATCGCTGATCAAATTTAATAAAAGTTATAATAAAATGATAACCTACCAATAAACATTATCTCCTCTTCGGAGAAATTCAATGAAAGGATAATAGAATGTGGCTAAAAAGTCTTCGTTCGTTTAATTTTTAAGTTGTAAAACGGTTCTTGTTTGATTTAATTATGGTCACTAAAGATCAAATACTACCTACCAAGCGAAGAAAAAGTTTTGGGATTAATGACGAGTAAAATAATTATATAAATCAATAAAAAATAGACTGCGAATATTATTGTTAGAAAAATATTATATATATATATATATATATATATATATATATATAAAATTTACTTTATATTAACTTCATCCGGTTTCTCTGTTTTTTTGGAGAGACAATTATCGTTCGTTTCATTTATAGGAGGAAGACCAGGCCTTTGCATAAAACTTTTTTTTCTTTTTTTTTTTTATCTTAATGTACATAGGCCGAGATTTTATAGTGTTTAAGTACATTAGGATTGTAAATTAGGTATTGTTAATGAGCCTTTTGTTTTATCTTCTAAAAGTCACTGTAATGGCCTAAAAGTCTACGTTAATTTCCCTTTATATTATTTAAATAATAGTTCATCTGTTTCTCTCCCACTTCACCTCTACAATTAAAATTAATCCGCAACACAATTACATATTTAGAAAAAGGAATACTGAAGGTACATGGAATTATTATGTGCAATGCTTGTGAGCGCTATTTTTTCTCTCTTTAGATTATAATCTCCTTGGCAGGTTTTTTAGTGGATTTTATATTTAAAATTCCCCCCTAATTATGATACTTATGGAGAGCTGAAATATTATTTAATTTAAAATCCATTAAGCTTTAATAATTGTCGTGCAAAGGATTAAATTGTTATCTTTATGTAATTATTAAATCTTCCTAGTAAGTATGAGAGAAATTTTATATTTATATTTTGAGGAAAGTATTACTTATGCATGATTTACAATCTTTGTAATCTAACACGGTGTGAACGGTGGAAGATGGAGTAGTGATGCGTAAAAGTGAGAGGCACTCGCTGAAGGTGTTTTGTATTTATTTATTTTATATACTCGATTTTTTTATATTTCTTCAAAGAAATTAATTTTTCTATATACATACATTAGGTTAATTAATATTTCAAGTGTCCAATGTTCAATAATAATTATATTCACTGCACTTGATTGAAGTCAATTAATTTTTTTAGTTTTAATTTTTAAAAAATTACTATTTTCCATAAATAAAATTATAATAATTTTCAGCTTATTGGTTTTTAAATCGTACATACGCACGGGCACACACACATTTTTTTTTATCTTTCGCGAAATATTTCAGGTGTTCATATATGGATAATATTTCTATTCAATGCCCTTGGTTGAAGTAGATTAATTTTTTTTTTTAGTTTAATTTTTATGAAATTACTTTTTTAAATAAATAAAATTAAAGTCATTCTCTGATTATTATTTTTTAACGCTTTCTCTCTCACACACCCACATAAGATATCTGGTCAGTCCTCAGAATTATCGAACCAAATTAACGAATTTTAGTCCTGCACGGGTGGTTCCATTCGATGAAGGACACTGTCTTCTTCCAAAGGATAACCAATTTAGATTTACCACTGTTTAAATATAGCTAAAACTTTGACCTCTGCTCACTGCCTTCCTCTCTAAGCTTCTTTCTTATTACTCTCTTTGAAATTGTTTAGTAGGAACCCATATTCATTTTGCTAATTTTTGTCAGAAAATGTGACCATTCTTCTGAAAATTCCATTTTTTATTTCTATAGAACTAAAATAATGAACGAATTATATAAGCCACTGTTTTTTATTTTTATTTTTTTTTTATGTTACGTTAATTTCTGCTTATCTCAGAGATATGAAGATATGTTCATCTGATGGATATATTCATATTTCTACCTTATTATATTAATGTATATTCACTGATTCTACGACTAGGGTCGTAGATATAGTTGTAGCAGATTTAATTATAGGATGCAGGCCTCTATTTATATATATATATATATATATATATATATATATATATATATATATATATATATATATATGTATATAAAAATAATTTTAACCTTATGGGATAAATATTTCTCTTAATTTCGTCACAAAATACATAATCATCAGAAAACAAAGCCCCTACACCGCTGAATATACCATCTGCATGGCCCTAAAATAACAGATTTCAGATAAAAAGTCTTGAATGTCCCTTGGTTTATTGCCGGCACTTAAAAGAAAACATTCAGATGTTTCCTTAAACTGAATATATATTTAATATCTTGCGTAAGCCTAAATCAGAGTTAAATAATCTTTTCCTTCCAGCTTGTGTGTTTTTTTTTCTAACTTGTTACACTGAAACTTCGAATGCTCCCTAAAATAAAAAATAAATTAATAAATATGAAGACAAAAACTAACTACATATATATATATATCATAGAATAGAAAGGAAACTTTATTCTGAATATGAGATTAAATGTGTTGCACAAACAAAAAAAAATTACAATTCTGGCTTACATATTGAAATAAACACATAAGAATCATAAATAATTACAAATAATAAAAGAAAAATGAATTCTTGTAAAGCAGTATAAACGAATACTAATAAAAAAGAACAAAAAGAGTGAGAAAAGAAAATTACATTTGGCTCAACTAGATCAGGAATTAAGATTAAATATATGATGTGAATAAAAAAAAACTTAAATTTGTTTTTCATATGCAATAATCTATTTACAAGTGTATAAAGATATTAAAACTATTAGGTGATTTAGTAGGACATTTTTAATTTTATCGATTGGATAATGAAATATTTTTGAACCGCTGTTACACGGAAATGGTTAATGATTGAATTATCAGTATTTTTTGATAAGAAGTGATTACATTTTGGAGATTAATGATGAAGGTAACATTTTTTTTGTTTAATAATATAGCTATTTAAAACATTGACATTAAATGCAACGTAAAGCCGTAAGTTTTTATGTCCCAGCACGATCTCAAGGAAATATGCAGAAACGAAGTATGTTTTTGTTGTTTTGAACGCACATTCCTCAAGTACATTTGTGCGACCTTGGTATATGGCGAAAAACTTCTTCAAAACATTTTATCTCCTTTATAAATTTGGAGTTTTCTTTCATTCCTATTGGATACTTTTTAGTTGGCTAATACCATTTGGTATTCAATTATTTTTAATATTATTTTAGTTGACACCCGAAAGCAACAAAACCTTTCTCTTTGAAGGTCTAGCCTCGACTATCTGAAGTGTATAGGAAGTTACCCGCGTGTTTTAGTCAAGGTAAAACAAATATTTGATTATAAATTTTGTCTGATAAGCCACGCGATAATACCAGCTGTTGGGCGCCACAGATTCTTTGTCTTTTTACTAACCCTGCTTGAGGCAACTTGGTAACGATTTGAAATTACTTTGTTGAATTTATGTTTTTAGTATCTTAAATGTAACATTAACATATAGTCAGTTGTGATTTTTGATTTTGAGCATTCATTTCCATCAGCTTCTAATGTCTCTCCGTTTAATCCAGGAACGAAGGATTTCAAAAGGCCAAAGTTCGGGTAGTTCTGATAGCTGGTTTGGGTATGGATCAACATTATAAATCTAAAGTTGCAACCTCGGCATACGACTGGAAGTTTATTTTATTCAAGAAAATCCCTAATATTTTCGTTAATTTTCTACCGCACGAAAAATATTATACGTAAACTTTTTAAAGAAGAGTATATTTGCTAAACAGAACATACATTATATTATTATAAAACAGATGCTTTATGTAATGTATTATTGTAAAAAAATATAAATCGTGTTAAACTACTTAAATCGGAGTGTGAAGATTTTATTTAAGATATTTTATTAAGACCTTTATTTAAGATATGTAATTTTTTTTATTATTTTTTTTTTATCTGCAACCACAAATTTACTGATTGCCGAATAAAATTTACAAGGAGTGAATCTATTATTAATGACTAGAAATCACTCAAACTGGTTTGGTAAATTAAGTACTTATCGGGCGGATATGCTCATATGCTCTGTACTATTTTCGAAAGTGTCCAACTCACGGACAAAGTTTTTTTGTTTATTAAAAAAAACTGCAAATGTTCGAATATATTGTAACAGAACATACATTATATTATTATAAATATTGCTCTCAGAGATACTGAGAATCGTTCAGAAAGAGCTGGCTTACTCTCGGAGAGTTTCTCTCGATATTTCTCCTGCGATTTACTCTCAAGTGGACACTTAGCTTTATGAATACTATTTTTTAAAAAAACTAAAAACATTTTTAAAAATCTTGTTTTTTTTTTTCGGTAACTGCATCCGTACTCGTAGAAGTTGAATAAAATCGCTTCTATTGGACGTCTGATCTAAATTCATTTTTTTTCGTCCGCGAGTGCGCGTTTGACTTCGGGAACGTTTTGGGTCCTGTTAGCGAACATTTTTGGCAACATACGCAGTGCAACGTGCCGGGATACCTGAATTCAAGGTCAGCAGGATCGGTATTGTCGGAAAGAATATTCTCGTTTCTTTAAGGCTATATTTCTTTCTTATTAGATGCAAAAAAATGCTTTAAAATAGGCTTGTTCGAAGTTGATAAATAGTTTATTTTATACTGTTGGCATAAAATTTATTTTATTTCAAATTTTAAAAATTAAAAAAAAAATAAGATAATTTTCTGTTTTCAACAAAGGCTATTCTGTTACATCATCTTTTAATGAACTCAAACATAGTGAAATGCTTCTTTTTATAGATGATCAATAATGTGTTTTTTACAACCAAAATCTTTTTCAAATGAAAAAAGAATGAAAGGCATTTGTTTTATTATTATACAATAGTTTTCACTACTCTTGCATGTTTACTTTTTATTGTTTCGTTTATAGCTAATTATAAATAACATTTATTTAGATATTTGGACCTCATGTTTATTTGTTTATTTTCACTTCTGTTTATTGTAAGCACGTCGTCGGCACCACGTTTAAGTAACGAATGTGAATTTAGCTACTTTTCAAGATACGAAAAAAGAAATTCATGTTTTACTTTTAACTTCCTCATTTAGAATGTTTTTTTTATCTCTGGCCTAGATTTGTGTTTGTAAAATTTTATTTTGAAAATAATCTTTTGGTATATTTATAAAACTAAGAAATTACTTACACTTAAACGTGGGGGCGTCGATATAAACAAATATTTTCTTAAAGCAATATATACAAACTGATTTTAACGCGCACAAAATTCTTAAATTTTACACTAACAAATTTAAAAATCCCACTGTGATCTGCTCAACTTTTCTATGTAAGTACAAACTGCCTACATAATAGAAATAAAACGGTTCTAACATTCTGGAGGAAATGGTTATCTCAAACGATCACATCTATTTTTATGGATTGCTGGCCTGTACTGATAGTGGGGGCAAGGCCTTATTGTTTTAGAAGGATGTATAATTCTTTTGTAAAATATGTTATTGTATTGCTCTGAATGTTATGATTTATCTTTGAATCGCTCTTAAAACATAGAACGTCTTTGAAATCACTTTGAAGATAATATTGAATGGACCCTGTTGATTGTGATTCAATATTATATGGTATCCCTGATACCATAATTTGATAAATATTTTTATTTTCACGAAGCATCTGGATAAAAATACGAAATGGCTGGATAATTCTTGATTATAAAAACTTAACGGTCTATCACAAATCATTATACATTACATTGTATACGTCATCCCAAGAAACGATAAATATTCCTTCATTCACACCTTCTAACCAATTTTTCTTCACGGTTTGGATATTTTTTATTTGGCTTATCTTACTCCTGCCTTAGGAGCTGTGTAACGCCACATTATAATATCCGTTTCTAATTAATGCTTTTATTTTTTTCTTCATTGTTTTCGTTTCTTGCCCACGATTCTGCTGAGAAGTGACATATTCCGAAAACGATTTATATATTATTATTTTTTGTTGTTAAACACAACTTACTCCAAATTCATGAACTTAGGATGCTCGGATGAGCTTGTGATGACATTGTTGCGATGAGATGTAGTTTTTTTTTCATGCCATGTCATATTATTTATTGGTGATTTTATAATTTTTTTTTTAAAGATTTATTTTCATAATAAAAAAGATTGAATCTATGTTGTATCTTATTTCTTATTATGAGATTATTCTTTTATTATTTCAACCTTTATTTCAGTCTTATAAGTCCCATGTAAAGGCTCTGTGGTACTAAGTTAAACTGCTGTCATATACTACTGTCTAATTTTCAATTAAAAGAAAAGCAAGTATTACGTTTTACATAGTAGCTAATATTAACTGGTATATAATGATTAATGATATAAGTATAATGATTGCTATACTATACTTTTGATGATTCGAACTATACCATTCATTGATTTATAATGAATCATTCTTTATAGGCGAGGATTATATTTTAGCCTATAAGTTAGATTTTTTTTTATGTAAGAGGAAAATAAAGTGCTGTAACTAATTCTGATGCTCAAATTAGAACGAAGCAAATTTCCGTGGCATTGCTGCGATGACAGTCCGCGTTGATGTCTTTAACCTACCGAAGATCTAGCTACTCACTTTTTAAGCCCCTTTTGATGAGGTATTAAGCCCTTGGAGAGTTAACCCTACTAGGGCCACCTCCACAGTGACATTGATCCTACAACCAAGGGGCCATATGATCCGTGGTGGGAGAGGCTGGGTCAAAGAACTCATCATGTTTAATCTTGTTCCATTATTTATCTATGTGTTGTTCTCTCATCTTTTTTTCCTCTCCGCTTATTCAATCTCTCCCGCTCTCCCCCCTCCCCTTCCTATCCGTTTAAACAAGATTTATCCTTAGACAATCTCTTACTTAAATTATCCATCCTATTAGGTCCTAATAAGGATCCCTTTGGCTTACGTTAGCGCCTGGATGTTTCAGTTCACTATAGAAATAAGATCGAGGTTTTTTCATTACGGGTTCGCTGATCTTTGATGCGAATATATAATTATTATGTTTTAAAGATCGTTATGGTGGACTTTTACATTTCTGGATTCAGGGAAGTATCTGTTGAAAATTTACATGGCTTCTGGAAAGTAAAATTTATGACTCCTAAGGATTTTTATCGCACATGGTCTATATGTTTTAGTGTGTAATTTAATTTGAAATAAAACTCATAGAGAATGAACCAAAATATGCTTACTACTCAGAACATAACTGAACAATATAAAAACCAAAATATAAATATCACATAAGAAATTTGACTTTTGAAATGGAAATACTTTTTGATTTGGGCTCTTGAAATATAAATTTTAATCAGTGATTAGGTTCATCGGTAACATGGGCCTCGTGATAGAACATGGCAAGGCCGACTTTTGTCCTTCCTTCTCATCCCGCCCTTATCTTCACTCTATCAAGTAATGGCCTAGGGAATTCGATTTGATGTGATTTGTTTCAGCAGCCAAAAATGTTTTTAAAAATTTTTATGTATAAATTATGTTTATACATTTTTGGAGCTCTTGAACAGAGAATTGACTTTTATAGTGGTGTTTGCCCCTTGTAATTGCAACGAAACCACTTTTTTTAGACTAAAGGCTAAAACTTAATATTAAATATTAAATGAGGTCTTGGAAACAAATTTTATCTTGTGACGGGTATATATTACTTTATCTCAGTACACTTTCTCTAATTCAGGTAACCAGTTAACACATTTGTGCCCACTATTTTTTTGTCAGAAATTTTCTAATATTGTTATTTTTAAGTCAAAATAACTTATTTTTTTAATAGAAAAATAATTTTAAAAATCTTTGAACAGTGTAACATACGAATTTTTGATGGATCGTTATCGACCCACTAGGCATACCCAAGCCTAAAAAAATCATGTTTTTTTCCAAATGAGGCACTAAATTTTTTTGAAGGGAAAAGAAATAACAAAATGTTTTTATAATGAAGAAAGCAATGTAATAAAATACATTGAAAGTTAACACACATACATTATGTTATATTTATTATATTTATATTATATTCAAAACCAAATTCCATTAATTTTTGTTTTAGAAATATTTTATTGTAATTTTTTGTTTGTTTCCACTTTGGTATGATTTGAAAAATATATTTTTTAACATAAAAAAATATACGTTTTTCAAATTTCATTTGAATTCAGATAAAGTAATGTTTGCCTGGCACTAGAGAAAATTTAAACGATAAATTCGTAATGTTAGTCAACCGCGGCTGGTCTGAAGTATGCTTATTTAAGTCAAGGATATAATTAAAAGACAACTCGTATACTGTTATTATTATGTTCTTATTATTTCATAATTGAATCTTGTAATTAAGTATTTTACAAGATATTCCAAGAAAATAAAGAAACAAAAAAGAAAAAAAAAATGTCAAGACTGTGAGCTCAATTTGACTATTCGCTGCATGTTGCACGTCGGCGAGATAGGTATCTGCAAATACTCTCCACCCTCTCTCTCCCTGGATCCAGCATCTAGATTGCTACTTGTTCCTCCAAGATATCCAGGTCTGGATTTATTCTAATGACGGTAGATATTCTTGCTGACATTCATGGAAATGTGGCCCGGTTCAGTTTTTTTTCTTTTTGTCCCTCCATTCTCGGACCGAAGTTTTGTGTTTCAGGGCTAGCTCTGTTTGTGTTTCAGGGCTAGTTTGTAGAAAACAGCTTATAAATTACTTTATTTGTACCTTTTTTTTTAATTTCATAAATGCGCGATATTAACATGTAGAACATCATTTTGGGGCTTAATGTTATAATTAAGAATAAAAGTTTTACCAGTTTATCCGAAGACGTAATATACCTTTTATTTTATCGTTTTTTGGTATATTATTTTCAATTATAAATCTTTGTAATCTACCAAGAAAAAAAAATTGGGCCGATATTTTTTTTTTAATTTGGCACCAAAAGTCACTGGTCATCACAGGATGATCCTTTAAACTATACATTACTATAAGCCGTTTTGTCCCGAAATAACGGTCGAATAGAGATTCCGAACGTCCATATCTTTGTCATTTATGAGGATAGAGGAAAAGTTTACCTACTTACAAACCCAAAGGTTTTGAGTTCGAATCCCGGTCCCAGCATTACTTTAATTTAATTTAATTAGTAATTCAAGCAATTTATGGTGAAAGGGCTCTCCCACCGTATTTGTGAGGCTACTCACAAAGACCGGGCGTTCGAGTGATGACCGTACCCAAGTACCTAATTTGTGAATCGCGTTGAGATTTTATAAGACGTGAAGTAGAGGCCCGGAAGTTTAGTCCATGGACGGTCTGCTTCGAGGAAAGAAATATAGGTCCACGTGCGCCTACTGACCCCGAACTGCCATAATCCGTGGATCTTGACAGGTTTGTTACTGTCCTTGAACCCGAGTAAGTCGGTGGGAAGGACACAGCTGAATTGGCCCCAACGTGACCGGCTATGGAGCTATGAATATTCTGATTTCGGACTGAAATCAGGATATATTTTTGAAATTGCCGCTGCACTATGGAAACCATGGTTCCTAGCAACGTGAGGTTGGGGACCCCTTCAGGCTCTCTGTACTCCCACAAGCAATAAATGTCTGTAAGAATACCACATTGCGCGGCCAAAGATCTCCATGGTCTAGTGCCAACAGAAAAACAAATAATATAAATATAATTACTTAGAAATAATAAATAATAAATTAGAAATAATAAACAAATTCGTAAAATAATGCCAATTATTATTGACATTAGTTTACGAGTGTTTTTTTAACTAGTGTTTTTCTTTAGACTCCTAATTTTTCATTTTTCATATTGGTTATCATGGATCCTGTGCATGTCTTAAGAATTTGAATTTTAAAATGATTATTTAACTTCAACGTTTTCAAGCCTTTTTATGAGAATTCAAACAAATCTATTCAAATTATTTAATTAAAATTAATTAGTCCATAAATTGCACTTTTGTAGTGTAGTGCATAGTTATCAAATGTAACAGGATACTATCCTTAGATGTTTGAAACAAATTTTTTATTTAAACAGTACTTTCTTATCAATTAATGAACCCAAGATAACATGGTTTATTAATCTAAATTAATCGGAAAATTTAGGTTTTAATTAACAAAATGGATTTATTTGCGTATTAATAAAATCAATATTAGTTTCTAATTTATAATAGTTATTAGTTGGATCTTTATTTAGATTTTATATCTGAAAGAATTGATCTTCCTAGAGTTACCAATCTAGTCTACCCTGTAGGAATGTTGGAATTCATTTTGTGTCTTCACAAGGAAATAAATTTTATTTTTCTATTGTTTGGAATCGTAGCTGCAATATATATCGCTCATTTTTTACAACGTAGCATAACAATGTAATTGTTCCTGTGGCATTAAATCAAATCATGATTTTCGAGTTATGGCGTTGCAGCAAATGAGCAATATCTCGAACACTCACAATCAGTGCTACACAACAATCTACTAACTCACGAATGGCGTGATGATTTTGATACGCTTTTTAAAAGGTTTTGGTTTACTAAATATTAATTTATTACAATCATGGTTTGTAAAAAATAATAATAACAATTAAAAATGTTTTACTTATTTTTAATTATAATTATTATGGAATAATAATATCCTTTAGCTTGTGGGTGTGATTCTTAAACTTTTATTTGTAAACTTATTATATTTAGAATGTCAGCTATTTTTACATTATTGTAACTATACTACATTCAAATCTTTTGGAATTTATATTATGTGATTATTATTAGGAAAAAATCAGTGCCCCAGGTTATCTTTTTCTTCTATTTCAATTTGAATAAAGCTGATTTTTCAAACTTTCTATTGTGAGGGACAAGCTATTTATTGCACTTCTCCTTTTGGCTTAATATGGTAAAGAAACCTCCTGAGAAACCATTTTGTTTTTGTACTTTCTTTAAAATTTTTTTTGCTTGTTCGTTTTAAAGAGTCCTTAACTTTCTAACTAAACATGGTTGTGAAAACCACCATTTTTTTTCCTGTGCGTTACTCTATCCAATCACAGCAAGGCCTTCACTTGGTGGCGTCGTGTGATTGGGCAGTTTTAGCTAGCAGAAAGAAAGATGGAGGTTTGTTTGTAACGTTAGTTATATTTAAAATATTCATTATTCCCATTTTTCCTTGATTTATTCCTTTTTTGTTTTCAATTTTTTGTATTATATTATAAATATCACTTTGAGTTTGTGAAGGAGTAAAATTAAACGCAGCGAAACATTATACCTAACGATATAGATGATCATAATTTTACTTATCAAACAATACAGATTTCTTTGTTCGCGTTGCTCAAGTCTTATGTTGGGCAATCATTTTCGGCTAGACAGATTTGTCATAGGCTGTAACTTTGATGAGATTATATAAAGTAATATAGTATGGAAACTGTTCTTAAAAATAAAATATATTGTAATAAATATATATATGTATAATACTTAAGAAAGTTTACAGATATTAAAGAAAAAGTTTATTTTTCCTATATAATACATTTCATTTTTTTGCATTTTCATCAAATTATTTATTAGTTTTGAAGATTGACCGTTTCTTCCCCTTTGTTAATCGTTTAGACGGTATAAAATTGACTGTTTCTGGTTGTGATTCAGAGAAACTTGGGCTCTATTTCTTGTTCTACTTTGGATTTTTTCTGATGGGGTATTTAAAGAGTTTTTAAGTGTAACTACTTGCTGGCAGTGCTTGGGTATGTTAAACAGAAGGAGATGGTTGGTTGTTAAGATACAAATAAGTTATTTATTAATAATTTATTAATGTTAAATAGAAGGAGATGGTTGGTTGTTAAGATATAAGTAAGTTACTACTATAACAGTAACTACCATGTAACTGAGCTCTATGTCGATAATGAAACCTACGAAAATGGTAACGACCTGTATGGAAGACCTTTTCGTTGAATGGTTTGTTGGTTAATAAAATTTGTAATCTCTTTTATATGATGAATTTCTTTGTTTGATTTATTCTCAAATTACAAAAGAAAAGTACACATTCATCGGTTACCTACCCGGGGCGATTTATGGAACACGGCGTTTTATCATTGCAAACCCGACAACCGGCGTTACCCATAATTTTGCAGATTTTCCGCGAATAGATTTCCCTACAGATGTGTAAGCTGCAGCATTCCCCACAATCTTGCTCATTGCAGTGCAATTGACTTTTGCACAGCGCTGCTATCCCTAACTTTCTCCATTACGACACCCTCCCTCTTGGCAATTCGATTATGAGTTATCCTGAATAATAAGTCCCGCCTTCCTGTAATCACCCCTTCTGCCACTATCATTTGTCCTCCGCCTCGCTACAATTGTTTTCTAATTGTTCCACCTCCCGACTTATATTTTTCTCCGCAGCGGAAAATATACCATGACATAACATAGTGTTAGATCCTCCGTAGAGGGTTTCCGATCCGGGCAAAGAGCTAAGAGGATTGTCCCTTATTATCCCATTGCCCCAATAGAGGCAGGAAGTTGGTCAAGGGGGCCTCAAGTACAAAACAAAAAATTTTCCTCTCACAACCTTCACTGATTATACAATGGGTTACCACAGTTACTCTTGCCATACAACATTAGAAATATTATAGCGCTTTTATATATTCTAAACACTATTCTTTGTTTTTATTTAAGTTTCTCGGGCCAAATTGATAAAACTCCTCTGTTGTACTAAAAGTATAAGCATACCTAACCAAATAAACTGATCGATTTAACTAACGAAATAGTTATCAACTTAATAGATTTGCATGAAATTCATAAAATGAAGTTTGAATCTGGATTATATTTCTTACTTCATTCCCTATTATAGCTTCAAAAAAATTTCAAAAAGCAAAATTCCACATTTAAATGAAAAAATCAAATAATAGAATTCAAACGGCTAAATAGAATTCGATAATAGTAGATAAGATTAATGCGTCCTAAGTACGTACGCAATTATCAAATGAGTTTAGTTTCATCTATCAAATTTCAATATTAAAATATATTATAGTTCGGGATATATTATTTCATTTTTTGATGTGTGTTTATGTATATATATATATATTAATCCATAATGAGTATTTTTAGTTCTTGCCAACATTGTCTCCTTCGTGGCTACCTTCTTAAATAGCTCTAAATAATGGAAAATATCCATGAAAAAACAAACGAAAATGATGAAGAAAGATAATGTAATAAGAAAAGATTCTAGCAGCCTCTATCTAGGAGTGGGAAGTTGGAATTTGTTAAAAGTGGACGGGGAGGTGAGGGTGGCATGAGTCCAAACGGCTAACTAGATAATGAAGTCGGGTCGTTTACCCTTCCTCTGTCCCTCCACCGACTTCCGGGGATACCCTAGGCCTCTCTTCTGGCTCCTTCAGTTCCCGTATGGTGATTGTTGACGCAGAGGGAATCGCTAAGCAGAACCCCTATGACATCTCAGAATATGGAATGTGTTGAATATAAATCGAAAATATTTGTGTTTTTGTCATAATATATAACAGGAAGCATCGTGTTATTAAATAAAAATGCGTCTATACATAATAAATGTTTCCTTAAGGAGACTATGGTTTTGAATTAGTAACTCAGGAGGCAGACTTCTGTAATTATGAAAAGGTCCTATCTCCGTTCCTCTCCAAAAAAACACACAAATATTTAAGTTCAGTATATATATATATATATTTTAAATATCTATATAACGAATTTTACATCTGTACCATACAATGTTCATTATCTCATTATATTAAACGTTAAATGATTTGAAAATTTTTTGGATTGGTAGAATTCCAAAGGTAACATTTATTGTTCTTCGTAAAAAGTTCTCTTTCCGATTTTCGGCAATAGTTAATACGGTAAAGTTAAGTGCTTAAGTGCTGACGATGGCTTTGTCAGAAACCGGAGACATTAAAGTCGATTAGATTATGTATTTGGAGATGAAACCTGGGGCATTAATTTTCGTTGGGAGCAGTTGAGATAGGAATTATGGTGAACGAATTTGGTAGTTCGGTGGAACCTTGAGTTGGTCCAGTAACAAAGTATTAAATGTGTCTAAAGCATAGCATGTAGTTTTTAAGCTTCTTACCTGGGTTATTATATCTATTGTTCTGGCTTTTTTATGCTGGTGGTATATAATCTTTTTACCGATATTTCACCCACAGGTTTCATAACACTTCTTCATAGAAATTAATGAAGAAGTCTCCTGAAAAATGTGGAAGAAATATTGGTAAGAAGATAGAATACCAGTTGAGGAAAGAGTCAGAACAGCGGTTAAAGGATAGTTCTATTTTTCTTTTTATGAAATTTGCATGGAAGTCGCTTTCTTAGTTATTTTCCTTAGCAATCAAGGCGTACAAGATTAGGGAATTATAACAGCAGAATGTCGTAGGTTTTAGAATAAGGGATTAATAAAGTAAAGAAAACATGCTTAGTTGAGGTTTGCTGTGAATTATTTATTTTATCTATTGTGACTAATTTAATGTAGTATTTGATATATGCATTTCCTGTATATCAAACATGTAGGCATCATTTTTAGTTTGCCGTGGATTGATTATTGATTACAGATGAAAATATTTCATATTTTCTTTCTGTAATAGTATTACTTATATTATGGCGTTGATAGGTTTTTTGGTTGGCAGATTAGAGGTGTGCAAGTCCAAGGTAAAGCTTTTTTGCTTATCAGATAAATTTATTTTTTTAATCTCTTTGTGTTATTTTTAGTAAGGATCACTATTTTGACTATTTAGGTTGTATCACTTCTTTATATTCTTTATTTTTTATTAATACATATTTTTTTATTAACTATGTATATGCTTGGTATTTTTTATTTTTTATCTAATACCAGTCTTTTTACCAGAAATAATCTTTATTTTTTGTACACCGCTTTTATTCTCAAGGGACTTAGTCCCAGGATAAAGTTTTCTGTGTAACATATTTTCTAATTTTCTGTCAAAAGAAAAATTAGTGTGTCCTAGTCAGGATTTGATCCGTGTTCGTTCAATACAGGAAGCTACTCCGTTTAATATCTTCAGATTATTGCCTTAGCATAAAAGGTCATTTTTGTTTAACAAATGATTGCCAGTTTTCAGTATTAATGATTGTTCAATATATCGATGCATAGGCTTGCGCTGGTTCTTACAGAATTATGAAATCGAATATCGAAATAGTGTAGTTTCGTAATAAATATTTAAATCTGAATGTTTTATTTGACAATGCTTAATACTAATACTACTTTGAATTGAGTAAGAGTTTTAAAATCTTCATAAGAGCTTTTTCAATCTGCTGTTATTTGTAAGGGTTGGGTAAGTTTCACTTTCTACTTGGAGTTTTGATTAGATTTCGTTACGTTGCGTAACTAAAAGCCATAGAAGGCTTTTGAACTTTACATTAGAGAGTTATTGTTACAATAAATAAGCAGCTCAGTTATAAAGCAAGGAAACCAAAGGATAGATACTCAATTTACACCTCGAGTTATGTTAATCCTTAATCGGTGTGGATTTGGGTCCTTCAGCTGCTGATGAAATGCGTATCTTTTATTTAATTATTTTTTTTTTTATAAATACTTTTTTATTGGTTCGGAGGTGATAATTAATATTTAGTTCTAGGTAATTAAGCCTCTCTGGAAGAATGGAAGGCAAGTTAATTGAATGTTTATCATATCAATTTGACAGCTTAATTATTTCTGAATCGGTGCCTTTTAGTAGCTGATTGTGCCTTTTTTTAATTTATATACAAATCCTCTCAAAATTTAAACAATGGTTCCATTTCAATTAACTTCGAGCACATGCAATGATAATGAATTTCAACATTTTATCAGTGAACACTAACATTATGACTTGTATTATCTCCCTTAAATATGACAGATTGTAATATTTTCTACATAAACAGGTATAAATAAAAAAAAATAAATAAACTTAAATCAAAGCTTAATTTCGTTTTGTTTTTTTTTAACAATAGATAAAACATTTAATTTATATCATACAAAAACAAGAAAAAAAATGAAAAATACATTTAATTAATTGCCAAAAATAATGGTTAGAAGCTGGACATTTTTCAATTGTGAGTTATTTATTGTAGTATGTAGCAAATCAGCAAGTTAAAAAAAATGAATTATAGGCCCAATTGTTGGACTTGTTCCCCCTACTTGTACCAGTACCAGCACCGATCAACTATTTCTGATACTTTTGAATAAAGATATTCCTCATTTGTTTTACGATTGAAGAAATATTTTATGGCTATAAGAAATATGGCAGATGATGACTTGCCTTTGGGATTTCCTTTACCACCTGGAGATACTGGAAGAGCTGTTCCAAGGCAAGGTTCTCCTAGGATAATCCTCCTCATTAATTCCTTAATTCCTAACTAATCCGGTTACTGATCCAATAGCTTGTGTACCTGTCAGGCCTGAAAGCACACTCACTGAAAGGTTGCCTGCCAACCTTTTGGCTCTAAAAACAAACTGACAGACTGCTAAGAATACACCATTCACTTGCGAGCATGGACCTGCTTCCTAGCGTAATGCGGCGCAATAACAAATAGAATTGAAGAAACTTGGTTCATGTGTATTCACCCGCTTATGACATTTAAAAAAAAATCAACTGGAACAGAAGGAACAAAATTATACCCATCAACTTCAGACAGCATATCACACCATGAGATCACAACACGTGTATCTTTTATAAAATATATATATGCATAATAAATCAATTTAAAAAATAGAATCTTCAGTTACCTTCACGTCAGTTGCCGCTTTGAAGCCTGACGTAATTGCTCACAAATTTTAACTTCGATTTTCTAGATTGTGTCGTTACTCCTATCTTCAATTAGTTTCTCACTAATTCTGAGGTTGTGGTCTCCGTTGTAGCTCTTAACTCTCGTTAAATAAATGATCAAGAATCCCAGAAATTGGGCCGTTCTAAGTTCTCATGCAGCGAGAGAAAAGTTCATTTGACCGTCAAAATACACAAATAAGATATTGTTAGAAACAAAGAAATCAACCCACCTTCCGCTTCAGGTATGAACGTGGTTTTGCAAAGACCTTGGTTTAAGCCTTCAATATATAAGTGTTACGAATAATTTTACACCTGTTTACACTTTGGAGTCAGTCCATTTTGGCAAGTATTCCACTAATGGACTGGTATGTGATATTTTCAAGGATGCGGATTGCAAGATCCCCTTCTTTTTAGGTTTTTACCTTAATTTAGACTGAAGAAGACGTCTCTTTGATCAGGATGATTTTTTTATTTTTTGTAATTGATGATTCATATTTGAATAATTCACTATTCAAGCTTTTTTTTTTTCAGTTAATTGTCAGTTTATAAAATTTAACGAGGATTTCATCCTCTCCCCTATTTCTTCACAGCACATAACAACATTTTTATAAAGAATCTTGACTGATAAATATTGAATTATATTGCGTCATTTATATTTTATTATTATTCAGCGTGCTGTTACATATATTTCTCATAAACCTATTCCACATAAATGTCAGCTTGTTTTTGTATTAATACAAGACAAAGTCCTTGTCTGTTGAAAGTCATGTGCATTCATATTTGCACCGAGAATATTTTCGTTTTGTTATCCTCGACAGAACTCAATAATTCATGTAAACCTCTATAAATTCACCCAGTTACATATGAACCGGTCGTATTCTGTTAAGAGGAAGAAAGTGTATATATCGAACCATTGCTTTTGTCTAACAATTAGTTAAAATTAAAAAACCACTTACGAAGATTTTCTTGTTCTTAACGTTTCTAAGTAGTTGTTTTTTAGTTTTATTTGATTATTATTATTTTTTTCTAAAAACATAAATGGAAGTACTGAAACAGCTGCATGGACATCAGTGTTCCATTAACAAAACGTTTCACGCTAATCTCAACAAGAACATTAACCTACATCGAGGGTTATTACTGCATGCGTTGTCGGATGTTGGAGTGGATTCGATTTTATGGTTGCTCTTTACGGCAGATGGGTTCCCGTTTTTGTATGTTATTTCAGGAATACTTAAACGAATCATAATTTTCAAAGGCTGTGGTTAAAACGAAAAATAAAAAAATAATCCAGTATCGTCTTATAAAAATAACGTGTATAAGCTTTTGTTATTTTAAATATACATATCCGATCTCATTAAAAATCGTATCAACATCCTGCGTGGTGTATTCGATGCTTCTCAAAACTATTATAAACAATTTAACGAGTTGCCAGAACCCAAACGATTTTTTTCGAAGGAATCGGGTTTGAAATGTGGTCCACTCATTCTCCAGCTGAGTAACACATAATAAAAAAAGTAGTATCTCGATCTTTAGAATATAAATTAAAGTTGTGGGTAAGAATTGAAACTTTTGTTGACAAAGAAATCTGCAAATTTCAAAATTTTAGGAAATCAACCAACACTTTAAAAACCTGCTAACATAATTTTTTTTATCATGATATTGAGAGTATTAATATGTCATATGTTATCATCTTCATGAAATATAATTAAAATATAATGAAGCATGTCTACTTTGTTTGTTTTGTTGATTTTTCTTCTCAATTTCCCTATTCATTTATTTCTTTTTGGCCGTATGATAGAATTATCGCGACTGAAGTTGTAGAATGTAATTAATAATATTGCTATTGTCGTTTTAAATTTATTTCATGAATAGCATCAATTTGAGTATTTTTATTTCATTTTGTTTTTAATACTCAATATATTTTTACTAAGAAAAACTATATATTATTTTTTTTTTCAATTTCCCTCCCTCCCCAATTCTATTTTCTTCTTTAATCATGGTAAATTATCCTTCTATTGTACCTACTACGATGGTCTATGATTATGCTGATTTAAATGCTTGTGTTCGATGTACATTCGATCTTACAACACAATTTATTGAAGATATGAGTGCATGAAGGTGCTATGTAACAAATTTTCAGATATTGATCTTTTCTTAAGAATGAAGGCGTTAAGTGTTTATAACTTCACCTTGCAACATTAACAATCCAAGGTTTTTGGTCAATTTAATGATTTCTCAGATGGTTGAAGAGATCGTGTCTTTAAAAAAATACATAAATCAGTATTAACTGTATTGGTTATTTTCTCAAAGCATTAAATTTGTAGCATAACACCTTCATCCACCCATGTCTTCGATTGATTCATGATGGAGAGACTCACCATTTGTTGGAATATACTGTTTTTGTTGTAAAATTTTCCAATCTGCCACATTTAGCTGGTAATAGATATTAGTGTACGTAAATTACATAATAAATAATTAAAATGTAATTGAAATTATATTATTATTTTATAATTATATTATATATTACGTTTATAATTTATACACACACACATGATCCAATAGAGAAATTTATATTTTTACATCGTGTAGGTGTAGGTAGCAAGTTTTTGTTCCCAGTGCTGCTAGTTATTGTTCTATCTTCAAAATACAAGTGTTAATTTTGACAAAATATCTAATTTCGGTTCATTATTTTCAATTATGAACCTTCGTTATTGACCAAGAATAAACGATTTTAAACTCCCTAATAATAAATTTGAAGTTTTACGTTTTGTTACTCCAGAATGATCCTCGGAACTCTACATTATCATCTGCCATTTCGTTTCAAAATTGCGACCGATTAGTTTTGCGAAAGGTTTCATACCCATCTTATCTCGGTCATTTATAAAGATTGAAAAAAAATATTAAGTGTATTAGAGTTATTATAGCAAAATCTAATATTATAGCAAACTAATATATTATAGCAAAACAAAAACAAAAAAACTTAAAAATAAGTTTTTAATATTTTGTTTTTTGAATATTTGGATGAAATAAATAGTCTAATAATTTGCAGCGTTTTTCTTCCCCTAGGGGAACCCTTCAATTTTTCTGGTTCAGTAACTTTGGAAACACCAATTCGTTAGGGTTGTCTTATTCATCGAAAAGACGATCCACCAGTTAATATTATTTCGTTTCATTAATGTATTATTATTTCATTAATATTGTAATTTGATGAAATAATAAATTCAAATTTTCTACCTTAGACAACAATCATTCAGAATATTGTATACGTTGTCTAATTATTTCATTAATTTATTATTCTTTTTCGTCTATCTTTTCTTTTCCTGAAGTAACAATAGATTTCTCCTTCCTTTTTCATTTCGGTGAGTGTTATGATTGCCGATTCGACTTGGGCAGTCGCTCCAATGGCTACAGGCTTCATTAAAGGTATTGTTAGTAGCTAAGCCCTCATTAAGAACCATTACTATGGGCTTCTCAACATACGTCCAGTTTAAATGTGGGAGTCTCATATTAAAGCTGCATTAAACTAGTTCCAAAAAGAGAAAAAGAATATAATAAAAAAAAAAAAGGATAAGAAAATAAATAAATAAAAGACAGAACTATATAGCGAGAAGGTTGGGAGGCGGACATATTGGCGGTGTGTGACGTTAATAAATGGATAAAGAAGGCCTTTGCGGCGCCGAGTCAATGCCCTCTTACATAATTATAAAACTTTCTGAAAAGTTTTAAGACGGTTTCGCCCACTTTCTAAATTATTTTTCAGGAGTTTTAAATATTTTCTTCAATTTTTTTTGTTGGCGAGACCCCTTTTAAATTATTTAGACAATTAATACCTGCTAGCATGTTTGAGATAGTTGAATATATTAGACTCTATCATGTTACAATTCCTGCTAGCATCTCCGAAAACGAAATAGATGTAATCTATTTTTATTAATTAATCTCAATATGCTTATTAGCATCCTTAAAATTCTTTTGCTTCCTCACTATCGAATGTAGGTAAGTTTTCTATTCATACAGACAGTGGAAAAAAATGTCCAATAATCTAAAATTTCCACTCGTATTTCGTATTTACATTGATGAAAAAAAATTGGTTTCGTGTCTGTCAGTCTGTTATGTACCGTTGATCCGATTTTGATGAAATTTTGCAAGATTGTGTGGGTAGTTACCTTGATGGTTAAATTAATTTAATTATTATTTATATTATGAATTTATTAATATTGATTAATTTTATCAAATTCCTTCTACAAGTTTGGCTTACGCATGCGCAAAGGTATTTTGCTTGACACACCTATATCTCATAAAAGGCTCGTCCAATTTGACCGAAAGTTGAGGATTTTTTTAAAAATGGTCTAATATCAATTTTATCAAATGATATCCTCTACTTTAGCCTACGCATACGCAAACGTATTTTCCTCGACACACAGTTTGGTTATTTTCAAATTTATTACAAAATTTCAAGATGTTATTTTTTTTCCTGGCCTTTAGATTTTGATCCATATCATCGGGATAAAAATTAAAAGCTTTGAAGAGACCGAGTATTTTTTATTTATTACTGTTTTTTTTCCCTTACCTATTTGTTTTCCCTTATGTATCCAATAGAAATGGTGAGGAAGCTTACTGACCTATTTGACATACTGCTTTTTTATAAAATAATAAATAAAAATATGTAATAATAATAAATAATAATAATAATAATAATAATAAATTATAGAATAATAAAAGCTCGTAGTCTTCGAAGGCAAATAAATATCAAGGGAATCGTCAGTTTTATTTTTTTATTTTATTTTCCAAGGTCTTAAAAAATGCTAATCGCTCACCGATCAGTGCTGCTATTGATGATCTTTCAATCACAAAATGTTTTATGTAAGTGAATCAACGCATGCTTACATTTCAAATTAATGTTCTACTCATAATACTGATGTATACCTGATTTAACATCAATAATTGTCATTATTACCTACTCATATTTTATTAATATAATTAATAATATATTAACTTGACACTCGATATACTACTAGAATTATTTAAATAGATCTTTGAAATATTTTTCCCTCTCCGAATATTTTTCATAAAATAAAAATTTCTAGTATTTTTGGTTTATAATTTACACATTGACTTTGACTAGAAAAAATAAATAATAAGAACTGTCTTAAAAATATAAAACAATGATGTCCTTTACGTGAATTCCACATCCTCTTTGGCCTTGAGAAGAAACCTTAGGAGGAAATAGCCTTAACGGCTTAAAACTGATTCAGTTCAAATCACGACACCTATATATATATATATATATATATATATATATATATATATATATATATATATATATATGTATATGATATAGATATGATAGATATATAATTGTAACTTTAATTTACGGAATTTTATTTACTTATTGAAAAAGACTTTGAAGCTTAGAAGATAAAAACGACTTCTTCTAATCTTACCCAATCTGTGTCTCATTGGAATATGAATTTTCTATTGTTTCTGTTCTAGAATATATCCTTAGTTATTTAGAAAATTTAAAGTCCTTTGTTCCGAGAACTTTCAGATTCCAATGATAGTGGACTAATCGGGAAGTCCATTCGTCCGCATTGGCAAAAAAGAGATTAAAAATTCGGTCACGTATATCTAGAGGTCCATAGCTACCTGCTAAAACTATTAATTACTTAAGGAATATAATTAAATATTCTAAAAATGGCTTACCCAAGTTTTCGCTACATACACAAGTTGTAAAAATTTTGTTAAAATATTTGTATGAAGTTCAAAAATATGTTGAGGTATTTTTCTCCTTATTCATCTATTTATTAATTTAATTTTTTTTTTTTAAATTTGAATATAATTTCTCTTGTAACTTCAAATACGTTTTTGTATCATATATTTTTTTTTTAAATTTTATATTTGTATGATGTGTCTGTTTTGCCCACTGAATTTAAATTACTAATCAGGTGTTTTAAAAAATATATATATATATATATATATATATATATATATAAAAGATATTCGTGTTGTTTATGCCTCATTCAAATTTCTAACGATGGGCCCAGTCTGGTTTTTCCGATTAGTTCATTGAAGATGGCTACGTTCTTCTTCGAAGTATTAATAACTTCTCGGTAGCTCGTGCTAAGTATTTTGAATTATTTTTCAAGTTCTGAGAATGGAAATCATTCATTTACTTCTCCGAAGGAAATATGTGAGACAGAGGTGCCACTCAGTATCTTATAATTACATGAGTATAGATCCTTTTAATTTTTTTCTTAGCTGATAGTGGTTCTTAATACTTTGAAGACACACAGTGCAGCGAGGAAGAACATTGCATGGATCATTTGGACATTAAATACTTAAATGCCATGCTTATTGATCGAACTTTAAACTTTTTTTGGGTTTATATAGTTATTGGTTGTTAAGTAATATAATATTGTTATTTAACTAAAAAATTAAAGTAAATTTATGGGATAATTATAATTTTTAATATTTGACGTTCTAAAAAGACTGATATTGAGATATCAGTACGCAAATTAACTATAATATTTTTTCTTTAAAATATTTGTTTTTAAAATTAATTAAAGTTTAATATTATGAGCAGCCAAAAAATGTCATTCTGTTTTTTCCTAAGTCAGTTAAGAGCACCTATATTCAAAAAATGTTAGTGAAAATAAAAAATAAATCATTTTAAAACTCTGTTTTTTTTTATTCTGGAGGGAGTCAGAAGAAGTTTATTCTGAAAGCCGTTATATTATGTTCTAAAATTTATATTTTCCTCGTATATATTTTTTGGTTTACATGCAATATATAATAAATAATCAAAATAAAAAAAAAAAGATGCATAATTATCACTATGGCTTATTTCGTAATTGTTATATATCCAATTGTTATTTATATAATTTTTTTTTTTAAGACTATGATAATCAGAAAACATATTTTTTATATATTTTCATAAGTGGTCGAGATATGGAGCTTATCAATCCTTTAATCGACCGCCATTTTAAAACGATATTGGGGGATGATAATTTCGAATTCCAAGGATCTCTTTCCAAGGTAATCTTTGACTTAAGGTTCAAATTAAAAAAAAAAAACGTAGTCTTGGAGGAAAACTACGGAGGGCGAACAGACGGATTTTATTCTGGATCTATTATTCGATTTTTGGATTCTGCTTCTCTTTAACGTAAAATCTCAATTTTGAGGTAGGGAAAGGTTAATTTTTTTTTCCTTTACTTGGTCGATTACACAGGTTCGTTATTAAAAATAATAAACCAAAATTTCTTACAATTTCAAACGGTTCGTTGTACAACTTTCGCCCACGTTATATAAATAATACTAACAATTTGCCTAACTGTAGCACATCCATCCTCTATAAAATGGTTACCTAGTCCTTTTGTTGATTGGGAAGGAAACTTAATGGGGAGCATGATTCAGGCGAGGTTTCTTTCTCGTATAACTGTTGGTTAAGAAATTACTTTCGTTATTTTATTAAAGAACTATACCTTTAATGGTGTATATTTAATTTTTTTTATATACTTTATATAACGCATATAACATGTAAAATATAAATTTCAAAAATAATGTTAATACAATGATGAATGGCTGAGGGACGAATCACGGATAGGATATTCAGCGCTTTATCGGAGGATAGACGTCCAAGGAGTTGACCAGAACAGATTGTGATTAACTTTTTTTTTTTACGAGATTTTTTAAAGTTTGTTTTCACTTTTTTAAAGACATTTTATTTAAAATTTAATGAAATGTAGGTACAAAATTGCTCTACAAGTTGACGTTCAATTTAAAATAAATAATAATGAATTATTACATTGTTGAGAAATGATTATTTGGAGAGATACATAAGTTTTCCTAACAGAGGCAGATGGTTAGAAGCTGTTCTAAAATTTAGGCATATCACTTTCTCCTAACCCAGAGGCCTATTGTACTAAATCGAGAGGGGGTAGGAGTTGGCCTTGGCAGTGCCGCTAACCCCGGACTTGGGATTTCGGGAATAGCCTGAGTCAGTCTGAGTCACTCTCACATCTACCTCCTACTCTTTTATACATATATATTTGTAGCATAATATATATAGGTTTGGGGATAAGTATATATGTATATACATACACATATCACATATATATTATACATATAATTATTTCGTCGAACCTATGCTAAATTCTCTACGAAAATCACTACTTCTCAGGAGAACAAAATAACTGTTATATTATTATTCGTATGAGGGGCACCTTCAATAATTTAAATTTTTTCTGTTGGTGTTGCATTTACCAACAGAGCGGGATAAAATTATCGAAATTGCCCCTGATACACCGAAGAATATAAGTTTTTTTTGTTGCTCTCCCGAAAAGTTTAAAGTTTTCATATTTCATATTTCACGATATAGACTATAGCCACAAGCACCAATATAGGCAATAGGTGAACAAATGCGGCTCTTCTTTGAGTCAAATGGGGATCTTTGTTGTGTGAAATGCGGTGAAGATGGGTTTCAAATTTCTAGAATAATACTTATTGAAAAAGTGCACAAAGCTTCTTCAATGATTGAATTTTGGAAACTTGTGCCAGAATCAACTTATACAAATTTAAAGAAAGTTGATTGTCGTCTATTTTTGATTTTTGGTACAACATATTGCTGTGAATCTTTGTACTCCAAAATGATGTTCGTGTAGTCAAGACATTGTCCATAGTTGACTAAAGAACATCTTACAGAATTTCTTTTGGACAGCTTCAACTAATTTCACGCCGTTTTAAAAATTTGTCCAATGATTGTCGTTAGATATGACCATACTTTTTATAAAAAAAAATATACTTATTATATATTTGATTTTTGCTACATTTTTTTTTTACTAAATTTGAATTTTATTACTTCATTTCATATTTATATTTTATCTTTCAGTAATTCAAAACGATTAGCTCCACAAAAGCTATGATATGCCTGGGGCAGATGTTCCTAATTATTGATCTGACGTTTTTCCTTGATAATAGCAACATGCTCCAACTACTTAATTTAAGTCCATTTTAGTATCACAATATTTTTTGGTTTATTATTTTAAATAATGAATCTTTGCAATCAATCAAGAAAATATAAATTTAACCCGATTAATTTGAGCCTATCTTTTTGAAATTTGCACCATAGTCACGGGTAATCCCGAGATGATCCTCGACATTAACATCCGCCATTTCGTTTTAAAATGGCGGTCGATTAAAGGTTCCATCCCGCATATCTCGGCCATTTATGAAGCTATTTGAAAAATGTAAATTGTTTTGGGATTATTTTATCAAAGTCGTAAAAAAAAAAAAAAAAGATAAATAACAATTAGATATTTAACTATTAGGAAATAAGCCATAATGTAATAATTTTCAGCGTTTTTAAAAAAAAATTATTTTATAAATCCAGCATGCCAAATATTTAAAATAATCTCTGACAATATTATAATTATTTAGTATATATTAATTGTTTATTAATACAACTTAATTTTTTTAAATTTTGTAACCTATTAATTTCTCACTATTTTTTCCCACTCAAGTTTACACCCTTGAGAAAACTTCTGCGATTGCCATTGTTTAGAAAATAATTTATAGATCCAGAAAAGGTAGAGCACGGCGTAGTTTTATGTTTCACATAAATTGGACAAGCGACTCAATCATTATACTATTGAAGCTAATACCGACGTGGGCCATTATAGTTTAAGTATAATACCCTTGCTATTGAAAGATGACCTTCCCACACTATATCCATCATGGTTCTAGAACCTTTATCAGTGCATATATCCAATAAGACAAAACTTATAATTTTATTGTTTAATTTATAAAATAATGGACTATGGATTATAGAAATATGATGTTTATAATTTAACGCACTTCGAAAAGAATTTCGCTCCTTATCCTATCTTATCTGCCCCATAAACCACATTTTATATGAATATGCATAAAATGGTTTTAAATTTAATTAATATGCATTAAATTTAATTTTTTTTTTAATAATTTATAAATATTTCGATCAGCTTAAATTTGATGAATATCTAGTTGTTTTTTTTGTAAAACTGTTACCTTTTTGCCAGCTAGGTATATTTCAGGACTAAAATCAACTATCAACAACAAATTAACTATCTGCTCATATTCTTGAATAAAAATATTTATTAATTTGTCAATTATTGCCTTTCATTAAATCGATAACGTAAATTTCAACTATAGACTTAAAAATTCAAATTAAATATTCCATCTCAGTTTAAAATTTAACCATCCAAAAAACCAAGGAGGTAATAGCTGATCTGATAAGCCATAAATAAAATTTTCATAAATAATGACCCTTATTTAAATTATTTCTTAATTCTAGTATATTGGGCTTTATTTCCTTAACCACTTTGTTTCCTTAACACAGATTTCAAGCCATCTTCAGGTACATTTCGATTTTGTGGACCTATAAAGGTTCTATTCACTTGTCATATCTAGACTCATGATACATTTATAGCTCTACAAAATTAAAATGTACCAGAAGATGGCTTGAAATCTAGCCGAAACTTTGAAATGCATACATAATAAGGGGTGAAGTAAAAAAGTAATGTAGCATAGGTAATTAATTAATTTATATTAAGGAAAAGAAAGAAAAAAAAATTCATCTCGGTCAACTGATGGGGTTCATATTAAATTCAAACAGCAATCAAAGAATGAGTAAATAGTAAGTTTTAAGACCCGAAATCGTTGGGACGTTACCGCTTTAGTAATTAACTAATTTAATTTAATTTGGGTAAAAAATAAAAACCCGGAAATTTTGGGGTTTATTTGGAGTTTCGTGCCAATCTTTTCGCAAATGTATTTTTTTTCTTTTCTCCGAGCTATAATTTTTTCTATTATGATTGTTACCGAATGAAAATAGAGTGATTTATTATTAATTTAAATAATATTGTTAACCATATTCCTAATATGAAGAAAATTTTAATCTTTTCCTCACAGAGTTTTGTAAATACTAAACTGCATCGCAGCGCAGTAGTGCTGTATTTGCATATTAATGGTTACCATCTGTTATGCCTTTTAGATCTGAAACTGTAAATGAAAATAAGGAATACATTTTATTTTAAAATATTAAATATAATACAGTTATTACACTCTAAAAAAAAATACGATACAAACAGATAAAAAAGATTTTAAAAAACGATACAAACAGATAAAAATAATACGATACAAAGTTGGATAACATAGAATTTTTTTGATTTATTAATATAAATTCTGTTTCATTTTCTAACATAACTAATTGTCAGTGAAGAAGTGCCTTTTCTGGTAACACAACTGAATTCTACCTCCTTTTGGAGAGATACGTTAACTGAATATATTTTTAATAATTTATACATTTTTATTGAATATATTAGTTTATATTTTAAAATATTGAGTTAATTTTGTTTCTTGTTATTTAACGGCTATGACTGACGATTCATTTAATTGGATACTATACTATAATTGAAGTAAATTACGCGGCACCTATTTATGGTCAATAAAAATCAATTATGACACCCGCCCCTATTTTAGGGTTGTATTACTCTATAATATTGTTAATAAGATAATTGTACGTAGGATGCGGGTTCGGTATTTGAGAACCCAGTAACATCTGTGTTAGCATTACATATTGAATAAAGTTTAGGCTTTTCTGTGTTAACCTCACCAGTCATCTCGCTTCAAAATACATATTTTCACTTAGAATAGAAAAAAAAAATATCTCGGGACGCAATAATCTCTAAAAATAACACTATAGTGCATAAGAAAACTTAAGTCTGGCCTACAAAAAATATAGTGTAGTAAATTTCTTATCGAAAATTACTACACTATATTCTAGTGTATAATCTGTGTATAGTGTACATAATCTAGTAAATTGATCTTGCTAGAAGCATGCTCAACCACCAGGTTTCCCCCTATTCCGTTGAAGGTTAAGGTACACATTTTATAGAGCCCGGGTGTGCCCAGGAGGGTTCTCGAGTTATGGGCTGATATATACGAATAAATTTGGGAATTAGGGTTCCAGTGCCACTCACTTTACATGCATTATTCAGTAATAAATCACATAAAGAAAATATTGTCATAAACAAAAGTATTATATAAAAATAAAGTAAATGATATTCATATAAAAAAGAAAATTTTACCCAAAAAACAGAAAAAAAAATATAAGACTTAATGAAAAATTATAAATATAATTTATACACACACTTAGACACATATATAAAAGTATATTTTATTTTAATTATGAATATATTGTTTTCTGTGGGTAATGTATATTTATAGTAAAAGTATTAGGGTAGCATAACAGTAATTTTATAAATTATGTATATTTAAAGATCAATATTGCTGTAAGCAAATTATATCTATATGATAATAAAATTACGTTTAAGGTATTCAGAGTTGTATTAGCAAAACATACAGAAACAATAACTATTGTTGGTCTATGCTCTTTAAGAATAACAATACTTTACAAAAGACAGAAATCACTTCCGGCCAAAACTAGTAATAAACATTCATTTAGTAGATTAGATTAGTAGATAAACATTGCCTATAATAATGAATAAAAACAAAATTAACTACTTTATTTATAATTATTGACAAATGCATTAAAAAAATAAAAGTCGTAGATATATTAAAAAAACACAAAATCATTAGTTTAAAAAAAAAAAACATTCTACCACCTTCTAAGTAATTAAATATAAAATTAAATTAAAAAATATAAATAAAAAATAAAATAAAAAATAAAATTAAATATAAAGATATTAAAAAAATAATTTTTGTCGTCCTTTATACAAGTCAATACTTATGTATTATTATAATTTTAAAATAAAAGTATTACTATTATTTATATATATATATATATATATATATATATATATATATATATATATATATATAGATATATATATATATATATATATATATATATATATATATATATATATATATATATATATATATAGATATATATATATATACACACACACATATATAATTACCTTTTACTTTTACTTTTGGTTATATATATTTCCGCTTATATATAAATTTATATATTATTATGTTCATTAGATGTATAATAATAAGTATATTGGGGAACAAATATATTGGTTCTGTGGATTCAATTGGTTCATAATAAAAAAATAAAACATCTTTATGCCTATACAATATGTTACTTTTAGATTAGCGGTGTACCGTGACCGGGCGAAATTCGTACAAGTCTCTAAATTTGGGCGGAGTGAAGCGACCTTGCGGCCCACACTCGCCCAAAACCAGTCTGCGGCAGGCTTCAGGAATTCGGCGAGGGTACTGCCTCCTTGTTCTTCCATACTTCTACTTCTGGTATCTTATCTAGGGGCCCGTTATAGACAATATCGGTATTTCGAGATCTTCGGATTTAATTGAATTTTCTAGAGAAAAATACTTGATCAAGCTCTTGATTTCCTCCTCATAAACGGGTGTCAAGTGAAGCCCTTGTGGCGAAGTAAATTACTCATAGTAAATTAATTAAAACTCCATAAGAGAGAAAGAAAGACCTACTAAATTGGGAGACTAGCCAATGGGCTACACCTCACAACCATGATCATTATATGAAAAAAGAACAACCTGGGCAGGTTCAGTTGTTGCATAGGAAGGTGGTTTTAGTGTGTTACAGTTTCAAACTTCCTGAAGACAGGGCTTCAGCTGTCTATTAAGATGTCCACCTTGCAAAAAATAAATAAAAAAAATTAAATTATTAGGTGTGAAAACAACGTAAATCCTCTTCATCTTTGAACATTTCATTAGAAATATCACGTAAGCTTTGGTGTCACGATTATTTTTTGAGAGATTTTGTGGCGTTTTGACATATTGGATAGTATGTAGTCCTGACACATTTCATCTTAAGAAGACTTCTTGTCATATAATGCATTAAATTTTTTTTCCGTCCGATAACTACTAAATATCAAACTATTTTTATTTTTGTTGAAATAAAATTAATAATCCGTAAAATGTAGCACATCAGTTAGTACCTGCAATTCTTGTTGTCACTATTTAAATTTGGATTAAGATTCTCGGATATCTGGCCCGAGGAGGTAATATTATATACATATATAATTAAGGATTAAGATTCTCTGGAATATCTGGCCCGAGGAGGTAATTGGACAAGGGGTTATTCATATCCACATTTGGGATATGGGAATTATAATGCTATTTCGTAGACACACTTTCATCTTCTTTGTTTCTTACTGGTTTTAACCAAATACCATTATAATTCCCACAAATGTGGATATAAATAATCCCTTGCCCAGTTTCTCCCCTGGTCCAGATACCTATTTTATTTAAAAATAATTATATATTTGTATATTTATAAGTATATTATATAAGTATATTTGTATATATTATATACAGAGAGAGAGATATATAAATATATACACTTAGGTTTTAGTCAAACAATATAACTTTTACAAAACAATATTATTTCTAAAAAGTTAATTTTCACTGCTTTGATTTATTTTGATTTGATTTTATAAGTTGTTTAGCGAGTGAGAATTTATTGATTTTTCTTACAGCCGCCCAAGTTGGTTAGGTAATGAAGGTGTTGTGATTAAATTCTTTAATTTAGTACCTAGTATTAATTATAATAATTAAAAAAATCTTCTCTGAATTTTGAAAGCTGCTATTTTATAGCTGACGAAAAAATATGTTTTCCTAAATGTCTTTAGGTTTAAATTAAAACAAAATTGCACCGAAGATTTTATTGACATTTCGACAAAATTAAGGCAATTTTCAAATGTAATTTAAAATTTTTGGATTTTCCAATTCTCAATATTTTTTATTGTCCATTATGGGTAGTATGCCATAAAAAAACAATTAATTTATATCATAAAACATTCTAGTGTACAAAAAATGATATACAAAAAGAGCCAATGTTTGGTCTTGATTTTATCTACAAAGTTACAGAAATATAACCTTTCATTATTTTTCAGTAACTATGACATGCTTAAATTTTAAATTGTATCTTAAAACTACATTAATTTGGTTGAAAAGCCAATTTATTATACGTTTTTAAGAATTTCACGCGTTTGTACCTTTAAGCCTTACGAAAATTATATTTTTTTTCCTTCGACTATTAGTAACATTAGTAATATATCAGTAAATACTAAGGGTAATACTAAGATCTAGTAAGATCGTGAAATGTTTATTCTATTTAATACTAGTGAGGATTAGTTAATACTAGTAGGATTACCTCTGGGAAAGGAAGCTAGTAGTAGAGTGACCGAACTCTATTGAGTCCTTCTGGAGTTGTTAGATTGTGTGTTGCTTACAATGTACAGCCTTGTACCCATTTTCTTCTATAACTGTCCCACGCTCTATCCGATCAAACTTAACTTACAATCTACTCAATCACTTAAACTATCCTATACCTTTTGTTTTTATTGTAAACTTAATTTCTCAAAAATAGTAAGACCTACTGTGGATTCTACCAATATGTAGTTTTTTCTCTATTGTGGTATGTTTCGTGTTTAGGATATCGTTGGCAAAAGTGTGAAACGAAGTAACTGTGAAATCCAAACTTTTCAAAGAGAGCCAACAACTTTTCATCATTAAAAAAGGTGTCTTTTACTTCCTTGTTCGCAGTAAAGGAAGTATTGTAATCGTGAAAATTTTGGTCTTTCAGATTTCAACAGACATATCCATTTTGGCCATCCCTGAATCCATTTTGACTAGTTTCGTCGTGACGTCTGTATGTTCCTACGTATCTCGCATAACTCAAAAACGGTTAGCCATAGAAAGTTAAAATTTTGTATTTAGGATTATCGTATAATCTAGTTGTGAACCTCCCTTTTTGGCCACTGCATGATTGCCGGAAGTGGTACTTTACTTGAAGGTCATTACTGATTTTCATAAAATATTTTACTAAAATATAATGGAAAACTTCTCAAATTTTGTATTTAAGACTTGCATACTAGTATAAATAACATAATAAATTTTGGTCAAAATTGGCAAACCGGAAGTGGTACTTTATTTGAAGATCATATTAGACTTTCATCAAAAGTTATATTAAAATATAAGATAAAATATCTCTAATTTGGTAAATTAGACTTTGATATCAATTTAAGTAATATAATAGATTTTGGTTGAAATTGAAGGTCCGAAAAGGGGTACTTTACTTGAAGGTCATAATAAACTTACATCAAAAGGTATATCGACATTTATTACAGAGATAGAGATCATATTCGGTGATAAAGGTTATAAACGCGATTTTTTTTTCCACTTTGAAATACATTGAGCGTAAAATACTTTTTTTCTTCTCCATTTTTTAGCTGAACAAGTCTGCAGTAGGAGAATAAGATATAAGCGGTTTCTTTCGCTTAAAATGTTGAAACCGTCGATTTCCGATACTTTATCTAGTGATATAGACAGTTCTAATGTTACCAAGGAACAAGAAGAAATCTCTTGGGAACCAACTGAAAGGAAACGAGATATAATAATGGAATGAGACCTCCAGAAACAAAAGCTTATTCGTATATGTCTGTATGTGTCAACATGTGGACGTCGCGACGCCGAGTGTCGTTTTTGAAATACTGCTATCTTTAGAAACTAGTTACTAAATTCCGGGTCACTTTTTGAGCCATCGATTTATTATTTAATAGGCGTACAAGATAGTCATGGAGTGTCTTCATCAGATATTTTTATTTTATGTACTAGAGCAAGTGGTAATTATCGAGTGTAAAAAATAAGCAATTAATTATTGTGCATAAAATTTACGCAAAATAAAGTAAGAAAATAATTCAAAATCAAACCATTTCGGACTTAAGTGGTTTCACACTTCCGCGAACGATATTTACTTGTACATAAAAAATAAAATAAAATTTTAAATTTCAATACCGATAGTAATGGTAATAATAATATTTTTTCCTGTATTTTTCAGGTATGTGAAAAGCAGTTATGCCGCTCATAATTTTCTATTGGTCATAAAAGTGTGAGTAATGTTTTATTATTTATAAAATAATCACATATTACATGTTGGTCTGCAATATTTCACCCTTATACTTTGTCTTTAGTTATCTTTATGAAGATAGCTCATAGTTAAGCTTTATTATAAAGATGGAAATCGCAAAATTAATATACATTATTTAAAAAAAATATATATAACATCGGTGTTTTTCGGCTATGATCGGATGGTGATTACACAAGAACGCTCTGTAAATGACAGGAGAATCTACCCGTAAGCACCGTTTCCAGTCTGGATTTGTCAGTTTGCGGGAGTTAATGCAAGGAGAAGCAATATGGAAACAAGGTGATTGTTTACCGTTTTAATATTTAAAGCCTTTATTAATGTTTTCACACCTGTCAAAATTTCATGCTTAATGATTGGTGAACTTGAGATTTTGAAATTCGAAACATACTATATGGAAGAACATGAATATGAGACTCATAAATGATGATACTATATTATCAGAATATGAGTAACAATTCTTTTTCCAGCTCCAGTTTAGATTTCTAGTTGAGTATACTAAACCAATCTTGGGATTTGTGGTCTTATATAGAAGGGTAGGAGACCATATTTTTTTTTTTATAGAAACGTATCCATCTTTCGCATTCGTACCAACATGCTTCTATACTAAATTAATGATTTTTTATTGGAAATTTCATTGTTGTTTAAGTTGTGTTGTAAATTATAGATTGACTTGTCCATATGGGCCTTATCAAGGGAGACCTAAGGTCTTGTAAAGTTGGAACCTGATCCTCCCTTGGAGTAAAAAATATAAGAGATTTTTTTTTATTTTTTAATGTTTATTCTCTGGGTTGTTATATCAGTTACACTGTTTTCCTCAAGGAACGATCAACGTTTTTTGTTGATATTTCGTCCTCAACTTCCACATGACAGGGCACGAAGAAATGCTCTAGTAAGTGGTTAAGAAAAATCGAAACCCTTGGAGAAAAAAAATAGGAATAGCTGATTAAAATTATTATGCTATACAAATCCGAGACTCATCAGGCTTTGTAGTTGTTTAGGTTTTCTCTCTCTCAAAAATTGGTTGATATGAACATTTTTTTTCGTTAATCGGCAGTTACATATCATATCTCCAACCACAATTTACTGTTCTGAATTTGCGTCAACGATTTCAAATTATTCATTTTTGAAGGTTGTAATACTGATCTGAAAAAAAAAATTTAAGACATGCTCCAACATTGACCTGTGGGCCATGAACTCTCTATCTGCATTTTACGTCTATTTCTTTTTTACGTAAGTTTCAATAATTTCGTTTCTAGTTTTTTGTTATTCGACCAGTATTTTATGGCTTTAAGTGTATTTTCGAGATTAGATTTAGTCGATCTCGAATAGCTTTCGAATATGCTTGGTGGTTTTGTTCACTTCTGTATCATATTTATCAATTTAATTGTCTGTATTACTAAATATCTTTCCTTTACTCGACTTGATAATGCAGCTGCTACCTTAGACAAGTGAAGCCTCTGTAACTAGCGTGAGTTACATCGGCTAGACAGTTGCGTTAGCTTAATGGTCCGAGACGGGAGGTCTGCAGTAGCCACCTGCCCGTTATTGTACCACCTCCATCATAATGACTAGGGCGAGACAATGCTAGTCAGATCGTTCACCTCACACGTGTAGAACACGTGTGCTCCCCCTCCCCCGCCATTCTTGGAGCTATTTAATTTAATTTGGTGTTGTAATTGGGATTCTCGGAATGTTCAAGATATGGGGCCGATTATCTGATATTGTAATTATTTTTAAATGTTTGAATTTATGAAAGAATGATCTTAAGTATCTAACTAAGTAATGTTAAGTATCGAACTAAAGTTTCATACCGAATAATCGCCATTGGCCATTTCAGGAAAAACTCCAAAAGCGAAGGTTTTACTCGCAGTTAATCTGCCATCTTCAAAGAAGTTCAGATTTAATTGTTAAAGTATATATATATTTTTTAAATGTTGTTTACCACCTCTACCGCAGAGGGTCATTGTCGTTATGCCATTTATCTCCTTGTTCAAATTTCTCATTCATGAGGTTCATGAGTTTTTCAAAACTATTTTCATTGTTATGGAATGCGTCTTTGAGATTCCCTGGCAAGTTCATATCAGACTGTATCTAAGGCAATGTCCACCGATCAGTGCCTGCAAATTGATGGCTCAGATTTTAGCAGAAGGTGCTCATGTGAAAATTTGTAGTAGCCTATGTGGAAGTAGCATAAAATAACTTCTTCATTCTTCTTCTTCGTTTTCTAGTCATGAAGCTCTGATTTAATTTTGCTTAACTTTGAGCCATCGCCTCTTCATCCATTTTCCCATTTCTTTCAAAATTCTTGCTTGATGTCACTCGTCCAATCTTCTGCAGCAAGTTCGAGTTTGTGCCATTATCTTCTTTGAAATAGGCAGTAGCTTGATCAAGTTTTTCATTACCTAAGATAAATCGGAATGGGAACATACCCACATGAATATGACCGTTTATTCGCTGCGGTTAGTTGGCTACAAGATGTTTTTTGCAACCATAATTGTTGTAAGGCTTTCATTACTGGACACTCACTGAGTCTCTGGCTTAGGTGTGTATAAGAAAAAGTTCTTTATTCTGAGGCTTCCCTATTGGTTCAATCTCCTCCGAAAGAAGAATTTTTATTACTGACAACGGAATGAGGCCGTGGTATTTACTGTTTTGGCGAAATTTTGTTCTTCGGTAGGTTCTAAACTCTTTCAAATTCCCTTTGAAGGTTTTTAAAAAAAAATACAAAAGTTTTTCAGAGATAAATTGTTTCCATCTATGTTAAAATATTTAACAATTGCTATAATGGCTTATGGATTACATGCAATGAATATTATCAATATTAGAACGAAAGGCACTGATTTCATTAAATTCGGCGAATAGTCTATATTCTTTATCTTTTAATTAACGTCTATTTTTATCTCATGTGCACTTAAAGCACTCTCAGCTAAACTTTTTATCTTTATTTACTTAATATAGAATTATTTACATAAGTATGAAAAGATAAGTATACATAAGTATGAATCTAGAAATTTACTTATGAAGAGAACGACTAAGATGTAGTTCAGTGTTTAGCCTCTGGACTCTAAACTCATGGGCCCAGATTCAAGCTTGACAATTGCAGAATATTTATTTTCACTTTTTTCTTCTGTGGATCAACACAGGGGTTGGAAGACTCTACTTCGTGTGCCCCAAGCCTCTGTGAAGTGGAAGCTTACTTTTTTTTTTTAGATAAAAAAATGAGAATTCTGTTTCAGGAATACTTTATTGAATTCTGGCAATTAATTACTCAATAAAAACCTTCATTAAATAAGATATGTTTACATTGTTTTTTTAAAATTATAATCTGATGACTTTGATCGTATTAGGTCGTTAAGTTGTACCTTTAATAGAAATCATCTCATGTTTGTTCGACCAGAGTTATTTTGAACGAATAGACTGTTATATTTATTTAGGTGGATCGTAAATTGCCGTGTAATAATATGTGATGAAAAAATAAATTCTTCACCACCTAAATTCGTATGATTATTAGGTTTAGTTTAATTATTTCTCCCATGTAATTTATTTTACAATACATTTATTTTCTAATTGTGATTTTTTTTTTTACATTACTAGAGGCAGTTTCAGAGGTTTTCCGAAATGGAACGACTAAAAATACTGAAGTGAGATATGTGGAAATGTTATTAACGATAAAAAATATTAATGTTACTAGAGAATAATAACTAAAACAAAAAAATGTTGCATTGTATCTAATTAGTAGAACAGACTGACATTAATTTTTTCAGTGTTTTCTTTAAATAATAGCCCCCATATAAGAAGTCTATATTTTGTTAAATACATGAGCCATGCCGTATACTTAAGGCATAGTGCATTCTCAAAGAATTATTATATACAAAAGAAGTATTTATACAACGAAAATTAATTCATTTCAAATAGGAACATATATGGTTATGAACAAATAAAATAAGCAATAAACATGAATTATGATTTTATTGTTGACAATATAGTAATAAAAAAAAAAAAAAAAAATATATATATATATATATATATATATATATATATATATATAATATATATAATTAGTCAATTGAAAACCTTTATGCTCTAAACTAGTAGAGCTATAGCTAATTAGAAATGCTTGACAATTCAAGGATCACGTGCAATTGGAGATGGAAACATTTTTAAAATCTAAATGAACCCACTAAATACTCGACATTTTTCTTCTTTTTTTTTCCCCCACTCATCCAATCCCACCCGACAAACTGATAAGATATTTCAAGGTCTCGCGGGGACTGATAGCGATAAAGTCTGCGATAGCCCTGCGGTCTGAAATGTTACGACTACATTTACGTCACAGCTGTCAAATGCAGCGTCTTATCCTTTTTCTTGCTCAAGTAACTGAGACTGCTTTTGACATAGTGTGATTTAATGAATATCCAATTCAGGGATATTATATCCCAATTGTTTTACATCAATTATCTAAGTTTCGTTGATTTATAATTAAAAAAGTACAAACTTCAGTGACTTTATTGATAAGTTCAAAATATAATTATAATATGATTTAAGTTCAATGTGTAATTATTATCGATGGTAGTATTATTTGTTAATTACATTTTTGACAATTTTTTTTTCTCTTGTATTGTATTTAATATTAAATTTCTAAACGTTTCTTTCCTCCTTAAATATCAGATCGATTTTCGGTAGTTCTAACTCTTGCGTAATGTCTGTGTCGATCGCTTATCGATGTTTTTCTTTTTTAAATACAAAAAAAGATTGATACTGTACATGGATAGACTGTTCTTTGATATTTTTAGAGTAATGTGATACCTGATTAAATTTAATGCTCCGCTAAACTTTATATTTAATATATATATATATATATATATATATATATATATATATATATATATATATATATATATATATATATATATATATATATATATAATTATTGAAAATGCGATAACATAAATAAACTAAGTTTATCCTGTTAAAAATCTATATTCCTCTTGAGATACATTTATTATAATAACGTCTTACGTACTCGTGGCACAAACGTATCGCATCGTTCTGTTTAGTTTGCTGACATGAATATTTAAGCCTTTTCATTAACTTTTCTTGTCTTTTGGAAAGTTGAATTTTTTAAAGAGGATGAGAATAATAATTAATAAGAGTTTAATCTTAGGTGCCATAATTAATTGAATAGTGTTTTTATTAGATAGAAATGATGCTGGATTCTCTTGGTATGGGGACTCTCCAAAAGCAAATAATAGAAAATTTATAAAATTGGACTTTTATGAAAGTATGCGATTTAATAGTAATTTTAGTTATGAACTAGGTGAAACAGTGACTTCTTTTCAATAAATTAACCATTTAATTCCAAAAATGCTTTAACTATAAAAAAAAAAATGGATATTTTTTATTTTTTTATAGTCGTTTGCTGCTTTTGGACGATTTAGTTGACTTTGAATTGATAATAATTGTGTTAGATTCGAATCAAATCGTAAATACCACACAATTATCGAATGAATCTAAATCAGTTCAAAGTAGACACTCGCTATGCAATTTTTTTTAATTAGTTAAAATTTGACTTAAAGAAGAAATAATTATTTATAGACTACACAGACTTTTGGAACTATTGTCAACGATTAAAAATAAGAAAAGGCAGCAATTTTTAAGAAAAAATAATTTAGTTTTTGAATTGATCATTTAAAAATGTACAATAATATTTGAAAAATATATATAATGCTATTGTTGTATTGTCAAATTTTAAAGAAAAAACTCTGATGATGAAAGATTTCGAAACGCCGGTTTAATGGAAAAAATATGTTGATGTTATAAAAATAAAGTAATAATCAAAGGATGTTTTTGTTATTCCCAAAAACATTATAATATATTGATGTTAAATTCCCATAATTGAGTGAAATTTATATAATATGAATTCTATAAACTTTATTTGAGACTTAAACCGTTCAATTCCAAAAATGCTTTAATTATAAAAATGCATATTTAAATATTTTTTCTAGCCATTTGTGAGTTTTGGGCGATTTAGTTTTGTTTGAATTGATTTTAATTCGAATCTAATCGCAAATACCACACAATTATCAATTAACTCTGTTTGACAGTCTTTGGGCTTTTGATCTAATTTTTTTTTTGGGATAGGCCGGATGTTTTATCAAGCTTTGGCCACTGTCTATAAAACTAATACAATCTCGGAGATATTATCATAATATAATTGAGCAATTATAAATAAATTAAGTTATAAACGAAATGTTAATTTTGCTCTTTAAGAAGCAAAATGGCTTTACTAGCAGAAAGCCATTACCAAACGCCCTGGCAGAAAATTGCTCTTATCTTCTCCGGGCAAACTGGCTCCTCGCAACTCTTACTTTCCCCAACTCACTTTCTTTGAAAAGCGAAAGTACCCTTCAAGGATGAAATCGAACGCCTGTCTTCTCCACAACTGGTGACGAGGCCTTGCAGTTGCTTATGAAAATTTAACGCTATCTTAGAGAAAAATTTCGGCTCATTAAAAAATGATGAACTGATTAATAATAATAAAAGGCTTAGCGAACCCGGAGGTTCGATACCGATACCACTAATCGCTGTCTACAAATCTCGGTCCACCGACTACCGTCCAAACCCAAATTCATTAGATCACTTTTAATACAATGCTCCCACCTACGTTTCGGTCTACCCCTCGGACGTTTACCAGTCGGCTCAGCATTTATTAACTATTTTGGAATTCGTTCGTTACTGAGCCCAACAACTTTGCAAGCCCATTTCAAACGTCTCGATGATATCACTTCGATTATATTAACAGAGTGAGTGCTCCGCGATTCCGCGTTTTGTAATCTCCTAAATTACATGAACTGATGAATCAAGAAAAACGGATGAACTGATTAATCAAGAAAAAATATAAGTTATACGCTGGCATTATTATGTTGCTTTAAAATCTTATGAAATCATCAATTCCATATTGCTATTCATTGATTGAAAATAGAACGTGATTCGTTACAATGCATTATTCGAAAGAATCGTTGACGAAAATCACTTGTAAAGATTAAAACAGAAGTCCCTTTAACTACTGAAGAATTTGAAGTATCAATTGTTCATCTTTAGAGTTTGACATGTTACCCAACTTATTTTTTTCCTGTTGTCGTAAGTGTCCGAAGCACCTCTAAGTCGAATTCGAAATTTCAAATATTAAACTAAAGTTTAAAATTTCCAAAAAATTAATACTAGCAGCTCTATTCAACACCAACATATATTGGTTTCGTTAAATAATCTTTCCTCTGAATAAACAGAAACATTGCGTGCCTTAGTGTTATAAGAATCTAAGAATATATGAGAGTGCCCTTAATTTCGTACCTTAAGTAAATTCAAAATTTATTTGAGTTTGGGACATTTAAATAAAGGCATATAACTCTCCAAAGCGAAATTTATTTACATTAAGATACTTAAAAATTATTTATTGATTATTTTATTAAAAAATGTGTCGATTCTTTGCAGGTTAGAAGTGCATTTTTAAGTGAAATAAAATGAGGAAAAATAGCATAAACAAAGGAAAACGAATTTCTGAATCCTTTTAATCACCTAAATCCGTGATCGCGTTGAAAAGTTTGAGGGGTACGAATTTAGGGCTCGACCTATGAAAACAATAGCAGATTTCCCTATGTTAATGAGAAAACGTTGAGGTCTCAGACAATTTGAATTTGAAAAAAATACTTTAGTCTAAGAATAGTAATGACAAAATATAAAATACCTTTCCTTGATGCACCAAAATAGCCTTTTGAAGTTGAAAAAAAGCTGTAACCAGCTTATCCTTGTTTTTGTGTGAAAAATACTGAGCCAAAACACAAACCGTCAAAACCATTTTACTATCTACAGTCAAAGAATTTAGTCGACGGGACGGATTTCAGCCACCATAACATATAATTCTGATAGTAGAATTTATAATTTTCTAAAAATATTTTAAATTTAACTTGGTTTATTTTTCGGGATTTTTAAGTAAGTGGTGTAGTCTTCTTCGTAGCCTATCAGTTAAGGATGTAACCTTACATACTTTTCATCTTTTGCTACAGCCAAATTTTAAAAGATTTTTTGACAGTTAATGATCATTCCTTAACGAGTAAGCTCCTATGGATATGAATCTCACAGTTCAACGCCTTATACTCTAATAATTACGATTAGAATAATGTTAAAGTTCGTTTTTATTGAGTTGTTTCTTATCGTTTTACTCTTAGACTATCTCTATTTAGTGTATTAATGAAATTTGGATTGTGTTTGAAATATAAAATAAGTAAGCAGTACTTATTAATAATTTTAATAGTACCCGAAGGCTCAATTCAAATCCAAATGAGGTCATATTTGATATAATCATTGCGCTTCATACTTCGGACGTTCACCTGTCGGCTCAGTGCAGATTAGCTTTTTACGGAATATGCATCTCTTCAAATTAAAAAGAAAATAAAGTAGATTTTATTTTTTCGAAGAAATAGTACATGAATTATGTTTATGTACATTATGGACATAAGCTCTGCATGTTTTTGGTATTTCTCCTGCCAAATGATGGAACATACCTTTGAGTTATCTTAGCCTCGCCTACCCACACCAACCCATGACTCCACAATACCCAAGATGTTGTGCAGAGTACCACAAACAGGGTACGAGGAGAGCGGGGTCAAAGTACCCGATGCCCATGTTGGGTAGCCGACCATACAGGGTACTCGGGCAGGTGCACGCTACCTCCAGTTCTCCAGTCTCCTCCTGCGGCTCCGTCGTCCATCACTCTCCTGGCTCAGGTATATTTCATTCATAAAGTTCCATTATACTAGCTCTGGTACTCTTTTAGTTTTTATGAATGCTCTCGTTATTTTGCCGAAATGGGAAATCAATATTGATGCAACTTTTATTAAGGTTTTTTTCATCTCAAAAAAAAAAAAAAATCGTTTAGACAATTGATATCCTTTTGATATACGACAATTTAATTAATCAAAACATTTGAACGTGTGTTTAAACGAACCACTTAAGCGTTATAATTTAATGCTTAAGTTGTTTTATAAATGAGCAGGTTAGGATCAAAGCGGCATTGGAAGAGTTTGAATATTGATTAAGTGTTGTTTTGTAAGACACTATAAAGCAATAAGAGCATAAAAATATAATACGCATTGACGTATATTTTGCAATCTCTATATATTTTATTTATTTAATTCAGGTGAATACAGTCTCCTCCTCTCGCTCCTCCTCTCCAAAAAAAACACAATTATGTGACGCATATTTGTATTTGAACTAAGAGAAAGAGACTTCAGAAATTATATACTAATAACTCGAATGTTAAATAGTGATTTGTTTATTGGAGCCCAATGGAACAACATAAAAGTTATAATAGTTTTATATATATGTTTTATAATTAAAAAAATATTTAGTCCATGTAAAAAATAAATAAAAAAATAGTTACTTGAGTAAAAATAAATTGCTAAAGCTCCTAATTGGAGTAATGAATCCAAACGAAGAGTAGGTTAACAGTGAAACCCATCTCTAAAATGGCTTTTTTATAATGATATGTTTTCATTATTTATTTATTATATAAAAAATCAATTGTAGGAACGTGTTAATTTATTTATTTCTTATATATTTGTTAGATTAGAGGCACCGTTCTCTAATAAATTACCATTATTTAAAAACTGATGTTTTTTAAATATTTTATAATTTGATAATGAAAGTTTTTTTCATTCCAATTAATCTTTCTATGTCTTGGTTATCAAATCCATTGGGAAACTTGTTAATGATTTAGAATTCATTAATTAAAATTATACTATATTAAACAAATTCCCTAAATAAATAAAATGTTATACATAAATAAAAATGTATAACATTTTATTTATTTAGTATAATTTATATATTACATATGTATTTTATTTTGTTACTATCTATAAAGGCTGAATGTTTATGCTTTATTTGAATATAAAAGTTATTATGCTTATTTCTTCTTCCAATAATTGGACGTGACCAATATACTAATTTAAGCTACTAAATAAATTAGGGCAGAAGGTCATATAAATCAGGTTTGTTATAACATTATCCCATTTACTTATGCTCAACGTAATTCTCGACTTCCTCAAGCCTAGTTGCTTAGGCCTCGAAGTCAAGGCGATGTTATAGTTTGAATAATGATTACGATTTGATTATAAGTTTTGTATAGAAATATTCTATAGTAATATATAGTAATATTATTCTATAGTTGGTATTGGATTATATCAGTTCCATTTTTGTAAGATTCTTTTTTGGTTTAGATATTTCTAATTAAACTGTGGTATGGATTAAAAATCCCACCACAAATACAATCTTGAAATAAAGTTAAAAAAATTCTAAGAAGAAAAACCCCAAATAGCCAGAATGTAGAGTACTTAGGGTGTGATAATGAGGGTTTCGTGAAAACCCTTGTTTTTCAATAAATAAATATTTTTATTTGAAAGTTTCGGAAATATTTTTACGCCTTTCTTGCTTTGTAATTAATTATAATGTATTCTTCTGAGTTGAAGAACTTTTAGTGGAAACATGTAATTACCATGGGTCTAATATTTAAATTTTTTAGGCTAAAATGATTTGGATCTTTGTAGGGCAAAGTTCCCTGAGATCACAATTTATTTAGGCGAATTTTAGAACATTACAGAAAATTCGTAAATATGTAAATATATATATATATATATATATATATATATATATATATATATATATATATATATATATATATATATAATTTATATATAGTTTAAATAATATTTGAAATAAAGTATTTTAATACAACAAATACTTTAATTAATTGCATTAAGATAATTAATATTAAGATATGTATATATTCACATTAATTATGCATATCTAACGAAATTATTTTATGAAATTATAGCTGTCTTCAAGTATTGAATTTTCTGTATGTGAGTCCTGTAAAAAAAAAAAATCATTAATTTTACTCAATTACAAGAAACTATTGACTTATTTTTACGACGGTGATTTAATGTGAATTAATTTTTCACTATTGTTTAAGCATTGCTGGTTTTTAGATAAATAAATTAGATTCGATTTATTCGACAAGAAAGTGTTTCTTTCTTGCTACTTTGTCAATATTTTGAATTGTAGCTCTAAAAAAAAAAAAAATCCTCAATTTTTACGATAAAAGTGCCTAGCAAAATTACTGAAACAAAAACAGGAGAAAGAGACAGCAAAAATAAAAATAACTTGACGGTAATGCGTCACCGGTTTTAGCATTATTTTAGCCCCGACTAGAACCCACTGACAACCTGCTCTCATTATAACTCTCTATTAATACAAGTGCTTTCTTTGGAGCAACCTGCCCTTCATCTCCGTTTAAACTATATTTAAAATAAATTTTAGTGTATTTTACTGAATTATATTTATAAGTCTAACAAGTCGGAAAATATTTATTGACTCGGCTTTCCAAGAATTTATGAAATTAAACTCCATAATTATCATACAGTAGCTCACAAAAAAAAAAAAATTAAACGTCTTATAGTATACAATATATTATATATATATATATTATATATACCTTATTTTTTTATTAAAAGAATTGAGGGAAAATGTTTATATTTATGCCAACACAAAAATAAAACTTTCTCATGAGAGTAAAAAAAATCCGCCCACAAATAAAAAAATAGGAAAAATATGGTTCAGTTTTTAATGCATTTTTCCTCGCGGAGCACAAATCGAAGCCATTTCCATAGATTCAGCATTACTAAAATAAATTAATTACTGCGAATTTTTGATATTCCAACTTATATTGTGTAAATAAATAAGTTGCCTGGATATTATACTTATAATGAACTAAGAATTAAGTTAAAGTTAAGTTAATTAAGTCAGAGTTAAGTTGATAAACTAAGGAGGTATGTAGGTAGAGTTTGTTGGTGCCATCAGCATCAAACCTTCGGATTCGCTAAACCCTTTATTGTTATTACTTCCTTGTACGAAGTAAAGGAAGTATTGTAATCGCGAAAATTTTCGGTTTTCAGATTTTAACGGAAATATCCATTTTGACCATCCCTGAATCCATTTTAACTAGTTTCGTCGTGGCGTCTGTACGTACGTACGTACGTTCGTATTTCGCATAACTCAAAAACGGTTAGCCGTAGAAAGTTGAAATTATGTATTTAGGATTGTTGTAAAATCTAGTTGTGAACCTCCCTTTTTGGTCACTGCTTAATCACCGGAAGTGGTACTTTACTTGAAGGTCATCATTGATTTTCATCAAAAATTATATTAAAATACTTTGGAAAGCTTCTCAAATTTGGTATTTAGAACTTATATATTGATTTAAATACCATACTTGATTTTGGTCTAAATTGGAAAACCGGAAGAGGTACTTTATTTGAAGGTCATATTAGACTTTCATCAAAAACTATATTAAAATATAATGTAAAACATTTAAAATTTAGTAAATAGGACTTTTATATCAATATGAATGTATTTTCTAGATTTTGGTTAAAATTGGTGAGCGGAAAAGGGTACTTTACTTGAAGGTCCTAATAAATTTACATCAAAAATTATATTAAAATTAAATGGAGATATCATATGTTTCGGTAATAAAGGTTACCAACGCGATTTTGTTTATACTCTAATTAAACATTTTTATTACTTATTTCAAGTGTTAATATTGGGCATATAATACTGGTTTTCCTCCCCATTTGTGCGATGAACAAGTCTGCAGCAGGAGAATAAGATATAAGTTAAGTGGGTTCTTCCGCTTAAAATTTAGAAACTGTCGATTTCTAATGCTTTATCTAGTGATATTGACAGTTTTAATGTTGTCACGGAACGCGAAGAAATCTCTTGGAAACTAGTTACCTACTGAAAAAAAAACGACATTTAATAACGGAATGAGACCTCCAGTGGCGTGTGGGTGTGTGCGTGCGTATGTGTGTGTCAATAGATGGATGTCGCGACGCCGAGTGTCGTTTTTACTGCAATCTTCGGAAACTAGTAACCAAATTCAGTATCACTTTTTGAGCCACGGATTTATAATTTAATTGACGTACAAGGAAGTCATGTGTTGCCCACATCAGATATTTATTATTGAAAAGCTGAATATTATCACACTATGGTTTATTATTTCTAAATAGTTTTAGTACAAAAAAAAAAAAAAAATCATTTGGATTGGATTGGAATATATAGTGGCGGATGGCTATGTCGAGTTTCGAGGGTCATCCTAGGATGGCCTGCTACTTCGGTGCCAAATATTTAAAAGAATCGGTAGTCTCTGAGAACAGCCGCGGACGGACGGATTTTTTTATTTTATTCCATTTTCGATCTGTTTCGAAACGTAATATGATGTCATATTTGAGGGGAGGAGTTTAAATTCTTTTTCTTGATAAATTACGAAGGTTCATTATTGAAAATAATAAACAATATTAAGTTAGAGCAATCAATTTGTTAAATATGCAAGCTTTGTAAATTTTCGAAAATCGTAACCTGGAAAATTTACATAAAATAATAATAAAAGAACTCTTATTATAAACTGTTGTTAAAAACTGTTATAAATGTGTTTTAAAAACTACAGAACAATAAATTGTATTTACGATTATTTCCATCTATATTAAACATAACATAAATTCTTAAAGTTATTCATAAATTGGGCTCAAAACGAGAAATGTTGACTAAATATTATTTAATAAATTCGTCGCTTGGCAGACGCTCGGACGTATAACGTTGCAACTGAAAAAATGATAACGTTTACAATGTTAAAATGTTTTTTTAATTACAATGGTTTACCTTGAACCAGTAGGTACTTAGCATAACTTAATAACAACATTATTCTTTAACGAAAACAAATTTCCTACAGATTTTTTTGACAGCTTATGGAGTCAGCCGAAAGGAATCATTTCTGCTCAAAAACTTTAATTTACAAAAAATGAAGAAACCATATTTTACGACAGAGCGCCTCAAATATTAATTCTTATGTATTATACAAAACTTTATTACACTTATTAGTGTAATAAAGTTTTATCTTGGGCGGGATGAAGATATATTCGCTTGGCAGAAAGTGATAGGCTGCTTAACTTCTAAATAGAGTTTGCACAGCCCAAGGACGCCCGTCTTCTTCGGCCAAATACCCCGTCCATACTGTGTTATTCAAACATGAAATTCACACAAGGATTATTTAACATAAAATATTGTAATTAAATTAATTAATTTTCGATTCTTGCTTTTTTTTTTTTTTTTTGAATGTTTAATAAAGACGCTTTTATAATTATCGCCCATTGAGAAAAGCAAGAGAATGCCAGTGCGACAAACAACTGAACGATTATGATTCTCGTTTCATTTTATTTTTAAAGTTTGATTAATGACTATGTTGCCAAAGGCAAATAGAAGTATTACGTCAAAGTCTTAAAATAGGCAATGCTAAAAAATATGTTCAATAATTATGTCATGTCTATGATTCATGAATTAGTTCCGTTTTCGAAAATTCCAAAGGTTGACTTTACTATAAATTGACACATAACTATGGTTTTCCTCCTCGTCGTCCAATAATATTATAATAATTATAATATTATATTATAATTTATATTATAAAATTCGAAGGATTGAAATTATCTAAAACTTCGCCTTATTTCTGATTATTATCATAATATATCATGAGTTTCATCTAAACACTTTCCTTTCTTAACTTTAAATTTCATTTCTTAGTATTTTGTACACAGCTTTTTATTTTTATTTTCATTTTTATAAACATATTTATGGTCATTAATTAAACCATAATATAATATTATAGTAATATTATATTATATTAATATTATATTATATTATAATACTAATTATAATTAAACCAATTATAATTATAATTTATGGTCAAATTATTTTTCACATTGAAAGTATGATTTCTCAACCTAATAAAATGTTAAGGATATATTACTATTTTTTTTTTTATTAAAAAAAATTGAAACATTATTTGAACTTAATATTTTTTTTTTCATTTAGCCTTTGAAATAAAAGAAACCTCCAATCGGCCGCCATTTTGGAACAAAACAGTTGATGATAATATCGAATTTCGAGGATCATCTTGGGGTGCCCTATGGACTTAAGTACCAAACATAAAAAAACATTGTTAATACCTGTAAAAGCTCAAATTTTTGAGGGGGAGGTTACAATTGTTTTATTTTCTTGGTCGATTACAAAGATTAATTATTGGAAATAATAAACACAAACACCAACACATTTTTTAAAATACTATCTGGTGAAATAATATGAGAGTGACGGTATAGTTTTTTGTTTCAAGAAATCTGATGTCGTTTTTAGTATAATAATTAAATATCACGTATATAAATAACATGTAACACCGGTCCACTCAAATCTGTTTTTTTGCGGTTTTGTACTTATTTTGTTTTAAGCAGTTGCTAATTGCTGCTTGTGTTATTTAAGATGTTTTACGTTTATTATATTTATTTGATCCCTCATACAACCATGTTATTTTTTTTTATAGAATCGCGAAAACAATTTTTTATAGTTTCTCCGGAAGTTTAGAAATTATCCCTTAATTAATTTATTTTTATAAGATTTCTATTCACTCTCAGATATTATTGTATACAAATATTTAGAAAGATTACGTGTGAATCTTGCAGCGGATGAACCTGTATGGCTGGGTCCTTGTGCAAGGAAATATCTTTGAGATATACTTACAAACACTAACCATTCGTTTTGGTATCTATAGCACGCTTATATTTTATATGCGTGCATACACCCATATAATAATATGAGAAGGGAATAAAGTGTGAGGTAAGTTAAATTATGACCTTGCTGCCGTTAGTGTCAGTTAAGAAGAAGGTATATGTTGATGGTTCTCATGCAAACACAGCACGTGCCTGAATGAAGATCCAGTATTGATAGTAGTTCATCTAAGGAACCACAAATCCCTATATTACCACCATTTTTCAAAATTATCATTTAAATTCCTACCTTCATCTTTCCCTCTTCCATTAGGCCATAATAGCAGGCCGGCGCCTGTTCAGAATAGGCGATTTTTTTTAATTTTTTTTTTATTCAGTTATTTTCTTTATGACAACTTATATTTTTTAAGATATTATATTGAATGAAATGTATATGTGTAATTTATTACTATATCTACGTTTGTAGATATCCATGTTAAGTTGGATGCCTAGTTTTTAACTAAAAGTTAATCACAATACTTTATATTTATATTACTCAATAAATTCATTAGGGGTATGTAATTGAAATGTAAGTAGTATAATTATTTTACAGTATAGATTAATTATTATAATATTTTTTTCAATCGTATGTTTAATTATACATAAATTAAAATCAGTAATTTATGCTTCTGATATGTTTGATCATTGGTATTTTTTTTTTGAAATCTCATTTAATTAGGACCAAGCGACTAAAAAAAAATCCTTGAAAAACGTTTAGGTCTGCTATTAAGTTTTTTTTTATGTAAATTTAATTTTTTTTTTTGGCTGCTCGCCTATACATTATGATAAGAAAAACCTTCTGTTCAAGTTGTATTTTTAATAAAATACGATGAAATGAAAACTAGTCTTTATTCAGGGATATATTCTCCCTTGAGAGCATGCAAAGTTGATGTTGCACTTCCCTGCATTATTTATAGTTCAACAAATTGACTAAATTATAAAATAATATACGTAAATTTCTTACTATGAACTGCCAGCTCAACTCATTTCTAAGTATCAGATTCAGCATAGAATATCTGGGACTCTACGTATCAGAGAAAAAGAAAAAAATGTCAAACAATGAAAAAAAAATTACAATGTATAAATAAAATTATATACCTATCTATATTCATTGCCAATGTAGTAAAATGGTATATCCTATATACCTTATATATTACTATTTTTCATCCCAACATCTGGATAAGATTGATATAATATGCTTTTTATACATGCCATATAGATGGACAGTAACACTCAATAAAAAAATTATCTCTTTCATTCTCTTGATATCATGTACCTCTACTACTATTTATGCTTGTGATGTTATTATTGTGATTTTATTGTTTTAAAAATTGAAGAACATTTTTTTTTTTTACAATTGTTAGGTTTTGTTTTATTTACCAATTAAATTTTTTTTTCTTAATTGACGAACTGGAAGCAAAGACAATTCGGAGAGGATTTCCATATCGGGTTTGAAATTGGAATAATTAGTTTATTTCTATAATTTAAATTTAATGTTTGAAGAAATTTTTAGCAATGTATAATCAGTTGAGGAAGCGCATACATTACAAGGTCTTACATTATTTTTATTTGTTTTGTTTTTTTATTTCAGTAAATGAGAAATCATAAAATAAGTTATTTTAATTCTTATTGGTAAAACTATATTGACGTATTGGTTGAGGGCCATAAATAAAAATAATACATTGATATATAATGCGGGTGGAGAGTAAATGTTTTAATGATGTGCTCTGCCGAATGGCAGATGGTTACAGAACATGGCCAAGGCCGAACGTCAGATGTCACTGAGGAGCTGCAGACGGGTTTGAGCCGTAAACAGCCAGTCATTGCCTCAGGCACTCATCTTCTTTTCAGGAGAAAACAAAGCCATCACAGCTTTTCAACTCCTTTGCTTATTTTCTTTGGCTTCGCAAACAACCTGCGAAGTTTTTCACTTAGTAGAAAGGGAAATGTTTATGAATAGCCTCAGCGTGAAGGTGTTTCTTTCCCTGCTTTTTTTCCTAGCTCTCACTAACTAGCAAGATCTTCTCGAGTCAGTCACTGCTTCGACGACTGTTTCCCCCTCTTGGGGTACTAGATAACTAAATTTAAAATCTTATTAAATAATTGTAAAGCAAATTATAAATCAACTTTTAATTCGGATATTGCAGAAAAAAAAAGTACTGGATATTCAATATAAATTTATTTAGTAAATTTAGTTTGACCTATTATTATTAGTTAGGTACTACTAAACTTAAAAAAAAAATGATTGTTAAGGTTTAGCTATCCCGTAAGTTCAATCTCTTTATCACTAACACACTAACAATCGTTCTTTATATTCCATTCTTTACTAAATTCCATCAAAAACTTAATATGCAAAATCAGACCTAATACTGCATTCCCATCTACGTTGTGGTCCCTTATTAGTGATGAGTTCCTAATGTAGCTCAAGAACTTTACACGGCCACGTAATACTGTTATTATTAATTATATTAGCCGTATGAATTCTACTGACGACTCAGTCATCTTTGGACCAATATTCTAAGCATTACTTTATTCCTGAAAACTCCCAAATATTCTACTTAAGAGTTTTTGATTTATATTTATTATTTCTTCACCTTTGGCATCCCCTTACAAAACGTCTATGTCTCAGCTAGCTTATTCATCAGCACGACACAGACCTAGGTGGTTTTGCCTTCAGGAGATACCGCAGATGAAGAAATAATTATTTAAATACAAATTTCAACATGTACGTTTTCCCCTTTTAATCTCTTAAAAATTCTAAACCACATTTTTCCAACTAGTTGCATTATATTTACTCGTAAAATTAACTTTTTGAGATTCTTTTTTAATTTAGCATTGACTTTGGAAGACACATTTATAAAACAATAATTGTTTGTTTTATTAAATTAAATTTTATTTGCGCGATAATAGTGGATACGAAAATAATCACCTTAATATGTAACTTCCATATTTGTAGATAAATTGGTGATTTATTATTGTCGACACTCAAGAATCTTTTATCTATAAATTCCTGTAAACATTTCTATTATATCTACGTTATACTAGACACACAAACAAAGTAGGAAGCGTTTTTCGGCGATAAACCTTCAACAGATTTGTTTATTCCTATGATTCTAGATACTTCCTGTCCGGTGTAGCATATAAATATATATTGTAGTTTAAAATAGTAATATACATGATAATATCCTATGTTATAAACCAAAGAGTGACATTGAAAGGTGTCTACATATCGATATCAGATACATTATTGATTTCTCAAGTGGACTAAATTATAATTTTTGTTTTTCCTTTGTTCTTTGCAGATATCAGATGTCATTGGCCTTGCTATTTCGACCTTCTACTTTATCTTTTCCGCGTATGGCCACTTTTCCCTTCTTTTTTTTTCTCAAACTGATTTAAAAAAATCTTTTTTTTTATATCAGAATTCAGTGGTATAGGTATTTTTTAATTAAAGATGATAACTTAATAATAAGCTTTTAAGTTTCCTCAATACATTTCATTTTTCCATGACTATGATTATACTAAAAAATTATTATGAACGATTCAATCTAATGTATTGTTAGATCATTTATTTTAGTTCCTTTCTTAATTTTTATTTATTTATTTTTTAAAGGCATGAACAAGTTTTAGTAAATTTTATACGAACAAAAAAAAAAAAAAATTCTTTTTTTCGAGAAATATTTTAGGATGTTGCATTTGATGAAACAATGTAATTCCATCAAGTGGCAAAGATATCTAAAAATAGTCATTAATCCAAATAAAAAATAAATACAGAGGATTCATTTCATATTTAATTTCAGAATTGTTTTGGTTAATTTACAAATATACCAGTGCGATATATATTTAAAAAAAAAACAGTTTTTCGATATCGGTGCGCCTAATTGCCCCTCTGAATGGATTTAGTTAAGCCAAACTATATTTCTTAAAGGAATTTTTTTCTGTTTTTACGGCGGTGTAATTGGAGCTTAATTGTCTTGTATGGTTTTTGAGTGATCACTTTCTATTCAACAAATAACGGTTTATTAAAAAATAAACTAAACTTGAATCGACCCTTGGTCCATATGAACTTTTTCGTTGCCATTGGGGTCTAATATAACCTCTTTAAATATTTCCGGTCATTTATGGAAGATCATGTATAGAAGAAATATGTATCATATAAATTTTTTTTTATAAGTTAAGACCTGATTACTAATCTTGCTTCGTATTAGAAATTTGTTCTAATAAGTATTAATCAGTTATTTTTTAATTTTTATTTATTTTTAGCTGTTAATAGATGTTATTTAGCATGTAAAATAACAGCTTATAATGGTACCAGGTTCCCTTATATAGTACCGATTTTATATTAAATATTAATGAGTTAAAATTGTTAATCTATTTAAATAGTTTTATTAGGATAGGTAATATAATTTATGGTTTTATTAATAATTATTTTTCTATTTATATTTCTGCACTAGTGATGGATTGGTTTCTATGGTGATTAATAATATGTTAATTTTGAACTTTTATAGATATCATAAATATAACAATGTTGTTATCTTCCTCTCATATTTCAACTGTTAACCACGATACAATTATAACGGATTTTTCCTAGTTTTAATTTAGTATTTAAAATAAAATTTAATAAAAATGTTTGTAAGTGTATTTGAAATTACCCTACCACGGCGTAGCTACAAGGAGGGTAATATTTGCAGCCTGTCCCTGTGAGGGAGGGTATGTAACGATTTTTTGAGCGAATGGCTTAACCGATTTTCAAGTTCGATGGCTCAACTTACCATTGAAGATACCACTGTATCTTTTGAAACAATTTGAACTCAAAATAAAAAAAAATATTTTGCTATATTTCAAGTATTCTCGATTTTTTTTTTAGGTTTAGTATCATATTATGTTTCACTGATTGGATTATGAGATAGAGTAATTTGCGTAGTCGGAGTTTTATTTGTAATTAATTTTTTTTTTTTTTAGTAGAATATATTTTTAATAAACACAACTATTTTTAAAAATAAGGAGGAGCAATTCTTAACCGCATTAACAGTTTTTACCCATGTCTGTCGGTTATAGGAATGCCGTTTACCAAGTTTTTTAAAAACCGATCTCAGCAATTAACGTAATGCATGGGAATCGGGTCTATAAATTGATTGCTAAGACCATAATTATGTGGTCTGTTCAACCAATCAGTAAAAAATGTGTAAATGGTTCTAGGAAACCATGGTTTTTAATCAGGAGATAAGATCTAGGAGAGTTGTTTATTAGTTATAGCATTCAGTTTATCACACCCGTCATGAAGTAGTTCTATCGTGCATTGAGTTCTAGGCCGCGCATTAAAATACCTTATATTTTTAACATATTATCATTATTTGATTTTCCTCGCATTTGCGAGTTCATAACTGAGGTGGGGAACAAGTTTTAATATGGAAATATTAATAATTGAAGATGGCTGTTCACTTATTAATATTTTCATACATTTAAGGCAATCCTAAATCGGCCGTACTTGCTACCCTTGACTTTGGGATTAGCCCGTTTGTCGATATTATTACTGGCGTTACCACTACGCTTTCCAAGTGGTATAATTCTTTTAATTCAACCTCCACTTCCTAATATTTTCGGATTTTCTCCACTACCGTCGAGCTTATATCATTGCAAGTAAAAATTGCCACATCAATAAGCTTTCCTGTCATGTCTTTCGAATTTATAAGTTGGATATAAGGTATGTGTGGTTCTTGATAATAGATTCATACCAATACATCTTGAGTGGACCTTTTTAAAGTAGCCTATTTGTATTGTACTTATATTATGCCGCATTTTCATCTAATAGGTTAAATTTCATCGCCTGGGCCTGGTGGACAATTTTCCCACATTATTATGCCTCTGGAGATACCCTGTACCAGCTAACATTCCGTACCGCACCCAGCTGTGATAGATTCAAGCGTGGCTGAGCAAAGCCGACATTTATCAGATGTCGTAGTGCCTTTTAGGACATGCCTCCTGTATGATCTTGTGGCAATAACCTGATCCTGAATGGCAACTACAAAGTATTCTGTCTCAAAGAATAGCCTCCAAGAGTAGACCATTCGACTGATTTTTCCTTGTCTATCGAGACGCCATTCAATTGCCTGTAGAATCTGCCATGCAGCGAATTATTTTTCCATTCTGACAGCCTTTCATTATTATTATTATTATTATTCCAAACCGTAATATCTTTAAACGAATCGTACATATTATGTACTACATTGTCTTTAAAAGCTGATTCTTACTGTTTTAGTAAAAATACAGCTGTTATTCATTTTAATCACACATATTTTTCCAGTCTGGTGGCGTTGTCCAAGGTAACATCCTTGGTCCTCTTCATTGTCTCTGTTGCCTAAATCCCGAATATCGCGTTAATCACTTTTGATCTTCCCATGAAATTACACGTTCTTGTATATCCTTCGATTAGGAATCGTTTCCTACTGTTATAAAGGGCATCTTTACACAGAATATTACATGCCAAGAACGTGGCTAATATCCAATAAAGCTCAGAAGAATAACTGTTACGAACGCCCTTATAATTAAATTAATAATGATATCGTTAATACATTTAGCGGAGTAATAAATCAGTGGCAGAGAGCGTCCAGGTAAGGTAATAATCCTATTAATGTGAGGGTAATAAAAGTAAATAGATGGGAGCACCAAGCATAAGTTATTAGGGCTAATGATGCTAGTGCACGGAGTCGAACCATCGAGGCTGGGCTATTTAGCTCTAACTGCTACAATTTACCGGCCAAATTATCTCCTTCGAGAGCTTTTTCCGAGGCGATTGTTTGATATTGGCAATTATTATTTTAAATTGCCATGATTGGAAAAACGCCTGTTAAAGGGAAGATTATTGGTTAATGGGATTCTGGTCAGTGTGTCGTTTATCTCCGCCTATCGGATACATGCTTGCTTTTCTGGCCTAAAAACTAAAAATATTTTTAAAAATACAAATAAATAAATAATAGTAAAAATACATTTTACATACGTGCTTCCTAAAATATATATTTTAACTCAGATGATAATTAGTTTAAATTTGTTTTTGTTTTTTTAAAGCCAATACATTTTCAAAAATACCAATGAATTTTCATCAAATGTTTTTCAAACTATCATTTGGAAGTTAGTAACTTTTTTTAAAATGTTTATGATTTATGTATTATTCTACAAACATTTCACGATTTTTATAATTCTTATTTTATTAAAAATCAAACCTTGAATCCAGTTTATTGCTTAAAAAAATATTTTTTGAGACATATTTTATTCGTTCAGATAAAATTTATTAAAAATTTCAGGTAATTAATTTATCTTATGTTTATAGGTAAACAAAAATATGTAATTTAAATAAATAGATAAATAACGGTAAATGTCTATGCACAAGTAAATATGTCAGAATTCATAATCTTTGATAGATTTGTGAGCTTTCCCTAGTCATTTACTTATTTAGTAAAGCAATGAACTTAGTTAAATGCTACTTGTTTTTGAAGTTAATCTATTATATAACGAGTACAATTAATTTTTCGCCTCCTAAGCAACCTTTGTTACTTTCATATTATAATATATTAACTTTTTTATATATCTCATTTTGTATGTATTGTATATATTTTCAAGCATATTTATACTGTTTATGAAGGAAAATTAAATATCTTTGTTATCATTTCATTTTCTAGTTTGTATAGTATTCCTGACGAATTAATGTTAAGAACTGCTTTAATTTTATTTGGTGGAGATTAATTTTTTTTTTTCAATTTGAGTTGTGTTGTGAAATTTGAATGTTGTCATTAAGCTGTATCTTATTATTATTTGTTTTGTATCTGAGTTACAACACAAAAAAACATTTTTTCTTTTTTTAAATATCAAGAATATATCAGCGGTCGTAAAAACATAAATAAAAAAAAAAGTAAGAAACCAGCGAGTATTTGATGACCATAAATACACTTAATCAAAATCGATCGTTAGAAAATTGTCTGGAGTAACAAAATTTAATAAATATATATATATATATATATATATATATATATATATATATATATATATATATATAAAGAATAATGTGCGATAAATAATATTTACTTAAACCTTAATGATAATTATTGAACATTTTCCAAATAATTCTTAGGCGTCTTTAAATATTTGAATGCATTTATTAAAATGGAAAATATATTCAAGTTAAATTTTATTGTAATGAATCATTACTTGGTGAGCAAGTAGTTGATAATACATCTTTGTGATTTTTAATTTTAATGTTCGAATAATTTTCTTGTTTTTTTATAAGTTACCTATTAATCATTTTATGTTTTGATCTTCAATTTTTTTTTATTGTACAATATTGCATTATATTAGGAACACTACAATAGTGTACATTTTTTTTCCTATTTATTATTCTTGATTTTAGTTAACTATTGGCAATTTTATTTTTTAAACAGAAACTCGAATCCCTCTAATTATCATTTTGTAATTATCCCTTCAATGCAGTATTATCGTAATGCAATATGGTCGTGCCCTAGTGAGATGGGTTAGCGATCCGTCCTTGGTCAAAAACCACCATCTCTGAGATGATAACCGCAGTTAGTCCTAGAAAAACAAACAAAAAGCATGTAGATGATGTACGTATGTGGGGCGGAGTACCGCTATACTCCATCTAAATTCCCACACACACCCCTGACCTAGAGAGGACGTGCTCAGCCACAATACCTCGCTTCACGCCTCCAACGATTATCCTTCATAATAAAAAGTATGGAAAAACATGGCGAAAATGGAGTTTCTCCCGGCAAAAATTACCCGGCTCACTGGGCCATTTTTCTAATGATTTTCCTCCCTGACCTTATATCGAGGGAAAATAAGCTGGCCGAGATATTTTTTACTAAGCTCCATTTTTCACTAAAGTGGGCTGAGAGTGTGTTAGTGGGCAAAGGTGCCTTAGTTCTCGCAGAGATTTTTCTTTTGTAATTATACCTTTGTAACCTATATTTTTTTTTTTTTCACACAGTAACACTTATACAAAAATGAAATTACACATTAGGTTTCTGCCACTTTTGCATAGATGGAATGCAATAATGTTTCAAAGACTTTTTATAGGCTTTAAAGGTTAAGTATATGAGTTATAATTATATAGTTATAATTATATATATGAATATTATTTATAATATTATTTTTTAATAGTACTTCAAGATCGCTTTTTATTTACTGATTACTGTCATACTAATTTTTATTAATTTATTAATCAGTACAACATAAAAAAAAAAAAAAAATTAAACCGCCCAATTTTGTGTTGAGAAGGTCTGTGATAATGTTCTTTGTTTTCTGTTGAAACGGTTTTTTTTATTTATATTTTTAATTTATTTGTTTTTGTTAATGATATATTTCTGTTTTGTTTTTTACTAATATTTATCCTTAAGCACTGGTTTTCGGCTCATTGAGGCTGCTTTTTGTCTAAATATTTGTACAAATTTAATCAAATTAAAATAATAATATTTTTAAAACATTAAATGGTTATTGTGTTACTTAATTACAATTATATATATATATATATATATATATATATATATATATATATATATATATATATATATATATATAATACTATATAAAAATATATAATAATACATAAAATCAAAAGAGAAAACCACGATCAATTTCTCTTCTAGACGAAAATAATTTATTCAGCATAAACAAAAGGTTGAGGGCAAACGGCAGGAGAAAAAACATGTGGCAAGTTCTTGCACGTGGAAGATATTTCTCCCTGTGACCGAAACTTAGCGAATTCAAGGACGAGATGGCTATTTGTGTTGGTAATGGTTGGATCATTAGTTTCAGATAGATGAACTGTCGAATCGCAGATATCTATCGCGATATTGTCTAGTAATGGCCTTTTTAACCATCGTCTTCTGACTAACCTTAAGGCAAATAGATAAGTATCATTTTAATAAATTAATGATAGAATCTATTTGAAATTATTTAATAATAATTTTTGGTATCATTGGCTCAAAATCGAGCGAAATCTGGAGTAGGAATGTTTATTTTTAAAAATAATCCATTATGTCAAAATTAATTATTCGCCGAGTTCGAAACTGTGTAATCATTTTTATTTTTTTATATCAATGTTTAGTAAAAAAATAAATACAGATTAGTGGATCATGGGATAAGATGACATCCTTTTTTTTTTTTTAAATATCACCAAAGAAATATATTCAGACTTTATATTCAGAATACTAGAAAAAAAAGGATAATTATTTTCTTTGATTACTGGTAAATTTCGGATATAAGCGGAATTATCCTTAAAGTTGTGGAATATTACTGGACTCTCTCCCTTCAACAATTTTAGGCGTGCAACCCTCAATACATCTCATTACGATTCACGGTGTTCATTATTACTATTCACGAGGGTTGTGTAAAATCTCTTAATTCTATATAGTGCTTGTTATACACGAATTTAATCTTACTTTACATTGATCTGAATTATTATAGGTCATACAATTTTTATACGAGTTTTTTTTTTAAAGTAACACACTTTTGTTTTCTTGAGTTTTTAAAAAAATTGAAGGAACTTAATTTAGATATTTAAATAATTTTAATGCATTATGTTTCGTTGAAAAACAAGATATTTAGAGGGAAACGATGGGTTGCCAGGATGAAACCTATATCTTTAACTGTAGGTGGTATTGTAGTTGTTTTATTACGGCCCATTCGTAAATTCATCCACCGCTAGCAAAGATCACGGTAAACACAAATCAATAAACTGGCAATAAATTATTTTCAGACCTGACTAATATTTGGTTACAGGGTGATCTGTTTCGATCAGGGTGAACTGTTTCGATGTAGATAGAAAGGACTGGGGAAGGCTTTGTTCTTTTCAGAATCAGATATAATCATCGACGGATTCATATATTGAATTAGTTGGACTTTTTGGTCCATAACAGCATAAATGGGAAAAATCGTAATCATAGGTTATTTTAAGGTAGTGAGAGAAAATAAATTGCCAAGTTGAGTTAGGAATCTCTTGCCCAATGAGCTACTCCTCTGTTATGTATAGATTTAGGGATATCAGACCCTTGGAATTAAAGTGCTGGTTTGTTTATTCTATTTAATTAACTTGTATTATTTGTTAAGAATTTAACAACTGTTATAATCATTGTGTTGATATAACAATATAATTGTAATATATCTTGATAATATCACATTATTTTCACAATTTCGTGTTTTTCTGTTATTCTAAGATGTTTTTCCGTTCTGTATTTTCTCTGCTATATAATTAAACTTTTCCCTTTTTTATAGGCGCTATAGCACAAAATTGGCTTTATTTTTACCATTCGTATATTAATAGGAATTAACGTTTCGGGGTCGCAAACACATCTTCAGATTTACAAAAAAACAGTCTTATGTTATGAGTCTGTTTTATGTTGATTGAGAAGTGCATCCATTATATTTCTAAAGTCTTAATAATACTTGTTCAGATGGTTATTGCTATTTTTTAATGTTTATATATTTTTCATTTTGATGGGAAATCAGCATCCCAGTTTTCCTAGGTACTATTGCATACTTTGTTTCTTTTTTACAATTTATTTATTACTAACGTTTAACGTTTCAGGATTGCACCCACAGCTTCAGACTTTCTATTTTATGTTGTTTGAGAAGTGCATCTATTTTATTTCTAAATTCTTGATTATTCTTTATTTGCATATTTTTTAATGTTTACATAATCTTTATTTTTCTAGGAAGTCTACCCAATTTTTATCGGTGTTATATTTATTAAAAAAAAAAGAAATATGGAAAATAGAAATAATCATATGAACGATAATTAATTTATAAAATAGATGCACTTCTCAAAACGTTGGTATTACAACCCTGAAACGTTAAACGCTACTAGTAAATAAATAGAAAATAGGAAACCAAGTTTGCTAAATCACCTACAAAAATTGGAAGCCGACTTCTCATAAAAGTGAAGAATATATAAATCAAATGATTTTAATGTTTTTTGTTAAAAAAAAAAATCTATAAGCAGCACCTGTTTCTTAATACTTTATACTGTAAGGAGGGATAGATAAATAAAACCTTTATTGCTTCTCTCCATGAGATTCTTCCGTATTCCGGGGCCGTTATGATCAGTCAAGATTCAGTTTAGTAGAAGCAGTTTTGAATTTTATCTAACCTAACAGACGAGATGTATTGTTATAGTTTAGTTCCGGTTATAGTTTAACCTCGGAGTAACATAGTTCTTATTTGTTTTTATTCATGAGATGACCCCGTTCCGAGACTAGATTATTCTGAAACTGACGGATAGGTTATGGTAGGATTAATCCAGAACTAAAACCCATCTATAGGACATAAATTTGATGTAATTTAAAATCTCTATATTGGGTCAATTCATATTAAATTCGACCAAAATTGTCTAATTTAAGACGATGAGGACTGCGACCCGGAGTGGGATATAAAACCCAATCCTCCCCGGCAGTAAGCGTACTCCCTAACGACGACGGTTTCCCTTTCTGTTTTTATCTGCCTAGTCCCCGAGAAGCCGTAAAATTTCGGGAGGGGGGGCCGGGGTGAACGACCGGCTACCGGGAGATAGGGCCGTCTGCTCCACCTTATCTCGGTCTCTGTCTTATCTTATATTTGGGCGTACCTCAACACCGGGCCATTTAGGCGCTCTTAATTTACTTAAGCATCTTCGTGTTTAATTAGTCTATCTCCGCTCTTAGGCAAATAGCTACGATTTACTGATAATTTTCGAAAGTTTGAATGAATTTAATAACATGTTTTTCAATTTTTATGAAAATTAGGTATAAATATTTGTATGTGTAAATACAGGCCAAAATTACTTTTTTTTAACAAAAAGGTTAATATTATTAATAGCCTCGAGTTATTCAAGACAAAGTTTTCCAAGAAATTTTCAAAATTTTGAGTGATTTTTTTTCACCTTTTTAAAAATAAAATTAGCGTGAAGTCCCAAAAAGAGATTAAATATGATTATTTATAGAATATTCCAAATTAATCATAGCCTTATGATTCAAAGTTGACTTCATCTTTTTATATTAATATTTTTAAATTAATCTTGAATTTGTTTATATTTTTAGTTAATGTTTTTTTCTTACAAAAAAGGTGTAGATCTTCATATATAATATTATTTTATTATTTATGGAATATTCCAAATTAATAATTAAAATTTACATAATTAAATCACCCCACAAGTTGTAGATAGACCCAAAATATGACCTATTCTTTCAGTGTAAATCTTCATTATTAAATCGTTCAGTAAAAACTTGTTATAAGATTAAACTTAATATTATTTATAACGTTTATAATTTGAATTACCTCACTCTTTGTCTGTCTCTCTCTCTCTCTCTCTCTCTCTCTCTCTATATATATATATATATATATATATATATATATATATATATATATATATATATATATATTTATAAATTCCTTCCGAATGTATTTATTATTTATTTTAAATTGATTGTAAATTACATTTTGTAGTTACAAATCTTCAATATATATATTTACTTTTTCCGTCTTTATACACATTTAGATATTCATAATTTTATGCTGCGTACGTCAGCAACTCAAAAAAGTTTAGCAGCGACTGTTAATGCTGAATTTCGAATTACCGTTTTTACTAATTATTGTTCGCATTTAGTGTTTCTACAGTTAGTATGAAAAAGAATAAATTACACTTACGACTATAAAATAGTACATAAAATGAATATAATATACTGGAGTATATATTGGAATATCAGCAGGGCAGTCGGTGTTTTGATACGGAACAGAAACGAAGGATAACTTCCGAACCGGAGTAACGATGGATGAAAATACTAATTTACCTCCACTGCTTATTTTTAATTAATTTTATAATCAACATCTAAAAATAACAGGTTTCATAACAATTAAAACTCATATAATTTATCATTGTATAGTGGTGTGACTTTATCGCAAGAATTATGTATAAACATGATACCAATGACATTTCGTTTTATTTTATTTTTCTGTTAATGCATTAAATATTTGTATTTTTAAATGAATTCTGTTTTGCTCTTTTCTCTAAGGCTCTGATGCCCACTTTATTGTTAGTTGTATTATTATTATTATAAACCAGTCCTAAATAAAAATTATTTTTAATTATTTTATTTTTTTCTTTAACAGTTTTAACAGTTAAATACTTCTTCCAAAATCAGATAGTTGACATATGGTTAACTGCTTTTGGAAGAAATCTTTTCATCTCATAATAATATAGTACAAAAACTATTAAAGAAAATAAATTTGTAATAATAATTGGAAATGAGGACTGGACTGGTTTTGGAATTCTACGCCACAAATTCATAAATAACTAATTGACTTCTTGCTAAATAACTGCGAGCGAGCAGTAACTACTGCTGAATTATCAGTCGAATTTATTTATTTTTTTTTTAACCCAGCATATATGCACCGTGGCCTATTAAGGCCTATTGTGCGCTGGCCTAAACCGTTTAAAACAGGCCAGTAGCCTTTCTGAGTAGACTCATCGGGTCCATCTTCTCCCAGAGCTTAGGGTCAGTGATCAGGTAACAACCAAAGTGGAGGTACCGCACCCTTGTCAAAGCATCACATCCACAGATTATATGGAAAGCCGTTTCGTCCTCCATCCCACATAGTCTACATGTCGGTAACTCAGTTAGTTCCATGTTGTGGAGGCTTATTCAGTTGACAGTGTCCTGTGTATAGTCCCATCACCCTCCTAAGGTTACTCCTATCCATAAACAGAAGTATCTCACTTCTTTTGGGGCAATCAGTCGAATTTAGTTCTTACTTTAAAATGTTAAAACTTAACAAGTTTCGGGCTCTTTGATGTTTGTTTCGAACTTTACAGAAAATAAACTACCATTTTTATAGTTGCTATAGTATAAATTGACTAAATCCGAATTTCAGTCAATTAGTTCTAAAAAGAAATGACTGTTGATGGAGAATATAATGCTTTTTAGCAGCCCAATCCGAAGGGCTTAAGAGATATGTAGCCGTTTTACTTTCATTTTATCGGTGCCAAACTATTTTTGATTGCCCTCTATAATTTATTTGTATTTTTATTTAAATTATAGATCTTTAAATTTTTCTCCGGCTGTACTAAAATAAAAGCCGCTAAACTTTTTTTCCATTGTTTGTATATTTGTGCCATCTACCCCGAGAGTTATCTCATCCCGTAGATCGGGAGGGAAGACCGATGACAGTGGTTTCCTCCGACCGGGGGGGTGAACGACATCTTTGAAAGGGCCGTTGGGTTAGCGCTCTGCTATCAGATCTCCCGAAACCTCGACCCCAGATCAGATGTACCCGTTTAAATTCAAATAGACCCCCACCGGCCCTGTATATAGAACAAAGGGTTGGAATCCTGATGAGAGCTTATCGGCCAAGGACGGATTTCGGCCCTTCCACCCAGCAACAGTCAGCCAATAGTCGATAATTTCTACAGTTATCGTGGGTATTCGTTTAGTTTTCTACAATAATTTAAATATAAAATTTAAATATTTTCTACAATTCTTCAAAAAAGATTAATCTACATTAGCAAAAGGATTCCCAGATTTTATATCACCTCGTACCATTTCCACTTTTCAGACAACTCTGCGTAACCTCATCTTATTAAAGATTTTTCTTCATAAAAAAATATAAATTGATTTACAAACGTTTATTTAATTAACAAAACAGTATATATTACAGTAAATTTGCTTAAGAAAATAACAAGTTGAAAATGAAGTTCAAAAATTTATCATTTTCACATAACATCAGCAACAGTCTGATTCACACTATAACAACAAAATTCTGCTAATAAAAGTGAATCCATCAACAGTAAGAGATTCGGCATAAATGTTAGGTTTGATGGATCTCAATTTGATTATTAAATTTTTCATCAACACTGAGTGCTTCCACCTTTAGTACGGTAACCATCCTATATTGTTTTTAAATAATTGTAGATCGTGATTATTCATATCATAATGATATATTCAAATAACAATTAAAATAAAACTTGTTATCGTGAATACCGTATTGTACGCATGCCACCGTCTAGGAACCACCTGCGTTAGCGCTTTCGTTTCACATCTGTAAGTAACAGTAAAAAGGATAATATATATAATTTTTAAATTATTACTTTCCGGTCTCTTGACATGAATTATTCTTCAAGATTAATTCAATTTTTCTTTACCAATCCGCTGTATCTAGCTTCTCCATGCATACACGACCCCGGACGAAACTTGGAAACAGAAACATGTCGGAGAGTCAGTAACTTTTCTAAGCTTTAATTTTTTTTTTCGTTATTATCTGTTTGTATCTTATAACGAAGTCATCCTTTATTAATAAATTAATAAAGTATGAGGGATCCCATGTGTTGAGGTGTAGGAAGTAGGCGCCTCAGAGAAATGAGTCAGTGTGAGTCATGTCTGCCTGTAGCGGGCGCCCTACATTTTGGTATCATGGGTCTCAAGAAGGATTTTGGCTATTCAAAATATGATAAATTATTAAGAATGTGCTGAGGATTTAATGTGAAGATAAAAATGTCTTTTATATTGAATACTACAACTGAGATATGATATATAAAAGTTTTTAAAAAACAATATAATTTAATAAATGATGAATTAAAAAAATTATCAACCAGCTAAAAAACGTTTTTCATCGACACGAGAAAAAAAAAATTCATCATTCATTTTCAATCAGCTAAATGAACTGCTCAAAAGAAAATTATTAATTAAATTCAGATAACATTCAAGACCTTATTATATATATATATATATATATATATATATATATATATATATATATATATATATATATATATATATTTATATTTATAAAATCTCTAAAATCTTAGTTTCCGATCAAAATTCGGACATTGCAATCATATATGACTTTTTGTTAAGTAATTATTAACGCATAATTATAAATCTAAATTATATATACTTTATGGATTAGTGATGAATATTATACTGATTTTCTCAACTTATTCTTTAGGTATTGCATAAATTATAAACAAGTCGAAACCGGTTAAAACCAGATGAACAAGTGAATAAATTATTTTTGTAGGATGACGAATATTTTTGATTTATGTTGTTCAAGGTCTTGAATGTTATCTGAATTCAATTAAAAATTTCTTTTGAACTGTTCATACATCTGATTGAAAAAAAAACATTTTTTTTTTCAAGTTGATGAAAAAACTTTTTAGCCGCTTGATAAAATATTTAATTGATTATTTATTAAATTAATTTTTTTTTTATAAAATATGATTATAAGTAGTAGCATTTAACACAAAATACATTTGTATCGTCATATTAAATCCTCAGTATCCTTTAATTAACATCATTTGAAGGGAGAAACATCACAGAGAACAAATAATTAAATAGGGCTTCTTAAATATGTATTAACTGTGACTTTAAACGGAGATAAAAATCATTTTGGAAAATGTCGAAGAGATAAAAATGTTTATCTTATTCTATGGATATTATTAGTTATTTTTTAGAAAGTGATTACTTCAGTTCTTTCTGGTCGTGCGACTATTATTTCTTTTCATATAAATTAAGTATAATTCTTTTTGCATTATCTTTTATATAAAATGTTCGACTTTGAAACATTCCAATTACTCTGTTGAGTTATCAAATTAAAAAGATTATATTATTTACAATATTGCACGCATTAAATAGCAATAAATAATAAGATACTTATGATGGACATTTAACAATTATGTAATTTGTTATGCTGTCAAATGGATTGAGTGTTGTTTGCCCAACGACAAGTGGAATTGTCTTTAATTTCCTAAGGTCAACGGGACGTGAACGACCTCTTACTCATGCCACTTGTACGATATGTGATGTGATATGCCATGCATTCCTCCACCCAAGATTCCAATCCAGCATTTATTTAACAATCTGTAATTCACAGTTGTTTCGAATCTCAATTATTATCAATTGTTAGTTCTCATGATTTAAATATTTAACAGCAACTGGCTGTTTAACATTTTTATTTAAAGTTTATATTTAATTTTTTTTTTTTATGTCTATCTAAAGGTCAATGCGTGAGAAGTTTTGATAAGTTTTCGTCTGTGTAAGTAATGATTATATATTTTAAAAGATTATTATTATATTACCTAAGGCAAAGCTTATATCAATATGGCAATATATATATATATATATATATCAATCTTTTCAGAAAATTCAAGATTTTTTTTAAAGATAAAAACTATAAAAAAAACATTTTTACCTATGGGTCCCCTTAAATAAGCATTACCTTAGGTAATATAATAATATTCTTTTTAAAATAAATAATTATTACTTGTACAGATGAAAATTTATATTTTCTATGTATACCACATATTATGTGGGTTACGGAAATTGAAATGGCCCAAAAAATCTTTAAAACTTAAGTAAAATCGAATTTTGGTGAGGTCATTTTGTCAGCGAAATTTATATTAAGGGAAAATTAAATAAAATCACGTTTATTTTGCATATACTTTATTGTTTAGTTTATTAACTTCAAATTTAATTGAAATTTCTCTTAATTTTAATACCATCTTTTTGCGCTTTTAAAAATTCAAAAATAATAATTCCTTTTTAAAAATATTTTTTAAAGCCGGATGATAAAATGAATCATTACATTTAAATTAAATGAAGACCAATCAACTGTTTTTTATAAAATCACTTTTATTTTTAACATCTTTCACTAACAAAAACTCAATATTCCAACACTTTCAACTTGTTGGTCTTGGAAAAAACTGTTAATATTCGTTTTAGAAAGTTTTGAACACTGTTATAGTTATACTGTTCTATACTGCCTAAACTTCAAGAATTGATTATTTTTTCAAAAATTTACCAAATGACAATAGAGAATCAAGTCATTTCCGAAAAATCATATTTTTTATTAATTATGTACCTTTTTTTAGAAAATTAAAAAGCCAATGAATTAATTCTTTTTTCTGCTTGTTTATAACATCTATCTTTTTGTTTAAAGCGATTTTTTTTCATTGATTTTTTTTTTTAATTTCTTTCCTACTTCTTGTCTTTATCTCTTGTAGTTCCCAGAAAAAGATACATAAAAAACTGAATTTTCATCCAACCCCGCCTACCTGTATGCATATTATTATGTCCCTTAATATTAAAATCACAGAATTTTATTTTTCAAGTGCTTCAGTACACTTTTGACGTTTTCCTCTAGCAGATACGCTAGAGATGAACGAATTTCCACGATAAAGCTCACCGTTGTTGGTCCGAGACCAAAGACAATGTTGCCAACTTTGTAAGAGATTTATGTGAGATATGGCGGTGGGAACGCCACCTGCCCCGCTTCCTTTTCTGGGCTTATTCCAAATCTGAAGGGAAATATTTGTCTAGCTCTAGCTTCTTGTACCGGCGTCTCCGGTTGTTCTTATCTCTTTTTGGGTACATTCGTGATTAATGAAACTGTTCCTTAAAAAAAAAAAAAATCTCGAGATTATAATATATTTTTATCCTAATTTACACATAATTACGTCAATTTTCTAATATATTACTAATACCAGCTTATATTGCATTGTTAATGTAGTTGGTAGATTAAAAAACCTAAAATAAAAATAAAGGATATATATGAGGAGCTTAATTTACCTTTTTTATTTTTAATCGATTCGTATATGTAGATTTGTTTTAAATAATGAAATATTTCAGTAATGTAAGCGTGATTATCGTTTATTAAGGTTGTTAAATGGTATGGGAGATTGGTTCTATCAAATACCTGCTCTCAGTAACTGTTTAATAGTCCTAGATATATTGCACTGTGTACAGATTGGTCTAGGCGTTCCAGTCAGCAAACATTGATAGGTGAAGCGTGTGTGTCCGATTTTCGAAAGGAGTCTTGTCAGAATGACTTCTTGTCTGTAATTTTGAATGTTTTCTATGAGACTACTGTGTGTTTAAGCTCTCTGAATTTGTTTTCTGCTCGACTGACCCTGTTTACCTCTCATTTATTTATTCCATAAGTGAACACAGGCCATTGTGAGATACATCCAAACATTCAGATGGAGGAATCTATTCTGCATCTTCTGCCGTTTGATCAGCTTTGGAATTGCCTGTTGTGTCCTGGAATCCGGATTAATAAAACTCTACGATTCGTTTTATTTATCTTGAAAACTAGGCGAAATATGATAATTGTAATAGGGTGAACGATATAGTTCAGAGCGGTTATGGTTAATTAATGCATATAAAATGTTTTTCAATTGATCAATATTGTTTTCAAGGGATATACAGTAGAGCCGTAGTATAGGTATTTAACAAACAAACATTTTATAAAAATGCTTTAACTTTAAAATACGTTTTCCCAAAATTATTAAATTGTCACTTACTTATTGTACCCTAATGTTCTCATCTCCTTATGTAGATATATATATTCTGACTAGATTCTTAAATACGGATCAAATCATTTTTGTTGTTTCTTCTCATTGTTATTATTATGATTAGCAATTGATTAGAAAGCGATTAATTCTATTCTTCATTTTTTGTTATGAAGATAAAAATAGATTATTATTTATTTTTTATTCTTGATTTTTTTGGTAAGAACATTTGACCCTATTAATTAGTTAGGTCTAAACTTACTAAAAGGCTGCAATTATAATTATGGTTGTTATTTTTTCCTTCTGACTATTCTTGATTTAACTGTGTCTGTCTTTTCAATTGCAAATACTACAACATAGCTAGAGAATTGGTTTCAGACTAACAAGTTAAAGAAAGTTGCGAGAAAGGCGGAGCATCCTTGAAGGTGCTTGCTAATCCACTGGGATGGATCATGGTCCTTTTTTTAGAAGAATGATAGCCGGCAATTAAAACTGGAGGAGGCTCTAGAATAGCCTGGGGGTGTTTGGCAAGGCGTTCCTAGGGTCAACATACTGTACTCCCGTCTTCCCCACCTGTACCGTTGTTTGATTTGCGCATGCATTCTAGTGCTTTGCAAACATTCTCCATGCACATGCACTACGTATGCAACTATCTCTTAGCATAACCCAAGAGGAACTGGCAAACCCAAAAAGAAAAAAAAACATGGAATTATATACTCGATTAATTAGCCACAACAAACTCAATATTCTACTGTGAGATTTTAGGCTATCAGAATATTCTCTTGCAATTCCAAATTTAAGTGGTTGACAAAATGTAAAATTTAAAAAAAAAAAAATTGTCCCAATATGTGTCTATGTAGGACGGTTGAAATTTTCCATATCCCATTAGAGGTCACCTTTATGTATCCAGAAACAAAAATAAATTACCAAACATGCAGTTTTTATTATATCATTTCATTTAAAAGTAATGTGGATCACTTATTAAATCCTCCTCCTCCCTCTCCCATAAAAATAAAATCTGTTTCACAAATCAGACAGATTTACCGGAATATCATTAAAAACAAGAATAAACAACAACAAAATAAATAAATTAAACACTTTTTAATGTTATGGATACTAACAAACATTATTCAAAAGTAAATTCTAAATTAACTTCAGAAGTAAAATAAATATGTACATGAGTAATTGTATTTGAGTAATCTGTCTAATTTCTCACTAAAAATAGATATTTTTAAAATGCCATATAAATGGAAGGTTCCACATCCGATAACTAAAATAACTAACCAGTCGACGTTACGCCAATTCAGGCATCATCAGGGTAGAAGCAATAAGATCATATATCCAAGCAAAAGGCTGCACATCTTACACCAACAGCTTAAAAAGACATATCAACTAGAGACAGTACCTCATTCTAAGAGATCTACACGCACACTGAAAGAAAAGGAAGGTACATCTACAGCTAAAGGTCTGTCTACAGCTGGAAAAATTATATTAAAAACAGCTGATCAGCAGAAAACATAATAGCGGAAATCGCACGTAAAAAACAAACAAAAATATAGTGAAAAGCCATGAAATAAATCAGACAATAAACTGCTGATAAATTCTTGCTGTTCTAAATTAAATTATTTTTAAATTTAATGTTTATACTTAAAGGCACCAAAAAGGTAACTGTTTACGTAATGAAAAATTATTGGTAGCGTTTTGCTCTTTTAGTCTGAGTTCGCTAGCTCACGTTTTCGTCATCTATCGTATTAGAACGATTTGGTTTTACTTGTTTATTATTAAATTTTTTTTACACTTATATCCATTACTAGATAACATTTTTTCGCATTGAAAGACACTATGAAAGTTTTTTTTTTTTTATTTAAACTGCAAAGTTTCTTTGCAGGAGCAATCTCCATTACCAGCAGTCTATCTAGCCTGAAATTTATTCCCAATGCGTGGAATCGTGCAATTATAAAAATTGTTTTCAATTGGTAGTTCACAAATCTTTTCATAAATATCAACCATTTAAATATGTATGATCTACTTCCTAGATAAACAATGGATAAAGGAGTGGAAAACAAAACAAAAAAACAAGAGTCCAGAAAAAAAAAAATTTAGAAGTAATTGACCCTGACGAAATTTTAGAGTTCAAAAATACGCTACTAGCGTTCAATATATGTTTCAGAATGTCGTGCTGCTATCGTCCATTTAGGTGAGGTACGTTCCCTGTGCATTCCTATCTAAATGAAAGGTGACCGATAAGCCGCACGCACTTCCATGATATGGAGTCATAAAATTTAAAATGACACCCAGTGAAGAGATATATTTTCATAGTGTGAAAGGAAAAATGGATTTTTCTAAATATAATTTTCAAGCCTTTGGATTTTAATTGTTTGCAACGGTCCGTTTTTAATAAATCGTTGTATGTAACGGTTTGTGAACAAAACATCGTTACTGCTATTTATCCCTCGCATATTGGTGGCCATGAGACGGACTTTTCGAGGATAAGGAATAGTAGCTATTCATCATGGTAATATCCCTTTTGATTTATTGAGTAAATCAAGGAGCAAGCATACTCCAAGTTCCTGGCTAACGAAGGCCAACGGGTCTCTGTAAGACCTGCAAGATGTTTGATGGGGATATTCAAGTACATTCTATTTCTCGAGGCTTAGTCTACGGAAGATATTTCTGCCACTAAGCATAAGTTAAACTAAAAAAAAATTCTTTTGTTGTGGCAGGGAAAATGTGACGTTAATTATCAATCTGATCATGGGATAAATCGTTTAAAATGTTAACACATCCGGTAAATTTCATCGTCATTTTCATTTTTGCATGGTTCATTTTCATTTTTTGCCGAGGATATTTATTGGAGTAGACAATAAGAGAGTTGATACCGAACGTAGTTGTCAATGGCCTGTATATGTATTGAGCGAACGGGATCCCAGGCATTACACTATCTAATGCAGAGTCCTTTGACCCAGGCTATTATCATCCGCCCGTGCTTTGTAAGTCAGATGTCCCCGGGGTAAGTCAGATGTCCCCGGGGTAACCATCTTCGCCGCTGTAAACAGCTCAAGGATCTTCCTGTATAGGTGTCGCTAGTGCACGAGCTATGTATATACCATGGCCTAAATATTGACGGTACGGTTATATTTTGCAACTAGTCAATAAATAATGTTCAACATTTGATTTTATATGCTATTTGATATGACTTCCAATACCAGACATTTAATATTTTATGTGCTATTATTTCAAATTTTATTTTCATCAATTTCTTTATATATCGGGAAATTTCGAGTTATTTTGAATGGTTTTATGCTGTTTTTATAAGTCCTATTTTTGATTCGAGTTGTAAAGTAACAAATGTATATTTGAAAAGATAGTGATGAAATATATATTAGTGAAAATAATTACAACTTTGTGTAAATATACTTCGATATGTATGAAGGTATGTGTATACATAAACTTTTAAATTTATCGTGTTAAATAATTTCAAAAATATAATGTAAATTATTACACTATGATTTATTATATTCAAATGGTTAATTTATATTTATATTTACATATTCAAGTAGTTAAAAAAAAAAAAGGGTTTAGTATAATTATTCCTAAACATTTTCTATTTTCTCTTTATCGTCATCAATGGTACACAAGATATGTGTATGAAACCTTTTTTAAACGATGGGTGGCAATGTCGAGTTCCGAGGATCATGAGGGATTGACCTGTGATTTTGGTGCCAAATCTGAAACAAAATCGACCATGTCTCCGAAAAAATCCGTGGACTGCGGACGGCCGTTTTTTTTTTTTAATTCGATTTTTAGATTCTACGTATCTCGAAACATAAAACCTCAAATCTTGAGGTTATTTATTAATTATTTATGTAATTGTTTTTTAATATAATGTATTATTTGCTTTTTCATGTAAATTTCTAGTAATAAAACTTGCTTATTGAACTTACTAATTTTAAATGTTACAATAAAATCTTATTCTCTGATTAACAAGAAATGATATGTACCCTTAAATTTTCAACTTAATCCATCAAATTCGAGCATGTGCCGTCGTGTGGTGATAATTTACAACTAAGGTTTAAACTGCTTTCTAGATTTCTAAATCACTACTATTAGATAAATCATAAAGTTATAAATCATTATCAAAAAATAGTTCAAATAAAAAGAATGTTAATTGCTGACTAGTTATAAATAAAAGCATAAGCCTGTTCTACATTCCTGAGGTAGAAAGTTGCCGAGGTTAACATCTGATACTCTTAGCTCCACAATTCTCAGTGGAGCCCACCTATGTCCCATTATTTTACTGTCTTCTAATTTATCTGTTGTATTTAATTTCAGTTGAAAATAAAAAAAATCATCTTTTAACATGTGTTTTGCTATTTTTGAAAGCTGAAATCTCAAATTGCTCAAGTAATTTAAGTATTTAATAACATTTTATCAATTTTATTTATTTTTTTTTAAACTTCATTATTTTTTGTTTATAAAATCTTAATTATGCCATTATCAGTCCAATAACTATTTAATTGCAAGCATTTTCACTATTTCCAAGAAATTTGAGTTTGATAACATAATATGTCTTAACCTCATTCTGTAAACCGGTACTTGGCTTCAAGCCCATCTGATAATGCATCTCTGCTTCATTATTTCTGATATGCCATCAATGTCTGTTTTTTTTTTCGTGGTGTTTTCGAATGAGGCCAGTAGGATGCTGAATAACGAGGATTCATTATAGTATTTTCAGGAATGTCTTCCTGTTTTTAATTTCAATTAGTTTTAGAAGAATTTCATAGCTTTAGGTAAAGATAAAAGCGTTGTTTTCTGAGGACGAAGCTAATAATTTCATTGATAATGCATTTGCTAGTATCACACATATGTTACTTTAGAAATCCTATTTTAGAACATCTAGAAATTATTTTGGTCGTATTATCCCTGAAAATAATAGTCTTTTGCACTGTATCGAAGGTCATCGGAGAGGGTGAGTAATGCATTTTGAATCTATTTCATAACCCCTAGAACACGGTTTTTGGGGTTTCGGGGATATATATATATATATATATATATATATATATATATATATATATATATATATATATATATATATATATATATATCCCCGAAACCCCAAAAACCGTGTTCTGGGGGTTATGAAATAGATTCAAAATGCATTACTCATATATATATATATATATATATATATATATATATATATATATATATATATATATATATATATATATATAAATAAATCCCCCAAACAAGTATGTATATATTTTTTTTTCTTGCTACATTTAGGAACTTTTAGCGGCTCCCTTCTGATCAAATCTGCTGAAATTCGAAATGTATGGTTATTTTCTAGACAGAACAATAATATAGAAGTGGACGTGAATTTCAATCAAAATTTCGGTCTTTAAGGTTCTGTGCACCTCTACAGGCCCTCATATTTAGGATGGTTGAAAATTTGTATGTGAATTGAGCTTGTCTTATAGAAGATCCTTTAGGGAGACTTAATTTTTTTTTATCCCCTCTCATTTTGATATTTTCGTTGTTATTAAAATACGATCTTAGTGACGGGGTTCTGCTGCTCAAGTTTTTTTTTTTCCCTAAACCATACTCGGAAGATGCTTTTGCTACTCAGACACCGATTTCGAAACCAACATCGATTCTGATGAAATCGATATATGAACAGACGTTGAGAATGAACTGGCAGTTGAAGATTGGCAGAAGGGTGACGTAATCATAAGGGTATTTATTTCCATATGTATCATATGTCCTTAGGCGTCTGGGCCCGCGGCGGCATATTAAACAGCTTCCTCTCCATAGCAATTAGGATACCAACCTGTCAATAAGGCTTCTGGAGGGTGAGATAATTTGCATCATCAATAACCAATCCAAATTACAATATAAGACTTGGATTTCACCGCTCACAGTAATAGAGACTGATTCATTGATATTTATGTTGCTTTATGCAACAACATAGTAAATCAATTTTTCATCAAAGCAATATCGGGCGTTAAAAAATATATGCATATGTAATTAAGAAGGAACAAACTGTAATATTTAGGATCGGTTTCTGAGCCAGGAGTTTTAGGCTAACCTTTTCCTAACCTATTTGTCTTGGAAGAAACTGGTCTAGAGATGCATTTACCTCGTGAATAGAACTTCCTCAAAACTACTTTATTCCGAGGCTAAACCGAAACAAGCAATCTATTTTTGCAATTTTTGAATTATTAAATTCATTGATAGGTTAAGGGTCATTCTCAAATAAACTGTCACTTTCGAAATCTGTAAACAAAAAAATCAAAACAAATCACGTGTTATCAGTGTTAGAGTGTGCAAAATCTGACTTGGTTTGCGATGGATTGCTGGCAGTTTTTCTAGGATTTTCTAGGTGCTTTAAAAAAAAAGAAAATCCTGTTATGTCACAAAACTTTTTTTTCCCAATTTTTTGCGTTATTTGTTTTTAGTTGGAAAAGTTGCCGTTGTGCAATGAACACTCATTTAATGTCATTGTAATAATGACAGAGTTCTGATTTTTTATTCAATTTTATTAATTTTAGTAGGGAAATGATTATCTTTATGGATATATTGTAATTCTTATGTAATTGGAATATATTTAGTATTACTGTATTGGTTAATGCCAAATGACTTGTGTCTTATTGTTGGGTATAATTTAAAAGTATATTTCTTTATTTATATTCTTTTCATCTTCGTACTTATATTTTCTTAAAATCAAAACGTTTCTAACCATTCTAATCTCTTCTGATTACTATCCATTTCATATCATTTATATAATTTTCTCCTCCACGTATGGCTTTTCTTCTGCGGCTCATGCCTTACTCACCCTCTACTGCCTTTCAATTCTCATTTGACTTTATACGTTAGGAAAGAGCTTGGTTCCGGTTCCTCAGAATGAGTACAGATATTGAAAAATTGTATGCTTTTGATTAAGAGTTTATATTTTTGAACACATTTATTTATTTTTATATTTTCTGTAAATTTGTCTTTTATATTTGGTATCAATGTAAACGAGTAAGCAATTTTTATTTACTATCCTGAAATGGCAGATATCTTAATTTTCAATAACATGTTGATTTATTTATTACTTAATGAGAAATTCATAAAATATTTGGCTTTTTCCGCGCTATTTCATTTATATCTGCATCGTTGTCTTTCTATAATCGTTGGGGCAAAACACTCGTTTTAAATTTATTATTCTTGTAGGAAAAACAATGTGCCACCGGTGGAACACGTATAAATCTTTGTGCCCTGAATTAATTTGTCTTCATTATCATGTATACCTTTTTTTCCTCCCTTTTCTCTCATTGTCCTAGCCGACGTACTCCAGTACTCTTTTATTTTTAAGGGCCTATGCAAAGTTCCTCAAATTGTTGGCTCGCTAGGTGTTAAATATACTTTTTATTGAGACGTTGCCTTAAAAAGAACAAGAATTGTCGTAAAGGCCAACTTCTGTTCACCTTGAGGAGTGGGCACTCTGTTAGCCCAACTTAATGCGATGCTACAGACTAACATTCTTACCTTATGAATCATTATGGCTTCCCTCTCTCTCTTTTTTTTTTTTGTAATACTGTTCAATATTTTATGTTTTATATCATTATTATTTATTACCATAGTAAAACCATACATCCCAAGCGAGTTTCTGTATCACATACTGTTGTACTGCGCTGAAGTAATACCTTTTCTGAAATAAGGCCTTTGGGTGCGGACAATCCACACCGATCGTTCGGAGACTTAGATTCATGAAATTTTCCTCTCAACTGTGAGAGCTTAGTATTGGACTGTCTATTCTTTTATCAAATGGTCTATTTATATTTTATTATAATTTTAATAAATTATGTATAGCTTAATCTCTTTTTATTTTTCTGACGTTTAAGTTTTCATATGCAGCTTGTTTACTGCTATATCAGTACAATTCATTTTAAAATATTAATATCAAATATTTCCTGAAATGTGTCTTCTTTATATATTTATTTTCATCATTCATATTTTACATCGACGTTTCGAGGTAGCTTTCCTCATCCTCAGCACCATCTAACTAACATTGTACATCATATAATATTTCACAATTTTTACACCTTAACCATTAGCAAGGTGATTACATTAATTTAAATTTATTACCTTGTATTGTTCCATCTTTATTTTTTCATTATAATAGTCGATTGAAATTTCTTTAATGTGGGCAAATTTGATATAATTACTACTTGTTAAATTAAATATAAAATATTGAATTGATTGATGTATCACTGAACGAGAACCATTTTCTTGCTTTTGGCTTATTATTTTCAATAAAGAATCTTAGTAATCGACATAGAAAAAAATTCGACAAAAATTTCAAAAAATTTTTGACCCATCACTCATCCAAAAGAACTATAGAAATAATAATGTAAACAGACCTCATTTTTGGGATTAAATTTTACATGCCGATAAAATGAGAAAACACTGCCAACTTACGAGAAAAGTATTTTCTTAAAAGAAAACTTAGCGTCTTAGGGGAGACATGCTTTTCCTAAGTCATTGATTGGCCTATTGTCATGCATACCTAGCACCACGCGTCGAGAGCTTGTTAATCACTCAAGTGTTGGCTTGCAATTTTACATTATCTTGTTGCATCGAGTTCTCCAACAAGATACTTGGTGTGATCTAGAATAATATTTCATTTTCAAAAGTTCGGTATTTAAATGCCCAGAAAAAAAAGTGTCTACATTTTTCTTACTCAATCTGTATTACTTTTTTAATATTTTCCATATAATTTTACAAGTTTGTTAGCATTGCTCAATAGTTTAAAAGCAGCTTATACCTTCGATTTAAATAAATTAAAATTTACTCCAAATCTCTTTTTTCTTGTCTCTAACGTTGGCAAAGTATTTCTTTACTCTTTAAAAATATGTCCTAGGCCATAGTAAATAAAATGTTGGTAATAATTATTAAAACCAGATAACCTGGTCTTTTTATTCGTATTTTCCATGATAGTAATAAACTTTTGTACTGTATCAAAGAGCGTCAAAGGGAGTTGTGATTCATTTTATATCCTTTCCATAGCCCTTAGAACAGGATTATGGAGGTTTCGGGGATATCTGACACACACACATATCCCCCAGTGGTTCTCTTTGGATAATTTTCGAAATGTATGGTTATTTTCAAGGTAGAACAGTACCACAGAAGTGGGATAAATTTCAGTCAAAATTTCCAGGTTTTTCTACGTTTTTTTTTTGTTTTTGAGTATCTCTGCAGGAACTAAAAATTGACCCAGAGGCTTTTGCTGATCTCAACTTGTTTCTTCTATCCCCGCCATTATGATATTTTCAATTTTGTATTTTAATGAAAATACGATCTTAGTGACGGAGTCCTGCTGCTTACACTTTTTATTTATTTATTTGGTATTGTTCCTTTAGTGTCTTGACCGGTTGGAAAAATCCAAGTTCTGAAATAAATTATTAACCTAAAACCAATGAATTTTGTATCGGGCCGTTATTTCTTTATCCAAATGGAAACTCGATAATCTTCATGAGATGATACAAATACCGGGAATCGATCACTTGTTTTGATGGTTTATTATTCATATTTTTTAATGATGGAAAAAAAAAATATATAAAATTGAATTCTTGGATATTAACGTTAATGTCTCATCATTTGATCCTTGACAGTGAAGTTTGTGACGATTCTACTTTCTCCTGTCAATGAATGAAGAGAATGCAGACGTAACAAGACTTAATTCGCAGTATGAGGACGGATGTCGTACGAACTTCATTAAGGAATGCATTTTGTTCTGGGAACGCCGACCAAGTTTCAGGTTTCCAGCTCTGCCATTGTTTAAGTTAAGTCTTTCTTAACCAGGCATTTTCTCGTTCCTTAGAAATACAAACGAATATGACTTATGACGTTTTAATCATTTTATTTAAAATAAATACTGTATCATTTCTGTTCTAATATTGGCATGGGAATATTTTTTGTAGGGCATCCATAGGTGATTCACAAGACATGTGATTACTTCATCTGTATATCACATGTGGTGCTTACTAGCCATGCACACGAATATAAAAAGAATAATTATCATGTTGCATTTTAACGAAGGTGTAACACAATCGATGTTTCGTAGCTCTATCGTTGAACTCTATTAAGTTATCAAACGCCTAAAATTATAATCAAATTGTTATTTAATCATGCATTATTTTAAACGAACATATTTTTTTTTTCTAAATACGTTGTGGTAATTATAAGTCTCATTTATTTCTTTTAAAATCCAAATTGTTTTTTTTTCTAAAGCAGCAATTGAACGAATGATGACTTTGAATGACGACAAGTTCGCCTTCGTTTTATGATTTGTGAAGATGTTCGAATGTTTCAACAAGGCCTGGGACATTTTCGGAACTTGTTTCGTTGACCGCGGAAAAAGGACGAAAAAGAAAACCTACCTGAAGGATAACTTTAGAATCGAAATATGGGAACTGTAAGGTTGTAAATTACGAAATTTTTGTTAACAGAGGGTGGGCCAGGAAGATCTGTTAACAGAGGATCGGCCAAGAAGATCTGTTAACTGCTTTTTTTTTTTGTTTTTTTTTACCATATTGACCTTGCGATTGCCAATTTAATATTCAACATTTATTTCTATATTCATTTTTTTTTCGTTCTAGAATATTTTCTTTAATTCTAAAAATTAGATGTAGGAAGGGTAGGAAAAAAAATCTGGTGCGGTGCGCGCATCACACAACTTTCCCTTACCGTCCTATAATAATTATCTTTTTAATACAATTTTAAAGAGTTCACATAAACATGCTTCTAATAAACTCAGCAGCATACACATCTTCTCCCGCTTAAGTACAATAAAAAGTTTTTTAAACAATTTTAGTACAACAATCCTGTACACTACCTATATATTTTAACTCTGTTAAGTTGCAAATATATTTTAAAAGTTTCTGGTTTAGTTTCCATGGAAACATTTTCTTTCCATTAAATAATTTGAAAGTGGAAATTATTAAATTAATTTTCGCTTTTGTATTCTTAAATTACTTTATTACAGAGCGTATTCTTTACAACAGATTGGTGGGAGGAGCTTCGGTCGCATCCGTCTTCTTTCGGATGTCCTTATTTATCCATCTAGGGTTTTGTGCTCCTCATAAAATACACTGTATCTTTGCTAATATTGGTCCGATTTTGATGATCCTTTTATTGTTTTTAAAATAATTTAATTACCTTTCATACAATTATAGACATAATTTACCATAAAATGCATACTTTTTAAGGTATGCGCAAATAAAATATTCTTTTCATCATAACTTTTTTCCCAGCAATTCCTCAGTGATTTACTACATAAATGAAAAGTTAAAGGCCTTTATGGAGAATAATTTAGGCAAGTTTCATCAAAATCGTTAGAGCCGTTTTCGAGAAAAATGTAAAAAAAGAGTAAAATCCATGATATAATAGCTATTTCCGGTTAGTCCGATGCGCTGTATCTTTGCTAATACTGGTCCGATTTTGATGATTCTTTTATTGTTTTTTAGATAATTTAATTACCTTTCATACAATTCTACACATAATTTACCGTAAAGTGCATACTTTTTATGCTATGCGCAAATAAAGTATTCTTTTCATCATAACTTTTTTTCCCTGCAATTCCTCGGTGATTTACTACCTAAATGGAAAGTTAAAGGCCTTTATGAATCACATCCATATACCTACCTTAAATACGTAATTTGAGTATCGTACTACTTTTCGTTTTTGAGCTCGACTGTTCACATACACACTGACACACAGACACACGGACACACAGACCATTTTGCGAGGCTTGGTCATTTGGACTCAGTGGACCTTAAAACGTGTATTTCCGTTGAAAACTCGAATTCGAAAATTTTCACGATCGCAATACTTCCCCTTTCTATATACTTCGTATATAGGTAAGGGAAAGTAATAGAAAATTATAGGTTGAAACAATTAAATAAAGAATGTCAACAGAACTTTTTATAATCATAAATTGAATTTTGTTGCATAATTAAATCAATTATGATTTGTACATATTATATAATATGCAGTTGTACAGTATAGTAGGTATAAGACATATTTAAATTTATTAAAAATGTAATAGTTTTGAATTGTGGGTAATTGTTTTTACTTTTGTGAACATACTTTTCAAATTACAGGTACATTTTTTACTGAATGCTTGTATTTAGTTTGATTTTTATGTATCTGCTTGTAATTCTATGAATTAATTCTTTCCTAGGAATAAAATAAAATAAGTAAATCAAAATGTTTGTAGTCAACGGGCCATTCTTAAATAAAGTGCCACTTTCGAAATCTGAAAAATAAATTAAAACAAAAAATTAAATTTCATGGAAACTAGCTTTGGATCATATATAAGTATTTTAACAGTGCCAAAGAGTGTAAAATTTGACTTGGTTTGCGGTTTTTATGTTATTTTGGATATTCTAGGTACTTAAGAAAATTATAGAATCCTTTTTTTTCATGATAGTTACGCATTGTAATTTTCTTCCTTGATATTCCTAATTTTATTTTTTTTTGCGTTATTACCTAGCTGGACTAGTTGGCGTTGTGTGAAGGAGGACCCCTAATAATCAAAATATACTTTTTTGGTTTTAAATATTTAGTGAGAATTTTCGAAATTCACTTCAATCAGAATGTAAGTTGCGCAAAATATTCATATAAAAATTTTATTTCTGAATGTTTTTAAACATAAAATATCTCAAAATGTACTCTGCTGTGAGACGAATTGAATGCTAATTGAGGAATAGAAAAAAAAAAAATGTAAACCGAAAAAATCGCGAACTTCTAGAGGAAAAGTGACAGTTTATTTGGGAATGGCTCTAGTGAACTAATCTTTGTTCATTATATCTGGAGTCGTTTCATGTCCATTTTGGTTCAGTTTTTTGGTCTCATTATGTATTTAAAAAAAAAATAGAAGTATGTAAACATTCCTTGACGCTGGACCTGCTGAATTGTTTGCCACTGAGAATAAATAGCTGGCCTATCATTATCGGCACGAACCTGAGTCAACCCCGTTCGTTCTAAACCTTGCTTTCAAGAATCGAATCCATACCCTCATAGTTTGAAATTATAGAAACTACTCCGCACAAACCTATCTTGTTCTTATATAGCAAATAAAAATAAATCGAGTATATTATTTATGACTATTAAATGGAGATAATCCGAAAAAGTCATAATTTACCTATATTTGTTTATGCTAATTACCACCTTCGGGCAAGAGAAGAAACTTCCAACTAGGCATTTATGTTACATAAACTTTTTTAAAAATAGTTTTTTCTCTGGTTGGAATGCTTTTCTTCACAAATATATTGCATCGTAAATACAGATTCAGTATTAAATTATCATAAAATTTGAAATGGAACTGTCCTGGCTTAAGCATTGAAAACAAGACCAACCGAAGTGAAGTTAAGCCTATTGTAAAAAGATGTATATATGTTATGCAAAGGTGTAACGGCATAAAGATGCTGATCCCTGGGGGCGTTGGTAGCTCGGAGTCGGCTCACGTACTCACTGCTTCCTCTCATTGTTCGTCTCGAAAAGAGGTTGTAAATTCATAACATAAAATATATTGCCCCTCCACCGCTGCACCAGCTGGTTGGATTCCTTGCAGTCGTTCCTGTTACTGACCATTCCAACTGGGATTGAAGACCTTTAAATATCAGTGGTACCAAAAGATCCAATCCTTGGTTCGAAAACATTAGTAGAAAATTGCATTATTCATCTGCTCTGTACACACTTCTTTATACATACCAACATGGGTTGGTCCTCATCGGCTTATAATAACTAAGCATATTTCTATAATTAGTGCACATACAGCAATCAACTTAACTATCCCACTTAGTATAAACCAACCGTCCAATTTTAACGAAAATAACAGACTTTAGCACCGGATTAGAGATATTCGAAGGAGAATGGGGGTTCCTATTTGAATCCGTTTCATAGTCCCTAGAACACGATTTTGGGGACTTCGGGGATGTCACATGTATATATGATGTCACATGTGTTCCGATGAGCTGGTAGGTACGTATTTTGATGACCTTCGATACTCTGCTAAAGTCTATTATTTCTGTTAGAAATACAACTAAAAATGATGAGTTTTTCTGCACATAAAAAGCTATGATAAGTGCGGGACAGAGATCTTTTTTACGATCCTGATGAATAGATAACAGAATATTGATCAATGGCATGAAAGGAAGAAAGAAAATGATCATTATTCTGGGAATTTCGCCTTGTTTTTTAAGCAGAACAATTAAGGTTTTTTGCACTTTTCTCGCTATAGGTATTTAGGCACTTCAAGCCCCTTCGCATCAAATGAGTTGAAATCAGTATGGTATGAAATGTATGGTTGTTTTCTAAGAAGAAAAATACCATAGAAGTGAGGGTAAATTTCCATTACAATTTCTGCATGTCCACATTTTTTTGTTGTTGCGATTTTTAAAGTTTTGTGCAATTTTACCGTTACAATAGTGGCTCCCTTCGGATCAGATGAGCAGAAATAGAGATGCATGGTTGTTATCTAGGCAAAGCAATATCGTCAAAGTTAAATTTCAGTCAAAATGTCGACATATCCAAATGTATTTTCGCAGTTTTTAAGTTTTGTGCTTTTCCCGCTACATTTGGGCACTTCTAGCGGCCTCCTTTGGATTAAATGAGGTGAAAGTTGGTATTTATGGTTGTTTTCATGGCAGAAAAATAACATAAAAATGGGGTAAATGTCGGTCTTTTGGAATTTATGTTTACATTATTTTTTCGTGGTTTTTAAAGTTACGCCCATCTCTTCAAATTGAGTTGGTGGGTTGAAAAATTGTATGTGAATTGAATTGGTGTTATTGCGTTTGAAGGTCTCAACTTTCTTGTCTCATCCTCGCCATTTTGATGTTTTCAATGTTGTATTTTAGTGACTATTAAAGATAATTTAAAATACGACCTTAGTGACGGAGCTCTGTTGCTTTCGTTTTTATTTTTTCTTAGCAAGTGATTATAATTGGTCAATTTATTTACATAAAGGCATCATGACGTAAGGCATGGTACATCCATTCATAATAGTTGAAATGACGGTTGTCATAGACAATTGTGGTAGGTTATGGCCTTGAATTTCGATCTGTTTTGATGCACTTGCCGCCCCTGCAGCTCGCGCAATACTCTCTCATTATTCGCAAATTGCTCCGGTTGTACTAATTGCTCTTGGCATTGTCAATCTTCATTATCGTTCTATGAGAGATGGAGATGTTCGAAGCGATATGATTAATTGGAATTAACACAGGGCCAGGGGGTGAAGAAACTGAGATGTGTTAGTACGTAGTTCCTTTCCGCTTTGGATGCATGGCATAGGAGTAAACAGCGTTCCTTGGCAACATATTTAAGTTCTACAGTTCCAGTCCAAAGATGTAATTGGTATCTCTTAAGTGTAATTTGAAGTAATCTATTTGCGCTATGAAGTCTTGATTTGTTAAGGCTGTGTTGAACCGGTGTGATCCTCATCGAGGTCACACATCCAGTTAAGTACTACGATTAGAATAATTATAGCTCGAAGATTTGTATCTAATATTAAACTCAGTTTATTTCTGAAAAATATTTTTATTTTTTCAAATCGTTTACTTGGATATTTCTTGGATATTCTCAAAATGCCTGTATTTTCATTACTTCATTTTTTAAACTTTTTAATCTTTGTAATATAAAAGTATTACTCTTCAAAGAAAGCTTTAAAAAAATGTTTTTTGTACTTTCCTTCTTCAGCTGTTTAGTTGAGAGGAGAAAACGCTGGCTACAAAATCTGCGACTTTTCGCCAGTCTGCATGTTGACGAAACCGGTTTGCGAGGAGCGGCCGAGAATGTGGTTCAATGTGCCAAATCCTCTTCAAAACATCTACAATTAAATTAGTCTCTTCCTTCCCCCGAGGTCTCTCGATTAAAATAGATTTTCAAAAAGGAACCTTGTGGCTGGAGGTTACCCGAGGAATGGCTTCTCTTACTTACTAAAAGGTTGTTGAAGCGGAATGTCTATCAAATTTATAAACTGATTCCATTAACCGGCAACATTGTAAGGGAAGCATGCTAATAAATGCAGGGTTCTATGAAACGTTTGATTGTAGACGTCAAGATGAGCGTTGCATGCTACGTAATTATAGGGGTTATTGTTTCTTTTAAGGCAGTGCTTCGCTTCCACACTCCCGTTCAGATTCAAGGATAGTAGTATAACTAGTAATAATCGCCAGGTACCTTGATTTTTTTAAATTTCAAGTGATTTTGTATATCTTCGATTTTATTTATTTCAATATCCTTATAAAATAGTAGAATAACCCATCCTTTCTATGTTGGAATACATAGCTGCTTTAAATTTAAAAAAAAAATTGTAGGATGGCCTATACTTTTTATCCTAGTTGCAGTACATAAGTGTTTTAAATGAAAAAATGTATGATAGCCCATCCTTTATATTCTAGTTGGAGTTCATAAGTACTTTAAAAAAAAAAATGCTTAATGCTTTTTATATTTTTTTAGATCTTTTATTACATCATTTCTAGGATTGGCCTTAAAAAACCCAATTCTGAATAACTATCATTTCATACATTTTTTTAATCTACTATTTAGAGTTTTATGTTGTGTATTTTTATTATTTATTTAATTTCCAAATGCTAACAAGGCATATATAGATATATTATATCTTTCACATGTTTCGCTTACTTAAAAGGCCCGGTAGGACTGGTTTGAACATTGCTGTAGGTGAGGTTGTCCCTGTTGTGATATTAAATGAAATATGTTAGCTGCGAACGGCCTTCAGCTGTAAATTATCAGTCTTTGCGATGCACCTGCTTCGTGCACTCCCGCGCTCATATCTTCACAATAGGCGGTTTAAAAAGTTTATATTTCATTATATATATCTTAACAATTGGTATTAAAAATAACATAATATGAAGCATTATTATTATAATTATAATACTAATATTCTGTATTAGATAAATTGATTTCTAATATTTTGTTATAATCAGCTGATGATTCGATATTAAATTATAAACCCTCCTATCACCTTAATTACAAACCCCAATTTTGGTCTAGTAGATAACCCCTAAAATATGTTAAAATATATACCGTCCACCTCTTTCCTTATCTATAATCATAATCTTTAAAAATTTATTTTAATCATAATGAACATAATTTTTTTTGATAATTTAAAAAATCGTTTCTGTCAAAATAGTCAAATATATTAATTTACATCAAATATGCCTACATAACGCACATTGTTATATAAAATATGAAATATATCATGGAAGAGGCACACCCCAAAAAATATGTGTTTACGAACATTAGATACAGGTTAAGTTCTACATAGGAGCGAGCCCACAGGATTTTTCCTCTAACCCATGTTGTTGGTAGATCTATCGTGTCTATTGGTTTGGTCTGATATTTGACCCCAAAGAGCGGTGGTAGTGTTCCAGTTATCGAAATTACTGACTTTAGACATTTTGAGTTGTGCTTCTTTCATTCTAGATTTACGATATGCTGAATGAAATGGACTTAATTGCATTTAAATGAACTAAGAAAGACAAAACTAAATATAAAAGCAAAGAAAACATTTTTTTTTTTTTTTAAACGTAGTAAGTGTAATTTTTTCTGTTTTAATTAACTTTTGAAAACTTCTCTCAATTTACTTTTATGAAAAAAAAAATAACAATAAACATTTTTAGATAGCAAAGAAAACATTTTTTTTTTTTTAAACGTAGTAAGTGTAATTTTTTCTGTTTTAATTAACTTTTGAAAACTTCTCTCAATTTACTTTTATGAAAAAAAAAATAACAATAAACATTTTTGTAATTGCATATATATTTTTAGTTGTTGGCTCCTCCTTTTCCTTCAAAAGGTGACAGAAGTTGATGGTTTGATATTATTGGATTCACTATGAACCGTATGAAAAGACTCATAAAGTTCATATTTTGCGAGACATGTTGCGTTCCGCTCTCATCCGCTGCTTGCCAAGAATTAAATTGGTGGTAACGCCTCTTAGATCTCGCCTAGAGGTGACTAGGCGCGTCGGTGTGGGCGTTGCAGCTGAATTGCACACAACAGCGTCCTAACTGTGACCGCTTGAGGTATGCCGTCCGAAATAGAACTTTTGGCGTAAAGTCGTTTTTCGCGGCACCTTGAGCTGGTCAGGGCCTGGGGGCAGGTGATCAAGATACTCGACCTCGCTTAGGTTTAAAAATAAATGAATTTTTTCCGTCATGACGAGCGGAATGTTTTAATGGAAAAGACTATTTTCGCGCTTTATCTTAATGAAAATTCTGATGAAACTTCTAGCTACATTAGTAGTATTTTTTGTCTGAGCACATAAAGTAGGTCAGTAACGAATGATAAATAGGGCTGTCGGTTCATTATTATTTTTTTTAAATTACCTAGATCATTTAATCCTACCGAACGTACGATTAATTGGTTTGCTCTATTATTTCGTCTTTAACTTGTCTTATAGCATCCTTTAATAATATTCCGCTTTTATGGTATGAATGGTGGTAACAGATAGCACTAGGACCTATTGTCCTTAAATGTCACAGATTCTATTATTTAACAAAGTAAAAAAAAAAAAAGATACGCTTATCGCTGTTGTACAGATCCGCTACCGTGGAATCCTCATACAAGAATAAAACGACTGCTATTCGTTTTCTACTGCTGCAATGTTTACGAAATAAACGCTTTCAACTTCCAATTATCTAATAAATGCTCATTTATTTAACTGCAATGATGCCTGCATAGACAATTATGGCTGTAAAAACAAAAATTGTTTTTGTTATAACGAACATTAGGCGCAGGCCAAGTCATACATAGAAGCCCCAGGGTTTTTCCTGTAACACATGTTGCTGGTAGATTACCTATTTTTTCTATTGTTTTGGTCTGATTTTTGAGGGCTGGCTGCTGTTTGGGATAGAGTTGTGCTTAAGGGCTCCACAAATTCTTTATAAAACCATAAATGTTTTCCTTATTATATCACAGAGGAAATAATACATAATGAACTTAGTTTCTATAATGTCTATTCTACTCTAACGTCCATATATCATATAACACTTTTACTTAATGTATTAATTAAGTAGCTAGTGCAGTTTAAAATTTCTATAAATACTTTTAAATACTTTATAAATTACTTTAAAATAGCATTTAACAGTTATTAAATCCCTTCTGAAATGTAAAATATGCTTGTTAAAGAAGGTTATTTACTAAATATGCAAATTTTCGGCATTACATGTATTTTAAATACTTTTTTAGTATGTATATGGTTATTTATTGGAATATTTAAATATATTTAACTCTGTGATGTGTTATAAATTAAACTAAATAAGGGGCTTTTACAGAGATGCCTGAGGATGCCTTGTACGCCGATGTTTTTCATTAAAATTTCATTTAAGACTGGCTTTCAAAGATTAAAATCATTACTTGGACTTATTGGTCTGTAGACTGGTTAGTCCATCATAAATAAAACATTTACTTTTTTTCCCACTCGTTTATTGAATAGAGTTACATTAAATTTCATAAATTTATTATAATTTTACTTAATTTTTACGTTATGAAGTTTATTCCTTGAACTTTCTGTATCATTTTTCTCGAGTTAATACAAAATGTTTTCTGTTTTCATAAATGTATTACATCCTTAGCGATCCAATTGATAATTATTTACTTCATTTATTCTCCCCCTTTGAAGTTTTTTATCGTAGTCTCGGTTCTCACTTCATCTAATGGTAACACAATATTAAGCAAAAGATCACTCACGTTACCTCATTCACGTACCATCCAAATGCGCAGCTTAATCCGGTATATTTCCAATAATTTCGAAGTTAGGCGGAAATTAAGTGAAAATCATGTCTCTCTTTTCTCGATTACGGGATTTTATCTGGACATTCTGAAATCTCACTTTTTTCACAATTTATGAATGGAGTATTAGTCCGGTGACAGTTATAATGCCTGTAAAGCGCGCAGTACTCATTTTGTGAGGAATCACAATTTTTATTCGACAGCTCTCTTATTTACATAAAACTACCTTGAACGCATGCAAATTTATTTCCTCCCATTAATTATCATTTATGATCATTTACAATAATTTATTACACCCTGTAACTTTTTTTTTTTTCTTAGCCCCTTTTGGGATTTTGGGGTTTGAGATGCGGGGAGTAGGATTTGATAGGATCTCTTCTTCTGTACAGGGTACATTTTAAGAGAGGGATGTGGAATAGAGAGGTTTTTGTTTACTTAAGCATCTTCTTCCAGTGACGGGGCTCACCGGGTTTTTTGTAGTTACTTTTTATTTATTTTTGCTTTCTCAGTCTAGGCTGAGGCTTTTTATATAATTTTGCCATCTTTGTGGCCGTCCTGTAGGAGTTAGTATTCTGAAAATAGGGTGAGTACAGTGTTGGAGGTTATCAAAGAATTTGACATGCCTCCGTGTGATGAAGTCTGTCACCGTTGGAAGTTCAAGGGTTGTGTGCAGTATGTCAGTTTTTGTTTTCTGTAGTATTGCATGTCTTACAATACGTTTCAGCACATATTCTGAAACTGTTGGATTCTCTTCGCAGTGTTGGGCGTTATGTTTGCTAACAACGGCGCTCCGTGAAGGAGTGCCGGTCTTAGGACCGGCACTCTTATATATCATTAGTTTGAGGCGGAGGGATAAGTTCGGAGATGTGAGGAGGTGGTTAAGTCTGTACGACTTGGTCCTAACCATCCTGAGCTTCTTGTTACTGTGGTGAGCAAGTGTCAGGTGCCTGTCAAGAGTGACACCTAGATATACTATACTGCTCGCCCGTCTGTTTTCTCTCCCCGCTACCTTATAGATCATAGGTATACCCTAAGGAACCTGTAACTTGATCTATTTTGCATATTTAGTTTCAACTGGGTAACTTATTATTTTGGATGAAATTATCGCTTTAAATATTAATTCTAGAAAGTTTCCAGAAGTCGATTGGATATGAGTTTTTAATTTTGAGAAAAGTATTGGGAGGGCCGCCATCAGCTGACCCGGGGAAAAATAATACAGCCAGCATCCTTTCACTCAATTTTTTTGTGTTTTATTTTTGTCAGTAATATTAATATTTGGATAAAGGTGTTACGAAAATGAAACTTACTACTACCTTGTGATAACATGAGTTCATTGATGTATGTTTGTTGATTTAAGGTGAATGCTTTTATATATAAAAATAAATGCAGGCTGTTGCTATTTCACCAATTTTGTTTATTTCGATGCAAATTTTCGGCATTACTTGCGTTTTAAATACTTTTTTAGTATGTATATGGTTATTTATTGGAACATTTAAATTTATTTAACTCTGTGATGTGTTATAAATTAAACTAAATAAGGGCCTTTTACAGAGATGCCTGAGGATGCCTTGTACGCCGATATTTTTCATCGAAATAAATAAAATTGGTGAAATAGCAACAGCCTGCATTTATTTTTATAGGGGCTTGTTGTTTTACATAAAATGCAGCACAATTCTTTAAAAAAATTACTTAATAATGGTACTATAGTCAAATAATTATTTTTGTTTACAACAATCTTTCACAACAGTACTCTTCTTACCTTCTTTTCTACGAATGTTTGAATGATCGAGCCAAAATCAATTGTTCTTGCTAACCTACACTCAATTGACAGCACTTTGCTTTCTCTTTAAACTATAAACAAAATATGTATTTATAAATTAGGCTAAACTGTCTGATAAAAGTACGTGATATTATTTATTATAGATTGAAATGATTTATTTCATTTGCATATAGTTGTTCATCAAGCTTTAAATTTGTTAGATTTCCTTAGTCAACTCTCGTTGGGCCCCATGGATACCCGAATCCCGGGGATTTTGTCCCCTGTCCTGTGCCTCCCCTAACGGCGGGCTTGAGTATTGGTACACAATTGATGGTACATGTCATAGCAATTTATACGTGAGTTGTATTAAAATGGACCATTGGAATAAATTTTTTGTATAAGTATTTATGTTCAATATTGTTATTATAAAATAGTCAATAAATAAATGGTTCGCAAAATTAAATAATTTTCTCCGCGTTACTATCAGTTATTTAATGTTAATATAATAGTTTTAGAGTTTGTTAGTTGTCTTTAAATTGTGTTATGTTTGTCTTACAAATAATACTATTTTTTTTCTCTCGTAAATCGTTAATCATAATTTCTTCTGTTACAGGTATGTGCTGACGAGACAAAAATAAGTTTTGGGTAAGCATGTGGAAGAGGAATCCCTAAGGTAAGATATTTTCGCAAGATTTAAGGAGCGGACCCGGTGAACATTGTTAGGTCTGACGGGGAGCAGTAATTTATGTTTTTCTCTGTTGTTGTGTCGTTTTTTAGACCGTCCCTTTTGGCAGCTGTTCCCACTAATTCCACATTGCATCAGCACGTGTGTGCATAGGGTGAACAACCTTAGGCCAGACCCCAAGAGTTTTCGAGATCATCCGGGTCTCCTGGGACCTTATCTTAGTAGGGGATGTCCTCCAGGACTGTTGGGTAACGATAAAATGTCCGCATATGATACGTGATGAACTCAAATAGCAATTCAAGTGAATGTATGTTACTGCGTATTTATGTTTGATTAAACAAATAGGGTAGGGCATTAACTTCTTTTGCAGATGAAGAAGTTGGACTAATCTAATTTTTAATCCAAATTAAAAATCTTTTTCTTAAGATCATGTTTTCTAATTTTAGTGTTGTATGTCTTTTCATATAACCTCGATAAATTCGTACTTTAGATTTAAATGAACTGATGTTAAGATCTTTTTATTTAGTGAGTGATCAGTGGTCCGGTTGAAATCTCGACCCTGCAGTCTTACCCATACCTTGTCATCAATGTTTTATAGAGCCAAAGTTACAGAGTCTTTAGTGAATCACAAAACAGAGTGATTCTTCTGGCTTCTCTTCATGTGAGTGGATGAATCATTACAATATAATGCCAGTAAAGAGCTGTTTCGTCTGTCTCAAGACTGGGCCAGATGAGGATAAACGGGAATTGATAGTTATACGAGTTTTCTCTTTTCCCTTCCATAGTAACCTTGTGAGAAGGTCGTGAATTTATAAAAAAAACTTACAGGTTCCATGCAACAGGCACGCTACCTGTAAGTAATGTTTTGTTACAATTAGATAAGTTTAATAATTATTGAAAAATATAAAAGATAATTAAACATAGCGATACACAAAATAATAAAATATGAAGTAAAAACAAGAAAACAAAAGACAATAAACAAAACAAAATAAACATCATAAAGCAAAATAAAAAAAATAATAAAATAAATTAATAGCTAATGCATATATATATATATATATATATATATATATATATATATATATATATATATATTTATATTATTTATTTATTTTAATTTATATATATTTATATTATTTATTTATTTTAATTTTATTTATTTTTATTTTGCTTTATGATGCTATATATATATTTTTTTTGCTTTATGATGTTACACACACAAAAAATAATATAAATAAAAAGTTCAAACAAAATATTGACTCCTAAAATAAGCTTGACAAAGTTGAAAATTAAAACTAACCTAATACATATTTACCGAATTGACTGAAAAGTAGAGTATAGAGGAGAAATGCGGAAATAAATGGTAATACATTTATTTATTTGAAATACTTCTATTTTTTTTTATATTTTATGTCGTATTTAATGTTCCAATTTACTCGGCTTATTTTTTTAAAATTATCTTTACTGACTCAGAAAGAAAAGCTTATTTATGTATTTTTTCTGTGCTCTTTCCTTTAAAATCATAAGTGTAATGGCAATTTGGTATTTTTCCTATCATTCACTATGATAACGATAATTAGCCGGAAAATTGCTATTGCCAGAAGATCTTGTTGCTATTTAAAAAATAATGGACTTATTTGAAAATATGTTTAGTTATAATTGGATGATTTGTTTTCCTAATGTAGAGACTTATGGTTTTAATATTAATGTGAGATAAAAAAATTAATAAATCCATTTATAGAATCAAATATGTTTGGCATTTCGTAAAAAAACTAAATATTCGATTATTAGAAAAAGATAATATTGTTTCTTATATCTTTAAACTTGTATACCATATATAGATTAACTTTGATAGATTGTTCGAATACCTAATAATATTACTATTATTTAATGTATAATTAAAATCTAAATAATCTAATTAATTATAATTTTAATTATTTTTTAATGTACCATTGTGAGGAACCTACGAGGATCTAACGCCTAACTCAAAGACAATAAGGTCGTCCTTGACCTTTAATGATCAATCGATCATTTACCGTCCCTTCAATTTTTGTTTTTGTTTTTTTGCTACTTTTTTAATAATTTATCTTTGTCCTTTGAGTTACAGCTTTCTCATTAGGAAGATTTTCCTTATAAAAAAATATAATTTATATATTTTTTTATTAAGATCTCATAATAAAGTGTTTATTTAATTTAATTAAGATCACTGAAATTAAAATTATGTATTTATTACAGAATAAAAATAAATTTAACAACTTTTACAAGATACTTATCATAGCAAGTGGGATTTTGAAGTGATATCGCGTAACTAAATAAAATATTATATAATATTAGTTTATTTCTAGTAATAAATAATTGCGAAATGCTTCAAATTTACATGTCCCGAACGAACGTTTAATTTACCACTTTATCTAATATTCTCATTTAAATATGGTAAAGCGCTGGAAACAGTGTTGCACACAAGGATTCAAATAAATCTCTTAAACGGATAAATTTGTCTTCCTTGTTATCCCGCCTTTACTTTTTCTCCTTGTTCTTATTCGTTCTTTTTCACCTTGTTTATATTTCTTTTCTTTTTTTTTATGAAGTGTAAGATCGTATGTAAGGTATTCTAAGCGGGAGCTGAATGCCTAATGAACATTTATTTTGTTAGGACAGAAAAGATTTACAAGTTATGTAGATCTGGGGGAGTTACAATTGAGTTCATGTTTTATTATCACATATTTAAATTGTTTTTGTTCTATCTGTCCATTAATCTTCGACTTCTAAATCATCCTGGAGTTGTATTATTCAAAATTTGTTTAGACTAAGTACTTATTATATGAGATGAGATGCCCAAATGAAATTTTAATTCCCATCTACAACGTTTATAATAAAATGAAGTTTGCTCAGCAATATTCAACCAGTTGTCATGTTTTTTATGAAATGTATTTACTTAAATTTTGGAAAAATTTTAACAGAAGTCTTAAGTCTTCCGAAAAAATGTTCGATATTAGCCCTACTTCAAGCATCTTTAGGATTTAAATTTACTATTTAGTCACATTTTTGACGTTAAGAAATTGATTTATCGGATGTTGCATTCCGTGTTTAAATTTAATAATTTTTTTTTTTAAATACAAATTAAAATAGAAAATAGAAAATTTATTTTCCTCAAAAGATTAAATAAAAATTATCTTTTTTGAATAAACGCATATAAAAAAAATATTTTTAACCTTATACACTAAAAAAACAATAAGTCATTATTATAATTTTTTTGTTGGTCAATGATTCAGAATTTTGATATTAAAATAGCGATGAAAATTTCTGATCAATCGATTCGCTTTTCAAATATGCGAATTTAAGAGGCCATCACGTTAGATATGCGTTTTTCCATTTTCATAAAGTCAGATTGTTTAAAAAACTAGGCATCTTATGCGTCCGTTTGAGGCCTAAAGGTTGGAAAAAAAAATACTTTACACTTTTCACACCCATGCTCTGACCAAGCTGAACATGCTCTGAAATGAACATTTTAAAAAATCATAGTAGTCTGGTGAAAAAATATTTGTTTTCATCAAATTAAGATAATATGAAGAAACTGTAAAAATAATTTTGTTTTTACAACAAAATGTCCTAGGACAAAATGTTGGAAATAGTGTTGCGATTTCGCAACTTTGGACGGAAATGGATTAAAATCATCTTATATAGTTAAAGCTACAGCTACATTAAAGTTACAGCTACATTTTTATTGGTTAATAATGAGTGCTAATTATACAGAAAAAAATAATTTATAAGCGATGTTGTTCTTATTTTGTAAGCTGTCATAAAAGAGTAATTAATAGTAGGTACGTGTTGCAATTAGAGAAGGTTTCTTGAAGGAGCCCCGGGCAGTCCTTGAACTTGTACCCTCCCTGCCGTATAATATTTTATCAATATTAATGATGCCGGTGTCTTGCCAGCTTGCGCATCATCTTCTCCAATGTTCTAATTGCAAAAAAATAATAATAATAAATAATAATTGTTAGAACCTTTCTACCAAATTTCATTTGAAAAAATTAAATTTAAAAAGTGAATGACCAAAAATAACCATCATAGAACAACCAAGTTCACAATATACTAGTCAAGAATTGAACAATATAAATAAAACATGCGTGTTGCTCATTTTATTGCCGAAACTTGTTGCTTATTTTATCGGACTCACATTCTTCATCAGGACTGAAAAGTAAGAGGAAAGAGGAAATGGTACTGCATGAAGACTACTTGGAACTAGGTGAATTCATATTGCCCTAGTTATGATTAAGCATGTATTATTTTATATTATAATCTCGACAATTCCATTATCGAGGGTGTCAGAAGGATTTGTGGCACTATGAATAAAACCAAGAAATAATTATTTTTTCCATTTGTATTATTCAGATATGTTTGCCTATAACACTTATCCAATTAGTAGTCAACACTAATCACTCATGATCAAAACCCATTCTTCCCTCATGTGGTGTTCCGCAGGGCTGATTTTGTTATCTTACACTTTTTTCTATCTACATAAATGATTTATCTAATTTAAAATAGGGTCGTTTATAAATAAATAGGATATATTATAAAAGCTCACTTATTGTCAAGAAAACGCGGCGTTAACGTTAATCAAAATTTATAAATTGTAAAATCGATTTAGCGTAATAATTAGGATGCACAGAACCAAATCTTATGGATGTCCCGGTAATATTTAATTTTTTATTTTTTTATTTTATTATTCTTTATAATTTAAGAGGCGCTGGTATAAGGATAAAGTGATGAAGGCTAAAACCACTGATGATGTTTTAATGAGGTTTGGTGCCATTAAAACCCTAAAAAACGAAACGAAAAAGAAATAGACTCGTAAAAAGATAATGTCAATTGAGTAAGTTACTTATACTATATTTTAGAACTACCTAAATCCTAAATACCTTTACCTTTATCCCCCCTCACACACACACTCTCTCTCTCTCTTTTATTATGTTTTTATTTATTTATTTTTATTTTTTATTTCGATCATTATTTTCTCTTACTTTCTTTAATTATATGTATATTTAAATTGTAAATTATTATTAAGTCACAATTTATGATTGTTATAAGTTAATTTTTAAGTTTATATTTTGTCTGTAAGAAAGACCATAGGCCCTAAGACAATAAAATAATCTCTCTCTCTCTCTCTCTCACAGTATATATTGAATATATATATATGTTTAATACAATGTCAAACGTAATCGAAAAATGTTCGAGTAAAAGATAAATGTAATTAAGAAGTGAATCAAAATAAAAGTGCTTATAACTTTTTTTCATGTAGTTAAGTTATTGGTTTTTATTTTTCAATGATCGAATTTCGAATGTCTCAGCCGATTATTAGCTATTCTTTGCGTTTTTCATGAACCTGGTAATATTTATGTAATACTAAAGTTTTATTGAATGGGGCTCGTTTGCACAGATGATTGAGAGGTTTTGGGATTTATAACAGTGAAATTCTTAAAACCTCTTTTTTGTTGACTCTAAAACGATTTTGATGAAATTGGCTATGATCTCGAAAATTATTTTGACCTGTCATGTTACTTCCTCTACTTGAGATGACTTGGTGAAAATTACTTTGCTTATGACAGATTACTTTTGGGTCTTTTGTATTGCGAAATATTTTTCTTTTCGTTTAGATGCTTTTGGTTTTGAACCAGCCTGAGACGTTTGAGCGTCTAGTTTGCTATTGGGAATGTCTAATTCTGATCTGCACCTAGGAGACATTCTTGGAATAGCAATGATGTTTTGAAAACAACAATATATACAATTAAATTTAAATGAAATATAACGTCCATAATTATTTCAGTATCTTGGCAATGGAATCAAGATTTTTATTTACAATCATTACAATTTCTTATAATAGGAATTTAATATATGCTGTCAGTTTTGGGGCTCTGACAATAGTTTTCCGATAGCACAATGATTTTTTTTTTTTTAAATGGGCCAATTTATTCACAGAATCCAATCGGCTTGTAGCATTTCAACATCCATTATGGCAGATTTAACGTGGTGACCGAAATTTTCAAAATTCTGAAGTATATCTAAAGTTAAGATATGACAGATTTTTTTATCTTGTGAAAAAAATTTTCATTTCCCTCCGGTGAATAATTCTAATTATGCCAAATAGAGTTAGGTTCGGAAGTGGGTTGTTAAAGATAGAAATAAAGTACAAGGCAAAATGTTTCCCCCTCCCCTTTAAATTCTTTGTATTGTCAGATTCTTCAGGTGTATTTACAGTTTATTTTTTTCTATGTTCCATCTTCTAAATTCTATGTCTTCTATTTTATCTTCATTTTTGTTATAACTTTCCTCTTATCAACCTGCTTTTAAGTTTTTATTGGAGATATAAGCCCCTTTTCGCACTTCTCCGAATTGACAAAAGCATTTAGAAGGCTCCGACAAAGGCCGAGTCTAATTTGAGCTGACTGAGCCACGAAGACGAGTCAAGTCAGTTGGTCGATTTAGTTCGCGAGGGCCTATTTATAACGAGCGGCTCACTTCCCTGCCAAAAGTCAAAGCACTCGGATGATTTACGATTCTACCCTAAACGGCACTCCACAATCCATCATCTTTTCCCGCTGAATTATGATTGGTGCGATGGTTCCGTCCCTCTGCGCCTTCGGGGCATTCCAAACAAAACGGAGCGTTACGTTTTACATCTAAGCGAAACTAACGTTAGACGTGTCAGGACTACTTCATCTCTCTTGGAGAGTTGGAGGTTTGCTACGACAGGACGGACTCAGGATTCCACCACTCATACCTTGTTATCTTCTTTATCATTTCAAATTTGGTTTTATAGGTGGTGCATAAATCGCTGGTTCTCCTTCTTGAATTGGTGGCCATGGTATGAGCAAGTTCATTTCCCCCAATGCTGCAGTGAACAACAGCATCGCCACTAAAAAAGGCCTTTCGCAGGCAAAAAGGAAACGACAATATCAATCTGCATATGCAAAGCTGTAATTAAATTTTCTTTCAACAAGCAGCCTTCACGGGAGCGTATCCTTGAGGAGCATACGGAACATATTATCTTCCAATGGAGGCTATAATTATTATCTGTAGTTTAAGATAAATGATCGCCGGTAGAGTAATTTCTTGTTGACTTATTGTATTCAAATCCTATCATGGAGAATCGGTATGGCACTCGATATGACAACGGGCATTTATTGACAATTACACGATTTCTGGATTTTATTTCAAACGTCGAGACCTCACGCGTATGTAAGGTTACTCAATTGCTATAAGAGCATTCTCCAGCAAGTCTTAGTTTCAGCGTCTGATGCTGGTCTTCCTTTGAAAACAATCTGAATCTCTTTCCTGAAGGCCATGGGTTCAATTCAACGGTTGAGTTCAATTCGACTATCATTAAAACCGACAGTTTGACATGAAGTGCCCTTGGACTGGCCTTATTATGCGGACCAGGAAATAGGTGTTGTGCAGGGTTGAAAAGGTCATGCTCTAGCTATTTAAACTGCAAATTGCACCTACACTGTTAAAATATCGTTGCCTTGTTTATACAATCGTTACCTCTGTTTTAAGGTTAGTTGTCGACGAAAATTTTAAGAGTTGACAACTTGATTGATTCGTCAATGAAAGAACCTTCATTTTCAAAATGCTTGTTTCTATTAGTTCTTAAATTACCAGTATAGGTCTAATAGTCCTTGCTAGGAGCTAAGTTATTGTTTTTCTTGTAGGTCTCAACTGAGCTGAGTGATATTCAAATTTATTTTCTTCCATATATTCCCAACCTGATTTTCAAATCAGGACCCCGTCCTTCTCCTTTGCTATTCATATTCTACTCTGCCTATACTATTCCTTTTTTTTTTTTTTTTTGTAAATAAAACTCATAGAGTTTTTATTGTAATCCCTGTTATTTATCCTCCTTTGCTTTTAAGTTCTTGGATATTGAGGGAATTCTGTCCGAGCCTGTAACAGTCCCCCTTGAACCAAGTCGACTATGGCCAGCATGCGGCCTAGCGACCCTGGGCCAGAAACGCCCCCGGCCACTAACAACCTTTACCCGGTTCCGGTTAGGCTTGCTGATTCCATGACCCATTATTCTTGCCTTCAAGCGCCAGTTAAAAAAAAAAAATATTTAGGACTGGTTAACTAACCTAAAAATTATTCATCCTGGACTGGAATTCTTTCATCTCCGTCTATAACAGCAAATCATGAATTCTTTGAAATATTAGGTCATCAGTGCCGTAAAGAATCATACAGACTCTTCAAGAGCTGGGGTGTATCTTCCCTCTCACGATTTTTATCAAGATGATAGTTTTACTATCATTAAGATCTCTTTAAACATACACTGAATTATCTTCTAAATCTTTATCTGATTTAACGTCATGTTTCATATTATTAGATAACTTCTTGTTAGTATGAAATATTATTTAAAAAAAAAAAATGATTTACTCAGTTATTACTCACAGGGCAATAATGAATCTTTTTATCACCAAAAAAAAAAAACAATACATGAAACTCCTTCAGAATTTCAGGTTGGACGGTTCAAAAATCTCATAAAAAAAAAATCTGTTCGCCCGTCGTCCGCGGTATTTCTTCGAGTCTGCTGGGCCGATTTTTGTGAATAGGTATGCTTTTTCTATATGATCACTTGAAAGCTAATTAATTAAATGCCTTAAAAAAAATCATCTAAGTCGGACAAGTATTATCTTGTATTTTGTACACGTTTTATAAAGTATCCTGCACCTATGGAAATCGGTTCACTTTTTTTTAGTTTTTCAAAACTCGAAAACTATAGATTTTTCTGACAAAAAAAAAAAAATATACCAAACATATTTTTGTATTGGATTTTCATCAAAAACCGAAAATCCAATCATCCAAAGGAAAGTCGAATGGGTGGACACACCAGATATTTTTGATAAACATAATTATTTGTAAATAATGAACCGTTGTGTAATTTGAAGCTTTTTTTACTGTAGTTTATCATAATTAACAATAAAACTGAAATAAAAAACGGATGTTATAATCGTTTAGTTTTTGTACTAATTTTGATGGTTAGGAGTGCGTTTCTAAAATGTGAACATTTGATCAGTTATTCATTTTTTTTTGTTTTGTTTTGCATTTATAAAAAAGCGTTATTTTAAGTTGTGAAATAGTTGAGAGTCACCGGAATAGATATAAGGGATAGATTAAAGAGTATTATAAGGTTTTTAGCAAACAAAAGGAAAAAAAAAACGGAACAGATATAATAAGGGTAATGTAGTGATGATAATGTGTTTAGAGCTAAAATGAAAGAGAAAAAAATGTGATGGATATTATGTCTAGCTGTAGATTGATAGATATGCTGTGCATGTAGCAGCCCAAGGTATTTCGGCAGTATAGCTGTAAATAAAGCATTTCTTTCTTTCTGGATTCGCATTCCATGTTTTCTTTTGTCTTGCTTGAGACTGAAGAATCAGTAATATTATATTCCACATTGATATAATAATCGTTGTTATTTGAAAAAGTTGGAGGGTATTTCATAATATAATATTTCAATTTATGCTATATATAATTCATATTATGATATTTTTTAGTATATACAAGTGAGTAGCCCCAGTAACGAACACGGTCAGGTCCGTTTTTTCACAAAATGAGTTTGACATTGTTTCCTTCAGGTGGTTTTATTCTCTATGCTGTATTAATTCTCTTTCGTTACGAAAATGGCTAGAAATGTTAGAAATGCATTTGAAATCTTTACAAAAAATGGTCAGCACCACAAGCGCCTAGTGTCAAACGGCCAAGTCCAGAGGAGCCAATCACAGCACAGTATTCGGATCGCCTGCCCCTTTCCCTCTCTTTCCCCTCTCTCCTCCCCCAACTGTTTCACTGCACCTGTTTCGTTGAATGTTCACTGTTTTCTTTGAGTAGTGGTAAAATAATTGATGAAAGTTTTAATAATTACCTATATTAGCTATCCTGTATCTAAACGACCAACCCATCACTTTCTGCTCCTCTGTTAAATACTTAGGCATAATCATTGACCAACCCCTTTCCTGAAACCACGATATCGTCCACCTTCCTTAGCCACTTTTAAAACCCTCCTTTTCCAATTCCTGCTTACACCCCAGTCGGACGCTGTATACTGTAAAGCATCAGTTTTCACAACGTACGTTTTATTTAGACATTTACAATTTGATTGTTAAGCATTTCGAATAAGCTCTTTATTTATCATAATTAATTATTTTTTTTTTTTAGGTATTGATTCTCTTTATTTATTTTTCTATGTGCTTATCTTATTTTATTATTTTTTTCTTCTGTATCATATCACAATGTAAATTTATGTATATATTTTTTTTCTCACCAGGAGATTTAAATAATTATTTAACAATCAAGTTTTTTCAAACGTGTGAATTTAATTTTCTTCTCTCTTTTTTATTAGTACTCGTTTATATTGCTTGACAAGAATTCTTTTTTCCTTTATTATTTTTATATTATTTATGACTCTTATTTGTTTATTTCATTATGTAAGCCAGAATTGTTATTTTTTGTTTGTACAGCATAGTTAGTCTAAGGGGACTTAGTCCCAGAACAAAATTCTCTTTCTATTTTATTACATTACCCAGTATGTAAAAAAACATATTATAAAATGAAAGATAGAAGAAAGATTGTTCTTAAAAACTGTTTTATTAATTGTTAAAAAACAACCTCAAGGAATTTCTTTCATAGTTTCATGTCTACAATTTTTGGTACAAAGACGGTCCACGTGTGGGTACAAAACTGGCTACCTTCAGTATTAATTTGTAAATAGCTAATCAACTTTTAATACAATGTATTACAAATGCTGCACATTCAATTTTAATTACATATTGATATCAAAATTTAAGAAAACAGCACCATTAACGCCTTCTATAGTTAACGATTTTTCAATGCTTCTGAAAATTTTGCAAAGTGGACCTTCCCGTGTTTGTAACTGGGCTACTCAAGTAACCTTGATTATTTGTCAGTGTATTTTAACCTTCCAAGTGATTTTCTTTGTTAGAACTCCTCGGTTGCTGTACTCTTTAGGTACCGTCTGGTACGCCATCAATGGACGTGCCAAAAGATGGCTTTCCGGAGGGAGGTCCTTGGGCGAATGCACTCCCCTCCACGAGGCCAAGATAAATGAGAGTAGTTGCTCGCCGGGATGATGACGATGATTAATATCCACCGCGGGCAGTCATGACCTGCCTCAACCCCCGCTCCAGCTCTCGCCTCTTCTAGGCTCTCTGGAGCCTCTCCAGTCTTCTCCAGCGGTAACTTTTGCTAATGGAGGAAACGGCTGGTATCGCGAAGGCCAAGAAAATATTCGAACCACTCAGATCAAATACCGGAACCTGCTGAGATGCTAACGTTCGTCCCTGAGCATGATTGATGCATTTCCCGTTGTTTTTTTTTTTAGAATTCCATTTGGCTGGTTCTTTTTCACTGAATCAGAAGACCCTTTCTATCAAGTTATCAAGTGTTACCTGTTTCTTGAGAACATGCTGTGTTACAAACACAAATCACATGTTTATACATATCAAGTAACTCTTGAACAATCGATTTTACTTATTTCCAGTAAACAATTTGACTTTTTTTTTAGTTCTCTCTGACCCATAGAAGCGGAAATATAAGCGAAAAACCGAACTCAAAAAATAATTATATGTGCATATATATATTAAATAAATTTTAAAAAAATCATCTGACAAGATTATTTTTCCGGATTCCTGAGGAAATCCTGCCCATTATATTTTTTCCAGATTTATTTTTAACTTGGTCTGGAAAATTATGTCCTGGATACGGGACTATATGTTTAATGTAATGGCAAATTTATTTATTTCGTCTCCGTAACTCCTTAGCGTCATTGGCGATGACATTGTTTTTCTTTGTATATAAGCATATATTTCTCTTTTATCTATATAGCTACATTTATCTATGTCTTACTCTTTTATCACTATATCTATATTTATCTATATATTCTCTTATCTTTTGACAGTCATAGATCATTTCAAATTATGGACAATTTTATCTTTTACTGTTTTCGTTAGTCTTCATTTTTCACATTATACTACATTTTACTTAATTTTCAACGTTACATTTAAAAATGTATAACTATGTTATTAATTGCTTCGCCTATCACATTTTTTAAAATATATCTTTCTATTAACCATTGATATGCTTACAACCGAATCGGCAGCCCTTGCATTGAATCACTAATGTTTATTGGTTAATAAATACTTAACGAAAATATTTCCTTCGTTGTGTAGTTAAATTATTTATGTCAGTTGTCAGAATTATGGAAGATAAATATTGTATCTTACAGACAAAATCAAATTTTGTCTGCTGGCTTTCGTAATACACTAATAGAGTAGATGCTGCAGTTTTTCTTTCATTGCCTAGTTCATAAATTAAGAAATAAGAAGGATATGAGAAAAATGGATGGACCCATCACTATAAGATTGAGAAAGGAACGTGGAAAGAACATATGTTGGAAATCAGAGTTATAGGATATATATTTACCAGCCGTAAATAAATCCATTATATATATAACATTAAGTTAGCGTACTGCGTCTTGGAACGGAACTTACTCGTATTTGAGATCTATAATAATTATAATTATTATTTTGAAGTCATTACTTGTAATGTTTAAACATCAAAAGTTATAACCCAAAAGAAATCTGGGTTGGAAAACTTGACAACTCGTTAGTGATAAACACAATCAACTCTTGATGGTTGCTATTTTTAGAACACAGTTTTAGAGCGTTTCTTTTTTCAGGTCAATGAACCCTTCTTATGTGGTGAATTATGTTTTGATTTTTATACAGTCGATTTGTTTCGGGATTCGTTTGGGTCAGCACGACACGGTGGTTCCTAATAGTTATTTTGTCTGTTCCATATTTTTCAAAACATTATCTATTTTGTAGGTTCCATTTTTGACCAATCCTGTCGGATGTTTACTGTATCGGAGTAGCGTTTGTGTTGACATTTGATTATTTAGTAGAAGTGTAAACATGGGAGTTTTTTTTTAAATATTTTTTTTGTTTAGTCATCTTTGTTGAGGCCACTGATATTTAGTGGATATATTTCACCTTTCTAGTAATAATAACATCTATTCTACATTGAGATGAATAAGATTTTATTCCTGTTATTGCGTAATTTTTTTTTTTTAATATATTTCGGAGCATTGATTTTTCTTTATCCTTTTCATTATATTCTGGAGTCCTTGTGATTTTAATTACTCCATACATTTTAATAACCGAATAGGTATTGCTTATTTTGTTTTTGTATTTTTAAATATTATTTTTTCATAAGTAATGTTTACACCGAATGTAAATAACATCAAATTTTGGTATTACCCAGGAATTTAAAATTGTTTGGCCTTTGAAACTCAAAACAAGATATTATAAAATTGTGTTTAATAAAGGCGAGGCCAAATGAAATAATTAAATCATATGTTTTACGGTACAGGCTGTTTATTTGTCGCAGTATATGGTTTAACTGGACCATAACGGTTATGTTTTATGAAAGCATATTATATACGAGTGGAGGGAGGGAGGCTCGATTAAGCCCGAAGTGGTCTAAGTCCCTCCTCGATAGAATGCTTAAGAGCTGCCCTTCTTCCTGCTCACCTTCAGAGCTTCTCTTTTTCTCCTGTCACTTTGCCAAATTCGCAACGTTCAACCTTAACCAGCTGGGTTTCGTTTCGGATTATTTAAATATATTTTGACTATTATTATTAAGAAAAGAAAACCAGTTCCTTATTTATTTATTTGCGTTTGTATATGTAGTTTGTGATATAAAAAAAAATAGAAAAACTCATGAAGTGAAGCTTCATTTAAAACAAATATAAATACAAATGTTTAAAAATTATATTCAGATGTATTTTATCGTTAGAAATAATATTTCTCTTGCATGTGATTTATTCCACATGTCATTAAGTATCTAATATAAAGATGGTATAATAAAAATAGAAAGTAAAAAACAAATAAATAAAAGTAAAAAAATATGTTGACGAAAAAAGTCGTTCTTGTTTAATTTATTATAGGTTAATGTTGCTTAAAAATGGATGGTTTTCATGCTATGGAAGAAAAAACGAAAAAAGATTGATTTTAATTTTTCGTTTTTGAAATTGTTACTTTACCTTACCTATATATGAAATGTGTAGGAAGGGGGAATATTGCGATCGTAAATTTTTTTCGAATTTAAGTTTTCGACGGAAAAACACGTTTTAAGGCCGCCTGAGTCCAAATAACCAAGTCTCGCAAAATGGTCTGTCTGTCGGTGTCGGTCTGTCTGTGAACAGCCTAGTTCAAAAACAAAAAGTTGTACGAAACTGAAATGTTACAGAAACATTTTCGTCAAAATCGACTAACGAGAAGTGCCCTTTATATAATCGATTTTACGATTTTCTCGAAAACGGCTCTAACAATTTTGATGAAATTTGCCTAAAATATTCTCCTTAACGCCCTTTAACTTTTCATATATGTACCTAGTAAATCAACGAGGAAATGAAGGGAAAAAGTTATGAAAAGAATATTTTGTTTGCGAATAACTCGAAGATTGTGCATTTTGTTGTAAATTATGCATATAATCATATGAAAGGTAATTATATTTTCTGAACAATAAAAAAGGAATAATCGAAATTGTACCAGCATGAGCAGGTAGAGCGTATCGGTCTAACCGGAAGTGTGAATTATATCATCTATTTTACAATTTTCTCGTAAACAGCTCCAACGATATTGATGAAACTTGTCTAATGTCTTCTTCTTAAAATTCCTTAACTTTTCACGTGTTTAGTACTTCACCGAGAAAATGCAGAGAAAAAAGTTATGGCTAAATTTAATTTTACATAACTCAAAAAGTATACATTATATGGTATATTATTTATACGAGCATGTACAATTTAATTAAAATCTCTAAAAAACAAAAAAAGAATCATCGAATTCGGACCTGTACCAGCAAAAAAACCGTCTATTTTATAAGGACAATAAGACCCTAGATGGAAAGCCAAGCGCGTCCATAAGAAGACGGATACGACCGAACTTTCTCCCACTAAGCCTCCAGTCTGTATACGCTTTGTATTAATATAATGTAAGAATAAATCAAAGTTTATTTCAAGTAGTATTTATGTGAACTATTTAAAATTATGTTAAAAAGTTTATCATTATAGGATGGTAAGGGAACGTTGTGTGATGCGTGCACAGCGTCAGATTTTTTTTCCGGAAAAAATTTGGGGTATTATAGTTGAAATTCGTAATCAGCACCCTCAAAAACAAAAATGAGCAAATTTTTGGAACCATAGGCCTGGGTTGATATTCATATTTGCTATATTTAATTGTATCAAATTAATAATCTAACATCCTTTTAGTATACTGTTATAAATCAAATATAAAACATGGATTAGTGCTTGTACGCAGGGTCTCCAAAACATAAAGGCCCGATTCTACAAGAGTAATATTAGTGATATTAAATATTAGTGGACTGGTTCATAAGAACCGGTGGGAGTGAGTTATCTGCTCGTGATCTATTCTGAATTTTTTACCACCCACGCCTTGTCACTGCACCACCACTCCTCCATCGGACATCCATTTTTTCTGTAGTTTTTCTTCGTATCATCACGCTTATTTATAGCCCATGAGGCAAATATAAATGATAAATCGTCTCGAGGAATAAATATTCCAAATGAAAGCGCTTAGTGAGTGCTAAGTTCGTTAGTTGCCATGACAGCTGGAACCTATATAGTTGGGAGTTACTTTTAACTAAGCAAACAACTTTTAAAGGTTTTTTTTTCAGTGTTACCATATCATCGGCCTTAAGTGAGAAACCACGTCAACCAGAAACCAAGTCCAAAACGATTTGATTTAGGGTTATTATATTATTGCGTAAATTTTATGTCCTACTATTAATTTTAAATTTTTTCTATTCGATAGTTTATTATTCTCCATAGAACATAGTCATTAATAAACTTATACTCTATAAATCAGTTATCTGTACTCAGCTTACCTATGCTTTCCCAGTGTGGAGCTCAACTTGTAAAACTAATTTCAATAAACTTGAAAGATCTCTCTATACTAAAATTACGTCCATGCTCCAAGACCTAGAACTTCCCACAATTCAACACTGCGTCTTCGCTCAAACCAAATAATATTTTGCGAGAGCAATAGCTTCCAAAAACCCGTTGATAAAATAGATCGGTAATTAGAATAAAAATTCCCTAACCTAACATAGTTTGTGTGTCAGATTTATTATATTTTACTTTAATTATGTATTCTTCTTATTTACTTATTTCTTTTTCTTTTTCCTAAGTGGATTTTTTATTTTCTATTTTTCCTACGATTAACAATGCAAATATGTAAAATGTAATTATTGTTTTAAAAATTATTAATCATGTAAAGGATGTGAAATCCGGAACATGATGACACAGAGTTTTTGTAATTTAAAAAAAAATTGAAAATAAAACTTTATTATTATTATTATTATTATATAATCTTTAAAAAAACCTCAATGTAATGAAGATTTTATTTTCTAAACGGTTTTTGTTGAAAAGTTGGGATTTGGCAGTCACATGGTTTCACACTTTTGCCGACGATGCTATGCTTTAATTCATAAATTGATTTAGACAATGATGCTTACACGACCTCAAAAGTTCAATTTATAATTTAGAGGAATTTTTACGCCTATTTCAATCTTGTCATAAGATTATTAATTTCTTGAATAACAATAAATATAATCTGTAGGTGTTTTTAATTAAACTTAGCATTGTTGGATTAAAGGCTCTATCGGGGTAAGGTAGGTAAATAACTTTCAGATCTCTAGTGCTCTTCTTTGTTCCATAATTAGCTTAAGTAACTTGAAACGTAATTTTTTCACCGTTTTTTCTTTATTTTTTTTAGAAGTACTATACGTCCGAAAAATTTCTCCATTTTACCATGAATCTTGGACCTCATGAACCGTCAGTAGAAAATATGGTCACGTTCAACAACATATAGAACATTTCATTATATTGCTGTTTTCTGGAAAAATTAACGAAATGTTTAAAAATGCTGAGAAAAACGACTAGAACTCTACAGATTGTTGAATTGGACAAATCTAAGTTATAGTGTATCAAATCTTTATCAAAGCTATATTGGCACCCAGAATTTTCGAAGTAGTGCTACAGACTAACATTTTTGAAGTTTAATAAGTTAATAACACAAATTATATAATATAAAATAATATTATACAAATTATCACAAGTGAATAACACAATTTATTTAGTTTTTTTTTGTTGTAAACCTGTCTTTACTGGATAAAAAAACGTTTATATTCAGTTCAATACACATCAACATGGATATAATTCATTAACAAATCAAATACAAAAAATAAATTGTTGAAACTAACATAAAGAATGGTGGAAATATCGTTGACTGTTGATATAATCATGGAGGAAATGGTTGGCGCTCAAGAGAGAAAACACACAGTAATTGTAAAACTTCTTTTAATGCGTGCAGATGTTTCGTTTTAAGTTGTAGGTCTTCATCAGGGCTAAGTAAAGCAAGATACAATCATAAAAGAAACGAAGAATAATTATAGATATACTTGATAATGATTTTTAATTGCTGCTTTGATATGATATTTAGTACAATACACGAGTAAAGTGGTGGTCATTTTTGTCTTAGCATCATTATGTGGTGTTTAACAATAATTCACAACTGTTAAACCCATTGTCTCATCCTGCTTAGAATTATTGAGATTAATCCTTAATTAGTTGAGATTAATCCTTCAGATTCATTTCTTCTAAAAGGAATTCTGTACTTCTCTTGACTTCTTAGATGTAAATTAGTGAATTTAAGGAAAACAGGATTCGAAAGCCTACCTAGAGAGATTCCTTGCTATCCTGGCTTAGAGGGTTCATACATTGTTTACTTGTTGTAATCTTTTTTAGCCAAAAAGAAGTAACGAAAGAAGGACGGATGAGTTTTACATTGTATTGGTTAATTATATGGACACTGCTTGAGATTTAACACAGTAACAGAACTTCTGATGTAGAGAATAGTTCTAGCAGTTCCCTCACTATGCACAGGATGATATTCAGTAAGTAACTTTGGGATTTATTAACGGCCATCACATTTGTAAGTTTCTAGCCGGTGAAGGAGGAAAAGTGGTTTCCTCGGAACATTTATTCCATTGTGCCTGAAGCTCGCCCGTATAGCTCAAATTGAATCAACGCGTTAGCTAGGCTATGAGGTGTGTATAGCCTTGTGGATAGCCCAAGTGGAAGGAAGGGGAATTCCATTTTCCACTAGAGCTCTCCAGTATAGAGTATGGTCGACTGGAAGGTACTCTAGCGGACATAGCCTCAGGTCAGGGCGGTAGTCCTTCCGCTCCAAGAGCTATCCGCTTTACGGACCATCGACTCGTCCTCACTTACAGCCTCTATCTTGCTCCAAGGTTATCCCGACCTTCCTCTGGAGAATTTGTTGTATCTCCGAAGGTCTCCTGTTATCCTAGATCAAAGGGAAAAAGGGCTGAGGGTCAATGGCCTTGTTGATCTTGGAGACGATGCATCGTACCTGGGAAACTGAAGAATGAATCTATATAATAGCAGTGCGTAAACCTAGTAACTGAATAATTTGAATTGTTACAAATCTAGTAAATATCTGATTCTTTCTAATTCAATATAAATAAGGATATATATTGAAATATATATATATATATATATATATATATATATATATATATATATATATATATATACACATATATATATATATATATATATATATATATATATATATATATATACACATATATATATATATATATATATATATATATATATATATATATATATATATATATATATATGTATATATACACACTCTTTATTAACACCTGTCAATTAATGGAATTGACAACCTGTGAATTGCTCAAGGGCGTGAGATGATATGCAAGAGGGAGAATTGTTTCCAGCGGTATCTCTTCCTGGCTTGAAATTAAAACATTAATTGTTAGTCAAAGAGGCCCATCATCCAGATCGTCCTCAGCCTTCTACGGTTGTTACCTGGTATGTGTGTTGTGACCTTGTCTTTTATAAATATGGTGGAATGTCCTTGTAATTTGTCATGGAATCGTTTGTAGTCCGTATGTGTTCGTTAACAACTAGCTTGTGAAGGTCAGGATGCTATGTTGCTCACGCACCAGTGATCTTTTAAGAAAACAAAATTACTTATTCATTTAACAACTTAATACTGAAAACCGATAACTAAGCATTTTTAATTCATTTATTATATTATACCGATGGTCAACTTGACAGATATTGTAAGTACCAATTTGACACCAAGAGTAGGAAACATTTGCGAAACGTCTAATTTACATTACGTATCTGGACTCCTAGAAAAGTGTTTCTATGCTCTGAGAAGCATTGGGACCGATTAATGTTAGATATCCTGTATATGTACTAAGTGAATGAAAATGGACCTTATGTGTTGTGTTTTCAATATATTTATATAATAATTGTTGAAAATGACTTCCAGTTAACATCATGACTCACAATTATTGACATATGCTACGTTTCGGAGACAACAACTCCATCTTCAGATATTAGCATTACATCAACACAATGTCTGAAGATGGGGGTGCTGTCTCCGAAACGTTAAGCATGCCAATAATTTTGAGTCAAAGAATAGATGATGTTAACCGAAAGTCATATTCAACAATTATTATATGAAATGCTCCTGAGGACTTCCCATAATGAATAGATCAGATTAAGAATATTTTAAATCAATTAGAATAAGAACTTTTTCACTCGCTAATTTATTTAAAGCAAATATTATTTTTTTTAGCATAATATTTTCTCTATTTATGTTGTAAAACTTCTCCAAACCCCACCAATTTTATTTCATCATTTAAAATGGAGTTAGTTTCATGCTCTTTTCACTACAGTAATATATGGTTTTGTATTAAGGTATCTGGAGAGAGATGTTTGTCTCAGATATTTTTCTATAAATAGGTCACAACTTCAATAGAATATATATTTTTATATTTAATAAATAATTTTAAACTTGATGAAAAATTATAATGCTTATAATTATAGTCTCATTTGTTTCTCCATAAAATTTAGGACAAATGTGAACTACTGGCTAGTACTGTAGACTACTGGCTAGAATCGGGTGAACTTGGTATTTATTCTAATTTGGAATTTTCATTAAAATCTGTGACAAGTGGGTGTCGGTCCTTGGATGATTTGGCATGGAATTTCTACGTCTTCTCTTTATAATCTTTATAGAGTTTATTTTTGTGTGCATAATAAACTAGTTAACTGATTATTTTCATTTCGAACTAATCCTAGATCTTAGATATTGTATCCTATTTTGTTTCAAATATTTTATGTTTGAATTATCTAATAAGAGATATGAAGCGATATCACACTCTTTTGAAGTGGAAACAGAACGGCTTTCCCCAGTGCCTTCCAAGTCAGAGACCTCTCCAACGATATAAAAATAAACGTGCGATGCATTGGACCACTTGAAATAGCACCTTACCCGACCCTGTCTAAAATTATTCCTGAATAAACAACCTCTTACCTGTTCTAGGAACCTTGCTGCTAGGTAATGCAAGTCTGTCGGTTAGTACTGTGAGCTCGGAACTGACCTTTAGGTAGTTGGTTTTTTTTTGGAAATGTAAAGCAGGATCATAAGATCTGCAGCAGCTGGGAGCTTGTATCTTGCATGTCGTCATTTAGTTTGAAACAAAAAAAAAAGATGTCTTTGTCCACTAATAACAGTAAATATCTTTGTTATGTAATGAAAATGTCTACTGTTCTTTTAAACTGTTATTAGGTTTTTTCTTTGTTGTGTCTGCCTGTACATTTAAGCGTGTAATACGATGATTATTACGCTGAAAATATGGTTTTATTTATTTACTTTTTTCTTTTGTTGAACTGATTAAACCTATTCTACGGACAAATGGTTTAATCCAAGAGCTCGGTTAATAAAATTTAAAAAATCCTGCAAATTATTGCACAAAGGTTTATTATTTCCAAATAGTTATATATATATATATATATATATATATATATATATATACTTTTTTCTTTTGTTGAACTGATTAAACCTATTCTACGGACAAATGGTTTAATCCAAGAGCTCGGTTAATAAAATTTAAAAAATCCTGCAAATTATTGCACAAAGGTTTATTATTTCCAAATAGTTATATATATATATATATATATATATATATATATATATATATATATATATATATAGAGAGAGAGAGATTTTTATTTTTATGCTTAGCTTTATAGACCCTGAAATTGTCTTTCAAAGAGCATCCGGAATATTTCCGGAGATGTGTAGTTTTCGAATTATCAAAATATTAAAAGAAGGCGAACGGATTTCCATGGGGATATGTGTAGAAGCATTTAAAACATGTGTACAAAATTCAATACACTATATCTGGTCTAATTTATATATTTTATATTTATATGACTTTTTTGTTTGATAAAAATTTAATTACCTTTTAGTAAGTAAGTAGTACCTTAAAATGTATACTTTTTGAGTTATCTCCAAATAAAATTTTCTTTTCTTCATAACTATTTTTCCTGACTTTTCGGGGTTGTTCTATGTATGATGTGCTATAAAGCTTTAAGGAGAAGATTTTAGATAAGATTCATCAAAATCGTATTTGGTCCCGCCTTCGGTCTATAGCAAAATACGCCAAGTTAATTTATTATTTTTTTTTTTTTTGTTATGGCGTATAATGTTTTTAAAATAGTTTATATTTTTCCTCTATTATCATGAACGGCGGGAATATAGGCTCGTGAAATATCTAATCGGCCGCCGTTTTGAAATAAAATATCGGATGCTTTGTCGATTTCTGAGGATCATCCTGGGTTGACCTTTGACATTCGAGCTAAATCTAAAAATAAATTGGTTCAGCAGACACTGAGAAAAGCCGCGGGCGGTAGATTGATGCATTTTTTTAATTCGTTTTTTTTTTTACTTTATCAATTTCAGAGGTCTATTATTTATTCACATGAGTTATGACATTGAGTTAATTCACTTGTGATTCAATTGATTTTGGAAGAAATCATTTCACTTCATGACAATCTAGTGCAAAAAATGTTAAAGAAAAGAAAAAAAAATTGAAAATGGAATTCTGATTTTTAATTGATACATACATATAATAGCTGCTTATTGTGAAGCATAAAAGTGTTATATAAATAAATGCATTATGTGGTGTAAATAAATGCATTTATGCATAAAATGCATAATGCTCCTCTGCTAGTCTGTTAATCTTGCGATAATGTATCACTATACCTTTTTGTGGAGTTGAATGCCTCCTACTGTGCTGAAGGGTAGATATACAGTTGACGCATCTGCTAGCCTGAAGGCCTCTCAATGCAAGCTTTTATAGTACGTTCTTCGGAGTGAATTACGTCTGCAATTCACAACACTTCTTGAAACGTAGGGAAGTATAACATGATCGGTGAATATTTTCGTTGATGATTTTATTGATCTATATAAGGTTCTATGTATTGTTTTTTAATTAATAATCAATTTTAGGTTTTCATTTACTTTTGTATATGCATATTATTAAAATGTACTTATTAGAAATGCTATAAAATTTTAACAACCCACAAATTTTCGATACTTATTAATTTTCCTCTTGTTTTGGCCCTTATTACAGACCTTAAATAAAATAAAGAGCTTCAGCAAAATAAATAAAACGAGGCCATGATTTATGTTACCTGTATGAACGCCTTTACCGAGCTTACAATAAAATGTCTTAAATTTTCCTAAACACTGTCAACCGTTATTTATACTTCACAAAGTTTAACAAATTTAAAAATTCTTCTTAAAAATTATAATGCTGAAATATTTGTTCCATAATTTTACTAATGCATTCTACTGACAAGCATAAATTGTAATCAAGGAAGGAAATATTAAATATATTTAGTTGTAAAAAAAAAAATAGCACTTAACACTACATGAACATCGAAATTGTTTCCTGAAATGTATTACTCCAGAGTCAGGAGAGAAACATTATGTTACTTTTTTCCAGATTCGAGCTAAAAGTGTTCTATTATGTGGATTTATTCATACCTTTTTTGTAAGAAATTGGAAATTTACCGATATAATATTGTGTTTGAATAGAAAAAAAAAATGTTTTTATCAAGTGTCAAAATTCGCATTAGTTAAGGGAAAAGTTCAAATTCAAACGAGTTTGGGAAAATGTCTATATTTCACAATATAGTTGGGGATATTTTAGATTCTGGCCTTTCAGTATATTTTTGTAGTAACGTTCTTTTATTTTTCATTTTTATCAATTTTATTTTACTAATTAGACGGCTTTAACTATGTTTTTTTTCTTCAATTCTTTTTAACCAAAATAATCTACACATCTATCCCTAAAGCTATATTACACTTTTTTTTTAAATCAAATTCTGAAGCCCTTTTTTCTTATTCAAATATTGTTACTACCCTTATTTGACATACTACAACCTTCAAACATAGCTATTGGCATTTCTATGTTAATAAGGAGTAAGTTGCAATTTACAAAACGAATATCTTACATTCCGTTTCATAGAAAATTTACTTGGGTGGCCATAAAATGATATAAAACGGCAAGGTTTACTCTTAAAATATAACCATGTTTGAACTACTTACATTATAATCATATTTACTTAGAATGAAATTGTAACTCACATCCATTTCAAATCGATATTTATGTTATAAACTGAAGGCTATACAATTAGTTTCTTAATTTTAGCATATATTAAAGAGCTCGTCGTATAGGCTATATTTTTTCTAGGAATACCTATTTATCAAGACGTTGTCTTTTTTATATTAAACGATGATTGACCTTTTTGTGGAATGCGGAAATGAACAGCTGTTCATAACAGGCGTTATAATTCCTGGCAGTTATGGAGGTCACCGTTCACGACTTCATTCGCTCCTTCTAATTGTGTCGTTAAAAAGCTCTCTCTCATCATTATGGCGTATCTCAATCTCCTGAGTGTATCTTGTTGAAGAACGGACCCTGAGCATGTGATGGAGTTTAGTATTCACCGATGGTAGGCCTCTACGTCAGTCAATTGTAAAAAGGTTTTTCATATCCTCTTCTTTTTCCTTTTTGATCCATCATCCTTGGCGTAGCCCCGAAGCCGTACAATAGAAAGATAGTTTTGTTGCCGGGTGACGGGGCCTTGTGGTAGGTCAGGCATTGGCTCAGCCCCCTCCCCCCTCGCCTATGGTTTTCGTTGTAACATCCCTCAAGGACACCTCTATCAATAGGAACTGACGTCAGGACTGCCGAACCTTTACCTCTGAAACCGCCATCTTTTCCCACCTGCTCTGGGGTATTTCGATAGCGGGTGTTGGCTCTTATTAGAAGGGCGCAGATGTGTCCTGTCTTGTCTTAAGTTCTGGTGGGGAGTGTAGAGTGCCTTGTAAGTGGAGGGGGTAAGGATTGGCTTTGGAAGCAGTTCACCAGTGTCTTTACTATTCGGCTAATTGCTGTATTGTCAATCTATCTAGAAAAGTCCCATATATAGACTTATAGCAGCAGCAAACGGTATCCATAACAGTCACGTCTACATCTTGATCCTATTATCATATCTAGCTATTTGCATCATAGTATATCATAGATAGTAGTAAAGAAAGTTAATTTACCCTATCTTATTCTTTGTAAATTAATTTATTATGTTTTTACTATGAATTTAATTAACTAATAAATCTATTGAATTCATTTTTATACATTCTTTAGTTTTGGAAGAAGTCATCATCCATATTTAATAATGATTAGAGTAAACTTGGCTTGTTTTTATAATTTATTAATTAACATAATTTTACGTATCGGGGTTGCATTCTGTTTTATAATTGTATTGTAACTTTTCTTATAATAAATTATTTTATGATTCATCATTGCCATGCTAGGAGCATATCCATTTATGGATTCTTATGTCCTTGCTTAAGAAAATTTCTTAAGATGGGGTTGCTATCCCGAAAAGCAAAATGATGTTAATTAACAAAGGAAGACATGAGTATGCAAGAAATTTTCAATAATTGATTTTTTCATACGAATGGGTGTATTATTGGTTTACTCCACTCTTTGACATTAACAATACCAGATTCTTGGTCGATCGAATGATTTCTCAGTGGATTTGATAGATCATGTCTTTGAAAAATTACCTAAAATTTTATCATTTTCTCAAAACTTTAAATTTGTAACATAGCACCTTCATTCACTCAAGCCTTCAACTTATAACAGCAGACCGTTTACTTTAGCAACCATCAAATTAATTACTTTTTACTTGATTGTATTACTGTGGTAAATTTAAAAATAATTATTTAATACCCAAAATTTATTACGAAATTCTTACATTTTTACAAAATAGCTCTTAACTCTTAACTTATTACAAATGCCCTCACTATATCTCGGTTTTAAACAGAATAGGACTGATCCCAAATACATCAAAAGCTATAATAAATATGGAAAATTCTATAACATTCGTACTTACGTTTTCTCTTAATTTTAATTTCTTTGATAAAGTTTTTTTTTTTCAGCAACCGAGGATTTTCTAATGACGAACCATATAACTCATATAAACAAACAAGCAAACATTTACTTTTTTATATTTTTTCATTCTTACATATCTATGGGTATTTGTTATGTTTTTATCTTTTTATTAAAGGAATTTACTGAAATAAATTCAAATACAGATAGTATAAACAATACAAAATAATACAGTTTTCTTTATTACAAATTATTTTTACAAATTATTATTATTACAAGAAAATCCTCCGGTGCATCACTGTCTTAATTCATTTTAAATTCTTGTTTCAGTAGAAACGTGTTTTATGTCCACTATCGCTTTAAAATTACCCTTAAAAACAGTTTATGATGAGCTTAAAGTGACATTCCAACCAAATCTAGCCCATAAATAATATCTTAAACCACATTTTAAGAACACTCAAGTTTAAAAGTATCCAACAATTTCTATAGATATCCCGGAACCAGTGTGCTCAGCTTTAGGCATTTAAATGGCCATAAAATCTATACATTTCCTTATGTTATTCAAGTTAATGGGTTTTAGTTGTTATATTGAAGCTCTTTTACATTTTAAAAATAAAATTGGATAATATATAGTTTAGGAGGTAAAAAAGGATTAATAAAAGGAACGTTTATTCTTTTTTTATTAAACTTAAATTTAGTTAGTGTGGTCGCGGACGTCGTGTCTTAGTGAGGGAGAGGTCGAAAGAAGGACTATCACCTTCCTCCTCCCCCTCCCCCCCTCCTTAATAATTTGAAAACCCAAAAAGTTGAGAAACTTGTGATTTGAGAATCTACTTCAAACTGCGAATATTGTGGTACAGCATTTTACTCAATGAGCTTATAAATAGTTGGTAAAATTAAAGTATTTCGCAATATTGTTGATATTTTTAATATTTATTTAATATTCTACAATATTTAATTTATGTTCTATATATCTATATTTTCGTCTTTGCCTTCTGTCTTTCTGTTGCTATTTATTTAATTTTATAATTATAATGAACCGCAAGATAGTAAAAAAAAAAAATAAATTGTGTTTGTTTTAAGACTTTAAATTGAGAAAGATATTACTTAAAAAGAACAGTGATTGTCAATAGAAATATAATAGCAGAGAGATTGTTATTATTGGCATTACTGAAATATATTTAAGGAGTTGTTTATTTTTCCTAGTCCTCTAACCGTTTTCTTTGCAATTGACGACCCTTTAATCTAATATAGAAAACAATTAAAATATGGATTTTTTTTTTATAATTTAAGATTAAAAAGCTGTTATAAAATCGATATTTTTTTATAGATGAGATTATTATTTTACGTTATTGTGTGGTACAGCGTAGTTTGTAGTAGCTTACAACAATTATGTACATGGTCTTTTCAAGGTCTAACATGGTAATACACTGATGGGAAAAGTTTCTTGTGTAAAAATTGCTCGCTTTAGCTATATACTATCGTCCAAAACTTTTGTATCTATACAAGAATTAAATATTAATTAATAACTAGATAATTTGTCGCCGAAGATAATTTTTTTTTAAGGTATTATATTATGTTTTTAAAGTTATTTTTTATGGGTGAGGAGAAGACAGGGAGAAATAAAAGTAAAATGAAATAATAATTTGATTAAAAGAAAAAAAGAATAAGCATGCTTAAAATTTATCGTCTAATTATACTTACTGGATTCATGAAAATTCCCCAATTCATGGCGATGGATTTGGTACACTGCCAGCAAAGATTAGATCCTCTCACGATTCAGAAATGGCATTCCCTTAAAGAGTGCAAGCTGCTCTAACAAATTGCATTTGGCAGATCCTTGGACATGGAATTTATTATGTTTACTCCCTCTTGGATGTTTTCACTTACTTAGTTGTGAAACGCTAATTTGATCCCTAGAGGGTTGTTTGTATGTAATGTATATGTGCATCATTATAGTTATTTTAGGTACATGAAGAAGCGACATCTATTTCAGCATGAACCAGATGAAATATATCGAGTGGCTAATGAACTGTAAACGTTATTTTGTTTATAAGAGAATTTGATATGAAGCCACCGGCTTTTGTACATATCTTCCGTAAAATTTAATAAACATATTTATCTAATGAAAAATAGTTCGTCTTAAGAGGAGTTATTTCCTATTATTCTTTAAATAAATTAAAGCTTCAGAATGTCAAATTATTTGAACGGATCCGATTTTTCCGATATAAATTATATCGAATCAAACCATTCTATATTATATTACTATATAATTACTCTATGCTATTACTATATAGCGATTTTGTATCGATACCCAAAAATTCGATGTTTAATTCTTAATAAATACGCCTACACACACAAGTATACGAAAATGGGAGAATTTTGGGCACCTAAGGAGAAAATTTTATAACATTTTCATATATTTTACAAAATTTTCATATATTTTACATTTTACATGAATTTATAAATAATTCGAATCATTTACCTCACCCTATCCACTCCACATCCTCGTAATCAACAACTTAGGCTAAAAAATAACAATGACTTAGGGATCTCAATTATCGTAAAACAGGTTAATCAGGATTTTACAATCATAAAATTATTAATTATAAATATGTTATGGTACACGACAGTAAAATGTGAGATACGTAATAAATAATTATGAATAGGAAAGAGAGACAGTTGATTTGAAATATTTTAAATTGTTATTGCATTTACTGCAAAAGGACAACAACCTTTTTATTATTTTGTACTTATATACGCACGCCAGACATTGATTGGATATGATAAATTGAGATTATGATGGTCACAAAAAAAAGACATTCAATCTTTTTTATGTCTTCCCATTTTTGTTACGATACTGTATTACCACTGGGATTTATTTTCTGTACAGTATTTTGAGTCCATCACGTAAGGCGGTAGAGGCATAGGTAATGAAGGATGTAAGAAAGGAGATTCTTAAACCGAAGATTAAAGCTTGTTAAAAGTAAGAAGATATTTTGACTGATGGGCTCCGTGATGCCGTGATTCCTTCTCCTACCCATGGCTCCTGTTATTAAGGCAGATTGCATTCCCTGTCACTCAAGGATGACTTAGTGCAAAAAGGAGGAAAAAGAATAAGATGACGAAAAGGAGAAGGGGGAAAGAAACTATTTAGTCTTTATCCTCTGTATTTTACTCCACATTTTTTTTTCCACTCCATCCATCAGTTCCAGGCCGTTACCCCCTCGAAAAGTGACATTTCCATTTTAATTATCGTTCATTCTGATTTCTCTCTGTTGGCGGCGAGGGTGGGGAGGGAATGGTGGTGGGGGCTGTATTAATTTCAAGGTCGAATTTGAATATGACCTCGGTGGTTAGTTTTGTTTGAAAACATCTTTCGAACCACCGGATTGTCGCTTTGTCCTCACATATTATGATCGAAAATAATTTCTGAATTCAAGAAGATATAAAATATATAGATACAATTTATTTTTAAGTTTATTTCACTGTTAATACACAAAATACACGTTGTTTTTCTTTCTTTGAAAGAAAATATTATACTTTATTACATTATAATCACATTTTTCTTTAGAATTTCTACTTCGAAATGGAAAACCTTTTTCGATCATAGGAAAAAACATTCATTAATCATTACACAGCGAATTTTGTTGCATTCGAAAAACTGCATAAATGAAATGCAACTTTCTTTTAATGATATACATAGATAAAAGAATTATATCACACAGACATACTCATAGTTACAATAGCTGACATAAAAGGCATAGTTTTAAATAAATTTTATCCTCTGCAAATTTTCCTATTCTTAGTCTAATGATATGTATTATTTATTTTATACTTAAGAAAAATCTTTTTAAAAAAACCCAGCGACTCACAGTGGGGCAAACCGTAAATTTGGGAGTGAAAAAGTAAAAAATCAAAGATTAAATTTAGCTCTAGGCACTATTACCTATTAGTAACAAATGTTTTCTTCATTCAAATCCGTCCATGGTAAATTATAGACCTCAATATTAAAGCACATTTTAAGATTTCTTTTAATTGTAAGTTGTAAGATCCGTCTAGATTTTCTTTAATTTTTGCAGTTTTTAAATTTGAGATGCTATGTTTTTATTTTTTATGGATTTTTTGCAGCCAGTCGCAGCCGCGTTAACAGTTTGTTTTTCAGAAATAATCTGGATTCCCAGACAATTTCAGAGCTCTGTGAAATATTTGGAGAACCGAGGGAACTTGTGGAAAAAACAATGCAGTGCTCGATTAGAAGATTTTGAATATTCATTGGGATGCCTCAAGAAAATAATTTTTTTTTTTAACTAAGGTAAATGAAAAAGGAATTAATCATACCTGAACATTAAAAATATTGCTAAAATTGGAACAATCTTGGTTGGGCACCGAATCAAAAATAATTCTACCCAACTTAAATCGTGTACCTGATATGGCAATTATTGGTCAAATGACTATGCTCTTTCAGGATTCTTTGTAGTAGCCAAGAGACGAAAAATGGTACCACTACTATGCACAAAGTGCCATTTTATTAGAAGAGGTTCTTGAAGTAAGAAATCAGGATATAGACAGTTTAATATAAGGAAATGTTCTCGATTTGCTTTTACTACTGACTTATTCCATTCATTGTTATTTTCCTGTGATCCTTTACTTCCATTCCAAACATTTCTTATAATAGACACCATAGAGAGCAGATTAGTAAAAATCAAACTCCTTTAGATAAGGAGGTTGCACTGCTATTATTTTCTCTTCCGGAATTGGAATCAGAAACGGTTTCGAAATGAAAACGTAACTTGAGGATTGGATATTGTAAAAACGAAAATTAGAATAATTGATTAGAAGTTGGTACTTATGTTGTGTTTATTTATATTCTTTTATATATTTATATGCTTGATAATATTTTATATTTGTTTGTCTTTCTATGACTCATGATGGTGATGAGTTTTAGTTTTTGTAGATATTACATTTTTGTTAGCAACTTACAGATGTATTTATTTATTTAATCATCCTTTGGGCTTTTGTTTTTGTTTCATAATACAATTTAGTAAGTTTTTGTATCATTATGCAATTGGTAAAAGTTTTCCATCAAAGAGTTTTGCACTTCTAAATTTATGATTTGCCCCATTGTGCGACTGTCCATAGTTAACAGGTCAAGTTATTTTAATGACAAACTTTATAACCAATCGTTTCTAATATTTTTTTTTTTCTTTGCAGGTTAGCAGTTCAAGCTTTTTCATTCTCAAAATAAGCAGTGGCTTCATAATCGTAATATATTTTGATTTTATAATGAATATTCATTTAAAAACCTAAGATTCTTTTCCATCATTTTTATATTCATTTTTTTTTCTTTTTTCCTGAGGACAGTAATTAATTTTACGAAATTCAGAGAAAAAAAAAATTTAATTTTTTTAGTCCGTCATCGCTGTGAAAGCAGTAATTTTTTTTAAATGTTTTTTAATATTTTGTTAAATTATATTTTTATACTTTATGTTATTACTATTAAGTTAGTCCATTATATATAGTGATTATATTGTTTTGGTTTATTATTTTTAATTTAATTTTAAATTTAAACAATGAATTACAACGTAAATCAGTATTTATTTAACTTATTGAATTCATTTCTTCAAATTTTAGGATTTATACATCTTAAGACTTTTATTAAGACTTTTTATTTTGTATTTTTCCACAGTTTATTTATACCTGAAATAAATTTTTTAATCAAAGGTGACAGTTTAGTATTTAAGAGTTAATATTTAGTACATAAGTAATGCATCACTAAAGTAATTTGGTAAGAAATAAGTTTTATAATAAATTGATTTATAAATTATAAATCAATTTATTCAATTATATAAATTGAAGGAAAGTTTACGATTGATTGTTCATTAATAATTTCTAAATTTATTTAGAAACCAGCATCATTGTCCCATCACAGTGGATATAAAATATTATTTTATCTATTTATTTTTTCTTCTGGGATGACCATTGTAAAAATAGTTGAAAACAAAAAATCATAAAAAAAAAAAATAAACTGATTAGACGTTAAGTTCTTAAAAATGTTAAGAAAAAAAATACGTTAGGACTGAGGTTATGTAAATTTACTTAACCATCATCATGGTCTAACCGTGTTGGCTATAGTAATGTTTTATTTAACTTATTTTTTTGTACTTTTGGTGACCACTATAAAAATAATTCTTTTATATAAGTGGATGTAAATGATCCGTGCTGATAGCTTTTAAACCTTATTCTAGTTCACAATAAATAAGGAAATTTATTGAAAACTAAAAAGTAGATATTAAAAATGTAATGAAATGTCTCCCATTGAATTAATATAAGAGTACTGATAATACTGCCCTGGTTACAAATTACGGCATTTCCATTGAGTAAACTATCCACTAGGTCTAAATATAGTACATTTTAAAACATGTAAGTTGAGGAAATTATTCCATTTACTGTATTCATTATAGTTTTAAAATAAAGAAGAAGCTTCTTTGATTAAAATGATATGAAAATTTCACAAATGACTTTATGGAAGAGACTACCTTTCTACTAAGCGGGGCAGTATAGTCGAGAGCTCAAAATTTAAACCGATTTCTCGAAAAATTGAACTAACCTGTATTTATTTTTTTTTTTTTTGGAACATATAAATATATTTAATTAAATTGGATTCGTATGAGAACTTAAGTGACTCTTTTTTTAGGGATGGGTAAAGGGGGAAAGGCACTTTTAATATTTACCATATTAAGGTAGTATTAATGTTTGGTTTGATCACTATTTTCCTTTCGATTTATATTCCAACCATTAATCATTCCATTCACTGGGGGAGGAGGGAGGATATTCCTACAACTATTGTATATCCCTAGTCCATACCAGATTTGGAATTACCTGCGTTAATAATAAGATAAACCAATTTACTAGTTTCCGGTATGAAAGTTGCTGGTTGGGGTTATTGTACTTGGATCAGATTTTCCATTACTTTCTCTTCTCGGACCTCGTGTGTTAGGTAAGGCCGCCCCCGCAAGGGCGTGTCCACGCGAGGAAAGTTGTTCCTTCACTGGACTTCAGTGCCCTTATCAAGGCAACCTGCTCAGAGCAAAGGCTAGCCCATGCTTTTACATAAGTACTCCTAAACACAATATTATCAGGTGATTTTAATCATAAGATACGAAAGACCTGTTATCCAGACTAGACAGTGCATTTTTTGCTGAGGATTGATGCAATTAATTCAGCGTGTCGAGTAGGGATAAAGCTAATGCTATCTTTTACATTTAGCAACTAATCTATCAAGAATCGCAAAATATTTTAATTTAAAAAAATATAATTTTTTCCTAACGGGTTCCAACTATTTTTGCACCCCCCATCAAGGCAAGAATAGAGCGTTATGTAAATGTTATGACCCAATATAGCACGGAAAATTATCGCTAACAAGGACTACGTCTTCACAAGCGACTAACATTAAATCCTAGTGTAAGACTAGAAGTACTAGAAGCTCTCGGTCTATTTAGGATTAACTTAAAATTTACTTAGCGGGTCTAATCTTTGAATTTCTTACAATATTCGTCTCGTTGAGCCAGATTCAGTTGTGTTTTGAAGCTTCACCGAACCATAAAATTCGTCTATACTATTCTTATCACACGCCACAAATCAAATCAACCATGAAAGTCTTAACTATCATCCTAAACGTTGCAGATGTATTCTGGAATTTATACACTTTGTTTTACATTCAGTTTAAAACAAAAGATTCGTTGAAGTGCTATAAATGGATAAGTTCTCTAGATGTCATTTTAATCTAAAACAGTTAAGTTGCTTGTTGTATTGTAAATTGCAATGAATGTTATTTTTTTAATGAAAAATTTCTCTTGGCCGAGATTGAACCTGTACTGCTATTCATATTGTTATTTGATGTATGTGGTATGGTGGAACTGTTAACAATATGTATTAATTTTATATTGAGCACAGATATCAACGACAATAGCCAATATTATAAGCTGGATGAACTCCTACCCATTCGTTTTAACTTGCAGATTGGAACTTATTGCCCAATTTCTTACCGATGACCTGCTGCATATCTTCTGTGGTACCTTTTGGCCCCTCAAAGATTTCCCTCAGCGCCTGTTGAGCAATATTAGACGAAGAAATCTCCCGTAGATCCTCTCCATTGGCAGTCGACAGTTCGGAAATGTATTCCTAGACCTGTAGCTCCGACCTTCCATAAATCCTGATACCTCGAACTCATCCGGTTATTATCTGGTTATTTTTCACTCCCGGAGTCGCTACTTGCCACGTCTTCAGATCATTCATTATTTTCCTTTCTCATTTGCACTCGTAACCAATCTCTTGCTAATCGTTACCAGTACTTTGAATTCATGAATCTAAATCAGATAGTCTCTTGGGATATCCTCTAAATGAATAGATTTGTTTTTTCTGTCTCACTTGGATTTAAAAAAAAAAGAAGTTTTTGTTATTTTATTTTTTCATAATTACATTGTATAGGTATAAGAGCTTTATCGATTGACATTGGCTGTCAATTATGGTAAAAATGAAAAAAAGTTTTTGACCAATGCAGATAAAAAAATCTTACTCACTGCCACATTTCATAGCAAACGAACATTATGAAATCAATTAACTAATTATAATTAAATGCCTTAAGTATCTTAAGTTAATTATTAAAAATTGCAAGAGTATGTTTGACTCTGGAAATACTAATATATGTTGGGTCTGCGGTTGGTTGTGTATGTGGTCATAGAAGAAACATACAAATAAGAAAACACTTATTATATTCTGCGCCGACGTTTCGGCTTACGTTTTAAGCCATCATCAGGGCAGAGTGGCGTATAGTCAAGCGCCAACTCACAATATCTTTATATTTTCGTTGCATTTATATGTTATTATTTGTGTTTCTTCATTGACCGCACCCCCTCTCTCCCTCAAGCTTTTTCTACATTAATTATTAAAAGTTATTCAAAATTTCGACATCAGGTCTGCTCAAGCCTGAAACGTACGTACTATCTACTCATTCCATTGGATACACAATTCATTTATCAGATGTTCTCAACTGAAGTGAAAACAAACAATTTTCAATGTAGATTGAATACCGAAAAGGGCCACCTATCAAAAATGTATTTTTCTGAAGAGTAAGTTATGTATAGGTATTTATCAGTTATTTATATATGAATTTCACTTGTACCCATCTCTAATTTGGGGATGGTAATAATTCACTGTCGGAGAATACTTCTGGCATACATAGCCTTCGTGACGAGGGAAACCTGGGCCCTCTTACGGATTAGGGGAATAACTGATGTATGCTGGCCATACCATCTTTTTTATAACCATTGTGTTAGCAGTACTTACTTACTAAGTGTTATGCGCAAAACTTTACATGCACTCAACAGAGTGGAGTAATAACTCATTTAGTATTTTAATATATTTTCTAGCAAATTAAGTATTTCTGCAAAGCTGCTTAAAAGTAAAGTTGATGTCATAATTGAAACAGGTTTAGGTTGGGTCGATAGGACTTTAAGATTAAAAGATATTGCGTTCAACAATTTAAGGGCAACCGAAGTAAGCTTTGAGATAGTGATCTAAGTCTGATTCTTTCAAACCAAAACTTGTTACGAAATAATCTTTCGCCAATCCCGGAATCTTCACAGCAAAAAATTGTATAAAATCATATTATTAAATAAAATTACCAAGAAAGAAATAGTTGCAATCCATATAATTATTAAAATAAAATCTAAGGCATCATGTTCCATCTCTGCTCATAATGTTAACATAAAAATACGTAGAAGGAGTACAGCTTAGTCAGCTGATTGGTTATGTAAAAATCTGGTGCGGTGCGCGCATCACACAACTTTCCCCTACCGTCCTATAATAATTATCTTTTTAATACAATATTAAAGAGTTCACATAAACATGCTTCTAATAAACTCAGCAGCATATACATCTTCTCCCACTTAAGTACAATAAAAAAAATTATTAAACAATTTTAGTATAACAATCGTGTACACTACCTATATATTTTAACTCTGTTAAGTTGCAATTATATTTTAAAAGTTTCTGGTTTAGTTTCCATGGAAACATTTTCTTTCCATTAAATAATGTGAAAGTAGAAATTATTAAGTTAATTTTCGCTTTTGTATTCTTAAATTACTTTATTACAGAGCGTATTGTTTACAACAGATTGGCGCATTGGTGGGAGGAGGTTCGGTCGCATCCGTCTCCTTTCGGATGCGCTTGGTTATCCATCTAGGGTCTTGTACTCCTCATAAAATACACTGTATCTTTGCTAATACTGGTCCGATTTTGATCATTCTTTTATTATTTTTTAGATAATTTAATTACCTTTCATACAATTTTACACATAATTTACCGTGTAATGCATACTTTTTAAGGTATGCGCAAATAAAATATTCTTTTCATCATAACTTTTTTCCCTGCAATTCCTCGGTGATTTACTACATAAATGAAAAGTTAAAGGCCTTTATGAATAATAATTTAGGGAAGTCTCATCAAAATAGTTAGAGCCGTTTTCGAGAAAATAGTAAAAAAGTGTAAAATCCATGATATATCCATGGCACTTCCGGTTAACGGATTTTGACGAAAAAGTTGCTGTAACATCACAGCTATATACCTACTTTAATTATGAAATTTGAGTATCTTACGACTTTTCGTTTTTGAGCTAGGCTGTTCACATACACATAGACACCCAGACCATTTTGCGAGGCTTGGTCATTTGGACTCAGTGGACCATAAAAAGTGTATTTCCGTTGAAAACTCGAATTCGAGTACTTCCCCTTAGTATATACTTCGTATATAGGTAAGGGAAAGTAAAAAATAATTATTATAAAAATTCTAATTTTAATAAAAGAACCATCAACTTGTTATTACTTTTTTTTTAAATTTATAATAGCCTAAACAAATCTTAAGCATAATACATTTATATTTAAAACTAAATTTGAAAAAATAACGTTAGCACAATCATATAATTAAAATTCAAATAACACATTAAGTATATGTTTATTATTTTTCTTAAAACTTTTATATCAGCATGTAACTTCCCTGCTATTAGTTTAATATGTAACTGCACAATTCAATTATTATTGTTTGTTTGTTTTTGCGATTTGAAAGGTTTTAATATATATATATATATATATATATATATATATATATATATATATATATATATATATATATGCTATTATTTATATTGAAAGTATAAATTTGAATGTAGATTCTGTATTCAAGGGTGACCTGTATTAATTATTTTTCTAGAATTATTTCTTTTGCGTTTTAGTCAAAAGTAGATTATTATTATTAGGAGGATTTTTTAAAGTACATTTAAAGTTTCGGATTTCATGCAATGTAATTTCTGTTTCACTTTCGCTTTGGTATAATGGAAGAAAAAAAAATCTTGCCACGCCGCTTGTGCCTGAATCGGTCCCACTTGCCATTAATTGATTATCTGCTTGCGCAAGGATCTTGTTAAAATTGCCCTTTTGCTCAATTGCCATATTTTTCCTTTCTCCCAAACAGTAGCCACGGGCTCGCCGGGGATTACGAAATTTAAATCAGGCATCACTTAAAGAAAACCTTTTGTGATAGTAAGAGGACCCGGCGAGTCGAAATCAATCACTAATATCGCTAATGGCTCAATAATTCGGTTTGACCATTAATGGTGCGTGAATAACCAATAATACTGTTGCCAACGTTTAACCAAGGTTACCGTTTCTTCTTTTTGTATTTTAGCATTAATGATGCTATTTGTGATCCTATCATCAGCCCCCTTAGTATTTTTTACTGAGAGGATAATTCAATTCCGTTGTTGATGCTAAGTATGTGCTTGAGTTTAAGGAATTTCCGTTACTCTTTAAAACCTTTGTATTTGGGATTTAACTAATAATTATAATTTAACAGTAATAAAAAAATAAATATATATATATATATATATATATATATATCAGCTTAAAGAAAGGTTTATGTCACTATCATTTTTAAATGTTTTTTTTTTTTTTTTTTTTTTTACGGAATCCTTGTAGAATCAGAACGGGCTTGAAAGTGATAGTTCTCTTCCAGCATGTAATAATCAATGATTATCACATGTTGAAAGGTAATGTTCAGTAGAACCTTTTTTAAAAAATACGAATCATAAGGATACTTCTGCATGTCAGAGGTAAACTTCAATCATTAACATTTTAAAATTTTACTGGAGAGCAAAATTTTCAGTTTCAGATTGAACTGTATTGCTTGTTGTGGGTAATGGTCTATCTTAATATTTCAAGTGTTGCACATTTTTAGCATATTAACGATACTTATATTAGAGAAATATGGTCAGAATAAGGCAAATATGATAGTAAAATCAAATTTAGCAAAATTGGAATTTTGACAGTTTTCCTTTGACGCCTAGAATTTCCCTTCCAAGTTTATAAAAAAGTTTTTTAATGATGCAGATTTTTTTTTGTATTTAGTATTCATTTCATATTTATTTACAAAATATACACTTTAAATAGCACAGTAAAAAGTAATTCATACATTTGCATTTATAATTTACAAGTTTAACATTATTATGGTTTAAATTAAATACAAAGAATATTATAACGTAGGAAAAAATAGATATTAGTTAAATTAGAAATTAGGTTTAACATATTACAAGATAGCATATTCGTGACCATCGGGCCCAAAAAATACCGTTTGTGAGCCCAAATTGTGACCCATTTCTGAAATTTCTTCCGATCCTTCGACTGATGCCCTCAATAAGGAGAAACAGTTGTTTGGCTGACACAGTTTGCGACTGTCTTCCCAAAGAGGTACCTCAGGCTCATTAGTAGCAGTCCAAGACCGGAATTTTATAGCTCGCTGGCATCTGCGCTGTTGTCAGATGTGTCTTTCACTAGTGTTCGTTCAACGTTTCTTCCTCTTTTTAATGATTGATGTTCTAAGGTTTTTGAAGAGTTATTTAGTTAAAATTATTGATAATTTATGATCGATTATTTAATTAAGGATTTATATTTATAATTTTACATTCGACAGTTACCATATTAAAAAAATGAAACAAAAATCCCCGATGAGTTAATAAATAAACTTATAAATAATGATAATTACTACATTTTAATATTCAGATGGTATATATCAGTTACGAAACTTATTACCTCGGCGTTTCAACACTGAAAATTCTTAGTCTAGCTGGGGTATCGTGTCACACATATGTAGAAATATTCATAACTTTATGACATTTGCTCAATTTTTTTGTTGCTTATGTTTGTTTGATAATTCATCAATTGGAGGTTCATATTTTGTGCACTTCAAAGCCAAGCAAGCGTTACTATCTTCATAAGTAAGGCGGTTACTTTTGCTTGGCTTAATATTGTTTTATGGGCTGTGCGAGACAAAGATTTTTGTATTCTGGGATCTCCGTCAACCGTTTTAGTAATGATTTTCACCGAAAATGGGTTCGCATGTCATAGGTTCACCATCACTGGTAGATTTATCGTAAGTTATAGTGATTATTATAATCTGTTGTTAAAGTATTTCAATTCCTTTTTTTTTCAGTACGTTGATATACCTCTCAAAAGGGTGTATTATTACTACTGACAACTTATTTTCAATATGAACACATCATTGATGGAGTTAGTTTATTGTTTATAAGTTGATTATTGACAAGTTAATTAACAACTTGAGATGGAACTGAGGGAATGACCGCTTTCTAGACTACTATTATTAGCCGGAGGGATAAGACAGTTTGGAAGAGGTTCGAACGGCGAGAGCTATCTATGTAGGGCAAGCTTCAGATAAAGCCCGGTCTATAGATAATCTCTATGGAGGCTCCATTGTACCTAAGCAGATCTCAACTATGACGTAACCAGTTTTCCCCTCAAGGTACCTGCAGCGTTAAAATCTCCGTCTGTTAGTTCATCCAGGGCGCAAGAGGCAAGCAAAAGTCAATGCTGCCTGCCTTGCAAGGACCTGATCTCCGTTGCCGCAATCCTTTGAGGTTTCTATTAGAAAACGGTTTCGAAATATACTTCACATTTTTTTTTGTTTACATCGATCAGCTTCCATGATTGCCAATTTGGACAGTTATCGTTGCAAGCCATTAGGAAAGAAGTTATAATTAGTCGGGAATTTCCATTCTTTAAAACAGCTTGTTCGATAACCTAGATCTTATTGTCAATTGCTTATGTAGAAAATACAAAGACTGTATGGATATTGATACTATTTAAATTTGTCTGTAAAGTGGATCCATATTATCGACAGTTCATTTGCTTCAAAAAATTCTTAATAAATTTTAGGAATTGAGCATCCCAATAATGAAGGTCATCCATCAGCTTGATAAACTAAAAGATATTACTGTCAATTTTATAAGAATCACGTTTTTATAAGAAACTTTTACCTAATTGGCGGTCTAGGATTTTGTTTATAAGTATTGTATTCAGTTGACTTAAACTCTAGATTTGAATTATTCGTTTCTTAGGGTATTAAATATAAAAATATACCTGATTTTAATCGATAATGTATCAATTAAACTGTATTTTGTGTTTTTCCTTTTAACCTGCAAAAGGAGAGGGAAATGAGGCCTCGATCATTGAATTGGAAAGTGGCATCAAATCGTTGGCTCAGAGATATGATGTTGTGTTCAGATGGTATAAAATGTTCATTATGATGGTTGTCAAAAAACATCTGTTGTTTTTTAGCGAACGTATGTAGAAGCGAAGAATATTATTACTTCTGATAAAAAATCATGCCACCCAGAATCGCCTTAGAAAATAAAGATTATTATTCTGATGTATTGTTTTTTTTTTATCTTTATCAGGATCAGACACCCCTTTGGCATCTAGATATCATGCTTCTTATTGTAGGCTTATGTTGCATTCCTGGACTAAGGATATGGTTCTTAAAATTTTTAAATGGTATTCACTGCCTATTCCAAAACAAGGGCTCGGAGATAACAAGCGACTGCTCTTAGGCCTTGAGTCCTGACTGACGGACGAAAGTGAAATAGAAGATGAGCCAGGATGTGGATGAGGGAGGTCTAGGGAAAGGCTATCGCCCCTGAGGCATCGAAATTCCGGGAGCAGGCGACACGTGAGCTGTGTTCCAACGTGTCCAGCACGAGTAGGACCAGCTGGAACGTCAGTTATTTCTTCGGGTAAAGTTGTTCCTTCTCAGCCCATTGGATCTAGTATATGTAGTGTATAGTATATGTGGACTAAGATGTTTATTAGTAGGAATGGCTTACAAGACAAGCAAGGGAGAAAATAAATAAATATTTCTATACCGAATGAATGCGATTATATATTGTTCTTTATTTTGTATTGAGCATCTAGTTTAAATGGGTTATTAACAGATAAAATCAAAACCGGTTCTATGAACTACCAAAAAAGGACACAGATGTACAACAGTATAGTGATCCAAGAGAAGCAATGTTGATGAAACCTATCAAGCCCTTACGGAAACCGAGTTTTCCTGTTTCGCTTAATTAGTATTTATACTTTTTAAAAGTCACAAAGTTGTACGAATTCCAGGTCAACTCGTTACGCTTTATATCCTATGTTTTGCTTGGAGAACTTATCATGTGCCTATATTTCTTTTAGGTTAGGTTACTATTTTTTCTGGGCGATCAACTACTTCGTTTTTACACCTTCGTTATAATTTACCTATGCTATTCCTATATTTCTTTTAGAAAATAATGTTAGATTTTTAGTTTCAATATTTAATGTAATGACAATTTATTTTAGTTTTTTTATGAAAAACTGCCACAATCTAATTCACGATTCATGTTTAAATGATCAAAAAATGAAGATTAACTTTTTTTTTTTTTTTAAACATGTAAGGTAAGTAGTATTGGCTAAGAAAATTTCCGATTTGATATTTATCAGTGAGTTAGGGGTCAGCGATAGATCTAAAAAGCCATATTATGCATTACTCAAATTTAAAATAAATATCTAATCCAAAGAAAATTAAGGATATTTAACAAACACAGTTAATATTCTTGTATTATAATTTCCAGGAAAATCTATTTAAATCCTTAAGCCTCTTTCAATTATTATATGACATCTGAATCACTTAGCCGATTTTCAAGCCTTCTATGAAATATTATTGCACATTAACTTCCAACAAATACCACTATTATTTAATAAAATCATACAAATGTAATGCTATCAACAATTAATAAATGACATGAAATTCTTCATTTAATAAATATAACTAAGAAAAAAAAATGTATGTATTAAAAACTTAATATTGGTCTTATTTAATGATTATTACAGATATTGTTCATGTTCTTGCTAATCTCTTTATAAAAAATCTTAGATTATCATTAGAAATAATATAGATTATATACATCATACACATTTAATATATACTTGTAATAACCAATTAATCTAGTCCAACTTGAAATTTTATATATTTCATTATAACCACTTTAAATATAAATATTATAAAAAAATCATGGTTTACTCATATCAACTCCTGTAAAATTAGAATAAAATTACAGTACTATTTGGCCATTTTATTTATTTTTTAAAAGGGCAAAACATTAATTGGCCATCTTTATCGTTATCTTCTATAATAACTCTAATAAAAAGTCAGTATTAGTATGTGTATTCGGAATATTTTTCTATTTTAATGATCTATAAAGAGATATAAATAAAAATCTTATATTGAATAATCTTTGTTTAAGAATATTCCCCTGACAGTTATAGCCACTGTAAATCCGGGGATCAAGGCACTCATTTATTTTGAATTCATTATGCCAATAATTTAATAGATCCGAGTCCTGTTATCGAATTAATCCTCTTCAGATTTATTCAGAACGTTGTATTTTTATTAGTCCTCTTTTATTTTATTTCTTTCTGAGCTCCCTGAAAAGGGTTGTTTCTATTTTATTTTTTAATACTAAATTAAACTGTTTTATTTTTAAATATTACAATTTGCCACCTAAGGGCGAGAAGTAAAAATGCTAAATGTTTAAAAATAAAAATACAAAAATAAAAAAAAATTAAAACATACCAGGAATTACCGAAGATTAACCAGGAATTAATTTTCAGGAATTATCGTAATGTGGAATTGTTTTCCATTCCAGTCCATTGTTCTATTACTCGATTGAAAAATTATAATAAATTATTTATATTTTAAGTATTACTAAGGAGATATTTCTAATGAAATATACAATTTGGAGCTGAAACCTTACACTATACCCTGTAAATATTTTTAATTTATAAAAAATTAATGCTTAATTTTAATATTTTTGATTTATATTTTTTTTTAGGGCAGAGACATTCAGTACAACATTATTACAATCTATTTATTGTCATTAATTTAGACAGGCTGATAACCGGTAATATTTACATAACTAACATTCTAAACATACAGTTTATATTTTCTCATTAATTTTTTTGGCTATTGTTTTTAGTTACGAATGTGGTCAAGATGATTTATTTTATTTTTACTTTGCTTTGATAAATAGTATTATTATATTACCAATAACATTTTTTTATTTGTTTTTTTATTTATTTGCAATTACTACAACCATTAAAAAAACACGTTGTAATACCGATTTTCTTATATTTTGATACCGATTTTTTTTTTAAGCCACCTTATTCATTATTTATGCTCATTCATTATCTGTATTAGATAAATAGCTTGTTAGTTCGAATATATTTTGTATATATTTGTATTATTAGAATGATATATATTATTCGAATATACTAACTTATTTCAAGAGAATGTTAGATAAATTTAAAACGGTTTCTACTTATTTTTTTTTAAGTATGGTACCTTTTTTTGTCATTTTATGGAACAGACGCTTTTACAGTCGATGAGTTGTTGTAATGACTGGTTTCTACTTTTTTGTTTTTTGCAACGGTTTATCATACGTCGTTAAAAGTCGAAACTAATTACGAAATCAGTGTCGAGATAAGGTTGGGAGTGCAACAAAAAAATTGAACTGTTATTTGACTTTTACACTGTGACAGGTTCTCCTTTGTCAAAAGTGCCTACGGGTGAAGGTTGTTGGTATTCAAAGATGCGCACTTTTGGGTTATAGACCGAATGACCTTGGTACAAATTGCCCCCTCCTTTCAACGAGCATGCATTTGAATTGTGTGGCCTTATCGTCATTGGTTTTAGCTGGGGGAAAAAAATAAACGAAAAACAAATAAAAAAGATACTCTAAATAGTTATATTTGAATATTTAGGAAATTAATTTGAGTTATCGTTGACTAAAACAATTTTCGCAATCGCTTAAAAAACTGTGTGATTATTTGTTTGTACAACAGGAGTCTAATAATGTCTGGGATTGGCATTCACCTTTACTATTTTGTTTAAAAAAAATAAAATGTTAAAAATGACCAAGGATAATAATGATAACCCCCTGAATGTTTATCCATTTATATTGCCACCTCCAGCTGGCAATGGTTATTTATTTTTCTCGAGTTGTTGACATCCAACAACAAAGTGGTGCTGACCGCAATAAAAGAGAGTTATTTATTGCACCAGCTGTACTTTTCTTGTCCACAAGAAGTTGTTTAACGGCCTCGTGTAATCAGGATGTTCAACTCGTAATGTCTTACTCAAAAGTCGTAAAAACCCTTCTACGATAAAAGTATGTTCCTTCGTGTAGGGAAGGCTTTCAAAACCGTGTAAGATATCTTATTTCCAACTTAACCATTTCCTTTTTTATACTCTATTCAACGGACACCTTAAACAAACAAAAACATCCATCTTATCAAAATTTATTGAAAATAAAAAACATTTCTTTGTATGAAATAAGGAAAATATTGTAATTAGAGACAAATATTATAATTATATAAATTTTTGGAAGATTAAAAAATAAATAAAACTGAAGTTAATTACCAACCTGTCACTTCACCCCAAATGCCAATCTTACAGGATTAAAAATAAATAACATTTTTTTGATGATGCCAGGATATGACCAGCTAGGAAATTTACTTTGGAATTGAGATACTTGAGGATTTCTTTAAAATAATACAAAAGTATCCATTTTTTATTTATTTTACTTATAAATGTTTTGAATGAATTTCATCTCTCTAATAAATGTTATTTTATTTCTTTTTAATTTAATTTAACTCTATTTTTTCTTATAATATAAATACCCTTTACTCATAAAAAAAGAAAGATAATTGGTTTGCTTCCAAGAGAAAAAAGTCGAATGCAAAACACTCACTTTTTTTTTCTAGTTAATTTTTAATACCTATTTAATTGCAACATTGACACATTTTTGTTGATTGTGCACTTATAAAAAGTACGTTAATATACTTGTATTCTAGTGAAGAAAAAAAACATACAATAAACAATTAAATATTTGAAACAATAACGTAGTATTATAATGATTAATATTTACAATTATTTGATAAATAATTAGATAGAGTTGAACTTATTTATTTTTTGTGTGTTTACTAGCTTTCCTGTAATTCTTAATCCAAAGCAGTTTGTCCTGAATTATCCTTATGCCAAACAAATAGCTGAATAATTGCGCATATCTTATATTACGCTGTATAATGAATGAATAAACATGGCTAAAATAATGTCTACAATTTAAATGAATTGCTATTATTTATACAAAAACACAAAATTTTATATTCCCTACTGCTTTTTTTCGGTTGTGAGACCGCGTAACGTTGAGATTATAACGACGCATTTATTCATTTTTTTTAGAAGAAATTGTTGCGTAATATATTTGCCTAGTTATTGAATTATTACATAAAAAAAGTTGAGTAGATTGAAAAGTTAAGGGACTATACAACACGATATTCTGCAAGCTTTACTGGTAACAATAATTAAATATATAGTTACGACGCATCCTGGCGTTTAAATTTTTTGTCCTGGATGTTTATTAATAATAAATGCGAATCTGTTGGCGAGCGTAGTAGGAGGGAAAGGCCGTGACGTAACTTGGAGGATGCTGCTAATGCTTATCTTATCGATTTGGATTTTGGTGGGTTCAGTGGAGGGAGACTTATAGGCCGCAGCCTATAGTGGTATCGCCTTTGAACCAGTGGATTCATTAAACCTTTGATATTAATAATAATAAATTAAAGAATAAAATTGCTCGGACTTATAGAGCTATTTGATTGTCGAATTCCTGGGATAGTTGGAAGATCATGTGATCAACTCATGAGTATTGTAAGGTATAATTTAGTGTGTTGAATGAGCCCGGCAATAGAAACATCTGTTTTCTGCTTTGTTAAATCCCATCGGTTTTCTATGCAGGGGACCTGTACACGCCATTAGAAATGAAACCTTGGTCCAGTCTTAACAGCTTTAAAACAAAGTTCATCCAATGTCACCTTCAAGTAAATTCCGAGCTATCTCACATTCTTGTATCGGATGCCTGTCAAATGGAAGGCCACTGCTGGAATTAAGACACAATCGGAAAGCTCTTAAGAAGAAGAGCTATTAGGTGCAACGTAATGGACGAGCCGTGCAAAGAGACGTCGGTACCAAGAGCGATCCTTCGGTGTCCTTGCGGGGTACTTAAAGGGGGAAGGGAGGAGGCAGTAGCATGTAGATTTAGTGCTTTTTCGCTCTCTGTCATTAGTCTATATTCGGCATTTTTCTCTTTTGCTACCTTTGTTTCTTTTTTTTCTTTTATGGTCATTAGGCTAAGACAGGAAAACAGTTTCCTGGAAGTAGGATTTCGCGGAGTGAATCCTTTGTTTTCCTTTGGTTGACATCTCTTGGTTGAAAGCAATATAGTGTATAAATGATATAAAATATTTCAGCAACTTTTATCTCTTAATCGATTATTTTTATCATTATACATTTATTATTATTTAGTATTATTACTTTCTTCAATCAGTTATTCCACGAAAATTATGTTTATTTTGTTGAGTATTTTTTTACAATTAAGGGTATCACATGTAAGTGTAATTCAGTAGACTTGTAATAGTATTATTACAAAATTGCTGCAATGTTTTTATTGTAGACGTAAACTAATTTATTGCACTGAATCATATTCTGCCATAATGTTTGGGGTTATAAAATCTACAAGGCTAGTTTACTATTCGAGATATAAAATAAAGCAATTAAGCATTTTTTTTTTCGTTTTGTTTTTCTCAGTTCCTAGAGCCTATTGAACAAAATAGTTCGGTTTTATTTTCAATGTAGAATCACAAAAAAAAAATATTAAGATGCTAATCGGCGATGGACTCATTGTCATGGACTCCATTTTTCAGTTAAAATAAGATTTGTAATCTCTAACTGCGCATGTTTGATAAGGTCCACCATACACCCTATTTATTCCTGTTCAAACAAAGATTTAATGTCTTTTCTTAATTAATGTAAAAATGAATTAAAAACATCCTATTATCTGTCTTGGTTAAAAAACAACTACTATAGCGCGTAGGTGTTGTTAAATGAGTCTGCACAATTGAATTGAGTTTCTAAATGTATTTTTAATTACATAAACATCAAGAGCATTTTTTTATGTAAATTAGTAGAGGATAATTGCTCTGTTACATGTTCACTTACATATCCTATTGCTAATGATCTAAGGGTACATGTTCCCTATTGCAGCGATGCTAATGAGTCTTGGCGTATACTCTAGGGCAGCGCGAAAAAGAAGAAATAAAAAAAATAAAACCTTGCAGTGTCCTTGGTGTACTTGCAGCACTTAGGCCAAATAATTGTCACTAGTAATTTGCTAACAATAGGCCATCCTACATAATTAAGGACAGTCAGTTAGGACCTCTTAGGAGAGTGGAGAGGGGATGGGAGGGGTCATTCCGCATCTGCATCGTTCTTTCCATTGTTCCTTTTATATCTAGCTCAGAATAATTGCAGGTCTATGACGTTTTAGTCGTGTAAACATTATGATTAGTTCTTTTTTTGATGAATTGTAATGTAAGTTAATATATATATTTTTTTTTTTTGCAATGAGTAGAATCCGATTGTGGAACAGATTGACGAATTGTATGATTCAGTTAAACCAGACCTTAAATCACATTTGTTAAATTAAAATGGAGAAAATAACCTGCATATCCGTTTATTGTTTTTTTTCCTATACGAAAAAAAAACCGCTTCCTGGAAGGCCAAAACATTTGTAAGTTTCTACAGAGATGATGCATTAATAGTTGACAAAGTTTAAGAGTTATTTGCATTTACCTAACTGGACCATTTTCATTTATTTTGTGAACTAACTTAATTAAACGCTGTTTCGACTCGAGCGTTTGGCATTTTGTTTGCCTGTTACGCGATTACTACTAAATACGATTTTCTTCAAATTTTACACAAATATTCGTTTAAGTCAAGAAAAACGACGTAAGTGTAAAGATTTTTTTCTTCTTTTAATTTCGTACGAAGCCCTTATGAATATATTAATTGAAGGGCAATTAATAATTTCCAATACAATGTTCTCCTTTATTTAATGATGGTTACGTTTCGGAGAAATATTTCCTCATCATCAGAACAATTTTTCTCAGCTTCTATTTCTCTCTCATTGTCCTTATATAAAAATTTCCAGCATCTGTTTTCTGCATTTTTCTGGTTATATTAAAAATTTAATTAAATATATTGCTCTTCAATTAATGTAAGGATTTGTATTTTTTAAAACCGAAACAAGATGGCGGTCGTTTTATTGATCCTTATTATTAAAAATGTGTTTATTTCGCAGTCATAACCAAATGCGTTGTTCGATATTCTTCAAATTTGTCATGAAATTCCTTGAAGGCATTTGATTTTTTTTTCTAATAGCACAAATGGTGTTCTATAATTGTTGATTAGCTGAGAGGAATCGTTTTCTCTGAAATTTATAGACTGAGCTTAAGCGGCATTTAGCTTGAATATTCCTTGAAGGCATCATTTTTTTTTTTTTAATTTGTTTTTTATGTATTGGTTTTTATGTACAGCTACACACATACTCATAGGTGTGGGAAGCTAGTGGCAGAGTGTAGAAGAACACGAACTGTTATCGACGAGAGGGCATTCTACCTGACAGCGACCTTGGCGGCACAAAGGGCTTCATTAGGAGCGCACGGCCTTCATTAGGAAGGATGCACCGCCGTTTGGTTAATGCATCCCTGTCACCTGATGGCTTCCATTTCTCCCGCTCAGTCACCTGCAGCTACCGTCATCACCGCCGATTTATTCCATCATTTGTAGTTCCTTGAACCGCAGCGGAAGATATTTGTTGCGATTATACCTGAGGAGTGGAATCATTCCCATAAAAAAAAAAAAAAAAAAAAAAAAAAGGATGCGAAGATCAGGAATTATGCAAGAGACGCTGCTCATTAGAGAGCTCAAATGTTTTTCAGAGAATGGGTCTTTAATCCTCAGTGAGGCTATCCTAACTTTATCGAATTGAATTTCTTTTAACAATACTATTGAAAATTCTACCGAGTAAAAGATGTTATTTCTCACTTACTCGACTTAACGTTGTTGTTTCTTTTCTCTTGAATCCATTCTTCTTACAATAACCTTTCTTCATTATTGATGAAATCATCATAAATTTCCAGTAAAACTATATCTCCGTACCTTATTACAAAGCTCAAACGATTCTTCCTGAACAGTGTTTCTATCTTTTGGAACTTCCTTCCAACTAGGCGAAGGATAAAAACAACTGCTCTACTTAATTAATTACTTGGTAAGAAATATTTGGAGAAATATTTGTAGCTCTTTTTAGTAGTTGTAACCCTTAATCATCACCTTTAATGAATCAAATTACTAGCTTAATCAACCATAAAAATAGGAGCTTGGTCTCCTGGTGAGTATGAATTATTCTGTTTTGATGTGATCGTTCATGGTTCATTATGGTACTGATGCATATTAATTTTATTATTGTACTTAAAAATACTTACTATTTTCATCAATAATAGTTATTTATTCCAAAGTTATATGATCAGTTGACGTACGCAGGATGGTATAGAAGGATCAATTTAATTAGGGATTGATAAATTATTTGCCACTTCTATAACTTTGTTTTTATTGAAAACTAGTTTAAAATACATTCATCTTCAGTTCTAAAAACACATTAAAATCCAAAAATCAGCAATTTAAAATACTAAACTGTCTTTTAAATTGCTGATTTTTTTTATTTTTGTTTTTTTAGAACTGAAGATGAATGTATTTTAAACTAGTTTTCAATAAAAAGAAATGTATAGAAGTGGCAAATAATTTATCAATTCCCAATTAAAACGTTATATTAATCAGAAGTAATTGACTTATCTTATAATCTAATAATTATTGTTTCAATTGTTCAGAGTTATTTTTTTTCTTTTATTAGCTCTATTCTTGCAATAAATATTCTATTATATTATTTATCCATTATAATTATTCTTTGAGTGGAAGGAGTTGTAGCCTACACCTGGCGTCTCCAAACTTTTTAGCCAAAGGACCACAATTCCAACAATAAGCCCCAAGGGATAAGACAAAATATTCTCCTTATTATGTTCATTTGTTATTGTGTTTCCTAATTGACCATTATGTAAAAACATCTTTATAGTTTTGTATGATTTACTTAATTTGTAAATTTTACAATTCATTCAAAATGTGGTAGACAGGAGATTACCTACCACGTTATTATGTTAAAAAATTGATGGCTAGTTCTAGGGTCTGTTAAAGAGACGTAATTAATAATCATTTTGCTTATAGTTATGATCTGTAATTGTTAACTTTAATTCTGAGATTTTTCTGTACAACTTATTTTTAAGTTACGATGTACTAGTAGCTGTATATATTATAGCTGTTTTAGGATTATCATCTACCTTTTCAATTTTTATGATTGGTTTCGCTTTGTTAGACTGTTTTTTTAGGCCTTATTCATAACTTGGACTCCAATTCTGTCTTCAGAATCGTTCCTGGAATACGCCCTCCTTAAGTTGGCTTCTTATTCAGATAAACCCCGAACCAGGAGAGGAACGAAATGGTAAACCCTCGGACCGTCCTTGGACCATTACAATTGGCAGCCCGAAGACCTCCGAGGGTGGGGGCAGGAGCTCTCATTCATCTCGAGACCCGAGGACAATGGCACATCAATCTGGCCCGGGCAGCCACCGTCCCACGCCCGCCATTTTTTTATTCTCTCTCTCTCTACTTCCAAAGGTAGAACAGGAAAAAAAAGAGGAGATATGAGATAAAAGAAAGAATTACTCTGAGATGAGGAGGGTTGAAAAAGAAAAAAGATCGGGCAAGTTGTGTAGAGGGAGATCTTTGCCGAGTCATTTCGTCGGTGGGTCAACAGCGAGCTGGTGTGTGTCAATATTCGGAGGAGTGACGTCACCGTGGGAATGTCGTTATTCAAGGTCACCTTCTGAGGCTTTTCTTATCGATCTAAGGTAGGTGATAAGGAGTACTCTTAGCAGGGCCCTCGAGTGTCACTAGGAGAGATTTCTTCTAAGTATAGACAGTCCTTGGTCTGTTCCAGCAATGTCTGATTTTTGAAAAAAAAAACTTAATAATTTGTTTTTACTTTATCGGAGAGGTATTCATGCTAGTTGATATTGAAGTAAATTATTTACTAAAAAGTTAATTTAAGAACATCGTTGTATGCGTTACTCGTTGGGTACTATTTTTTCCCTTACGCTTAGTTTGTTCTGGCTTGAAATAGGTAAAACATTAAGGGAGTTAAAAAAAAAATTTCTTGGACGATTACGAAGGTTCATTATTGAAATTAATAAAGCAAAAAAAAAAATTAAAAACCCTATCAGATTATTTTATGGCATATTCGTTTAGAGAAACTAACTATTTCTAGCATTACAAAAAATATTATATGTTAGAAGTATAAGTAATATTACAACATAAAATTCATGCTACCTTCTTTTTAAATTCCTCAGAGGATTATCTAGTACATATCCAAGACGGGTTACGAACTAGTTGGTTGTGTTGATATGAAATTTTTAATTAACAGAAGTGTATCTATTTCGGGCCAAATCAGGCAAATCTTTGTGGATTATATTATTTTTGAAATAATGGACATTGAGACTTATCAATTGATACTTTGAGGACTTCTTGAAGGATTGCGGATTCAATGGGAATTTTATGGTTTTCTTGAAACTCCAAATCTCAATTCCCGTATAAATCCAATAATAAAAATGTAATACTTATAGTTATTATGTATACTTCAATATTAATCTGTAGTACGAATGATTTTGAAATATATATTTACCCTTTCCTGAAACTTCCAAATGCAGGGTGGTAAGTGTAATAAAAATAAATAGTCCCTAAATCCAAATCTTGGTTATTGGACTTAAAGTATACCATATTCAGTTATTTTTTTCATTTTAAACGTGTAAGCTGGTTCTCATTTCAATTTACAATTTAGTTATACATAAATAATCAGGAACTGTATCTAGGTCAATAACATAAGTAAGAAAGAGAAAATAATTTTTCTTGCATCATGGGAACAATAAAATATTTTACAGCTACATAACATTTTCTAGTGGAATCTCTGCGCTTGATTAGGACATTTGGTGCTTAAGTAAATCTGGTAAATAGATTTTAATAAATGTTGATGTTTTATAACTAATATATTATATCAAAATTATCGTCAGAAAAGAAAGAATATTCGATAGACAGAATAGAAAGTGTATTGTATATTTGAAATGGACCATAATACCAGTTTTACTGGAGAACCAATTGAATGCTTAGTAGTCTACTCTAAATCGACATTTTTCCCAATTTCTTTACAAAAAATTTGAATGGCACCAGTAATCGAAGCGACGTTTAAATGAATGCATAAAAAACAGTCAAAATTTTGAATAAATTGAATTCCAGATATTGCTAAGTGTGAGCGATTTACATACCATAATTTGAATGCACACATTAGAATTTTCAATTCTTTATTCAGATGCCTATCATTGGTTGAATTTTAGAGTTTATTTTATTATATATGGCAATATCATTATCTTACAAGTTCCTCAAACGCACACGCGTCGCCTTTCAGCTACCTCATGCTCTTTATGTATATATCGTGAATCCGATATTACCAGCGATTCATTAAACACCATACTGTCTAGAGAATAGAAAAGTTACCCTTTTATTGTTGTATCGTTGTCCAGAGTGGAAACACGGTGGACTATTAATATGTATCGAGCCGTGGGTCGTGTCTTGTTCGTTTTTCCTCCGGGTCGCTCACCCCCGGGTCTTCTGGTAATAACTTCTCGGAAGGACGTTTCGGTTTCCGGAGGACCCACAATAAAACGCCGCTCCTCAGGGTTTTTTTCCCCTTTTCCTGACGTGTGCAACATCGTCGCTCCGACCAGGTTGGAGTCCGTTCCACGAACGGTGGGCTGTTATCCCTGCCCCACAGACTCTATCATTACCTGCCACTCTTACTTTCATTAACATTTTATTCATGATCTGGCCAAAGGGAACAAGAATGAAAGCTGACCTAAATTATGGGGTGAACGTTACCTACCGCATGTATTTAATTTATTGTCTGTTTTTATTATTTTATTATAATTTATTGTCTTTTTTTCGCCTTTTCCGCACAACGGACAGCTAGCCCTACCAAAAAATGTGGGATTTTATCAGACCGGAAAAAGTCAATTAATGAGTATTTGTTAATTATAAAAGGTTTTTCGAAATAATTTTCATATCTTCATTGGTCTACTAAATATGCAATAATGTTTTATTGCTTTCAAGCCATGCGACTTATAGCAAGTGTTTGATACATTTAGATGATCAATAGTTGATATTGGGAATTTTTCCTAAACATATTTAAATATAAATAAAAATTAAATATTTTAATACATTTCTCAAGAGGCATTGGCGAAAGAAATAATAAAATCTAAGCCAAAGGAAAATTATTACCGTTTCTTTTCATTGTTTAGACTTAGTTTACCGGCCGATATTGGCCTTTCAACTTAACTGAGAAAATATTAAGCTTACGACTATGTTTTTATTTTATTTTTCTTTAGTAGATATTTAATTTTATCATTTATATTTATTTTTTTATGGTATTTTAGTACTTTTTAATAGATTATGCCAGAATTGGCGAAATGTTGGCCCGTTTGTTGTTTACAGGTATTTTAGGGAATCAAGGCTTTGTTTTGAATTTTCTATTTATATCCTAATAAATAAATAAAATAAATTATTTTTATAAATAAATAATAATAAAATAATAAATAGAAGAATTAAACAAATTGCGTCTATATAAAAGAATATTATATATATATATATATATATATATATATATATATATATATATATATATATACATATATATATATACATATATATATATATATATATATATATATATATATATATATATATATATATATATATGTCGAGAGCGGTAAAATGGACCATAATACCAGTTTTATAGGAGAGCCAGTTGAATGTTTAGTAGTTTACTATAAATCGACATTTTTCCCAATTTCTTTACAAAAAATTTAAAGAAAGTAGAAGATCATTAAATGCCATGAGAAGAAATCGGAAGAAATGATATATATATATATATATATATATATATATATATATATATATATATATATATATATATATATATATATATAAATTATATATATATAAACAATTTTATATTTAAAATATCACCATTCACCAACAGTGCATTATAATTTACCTTTGTAACATAATCATCATATGTATTTATTTCCAGTTAAATTCTCATGATTTATAAAATATGCTAATAATATAAAATACCAAATAAATGAAATACATTACAAACATTATATTTATATATATATATATATATATATATATATATATATATATATATATATATATATATATATATATATATATATAAATTTGACTTCTGCTAACTCAAGACGTTTTAGCTGTTAATAATAGTTTTAGTTGTTATAAAAAGAAGTGGTTACGAACAAGCAATAATATTTGATTTAGTAGTTTTAAGAAACTCTAGTCATTTCTTACACTCTTATTCTATGTCTACACTGTTCGACTTTGATTAGGCGCATTGCCTCTGACCATTTTGGGCCAATTTCATCTAGAAAAAAAGAAATAAATAGTAAAAAAAAACATTGATCGTTTTTCTATTTTTCAGCCAAAAATTTATTCATAATTTTGAATCAGTTAGCAACTAAAAATAATTATTTGACATCGCATGCCTCACGTTCTCTTCCCCAGTTTTCATGTAGAATCGAGTGTCGAGTGGTCGAACAGTAGTTTTAGCTTCTTGTCGGTGAAAAGAGAAATGGCGGTTGAAGATTCGGTGGTCAGTGTTGGTTGATCTTTGACCTCCATGACACATTTACTCATACATTCTTATTTCATTCGGTTCCCGGTGTATTGTAACGACTCTTTCATATTTTTTTAATGTCTTATAATTATCTCCTCGTTTATACTTGAGGACAGAAAGGGGTATTTCTGTCCAAATAAACAATAATAAGAAATGCTAGTAGGTTTAAAGATTTTGTTAAACAAACGGTCTAACAATAAAATATGACCTTTTCAATGAAATGGTAGTTTCAAAATGAAGTAAAAATAACAATAATAAAACCGTAGTGTTGGTTTAAAAGTTTAAGTTGTTTAAAAGTTTTTGAAACATGAATCAATGGACCCCAATTTCTCAATTTAATAAAAGAACAATATGTTATATCTATATTAAAACCTTTGTTTGCCAATAAAATATTTACTGTGATAAAAAATATTTTGATCATTAATAATAGATGCATTCAATGAAGTTTATACCGCTGTAGTATGAAAATTTAATGGTTTTATTACAAATTATTCTCAACTGACTTTAATAAGATTCCAGCTAGGCCGGTTAACGGTATATAATTTCATATTATTATAAAATGAATTATTAAACGATAATATAATATTTATGAGTTGTAATAAAGGGTTAATGGTTTTAGCACGAGGTTTGGTGTCAGATTCTGATTGGATGTGTATTTATTGTGTTTGTCTTAAGGCTTGTGATTGGCTGTGTAATTCAGGCTCATTACACTAAGTAGTGGCGGCTAAAATTAGCACATTAGGTGTTTCAAGGCAATTTTCCTCATCTTCTTCTTCTTTCTCTTTTTTCTTCTCATCATCTTCCCCTCTAATCAGACCTTCCTCCCTTCCAGCATTACATCTTTCCAATTTAAACTGTCTATTTTCTTAGTTTTTTGGTTATTTTCGGGTCTTTTGCTGGATATGGCCCTGATTGGCCTGGGCAGGGTTACAAACGTGATCAGTGTGGTCTGCACGCTTTGTGTGGCCTTCCTGGTTTTCGGAATAATTGTGTAATTATTACACTTTTTATATAATATATTAAAATTTTAGAATGATGCTGAGTTTCTATTAAAGGTTTCTTTTTATTTATTTGTGTAAATGTATATATTTTCTTTGAGACTATCAAAAGTTCCTGTATTTTTTTTACAGCAACAAAATCGTATCATATGGGAGATTGTAAAAAAAATGAGTTATAAAGGATGAGTCATTTTTCGAAAATAGGGAGATTTTCTAATAATTTTCTTATTACTTCACATTCTTTTTACTTCACATTTTCTTATTACTTCACAATTAAAAAAAAAAATATTTATTGATTTTAATTGCATCCGATATATTATTGTTAAAATATACCATCGTAATTGTTTATAAAACGGTCAAAATATACCAATTTTCAAAAAAGAGGGGGTTAAGCTTAGTAGAGTAGAGGAGTGAGGATGAGGGAATCTGCTATCGAAATCCATTAAATATTCAACTTACTTCCTTTATTCTATGAGTAGGTGAGGGAGTGGGGATCTCCAAATACAATGCACATTTTTTAACTTAACATCCCACAATGTTAATGAACGTTTATCTCAACATCGGTTTCAATTTGTTTGGGGGGATATGGTAAGGCTTGCCAACTGTTTGGAAGGTTCTGGCAAGGCTTGCCAACTGTTTGGAAGGTTCTGGCAAGGCTTGCCAACTGTTTGGAAGGTTCTGGCAAGGCTTGCCAACTGTTTGGAAGGTTCTGGCAAGGCTTGCCAACTGTTTTCCTCCGCGGTATTTAAAAGGCGGTGAGTTTACTTGGCGTCCATTTTTGAAAAAGTGAGGGAATGAGGTGCATGACCTAGGAACAAGCAATTAATTTAACTAATCGTCAATATAATTATACCACGACGAATTAGTTTTTTTCCCTGAAAATACTGACCTTGTTAGCACATCTAATTTATTTTTTTAAGTTAGGTTTTCTGGCAGCCAAACTCAACATAAAAAATTCAAGAATCGGGAAATATGAGGGAATGAGGATTTTAATGTTTAAAACATGTTTACATTTCTAAAATTATTATTATGGAAGCTAACCTCTGATAAAACAATTTAAGACTGTGATTCTCAATCTAGGATTATAGTTCCATATATATATATATATATATATATATATATATATATATATATATATATATATATATATAAATATAATGTTTGTAATGTATGTTTAATGTATTTCATTTATTTGGTATTTTATATTATTAGCATATTTTATAAATCATGAGAATTTAACTGGAAATAAATACATATGATGATTATGTTACAAAGGTAAATTATAATGCACTGTTGGTGAATGGTGATATTTTAAATATAAAATTGTTTATAAAAAACTAGTTAAAAAGAGAATTGGAAAATATCGAAGAAATAATTGGAGGAACATAGTATGTGATATTTTAGAAAAATAGAGATTTTCTCAGTAAAATATTTTAAATATTCCTTTCTACATTGCATCTCGTTTAATTTTTACATATCTTAAATTTTGGTAGCTTTCTCAAATTGAATATTGAGTGTTCCAGTTTAAAATAGGAACACAAAATTATTAAATTCAATTTTTCTCTGATTAAAAAAATTTTGTTTCCTCTCTTTATTTCTTCTTAATGAAGCTTTGATACTGATTTGGCATACCATCTTATCTTTCATGGAAGCCTTGACCCGAAAAGGCAAGATCCTCATTTTCATTGAATATTCCTCCCCCTCTGTTTAATGATTTACTATGTTTTATGTAGAAATTAAATTTCTTAATCTAAGAATGAACGTCCTACAATTTTTGTATTTTCTATATTTTTGTATGTACTTATTGTGAATGACTAAAGAAAGTGGCTTTTACAATTTTTTTTTTGTTTAATTTATCGCTTCATGAAAGGGAGAATCAAATATATTTTTATATAACCCCTGATAATCTCTTCTTTGATCGTTGTTGATAGAATAGGAATCTGCTAAGTTCACTGCTGATGCAAATACTATAAAAAAAAAAATTAAAAAAAATAAAAAAATCAGATGTTTTTTTTAACACACATAGGCGCCCGATACAGATCACGTTAAGCAACTGTTCCCCAGGTATGAATCACGTGTGACCTGTAAGATATTCGAATTTATTTAATGCCATCTTCGAATTGTATGTTCCTTCTTGTTTTGTTTTTTACATATTAGTGTTATTTTTTTTTAACTTTTGCAATGTTTTATTTAGATAAAGCATTTGCCAGTGGATTCTGTTTATGTTAATGTACATATCTCTCTTTGTGCTCATTAATGACGCTCAACCTTGGCGCTCACATTATGCAAACATTTTCGCCGTGTTTTTTTTTCCTCTTCATTTCGCGGTCGTCTATTCATTTCGCATCAAGGAAAATGAATCGATGGGAGTCGACGGACTCGGATTGATTAAGAAGAGAAAGAAAGCTGAATTTGTCTGTTATCTGAAATGAAAAATATTCTTAGCTAATCAAATTTAGATTTTTATACTTATAAAAAATCAGGTTTGCTGCTTTTCTCGCCTTGAAAAATAATATCTGAATAATATTTTACCGCTATTCAGTTTAATGGGATCGAGAGTTATCAGGAACTCTTAAGTGGAATTCCATTATCAGCTCGTTTTAATGACAAATAATGAGGTCTGACTTGAGAGCAAGTAGTAGGACATAATGTTAGATTTCGAATCGGATTAAGGTTGAATACATTAAACTTGAGTGTATAATGTGAGTTCTGCCTGGTATCCATTAACGGTCTTCTGTAGACATTAACCATGAAGGTATATACCTCCGCTCAGCGTATCTTATTTTTACCAGCCTTCTTTCGGCCTCCTAATTAACGATGACCAAGTGGGTATAATTGAATTTATAATAAGCTTAATTTTTCGGAGGACATAATAATTATAATTATTATTATACCACCTGATTCTCTGGCATGATTGGGGACGGTTCATCTAATAATATAGCGTCTAAACTATACCGAGAGCACCACCAGATTTATTTTGATTACATTGCAAAATGTACGGTGTAAGTATATCATACAAAATAATAATCAGATGTTTTTATTTAACGAACGATTTAGGATCACAGGTTTAATAAAATATTGAAAATGAAAATTTTAACTATAATCAATGATATGATTATGTCGGTAGGACAAGGCGGCTAATGTTGGCGATAGTTCTTTAGCACTATTGATACTGCTATAACACAAAATTAAAATAAAATAAAATATTTAATTAAAGAAATAAAGCTGTTAAACTTGAAAAGCAATAAAAGGTTCGGTAATTAAAGCTTCAGAAACAAAATACTACACTCAAATCCAATTGTGATTCCGAGAAATTCATTTAGAAGTTGGAACTTGTTAATTAATCAATGATTGAATTCTTTGAGAATATTTTCCTATTAAATCTAAAAAACAAAAGAAAAAAAAACAATGTTCCTTCCTCTTTTGAGTTCCTATTTCTTTACAATTTCTGTATTGTGCACAGTCTCACCTTCCTTCCCTAATCGCTAATTACACACTAGAAGGTGTTTTTTAGTATTGATTTAAACCCAAGTAAAGCTGTGAAAATAATTTTTTTTTAATGTCACCCAGTGGTTGTTTGAGTAATTGTTCATTATGTTTATGTTTACCACAGTAAAAATAATTAATTAATTAATAAAAATAATTTCGTTGTGAATAGCCAAAAAGCAATTTGTTTAATTAGAAATCAAGCAAATTGTTCTTCCTTTTCCCAGAAAATTGTAGATGCATGGGAATCTAAGCCCTACATCCCTGTTCACTGGATAATATCGATATATTCGAGCAGTCGATATTATCGAAAATATGGATAGTGAGAGCTATTGCCAACTCTACTGGCTAGGGCTTGGCCGTTAGTGGTTAGTGGAAGTAGTCGTTGTGGTCCTTAAGTCTCCCTTACACGATCAATATTAGTGAGCTAATTTTCGTCAATGGACGAGAATAGACCGTCTGAGGGTTATATTTTAACAATCATTTGTGCGCGTGTGAGAGCCACTTTATATAATCCACCTTCAATTATATTGAACGTGTAACGTGTAACGTGTAAACAAAATGATAGTGAAAGCTTATGTTAAAAAGTTTGGAGATCGTTGTTATAACTGAAAACTGGCCGTTAGCTGTAGCACACTCATATATTGTCCATAAAAATTAATTTGCCTAACTCATTAATAAAAAAAATTGGTTGTATGGAATCTGTTATTTCCTTTTAATGAAATGAAATGAAAAATGATCTTTATTCTGGGACCAAACCCCTAAGAACAAAAATAATGAACATAGTTGAGCTTATGGTCTAGCTGTCAAGTATTTTTAGGCTAAATATTTAGATATTTATGTATACATTTTACATTTAATCAGAGGATTCAGATTTAAGGAGGCTAATAAATAGTTTATGTTTGAAAGAAGATATGGAAGAGGCTTTACGAGTAGAGGCAAGGAATTCCAAAAATGAGGAGAAACGAACAAGAAAGGATTTATCAAAGATAGCAGTTCTGTGTGATGGAGTATGAATTGATTGGTTGGATTCTGGTGTTCAAGGATGTCGGGACGCAGGCTAAGGAGTTCAGTGATATTAATAGTTAAGAACAATGAAAATATTGTCATCGTAGAGAAGGATTAATCCACTTTAATTCGATGTCTGAGATACGAGCGCGCCTGGAAACCTCAAAGATAAATCTTATAAAACAAATCATAAGACGCTTTAATTTCACTTCTATATACCAGGCAACCATAGTCAGAGTGGTGGAAAATTGAGAGGACACGAGTAGGTGGCAGGTTTTTAAAGGCAAGGATATAGAGTTTAGAGTTACATTTTTGGTGGAAAGGAATGGAATACTTTTGGTTGTATGAAATGGATATACTTTTAGATTTACCAAATTACTGTTTAAGTCGAAGAACAGTAATTCAGATACAAATAACAGTAGACCTTCTTTCCACCTTCGTTCACCGCTGATCCAAATTTCATCAAAGATCCGAAGCTTGACAGTTTTAAATACTTCAAAACAACAGCTTTTCAAAAACAAAACATCGCCTTGGACCCTTTCCTCTTGTAATTAACATCGAAAAAAAAATCCATCCATCCGTCCTACGCCGTTTTGGATTTTGTTATGACCAATCAAAATGTCATTAAATTCTCTACAAATAAAAAACAAAAAAACTTCGAAAATGGATCAATATTAGCAGAGATATAGCGCATTGAAATTTGTAAACATATTTTGCATGGTATTCTGCACATATTCCTATGGAAATTGGTTCACCTTTTTTTGATAACTCGAAAATCATACATCTCCCGTTCTCTTTTTCGGCATTAAAGTGTGTAAAAAATGAGTTAAAGAACACTCTGCGACAACATCGTCACTTTCATAAATATTGAATGTGACTTAATTATGGAAATTGGTTTGTCTACTGTTATCTCTAAATTTGCTCACATTAAATTTAGAGAAGTTTGTGAAAGTTGTTTTATTTCATTATCATACATTGGCTACAGACCACGCACGCGCTGACTTGATCCGCCTTTGGTCCGGCATTGATGCTGCATTTATGCCATCAGCATAAAAGCATCAGTAAAAGTCTAATTTAACTTATTACATCATGGAATGATAATGGCTGCTTACCTAAGAATAAAAGATTAAAGACAAAATAATTATTTCAAGTCCAATTTTATTTGAAATTAATAAATCATTAGGACAATCTTTATGAGCTGCGATATTTATACATATTTACGTGGTCATGATAATTAAATCACTTCATGCTTGAAGGGTTGTTTGAAATGTATGAAAATTGTGAAGAATGAAATATCACTCAAAGGCGGTTGGCTTGGGTAGGAACTTGCTTCTTGGCCAAGACTAAACTATTCGTCAGTCAAGTTAATAAAGAAGTAGTTTACTCCAAAGCTAAATGGGTACCGCCTTCCGGAAATAGTTAAGTCCTGCACTAGGTTAGGTTAAAACTACCTTAACCTTTGACTCGCTTCATCAGCCTAAATCATTTTATAGAATATTTAAAGTTTCTCACTCTAAAGTGAAGAAAAATGGGCAAAAATAAAATAGATTGGACAAGGGGGAATGGAATGCCTTTTTACATTAAACTTTTTAATGTATTAATTATTTGTTTTCGATTTGTTTAATTTTAAATAATTTTTCTTTAATACTACATAGACGTATTTTTCTTAATATTTACTGAAGTATATTTGGAACGAAAATTACATTAAAGCATTTAAAAATATACTTTCTAACTCTTACGGTTTAAAATGTTTTAAGGAAGGGTTAGTCTTTTTTTCTTTTCTTTTCCGTGTTACCTAATATAAAGGAAAAAAAATACCATTCATTCATAATTTTTTGGTATTGGGCGGCCTATTGTCGACACATATTGCAACAGTGAGATGAAAGAGTTTAGTAAAAAAAAAATGGTAACATGAGGTTGTCGACCTCGGGTGAAAGTAAGCCAGCAGTTATCGTTCCCATTCTAGTTTTTTCTTTTGTTATTTTTTTTTTTAAACATGTTCCCTTCCCTTCCCTTCCTCAGGCAGTAAAAGGGGACCGTTTTAATTTAACGTTGGGTTTAAGGGCTCAGCTTGCCGTTGGTGGTAAAGGTCGCAAGCCGTTGAAACCTCTGCTTATAGGCCGTATAACTGATCATCATGCCCAGCTGCGGAAAAAGAACAAAAGTGTTACGTTCAAGGAGTGATTGTAATGGCTTTTCATACGGATCTAAATCTTTAGCCATTTCGAAATAATTCATTCATTCCGCTGTTTCGTTGACGTGTTTAATCCGGCTGAAGAATTTCGAGATATTTAAATACGATAGTCTTTATCCTATAAATCTTCATTTCTTCCTGCTATGAGTGTGCCATGAATGATATGATCATGATGCACTGGGAAATGGTGGTGGGGAAGGGAGTAGATGGTACATTTCTCGTTTGATGTGGTAATATTTAGTCCATTGTATATACCGGGGTCAGGATTAGGTATTCACTTTTTGGAAGCTGGTTTTTAGAATAGTTGCCTACATTTATTTCCTCCTTCGAACATCCTCAAAACAGATTTCTACGAAATTCGACCAGCGGAATTTTCATACAACATACAGCGCAATAGGTATGCTGGATAAATATATCGATATTTTTGTCCGATTGTTTTAATCTGATATATTGTATTATCGATATTAAAATTTGATTATCGAAAACGAATATATTTTTACTACCTTTTTTTTAAATAAAAAAATATTATGTAAAAAAATAAACAAAGAACGTATATATCAATGAAAAATATCGATATTTTGAAATATCGGGCCTCGATGTTTTTAATCTTTGAAAGCTGAAGAAGAAGAAGGTTTTACATTGAATTGAAGGATAGGATAATTTAAATTACCTAGTCTGACATTTGTAATATATTTTATAAAGATTCTTTTCTAAGAATTGCTTTGCATAAAAAAAACATTAAAAAAGAAGGAAGGAAATCATAATTGAATTAATAATGACTGAAATCTATCGAACTTATAGAAATTGTTTTTTATAACATTTTTTTTGATTATATAATTCTTTTTGGGGAAAAGATATCGTTTTCCTGATACTCAAATTTCAATATCGATATATCGAGACTATCGGTCAAAAATATCGACGTGTTTCTTTGAAAATATCGATAAATCGATATTTTGCTAACATACCTAAATTCTTAAAAAGGATTTTTTTTTTTTAAATTTAGCCCCGATATATCGAACTGCTATTTCGATATATTCGAAAACTATCGATACATTCTGTATCGATTTTTCTCTCTTGATATTCACATCCCTATAACCAATCTCGGTCTTCCTCTCGGATGTTTACACATCGGTTCAGCTCTAATATTTATTGTGATTCGTTTCTCATCTCGGTTTATTTATAGATTAAGTTAGATTGATTCCATTAAAAGTTATTCGTGTACAAATAATATAAGAGCAAGTATCACGAAACATTGATATTTAAAAATACCATCGTTTGTCAATTAATATTATAGTTTATTTTAAGTAAGTTGTAAGCGTAATTTGAATAAATCATATGGATGTTTTAAATTAAAAAGGGGTACTTTCACCATTCGACAATAATAATCCGTCAGTCAGACTTTTTGCTGAATATTAATAAAAAGACGGAAAACAAAATGCAAAACATAAATCTGATAAAAAAAATTCATACCATTTGTGTCATACCATTATTGTTATTTTAGTTCATTTCTATTAAGTTGTTATTTTTAATAAATTAGACTTCATCTTTAAAATTTTTGGATTCCATTCGAAATATGCATTCTACCTCGAACTTCAAAAAAATGACAAAACATTTTTTTTTCTCCCCACTAGGATTCCCACGCTTAAATTGTTTATAAAGACAAAATGTCATTTGTGTGTGTGTGTATGTATATATACGTGAGTGTATATATATGTACATATATATATATATATATATATATATATATATATATATATATATATATATATATATATAAAACTTTATTCTGAGACAAAGACTCTTGAGAATAACAATGGTGTACAAAAAATAATGATTATTACTGGCCATAACATCTACATTATATATTATAAATAAAATATATAATATATATAAATATATAAATAATAAAATATTATAAATAATATACTATATTATAAATAAAAAAACAAAAGTACATAAGAAAAAATATGTATATGTATAAAAAGGAAAGAAAATAAATTCATCTGATTAGCTAAAATAAAATATATATAAATATATATAAAATATTAAAAAATCTATATTCGCATAATCATGTAGTAAAGATAAAAATAAAGAAAAATAGATATCCATTTACAAAATCGTAGTTTGGAAATACACATCATAGAGAGCATATAGCTTTTTAAATATGAATTCGTTGATAAAAAAAAAAACATACAAACAGAGTAACATGAAAAAGAAAGAAAATCATGTACAATACATAGAAAAAAACAGCAACATAACAATATGAATGAAGAGTTATATGAAATATATGTTCATATTCATAAAATATTTGATTAATGGAACCGAATCTATATTGAATAATGCATACATGATTAGCCAGCGTCTGACTGGGTTTTGAAGATGATCTGGAATAGTAGGCTTTTGAATGTGGATAAGGAGGGGAATGTTGGATTTTAAAAGGAAGGGAATCCCAGAAAGTGATGGAGCTGGCAATAAAGGAGTGTTGAAATGAGACAGATCTGTGAAAAACGGTACAAAGATCCGTGTACTATTGTGTACTAGGAGTGGATAGAGTAGTAATTGGAATAATACTAATTTGAAGAGATTGTAGACATTGGAAGGGTGATGGTTGTTGATTATTTGGTGAAGGAATAGGAAATATTTTCTAGGGAAGAGTTGCTCTAACTCAGCATAACGGTGGGAAACAAGGCAACATCTCGGAGTCCCATTACGTACCTTATGAAGCTATTCATAATTCTCTTGAATTATTGTCAAGATAAGAATATCTCTTTGAAAAAAAAAATCGAGCGGTTGGATTGGTATTTATTTTGGCGCCCAAACATGTGGCTCGTGTCACCCATTGGCCTCATGTTGACAAGGTCTCTGATGTGTTAAGGTTGTCTCAGCAATCTCATCAGCCAAGTTGTATAATTAACATAACTAGGTTTCTTCTGCTTTCCATTTCGATGCAGTTAGAAGGCTAATCTTATATCAGTAAATGGACAATGCCTAATGAGATTAGTTAATTTTCTTTTTATTTTTGTTAATGCGTACTGAGAAAATTACTTTTTTCTCAGTTTTAGAAATTAAAAAATGTTTTTAATAAACTAACCCAACTATTTGAACATATATTCCAGCCCTACTCGGTTTGAATGGCTACCATTAATTTAAGAAGGCCAGAGAAGTATTTTATTTGTCAAGTTGGTAATGAGGAGCTGCGGTGGCTGTTGAGGAAATGGCTAGTCATGTTAATATGTTGGCGGCCCAAGGTCGGGCTTGTCAGATCGTCGCCTTTTTGCCAGTGAATTCTCCTTCGGCATCGAATTAACAATAAAAATTTTTAACCTTTCCTGCCTACATATGACTTGATTTAGACGCCTGAAAATTCTTTAGTGGATATTTTACTATTTATTTTGGTGAAATTAATTCTCGTGGTTAGTCTTTTAGGCTACAGTTTCGTAGGATACAATATCTATAACAGGTAGTGTCGTATGATTAGCTGAATTAGTTTGTGCTTGGACGCCGAAAAAGAAAAGCTCTGAAAAACTAATTAGACCGCAAAAACTAAGTAATTAAGTATATGTATTATTTATATACCATACAATCTTGATTAGGAACAATGTCTTCTACATATGGATGTATTAAAATTAATTATCTTCTAGTAATAAAATAAAATAAAAGTTATATAATACTAATACTATTAACAATGATACTATAAACATAAAATAATGTACCATTATTTTTTTATCAAATAAAAAATAAAATCTGTTTCATGGTCAATGAGTGATAGTGTTATTATAATACACAAACATTCATACTGAAGTTCTAAAACTTAATTGTCGCTCTTAGAAACCGATTAATTATTTATAATTTTTTTTAATCCGAAGAATAGAACGAAACAACATAAAAATCATTTTATTGGCAAAAGTGCCAAATTTTATACAGAAATATCGACTATTATATACTACTTAAAACTTACTAGAAATAAACTAAAATAAAAATCAATAGACAATGATGTTACATAAAAAAAAATTAAATATAATACTAATTTAAAATAAATATACATACAGAAATAAAATAAACCTTTATCATTAATACCAATGAGGTTAAAAACTTAGTAACAACGAATTGTTTCCTGACCGACTAACATGGAAGGAGATGATGTTGTCAGTATCCACGTCAAATATTTTCTACTTTATTAAGGAATTGATTCAGACCTGATATAATATAAAATCCATTTTCATGTCATAGCTGTATTCTTACCCACCGGATCTGTGAGTTAACAGTAAACTCTTCGAGTCTTAATTGGAAAGAAAAAAAATAGTTTCATGCCAACTGTGCATAATCTAAAATATACGTATAAATTATTTTCAATATGCTTTCTAGGTTATTCTCAAATTGTATTAATAAACAATGATGTAGTTTTCTTAAGTTCTTTTGCCTTGCTATCTGGTGGTCTAAATTCGTAGTTTGCTCGATTTTAAAATTGTCCCATCTTTAGATTCTATTTAAAACCCTTTTAATAGTTTAATATTGCTCATAGCACATCCTTCGGATTTGTCTTGGACAAATTCGAACTTGTACCTGGAATAAGCTTCTTGACTTATTATCCCTTGAATCAGCGACTAGAGACATCTACCAGCGGTCACCCTAAGCATGGCCGGTCCGGTATTTCCGGGTTTGCGGCTCGGTGGGATGTTGATGATGTTTGCCGGCTGTTCTACTTTCTCCAAGACTCATGTGACTTTTATCACGTATGCCTCCGATATCGGACATTTCTTCCGCAATCTTATCCGATCCCCGGACCGTTATATGTAAATGGATACGGTGGAACATCGATAGAGCTATTTAGTGGCTATTATATCTGTTGGAATTGTTGGGGGTTGTTCGCGGTCCGGCCCTGCCCACGATATGGCCGCCTTATTGGCTCTGCATGGGCGGTAATTTTTACCGTCCCATATCTGAGAACTCCTTTGGAAATTTAAATCCTCCAATGATAGCTTCCCATAACGGGTCAGGCATCAGTTTTGGTCTATTTCTGTTTGATGTATTAAAGTGGAAGTATGATAGCCCGGTCTTTGCAATAATGGTTAATGCCCATCATGAAGGCTCTTTGTCTATCTTACTTGTGGTTGACTAATATAATTAAAATTATTTCCTCCAACGACAAATATTTCAAATGCCAACTAGAACTGTTGTGCGTTCAAGCTAATTCAAATCATTGCATTTTGTAATGATTAAATTTTTAATTCTAAAATGACATTTATGAAATTAGAATAAAATAAAATTGAAATGAAAATATAAAATAAATTTAAAATATAACAATATTGTTACATATATTGTTATATTTTAAACTGTTTTTTACTGTCCTCGAAACATTTTTTGTATATTTAAAGCTAAATACATCAAGTTTTTAAAGAATTCTTTGACAGAGATAAAGTCCTTAAGTAGCTATTATCAATTTGATTAGTATTGTTAATCTATAATAAGAACTCTGTTACAAGTCCATCACTATGCATCAACTATTTATTTATATTATTCTTCTTACAAATATATTATTTTTTATAATAATTACCTGAAGATGGTGGCTAATAAGTGCAATGCAATATCCTAATTAGTAAACTGAGTTAGTTATTCTAACTGATCTCCTTCCCTCCATTTGCTTACGCTAATATTCGGAATACGTCTGCTAAAGGTCTCTTGAAAAGAACTATTGAAAATACTTACTGCACTGCAACATAAGTAAGTCATTGGCCGTCAACATTTTAAAAACGGGAATCCCAGACAGAATGCATAACTGACATACTTAAACCTGTGAGAAGTGAATAACCCCATGACTTTCTTAAAAATGAAGACACTTTTACAGCATAGGAAGTAATATTTTTTCAACATATCGCTAAAACCATCCAATATATTTTAAGCGAAATTTAAGAGCAGTTCAAATTAAACTGATAAATCTTGATTAAAGAATAACAAATAACAGTCGTAGACAGTTTAAAATAAAAATAACTATTCAAAAATAATTAAAGTATTTTAAACATCACAAAACAGTTGAGAATTAAACAAATGAGAATTATGTTTTGTACAGTATAGTATATTCCTTCAGTGTTCCCTTACATTAAATTTAAATATGAAAAAAGTAGATGCTTTTTAATTCCATTTTTTTTTATATAATGCATATTAATAATAATGTAGACTAGTAAGTTTTTAAATCATAAAAAATATTTCTAATTGCTTTATAAGCGTAATGTGTTTGGGCAGCTTAGCTCTGAAATGAAGCATTTCTCTCCCCATTTAATATATTATAGTTTGAAGCCTCTTCAGTGGACTCAGATGCTCCTGGTTATATAATTGAGGAAATGATGATGGTTCCAGGAGATAACTTTCTCCCGATGATTAGTTTCTGAGATAGCTCCTTAATTAGTAGTGAATTGTTAGCTGTTACGGGCCAGTATAGAAGCCCGTCGTAAAAAGTTCTCTAATGGAAATTATTTTAATGCTCAATAAAATCTGAGGAGGGCATAATTTCAGGATCCCCTTCATTTAAAAATTTATTTCATCCACAATTATGATCATTTTGAGTTTTATCGTTATTATTAATTCATTACCAATGTGACACCATAGAGAATCAAAGCAGTATTAAAAATCTTTGTCTTTTTTTAAATCGTATTTAGATAAATGTAGTTTTTAAAAAACAGCTGTTCTACTTTTATCTCGAGAGTAATTCATAAATTTTTCTCAGGAACATTGAATCATTCATGCTTTGCTACATGAATTCATTTTAAATTACAAATCATTTTTTCGCTGAATTCAATAGTGACCGCTACCGTGTTGGCCTACTTCAGGGCTGGAGAAATATGACAGCTGAAAATATATTGTTTTAGCGTAGAATCTAAAAGTTAATATCTACAAAACATAAAACTGTATTTCATAAATTCTGATCAGATATTGGTATGGTGTAGTTTTTGAGTCAATATTTATACTTGCTATATTTTCATTAATACATTAATCAATCTATCTATTCGAAAATAATTAAAATACATTATTATAAACGACAAAATATTGAAATTATCTGTAGAAATTATAAACTTTTTATTTTGGGAGATAAAAGGGTTATTTTCATTTTTAAAAAGATAATACTTAACGAAATAAACATACCTATGTAGCCTATTGATGTGTCAGTTTAAATTAAGTAGCTCTCAACATCCTTAGGAAGAAGAATCACAGGAAAAAAATAAGAAGGGTCCATCAATGCGTTTGGTATTATTTTTTAAAAGAATTGTTGATTTTTTTTTTTTTGCAGTGTTTTATTGATTTTGTTAGAAAATTCTTTGCAAAATATCTGTTTTGTTTTCTTCAATAACTTAACTAAATTTGTTGATAATTCTCAGAAGATTTTAATTAACAGGGATCTAAAAATTATAACATTTTGATAAAATAAAAATTTAGAAGAATAAATATTTAAATTTTTTCTAAAATTTTAGAATGCAATTGATTTTTCAGGGAAATTCTATGATTTCTAAACGTTAATAAAAAATATATTGTTTGAAATGGAATTCTGACTAAAAAAATAAATTGATTAAAATTTTTATGATTCTATTGATGTCACATTGTAATTTTATTTTTATTCTTTAATTAATTATATATTTTATAGTTATTATTCTGTTTTGTAACTAAAGGCGTTATTAATGTTTTTTTTTCTTTATCTTTTCCAGGTGAGTGGGCACGAAATCATGACTTGCGCCGGCATAAAGTCGTGATTGAAATATTAGTAGAGTTACCCTTAGGTGAGTAGCTTTTTATTTAGAGTATCAGCTGCCTTTTGATCCTTCGGTTCTCAAGTCTAATATTGCTGTGACAGGATAGGTATTTTGGGATTGAATGTAAGTCTAAATTATTATATACTGTCTGCAAGTAATTAGTTAACGGGTGAATAGTTTTGACAGTTCACGAAAATTTTCAAAGTTCGTTATTGTTTAAACAATTACTATTATTGTTTTCAACAACCTCTCTTTTGTATTTCCGAATTAATTAAATCTTATTTTCGCTTTATAACGGATGCTGGTTATGCTAATAATTATAATTGTTAATCTGATTTATTTGTTTAATTTATTTGAAATTTAAGGTGTTTCGTAGAAATTAAAAAATGAAAAAAATAATTTATTTTATGAAAACAAACTAGGTAAGTTCTTACAACACAAGAAATTCCGGTAGAGTGAAGAAATAATTAATCAAAACATAGGAAGCAGACAAACCAACCGAAAAAAAAACAATAATATTAATTATAATACAGTGCTTTCTAAATCCGTTTTTATTTATTTTCTTTCACCTTAATATATTAAAAACCTTTGCTCTTTTTGATCTTTAGTATTTTAGTGTTTTTTATACATAATAATTCTATGATTATTAATTTCATTATCGAGGTTAATTGACTATAGTCTTGAAAATCATAAATTTGTCGATGAAAATAATATGAACTGAGTTTTTAGCAGAATTAAATAAAAGAAGAATTAACAAACGAATGCCAACCACATAGCTTCTAAGTATGTTGTAATACTAATTAATCAAATATACGAATTGTTGTATTAGCTTTTATTAATTTATTAAAATATTCTTGAATGCCCTGAAAACAAAAGAAATTAACCTTATTTTTTTAATTCGAGTGGACACGAGATTACGGTGAAAAAATTGTTTTGTTTTTTTAAACAATTTAAATATTTCAAGTAAAAAAATTGCTCAGGCCTTAAGGTTCGAATAAATTTTTCAAATTTTATAAAATCATCAATATTTCGGCATCTTGATTGCCATTTTCAAATCTCTAATCTATAATATACATTTGGATAATAAGCCATATGGTTTTTTTAGACAATTTATAATATGTCCAAATATACTGCTGTAACATTTTACATGAAATTTTCTTATATGAACGGCATCCGAAATTCTTTGATGGAAATTATTGAGATGATACAAAAATGTTTTATGAAATACCTAAGGTTTATTAAATGTTTATTATAATTTGAAAAATGCATAAACGTTCTGAATCAAAGACCATTAGGCCATAAGTGAATTTTTTTTTGCCTGAAATATAATTATTTATTACTTGATAGTAATCCGATATGATATTTCTCATATTATTTTCAAATGCATCTATTTAAATATAAAAGCGTATTATTTTTTTTAAATAGTTCATTTTTTAATTTATTAAAATTTATTAATATTAAGTTATTAATATTAAGTATATATTAAGTTATTCATTTTAAGTTATTATATATTTTTTTTGTGGAGATTGAGCACGTCAGTTTAGAAATGTTAGTCTATTGCAACTATAATTCGTTGCCAGTGGTATTGTATGAGGAGCTCTATTCGAATACAGTCGTGTACGAAGCGGAACATTGAATGTGGCATGGAAGAGGGTAGAAAGGATGGCTGCAAATTTAGTGCACCGTGCACCGAACGTGACATTCATTATGTACGGTGTTAGAAAGTGCTTCAGGTTTCTTCTTTATCTAAGTCTGTAAATGGGAAGCCGTGCATGTATTGCAGTACCGTCGGTGTATGATTTATAGATAAGGGAGTTTCTAACGGGGGGTCAGTAGGTCTGATAGGAGATGTAGGAGGGTCCTGGATGTAAATGAGGTCGGAGAGGAAGAACCCGGTTACCCGGTGATCCGCGGTACCTCCCACGCCCGGGGAGGATAACGGTCCAGATCCGACATCCCAGATACCCGGCATTTGCATAGAGCGTGACAAAGCTCCGTGTTATGTACGGCCGTGGAGTCGAATTAGTGGATTACGGGGTGTGGCTGCTCCTTAGGGAAGAGATATCTAATGAGTCCAACGGTTAGCTTAATCTGTGAGAGCCAGAGGATTTAGAGTTCCGTTGTGATCTATGAAGTCGAGGAACATGCGGCCATTTCCATGCCATGTCTACTCAGGCCGGGGATTCGTGTTTGACTAACGGTTGCTTCTGGAATTCGAGTGAAGGATCACGATTCAACCATGTTGATCTGACTTTATTTCGAACTTAGGAACATTAAGGTACTAATAAGCTGTTTTTTTTAATTTTATTTTTATGAAAAACAAATTATATCGCTTTCGATTAAATACTATTTTATTATCAGGCAATCTTAAAAAATAATTTATATAAGGTAAAACTGTAGATTCTTCATTCTTCACTCTACTTTCAATGAATGCTGGTTCTTGAGTTAACCAGGATTCAATTATAGTGAAGTTTCATTGGAGATCTTATTAAATCCACTGTGTACCAAAAAACATTAAAACTGGTATTAGGCTGAAATATTTAATTATAGAGAGCATTGTCTTTGATTAGTTTTTTTAAAAGAAGAGGACTCTGAATAAATCTTGGTAAAGTTATGAGAAGATCTCATCCTCTTTCATGATTCTCAATCACAGACCTTTTTTGGTTACTTAGACAAACTATTTTTTCTTGAAATAAGCATTGAGAAGAACCGTAAACATTCTCACGAATGAGTGAAGTGGGCGCTATATACTAGAAATTATATATACCAGAAAAAAATCTTTTGGTAAAAAAAACATATTAGAACTGACATAAGTTGAACAATGAAGCTCGTAGACTTTTATTTGTTCTAATTTTTTTCCTACGTCTTGATTGACAGAGATATGTCTGAATCAAGGGATGAAGAATCAGGAATTTTGTAAAAATCACTTTATTTCTCCAGCCTAGATCTGTATGACGCTATATAGTTTGTCCAGAGTAGTCATGTTATACAAGTACAAGATATCTATGAATTTTTATATATTTTTTCTTCTATTTAAAAGTATCGTATCTTATCTTTTTGAATTAATATTAATAATAAATTATTCATTTATTCTAGGACTCTCTTCTGAATAATATGTAAGTCACAAAGTTGTTCCTGGAGCCTTTGCTTGAGAAAAAAAATATATAATAATAGGAAAAAAACAAAGTACACGTAGAAAATCCTTTAAACAATCAGAAATATAATTGGTATATATTTACAAATTAGATCGATAATGTTTGATTAAAATTTTGAGATTTAAAAACAGAAAGGGTATTTGAATAATGATTGGAGGATGGGATTTAGTCAGAGATGAGCGGGGATTGGATAAGCAATGATCTTTTGCATTTCTTTGTATAACTAATGCATTGCCTTTATAAATAGTATTACATTGATTATTAAAGATTTTTATTAATATTTATCATGAGAAACACTTTACTATCTTCAAAGTAAATTAATATTCCTGAAAAACTATTTTAAGAAACGATTGTTTCAGAACATCTGTATATATTTACTTTATTGATGCAAATTTAGTGGAAATGAGTTTTGGAGGACAGTGGCTTGGATGAACTGAGGAGGAGTGTATTAGACGGGACCGAAACCGTCTAATACACTCCTCCTCAGTTCATCGCCTCTGATAGGTAGTTGCAATCTAAAAATCTTTTAGAGAGAGAGATTTTATATAAATTTTCATCAAGTAATGCTGAGGTCCGTCTTCTTGCGTGGATCTAAAGCATGGAGATGCGCACAATGTACTTAATTGAACTAGAAGTATATCCGGACTTCCGACTTTTGTAGAATTTCAGGATCGTAGATTAAGGCTGTTTTTCCTATATATAAGTTCAGAATTTCGATTAGGAGGTGTCGTGAAGATGGACACAACAGCAAGGAGTTGATAGAGGAAGAGGAATTGAGTGATTTATAGTTAGTAATGGATGCCAAGAAATTATAAATTTATTTCTCTTGCTTACCCAATCAATTTTATACTAATGTGTTAATAGTAGTCAGATGATGCGATTAGTAAACGTTACAGATTTATTGTTTTAAATAACTGTGTAGAACTGAAGTATTACTCTATCGTTGCATAGGAAGACATACTTGAGCTTGCACTGGAGGTGCCGATGTGCAATAAAGACATTGAGGAAGACCCGCGAGTGATAACAATGCATGCCGGGTGACTGACTTGCCCTACCCCAACCATCATCATGGCACACAGGTCCGGGAGCTGCTCCTAGCACTTATCTTCATTTGCTTCATTATTTTTTCTTATTATTTCATAATTTCATGTTCTCTTATGCTTATGATTTATCATGCTATTTATCTCACTCCTTCCTCATGTTAATGACGTTGAGACCTTAATAATTGCAGCTTTCCTTTTAGGACGGAGGATCGCTGCGGAATCAGATAAAGCTTATGCGCTTTAGTACAAAGTAGAAACCGCTAACATTAATCAATTTTATTGGCTTCATAACCTTCAAAATTTATCAATCTTTAGGAACTACAAGAAAGAAAAAAAAATTGTGATCTTAAAAATAATCACTAATATTAATTAGATATCGAAAATGCTTCTGATCGATATTGGCATAAATGCCCTCCTAGACCATTATTCAAAATAATTGATCATTCATTTTGAAAAAAAAAAATGATAATGTATTGACGAATGGAGTTACCTTTTGATGGATCGGGTCAATACTTTGGTCAAGTGACCTAAACGTCTCAAGTGCCCACACGTGCCGATTCCCAGGAGGGGTGTTTGCCCTCGGTCGGAGTAGCTCTGCCGAATTTATTATTTATTATTTAAACGACAGGTAATTGGGTCGCTATGAATTAAATATAATTTTTAAAAGTATTGTCACGACTGGAAAAGAAATGGATTCCATTGAAAAACGATCAAATTATTAGTTATAAGAATTTTTGTTATTGCATTTAATACATATTTATTTGATTAATTAATATCACCATATTTAATTGCACCCAGTAGGGAATATTTATTAAGTCTGACTGTGAGGCTCACTATTGATCGAATAATGTGTGATATAGCTTTTTTTGATCATCTAACAGAAAATGAGGGTGTACGAAATAGGTTTTTTTTTTTTTTAAATGTGACCTCCGTCCTTACAATATAGAAATAATTAACTGTAATAAATTTGGAAATGATGTTTTGTGATACTGTAATACAACAGTTAATATTTTTAGTGCCTGATGTATGCCGATGTTTCGTTTTACTTTGTAAGACTCCTATTTTTTTATTACTACATCCAGACAAAAGAAATATTTTTTATCATTTTACAATTCATCTTTTTCGATTCATCCTCATTTCTCCTTAACTATTAAATCGTTTTAACCCTTTTAGTGCTAGCTAAAAATATAGTTTTATTTTGTGTTTATTTATTTTAATTTATTTAGAGATAATATTCTCTCAGAATGCGACTATAATGTAATAATGATATCATATAATAATGTCATTGTATCTTTTCCCAGATGTTCCAAACAACGATATATAGTCATTGGCACTCAAAAGGTTGATACAAGTTCAGGAATAGGAGCTAACATTGAATTTAAAAAAAAATTAAACTTTAAAAATTTTAAGTCAAATTTTCAGAATGATATGCATCTTATAAAACGATTTGATTATTATTCATTGATATTTTTTGAAAATTAAACTACCTTTTTGCTAAATCGAAATAAAAAATAATTCAAGTAAACACGTAAAAAAAAAAAAAACATGTAGCAATCTTTTTAATAAGATTGTTCTTGTGTTTCTCCTTTCCTTTTTTTTGTAACTATAATATCAAAAAGTTATATATTTTTATATATGTGCATAAATTATTTCTCAAGAATTGTTTCTCTGTTGAATCTGTTAATCACATCATAATTATTAGATTGTATTTCGACATCATTCCTGCAAACCGTCATTAGTGCTTCTGAAATAATCTTAATGGAATAAGACAAACAAGAATCTCCTCCTGAGGCCTTATAAACTTGCTAGTTATTACAACTGACCGTAGACAAGTGATAACTCCTTATACATATATATATATATATATATATATATATATATAGAGAGAGAGAGAGAGAGAGAGATCCAATACTTTTATTTTGATAAAAATGGTCCTTCCGAGGTTTCGTTAATATATTGTTTATTTGTTATAGTTTCCATGCCACACCCGTTCCAAAATTATATAGCTGATTCAGAGGCCATCCAATTATTTTTTAATATTTAAAATATATATATATATATATATATATTTTTTGTCGAATTTTGTTTAATGAATTCAGTCAAATATTTTCAAAATTATATGTGTCGTGTGAAACATACTATAA